>CM068835.1:101697078-103030828 GCA_028554795.2 Sinohyriopsis cumingii | reverse complement strand
CATCCGTGACCTTGCCATTGGCATCTACATTAGGTATCGCCTGGATGGATCAGTGTTTGATCTCCGTCGCCTAGCTGCAAAAACAAAGACGCTAGAAAGACTCATCATTGAAGCACTCTTTGCAGATGACTGTGCCCTCATGGCCCATGAAGAGACTCACCTACAGGCAATCATGGACAGATTATCTGAAGCCTCCAACTTATTTGGACTCACAATCAGCCTAGGAAAGACAGAAGTCCTCATCCAGCCCGCCCCAACCACTGTCCCCTCACAACCCTATATCACCATTGGCGACACGCAGCTGAAGAATGTGGACAGTTTCAAATACCTTGGCAGCACAATATCTAGTGACGGCTCCCTGGACAAAGAAATCACTGCGAGGACCCAAAAAGCCAGTCAAGCACTCGGACGACTTCGAACCAAGGTTTTGCAGCACAAGGACATACGCCTGTCAAAAAAGATGAAAGTGTACAAAGCAGTTACCCTCACGTCTCTCTTGCATGGCTGTGAAACGTGGACACTCTACAGAAGACATATCAGTCAGTTCGTACAATTCCACCAGCGCTCCTTGAGATCCATTATGCGGATCAAGTGGCAGGACCGAATCACCAACCAGGAAGTCCTTGACAGAGCCAACACAACAAGTCTCGAAGCCAATCTAATCCAGGTCCAGCTTCGTTGGACTGGCCATATCATCCGCATGGATCAAAGCAGAATCCCAAAGCAGTTGTTCTATGGCGAGCTAGCCCAGGGAAACCGAACCTAAGGCCGCCCTCATAAGAGGTACAAAGACAACCTCAAGATGAACATCAAATGGACAGACCTCCAACCCCGCCAGCTCGAGCTCGCTGCCTTAGACAGAAGCCACAGGAGAGCGCTGACCAGAAAAGCGTGTTCCACCTTTGAGGATGACCGCCGTCAGCGTCTTGCTGCAACTCGGGAGAGACGTCACAGAACAAATACCACCAACCACCGGTGTACCATGCCCCACCTGCAACCACCTGTGTGCATCGGAATTTGGACTCAGGAGAAACATGCGCGTCCACCGTTGAATGAGATCGTACAACTTGTCTTCCTCGACTCGAGAGACTACCATTATTTATTATTACAACTGGATTGAATGTGGAATATATTTTAATGACTAATACAGGATAAAATGGAAAATGTCGAAAATGCAAAATTCAAACACAAAATAATGCCAATTAAAATTAAGTTACATGCGGCACAAAATAAATGGAAACGTTTAATTAAAAATCGGCAAATATAAGGAATTATTTCATAAACGTAGATGGGTCTGGTTTAGGAAAAACGTAAGATCATCCATCTGCAAGCAATGAATTATATATGTCCTTAATTACTGTAATCAAACAAATCCGTGCATATGTATGTATATATTTTTATATGTATGCAGGTATGTATGTATGTATGGATGTATGTATGTATGTATGTATGTATGTATGTAGGTATGTATGTATATATGCATGTATGTATGTATGTATGTATGTATGTATGTATATATGTATGTATGTATGTATGTATGTATGTATGTATGTATGTACGTACGTATGTAAGTATGTATTTATGTATGTATCTATGCATTTATCTATGCATGTATGTATGTATGTATGTATGTATGTATGTATGTATGTATGTTTTTATGTATGTATGTATGTATGTATGTATGTCTGTATGCATTCATATATGTATGTGTGTGTGTGCGAGCGTGCGAGCGTACGTACGTACGTACGCATAAATGCATGCGTGTGTGATTGTGTGTGTGTGTGTGTGTGTGTGTGTGTGCGTTTGTATTTGGTGTAAATCGAGGACATTAATGAGATTACACAACAATGTACCGAGGACACACCTCCTACCGAGGACGTCATCGGTTGGTAAAATGGTCAAATCTTGCTTCTCCCAACTATTTTAGCCTAGAATAACGTAAAATCATCATTTGTAGGAAGGTCCCCGTTTACACGCTTGGTACTTGTTCGCGATTTTGGAGTGTATCTATCCTCCTAAGTTGGTGATACACACGCCCGAAACCATGTTCTCGATTGCCCGGTGGAAAACTTGTAGAGAGCTCTCCACTAGCAAAAACGTATTATCTCCCTTTAGATCCAAGCATCACATACAAACTATTAAGCTAAACTATAAGAAGATAAGCTGGTGCATATAACAGTCCCTGGTATTTGTATTAATATTTCATACATGTGAGAATATAGTGATGGGAAACTCAGGATACATTCATACCACACACGTTCAATCTATGACATGTACGAAAGAAGTGCATCAAAATGCTATTGGAAATACGTATGAATTCGTTGTAGAGTTGGAATGAAACTGCTAATTATCCGACCCATCTGTAAAGTTAAAATGTTCTGTGTGCGGCGAGATTTTACACACGTTAGGATATTGAAAAACATCCTTGATATGCAAAATTTATTTTGTGATTAATAAATGAGCTATATACTCCCCTATTTCATAATTAGCCAATTTAGTATTCAAATAGCTATGTGATTCAAGTTTAACAAATCCCGTCACGATGAGATCGAATTATCACTAACCGAATTTGGAAGTTACATGCACAGAACTTTAGTAAATATATAGAAAGATAAATATATTATACAGAGGTCAAACATTTATCATCAAGATGATCAGTCCCAAAATGAAACATTTAATTACAGGAATATGTTTTTCATTATCACGCACTTAAGACCAGCGACGAAACGTGCAAGCAACCATACAATGTTGAATGCATTAGATGTTCTTTTAAATGTATTTACTTGCTTCCGTTGGTGATTGGATTACTTTGCTGAACATATCATGAATTATTGTATCGCTATTTCTGTTGTAAACGAAGTCTTATTAAAACAACACACAACATATAAATACAAAACGTCAATCTATATTGCTTTTCCAAATTTCAAGAGGTTTTTAACAATAACCAAAACGCTCTGGATGTTCCACAGGACGAACTTGTATTTATAACCTATCAGAACATTTACTTAGTGCTGCATTAGACTGTAATATTCTTACTCATTTAGTCTTTTTTCTGTATGTTTAATACAGGAGGCGACGTGGAAAAACAAGAACCGTTTAAAACTCCCAATCAGCGATACAAAACACCTTTACGTGATACACTGAATTAGCAAATGTATAACCTAAATGATTCGAAAGGTGAACCAAGAGAGTGTTGTACCAGTTACGAATATTCTTGTTCATTCATGGCTCCAAAACAAAAACAAAAACAGAATAAACTGTTTGTAAAAAATGTATTAGACAAGTATACCCATCCACTAAATTTATGCATACATCTATCTCATAGAACTTTGTTCTTCGCCTCTGCAATTACTGAAATTTAAATCATTTTAAGAGGTTTCGATTCAGTTAACATAGATAGGTTGTTGTTGTTGTTGTTGTTGTCGATGTTTTAGTCTATCATTATTCTTTGTCTTGAGGTTGAGATAAAACATTATACAGATTACAATAGAAATAATGTTGTTTTCATCATCGATTCATTCAACCAAAGTTACTTGAAAAATAAAAAGTCACCGTGAAATACACAATATGGCTAACACAACCATTCGTTCTTTGTTTCAACTTTACATCTGCACATGCCCGAGAGAGAGAGAGAGAGAGAGGGGGGGGGAATGAAAGAGAGAAGATTCGTACGCGTATTATGCAACAAAGATATTACTATATTTTTTCAAAAAGCGAATTGTCACTGCCAATAAGGCGAGTTTCCAGCCATAAATGATCTAATTCAGCCAAATAGTATTGATATAATCCAAGGTTATTTGGTTGACCGAGGAGCTTCAATCCCTGGCACGATTCCACTAGAAGTCATAAGTTTACCCCAAATTTCCAAAGACTTCTCTACAACTTCGGTTATAAATTAGAAAGCACGACGTGTTCATTCTATACATAAATTTTTCGCTAATCAATGCAAGAACACAGATCTCAAAATTTGCCAAATATATATCAACCGCACATCTGCATGGTTTCTCTTCATCAACTTTCCGTACCGTCATCAGTTCACGCCGTAGAAACTATACAACTAACACAGCGAACTGTTTTTCCTGCTCCACCTTAGGCCAGTCAATTCACGGTTTAAAGGTACATTTCGCCAGTACAAATGCGTCACATTTGCCACCTGCCGTAAATACTGTCACTGCAGTCACACAACCAATGTACACCATTAGGTTTTAATAGCGACTATCTTAATCCAGGGACACACATGCAGTTTTGATCTGAATTCACTAAAAGTCAACCATGGCATCATGGAAACTCACTAAAACTTCACTCCTTGAAATTTGCTCCTACTCACTGGCTAGTAATTTAGGCTGAGGAATGTGTCCATTGCATCGAGTTCCAATAATCAAACAAGTAATCACATAAATCTAAGAATTCCTTAAAACGGGGCGCTACAACCAAATGCACATACTCCAAATTTATTACGAGATGATCTCCAAAGCGATGGATTAGTCCAAAGCGTGGTATGTCATACCAAAGTCTAATTGCAGGACAATCAGTAAATCAATAAATTCATCAGTCCGTCAATAACAACAAGATATATATTCAAACAATAATGTAATTGCCCTAAAGGCCAGTTGTAGTCGAAACCCTTATAGAGGTTACAGTTACTTAATAATAATATGTGATTTAGATTTGATTTTAACGTAGCTTTAAGAATCTTTCAGTCATATCGCTACGTTGTCTGCAGTGTGGCAGTTTATAGTTATGTTTATCATTGGGGCATTACGCCAAATACATGTAGCCTGATGTCAAACGCAGTCACATTATTTTTACACACGGCTGACTAAGTCATAACACTAACATGCTAATGCTTAGCGATTAGCGAGGTAGCTGTTAGTACCATTTTTGCAAGTCTTTGGTATGACTCGGCCGGGGATCTAACCCGCGATCTTCCGCGCCCGAGGTGGACGCCCTAACCACTAGGCCACCGGGGCGGTCTCTTGTTATATTAATATGACATTTCCATATCTTTTCTGTATAATTCACAATAATCCTAGAACAATATTTTGGTCCAATGAGCACATTGTGATTCCATCGAATACTGCAAAAGTAGATGTTTCATCAGAAGTAATATGTAAACACAACATTAAATGCTTCTGAACAACAAAAACTACAACAATAACAATATAATAAAGAAGATTTCAAAATAGGAATCCGAAATAGGTATGAATCCACAATAGGATTGATTTGATTGCTCATTTTTTTCCATATATACAGCTTTAAATCTATATTACGAATATATGTCACAATATCCATCACGTCACAAAACTTCCTACTCAATCTAAAATTTCACAATATCTACTCAGGTGACCTAACTCGTCGATTCTCAGAATTTATCATCTAACGTGAAATTGCCCCAAACTTGTTAACAGGTTTAATATATATTTTAAATTTAAATTTTCTACACCAATTTATAGCTTAATATCTATGAAAATGGAGTCTATACCAATGGATAACAATTAACTACGTATTATTTTATTTATACTAGATTACTATAATATACAATCATGAACAAAAATTGCACACAACGTAGGCACAGTCCTGTAACAAAGTTGGAAAAATTCAAATACATAAAAATGATTTATAGCACGCTTTAATGATATATTTCTGTGCAGAACAAATAGATTTCTTGGTCTAACAAATATTCAAATTGGCAGCAACATTCAACTTCATCCTCTACGGTGATAACAAAATATAGCAGTCACCACCAGAGGATTACGTGCATGCTGACTGCTCGAGGAGTGGTTTGATTGCCGAGCTCTTGCCATCTGTTCCAACGTCCAAGAGGTCGCTTCAACAACCCAATTAATATGTATCTGTACATAATTTGAACAAGAACTGACACGGTTAAACATGCTGTCCGATGTTTAAAATATACTTCGCAAATTAACTATAAATGTAATATATGTTAGCATTGTACGTTCTTCAGGGAGAGTGACTCTTATTAATCAATACAAATATGCCGGTGTGCGTGAATGGTATCATCTCATTTCCGTGTGCACATGATTATAACAAAAAGTCATTTAAATTCATATTTTTCCATTTGTTATTGAAAGTCCGCATGACTTGATTGGGGCACGCTGGGGACGGGCATCGTGCAGGAAACATGTTGTCCACATGACTATAACCTGCCTGTCTGTTGAACGCAGCTTGTCATGAATTATCGGCTGCAGTCAGTCCTTTTTTAGGAGCTATGATGCGGTCTCGTCCCTTGCGTGGTAAAATAGTTCATTTCCTGTATTTTCGTCGACGGCGCCTTGGTTTTCGAGGACATTATCTTGTTTCTGACAGCAACGTATTTGTCATTCTCGTCTAGGATGAGCTTAAAATATTCCTTGGATATCGCCTTGTTGTACAGCGCTTTTGTCAGGTGATCGAGGATCATATTGAACTTGGCTTTGGACAGAAAGAGGATCTCGTGGTTTCTTTTGTGGCAGCTTTATGGCCTTCGTATTCCGACTAAAGTTTATACGGGTATCAACAGCCGAAGGCAATACAGCAGCGCGATTTTTGGGCCAGTTGTGATGCAAAAGCGAAGACTATTAACAAGTCGAAATGTCCTTGTGTTACGTCCCTACGCATATGGTTAGATTTTTTTCTTCTTCTCAAAACTACATTCAAGAAAAACGTAACGCAGTTAGTACATTTTCCTTCTGGTAACAGTATCAACCATTGTTAAATTTCTCCTTATGACTTATTGCTCCCCGAATGGGAACTTTCCCTTTCAGCCAAGAACACAGTGTCAGACAAATCCCTTTAACTACTGAGAGAAAGGCTGAACGGTAATTGCCACTTTAATATTTCAGGCATGACACCGCGCATGTTAAACACAAGTACTTCAGGAAATGAAACACTTTCTCATATATACAAACGCCTGTGTCAGCTGGATACATTGTGAGATCTTCAGATTCGACGATTCAAAAAGCGTCGCTTAACGTGCAACTGTTGGAAAATTATTTAAGAGAAGACACATCATTTCGAGAAGCAGAAATTTTCTAACCGGGGTAAAGTATGAAATGCTTTCATTATACATGCGTTAGAATTATGCCACTGTTTCCGTGTTCCTTGCTAATTAGATGATATATACGTGCTTTGAACTATAAAAAAATAAATAAGTCGAAACATAATATTGTCATGGGTGGCGAAGTCTCTATTGACAATATCAAAATGCTAGATACGATGCTAAATAAACATGGATTTTCTCCTGAATATGTTTATTTAAAGACAGCAAAAGTCCATTTCCCTGACTTTTCTATATTCCATTGTGTCAACACTTTGTTGACAGGTTAACGTTATTACTACACCGATAATTCTTTTACAATGTACGACAATAACACGTACCAGTATTTATCATCCAGGTAATACTCTGTGTCGTGTCTTTTCTTCAAAATAATTACTGTTGAATAAAGAACTGTCTTCCTTAGTACATATTCCATACATATTGATATCAGGAAGATTGTGTTGGGTATGATCCTATTACCGAGGGACTTTCTAACTAGACCGCTGTCATAGCATAACACTTATAATTAATTAATTTAATACTTTAATCAGTGTGACTTGATCCAAATTTTGATTTTGGTTTACAATCAACAATCATCCACGATAGGACGTGTCGAATGTTGATAATCCTAGACATGCATGTGATAAGAGTTAACATCGATTTTCTACAAGATTTTACTATTCAAGTCATTAAAGTTTTTTGTATTCATTTTGTATTGTTTGTCGTAGGGTTTATACCGAATTATATATATATAATTTTACAGGAGATTGGGAGGTTTTAGAAAGCAATAACCGTTGCACTTAATATCCTTGTTCGTCTTTTTTTCTCCAAATGGTTATGTATTTGTAATGCATGTAAGGGAACGAAATCTAGCTTTGATAGTATAGTACTTACTTAAATTATTTTCAGACTTGGAAAACATTCACACAGCTCAACGTAGCCAGATGGCACATATAAATAGCAGCTTTGCGATACATGAGGGGTTCGATATGCTTCCAGACAATGACATATCCTGGACAAATGTATCTGGTTATTATGCGGAGAATGGTAGCCAAGACAATCAGAATTACATTTCGGACGATTATATTGAATTCTTCTACAAACTGCATGATTTTGAAGACAATTTATATGTCAACGTCTGGACGATCCTGGTTATTTTAACGGCGTTTGCAAATGTGCTGATATTACCCGTTTTAGTCCGAAAAAGCATGCGAACAACCACCAACCTAATCCTTCTTTTCATTGCAATATCGGACTCTCTAACTGGACTTGTGACCTTACCTAGGTATAAACATGTCTTCACCAAGGTAATGCACGGATGGGTCAGTCTAAATGAATGCTGGTGTGAGGCATTTATGATCTCTAAGTTTTATATTTCTAAGGCTTTCCACACTGTTGCCATATTGCAGACATTGTTGCTTGGATTTCAGAGATTCTTTTGCGTCTGGTTTCCTTTCAAAACAAAATCTTGCTTTACAACTCGCCGAACTTTCATCGCAGTCACCGTCATCACTATCTTTGCGTTCGTCATCCATACTTACCATCTTAATGAGAAGAAAGCAGACAAAATACAAGTTTCTGTCAGTGGGCTATAGAAGATCCATGTGTGGAATCTTGCACCTTTATGTGGATAACTCTGCTTCTTGTGAATATATTGCCGTGCGTCCTATTACTTGTCCCCACAATCTTAATGATCCAAAAGTTGTTTCATAGAAAGATTCGAAAAGGGTCCATTAGTACTGAACAAAGTCGAGAGAGGTACCAACAAAATAAGAGAGCCTCCATTATTGTTGTCTGCATTGCCATCATCTTTCTGATTCCAGAAATCCCATACGGTATTTTTCTACTGGTGACTGTACTCAAAACGCATAGCGGTCAAGAAATACTGGCGCTAAGAGAAAATCGTCTTTTCCATGTTGTATACGAAATTGCCTTGTTGATAAGTTTCCAAGCAAACATTTGGGTCTATATAATTATGAACAGACGTTTCAGGGACGAGTTGAAATCGATGCTCCTAGATAGCATCAGAAAAATGCTGCCAAAGCGTACCACCGTCCGTGTTACTGCTGTTTCCACGGAAACGAACCAGAGTCAATCCAATAGCACAAAGGGAACGGATGTGAACGAACAATCTACCTTTGTGTAGATCTACATCTTTATTTAGTTAAAAAGTGTATGGGTACGTCTGTTTATGAAAACTACAGTAAAGTAAACGTTCTTCTGAAAACCTCCATGCGCAGGGTTGAATGTCATATATTTCTGTGATATTCTGACCCTCCAAAATAATTCACATTGGAAAACATTACTTCTAGACAAGCGGAGGGATGCAAGAGGATAGAGAGTTGGATTCTAACAAGGCATCGACACGACTCACTGATATTAATATTCAATCACATGGATAAATGTGATAACCGCTTGAAATAGTTTGCAAATAAATACCTCCGCAGAGTATGTATTATAATAATTGTGTGGTCAAGCAAATATATCCACATGAATGAACGTTCAATTTTCTATTACAACTAGATTGAATGTGAAATATATTGTTATGGCTAATAAAGGATAAAATGTAAAATGTCGAACACATAAGAATATCAATTAAAATGGAAACATTTAATTAAAAATCGAAATATATAAGAAATTATTTAATAAACGTTGATGGGTCTGGTTTAGGAAAATCGTAAGATCATGCCTCTGCAAGCAATCAATTATACCTGTTCTTAATTATTGTAATTGTAAAAAAAATCCGTGCATATGTATGTATGTATGTATGTATGTATGTATGCATGCATGCACGCATGTATGTATTTATGTATGACTGACTGACTGACTTATGCTTCGTGTTTTATAATGTTCACAATGAACAAAACACAAACATAAACATGTATGTATATATGCATAATCTTTTGCGGGAGAATAACTAACAATATTGTACATGTAATTAGCATTATTCGGATATATTTCGAAGACATTGTTAACACATTATGTCCGTTAGTTACTGGAAACAATGAAAATTTATTTTTATTTTATGCTTAACAGCGTGTTGGAGAGCGAACGTGTATAGCAGAATAAAGTAACTGATCTATAGGACACACGGCACTAATTATACGGAAGAACCGTAAACCAGTCTAGAAATGGTTTCTACAAATAATAGGGTATATACTGGTTTAGTGATCCATAATTGGTTAATAATGAAAATGAAAATTTTGGTAAAAAATTCTTTTAGGACCTTATCCTATCCGTAAGTTTCAAAAAAATATAGACAAACTTCTATTGATTCAATTTTAGTATTTGTACAGGCTTGACTTAGGAGTACTCAATAATGAAAGTAGCACCTCGTTCATTTGGTGCAGAATCAATAACTTGTGTTTCATGCACATGTAGATTATAAAAATGTCGCGGGTCATATGGCGTTCTCCACACATAAGCTTACACCAGGGATAGTTGTGCATGGAGAAATATAAGTCCGATCAGCAGCACCCAGAAACGTTAAGTTATTGAATTTTGAATATTACGGTGTTTCTATATGTGTACTATGGGACTTGAAATAGTACCGTAAGTCCTCTAACGCTAACGCCGGATGATTAAACTTTATGTTTTTTGTTTGTTCATGTGTACATTTGCACAGAAAGACAATGAATAATAACATGATTTATTTACCTAATCCGATGAAAAAATAAACACATAAATGGGAGAAACGAAATGGAAAAAATAAAGTTCGTAGTGGGATTCGAGCGTGCTTCTTTTACCTTACATATTTATTCCAATGTATAAAGCGATTGTCATCATGGCAGATGACATTTTGTCATTATAATGTTAACCACGTATATTCAATAAAAATTTGAAAAATGATTTTAAAAAATCAATCTCTTGGAATATGCACTTTCTCATGGATCACATAAAATAAGAATTGTATTCATAGATGAACATCTGATTAGTGTGTCTATATCACACGAATACACGATTATATTTATGTGTGTGTTTATTTTGCAACGTTTAGTTCTGACCTTATACGTAGTAGGTTTGAGGCCATAGAGTCTCAAGCATGTAAGCCAAGGATTCAAACGGTTTCATAGCCTCAAAGACAATGGCAATCTTAAGATGGTAATGGGGTAAATGCTTAAGGGGTTTTCAATTCCAGTTTTTGTTGTTAACAAAGAGAGACAAAGAACCACATATAAAACATACAAACACAAATTGAAATGATTGAGTAAAATCTCTCTTTCTAGAGGTGTGGGTGGTTCTCTTTGGGGTTTGTTAACTGAATTAACATAAATGGCATCACACCGGTATTATCTTCTTCCCAAACGTTGTCTCACAAGTAATCCATACAACAAGAACCTCGTCAGACTTGTCTCTCGCCATAGATTGGTCTCTTTCATATAGCTTTTCTCTGTGATGCGCGTGATCGAACATGATGATCTGACATACATCAGATAGTGTCCTGGTTAAATGCATCTCCAAAATAAGAGCTGATGCCTCTGTGCCAGCCGGTGTGGTGTACATCTTCACCGTGTTGAGAACATATGAAATAATGTGACAATGCTATAATTTGGTGTGTGTGTGTGTGTGTGTGTGTGTGTGTTTGTGTGTATTGGTGTACTTGCGACGACCTGATTTGGGATGCACACCAATATTTCGAGGACATTACGGTATTGTGAGGACTTACCAGTCCTCGAAATGATATTTCGGAAACTTTTATATAATGATCATAAGAGATGAACGTGTTATATTGAAAGTCCACACAAAGTCGGTAATGATTTGACAGACAGTTAAACTTCATGTGTATAGTACACACAGTTTCCGTTGTTCTTTTGGCGCTTGACTTGTGTGTAAAGTCTTAGTCAATCAGAAGGCATATGATTCCTGAATGTTTGTGATCCAATCGGAACATCATTTTTGTGCAATCACACTGTAAATTTCGTATACCGATAAATGCAACTCATAAAAATAGTTGCTAGTAGTATTAGTGACTTTTAAAACAAATAGTTTTGTAATAATGGTAAACAGGTGATTCCATCAGAAAGTACTATATTTTAAGCCAGTTGCGATAGATATAGTGCGGTGATTTGGTGTGTACATTGATTTTATTCCTTCGAGACTTAATACACCTAACTATTGGAAGATGGCAAGACGCACTGGATCAAACTCTTAAGAAACAAAAAGAGTTTTTAAAAAGTTGTTTATTATATTCTTCTTCAACAGCTGTTCGTTCTTTCATTCGTTATCATCTGTGACAACTTGCTTGTGTACCGTTCCACCAATGAGCTTGATGCACAGGGCATCGTATCATTACTCATATTTAACTATCAGTCATACACATAGTACAAAATATTATTATTTTATGCTAATGTAGGACTGACAGTTAAATTATTAGCAACGATACGAGCCCCTGTGCGAAGGTCTTAATTATTAGATTCTGATGTCACAAACATTTCAAAGTAATGTCATAAGAGCGGGTTAATGAAGAAGTTGATCTCGATCTCTCTCACTCTCGCTCTTGTCCGTTTCCTTTTCAACTTGAATTTTGAGAGAATGAGAGAGAAACAGGGAAAAATGAACTTTGTAGTTAAGTAGAAGAATATTGTGTTTTGTCTTATTTTATTTTTTATGTTATACAAAGTAAGAACATTAAAAATGTCATAGGCAAGGAAAAGAAAATGGAATAACCAGTGGATGTACCTGATATCACCGTCAAATAATCAGCTGGTCCCTTTAAAGCTAATACAGTTTTCACTCTTGATGATACAATATATCCCCCAATATAAGATAAGGCACTGTACATGACAGACTCGTCGATTAACAAACTATAGTCTGTACCTTCCAGTTTGTTTGTACTATGCCATCGATTTCAATAACGGAAATCTTTAATCTGATAAACAGTGCACATACACTAGTCATTTCCTTCGTTGAATTTCTAACCTGACTGTGACCAGAGTGGCAATAACACTAGCATCCTCCGGAACTTTCATGCGTAACAGTCTTTCCATACTACCACGGCGGCATACTGCGTACACTATGGGCGAACCTCTTTTCCTCAGACAACATCGTGGCGTATTTCTTCCTATTTGGTAACTGTCAGATAATTCCGTAAATCACCATAATGTTGAGAGTTTAATTTTTGAATCTTTTTGCACACATGAGTATAGAAAATGTTTGGCTTGTTAAATCCATGGGAAAGGTAAATTTGTAGTTGTTATTCATTTATGTTGCTTGATTCGGGATTGTAAATATCGGAAGCAGACGACATAGTATTTTCCTGCTATGCACATACATGTGTATATGTGCATTCACCACAAAATGAACTTGTCTAGGAACTGGAAATGACTAGCAAGCATGGTCATCTTTTACACTGAAAACTTCATTTGGAGTGATGGTAACTGTGATAGGGCCACCCTGGGCATAACTAAGTTTGAAATTATAAATCAGGAAATAAAATGATTAAGTTCTGAGAATCTTTTATCTCATTTGTGCTTTTTATTTTTTAAAATGGGGGGTTACAAACAAAAGGTGAGGTATATTCAGACTATAGTTTAAGCTCGAGTTAGAGCAATATGATGTTGTTACTGAATGGGATGGCCATGTCAACACGTGATATGTCAGAGCACATTCAAATTAACACGAATATTCCTGCAGAAAATTAAGTCCCAAATTTGGAAAAAATGCATATTGCTATATATACCTCTACGCGTCCACAAAAAGCCCTAAGAAACGAAAGTTAGGGTCAAAGCCGCTACGACCCACAACTTCGCCCATAGAGAATTTGTTGCCTGGCTAGTTGAGGAAACTTTAAGATGAAGATTACTCTCTGAACATGGTACACAGGTACGAAAAAGATGGGTCCATATTCAGACGACAGGTGACGTTTGCGAAGAAACGCGGTATTTTCTATCGGTACGCCAAGAAAGGGACTGATATGTTCAAGCAAGTTGTTGTGCCCATAGCGAAGCGAGCAGAAGTACTTAGGCTAGCACACGAGTGTCTACCTGGAATCCACATGGGCGTGGCGAGGACCTGAGATAGGTTTGTGAGGGAGTTCTGCTGGCCAGGTGTGTAGGTGGATGTTCGGAGGTTTTGTTTGTCGTGCGACAAGTGGTAGCGGGTGGTACCTAGAACTTCCAATCGCACGGTGCCCTTAGGAACCACCCCACTGATTGACGAACCTTTCTCGAGAGCAGCGATGGACCTAGTAGGTCTGATAAAGCCGTCGGCAGAAAGCGTTAGTCGTTATATACTAACGATGGTAGAGTAAGCCACCGGGTACCTGGAGGCCGTGGCCTTGAAGAACTTTGACTCAGTCACTATGTCTGAGGCCTTGTTAGGAGTTTGGTCGAGAGTCTGTGCCCCGAGGAGATACTGACTGACCAGGGGACGCGGTTCGTGAGTCAGGTGATGGAAGAGGTAAATAGATTGCTGTCCATTAGACACCTGACGACTACGCCGTATCACCCGCGGAGCAATGGTGGCGTGGATCGTTTCAATGGAACATTGAAACGGGCTCCGAAGAAGCTCTGTGAATGTTGACCAAGGGATTGGGATCGATACCTTTCCGCGATACTGTTTCCGTATCGAGAAGTACCACAGGCTAGTTTGGTTTTATCGCCTTTTGAATTAGTCTATGGGAGAACAGTCAGTGTCCCATGGCTGTATTAAAGCAATTATGGACGGATGAACAAGCATCCGAGAAAGTGCGGACAACATACCAATATGTTATTGACCTCCGCAACAGGCTGGAAAAGGCTTGTAATTTGTCTCAGGAAAATCTCCGTGACGCAAAGGGACATCAAGCCGAATATTACAATAAAAGTGGGTGGTAAAGTGTTGTTGTTGCTGCCGTTAGAACACAACAAACGTCAAGTCTCATGGAGGGGACCATTTGTGGTAACGGAGAAACAAGGTGGGCAGAACTGCCGTATCCGGGTAGGAGACAAGAAGTTGTACCACGTAAACCTACTGAAATGTTACCGTGAAAGAGAGACACCCACAGAGTTCGTGGTTGCTCCGGTCGTAACTAAAGAAGTCGACGACAACGGAGGAGAGGCGGAAGTACTACTTGACGGGACGTTAACATCAGAGCAACGCAAGGAAGTGGAGTCGTTACGCCAAGATTGCACAAGCGTCTTGATAGAACGATCTGGCAAGACGGAATTGGAAGAGTTCACCTTGAAATTAATGGAAGAGATGCCAGTGAAGCTAAAACCATATCCGCTACCCTATGCGAAATTGGAAACTGTCTGAAATGAAATTCAAGCTATGATAGACCTGGGAGATATAGAACCTCTGAGTCGGCGTATTGCTCTCCCGATGTGTTGGTATCGAAGAACGACGGTACACATATTTTGCGTTGATCATAGGAAGTTGAACAGGATCACGGAATTCCAAGTAGAACTGTTCTCTGTCAATATTTGTCGGGGTGAACAGTGCGAAGTATTTTTCGAAAATCGATCTGTCCAAGAGATACTGGCAAATTTCAGTTCGAAGTGAAGACAGAGCAAAACTTACCTTCGTAACTCTAGATGGGACGTACAAGTGGGTAGTTATGCCATTAGGGGTCCGGAATGCGCTGAGTGTCTTCACGCGTATGATGAGAACATTACTTGAACCGTTAAGGGAGTCTGGAGTTTCGAACTTCATGGACGATTTACGCTTAGCGACAGCTAGTTGGGACGATCATATCAATTTGCTGAAAAAACGTTTTAGAGCTACATCGACAAATGGGACTGACAGCACGACCGTCTAAGTACCATATAGGGTTTAGGAAACTAACCTACCTAGGTCATAACCTGAGCGAAGGCACGTTAACCCCAGATAGTTCAATGTTTGACCAACTTAGGGATGCAGTACGACCGACCACTAAGACGGAAGTTCGAACTTTCTTGGGACTGGCAGGGTATTATCGACGGTATGTTGCTAATTGCAGCGCTATTGCGAGCCCATTGACTGACTTGACTCGGAAAAAGGCTCCGACGAAAGATATATTGACAGACGCATGTGAAAGAGCATTTCAGACGTTCAAGGACAGACTGACGTCAGACGCAGTAGTGAGAGTGCCTGATGTGACACGGTATTTTGTCCTACGTACTGACGGTTGTGATAGAGGTTTAGGGGCAGTGCTATTACAACAGCATGACGGAAACTTATTCCCAGTTGCATACAGAAGCGGGACATTGGCATCTGCAGAACGCAATTACCTAGTTTCTGAAAAAGAATGCTTGAAAATTATATTTGAGATATCTAAATTCCAACGTTTCCTGCATGGACGAAAATGTATTCTAGAAACTGACCACCAACCACATTTAGGTATCGCTAAGCTAACTAATGGACGATTAATGAGATGGTCATTATTTTTGCAACAGTACCAAGTCCAGGTACTGTATATTAAAGGCAATGAGAATGTAGGGGCTGACTGCTTAAGTAGATTAGGCACGTCTGAGGTGAGGGGTTCACTGAGAACTTGTAAAGGAAATAGACCTCCAAACATTTGTAGAGTATGAATCCCTGATTTTACTCTTCAACGAGGGGCATATGTGAGGGGTAAATTTATGTCGATCTATGAAGAATATATCATTGTGAGACCAGAGAACAATTAATTAGATTTATGGAGTCAGGCGCTTGTTAAATCGCTATGCTGCAAGAATTTCTCAATGTGAGGGACACGGTTAAACTTCGATTTCACAGTGGAATTGACAAAAATTGAAAATTTCCATAAACCGTAGTCGCAACGTATAAGGTCAACTCATCCCAGATTTGGCGCCTATTCATAAAAGCCGGTAAATACATTTTATCCTGATTGGTTACGCTAAATAATGGGTGTGTTTGCACACTAAATGTTCTAGTTTTAAATATCGCCACATCGAACAAGTCTAATTAGTCTCAGCTTTGCTGTAAGAGTAAACGCACGTCGACTCCGAGAGGAATTTGAAAAATATTCCCTCTCGTGAAACACTTATCCAAGGGAGCGGAGATCCGAAGGTTCAACGGTCTTAACTTTTGGCGGAAGTAGAGAAAAACGTTGAATACACAGGGGAATAATCCGGTAAGGTATAATCCGCCAATCAACCCACACCCCTTGCAAATGAGGGACGTACCTTTACATGGAGCATTTATTGATACTTTCGAGATATCAGACAATATGCTTATAATTTGATTTAAACTAATGAACCCTGTGGACCATGAGCAAACGGATGTAGAGGACTGCATTAAAGTCTTTTTTTTAAACAATGATCTTCCTGGGAGAAAGGATAAGTTTGTTTATTACGGCATCCTCGAGGATAAATTGTTAATAGAAAATAGAAGTCGGTATGATGATGGTTGGAGCAATGATGAAATATCTTGCCCTTTTAATTTCACAGTTTGACTCTGAGGGCGAAGGACGAGAGCTTACAAAAGTAATGAAGAAATGGTAAAATTACCGAAGTATCGAAAGCGGCATGATCAACGTATTTTGCAATACAAAATAATTTAAATTTAAATGAATCTTTTCTAGTAATTCATATTTGTTTATTTACTGGGCATTAGGTGACTATATTGGCCAATTAAAGCAAAGAGTTCTTCTTCTACAGTTATATTTCAGGTTAGATTACCGTGAAACGTTCAAGGACATTCGTGACATTCAACTTTCGTTAGATTTTCCTTAAGCAAGTAAAGGCTTTCAAATATTAGGACAGCGATTCTACTGTGGTGCTACAACATAGGCGTGTTAGAATTTTTCTTTCGGAATACTCTTGGAACGTTTCCAGACTACTGTGAAAATGAAAGCACATTTAGGAAATTCTAGGATTGCTTACCATTATATAAGTTATTGTTAATACTTTCACTTTGTTTGACTTTATATTCAAGGCAAATTAATTAATATTTTGGATTATATAATGCATGGTTAGTATTACCTTTTCTTGTTATCTAGTTTATGGACATACTATTGTAAAAATGGCTAATTTTAAACAGACTTTATTATAAACTATAACATTGTGTTACGTGACATATGCCTGGCTATCTGTAAAATGTAGGTTCAATTCTGAAACCATCGAATATATAAAAGCACGAAAATGGAGTGACAGGCTTTTTGGCTTCTCCCAGATAACGAGTTTCTTCGATTTGACATTTTATGAAAAACTATCAAGATTACAAAAGCTACTCGACATGATTCACTGTATTATTCAGCAGAGGCCTGCATAATATAAAATTGGTATGATAGCCATTTGGGATTGTCTCAATTAAATAAAATCGTTGTAAACTAAGTTCGAGACAACGACCAATGAATAATGTTACAAGACCACTCCCTTTATAAACACATCGCATTTTTTGAATTGCTCATTTTATTTTAACAGTGATCAAGTTGTAAAATTTGGAATAAACTATTGGAAAAATTTCCACATGCTGTCGAGGGGTAAACACTACTTTAAAAACAAAATAGAAGTAATTTGACCAAACGTAAAGAGAAGAGTCAAGGATTTTGACAAAACATTTCATGTTGAAAAGACTCAAATAAACAAACTCGATAAAGATGACCAAAATATTCTCCAGAAATGTGAACATTGAATGGCCGGAGAAAGAACGATGGTTAGAGTCGAGAGATGCTAGTTGAAATATCTAAAGTTACTTGTTTATAAATGGTTTTGCACTGTTCTTGTCGAAAACATGATACTTACACTTCACAGGTCCAATGATTCAAGAAAATGCAATATTAATGCACCTTAAAGAATGTATTGCTAATTATTATTACTTTGTTCTTGAAATTAGATTATTAACTGTTTGCATCACATTAACTACACATCATGTATATGATTTTTAAATGAAAATAGTACATGTTACAGACTTTGTGACTTTCTTGCTTCATATGAAGTTAAGACACATATTATGACCACCTACTCTTATAAGGATTGTTTTCTGCTGCAGAAGGTGGTTGGTGAGTGGAACCAATGTATGAGGCATTATCCATTGAGAATTCAGAGGGAGTTTCGGTTCAGTGAAACTCTAATTACATTTTAAAATAATACGTAGAAAGCAGAAAATTAACCATTTGAAGCCAAACAAAAAACCCTCTGTCACAACTGAACCATCAAATGAAATAATCCCATTAATAAAACTTTAATCATGAAACGTTATTGATATTCTCTGTCAAAAGGTGAAACTTTATCTGATCATGCCTATTACAAAGGTCCCTGAATGGGACTGATGCTCAACCATCCAAAATGGCAATTATTTTGAATTAAAGATAACACCATTTATTCATCACAATGTTGACATCATACCAAACTTCAATTAAAACGCATCAAAGCAATTTGGCTGCTGATGTAACCGATCATCTGTTAAAACATATTACTGTGTAAGACTAAAGTTATGTTATAAATGCCGATATAAAGAATTAGTTCTTTTGAAAACAAATAAAGAGATCCTCCAAAAGAAAATATGTACTCTTTGTGTGGGTTTTATTTGCCCTTCGTAAAATTTAATTTCAGTTTTGTCATGTTTGAAGATTATACAATATTTAAAAATATTTAAATAGCAGTTTAACAACATGCGTGTTACGTCCTTTACGAAAACTAATCATATCACTGTGGACCATAAGAACTCTTTTCCTGCTTTTCTTGAGAGCAGAAACGAATTCTCTGTACTGATTAGTAAAGAAGGAGAGGCACAAGGATATAGTCAATTGAAAGTTCTGTTATGTTATTCATTCTTGCTATCAGAATTCACCATTTTCCTATTTACAACTTTCAATTTCCTGCGCATGCCACTTGTTCTGCGTAAATTTCTTATGACTGATCAAGTATTAGGTATCGTCCATGGTGGATCCAGAGAGAATCTGGGTTAAACTCAACCCCATATCCATTTTTACAATAGTACACTTCTCAGTGAAAAAAGAAAATTAACTCTTACACACAAAAATTACCCCTTGTTAAAAATGAAACGTCAATGGAGTATCTACAGTCTGTCCTTAATTATGAATTTTCATTGGTAATCTCTGTCAAAAGATTAATGCATTATTTCTGACCAGGTAAAAGACAGATGTCCCTTCACGGGACTGATGCCATGATGGCTTGAAGAGAATTTCCTGGAATACATGATAAGATCATCGGGTGTTCCTTTTGACTCTGAGCGTTGAAACATTCTCTGATATTCTTCAGTAAGAACAAGATTTTCAAATTTGCCTAGGTGGACATACTGAATGTTAGATTGCCACCAATTCCATTTAGGACCAAATATACACCATAAGAAGTCTTCTAGTATAAATACCATAAATACATGACATTTTTAAGATGATCGTCATATTAGATTTAGTTTAGGCACAATTTCCATGTAGGAAGTAGACATCATCAAACATCTTTTGGTGACAAATCAATGTTAATATGATCATCCTAGCAGGTCTTGTAGTGACTGCAAGATTTTCAAGACAAAAGTTGTAACAGTCTTGATGGCTTGTATGATTGAGACCATTTTCATTTAGAACCAACTAGGTAGTATAGCAGGCCTATTGGTAAAAATGTATGATTAATATAGCCATCCACCTGGGAGGGACAGAGATAACAATATTACCAAAATGGCTGTCATAGTAGTCATATTGAGGATCATTGTGTATCAATTTATTTTAATACTAACTAGATACCAAAAACCCCATTTCAAAATGTCTTTTCATTTAGGTAGGGTAGCAATAATACGAATTTAAGATGCCTACACGGTGGCCATATTTGACATCAGATTATCATCATTTTAGTTTAGGACAAACATAACACATCTGCTGGCGAAAATTCTATGTTGTTATGACATTTCGTTTTGGAGGAATATCATGAGCAAGAATTTCAACATAGCTGCAATATTGACAACATTATGTTACCATCTCCATGTTGGAACAACTAGACATGATAAGATGCCCTCCGGTTAAAGCACAATGCTGACATGGACAACCATCTAGGAGAATTGACTATAATAAAATACAAGTGTTCATATGACCATTCATTCACGATCCATAACAGAAGTTTCAAGATAGCACCGTTTTCGCCATATTGGATGTCCGACCGTATCATTATAATTTCAGATCATGTGGACATCGTAAAAAAGTCTAACTCTAAGCTGATATGACAATTCATTCGAGAGGCAGTGATATAAAATGTTCAAAATGTATATATTGGATGCCTGATTGTTTCATTTTCATTTACAACCAACAAGACAATATAAAAATCTTCTGGTGAAAACCCGATGTCAGTCTAACTTTCCTTTCAGGAAGATTAACAATAACACGATGTTCAAACAGCTAATGTGTCAGCTGATAGAATCGCTGCTCCCGTGTGCTTAAAAGTGACACCGAACTAGTACAAAGTTCACTACATTTAGCAGTTATCAATGAAAGCTATTAATGTTGTTGGTGAAAAAGTTCCTGGTGCAATTGTTAGTGCTGCTGGTAAGGCACTCTCAGCAATCAAAGAAAGACTAGCGTGACTAATGCGCAAACCTCATAGAGGTTCACCAATGAAATTACCAAGCACCAAAACTATGACCGCGGATGTTAGTAAGGTGATAAATCAGGCTGCAAATCAGAAACTCGCAGCATCGATGAATCGAAAATCTGACGAGCAAAGAAATATCACAGCAAATTTGATAGCAGAAAGTGGACTTCGTGTGCGACGAAGATAATCACCATTTGGAAAAATACAAATACGCAATAGTATAAAATGTTCAAACGCATATCCGACCCAGCATTCAACATAGATGAGCCGGTTCAAAAAGATAACTCAGTGCGTGATTATCAATTTTGTTCCTATGACGCACGAGAGCCAAATCAACGACGGCGTATTGAACTTCAAGTTCATGATACAAGTAGATATTTCCTGACTGCTGTGGCGTTCATTTAAGTAGAAGGTGAACTTGTAAAGGCGGATAATACTGCATACGATCCCAATATACTAGTTGGTTTTGTCAATAACGGAATTATGGCCTTGTTTAGTAGCGCCACATACATGATTGATGAAAAAAATATTGAATCGATTCAAAATGATATCGATGTTGCCACAACAATAATTGGTCTAACAAGATATTCTGACGACTTTACAAGATCAGCCGGTCCATCAATGATGTTTGCCAAAGATATTACCGACAGCGCCGATCATATTCAGTATACTATGAGAATACAGAAAAAAACCTCAAACGCTGCTGAAGACGCAGATGTGGAGTCGGTACCTAGAGATGTTAGAAAGGTTATTGTTGGAGCTAAACACACAGTTGTGCTTCATAGAAAAAATGATGACAATAATGCGATCTGGCGAGGAGCTGGTGTCGATGCTGGTATGGTAAGAATAACGAAACTTTCATTGTGGATGCCGATATTAACTCCATCGGTCACAGAAGATCCGCGATTGCTCTCTTTTATGAAGCAAGGCGGTAAAGCATTGTTATCATGGTTAACAGTAACCACAGACGCCATTCAAAGTTCCGTCAGAGATGTGTTTACTTGGCATATAGCATCACAACAAGGTGTTTCTGCACCACGACATATTTTATTGCGCTGCAGGATTATCGTCGGGTGGGTAAACAGGAATGGTCTCATATGATATTTGACAAACTTGACGTTACTGAGGTTTCGTTGAGAATAAACGGACAACAAGAACCATCGGAAGATATATCATTAAGTTTTACAAATAATCATGTGGCGGGCGCATATCATCGCTGGCTGACATTCTTGTCGCGTAACAAAAATACAGATACTGGGACGCAAATATCACAGTTTGATTTTACAAATTTGTACCCGATTTATTACTTTTCGCTGGAGCATCTTGATTTATCCAAACAATCTGTACACTTTCGAGCTCGCGTAGGTCCATTACCCAAAATTGAAGATGGTCCATCAATTAAATATGGCCCCTATAGAGCAGTCGCGATCATCCTCAGTGACAAAGCAATGTTACTTGAAGGTATTAGTGGCCGAATGAGAATCGTTAATGCACCAGTAGAAAACATGTCGTTTTCCGAAAACATGTAGACATCTAGATCAATCTGGTATTAAATAAAATGTCATACAGTCACGTTAATGTCACTCTGACTCCTGGTCAGGCGAAAGAATTACAATCGAAAAACGCGAGCACATGTGGGGCAACGATAACACTAAAACAAGATCAAATCGCTAATGGCGGTCTAAATAAGCTATCGTTGACTAAAACACAATTTAATTATTTCAATAAAGCAAAACAAGCAAAAACTGGAGCTCGACTTGATTTCGCTCCAAAAGCCGTCAAAGACATGATTAAAACCGGTGGTATATCTCCTCTTCTTGCTACAATACCAGCATTGATAGCTACTGCTGCCCCAGCTGTCGCTAAGGCACTGCGTTAGGAGCTGTTGGAACCGCTGCTGGAATGGCACTGAAGAAAGCAACTGGAAAATGATACAAAAAAGGACGCTGGTTAAGACTTCCCGGAAGTCCGCCCTCATGGTACCCAAAACGGTTTTAGACATCACTCCAATGTCAAATTTTGATTTACTCGATGCTGTTAAACAATCAAATATAAAAAAATTCAGAGGCGTCTTTATGCGAGATCAGCTACCACAACAACAAACAATCTAGAAA
The DNA here is from genome assembly GCA_028554795.2 of Sinohyriopsis cumingii. NCBI lineage: Eukaryota > Metazoa > Mollusca > Bivalvia > Unionida > Unionidae > Sinohyriopsis > Sinohyriopsis cumingii. The sequence goes on along the minus strand of CM068835.1, from coordinate 103,007,237 downwards.
CTAGAATTATTAATCTCGATAACAGCGATGGTCCAGGAACTAACTGGGCTGCTTAAGCGATACATCCACGTGGAATTATCTATTTCGATTCGTATGGGTTAGCACCACCAGTTGAAATTCTAAAATATACAAAATACATCCTCAACGCTGCCAACACAAACACTGACCGATCGTGGTCGTGAAGTATTAAATGTCCTCGATGCGATAACTGCGTCAACCAAACCACCTCACAAAGTCGTGCACGAGTATACCGCGGGCCGATTTAAAGTTTCCTATCAAATAATGGTTGATATTTACGGAAGATCTCTTCTCAGCAGAAAAGTGAAGCGCACCGATATAGATTTATCAAAATATGCGACCAAGGATGAAATCGATAATCTTTTAAGTCTGACCTGGATAGACCCAGATGAGGTTGTTATTTTTCAGGACCGACAAGGAAAACTAAAATCCAGCGATATCAAATGGCATGAAATAATTCGTAGAGCTACTCCGGGTAACATCCCTGTGCTCACTGATAGCGGAAAAATCAGAGATTCGCTGATATCAATCGCGGCGCTGCGAGATGATACGCAAAACTTTGCAGGGGAACGTGTAAAAAAGACCGGTGATACAATGACAGGTGAATTTAGCATGAACGGTAACAAAATAGTGGTTTTAAGAGATCCAACATCCCCGGAAGATGTTAACACAAGCACTAGCGCCATTGACGATAAATCATCCACGTTGCGGGCCGAGTATGATGTTCACATAAACGCGTTCACAAGACTTCGAAGAAACTTTCGAAAAACTAATGAGACCGCGAGCGAATTCTTTGGTGATCCACTCACCGTTGACATAAAACTTTATGCTATCAAGACCAACATTGACACGATCAAACAAACACAGCAAGATATCGTAGGTGGAATTCCTGATATCGTTAATAAAACCAGTTTGATTAAAATACCATCAGGAGCAACTGCCGGGCATATTGCCAACATAGTATATACATTATCATCTGGATTTACAACATGGTCTAAGCAAAATAATACTATCAAATATACAGCAACAGTCACTGGAGTGTATAGACTGTCTGTGTTCAGTGCCGCTAAATTTGAAATTTTTACAACGTATCCCTGGCGACATTCCACCGATAAGTTTTCGGGGGTTGTGACTATCATATTAAATAGCGGAACCGAAGAAACATTTATACTGGAGGCAGATGATATGAAATTAAACGCAACATCTTACTGGTGGTGTTTGGAATTTGTAGCTGAAACACCTCAATTGTTTACTGCGTAATATAATAAATGGCATTAATGAAATCAACGATGGCAGCATCAACGACAACACTGGATGAGCAACAATATAGATACGATCAAGTACGCGAATGGCAGTCAGAGTTAAAAAATACCATTAACGAATGCACAATAAAAGTCAAAAAAAAAAATACAAGCGGCGTGTAATCATCCTAGACACAATAGTGTATTCAGTATACACGATAGTTGCATCTACGGGAGTATTATTATCAGCGCTAACACCAGTGACAACTGCAATCGCGGTCACAATTACAGTTTCAACATCAACGACAATTGCAGGAGTTGCTAATATTATCGCGAAACAAATATCTTCATGCGCGCTAACAAAATTGCACGAATATGAAAAGTTAAACAACGCGGCCACGAGCGCCTACTCGAAATTATCGTCGCTGATATCATCAAGTATCGACGATACAGTAATATCAGATTTCGAATTCGCGCAAATGGCAAAGAGGTATGAAGACTACACCAGTCATTTGAAGCGACAAAAGATAAATAACAATGTCGGAATTACTTCATCAAGCTCTGCTTGATATAGTCGCAAATACAAATCCGGTGAAGACTTCAATGATAACAATAATTTCGACTAAACCAGAATTCAGTATTAATTTTCCAACTGCGATTCCAGTAAACGAGATCGCGTTAGCTCAATTACGTGTATATCATAGTTGGCCCAATATCAGATCAAAATCGTTTGGTGGATTGCCAACGAATAATTCACTGGTATTTGCACATAAAAATAAAGAAGATGGCACTCCCGACTGGAACGTCATTGATTACTAACCGGGTCTTATCATATCAAAGAAATCAATGAAGAATTACAACGTCGAATAAAAAAATATCACAGGAAAAGAATCTATGATAACAAAAACTGTTCATGAGCCAACGCTGTCTCCTGCCATCGAAATAAGCACCCCAGACTACGCCGCAGATATATATATAATAGTTCGATCAGAACAGTGTTAGGGTGGCCTTAAATTCCAAGACCGGCACCACCAATACCACCAGAACCTAAAATGTCTGACTATGTCACTGACAAACTATCATATCATGAATTTAGTCCATCGTATAAACGACATTTGGATAATATGAAAGGATCAAAGTTGGGTAGTAATTTTAGATTTACCGACAAAGATGATACATTATGGTATTTTACTATTGAGATATCCCCCCTCACGAAATTGGTTACGAAATTAATTTAAGTCAAATTATCGAATATTTTAAAATCATTAATCAAGAACACAAAACACAACAGGAAAAACTACGGCAGCTCTTCCAGGAATATCTTTAACGACCTCATCAATGAGTTCTTCGACGACATACTCGCACAATACAGAAAAGCACTACCGGAGCCAACTATCCTCAAATACAACAATAAGCCATAAGGAGAAGGCCGACATGTATCTCCAAGCATCATAAATATAACCGAAGTGGCCGCGGTCAATCATCTGTATGATGTAATCGACGGTAGCTACGGCAAAGACACGACAGCATCAAATCAAGTTCAGCAAGGATTTGTTCTTTATTCATTCACCCCGAAAGAACCACCTGGATTTCTAATCGTGCAAGAACCGATCAATCCAGTCTATCTCCGATGTCATATTCCGTGGCTGACCAGAATAAATTTCAAACTAACAGACCAGTCTGGCCACCTTCTTGATTTGCGAAATGAAAAACTACATATTAATTTACTTGTGAAATCGTAAAAATCTTACGATTTGCAAAGAATTGAATCGTAGCTCAGTAAAAATATTTTATTTATATATATTATGTACACATCGACAAATTTCTCAATTTTGATAGAGTGTTTACTAGTAAAAATCATAGAAATCGAACAATTTCTCAGTTTTGATAGGGTGTTTACTAGCAAAAATCATGCAAATTTAGTAAAAAGCAAAAAAATATATATTTATTAAAATCTGCAGGAAAATTTATTTTTTACTGACAATTAATCAAGCGAGTATTATATAATGTACCACAGCGTAAAATGTTTCATACATAACAAAGAACTTCTTGATGAAGCTGTCGAAACCGGAAAACTTACCCCGGAAAAAATAATTGTTGACGAATACGGCACTGACTATTTTATATACACTGATACACAACTACAACGACAAAAAAGGATCATATTGTGATCGCGCATTGCAGTATACCTCAAATTTTAGAACATCTACGTGTATTTAGATCTTAGATTTATATATCTTAAATATGTACCACCACATAAATGTTTTCGTGCATGACAAACAAGCGCTCGAACAAGCAGTTAAGGCTGCATTTACCCAAGAAGAAATTAACGTTAAATTCATTATTGACGAATACGGAGACGAAGATTTCTTACTAACACAGCAACAGTTAGATAGCCTCAGACGCGAGCATATTATTTCAATTGTATGTGACCGAGATCAAATTCTCAATTATGCGCACTCTTGCATTAAATCCGATCGACTAAGGGTAATATTATTTAACTGATATAAATATCAAGGAAGTAAAAAAGTGATATATTTTTTATTACTTTCAATTTCAATTCCAGGTACTTGATGAAATCAAGGTGAGGTATTTACTTCCTCGTCAGGGGACATACATTTTTTTTAGCTTTCTTACACTAGTATTTATCACCTTCCTTGTTTCATGTTCTTGGGCTAATTCCAAACTAATTTTTTTCAATTGCACAAGACAACGGAACAAATTCATTTATTTGTGCTTCTTCTACTGTAGCCAGCGATTTATATAAATGCGTCTGGATCATCTTTATAAATCTGTACTGAGCAGGCAAAGTGTAACGCCCTTCAACTTTAGCCTCTTGCAGTGTTTCAAAATCAGACACGATTTTTTCAGGATTTAGTTCATCGGATATATTAAATCCGCGCTCTTCTAATTGTTTAAGAGCAAAAATCACATGATTGATATTTTTGTAATTCATATATATATATATAAAAATATATATATATATATATATATATATATATATATATATATATATATATATATATATATATATATATATATATATATATATATATATATTTAAAGGAAAAAAATAAACAGTAACCATTGATGAGCAGTTATCAATCATGGGTCTAACACTGGCCTATGTGTTTCACGAGGTCCTTTCAGACTTGATATTTTTGTCTTTGAGAGTTTTGTCTTTTTTTACCTCCTTGATTTTATCAAGGCGATTTCATCTCAGTCTTACATAACCTTTCTGATGGTTTCTCGGCATCCTCGTGATTTTATTTTTGGTTGCAATCTTTCTGACCCATATGACGTAGAGATTTCTGCATCAAAGGTTACTGTTTATTTTTCGGGGTTCCAAAGCGAAAGTGAAACTGTCTGTGTACATACCACCCCACCCCCCCCGATCAAATTCCCAGGTGTGAAAAACACACCACCACGATTCGACGTGGAGGAGAGATGTACACAAGGATCCTGCTGGAGCTGCCATTTTATTATAAATCCCCTAATGGGAACCGTCAACAGTGTGTCCGTGACGAGACTCGTACCGCTGGCATTTGATAAAGTCGGGACGAGGGTCAAACGCTTTACCACTGTACCACGGTCTCATCTGATAATACAGGGTTTAAAAATTATCATATAGGTAACTTGACAGACATTTAACAAGTTCTAAAACATTACTGCTGAATTTCAGAACTAGATTTTAAACACTGAATATAAATTCAGAATTTAAATTCTGAACTGGATTATAATTGTGAAAAATAACACTTACCTGTACTGACAATATTAAACGCGGAAGTGTTATAGACTGTGACACAGTGTGTATACAATTGGCCGTCAATGAAATAACTGTGTACCGCTCTGCTGGCTGGATAATATTACCTATAAAGGTGTTGGACGAAGTCACCTGGACAAAGGGAGGGAACTAATTGCATGAAATATGTTTAACGGAGTTATCTCCCCTAAATACACTAAAATTTATAGAAAAAATTAAATAAATATAATTCTACGTAATTACTTGATAGTTTATCTCCATTATTGATATTGGAAGGTGATTTTATGTTTATATTTTTGGATAAGGTAGATTTGATTATATTATTTGCGACAGAACGTACCGCAGTGGTGTTAATACCGAAATGTTTGCCAGCCGCGCCCATTGACTGAAAAACTATCTCTTCGCCGGTCTCTCTATTGAAAGATTTAACTGCCCTAGACTCTCTCTTCCCCCCCCCCCCGCCCGCAGCATTCCCACGTGCAACATTTCGGCGTTGTGAGGTAGTTTGCAGGTTAGATACATTATTATTAAGTTTTTGTCCATCAATCTGATCAATTACAAGACCGTCTTGGATCGCACCGTTAAATACCTCGAACACGAAGCGATGACAGAAATACAGCTTTTTTCCAACACCAAACATTAAACTTGTTTTTTCAGCCTTCAATGCATAACTATTCCATCACGATTCGCTTCGCAATTCTTGATGATAAGATGTGGGACAAATTCTTGATTCATTTTATATAATAATGTATTTGTCTAATTTATAATTTGTCTGAAAACTTAGTTATATAATCGCGCTCACATTTTAGCGCAACATTATTATGTTTTTGTTATAATATCTTTTACGTACACGGTATCTCTTTCCCCCGCCACTTGCACATAACTGTGTTTTACCTCTGACCCCAACACCACATGGCAGACATGGTATTGGTCCTAAACTCCCCCTTCGGATGCTTTGGGAATGTTCCCCGCATAATTCTTTTCTGCAGGATTTATTACAGGCGGTTACAGATCTAACTTTACGCCACTTGCACTGATCCATTATATATATATATATATATATATATATATATATATATATATATATATATATATATATATATATATATATATATATATATATATATTTCTTATGTAAATGTTTGTCTTAAATATAATATGGAGGAGCTTGAAAGATTATCTGCATTCAAGCCCTGGAAAACTTCTAGATTCGATCTTGACAGACTAACCCCTGACTCGCGGAGACGAGCCCTGACTGATCTGTTTGATATTATCAGGAATGCCAAAAAAGAATTTCGTAATGATAGAGCATCTCACGTATGGTCTACATTCAAAATTACACATTCAAAAATGTTGCTGACTCTGTCATTGATGCTGCAATGAATGATGCACGAGCGAAAACGATTATCGATTACCTTAATCAGAAATATTTTTTTTTCAGAATAAAATTTATTGTGCAAGCAGATTCCGATACGTGGATTATCCGTGATAAACGTGATCCCGTCCTTGCTAATGGAAACACCGCTTTGATAAGTAAAGATTCCAAACCAGGAATGTTGACTGGGATTGATAAACCATATTACGCTCGAGCGTATCCTGTGACAGCAGTCATTTATGGAATCTATCTGATAAAAACATCAAAAATCAATAAACTTGCCCCAGTGAGATTTTCAAAGTTGAATTGTAATGGAACATTTCAAAAACGCAAAACGCGGAAACGGGTTAACTGATCTGCGACGTGAAAAAATAAACAAATGGGCTGAATCGGTTAAGGATACAGGAGCGTCAATAAATGATGTCGATGAGTTATCAAGTAAATTGAAGTTTCCAATAACCGTAAAAACGTTAACGGGAAAGATCTTATATGAATCAGCCAGTAAGTCAAAGGGAGCGCCGATTGAAATTATTGACCATAACGCTCACGCTTGGACTAACGCAGTAACAATTTTTCCACGAGATCGTGTTGTGAAATATTATTCGTCCTCGGAATTTTCCAGCAGTGGAATGTTTGATGTTATCAGCCGGATAAGTAAAAACGACCCAGTGTCAGTATGGTTATATAAAAATTCCGAAGAAGGTGAGTATGATCAATTTGTAAGACCTAACGGCGAATTATATCGTAAAGAATCTCTGCAACAAGAAATGAAAAAAACTCGCAGAGAAATATTCAGAAAACACTGAGCGGTTATTAACCAATTGTTTTACAGTTCTATCAGTTGCTGCCCATGCTGTCATAGAGAGAAATTCGTGTAGACCAACTCGCGCTGAGTTCCTTGAAGATGTTCAGTTAAGTTGTATCGAATATGGACACGGCGGTTTGTGGAATACCGAATATAATACCAGAGAGATGATTTCCATTGACATGGTTGCGTGTTATCCGGGAAGTTTTCTTGGGATGGGCGAGTGTGCTGAATATTTTAAAAGATTTGGTCATCCCTGTCATGAGATGGCCAGAGTTGCTCTTAATGGTCCTTTACCCGATTTTGACTTGACAGGATTTGCTCGTGTGACATTGTTTGAATTCACTGAAGAGCTTCATGCGTACTGTTATATTTGGTTTGGCAGACATTTTTCGGAGAAGCGTTGGGCACCAATAGTGTTATTACGATATATGCTTGACAGTAACATGTCAAAGTCGTTGACTGTCAGTGAAGCGATTATATCATACAGGGCACGGACTGATGTTTGGTTACCAACACCTGAGCGTATCAGTCTCAATGAAGTCATTGAAGAATATGCGCGAGAATGTCCCCATCAGACTATAGATGTTATCGTCGGTGAAGCTCCGAAACTTCTTAAGATTAAACTCAACAACAGTGAAAAACAGCAAAGGATCTCGGCAGAATATAATTGGAAAATTGACTCAAGGTGGTGCGTATGCTCATAAACGACATCACTCACGACTGATTAGGAATGATGCTGAATTAAATTTTATAATTGCTGATGCCGCTGCGAGAAATATATTTTGTAATCGGGAGGACGCTTACTTGTCTGACGGAACACGGTTGGGCACAATTGTTAGTTACAATAATGGAGAATCTCCTCAATACACACATTCAAGATCTTCGATGCTGGCTTATGTTTCTATAAATTTACTATCAATGATAAATCGATTTCCTGACACTGCAGTTAGGGTTGCAACGGATTCATTTTATATCGATAAAAGATATTAAGAATTACTGGCTCGTTTTGCAAGCAATGACGAATCATGGAGCCCGTGGAGATTAAAAAAGGAAATGTTGCATTGTTATTGTGAATCCGCTGATGTTGCTATCAAAGACAGTTATTGCAAATCAGAATTATCAGAAATGTCTTCTGCACCGTCTGTCAATGATCAGATCACCAGACACAAAACCGTTTATTTGAACGGACCGGACGGTTCTGGTAAGACAACTCGAGCTATTGAATTATTTCATGGAAAATCGAAGATTTTCGATTCAGATATGATTGTGCTAATACCAACACACAGACTCGCCAGGGAGATGAAACAACGAGGAGTCAATTCTTGTACTTATCACAGCTTTTTCAAATACAGCGGTGGTATGTGGACCCCAGATCGAATGGCAGAGAACTATATTTCGCGGAATATTATTTGGGATGAAATAGGCACAGTGTCGTTAGATATATCAAAATTGTTCCTGGATTGGCTATTAATAAAAAATGCTGCAGTAGTTATGTGCGGCGGTCACGGTCAGCCACCACCTTTTGTTCCGCATTTGTGGTTAAAAGATTTTGTAGATTATTATGAAGAAGTGTCTGATGATTATAGATCTCTTGATGCAACGTTGAAGGAATTTAAAACATGAATCAGATTACAACCGAATAAAATTCAATGTGAAATTATGCGCAAGGTGATTTCAGAGACTTCAATGAGCGACTTTCTGAAAACTTGGAGACCAAACGATTTGATAGTGGCAAGTAAAAAGATAGAGACACACTTCAACAGCAGTTATTTCAATTACAACAAGAAAAGTTTCCAATGTTGCCAGTGCCGTTGTGTTATAGACCAGCTGATACACGACTACAAAACAATTGACGTTCATATACCAGGACAGTCAGAGAAACAGAATTTAGTATTAAATGATATTGTCACAGTTGATGTCAATGTTGTTGAAGATGCACTAAAAATGAGCAAATCCCCGTGGACGCTAGGATACGTAATGACAATTCATTCGTCTGAAGGATTGACTATTTCTGATACAGTTGTTTGGATCGTTGATGATCGCATTGAATGGTCAAATTTAGTTTACTTAGCTGTATCTAGAGTCAGAAGAATATCTCAATTGCGAAGAATTGTCTAGGAAGAGTCAATGGCTGATGACAAATGTCAAGTCGATACAATAAGAAGGAAATTAACCGGTTACAAACAGAGTGACAAAAAAATAATCGAGAATTTGACCTCGATGTCGAATTTATCATGACACTGAAACAACAGCAGAATAATCATTGTGCGAGTTGTAATTGTATAATGCTGTGGTGTTACACTAATAAAAATGAAAAACAATTTACCGTAGACAGAACAGATAACAATCTTGGTCATACACAGTTGACACTGTAGCTTACAGTTTACTAGCTACACTTTAATATAATTGGCAGAGAAACGTTGGGTGGGATGCTAATATCCGGATAGATATGTATCAGACAGGGCTAATAAATATAAACCACAGTGACTCAAGAAACAAGAAAATATACAAAAAGTATTTTTAATTTCAAACAAAAACTACACTGAAATTTTAGAATGATTCTCAGTCTTACAGTGGAATACGTGTATTTAACATATTGACATACGCTAGTAAATAACTAAAAACAATAACATTTTACAGCATGTTTATTTCAAAACATTTCCAAAAGTTGGATTTGACACGCATATCTTCCACAGCATCACATTCGGCTAAACCGACGTAATACCGCTTGACTCTATTATAATATAGACTTTAAATGCTGTTGTTTAGATTATCGCTAAGTGTATTTATGTTTCACAATTTTACTGACTTTCTGGATTGCATTTGGGCATGCAAAATTTACTTCCCGACTTTTGGAAAGGCAGACGCAGCAGACCTAAAGATTTACGACCGTCCAGCAATGTACCGTTTATTTTGATCAACACTGTATTGCATTAGTAGATGTCGAATACGCCGAATGAAAATATGTATCATTCAAACAAGTACGTTATATGGTACGATTTTAACTCAATGTATAGTTTTGATAATCAGATATGACAGTCAATGCAAAACTAATATTTATGTGAAAAAAAAATTCGTGTAATGTATCTATGTTTTGTGAACGAATTTAGCTCGTATTCCTGTATTTACCTTAATAAGTTCCTATAAGTAATTCATCACACATTTTAGATTTATTATATTTTCAAGTCTTAGAATTCGGAATCCTGTTAGTCACAATAAAAGAAGAAACGCATTGAAATACGATAGTTTTAAATCTGTTATAATTACTAATATTGTAGTTCATCATCTTCTGGCACAAGAATTGAAGTAACAGCCCATTTGTTCAAAGTTACTAGTTAGGTATTCTCCTTGTGCGTTCACAATATCCCGGCAAAGAGTTAGTTATAGTTTTAATTTAGGAACATGCTATTAAATCATTATGGGTGGCACAGAATTGGGGTTTTAGTTAGAACGCTTTGTTAATCACATGGGTGGGGAACCACTCGTTGCACATTATCAGAAAACTTCTAAGTTAATCAACTTCGTTCTGCATATCTAAATTAGAGTTTGAATTGGTATCGTGGCAGCCATATAATATGCAAATAGTATCCCCATGCTTTCTATCGAAAAATCGCCGGGGATAGTGTGATACTCACCATGCAAGTTTATGTCTCTCAGTCTTTTGGACTGTCTGTCTGTCTGTCTGTCTCTTAAAACGTACGAAATGTCTATTGAATGAAATGAAGATGTCATGTTACGTTTTTACTGCTGTAACTAACTGCAGGCTGTACAAGGGGTAAACCGTGAAATATTTCTTGTTACGCTGAAAGTAAAATAACATTTCAAGACGTTATAACCAAACTGTGTGTTTGCAAGCATAGAAGGACGATGCATCAGCTATGTGACTGATTACTGGAGGAAAATAAAAAATAATATTGTTATGCTGTCCATGCCGTGTATAACTCGCTACAAACGTATGTCCAACTACAGCCCCGGACTTATCATTGCTTCATAGACAGACCCAGGAAACACCGGTTAAATGCTCGAAGACTTCGAAGACAATTAGATGTTTCAATTATTGTTTTGTTTTGTATTTGTTTTTTCTTTAACGTGATTTAACATCTTAAGAGCAAGCTAGTTCGTATAATGCTAACCCGTATGTTTACGCCATGTCTTAAAACCTCCAGTTGATTCGAGTAAGATTTCGTGTGTTTTCTGATAGTATGGTACCTAATTTTCAATACGGATATTTATTTAATAAAATCGGACAAAATGTGCTCATATTTTCAACGAAAAATTCTGCAACTAACAGGTAGGCTATGTTCACGTGTGATCTCCACCGACAATTTTTTTTTCATGCCGATCACTTCAATCGAATTGGATTTTTTCATTCTTGCTCAATTTTGAACGACAATTCATAGTGTCTGTGGTAAGCACCTTTAAATGCAAATGCGGTCCTTTATTTGATTCATAGCATCAAAGATGGTAATTTTCTACATGAATCTCCTTCTCTTCTTTCTTATATATATATATATATATATATATATATATATATATATATATATATATATATATATATATATACGTACGCACGCACGCACACACACACAAACTTACACACACGTACACACATATACATACATACATACATACATACGTACGTACGTACATACATATATACATAGGAAACTTCTTTTATATACAAATATTTTTTGTGCCTTATTTGTATATTAAATGATTGATTTTTATTATAATTGTTGTGACGGTGTATCTCATGGGTCGGCAACCTATTAACATAGCATGCCACTTTTTTCTGCATTAAGTACAAAACTGAACGTGCACGTGCCATCAGTAAGAGAGTAACACTGCTAAAATCGAGATTTTTGGCTACCCTTCGTGTGCCACACAAAACCTCTTGATGTGCCACCTCGTTAAATGCGTGCCGTAGGTTACCGACCCCTGGTCTATCTCAACAATCTTTCTGAAAGTTTAATAACCAGCGCACGTAACATTTGTTCGTCGTAAACTATTATTGTTGTCTAATAAAAATAGATTGTCAACACGTTACTTAAACAATTACTTGAATTCGCTATATGGGTACATTCTAATGAGATCTCCAAATATATTAATAATAAGCGGTGTATGACCTCAGGTTCAATGTCAAAGGTAATGAATTAAAATTATTTTAGTTATGAATATGATAACTCAATGAAATTATAACAAAGAATCTTAAAACGTTCTGATAATGCATAGAGAAATATCAAACAGTTTTGACTTGTGATAGATGTTAACGCAATGACTTTACTAAATATGAAACATTTTAATTCAGTTTGTTCCATTATTGCCTTTTTTAGACCTACCTTTCAAACGAGTTTTTGAAAAGCTTTGTATGACAGTCAATTCAAAGTCATCGGTCAAAGCAAATTTCATGCACTCTTAATGTAAGCGTTATAACTTAAACAAATATTATTTATTATTTTTAACAACCGAACTCAGGCAAATTAAATAACAGACTGCTCCCGTCTTGCCGATTCAGCTGCCACCACAGAATTTGCCACTGCCCCCTCCCCCCTCCCCGTCTTCAGTTCAAGGACAAAGGACAAAGATACAACTACACGAAGATCTTGAAGATCTTGACCAAACATGATGCTAGTTATTTTACCGTTATTTTAAGCAAAGAGTCATCGATCCAATTAGTTTCACATCCGCCTATAACATATTTAACAAGCGAATGAAACAATACATACCGCTCCGCCCGCTGTCTGATTGAATGCAACTGATTCGATTAAATTCATCGTTGCATTTACCTAGGAAGTTATTTGGATATAACAGTGCATATTCACAAGCCGTCGAACATGAAGTCCTGAAAGTTTCATCATGGGTTGACAGATATGTGTTTTGGTATTAATGTGGAAAACATAGTGACTCAAGGGAAGTAACAAACAGGTGCTTGACTGATATGCAGTTATTCGACATCTTGTACATGACTGTCTACATTGCAGAGCAGATGTGTAAACGTTGAAGTCAAGTCTTTTATTATCATGTAGCATAGCGATTTTCCTTTTTGTTACTTACACAACCGTATGTCGTCATCATTATTAATGGTTACATATGGTTGCATACTGGACAGAACCAAGGTTAGATTTGTGAATCTCGCAATAAAATATGCACGAATGTTTGACAGATGTTTGACAGTAATACCCCAAGGCATTCTGCACACAAGCATACACGTTTATAGACGACATAGAAAGACTCCAATGTTCCCAAACAACCTTGAATGTATGGTCAAAATAACGAAAACCTTATTATTTCTTTAGAATGCTTAGAAAATGTTTCCATGCAAAGTTTGCAACATTTATTGAAATGATATCTTATAAGACATATCTGTACGGCATAAAAACTAAATTACCCTCGTCACCCTAGAATTAGGTTAAAGCCAGAAAAGCTCCTTATAAATTGCTTAAAACTTTCTTTAATGAAAAGCTTCCAATACAGTTTCATAATATTAGGTACAACAGTTGTAGAGATACAGAACAATAGTTGTGGAAGTTTTTATTTCCGTCTGAGAGCAATCAGTTTGAAAATGGATGTTTGCTATATTATATGTGCGAAATGCAAATCATAGAGCTACAAATCTTCATATGTGAGAATGGTTTTGCTTGTACGACATACCGTGTGTGATATTTCTGGAATCGGAGCAAGTAGCGATCGATAAAATCTTATAATCCTATGCAAACGAAATCGCATATGCGTCTGTACATATGAAATCATCATTCACAGTATTTTCAGTTATCAAGACATTTACTGTATCCGTATTCACAAACTCATCCTAACTATGGAATCTTAGTTTTCTGTTATAATTAACCAAAGAATGAATTTTCTAGAACTCGTTGCCTTGAATACAAACGCAAGATCTGGATAAAACTCACATAATGTAATGCCTTAATATTTGGCGTGATTTTATAGATAAATGCTTACATTGCTAAATTATTCGAAGCGATCTTTATGACTTTAATGCTGATATCTTCAAAAGTCAAATGCCAATGTTGAATATTAAATTACCCCTAACATTAAGTCCATAACATCATGCAGATGGTGCATCTTTCCGTGTCCATGTCTTAATTTCTCATCGTCGTAGGCATTAATGTGTCAATTTAACAATAGATATTCTTGAAACTACTGTTGAATTCGACAATTTTATATGTGCTAAAACTAATTAGGCTAATTTGACGCCCGGTTAATCCCTCTTAAAAATAACCCTATTATAATGCAATATTTCTTTTCTTCTTATTTCTTTTATTTATTTGGAACATGATAGTAATTTCAAAATAGAGCTGATAACCTATTTATAATAAAAATCAGATATAAGAAACATTTAGTACAGAAAGCTATCAGCAATAATAAAGTTTAATATGTATTGCTCATCAGATAATATCCTTCTATATTTGTATAGATCAAACTGAATTGGTTAGGGTGAGATTTTCACAGAGAAACAACGTCATGAAATAGTTTCGAGTTTTCAGGTCAATAAAGGACTTCAAAACGACGGCGTTTCTTCTCTCGATGTTATTTAAGATACGATTAATCTTAGCATTCTATACCATTTCAAGTTAATGTACAATGAAGTGTTTTGTATGTCCGTACTATTATGTCTAAATATACGTTGGACTTTTGAACTTACATTTAGACAGCCTGCTGTGTAGATTTAGGATATAATTTAGGTAAAGCGTGTGATCTTCACACTCGTATTGAAACAATAGCTGAACCTGCTTGATCTCCTAATGTGATAAGCGTTGAGGAAAATTGGGCTGAATAACCTCGCGTGTTCGTCGCTGGGGGGGGGGGACATTTTAATTCTGCAAATGTATTTACGCTTTGTCGCACATTTTGTCTTCCTTCATCTCCAGAATGTCGTAGGGAAATATGACCATTAAATATATTGACCAGGAGAACAAGGATTTTCTTAACAAACCCTGTTTGATTTTACGAATAACGAATCGTAAATACTTCTACAGCATCTCGGCTCACTGGTAAAACACGAAAACAATTGATTACAATTACACTATAAACGCGATGCTCCATGATTTGGTCACCATTTGTCTAATCTAGTCATTACGAAAAAGTAAGCTGGCCTAAAAGTAAAACTATACGGCATTGAATGAGATCACTTGGATTTTAAAAATCATCATCGAGATTCATAATGCATCGGATCCATGTCATACCCATAGACCGGATCCACATCATACACATAGACCGGATCCACATCATACCCATAGACCGGATCCACATCATACCCATAGACCGGATCCACATCATACACATAGACCGGATCCATATCATACCCATAGACCGGATCCACATCATACCCATAGACCGGATCCACATATTTGTCCTTCATCCATATCCACCCGTGACCCAAAAATGCAACCTGTGTTTCCAGCATATGAAGCGTTGCCGTCAGTATTTGAAGTTACAGCTGCATATATAATAAAGTTTGTTTTTGTTTGTTTTGAGGGCTTAACACAGTTTTTCAGCATCTAGGCTATACATGGTTGCCAGTATATCTAGTCCAGGAAGAACTCTGAAATCTACAAGAAAGACGAAAGCTTTCTTACACAGGTTTGCCGAACCAAATGCTCCAAACTTAACATATAGTATGCTCATTGACAAACTGATTTATTTGAGCACACTTAAGAAGAACGTGCAGTTTGATGAAGATACAAGTGAAACAACATCCTATCATGTAACGGCCTAACAAGGAGTGTCTGAATTTGCTATTATTAGAAACATCTCATCATCATCGTCAATAACAATCCTAATAATAAGTGTTGTTGTGTTTTTGTTGTTGTTGTTGTTTTGAGTTTAACGCCCAATATTCAGCACATGATACATGATGCATGGTCAGTATATCTGGTGGAGGAAGAGCCCGAAAATATTCAGGCAAGAACCATCGACCCACGGGAAGCTTACTAGAAAGCTTTCTCACGTTGGCCGAGCCTGATACTAGAACCCACGCAGACAGGTCAGATAACGGATATTTGTCTGTAAAGACGAGCTACCTAAACCACTAAGCCAACCTGGGTCCAGTAATAATAATAATAATAATAATAATAATAATATAAATAATACATTATTATTATGTTGTTGCTACTGCAGATGCTGTTATTATTATTGTTATTATTGTTATTATTATTATTATTATCTAATGTACCTGTGGTTTAAGATACTTTGTTCAAAGATGTGTTAAGGAAAATTTTTCTCAGGCATCGCTACAACTCGGCACATAATCAGTGGTTGATATAACATTACATCAAATAATAAGATTTCATTTTATTAAATCAGTACAGCAGCTTGACATCACCATTTCATTACTCAGGATTACCTCCCTTGCCCGCTTTGCTTCCACCTAATATAGATCTGCTTCGCTTGATAATGCTACCTGTTGACTAACTATATTGCTCAAAGTCAGATGAAATGATAGAGAAATATAATCTCACAGCTGATAGCCGGTTCTACGTTATTTTAAATCGCTCATGAACTTAATTTATCTCCAAACGACTGTCGGATTACTGCATTTAAATAATTTCCTCTCTCTCTCTCTCTCTCTCTCTATATATATATATATATATATATATATATATATATATATACATACATACATAGCGCCCTTTTTTTACGTACGCATGTACACTGTAAGCCTTTATAAAATCCATACATTAACTGTTTACGAATCTCATCTTATCCTTGTTAAAGTACGAAATATATTGAAAGGAATATCGTGCTCTATAAATGAAAATGATTTTCAAATTACTTCATATCTTTTAAAGATTTAATGTGCATTGCTATTTAGACACTCATTGAGAATCGGGATATCTGTTTTTGTCCTGTACTGCTTGATCCTACACGTCATATGCCGCGTCAACCTACACGTCCTGTACGGTGTGGTCCTACAGGTTGTGTACCGCTTCAACATACATGTCGTGTATTGTCACCCTACACGTCCTGTACTGTAAACGTAAACATCGTGTACTGTGTGACCCTACTTGCTATGTACTGTGTAAGCCTACAGGTCCTGTACAGTTTCAATATGCAGGTCATGTCCTGTATCAAGAAACACGTTGTGTCAACATACATGATTCAACCCGTCTTTCCTGCAAACCACTTCAGATAATTTAAATCAGTTTATCTCTCATAAAACAGCCTTAGCTTTGAGACCTTTACTAAAAACAAGGACGAACGTATTTACATGTATTGTGTCATTAAGAGGGTGGATATTAACGAGGGAGTGAGAGGAAAGGGGACTTTAAAAAGTCATTTGTCTCTTGAAGGAAACACGTAAATAATGTCTCCTTGGATTATCAGTTTCGTCTAACAATATGCATATATATTTTATAGGTAGACCACTAGATGATTCAATACTGGAAATATTTTTATGTTTTATTTCAAGTTGTGTTTTATCAAAATGTTTAAATGTATGAGTCAAGTATAATCAAAGCATCTACAGTGGCCACGCACAGTTTTGTGAGATTGCGAGAAGTCGTCAGATTAAAATAAAAACCTGAAAGAGAATAAAATTTCTCCTTTGTTTTCAACGCAGCTTCATTGATATCAATTATACAAAAATTATATGTTTATTCTGGCATATATATATATATATATATATATATATATATATATATATATATATATATATATATATATATATATGTGTGTGTGTGTGTGTGTGTGTGTGTGTGTGTGTGTATTTATAACAACACAGGTCTCCAGGATTACACATATTCCACATCATTACCACCATATCTGGCTTAGAAAAAGTTACCTTAAGTTACTTTGTACTCTGACCTTTATATATTTTTTTTTCTCAAACACATTAGACATATAGTTACCTACATTGCACAATTCGGTCCACGTTTAGGAAATCCCGTCGAATTTGTTGTTCACTTTGTGTAAATATTTTTCCAGCATTTTATTCCATAAAATAAAATTTATAATAGGTTAGATTTAGAAATTCAGATGCACGATGTAATTTGAATATAACATAATTTGCAATCAAAATTAGAATGTTCCGAAGATCATCAGCACTTTTAGTTCCTGCAACAAATCTTTGTTAAAATATGTGATATAAATTTGGACATCTTCCACAAATAATTTCGAAACATGTTCATTAAATGAACAATCACTGCAAATGGATTTGGTATGTTGTGTTCCCTGCTTATAGAAAGTACTTTCCTCGTTATCACATACATGAATCTTTTTAAAGTGAAATAATTTAAAATTGAAGCTAATTGTACTGTTTATATTTTTAACAATATAATTAGTTTACTACTCTGTACGATCTGCATAGTTGATTCCGGGACCCAGCTTCATGTTTACCCTTTTGCTTTTTTATCTTTGTTCTTTTGACGTTCTTACATTTAAGTTTATTTTCTAAAACTGTGTACTGAAGTGTTTCAGAACCTACATGACAACCATTTCGACTTTTTGAAACAAGTTCTGATGTTACTTGTCAAATTATTAGTTGTTGTTTTTCTTTTATTTCATGAAAGCTAAAGAGATATCCTTTCCCACGAGACAGATGTTGAATAGATGCTGCACTTTTTGCTATCCATCTTATTGTAAACTTTTGACTTATCTATATTAACTAAAACAAGATTATTGTTGGGACAAGCATTTTTTTATCAGTATATAATTCATTTTCCATGGCATAAATAGCATTAAACTAAAGATGTTTTTATTTTTAAGAATTTCGTTCCATGTAATGCTTCCAAGTTTAAATAGCTGATAACCACCAGATGTTTGGCATATTTGTTCCGAATTTATTATTTTCCTATAAACCATCATTGCGAACTTAGTAAGATTAATCCATGAAAATTATATCTAGAACACAATCGAATCTACGTGAATTATATTTAACGTTCCATTAAAAGAAGTCTTAAGAGCATGTCTTATAACCGTCTCTGTTGTAATACTCCACATGTATTTTACAAAATAATTTCTTCAGGATGAACGAATTTAACGAAAGTCAAGGATTTTTGCAAATAAATGTTTCGAAAAAGTTCCTTGGGTTCCACCCGTCAAAAAGTTGCCTTATTTCTCTCAACATCGTTTAATTATTACATTCTACTACATCATCCAAGTTTAACGATGCTAAGTCATTTGAACTTTGTATGCACGTGTGGCATGAAGGGCAACTAAAAACGGTCTAACAGTGCCCTAATGTTTCACTACTGCTCGCGAACTTGTGTTATCAGTAATACATGTTTATTAAGAATACTGAAGTCGTCAAACTTAGATAATGTGCAAATAACAATGATCTTTAAACCTCTCTCTATATGAGATAACGCATCGAGCAGACTCGAGATTGAGACATGTATACCTGATTGTAAGACTTCGTTCTCTCACAGTGATTTAAGTAGATCATTGTGATAGTTCATAGCTGTTGTGTGTTGTTAACGATTCTAAAGTTAGCATATCCACTTAGATATTATATCTTTACAGACGTTGAATATGGCATCAGTAAGCAACAATTCTATAACAATACGTGATATCCAAGAGAGTGAAGTCGCTGAGTTGAATGGTCATCAGTGTCCACTTTGTCTGAAGTTATTTAGATCTCCAAGACAACTAACATGCTACCATTCATTTTGCCATAAGTGTCTACAATCTCATATATGCAGCACTGCGTTTGTGAAGGAAACCGAGAAGGAGTTTTGCTGCCCAATATGTGGAACAGTAATTCGGTCAACAAACGAAATTCCCATTGACAAATGGGTATATTATTTTCCGCGCGATACACTTCTACTTTCCGTTTTGATAAAGTCAAAAGTGAAAGTAGATCTTGGTTGTGATACATGCCAGGCAGAGGAAGATACTTGTGTATCTCTAGCTGAAGAATTTTGTGTTGAATGTAAGGAGGCTTTATGCAAAAAATGTTCGAAAACTCACAAAACAAAAAACCTGAAGAGTGGTCACACTATTCTAAATCTTACGGAGCTAGGAAATAACCATAGCGTGTTCCTTCATCGCGATTATCTGTTTGCATGCCAATATCACGTGAATAACATTGCCGTCTTTTATTGCAAAAGGCATGATTCCCAACTCTGCTCCAAATGTTATGTGGATAGTCACATGAATTGTCCAGAATTGCTAACATTGGCAAACGAAACACCAACCATTACTGAGACCCTCAATCAGGTGAAGAAACAAATGAAACAACTTGAGGATCAACTTAAAGGATTTATCAAGATTAAGAAAACAAACCTGGGTGAACTTGAGTCACAGATAAATAAACTGACCCATGAAATAAGGACATTGAAACGCGCCATAAATGATTCTCTGGAAGATCTGGAACAAAGAGTAAGCATGGAAGGAGAAAGAATTCGCAAGGAAGAAGAGATGACAGGAGAGAAAATAATACATGGTTGCCTATCGCAATTGACGGCGGTTAGGACTAACAATGCTATTGTTGATTCAGTTGGCAAATTTGCTACACGATCCCAGATGTTTCTGCTGGCCAAGAAGATCACTGAACAACATTCGTTCACAATGACAACAATTGAAAAACAATATTCAAAAAATGATATCTTGACTTTTCACTTAAAGATCAATCCGCTAGTAAAGGCTGTTTCTTCCATACCCTCTGGTGAAATTGCTGAGCTTAAATGGAAAAGGGAATATGCAGACATGACAACTGGTAAACCCCTCAGAAACCTAGATGTGAAAAAAGTAGATATCATTGAAGTGAAATCTCTAGATGCAAAACGTCCACGTTATACAGATTTGACTTTTATAAATCATAACTATGTTATACTAGTAGATTTTGACAACAGTAGATGTATTCTACTTGACACCTCATTTATATACGTTACAAGCTGCACTTTACCGGAAAAGCCAGTAAACATTTGCGTTGCAGGGGAAGGTGTAGTGGCTGTAACGATACCTTACCAGAAAAGAATACAGTTTTTAGTTGTGACTGACACAAGCATATCACCAACATTTAGTATCGCAACCAAACATAAATGTTATGGGATAGCCTCTCTCAACCAGGAGGAAATGATCGTGTCGGGACCATGTGGCGATGACAAGATGTATTACTGGAGTCGTATTACTGTAGAGGGAACAGAAAACGTCTACCACGAGTTTGAAGGTAAAGATACAAGCCAGACCTATCTAGCACTAAACGCATCCAAAACACGCCTGTACATATCTGTGCTTACAGACAATACTGTTCATTGCTTTGGTCTGGATGGGAAGAAATATTTTACTTCCAAACATAATAGTTTGAAGGAACCTTTGAGTGTTGCTGTGGATGGTGATGACAATATATATGTGGTGGGAGTCACTTCTCATAATATTGCTCAGATTTCGTCAGACGGTGTGATCAGCACATTTATCACAAATGGAATCCCTAAGAATCCTACGGCAATGTGTTTTGATGCAAATGGTGATAAGTTCCTCCTAACGTGTTACCAGAAGAAGGACCTTCATATTTTCAGAGTCATCAGGACCGGAAACTAATATTTGTGTAAGAGCATATGTACTTCAGTGCTCACTGTTGTTTTGTTCTTCTTCTACTTTTATCTTACCTATTGGTGCATGTATTCCTCCGCAGAAAACATTTATATTTGCCCAATATTATTAGTATATTAATTATATGTTTATTCAAACTTGATGATGAGACTTTCAAGTTGGATAGTGATTATGAAAATTAATTTAACATAAACATTTCATCTTATCTTTTCAATAATAATTTACAGTGTTGCTCGACAGGGAGTTGCATGAGTGTATAATTCCGAAGATAATCAACTGTAAAAATGCAACTCAGAAAACTCATATCTTAATATTTGTCAGCATGTTTATATTTGAAATTGGAAGTTGTGAGACTAACATTGATTTGGCGAAAATTACTAAGTGATTGGATCGATATACCGTATATCGTATACTGTTTTGAAATGTTAATATTTCGCACATGCATCTTCACGACGATTTTGTTTTTGTTGGTTTTTTTTGGGGGGTGTCTTTTTATGTATTTTCTTTTTCACTTTCATGTTGTATCCCGTCAGACATTCTTCCATTGGTTTAAAAGTGTAATTTTTACATTTTAAGGAAAATTCACAATTTATGTTAGTTTCGTGGAAGAACGATTACTACCAAATACAGCAAGATTAAAACATTTACAAATATAGCCGCAATTGACTAACATAATCATCGTATCATCGCTTCATGTACCATTTTTTGCGTCAGTAATACATTCCATTAGTATATCAAAATAATACACCAAACATTTTAAAACGTTTAAATTGACTTACCTAGTTAAGGAGTTTCTTTTATCTGAGTAAAGATTTCCTAGGTAGATTTCGAGAAGGTAATGTCATTAGTATGTTTGATTCACGTCATGACTAACACACATGTCCTTGTAAGATGCCACAGATTTATAACATACTCGCATTTTAGTTGTGAGGCAGAAGTAATATCTATAGAGAAGAAGTATTCACATTTATAACTACAGTCACCAATATTGGCTATCCGTTATTTTTCTTAATGATAGGAACATTGTTATTTTCTTTCATATCAACTGCAAACTTTGGTATCACGTATAAATTCATTTCCACCTCCAACATTTGTTTGATCACCTCTGCAATGTAAACAAATAAAATCGGTTACTTGCAACTGATATTACACACACAAGCGCGCAAACAAGGACAGGACCAAAAAACCTAATGTTCCTAAGATGATCAGTTGTGGTTTTGTATCATAGATGTGAACTAAATCATATGTACGTGTTGTCTCTAATTGTGTTTATGTTGTTAGCAAAATTGTTTCATTTTCTTTTGCTTCTAATCCTCTGTAATTACACAAACAGATGACAAACGTTTAACACATATATGTGTAATTACACACACAGATGACTGAAGCGTAAAATAGTTATGAGTAATTACACACAGCTGACATAACCATAATATGGATATGAGTAATTACACAAACGGAGGAGAAACGTTTAATATGTGTATGAGTAATTACACACAGATGACAAGTGAAATATGGATATGAGTAATTACATAGACACAAATAATAGCGCAAGTGTTATATGGATTGAGTATTTACACTATCAGATGACAAACGTTTAATATGGATCTGTAAATTTCTGTTCTATATTTTAACATATCTGAGCCTTTATATTCTAGATGAGATTTGAATCATATAGCAAAAAAGTCAACATATACTTGTATTTGATTTTTTTCTCTATGCAACGTTACTTTATGCAACAAGGTTAATTTGATATTATGCTAAACATTTCATATGTCAGAACTTCTTAGCATGTAGATGACTTGATGTACAGGCCAATGAAACTGTGGAACACGCAAATTGAAGTGTATTAAGAAATATGTAACATAAAAGCAATGTGCCTAATCTTTTTATTTAATTTTTTCATACGTTAATTAAATTTCCAGCATTGCATCAAAAGATAAAAACATTTATGTTTGCATTTTTGTACTGAGCTCATTAGTCGCATTATCTTTCCTTAGAAGAAACTGCTTGCTTTATATTATATTATATTATATTATATTATATTATATTATATTATATTATATTATATTATATTATATCATATTATATTAGTAAAATCATTGAATACAGTAATTAGTCTTCGTATTGTGGTGTTGTGGAGTTTAACACCATTTCTCAGCACATGATAGTCTATATGTAGCGGCCAGTATGTGTAATACGGACGCACATGGAAAGACCGTGAAGCTCCAACGACCCCCAGGAAGCTATATTGGCTCTAACTCATGCCGACAGAAGTAAGTTGTGAGCGCGATCGGTAAAGGCATGCGCCTTTGACCACTCGGCCACGGAGGAATGATTGCATTGTTTTTCTTATTGTGGTTATAACAATATTTTTTCAGTACACGATAGGCTATACATGGCATATTTGATCGAGGGAGACCCCGGTAAACCTACTGGAAGAATCACCTACCCACGGAAAGCTAATGGCAAGCTTTCTCACATATTCACGTTGGCCGCGCCGGACTGAGGTGAAATGTTTGAGTGATTTATAAGAGCGGACGCCTTGGACCACTTGGCCACCCCGGCCCCGAATGATAATGGAATCAGTTGATATGTCTATAACAGCAATTTAACAACAATTTTATACCAACTTTTTGCTTGAATTTTGAGCTTCTAAATCCCTACACAAACGCAATGACGCTGCCACTACCTTCGTTGCGATTTTGATACTTGATCGTGTGATTGTTGATGACTTAGTCGCGGAATTATATTAAAGGCGACAATATTAATATGGATATACTGCTACCCAGGAAATTTGACTCATGAACTATGATCGCGTGCTTTTAATGAATGACAATAAATCCTGAACAATGCAGTCGGGTGCTATTTACTATTTGGTGAACACACTCAGCCAGTTCTGTATGATCACAAAAAGAGATACACTCGATAAATTAGGTGTGATCACAGAATGAATCAGTCTAAAATTAACAGCGCTTCATTGAAAGGACTACATGAAATTCTCATATAGACGTGTGGCATAAGGCGTATGCCTTAACAGCTCATTCACATCTCACCTCTGTCCGCGAAGGCTTGAGTCTCTGGTTTGGAGGAAGCGTGTACGTAAAAAGGCTTGCCAGTAGCTTCCCGTGGGTCGATGTTGATTCCGGGGTCATCCCGTTTTCTTCCTCCAATGTACACACTGGAATCCATGTAAAACTGGTGCGATGCACTTCTGCAGATTACAAAGATTTCGTCACGATCGAAAACTCTATGTTGACTGTTATGTTGTCCCTGTTGTGAAGGAGGTTAGGTAGTTATGGCTAAACTACAAATCCTTTACCAATTAGATACATCAGGAGGAAATGTAAAAACTCCTTGACGGTCTTACTCGGGCTATGCAGGATTTGTGTACTCTCTAAATCTGGCTATGGCTCGATTGTGTATGGATCAGCCTAGAACTCTTAACGGAAGATGTTACATTCGATTGTGTACGGATCAGTCTTGAAATCGTAACGGAAGACATTACATTCGACTGTGTGCGGATCAGCCTTGACATCTTAACGGAAAACGTTACATTCGACAGTGTACGGATCAGCCCTGAAATTGTAACGGAAGATGTTGCATTCGACTGTGTACGGATCAGCCTTGAAATCTCAACGGAAAACGTTACATTCGACTGTGTTCGGATCACTCTTGAAATCTTAACGGAAGATGTTACATTCGACTGTGTAAGGATCACTTTTGAAATCTCCGGAATATGTTACATTCGACTGTGTACAGATCAGTCTTGAAATCTTAACGGAAGATGTTACATTCGACTGCGTACGGATCAGCCTTGAAATCTTAACGGATGGTACATTCGATATGCATTCTTTGACTTATATTTTGTCTGGCCATGACAAGGCAAATGAAACCTCACATTACCTCAGACAAATAAAACTGCCTCTTCAGTGGACTACAAAGGTGTCCTTTATTCTGTCTAATCCTGCATATGATGTCGTCTTTGGACCACCACCACAACCAACATAATCACCCTCCAAAAGTATATTTAATATTTACCCGTTCAAAAGGTCCTCAAAATTGTTACTGCTGCAACACCCTATTGCACCGTGTCATGGCCTTTGCGGGATAAATTCAAATTGTACTGCCAAAATTACAACCAAACTGAAATCTTTGAATACATTGAAATATCAGCTAAAATGAGAATAATATTTATCATCCTTTCGTATTCCCTTTCCAAACTGAAAACCTTCGATACCCAAAATTAGACAATTCGTACAATAAAATATGATTTGCCTCTGCAATATGAATAAGTGTGTTCGGAATTGTTGGCTGGCAAGTCACAATAATAGTACCATTGCGATGGTGACTCCCTACCAGATACATACTAGTAATGGCATAAAGGTATAAAAAAACATAGGCCTATTTGTAATAATTTTATAATTATCTTGAACTAATGAATATGCTTTTAACTGTTTGGCAGCAGTAACTGTATTGACATGTACGAGCACTTATATCGAATGATACAAATGAACTTTGCTGAATCAATAATAGATGAAGTCCTTTTCAGAAAAAGATGTCCTTATCCTTTGTGCGTAGAAAAGCAGAAAAATAAATTTCAAATATGCATAACTCATTTCATTAACAAAACAGAGATGTGAGGAAGACTACAAAGTTGATAGGATCAAACGACGGCCAATAGTTATATTCATTGCTAACATATGAGCGACAATGAATTTGGCGAACTGTTTTAAAACGATAAATGATCTAATTAATGAAATACAATATCAAATATTTTTAAAACAATTCACATTTTAGTTTGCATATTCAAAACGTAGAACTTAATTTCGGGAAAAATATAATTTAATTGAAGGAATAGATTTTGCGATGTCGGAAAAAGAAACGTATGCATGTATGTATGCATGCATGCATGCATGCATGCATGTATGTATGTATGTATGTATGTATGTGCGAGCTTGCATTCATTTGTACGTGCCTGCATTAGCGTTGTTTAATAAGTTTAATATATCAAATGCATAATGCATGTGGATGTGAAGCACGGGGGCAATGGATAAATGCGTTAACTTTATCTACTTGTACGATTATTTTTCATAAATGTAAAAACAAATCATTTATAGTACCTTCAAGTTCTGTACCTAATTGCATGAAAAAGGTCATGTATCCTAAATAATATGTAAAATATATGATAATATGATTGAAATCTCTTAAATATATAGCACATAAAAGGTATAATTAATAGAGTGCAGGTGAGTGCAGGTATAATTAATAGAGTACACGTGGAATTAATAAAACACATGTAGCGTTAATCTTTATATCATACCGATTGTAGAGATGTCGGAAGATTTAATAACAACCAGCGTCGCACTCCAATGTAGTGCATTATTTGTGCCATGCCCTATCAATGTCAATACAGACCCAAACGAATTGTCTATCATTTGCTCTAAAGAATTGAGAAATGCATCCTCTAATATTTATAATTGTGAGAGTCTATGGCATGTGACTTGAAAGGTCAATGGCTCTGACACACTTTTTCAACACTTGCAATATCTATATTGTTTGCATTTAGAAGTCTGAAAATGTTATTTTGATGTGAAACGTCTAAAATCTCTGAAATCGCAAAAAGTCTGAATTTCATATAATGATAAAGTTTAAATTTCATAATAATGATTAAAGCCGAATGTCATGTAATACTAAAGTCGGAATTTCATATAATAATGCATCTTTCGATTCCTTTAACAATGAATCTGGAAAATTAAATTCATGTCTCGGTTGCTAATTTAGAGTATTATTGATTCTTTAACTTGCAAAAATATATGTAACGGGAAAGAAAAGGACTTTAGAAGTACCAAAATATACATAGATTTTCATATCAATACATTCGTTCTGCTACTAATTTAAAATCCAAGACATATCACTTTCTGAATTTTCTAGCATCAAACACACATTATGTACACATCATGTACACATCATGCACGCATCCTGTACACATCAAACATCATGTGCAAATCAAGCACACATCAAGCACATATCAAACACACATTAAATACACATCAATCAAACATCATGTGCACATCAAGCACACATCACGTAGACATCAAGCACACATCATATACCTCAAGCACACATCGTGTCCCTCAAGCACACATCATGTAACTCAAGCACACATCATGTACCTCAATCACACATTATGTGCACTTCAATAAAACATCATGTACATATCAAACACACATCATGTACACCTCAGGACACATCATGTGCACATAGTGCAAATATAAATTACACATCAAGCACACATCATTTGCACGACAAGCAAAGGCATGCACACATAATGTACACCCTAAGCACACATCATGTGCACATCGTGCACACATAAACCACACATCAATCACACATCATGTACAAAGCAAGCACTCATCAAGCACACATCATGCTCAAATAAAACACAAGTCATGCACACATAATGTGCGCCTCAAGCACACGTCATGCGCACATAGTGCACACATTAAGCACGCATCAAGCACACGTCATGCACATATGTATACCTCAAGCACACATCATTGGCACATCGTACACATAAAACACACGTCATGCACACATCATGCACACATCAAGCACACATCATGTACACATCAATCACACATCATGTACACTTCAAGCACATGTCATGTGCACATCGTGAACAAATAGAGCACACATCCACCAAACATTGTACACACATCAAGCATACATCATGTACACATAAAAGCACACATCAAGCTCACATGAAGTCCATATCAAGCTCACATCGATAACACATCAGTCACACATCAAATTCACATCAAGCATAAATCAAGCGCGCATCAAGTACACATCAACCATTCATCTAGCATGTATTATGCACACATCATTCTTCATGACTGAAAAATGGTTAAAGCTACGTTATGAATCCAAATCACACACACACACACACACACACACACACGATCTCTTTTGCCCCAGATATATATTAGAGTGCTTTTAACCGAGTTCAGCCTCAATTTATCGTTCACGAATTTTAAGCTACTGGTATGACAGGTAGCATTATGAAACTATCCTCTAGATATCTTAAAGACAACGTGCGATACCTCTGGGTTTTCAGAGTGGAGATGTAAAACTGGTGTGCGCCAAGGAATCTGGTTATTTCCCTTCTCTTTCTCAATATGCAAAAACGAAATTGTATAATATTTTCACTTCAGTATATATTTATTTGCAGCTTATAAACGTTTCTTTCTAATCGTAGAAAATCCTTTATACCTGCTCATAATCTTAACTATGACTTCCAAACATTTTGTCATTATCAAGGACATAACTTGTATATTTAACCCATCTAAAACAGAATCCATGACACTGTTTATAGGAACAGTAATAATCCCTTCCATTCAACACTATGTATGCCCAACTATAGAATTAAGGAAGCTGATGCTCACAAACATATTGGAGTAGGGGTTTTCCCCTCAAAAGTGGAACAAACAAATGTACTGTGTAATTGAAACGGCATTGTCAAGAATTAATGTAATACGTAAACACAAATTCCAAATTTACAGCATATATTTCGAAATTATATGTATTTTATATACGATCAATTATGAAATATGATAATTTGCTTTGGGACAACTGCACATTACTCGCAAAATTGCTAAAGGGGCAGCCGGAATTGTGGTTGGTGCAACAATAAAAAATATTTACTGAAGCACTACGCCGAGAAATAGGGTAGGAACAATTGAATCAAGCTGACGAAAACACAAGCGTACACTCTTGTATATAATTACATCTTGACGAACCCCTCCCTATCTTAGCATCTCTGACTCCAGCAGCTGTTAGTGATATTACTAGCTATGACTTACGTGATCTAAACAATTTACAACTGGTACAGCCTAGATAGTCTTTGTTACAACACATTTCTTTCTTCTACTTGCAGATAATGAAATAGAGTATCTATTGAGGCTCGTCCAATAGACTCCATTAACAACATCAAACGCATACATAATACTCCCGACAATTGTATTCTCAGTTGGTTCTCAGACACTTTCATTTAGGTGGAAGGAAATTTCAAATTATTCATGCTTGAATTAGAACAAATTACAGTTCACTAAATCAACATTTATTTACAACGAATATAACCGAATCACCTCTTCGGAGATGTGGACCTTTATCAAATACACAAGCATTTTTGTATCTTGCGTTTGCTACTAAGAACAACACATCGAACAGTTTCAATCCCTCACACCATGTAGTAAATTAACTTTAAACTTATACGGGTCATGAAGAGCAGCAAACGGAAAATTCCTGAGTTTTCCAAATGATTCACCATTGCCTCTGTAACGACTCTCTGTATTTATTTATTTATTTATTACCGCCTCAGATGCGGGAGGTCGTGGGTTCGATTCCTGGCCGAGTCATACCAGAGACTTACAAAAATTCTACTAACAGCTGCCTCGCTTGGAGTTCAGCATTAAGAGGTTAGTGTTAGGACATTAACGGCCTGATGTCAGGATAATGTGACTGGGTAGGACATCATGCTACATGTCTGCGGCATGATGTTCCAGTGCTAGACATCACTATAAACTGGCATAATGTAGACATCATATCGATATGACTGAAAAATTGTTAAAGCTACGTTAAAAATCAAAATCAAATCACATCACATTTATTTCTTTATTTACCCTGGTTGACAATGAGACCCTTCACTTTAATTATTGAAATTATAGTTTTTCTCATTAAAATTTAAAACCATCCGCAATGTTGTAGCCACCTGTGTCCATCCAAGTTGCATCGAGTTTGTTTCTTGGTATGTATGTATGTATGTATGTGTGTTTGTATGTGTGTGTGTTTGTGTATATATTATGTATGTATGTATGTATGGTGTGTGTTTATGTATGTATGGTGTGTGTGTGTATGTATGTATGTATGTATGTTGTGTGTATGTATGTGTGTATGTGTGTAGGTATGTAGGTAGGTAGGTATGTTTGTGTTTGTGTGTGGGTGCGTGCGTACGTGCATGCGTGTATGTATATATGTAGCATTTTATGGCGTGTCAGTACAATATCAGCTATACGTTGCCAAATAAAGATAAGGTTCGAAATACGTAAATTTAGGATGTTAAACCCTTTCAAATCAACTTAGATATGAAATACAATACGATAAGATATAAAACGTACAGATTATACACACACACACACACACACACACACACATATATATATATATATATATATATATATATATATATATATATATATATATATATATATATATATATATGTGTGTGTGTGTGTGTGTGTGTGTGTGTAATGTTGCTTTAAAGCAATTTCAGACATATTGTTACGAAGTCTGCATTTTGATCGCTTGTGGTGATGTCTAGCACTGGGGTATCATGCCCCTGACATTTAGCATCATGTCTCACCTAGTAATAATATCCTGACAATAGTCCTATCGCTAAACTCTTAATATTGACAGTCAATGAAGGTATATGTTAGTACCAGTCTTTGGTATGACTCGGCCCAGGTTGGAACCCGCGACCTCCCGCATCCAAGGCTGGTGTTTTAACCACTAGTTCAAGGTGAAATATGTAAATTCTTTAAGAAATAAGAGTATTGATAAACTAGCTTGTACTAAATTGTCTGAAACGGCGTATCTATAACAACAACAAAAAATAATCAATAAAAATTAATTTAAGGTGAACAAAGTTTAATCTAGGATTACAACATTTTTTCGCATCTATTTTAATAATCTTATGGAAAAACCGTGGACTTCAATATTTTTCCGTTTCATATTGGTATATTATTGTGAAAGATATTTGCCGTAATCGGCCATTTTGCTCAACTATGTAGCAGACGAACATTAAAAAAGTATAAAAAAGGTAAAAATTATATTTATTTGCAGCATTAAAAATGTAAAAGATGAAAAACTCGTTTCACAATGACGTGTCTGCAATGTTTATTTATATTGGAAACAGAAAGTAGTTCCAGAATGTATCGGTGTCAAACATTCCACATCAGTACCACGTGACCGTTTACATCCAGTCATATTGCAAAAAATATGTTTCATTCATGAAATTTGAATTATTCTCGAATTATATCTGATTTCAAAAATTGAAGTGTAAACTCTGATCACAATGAAGTGAGGTTTCAACAGACAAATCTAAAACAGGAAATAATTAGACATAAAATCCCTATTTATTCATATTTTACTTGTATATCATAACATTAGCATTGCTACGGAAAACCTCCGTCTGGATCTAAACAAGACGCTCCTTAAACTAAAATCCTGAGTAAACATGGGCATAACATGTCTAGTGTAAAGGCATGTACATAATACATCTAGTGATAATGACTGTTTACCAAATGTGTACATTACATTACTCATTTTGCACTCTATCGTAAACTGTTAAAACTTTTCTTTGCGAGCATTAAGTATATGAAAAGTACTCTGACATCTTATACATACATATATATATATATATATATATATATAGATATATATATATATATATATATATATATATATATATATATATATATATATATATATATATATATATATATATATATATATATATATATATATATATATATTGACAGACAGTCAGATAGACTCGGATAATAGTATCTAATAGTTTTGGAGAAGTGTGGATTTTTCTGGATGATGAACATATCGACCAGCTTTGAAAAACTCCGTGTGCCTTCCCATACTATGAGGGTTGAAATTGGAATATATGTAAGGTACAGAATCGATAGAACGGAACGATATTGCAGGTTCTGTGACAACTATGATACTGAAGATGTATACCATTTTATTTGTGTATGTTCAGTGTACAATATCTTGCGTGTGTAAAGCTAATTCTAATGTTCTTCTGGAATAAGCCATCCATGTACAAGTACGCTGAAATGTTAACTTCTAGAAATAGGAAAATATGTTCACTAAAGCCATTTGTTTGAGGCGCCTAAAAATAAGATATTTTATTTATTGAGTAATTTATTACAATAATTAGTATATTTGTCCAACCTCCCCTTTTCAGCTCTGGTCAAACAAGTTATATCACTAGTCCAGAAGTATAGAGTGTTCCAAATGAATCCAGGTATTGAATGTGCTAATGTGGCAATATTCTTGGTTGAGTATACGTGCCAACAGAATCGCTGTACCGCAATTATATAATCCAAAAATGTCTTTCAATGAAGTCACAATAATCCTAAAATAGTTTCTTAGTCCTAAGAGTCAATGAGCACTTTGTAATTCAAACCAACATTTTAAACAAGAGATTCCTCTTAAATTAATGCTAAACTTAAAGATAGAAATACCCAATCTTGTTGATCGGAATCTTCACTTGTCACAGTGGCTATGTTTTCATGGAAAATTACCCCAAAACTACGATCCTCTGAACCTCCACTTAAAATATTTTTTTAAAGGCTGCTATTGATATGGCTTGGTGCCCTGACATTTGTAGCTGACAACGTTCATCATAAGAACTACATGGTACATATTTGTTCGTGTAATGTCTACATTGTGTTTTCTACCATAATCAAATTTGAGACATGTTTATCACTTCCGCAATAGGAAGTTTGCAATTGCAAAATGTTCACGTTACGTATGGTATGTTCTCTTAATGTGTATCGTTATCAGGAACTTGAGATTTCTTCTTGTGTGCTTTCAGAGGTATAAAAAATCTTTTATGGTATATTAGCGGAATTGGTTCTTGTCTCGATTAGCATTGTTGGTTTCCAAGAAGGACATGATGTCTTTCACAAAACAAAATCAAAACGTTTATTCAATCAACACCATTATGTTTTTCTCCATAACGTATATTTGCCATGAATATTAGTGCCTTATCAAAACGAACGAAAACACAATTGCTCTTTAAACTGTTCATTGTGTTATAGTAACTCATGTCTTGACTAATAAAATATCACATTCAATGATTTTATTCAAACATGCTGATGTCAGACTTGTTTTGATAAACATCCAACAGAGTACAACGAAACCCACTACATGGTCCAACCATTATGAAAGCGTCCCACTTATTGGCATACTATTCGTTCAGTTCTTCAGTTATTTAATGTGGATTAACATGTGGAAAATGAAAATTTCCTTCTCAAAAGAAAAATACTTAATAGGGTTTATAGCGTACAAATGTTTTTCGATTTTGATTCGTCAATGACAACAACATGGGTTTGATACCAATTGAGAAGGTGTATGTACAAATTTGTTTCTGCTTCTGCCTGAATAACTGTAAGTTCTCCTTATAATATTTTGTTTTAAATTTCTAGAAACTTTGAAGCGTACATGTTGCTGACTTATGTGACCCTACTTTACCATAGAAAGTCTGTCAACTCGGTGTCTTCTTTTCGTTTATCATATTGAACGTTCTTCCAAAATGCTGACGTGCACAATCGAGTATCCCACACGTATTGCGGTGAACATCATGTCTTGACCTATAAGACAATATTCAGGCTCTGCTTTATGTTCTGTTGAAGAAGCAAATCCATGCAAAGATCTTGTCATACAAGCACTGCAACCTTCCGAAATGTATGGACTATATCGTTTAGAGGAGACATACAATTATTATGATACATCTGTAAAAGTATAATGAAAAAATCCCATTAATCTAATTATAATCTTAGAAGACATTTTGCACAGTAACCGTTTGATAGACTGAGAAATATTTTCCCGTTAGTACAAGATAAAGAATTTTAAGACAGCAGTTCCCTAAGATTTTAGTAGAACACGTTAAGGTTAATACAGTCCCACTATCCAGGATGAAAGATTGTTACGTTTAGTTCATTCTGCTAGTCTTAACGTTGGTCGAAACATTATTTTTCATGTGGATCAGAGATGTACTATATAGCACGCATATCCGTTTCAAATGCATAGTTAACATATAAATACAATTATATGATCGATTTATTATGACGGAACATAACGTGACTTTGTTAACATTCATCGATATTTATGAATGATATGTCATAGCACGTGTCGTTGTTTACGTTTTATAAACGGGATGTCATAACACCTGATACTGATTATATTCCTTTACTTTTATGACCTGAATGCCATAGCATGTAACTCAGTTTACAGTTTATTAATGGGATTTTATGTCAAGTGATCGGATTGTGTTTACAGTTTTTATGTTATTAATACGTCATGTTATTATATATAGGAGTGTGAACTATACAGAGTATAGTATTCTTTTAAAATGTTTAGTTTTGGTAACCTACGATCAAATATATACCACACGATGAAATATATACCACGATCAAATATATACCACACGATCAAATATATACCACACGATCAAATATGTACCACACGATCAAATATATACCATATTAAAGTAGAAAATAAAAACTATTATATTTATTATAAACAAAACTTGCCCCAGAAATCAAAGTTTAGGAGATTAAACTCACTCTTCGGCACAACACTACATAATTGTAATTACCATATTATACATTGAAAATAACTCATTTAGACACAAATAAGGAAATGTATCATTTCTGATAGTTTTGTATATTTACATGAAATTAAGTAATTTTCACACAGAATAAGTTCTACCTCATACGTTACACGAACAATAATCAGGTATATTTGCATCAAAAAGCTTCTTTTTTGAAGAAAAGTGCATACTATTTTATATGGTTTACCTTATAGAGTATCATTATGATAAAAAATGTTAATATGTTTACATGAGCATTAATGTGAATGAAAAGTTAACATATTTCTGGCATGAAAAGGTTCAGTTTGAATATACTTTGCAAAATATGATATTTTTACCTACACGTACGGTAACTAACTTGATTATTTTAATGTATTTTTATTACCGTATATCAAATGAACCTGGAGTAATTATTATACTTTATCTTGATAGTTAAATAATGTTATATATTATACATAAAATGTAACTTTTCTCTATATTTTACACTAAAAAGTATATTCATTTTCAGATAACAATAAAATGTATTTCCTTCAATTTTTACATGAAAACCAAAGTAGTTTTGTATTTAAAATGGAACATTGAGCAATGTTTATAATATTTTATAAGAGAAGAAGTAGAGGAGGATAGGGGGAGGGAGGGCGAGGAAGAGGGGATTCATGCAAAGATTTTTATTGTAAAATCCTCTTAGCTTTTCAATCAAATAATGCACCAAAGAAACATCCACACAAATCAGACTACGAATTCACTTTACTGTGCATTAGAACATCACATTATTTATTAATATATTTTATATGCATTGCTT
Organism: Sinohyriopsis cumingii; assembly: GCA_028554795.2. NCBI lineage: Eukaryota > Metazoa > Mollusca > Bivalvia > Unionida > Unionidae > Sinohyriopsis > Sinohyriopsis cumingii. The sequence goes on along the minus strand of CM068835.1, from coordinate 102,971,275 downwards.
TAATATATCTTTTTTTATAAATTGCATATAATCGACTGACATAATCCAATGAAATCCAAAACATATTATTTAATGATAAAATCCGACGACATCTAAAATGTTTAATAAGACCATCGATTTAACCCGACGATGTCCTAAATGTGTTATATGACAAAGATAAAATCTATGAATATCCAAATCTATGACTACTCGATACAATTTGAGGATAATTGAAATATATTAAATGCTTAAATGCTTAAGGTGACTCTCTACTGTTTCATATTTTGCATTTAGAATTTTAAATAAAAAGAATTTCCGGGGATTTCCTCATGGTTATACTGCCTATTTAAAATCTTAGGTAAAGTTCAAAGAGCCTTTAATTCAGTTTATTTGTGGTTTTGATTGATGGGTGTAATATGGGTTATAGAGTAAACAACTTTGTCTTACTCCAGATTTTCACCTTTCAAAACGGTGCTAGCTTCACTTGGTCATTTTCACGTCCTGAGCTTCAAAGGTAAATTGCATAAAAAAAGAGCCGACAACTTATTTTACATTTTATATATTTGGTAACGCATTAGTTGTACTTTCAGAACCTGATATTGTTTTGTCTGGCAACATTAACTTCCGTATTTTAATAGCTGCTGCGGATAGTGTACTTTAGACTAATTCAGGCTGATTTTTATAGCACAAGGGAGCAGTTATTTTTTAGCTAGCAGTGTGCTCAGATCACGTAAAATTTCCAAACGTACAAGATCTAAAGAAATGTCGGCTAAATTTTATTAAAGATGAATAGAGTTATGTCAACATTCTCTCCACTGTGCATGTTTTAAATGAAAACAACTTCACCATATATAAATCACTCTCTCAAAAGTAAATAATAACTGGTGAGCGCCCCCAAAGCAAAACAGCACATCATAGCACGATATTATAAATGTTTAATATCAGTTTAAGATACAATCTGTGGAAAGCTGAAATTTATATGAATTTAATGATGACATCTATAATATGATTCGATGATATAATCCAATATTATTCTCAACAATTGTATTTTCTGTCTTTTTGTAGTACGTAATATTGGATGCCACATTCTACCGTCAAAATGGAGTGAAAGTTAAAATAGAGTGGAAGCTGGTCTATAAAGAATAAACACGTATTTTTTAGTTGCACCAGTAGCTCTTTCTTAATTAAATATCTTTTACGCGCAAAGGTGATTTCCGTAAATTAATGTAATAAATAGTTTACGAACAGTAAACTAATCGATCATATGCGTTTGTCTAGGACGGGAAAATTACACCACTGGGTCAGATTTTGTCTGATACATGAAATTTTGCTGAGTGTCTGAACCAAACGTTTGTTTTTGAGAGTGGAATGTTGCTATCCCACACCAAAACATAACGAAGGCTTCATCTTCTCACATTTCTAAACCAAATATGAGAACCAGAGTCAAAATGATGTATTGTGAATACTGATGTCACTGTCAAATAACAAAATATACACTGAATATTTCCTTGCCAAATTATATAGCGTAACAAGTTAGGTTTTCACTGAAACCTTCAGTATAAACTTAAAATGACGTTTAAACACATTGTCGCGTTAAAGAACAGTGGTTGAAACTACTATGGTAGTAGCAATAAATATATAACAAGTAGTATTTAATTTCCATGTGTCATGTTTATTTCTAATTTGAAAACCAGAGTGTGTGTAATTAAAATGCAATTAAGAGAAAATATTTAAATGTGGAGACTACAATATAAAGTTAAATGGGTTCCACCTTTCCTACCGTCCGAATTTAGCTTTGGTCAAGAAAGCATATTCTCGTCGTGATTTGACCTCGTGATTGATCATTGGGTGTATTGCTATTGCACCTTGCTTAAAATGTTTGAATATGAGGGTCAAACCTACTTGACTAATCATAATTCCTATGAAATGTATGCTACCTGCCACATACCAGCGACTGGTTTCGACGGTCAGCCTTTAACTACACAAAAAAGTTCTGTAAACACACATGATTAAAGATATATGTGGATATAGAAAATTAATAATATTTCATAACAAGGACAAAAAACAACACACATGCAGTTAATTTCTTTTCATTCGTGAAGAGCAATGTAGATAACAATCAATGCTGTCATTACGATGATGGAGCTCCCCACCGGAAGTGCATAATTGCAGAGGTTTTCGTTACACCAACACACATTTGAAGTGATCCCGTATACTGTAACGTCTGTACATTTATTGTTGGTCTGAAGAAGTATTGTTTCACACCCTCTAATAACCGCTGCAAGATGAAAGTTAAATTTAATATCTTAGTTTCTCATCTATTTTACAACTTCAGTGATTTTAAGGAAAGTAGGTCAGTTATATGATGGAAAAGAAATGAATAATATTAATCATTCCCTCTTTTTGCGTCTACCTCTGTGTTCAATACATTTATAATGCTTGTATTTCAAATGCTTTTTTAGCTATTCTTACCACCATTGTCATTATAATTGTTTGGTATAATGTTGTTTGTTTCTCATTCATGCTGATTCATTCCAGTCTGTTCTATGTTCGCATCATTAAAATTTAGTTTCGAATTTTAATATATTTTAATTGTAATAAAGAAATTTTCGGGTCACTGAAGTATTTCATGCGAGCGATTAATCCGTATAGTCGGCGTCAGGTGTGTGTGTGTGTGTGTGTGTGTGGGGGGGGGGGGGTATCAACTGAAGAATATTGACAAACCTTGTACATTGGAATTCGAAACTTTGGTCTTGTAACAGGGCCCAGAGCAGGGAATCGTAGATACTCAGGAAGATTTAAATGGATCGTTGCATTTATCCTCAAGAGAGCAATTGTAACAATTGATTGCACTGGCTGTAAAGTAATAAGACAAACAATACTATTGGTTTTTATTCTATGTTAGCATCTATGTTTCAGCATTGAGTATGATTATGGACTTTTCAATATTGTGTACTGTTATATACTTTTAACTGTTAATCAATATATACGCTTAATTGTTGGCCATTATTATATACTCTTGATGTTAAGTTCTAGTATATACTTTAAGAATTTTGAATTTTATTACACACCTTAAAATGCCTAGTATTGTCATATACGTTTTCATGTTGAGTACTATCATATATTTTTGACGTTGATCATTATTGTATAGTCTTAAATGCTGAGGATACGTTTAATGTTGATTTTTTTATAAACTTTAAAATGATATTTTTATATCTTTATTATATCTTTAAAAATATCAATTATGATCATATAATTTTTAATGTTGAACATTATTGCATGCTTCTAAATCATTAGTATTATTATATATTATTTATGTCTGACTATTGTTATATATTATTTATGTCTGAGTATTTTTATATTATATTTATTGCTGAGTATTATTATATATTATTTACTGCTGAGTGCTATTATATACTATATATTGCTGAATATTATTGTATAGTATGTATCGCTGAGTATTATTATATACTATTTATTGCTTATTATAATTATATATTATTTATTGTTGAGTATTATTGTATATTATTTACTGCTGAGTATTATTCCATAGTATTTATTGCTTAGCATTATTATAGATTATTTATTGCTGAGTATTATTATATATATTAATTCTTGCTAAGTATTATTATATGTTAGTTATTCCTGAGTATTAGTATATATTAGTTATTGCTGAGATTTATTATATAGTATTTATTGCTGAGTATTATTAATGATTAATTGTTGCTGAGCATTACTATATAGTGCCTATTGCCGAGTATTATTATATATTAGTTTTTTCTAAATATTATTATATAGTATTTATTGCTAAGTATTATTATAGATTATTTTTATTGCTGAGCATTATTATATAGTACTTATTGCTGAGCATTATTTTATATTTTTTATTGCTGAGATGTATTATGTATTATTTATTGTTGAGCATTCTTATATATTATTTATTGCAGAATATTATTATATATTATTTATTGCTTAGTATTATTATATTATTAATCGCTTGGTATTATTATATATTATTTATTGCCGAATATTATTTTATATTATTTACTGCTGAATATTATTATATAGTATTTATTGCTGAGTATTATTATATATTATTTCTTGCTGAGTATTGTTACATAATTTTAAATATTGAGTATTACTGTGCACTTCTAAAACTCATTGTCCCGCTATAGTTCAACACATGTTAAATTTCCCCATGTTAAATTCACATTGTGTCTATGGTACAAACCCATTATTTGAACATTATGGTCCCATCGTCCCTAATGTACCCCATGCACTACTAATGTAATTAGAAAAGAGAAAAGATCATAATGGCGGAAGTCTTTGAAATAAAAGAGAGAAGAGAGGGATAAGGAAAGGAAATAACAAAAGAAAATGGAAAACATTTTCAGGAGCAAATATACTTACTTATCCCTCTCTGATATGTATGAGGCAATATAATTTATTAAGTCGTTGATGTATTTTTATAAAAGAAAGAAAACAGTTTGCTTATATTTTCTTTCACAAAATTGCAATAGGTACAATTTCCACTCGCACCTACCTTGCTTTAAACAGATTAGAATCCCTAGGACAAGAAGGAACTTTGTATGCGGAGTCTCCATGCTGTCTATGAGAGCTTTGCTGAGGCGCAGACATTAAATACGACAATCAGACACGTGATATTGAAGGCATACGAATTTACATAACTATAATGCAAGTAAAGCCATGCGCAGTATGCTTGTCGTGAAAAAAGAAAAAAGAAGGCTGCATGACAATAAAGCAGTGGAAATACATGTCAACATCATAAACAGTTGGCGTTAAACTGCGTAAAATGTGGCTATGAGAGGCAAATACCAAGTTTTCCTATTAAAATTTTCCTTGAATGTATTCGTACAGGATTGGAATATTCGCCAATGTTAATAAATATATCAGATCGATCTTCATTCTTTGTCAACTTTGGTATTATTGATCACCGACCCCACCTCGAGCCCGTCAAGAGGCACTGACAGCAACGAGAACTTAGTCATCTAAATCTAGTGAAATGAGATCGTTTTCAAACTTCAGACCAAAAATCATCTGCATGTAGCTTATTTTGTTCCCTTTCCATCTTCCAACACAGTATGATCATCTTCCGACGCATTATTTTAGCCACTAATGGGGATTATCGCTAAATAATAGCAGTATATCGTTATTACTTGTACAGTTTAAGGGGGGTGATATTGTTACACTAAGGCTTCGCGAGTTAGGTCATGATCAGTATTTATAACATGGTATGTAGTAACTTCTGGTATTACTCTTATCTTTCCACTAATGCATGAACGACAATCAATATATATAGCGATGTTGTGAGTAATTTGAGTTATCGAAATTTTGACATTATGGTTACCTTGTGAGTAGTAGTTTGAATTGATTGCAAGTGATTTAGCAGGTTTTAAGTTGCTGCCTTGTAGACTAATTCAACATTACATTGTTTATATTTTGATTTATTTTCTAAAAACTTGCTGCTAACCCCGCATGGTACATACACGAATATAAATGTCATTACCTACTTTTATCTTTTCATATTAGGCAAAAGATATGTTCAGATTAGAATGTTCGGTTAGTTGTTTCAGTTCAACGATTTTCGCACTGAGTACGTGGTGGTCTACAGGAACGCCAGCCTTCATGTACATTCGTGTAAGCAGAGTTAACCATGTATCTTCTCTTCTCTGTTTGTCAGGAACGCAACGTACGCTGTTAAGCCAGTAAGCTCACACAAAAGGAATAGACTATGAATTTGTGAACAATTAAAATACAGCAAACACAATAGTGTATTGTCACAGGAGTTAATTACAGCCCATATAGCTGTTTTACCAATTAAGTAAGCTGTACTGTACTTTTTGCACAAATTCATTTTATTTTAAACGCCACTCTTTTAAGCATAAACGAACAGCTTGCTCGTCTTTTTTAATTCCTACTATTTGTTACTCTCGTCTGTCCTTCACGCTTTGGTTAAGATTATGTCAGTTTTTGGGTCTTGTGATCAAACAATACATGTCTAGTATTATCATGTTGCCCTTTAGTATACAAGTGTTGCCGCTTTGGAAATATGTGATTGCATTTGTGAACAACGTTCTCTTCCTGTAGTAGATGCCATATTACTCTAAAGTAATATGCGTGGATTATCACAACTGCCTAGTTTCATATGAATCAGCCATTTGACTGGTTCTGGAAATCCTCACTAATGAGCGTTGTATTAAAAATCAGAATCCGAGTACCTTAAATTACATATTTTAATTCATACACACTAAATAAAATCAAACATTACTTTTTTCTCTTTTACAAAGAAGAAACTACAAATTCGATTTTAGAAAACACTTTGTATACAATCAGCTTCTTTGTTTCTGATTTTATTTTAAGTTATGTACCCCACAAATGGCGATAATTTCATCAACACATTACAATTTTGAAACACACGACCTAGCCATTAGCCATGATATCCTAAAAATTAAACTGTGCCATATTGATTTGTTTCTTTCTTCTCACCGTCCAAAAAACAAATTATCGCTTTCAGCTCTCGTCTGTTTGACTGTGAAAAGGTGTAGCCAGCATCTTAATGGTGAATAAAGGTGTGGACTCAACAAAATCCATCTTGTTATCACGCTCCCATCCGTTTCGCGTGGATTAACAAATGTTTACTGATGGAAATTAAATTGACATTCCCTCAAAAATAAAAAAGCCAGAGCTGATAGCAGTAAGAAAAGAAGACGATAATGGAATCCTTCTCAATGCAATGTTTCTTGTTGAGTGGTGTCGTTTGTTAAGGTAAATATTTCAAATGCATAATGTATGTGGCTGTGTGCACACAAGTCAAGGGATAAATGCGTCAAATGTATTCACCCGTACGATTTATTCACTTGTGACTTTAGGTATTGAAGTTCGCAATTAGGGTATTGCTGAGGATGCACTTACACCCACCCCACAACACCTTCTCTCTCTCTCTCTCTCTCTCTCTCTCTCTCTCGTGCACGATACTGTATCAACCATTTCATATACCTTATTTCTTGAAAGGAGATATAAGTCGTAAATAAGATGCAAATATATGTGATATTATGATTGAAACATCTTAAGTATATAGTATAGTACAGGCAGCATTAATCGTTCTATCATACCGACGGTAGAGATACATGAGCATGTTCTAACAAACAGCTTCTAAATCCCTTCTGGTACATTTCGTCTGTCATACTGTATTAACTTCTCTATAGCCTCGGAAAGGAATTCTCTATCATTAGTTCTCATAAATTAAAACTGATTCCTCAATTATCTAGAGGGTTACCACGCTACCGGGAAATCGAAAAAATGTCGGGAGAAATGATGTTTGTATTTCCCGACCAAGCAAATGCATGGTATTTCGCAAATGTTAATAAAAGTCGGAAACACCCCGAGAATTTATATCATTTTCACCGTATTGAAAGTACTGTGTTACGATTATATCATCTTTAATTAAGAAAAAGACGCTTAACCAACACGTTTAGTAAAATTTAAAAAAGCAAAACTTTATTTCCTTAAGTTGCAAAGTGAAAATATATGCGGAACGTATAATATTATGAATTAAATTCGAAATAATGATAGGTGTTCCGTCACAAGTCCAATAGTATATATCGTTTCGAATGATTTCCAAAAAGTGAATACACAGATGTATCAAAAGACTTGAATAGATCGGTGTGCCAATGGTTTTACTGTATCAGAAAGATATAATCCAGAATGTCTTTAAATTAATTCACAATAATCCCAAAAGTTTGTTTTAATCCATAAGCACCATGTCATTCAAATGAATAATTCAACTAAATGATTTCAGTCAAATTATATAAGAAACACAATAGTACATGATTCCATAAAGTAAACTTGAAACGTGAATGAATACTTTTGTTCACCATAACCTTATGAAAAGAAGCCATAGTTGTGGTCTATTGGCAGATTGACCGTTGAGTCGAATAGGTGTTTGGAAGTTGAAATAAACTCATCGAACCTCAAGATGCATTCACGAAAATTACATGCATAAACATAATGTAAATCAGGCTTTCTGGTAGTATCTCTATTTGTGATTTATATGTTGACTTTGATTCAGTGTGCCTTGTTAAAAATGGTAAACTGCGGTGATCGCATATATGAGAAACTGGCAGATTGCCCATCGTCCAGATAAAATGGGCAGAATATTGTCTGCTAGTGACCTTAACGGGCATCATCTATGAGAAGCTTTATAGTCCCTATTTGGTAAGTGTTAACAGAGAATAGGGCTGTGAAACAAATGAACCTGGCAATTGTTTTGCTAATTGTTAAAAAGTTAATTATGTAATTTATATAAAACATATTGCAGGGATAATAATAGTGAACATATTCAAGAAATCACGGGTTAGATTATTACTTAGATATAAATTATAATACAAAACTGTAGCAAATTACATACAAGAAATTCTGATTTACTGAGCGCCCTCTTCAGACTGGATCCCTAATCTGTAGCTTGTTCTGTTTATGCCTAAAGCCGGCCCTGGCTATAAGTCTTCTCACTGAAGCGGCATATTTGTTCTCACAAGGGAGGCGGCAACCGACCCTTGCGATCCCCCATTTCCCACCATCAAGATCGCCCCTGGCCGACGACTGTAATATTTCCCGTGCCCCTTTCAGGATCGCTATTCCATTCGACCAGGACATTAGCGACGCCAAACCAAAATACCATCATCAGTAAGCACATACATTTGTTTCGAAGAGCATCCAACGCAAGTAGGCTTAATAGGTTGAAATTTGTATTTAAATTTTTAATTAATTCAGTTCAATTCATCAGAATCTCATACCAAAGAGCAATTAGAGGGCCTTGAAAGTATTTTAGATGTGGTTTTATTAAATCGTGAACCCTTTGTCAGAGAGAGAGCGAGAGAGAGAGAGAGAGAGAGTGTTGTACACTGACGAATCGTTTTAAGAAAATGTTTAATAAACGAATTTTTGGCGTTAAGTTATTTGAAAAATTGTATAATCCTTCTTCATGATGAGTAATAAAATTTCGTTCCAACCGATGAACGTCATTTAAGCATAAACTGTCCTCCATAGACACCATCTCTCACGCATAAATTGGTCGTCGTTGTTCATGTATCTTGTTTTTAGTCGAAGTTAAATAGCGATGCTGGACCCTAACCCTGGCCGGGTCACACCAAAGACTTCTAAAAACGGTATTCTCAGCTGCCTCGCTAGGCGCTCAGCATGAAGAGGTTAGTGTTAGGACTGGCCGGCCTGGTGTCAGGATAATGTGTGATTGGGTGGGACATCATGCTACATGTCTACGGCATGATTACCCAGTGCTAGACATCACTAGAAAGTGCCACACCGCATAAATCGATACGAGTGCAAAATTATTAATGCTACGATAAAAAAATCCAAATCACACACATTTTAATACAAAGCTGTAACATTGCATTTACAAATATAAAACATATTTTCTGCCTATGCAGAATAGACAGGAAAGCCAGGAACTATAAGCATATCGACAATTAAACTTCATACAAACTTTAACATTATAGCAAAATTTTAATTGAATGCAGCAACAAATGTAGAATACCTGTGACTTTCAAAAATTATGACAAAAAGTTTGAACATTGTTCACATTGATCAACCAAGCATTCTTTTGAACGCCCTCGCCAGCAATATTATAAAACACATCTCAGTCGCGAAACGATGAGTCAGTTTATGAATTCTCACTGTACGTTGGCTCTTCCTAGCCGTGACGTTGATTATTGTTGCAACAAATTCCCACCTCACAATAGCGGATGTACGTAAAACCATCAGAGTCAGTGACATTTTGAAGTCTTCCCTCTCTGTATATTTTCTTCGACTTGAATATATTGTAAATGTTTACACTGTGGCACAAAGAAAGTCTCAAGTCATGATACGTGCGTACTTGGGCAAATATCACCAATCGTCACCCTGTCGAAAAGGTTACACTGTTCTATAAAAAAGGACACTGGGTATTTTGACGGTGGTACTGCGGACATCGCCATGGTCAGTGGCAGGCCGACCTCATGATAATAATTTGCCGCTTAATATTACGAGAAGCCTAAAAGAGTTAGTTAACTCCTACGTATTCTGCCACTTTGAAATATGTTGAGCTCTAAGTCGTAATCTTCCCTTGCAATGCAGGGGCGCCCTCTGTTTTTGCGACGACATTGACCATTTGACTATCGTGTATCGTTCGTTTCTCAGTAGTGCTTGCGCATGGGTGTTATATATATATATATATATATATATATATATATATATATATATATATATGCAGATTGTTAATTGACATTTATGTAGTTATTTTGTATATTTCTGCGTTAGCTTAACCATCTTGTGTTTGTTTATTTAAGCTGGAGTAAAAGTCTTTAGTACAACTGTTTCCTCCTTCAGTCATGCGACAGACAAACACATTATCTCTCAAGACTCGTTAAGGCGATTCCATTAATAAAAAGGTCATTTAACAATCATGACAATCATGTTCCCAGACACTGTTTATGGGTAGAATGAAATAGCATTCTTTTCCTCTTCGACTTAATACAAATTTCGTCTCAAGTAATGACAAACATTTAAATAGTACTTAATTGGATCATCTCTATATTTGTGCTTAATTAAAGAAAGTACACAAGACATATTTTTCTCTTGCGAATATTACCTAAAACAAGACCATGTAATGTTCCAAACCTTATTCCATATTAACATTAGATATCTGTAATATGGTGATACAATGTCCCATATGAAATAACCATTCATGTATTTAGGTAAATCCAAATTTGTTTGACAATCATGCCTACTAAGACTCTAACAACCGTACGTTTTCTCAGAAATCAGCCCACAACACAGATGATATTTGTCTTTGATGAACCCAGTTTTCGGCTATCTGCCTGTCTTTGTTGTGGTATCTTTTGTCAGTTTCAATATTTGTAACGAAGGATAGAAATGATGCTATTGCATGTGTATAAAACAGTGCTGAAATTCATATCTCAAATGATTTTGTTTTTCATTACTTCCTGTGTTTACATGTTTGAAAACGAATTATAAAGTAGCAATTTCTTAAATACACGCATATGATCTATAATTGTCTATTTTCTAGAAAGACAGCTCCAGTAGCCTAGTTGTTAGAGCGTCCGCTTTGGATGCGGGAGGTCGCTTTTACAAACCCCGGGCGAGTCATACCAAAGACTTATAAAAATAGTACTACCATCTGTCTCACCATGCACGCAGACCTAACAGGTTAGTTTAAGGACTTTTTCAAAGGACTGGTTGGGATGTTGTCAGGATAATGTGTATGGGTGGGACATGATGCTACATGTCTGAGGCATGATCTCCCAGTGCTAGACATCAATATAAACTACCACAATGCAGACAGAATAGATATATCGCTGAAATATTGTTAAAGCCACGTTAAAAACCCACATTGCACACACATTTCAAGAAGTAGCTATAACAAATATTATATTGCTGTGTATTTTATTGATTTTCTGTTGGCGTTACTGGCCCTGGCACATATTGAGATATCGTTATGTTGTGCCTTCTATCCTCGTCGCGTTTCAAAATCAAGGGTACGTATCTATTCTAGGGAGATTATGTTCATTTATTATGCAAGTAAAGATCGTACTGTGTTAACTATCAAATTAGTATTTGTGCATTGTATTGTACCTTCTGTGCCACACACACCGTGGTATCATTAAATAATTGCACGTGCGCTCGTGCTGTACTGGCACCTGGTACCCGAATGCTCGTGACTAAAACTCTGTACAGATTTACTTATAACCATACGTAAGATGGTATTGACTAAAGTTATAAGTGCGATTGTGATGTACGCATTACCCTACACAAACACGTGATATATATATATATATATATATATATATATATATATATATATATATATATATATATATATATATATATATTCATACATACAGCCGGGTTACAGCATATATGTATATCATTATATAACGACAGTGTGGTAGTTGGCAAATTTGAGAAAAAATATAGAACTATTTTACAATTTACGCTAAACTAAATTAAATTCACTATTTTGTTTCCAGCATGGTCGGAATATATTTAAATGTGTTCAAATGTTTAAGTTTCATATTTGGAAACAATTTGTAGTATGGCTAAGTATATTTAAGAAGGAAACAAGATGTTCTCATAGTGCATTTGTTACCCATCAAAATATAAACCACCCTTTGCTATCTCACGATTATAATCCAGACTAAATTCGATTATACATTAACATTTGCACAACGATATGGACTAATTGATAAAAGTGACTGCTTCCTTTACTTTGGTTTGTCGCAATAATTTTCTAACCATATACTTTATATGTTAGGCGGGATAGGTTAATGTTGGATAAAGATATATATATATATATATATATATATATATATATATATATATATATATATATATGTGTGTGTGTGTGTGTGTGTGTGTGTGTGTGTGTCACTCTGTGTGTGTGCGTGTATGTGTGTGCGCTTGTGTGTGTGATCTATAGTAAAAATGATGCTTCTTATTTGGTTAGTTATATAGGGTTATGTGCTAAAGTGTTAGCAACATCTTTCTTTGAGAGGTAACAACATTACAACCTCATCACGTATCTCCAAAGGTACTCAGTCATGCATCAAAGGAAATGTAATTATATGCAACCATGTATGTACATGAAAGAAAACAAGATAATACAATCCATAACCACGATACATACCTAACTCCTGAAGGCAAGTGTCGCTAGCAGAGTTGCGGTCAACATGCCAAAACGGCTCTTATTATCCAAGTACCCATATAAATGGGTATATTAAATTAAAAGCGATATGGTAGTATAAATTGATATGTACTGCTGTAGAATATTAAATTAAATGTGATATGGTATTATAAATTGATATGTACTGCCTGTTTATATGAAATTAAAAGTGATATGGTAGTATAAGTCGATGTGTACTTCCTGTTTGTATTAAATTAAATGTGATATTGTAGTATAAATTGATGTGTACTGCATGTTGTTATTAAATTAAATGTGTTATGGTAGTATACATTGATGTGTAGTGGTGTGGAATATTAAATTAAATGTGATATGGTAGTATAAAGGGATGTGATCAGCCTGTGGTATATTAAATTCAAATGTGATATGGTAGTATAAAGGGATTTGATCAGCCTGTGGTATATTAAATTCAAATGTGATATGGTAGTATAAAGGGATTTGATCAGCCTGTGGTATATTAAATTCAAATGTGATATGGTAGTATAAATTGATATGTATTGCCTGTAGTATATTACATTAAATTGTGGTATTTCAGTATAAATTGATGTGTACTGCCTGTGGTATATTACATTAAGTGTGGTATTGCAGTATAAATTGATGTGTACTGCCTGTGGAATAATAAATTAAATGTGGTATGATAGTATAACTTGATGTATACTGCCTGAACCTTTCGAGACACGAGTCTAATATCCCAAGCCAAATTATCATAGAACCCACTTACCCATCCACGACAGATTTTACCGGCAAAAATGTATAACCCAAGGGACACACGTTTAATCAATGAGTTCATTTGCAGTAGGATAATATACGTTCTCTTTTCGTTTTATCTACATGTTTTAGTCAAAGATAAATTTGATCAATGACAATGCTCCACTAGGAAAATCTCGCTTTTTTGAGTTCATGTTTTTGTCAAGTCTGATGTTTGATCTATTCGGCAATTCTGACACTGAATCAGATATGCGTTGTCGAACAATGCAAAATGTCCAGACACCAATGTTATGAAGTGTATTTGATTCAGGTTTGGACTTCAGGGTCTAAGGTTATAACGTTTATTCGATCCAGGCTTGGACATCAGAGTCCATTGTTATGAAGTGTACTTGATTCAGGTTTTTACTTCAGGGTCTAAAGTTAGAAGGTTTATTCGATACAGGCTCGGATTTCAAAGTCCAACGATATGAGATGTATTTGATTCAGGTTTGGACATCAGTGTCTAATGTTATAAGGTTTATTCGATACAGGCTTGGATTTCAGAGTAATAAGTTATGCGGTGTGTTCTATTCATGTTTGGACTTCAGGGTTTAACTTTATAAGGTGTATTTGATCCAGGCTTGACTTCAAAATCCAATGGGAGGCACACTTTAATATATTCGTCTTTACGTTGGAAAGGTAATGCGAATCACTTTCAGTATAATTATTCCCCAGGAATTAACTTTCTCTCCATACTATGAAATTGGATGACCTACTTGTCAAGCATTGTCTGTGATTATGTAGACCTTCTGTAACGACAACGCCTCCTATAGACAACGCCCTCAGACTTGGGACTTTACGATTTTACTTGCCAATTAAATATCTAATGGACAGGACAGGTCTTCTTTGCTAGGCTATACATTCATGCTGATCTCAAATCACTAAAAGAGAACAATTGTGTTGTGCTACATAGGTACACAAATGCAGAAATAGTGGAGTGGGAATAATATCATTATTAACGTTGTCATGAACATCATCACGACACTCATCATTACCAAGCTAGCGTCAGTCACTACCACAGGCAGTAAGGATCTAAACTGACCACGCTGTAATAGTCCATATTAGTTAAAAAAAATAAAGCAGGGGCAGCAACTCTGTTGATTGCATTCGTGGATTTTATCAATCGTTTTAAGATTTTGTTAATGCATCATCATTGATGTGTAGAGTCTGTGTTGGTGTCAACTGCACAAAAGAAACAGTGGCGCTTGCATGACTATCAGCGGGGTTTTAATAGCGAGAGCGCCAGTGATGTTGCATAAAAATAACATAAAGTTAATTTAGGAGTAAAAGCTATACACGTAGCATTAACAGTAGTGGAGTTTCTGATAGTATTGTTTTATGAAATGCTGAATGCTGATTTGACTGTTGTGGTACCAATAGCGGCACTTGTTGTAGTGGTAGTTGCATTACTATTAGTCATGGCTGTAGTGATGATGGTGGTAGGATTAGTAAGAGAATGAAAATAAATTTGACACGGAGGAGGATTTCAATTCATGGTAGTAATATCTGCAAATGGATGGATGGATGGATGGATGGATGGATGGATGGATAGATGGATGGATGAATGGATGGATGGATGGATGGACGGACGGACGGATGGATAGGTAGATATTTCGATAGATGCAAGCATTCGGGTAAATAATTCAAAGAAATAAACTGTTTGTTCTCATAACGTGATCCTTGTTTATTATTCATGTTATCTTAGTTTAACTGTCTACGTTTATTTGACAAGGCACATCAACGAGGCAGACACATAACTATACAATTCATTTGATCCTTGAAATATCCCTGAACTTATAGTTTGCATCACAGTCAGCCACGCATGGTGTAACCTATTTATAACCGGTCTAACCACTTCGTTACCTTGCTCGTTCACACAAGCTTCAGAAATTCACTGCAGTGATTGACGGATTTGCTTAAAGCGTCACAACTTTGCAAGTGAAGGAAGAGAAAATACATTTTGTCGAACGTGACATACCTTATAATTCAGAAAGCTTACATTTGGAGGGATTTATATACATTTTGTAAGTATCAGTCTTCTTTATATTACCGTATAATATATATATATATATATATATATATATATATATATATATATATATATATGTATATGTATATATATATATATATATATATATATATATATATATATATATATATATATATATATATATATATATATATATTATGGTTCAGTTCAGACTTTAAACAGATCTATAACCTTCCAATCGTTTTGCTAATGATTTAAATGAAGGACGGTAGTGATTCTAAGAAGCTCTCTGGTTAATATCGTTTACGACAGATTTCATTGGCAGCAATGTTGTACAGTTTCTAGGGAATATCGAGTACGACATACTTTATTGGTAGCAGTCTGGTACAGTTTTAGTGACTATCGAGTACGACAGATTTTATTGGTAGCAATGTGGTACAGTTTCTAGTCAATATCGTGTATGACGTCTGGCGACTAGAAACAATTAAAGAAATATGATAGCTAGCTTTACTTACTGATACAAATGGTATCGTCCCAGATCTGTGAAAAGATTGTGTACGCATGAGTAAAATTGTATGTACGTTGTAATCTCTGTGTTGCTTGCCACAAATGTATAAATTTAGTCTAAGTTTCCTATGACTGGTCTCAACCAATGAGATCCAGAAGTTGGAAACTTTACATACCTGGACAAAATATTAATATCCACCACCATAATAGAAAATGTGAGAAGAACTCAAATAAAGATAAATTGAACTAAAACATTTGTATCCAACACGGGATAGAGGATTTTAGAGGAACTCGATCTAATATAAGTTGAAATATAATATTAGCAACCAACACGTGATATATGCCAGAGAAACTCAAACTAAGATAAACTAAACTTAACACAGGATATGATATCTAAAGGAAATCACACTGATTTAATTGAACTCGACTGCACACAGTCGAGGGTAAGTTTTAATCATGAGGAGAGCTTCAAATGACCAGTACAAAATTAAGTATGATATTATAGATATTCACACACGCACGCACGCACGCACACACACATATTGAAATGACCCACTCAAAATTAAATGTGAAAGCATCAAATTGGACCGTGTCGGTGAAACAAGACATCAATATTGCCATGATATATACATTGTTGAAATGACCCATATAAATTTAAGAGTGGGAACAGCATAATTATTTATTAGAGTGATTTACTTTTATGTTTACGGGTATTATTTACTGCAATAAATTGTACTTGTATGTTTCCGGGGATTATTTATTAGAGCGATTTACTCTATGCTGACTATGACTGATTGACAAACCGCATCGAGGACGGCAAACAACATACGAAGATCCATCCCATGAATTTGGTATTCGACCAGAAGAACTAGAGCGAGTGCATACTATGCATTGTAATGTGCTGTTGTAATTCTTCTCAGTCGTTCACATTTTTCTCAGCAGCTGGTTCTTTGCTAAACATAATCATAAAGTAGATTAACAATATTATTACATTATTAATCCTGGTTGAATACTCTTTCCCGCTATGTTTGCGAAGCAATCATACATGGCATTTCGATTTGAATGTGCTTAAATAATATAGACTTATCTTTGTTGTACTTAATAGTACATATTTATTTGATGCCTGACATTTTTCTTTTACACATACTAACTAATATATCAACAACTATTTTTAAATTAAATTGTTGTTACGTACTTGGAGTTGCGCTGCAAGTTTGTTCTCTGTCTTTTGCAGACGAATCTTAACATTGGCAGTGCGTAACGTTGACAGTTCACTTCGTCTAGAGCCACATTAAATCAAAACGACACGATGGCCGCATCAGTATCCCAATATGCTGCTTGCAGGTTGGTCAAAGATAGGACTATCGAACTAGAAACGGCAGGTATGTGATAGATACATTGAATATAACGTATACACGTATAACATGATCCACCATAATCATTAGACACATAAAAGTAGCATTTAGAAGTAGCATTTTTGTTTCACCAGCTTAATGCCAATTACAGTATGTCTATTAATATGTATCATGAATGGAATTTATTCCTTTCTCATGCAGTACAATTCTATCAATCGTATCATCAAGATTGACATTTCGTATTTCAATGTTAACAATCTTTCTATCAGGGTTGACGCTTTTCATTTCAATGTTAACAATCACGCTATCAGGGTTGACGCTTTTCATTTCAATGTTAACAATCTTGCTATCAGGGTTGACGCTCATTTTTTCAATGTTAACAATCTTGCTATCAGGGTTGACGCTTTTCATTTCAATGTTAACAATCTTGCTATCAGGGTTGACGCTCATTTTTTCAATGTTAACAATCTTGCTATCAGGGTTGACGCTTTTCATTTCAATGTTAACAATCTTGCTATCAGGGTTGACGCTCATTTTTTCAATGTTAACAATCTTGCTATCAGGGTTGACGCTCATTTTTTCAATGTTCATAATCTTGCTATCAGGGTTGACGCTTTTTATTTCAATATGAATAATCGTGCTGTCAAGGTTAATGATGTGTATTTCAATGTTAATAGTGCTATCAGGGTTGGCGATGCTTTTTTCACTTTAACAATTTTGTTACCAGTTGTGAAGCTGATTATTTCTATGTTATCATCACTTAATAACTATGTAAATCTTTATGTTTTTAGAACATTGAATGGTATATTTTTGGTTTAAATTTGTAAATTCAAAATTTTAATCTCGTGAATGTTAGATTCTAACACATTTATGTTTGATTACACTCTTACTGAGGTTGTTGATTTATGACAAACTTGTGAAATATTTACACTAGCTATTAAAAATAATTTAATGTGCCCAATATTGTTATGAGTCATTTTCATAATGAGCATGATGTTTCAATTTATTTTTCACTATTCTATATGCAAAATGAAGAGTATTATTTGTGTCTAGAAACTAGAAAGTATCCATTGTATTTTATTAAAAAGATCACTGATCAATGTCAGAAGGAGAGATATGGGTAGGGACATGGTATTGATTGATTGGCCTTATGTGTAGGAACGTGGCATGGATTAATTGGTCTTACGGGTAGGGACATAGTATGGATTTATTAGTCCTATGGGTAGCAACATCTTATGGATTTATATTTGTATTAAAAAATACGTGTGATTCGGAAATGCTCTTGTATGGAATGAAGAAGTTCAGCAACCTTTTTTCAACAAATCAAGTTATCTAGGAACTCGAGTCTTTCTTTTAAAACATTCGTGGTTCAGGAATAGTGCGAAATTTGAGCAGACAAAGGTCTAGACAATTCTCGATGCATGATTTAAAAGTTACGTCAAAAAGACCGAATTATTTAAAAATCTTAAACGATCACGGACTGTTAATTATATATATATATATATATATATATATATATATATATATATATATATATATATATATATATATATATATATATATATATATATATATATATTCCTTCCCAGTCCATTTTTAATATCCTGTATGGTGCTGGATGAGGAGACAAAATTGAGAACATATTTTGGGAACTACAATCTCCACCGGTCATTATCACATTATAAATGACTGTGCTTAGCACCTTTCAATCAAAGTATCAGGTGATTGTGAGCATTATATATAAATACAGCTATGGTTACATATGTTAGAAAAAACTCACCCTCCCTAGCCATAAAATAAGAAAGACTGGTACATGTAAAATAAGAAGTACTGGTACTTGTAAAATATGACACAATGACAATTCTGAAACAATGGTTCGAATACTTAAAACGTCAATTTTATACAATTTCAAATCTTCTTTAATTATTAGCAACGTCATTTATACCACATATCTTGCTAATTACGGTGAAAAGTTAAATATTTTATTTCTGAAATAAATTGATAGGGAAAACAATACTTTCTTTTCAAACTAAAAAAAAATCAGGAAAAGAAACAAAAATAGAAAATGGTATCAGCAGCAATATCGTTAATTAAGGAAATGTATGTAACCAGATAATTCCATTTCACAAACTAACACAAGTGTACAGAAAATATAGTGATAGGTTTTGAGCGTAAGAAAATCTTTCGCGTTTTACAACATATTTCTTCAGAAAATTTCGAACGATTAAGAAAAAAGCCATAAGCTCATCTTTTGTGTGACACCTGTGTGAATGAGTATACGACGGAAGATTTTTTTTATATTTATTCGCCGGAATACAAATTACCCAACCACCTTCAATCATAATATATCTGATAGTATGTTCTTGGGCAAGACACTTTACCCCCGTTGCGTTCGTGTTAAATAACTTCCATCAGTCCATGTAGATGGAATTCGGATTACCTACCTGCACTCCCCATCACACTCTCCTCATTCCCGGGCATCCACGATCCGAAGAATTCCTTTCATCCTCTCAAAACATGATACTCAGTATAATAATCCACTCTTAATCTTTGCAACAATGCCGGTTACAAGATCAAACGAATGACAGACAGATGGAAACGAAGATCAATCACAATATATCTGCTTGTTTATTCATAGGGAAGACACTTTATCCCAATGGTTTCAGCATAAATAACCTTGTGTTTGCTATGCGTTAAAACACCAAATCACACCAAATCAAATATCTGGCAAAACATACATACGGTTTTGAAAACAGAAAGTTCAATCTCATTTAATTTGTTACACAATATCGTTTACTGGACGCAAACAAATATGATTATACTGAAGAAGAAAGAGAAGTGGAACATTGCTTCTCGCTCAGATTATTTGTATTTCAAATAATGGTGCATAAATCAAGTCTTCTTCTAATAAAACATTACTGAAACACTTTCCATCCGCATAATACATAAAACTTCAGTTAGTGGGGAAGAAGCCCCCCGCCCAAAAAAAAAGAAAACACAGGAAGGCTACAATTAATAACATCAACATCAGGAAGAAAAATAGCAGGAATCATCCTCGTGATTACCGTAGTCATCACAACAACAACATTACAGAAATAATCGAAGTAACGTGCATCGTACACGATTATATTAACAATGATAATGATGATAACAATTTGGTGGTAATGATATAAGAACTGTTATAGTTGTGATGATTATTTTGATAAATAATTTGATAATAATGACGATGACGACGATGATGATAACATTTTTTATGACGTTCTTCTTCAATTAGTTCGATACCCAACGCATAGATGTAAGGTTCCAGTTATTTGTTCTTATTAGAGTTTAGAATTCAATCTGTCAATTAACGTAGTGTACGTTACGCTTCACATCCTTTGCTCGTAATTCCACTGAGCATGCTTATCGAAGAACAGCTATGCTATGGAAGTATAAAATAAAATGTCAGTGGAGAAAATCACACATTTGTATGGCAGCACACAAGATGTTTTACGTAGCAGTAATTTTCGTTTGTTTTATGCGTGTACGAGCACCCTTACGAAATCTGAAAATAAAGAACATACGTGCTGATTGTTTTACGAAGGGACATGTAAAACATTCCAAAAAAGCGAGAGAAAAAAATTAATGCTTGACATATTTTCTTTGTTGTATACATTAGGTTATGTTTTTTTATACAGATAATTAATTTTAGTGACAGATATATGAAAGCAGATATTAATAATAAAACCAGTAATTGTGCAAGAATGTTATTGCCATTTATTGTAAACATGATGATATCCAAATTTCACTGACCTAAACTAAACAGTTCTAAGAGTGCAAATTATTCATAGTAATCTGCAGGAATTAGTATGATGTTGATTTCAAGTTGAAGGCAAAAAAATTTTATTTCATAGCACAACCGAGAAATCATCTACGAAATTGAACTAAGGAAAAGGAAACTTTGAATAATCACAAATTAGGAAACGTAGGTCGAAGTGATTAAACTATGTTATATATGTCTCATACTGCAGTACAACATTGTTCTGCCTTAATGAGGTGCACCTACCTCTGATATATAGACACGCATGACACAGGAAATGTAGACACTAGCGATTGTGCAGTTGTATTTTCTGTGAAGTTATAAGTTATAAACCAAAAATAATTTTTTTTCTTAATGTTTCTTACAAGACTTTTACATAAATGTCCACACAAAATATATATATATATATACATATACAAATAATTTAAAAATAAGGTAAGTTACCAGTAGCAAATCATGTCTTTGAACCCACAAAAAGATATATAAATATCCAGTCTGGGTTTGAATAATTTTAAAGTTATTTTAAATAGCTTGCTTACAAGTTAAAGCCAGAATAATGCATGGAGAGCTCAAAACCAATTTGTTTTTTGTTTTTTTGCTTGGGTGGAGACCTAATTATGAGTACGATTTATGCAACGGTTATGTACATATTATAGCAAACATAAATATTTTAATCTTAAAATTAACTAATGTTGATAATCTTACTATATTAGTAATTATTGTGTATTGCTGGAGATAAATGCTAGATTAAAATCATTGTGAATTAAGTACGTCAACAGAAAGAAATGTGTTCGCCAGGCAATGAGGGCAGTGTTAAGGAAAAATGTTGGAGATAAACATCTTCCTTTGAAATAGCCACATTATTAGTATATAGAAATGGGGGTTCTTTACCACTTGGTCACGATGTAATAAAGAGTAGTCTAGTATATATATTAATCTGTTATGCGAGTCTGGACCACTTTTTTGCATATGGGGATTATGGACCACTCTGGGGTTCCATATGGTGTTTTTGGACTGGTTGCATTGCAATATATTAAAGATGTGCTTTTAGTATAGTGAAGCTGTCTCTTCCATGTTATCTTTGGAGCGTCGATCGACTAGGCGCTAGTGAGGAGATTCGCAGTAGTATTCCAATACCGGATATGTTTGAAGAGGAGGGTGTTGCACATGGCCCTACAACTGAACTCGAGTCACTCTATTCAGCAACTGGTAAAAATGATCTCGATGCAATAACTACAGACGCTTTAGCGTGCGGATGAGCTCATAGCGTGTGCGAATAAAGATCTGGGTTACGTTTCATAGATACTATATTGTGAGGAGAGCGAAGACAAGTACGAGAGCGATGAGTGGGTAAGACGTAGTTATTGCAGCGATATCATTTTTACGAGTTGCTGAATAGAGTCACTCGTGTGCAGTTGTAGGGCAGTGTGCAATTTATAAAATTTGAGTATTTAGTCAAGCATATGTTTCAGAGGATGGATATCTACGAGCATGCGGCGAAGTGCAATATGGTATCTGGGAAGAGCATAGGCGAGTCGTATGGTAAGATTATTTCGGAGGCTTTGGCGTCTGATGACACATTGTAGTCAGCGATGCCGTTGGAATCCACCAGTTGAATTGTTCAGGATAGCCAAATCATTTGACAAGCGATGACTGTGTATATGTGGTGCAGATGACTTTTTTACTCTGAAATTTGTTTTTTAAATTTTGTTTTGAAATTCCTGCTCGTAAAAAGAACCCTGTATGGGCTCTCCCGAGGAATCTTTAAACGTGTAAGTGACAGTAGTGGTTTTTTGAAAGGTATCGACGTCGAAGATTTCTTCGGTCCAGTTAAGGGTGTATCGAATTTTGAATGTCGTATTTTTTTGTCTGCTAATTCTGACGTGGTCACTTAATTTGAATTTGGATCTCACAAATACGGCGTCCGTGACCTGTTGTTTTTTGTCAGCCTAATTTGCTTCCGTGAGAGTCATTTTTGATGCTGCATTGCCATGTGTGATTGTATTGGTGAACGATTTATGGCAACAAATCTAAGTATCGATTAGTGTTTAAGCTGATAAAACGCTTCCACATGCGATTTTTGAGTGGTCTGTTAAACCACTCTACGACAGACGCTTTGATTTTATTGTGTGTGCTGTACAATATAATATCATTTTTTAAGTCAATCTGAGCCGATTTTGTTATAAAATTCACTACCGTGATCTAATCATTGTTTATTGGGCTTTCGTGCACCTACAATGCTATCAAACACGTCAACGATACAATTTCCCTTTTTTTCCTCAGAGGAACTACCACTGAGTACTTGCTGAATATATATATGTTCATCATGAGATATATGAAATGATCGTAGTACGTGCTGTCATCTCTCTGTGAAGACAGCGATAACTTTGCATCGTGGATAATGCTTGCGCGTTGTTTTATGTAGTTCTTCTGCGAGAACTTTCAGTTCCGATAGATCTTCAATTTACTATTTTCCTGGTGTGCCTATACCTAACTTATGTTTCGATCCTATGATGCCCCGCACAAGACATCGGTCTACACTCTCTCAGATAGTTTTAGTCTTGAGTTATTTTACGTCCCTCAGCAGGACTCGATCGCATCCAACTTTGTCATCCGGATAATCTCTGTAACAGAGAAGTTGGCATCGACGCCGTTGTAGGGCTCTTGACCGGGCAGCGGCTGGTCGTTTTCATCCAGCTGCTATTCTAAGGGATTCCATGTCCTGTATATTCATGTCCTGGCATCGTCTATCTGCCATAGGGTCTTGCAAGTTTTCCGATCAGCGCATGAACGTCTACGGCGGAACCGAGAATTGATCTATCACCAAAGCATTTATAGTCTCGCAAACACATATTTCTTTCCACGCGAAAATCTTCGCAGCTCGTGTCAAAGTCACAGATGCTGACTGCGTCAACGTAACAGTAACGATGTGTGATTAGTTTAAAACATATACTGTAAACCTCGATCTGATCATGAAGTGATGATTCTTCCTGACCACCTCGACGGGGTCGATGCTCTCCGTTCTGTTTCTGCACTTAAGGCACCACGAATCCATGTTAGCTGTGTTATGCTATAGTGTACACTATTTTGGCAACAGTGCTGTTTCAGAAATATATCTTTCCACGCTGTAAAATCATTTCGATTGGTGATGTTCCTTAGTACCTACGCTGGATGTAACCGGTGCAGTACCATGCACACGTACTATCATCCACGTCTTGAAGCTGCAACGAATTGTATACGGCTCCTGTATAGGGCGTGTTGGAGGTAACGCAGGACTTCATCGGGTGGAGGTAAACCAAAGGATTCGAAATAATCGACGTCACCGTAACGTAGATCGTCGATTAGAGCAACACAATGTGTGCCATGTCCATCATAATAATTGTTTAGGTGAATTACGCAGCTCACGTCAGGTGTAATGTGTTCATGAATCTGATCCTTCGATAATACACCGACGAGTGTCAATTCTTTTTCGAGTTCGATGTAGGACAGCTGAGGGTACCTTGTTTTTCCGTGTTAATGACTTTGCTTGTCTCTTGCCTTTGCTGGATAGTCCATTACCGTGCGTGCTTCCAGGAATTTGGAGTCCTCTTCCGATACCGAATAATCCTGGAAGTAACGATCCAGCGATGCCTGCTAACAGGATTCCGATGAATCATCCTTGTTTGGACAGCTGTGAAGCCGACAAGTTAAGAACGATTCCTTTTAGTGCATCCGCATGTTTAACTACTAATTTGGCTTGACTATGAGTCAGCATGAGGCTGTCAGGTCCTGTTCGCGCCGACGCTTTAAGCCTGTTCAATATGGGTCGCTTGTGCGTAGCCGCCACATCGATACGTTTCTTCTGCTGCCGGTGAATCTAAGAAACGGGAAGTTCAATTATAGCATATGAACCGTCAATGGAGTGATTTTGGGCATCCACAGCGAGAACCGTGTCATACTGAATTCGCCATCAACAGGAAATACTCATTTGTACATGTACTGTGCTAGAGCATCTCTTTCCAATGCCAGCGTGTGCTTGATGCCTCTGAAGCACATTCGGATATCGCTGCACACGCCAAAGATGCTGCTCAGTAGAAATATCATTCAGATCTCGTAGTCGGCCTCTTAAAGCGTTGTACAACTTAACAAATAATGTATTTCCCTTGAATAAATCTTTAAAAAATGGAAAGAAAAAATCACGGTTCTAAAAATCAAATAAAAAAATAATCCAAAAATAATCCATGAATTAAATTACAAAGTCCTACTAATGAAATGTTATAATGGATTCATGTTTTGAGTCCTAACGAATATCCAAATTGGAAGGCGATGACGTATACTGTAGTCAGTATAGTGGTGATATTATAGTTCTTTATGATTCCAAAGTCAATAATATTCCGGTGTTTGAAATCCGCATAAAATGTTTAAGCAATGTCTTTCCAAAAATTCTATATGAGCACTCTTCAAATATTTCCAGAGAAAAAAGAACTAATCCTCTTGAAATCGAACTGATCTAAAGAAAATTATAACTCAAAATTTGTCTACAACCTAAGAACTTGATATCAGTGTGAAAAAGCCCAAGTTAAATACAAAATAAATATGAAATAAATCAGATATACGTAACAAAAGAAAGTTAATGTGTGTGTGTCTGATTTGGATTTTTAACGTAGCTTTAACAATTTTTCAATAATATTGCTACGATGTCTGTAGTGTGGCAGCTGTTATTACCATTGTTGTAAATCTTTGGTATGACTCAATATCGTACCGAACCCACGACCTCAAGCATCCGGAGCGGTCAAAAGAAGTTAAAGATTCTTTGAACAATGCCTAAGATATTGACTGTCGTTATTAAATAGTCTGTATAACCAGTGAGGAAACCCGGGGAAATTATTTTTCTTTTTAATTCGAACCCTTAGTTGCGATAAGCAACTTTAATCGAGAGACGATCTCAGCTGGATATTTGTAGTATTGGTTGCCGCCACCGCCATCGTTTCCATTTCCACTGTGGTTGCTAGAAACTCCATTATTTTCAGTTTCAAGACCTCCCCATTGCCCCCTAATCCTTGATGTAAATCCACTCATCAGACATTCCTGTGGTTTTTTGTACCGGTTAAGATGTATGTGCCGGCTTCTGTTGTTGCTTTTGTCTGTGGAGAAAGTTGTTCAAGAAAAGATCTAAACTTATTTTTTCTAAATTCAAGGTTACCATGAAGGCCTTTCTTGATATTTGTAATTCATCACCCATTTCAATCATTTTGATTACTTTCTCCTCATCTTCATTTTTAACCTTGAGGTTTTTAATAACTGTGACATAAGTATTGTTTACTTTTCTCAGTACGCTACGTGCTGCTAAAATGGCCAAATAAGCTTCATCAACATTTGCTTGCCTTCTTACTAATTTTGCCATAACTGGTGGGGTTTTTCAGGAAAATTAACTAGCCATTCTAACGTCTAATCTGGTTCGGAATAACCAATATCACTCGTAATTTTGTTCACAGGTTCATCACGGATATCATCTTCAAACTCGTTTTGCTTAAAAATTGTTTCCACCCCCTTTATTTTGGTATCTTCTTCGTCTTCATGCATCTCTGTTAACTTCGATGCCATAAGTTTATCTTCCTTTTTCCTTTCAGCAAAACTAGCTTTCTTCTTTTTAGTTTCTTCACTCTCTGCTTTTTTCTAATTGTTTTAGCTTTAGGTTTTTATACAGCCGCATTTGCACCTTCTTCTGGCACTAACACCTTCAGCAATCGTTGCTATGATCGCTGAGTCGTTCTGTACGTGTCTGGCAGCTGATATTTCTTTACATCGTACGTCGTTTTCGCTTCGACGAGTTTAGTGAGAATAGGCTTGAACCATTCCCCGCCCATATCTCATTGAAATAACTGCTGCCATATTGTGTTCTCGATTACGCGCAAACGCAACTACGACCGCTGCTTGATACACGTTGAAATTGATTAGTGATCTTTCCGAACGACATGGTGCGACAACTTTGTTATCTAAAGAAAACGCTGTTTTATGATGACGATGCACTAACCAGATAAGTAAAATTCATTAAAGTCATTTCAATATCGTTCATGAATTCTTTCAGCGTCGCTATGAAACGTCATACAGTTATGTTAGGACCCAGACGTCGCAGCGTTGTAGCAGTCTTTGAATTCGTTCGAGGTGATGCCGCTGCAATGGTCTCTCGCAATCGCTTTGATGTCTAGATTATCCGGATCGGAAAACAATAAAAAAAACACCCAGTGCTACTGGTACATCATAGTACAACTGAGTGAGATAAATGCTATTGCAGCGCTTGTTTCGTGGTTCATATTCTGGCGGTCTGTCTTAATATCGTAAAATACGATGATCTAATGCGTGTTAGAAGCAAGTTCTTCTACGGGTTGTATTTGATCCAGATCCACGAAGGTAAAAACATCGTCGCGGTCAGAATCTCTGAAAACAAAGTGTTCTGCAAACGAATCGCCAAACTCACACAGTGTCCTGTATTGGTCCTGGTGAGGATTTAAAGTGTAAATGATCACTCGGTCATAGTTCAGCATATTGTTCAGGAGCCTGTTCATGATAAGATTTGTTTTACCACGACCGGTCGAATCCTTAATCGTGTAATGGCAATCAGGCATCAGGAAGTTATGATGGTACGCGTTCGTTTTCTATATAATTCACGTGAGTCGATAACATCTGCAAACCATGTCTTACAGTTCCTTTAGACCGCTGTTAGGGACGGGAAGCGGCGATACTGCCAGCTAGGATGCGTTGGATGAAAAGGTCAATCACGTATGGGATTCCATGCAGGGTAATCTCAACATAAACGGTGACAGCATCACCAATCTCGACGATGTAAGGTACCCACCCCCGAATGCCAACGCCGCTCGATGATCGTACGTCCACAGATAGGCAGAGACCAAACTGTCGTTGACTGGAGTAGAAATGGCGGGAAATATTTATATGCGAGGAAATATTCTTAATGGTTTACCATCTCCAATAGGACAGGCCTTTCCACCTTCTCAGGCCCTCTCGTCAGCAGATCTTAATGTGGCATTGTCTAACAAATATAATAAAACTAGTGGTGTGATATTCAGAAATGTATCATTGACTGGCCAAGTGACTAGAGGTCTTTCCATGTCATCACCTCCCTCTACAACAATATTGCATAATTTTAGACGAGTTGGAGTGTATAACGGGCTGAACACGAGAGTCGACAGACTATATATATAGTCTGTCGACTCTTCCTTGCCAGCTTGACAATATATATATTGTCAAGCTAACTGTTTCTTTAATTGCTTACCATAAAATACCTCTGCGAAGATCAAATAGTTACACCAAGGCATAAATATATATATATATATATATATATATATATATATATATATATATATATATATATATATATATATATATATATATATAATGTGTCTCCGACCAGGTAAAAGTAACAAGCAATTAAAAACCAGTCGACGGGGCTATATATTTGGATAGGTAAACAAACGTGACTGTACGAATCGAGCATACAATTCTTCACAAACTAGTGGCAGATAAATGGAAAGATTTTGTCCTAAGACAGGATATTGCTCGTCCTCTCATGATAATTACTCGGTCGATCTATTGACTAAATAAACGTGCCCTATCCAAGATCGAATGCCTGTCTGCATGAGTTGATCTCTAAAGGTGTTGCCGAAAACTGCTCGTGAGCTAGTACAAAGAGCTGACGAGACGAGAAATCATCACGTAGGAGCAGTACTTGAAACAACTATGAAACAAGTACAAAACTGTAACTGGAAAAACCGACAAACCCTCAAACCTAATTCGACTTCAGCACGAGATCATGAAGCAATCGCAACTAGCCGACATCGAGAAAAAGCTACCCAAAAGTGCTTCGCAAGCCATTTAACGGCAACGCGATAAAATTACGCATGACGTCAGCAAAGCTGTCCACTGCACTGCCGCCACATCGACAAACCGAAAATGTGTACCGATACATCGACAAGTGATTTATTTACGATTATGCCCACGTTCTTCAGTAAAGAGTCGATAAAGAACTACTGCAACGTATTGTTAAACCTAGCTTGGATGCAGAACGACGCAGACGCACGACCATCAAACTCGGAATACGTCTGAATGTTCATTTTGTGTGAGCTACGAATCTAAAGAGCATCAACGCGATGATGAAACACAGATTGTAGATCGTTTATCACAGTGATGATTTCAGTCACATCGATGAAGTCGCATGGTCGTTTACCCAACGTAACATGGAAGATTAACAAGAGTCTGTATCGGCATGGTTATAAGCGGGAGTGAATTCTGTTTCGTTTCAAAGTTCCAAATTTACACCGTTTCATGGGATACGCCACGAACTGCGCTTATCGTCCGCTTTCTCTTCATAGAGTCCAGAAACGTTGATTGAGAATCCATCATTGAGTGATTTCAGTTTAGGGACGTCTTTGACCTCCGGTGGTGATGATCCCGGTGGTAGGTAAGGTGTTAAAATACGACTTGTAGCTGGAGACGTGATCGACATGATCTGCAGCGGGAAGTTTTCCGGAAAGGTCGTTGCTTTTGACGTTGATGCACGCTTTCGTCTCGATGGTTAGCTTGGGAAAAATTAAAATCTATAATTTAATTTCATTTGCTTCCATAGTGAATACTGTTTGCAATATTTGGTTAAGACAAATCTAAACATTAGTATAAACCTAATATTCTTGTCAGTGTCAGTATAATTTTGAGAGATTAATAAAGAAAAAGGTTGGCAATTTGATACAAATCGTACTTGCCTTCATTACCAAAGCAGCACATGGAATGGAATCCTATGCGTCTTTCACTGTCATAATCATTTGACCATATACATGTCCTGAGTGTTTTCTAAATTTAACAAAATGTCTCTTAATGTTTAAATAAAATTACAATTCAAACACACTCAGAATTAGATTATAGCAATGACTGAACCTCGTATGAATAAATGAATATAGACAGCAATAATTCCAAGTTACTTATTTTAATGTATATACACAAATATAACCATTACTAACATGTCACTTGCTTACACTTGCCTGTAGTATATGAAATATTGTCTTTCAAGCGTGAATCCAATACTGGGTTCTTATGTGTGCATGATTTTGCATATATATATATATGCTAGCGAAGGTAGCTTTTAATCCATATGTCATCAAGTAAGAAGTTATACATTGTGTACAATGTTTCGTGTTATCAAAGTCAAGATCCATGAACTATCTGGAGAGTAAAGAAAATATGTTTTCACTTCTGAGTTGTATAGATTGCTCAATTTGGGAAGGGTGGCCTTAAAGCTTAAACTACTACATTTTAGGAAAACAATGACTTTCTTTTGAAATACTCGAAAAGGACCTGAGAAGATATCAAACACTAGAAAGTGGCTGCAGAAACCAATGTTTGAATCATTATTGCCACAGTCCATATGAGGCTGCTGAATTTGTATGCTGTGACCTTTGTCAAAAGGATGTACCTAGAAAAATGCAATTGGGATGAATTTTTTAACAGGGCAAAATTAAATACCATGGATATAACTTTTAAGGAATATGTAAAAGCTGATGTATCTGGTAAAACTGACATGATTTAATTCAACATGTAACATAAATATTTTATATCACACCTACCGTACCATACTCAGGTACATTGCCGATTCATTTAATGCATTACTTGTAGGAAATAATAATACGATATTCAGATCAATCAAGTAAATGTATCACCTGTCGCCCTACTTGATGCAATGTTATTTTGCTATTGACTATAAGCTTACCAACAGCACAAAGGAAAGCTGGGCATGTGTTCAAATTATAAATGATGCGAATGACCCAAACCCTCTAGTTTGGGATTTGATTTTAATTCAATAAATTATTGAAGATTCTCAGATTAGAGAATAAGGGTTTTGTAGACACAAAAGGGGAATGGTTAATTATTCAATTATTCTTTTGTAAAAACAATGACAACAATTTGCTGCAGCGTTAGGAAAATGTATTGAAACATGTACAACGTTATGCCCTAACATTACAATAGATGAAGATGAAGTATGCTATGACTATATATAAGGAATGAGTAAAGTCTGTGCCTTGCCTATACTAAAGCTGGCGAAACAAGTTAAGAAATGCTGTCCAGGTTACTTACTTAACTAAATCCCCACTGATACAACATTTCACTTTTGTGCATGTGATGGAAATTACTATCTAATTATTGTACAGTCTCCATTGATTAATAACTGTGGAAGTACAAAATGGTAACTATTACAAAATTTGTGGCCGCATTGTGGTTGGTCCACGATGATTTTAGCATCATAACATGACTGTACGTGACACATCACTAACTGGGAATAATGACAGACAATTGTAATGGATTCTATTCAGCTTAAGTTTAAAGCGGGCATCTCCTACTGCTATGTATTTGCCCCTATCATGCATGCGGTTTTACAATGGCAGATATCAAGAGTCTCAAATGGGTAGTGATTTGATGTTTAATTTATAAAACAGGTATATAATATCCAGCTTTTTGAATCTTGGCCGGCTTTTATTCAATGAGTATCATGATTTACTCGTATATCATTACACATATGAGTACCACAATTTTTATTTTCTTGGAAATAGTTAAAAGAGAAAACAAATCTCTGTAATACTAGCTCAGATATTTCACTTTCCATTTATCACAAGTAACAAATAGTGCCAGATGCCAGTTCATGAATAATGTTCTATAACCTGTAACATTTTTAAGTAGATTTGCTACTACAAATTAAAATTCAAAGATTAACTGTACTTTAAAATCAGTTGAACATTTGACACATACAGCATCAACAGACAGCATGGAAATTCCTGTGTGATGTCACATAGTTAGTTTAGGTTAGCCCAGCCAGTTTCATGAAATTTGAACAGATTGTTTAACAATGTTTCCAGTTGTTGGGTATTCACTTGAAGGGATGATTATTTGATTCAGAAATTCCAGATTTATAGTAATGTATTTGTGACCAGTTATTTGCATTTTTGGATTTGGAACGGTATATTAGACTTAAACATATTTTATTTGAAGTCAGAATTGCATCAAATAAGAAGAAACATTAGCTCCTTTAAGCTTTTCACTACGTAAAAAATCATATGGTTGAATAAAATTCTCAGTTGAGAGACCAGCATACATCCACATTCTTTTCTAAACAGAGGTGAGTTTATTTACTCCTACAAGTTAACATTTAAACCATGTTCGCCATAGGGTGGGGTTCATGTTATACGTCACCCAGCCCCCTTTTCATTGACATATAACTTTAATTTTACTTGTAACAAGCCCGCTTGAGGTAAATTGTCCAAATTCGGACAGACATAGCCGTTTTATTTGGCCAAATCTCCCTTATGCATTGTTTTATTTAAAAAGAAATAACACACAAAATGTTGATATGTAGTAATAGTAAAAAAGACATTTCAGAAAACGGGATAAAGAAAATTCCCATGGATTCAGCCAATCAGTAAAAAGAATATTGTGGAAATATTATATGGACTTATTTGGAATCACAAAGTGATATGTTAACATGCTATCATATAGAAAATATTCAACTACACACACTATTTTGTAACATGTACCGATTATGTGATAAAATGGTTTCCTGACAATTCCAGGGTGTAGGTTTCCTGATTGAATATTACTTTCCAGTTCAAAATCCCATCTCACTTATGCAATAGTCTGATTAGGACGTGAATTTGAGTCTGTTTACTGAATCTGCTGGTGCCTGTGTATTTTTTGTGTACATTAAATAACTGTCTAAATGTGACAAACAACGTGGCATCAAACCCTCACCTCTACATCAGATACACTGTCAAAATTATCGGAAATTTGTCCATGATGTATATTGCTTTAGATCTGGCCAGGATGGTTTTCTTCTGATCATAGGTCCCAGTCCTTTAAGCATCTGGTTCGACCTCTTGACAAGCTGTTCCAGTATTTGATCTGCTGGTGTATGACTATCTGACTTCCCCCTGATATTGCCAGAAATGCCATATATACTTTGATTTGCATGGCACATACTATGTATAATTCTTGCTGATGGAATAATAAGTACAAGATCTCTATAACATATTTAGTTATGTTGTTATGAACCTTGAACATCATAATGGCAATCTAGTAACCTCTCCATGTCCGATCTGTGTATCACATCCAAACCCACATGTACAGTAAATCAACCTTTAGCACGGTATGGTCATATGCTGCAATAAATCTAGAATAAAATATCAGATATTGTATTTGACCTCTGCAACATAAAATGTACAAGTGTTTAATAAGCTAGTGAAATGCAAGTCATTAGCCAGACAGAGGTAGTCTGGCTACTACCAGAAGTTTAACCTGGATCTTCCACTGTGTCTAAGGATGCTCAGCCACTTAGCTTTAGTAATTTATAATGTCAACCCATACATCCAGAATGAACCTTATGTATAAATTGTGGTAGAAAATGATTGTTATATCGTGTGAGTTACACTTTGCATTTCACATTATATCTTGAACATAACCTCTAGGCCATTTACATTGTATAGTGGTATTCTCAAATATAATGTGATTATTTGTGCAACATAGTGTTGCAAACTGAAGGTCATTTCAGAAAATTTGCTTTTGTTGATGTTAAAGTTTAAATGATAGTCACTGGCACTTCGTTATTCTGGTTTGTGATGTTTCTGTGGTTTTAAACTAAGTCAGTGCCAGCCTTAGCAAACGTGGGGCCCAATTTGGAAGAATTTTGGCGGGACCCCCTTGATTTACTCATGGGGACCCCTGTAAACAAAGCATTGGAAATAAACTTTTAAACAAGCTTTATATGATATGGAACTGAACATTTTCTTCGATCACTTTAAAATTACTTTCTGTATATATAATCATTAAGAAAAGGCAATAAACAAATATCAATTAAATATACATAACAGGTTACATTCTAAGGTTATGAACATATTATTCAGAATAGCTGAATAATTCAGCTATTAATTTTCTGAAATGTTTCTCATCCTTTTTACTTATTAAAATTTGAAGTTATGACATGAACAATGTAATTAGTAACTTTCATATCAAGAAGAATATGTAAATAGAATTTGGTATGGGTTTTATATTCCTCAAGAAATTAATTAAACAACATGGTAGAATAAAAGATAAATTAAACTGTTCTTGTCTTGTCTCCATGTAAGAGCACCTCCCTTAAATATGTTTTCCATTAGAAATCTGAAATAGAATGATACAAGGACAAGAGATAATACACTGATGAAACTGCTCATCATCTGAAATAGCATGTGATTTATTTCTCATCACAATTTTGTCACTGATAGCATTATTGCTTTCAAGAGTGCAAACAAATTTTTGTAAGTGATTGTTATAATGTGACACATTTCAAGAATTCGGTGTTACAACCACTTCAGATTGAAATCATGTAGAATTATTGCCTTCAGGCTGAAACATTTGGGAACAAATACCTAACAAAGATACATAAATTTAATAATGGCATTAAAACAATGAGGCACTAAAATGATAATTATGTGTTATGTTACATAATGCCTCTATAATACACAATGATTGTTTCATCAGGCATGTTAATTGTGTTTCTAGGTAAGTGAAATTTAGTTTTTACTTGTCTGGTAAGTGGGATAGAAAAATGGAATTTTTCCAGATCTATTCTCGTACAAGTTAAACACTAAACAGCTTTGTAAACTACAAGGTTAAATCAGATGAAACTATGTAACAAATACAGCTACTAAATGTTGATACAATATGCAAATTATCAATATGCAAGGATAAACATTTGAGTAAGAGGGCAGCAATATTGTAGTAAATAACTACACATGAATAAAAACATCAAACGCATCAACTGTGTCACCCAAATTTCAAGATGTATGACATAATGTGTCAATACAAAATAACTTTCCTTTCTTATCGCAATATTGGTCACAGCTACTGACTTCTTTATTATAATAATACCCAAAATCATGATAATTCAATGTCTGGTTTAAGTAGGTCTAAACGTAAAGGGTACCCTGTGATATAATTTGAAGGAAAGATGAACCAAAGTTCAATGACACATGCAAGAGGCAATGGCATCTTCTGAAAATCAAACAATAAAAATTCTAAGATGCATCACGTGACTTAATAATATGATGAGTGTTGATATGACATGTAAAAGTGCTCAATCACTGAGAAAGCTGGCGGATATAATGGTTAAGACCAAGAACATTCAGAAAATTCATGTTGGAACATCTCAACAAAACTTAAGCAAAGGTGAATAACTTTAGATCTTTTCATGACACTGTTTATTTGTTATTTTGGTAGCTATTATCCGCTATACAAATGATAATTATGTTAATATATTGCACAGAAATATAGATTATAGAATCCCTAACTTATGCAGAAGTAATATAATGGGGAAAATCAAGCCAAGTTTGATTGTTGGTAATTCTAATGCTAGAAATAGTTCACCAAAAATGTTCAGTGCATGTTTCATTCTATGAAATGGTTGTAAAGTCACAACAGACTTGGGTTCCACTACAAATTAAATTACGATGTCCTTGCAGATGTCAATTAAAATTCAATTGGCTATGCCGGTGGCCTAAATGGTTAGAATGTCTGCCTCAGATGCGGGAGGTAGTGGGTTCGAACCCTGGCTGAGTCACACCAAAGACTTATAAAAGTCACACTAGAAGAAGCATCGCTTGGGACTAAACTTTAACTGGTTAGTGTTAGGACTGGTTGTCCTGGTGTGAGGATAAGGTGACTGGGAGGGACATGATGACATATATCCGCTGCATGTCTGCAGCATGATGCCCAGGTGCTAAATATCACTATAAATTGACGCAATGCAAACATCATAGTATTATGAATGAACCATTGTTAAAGCAATGTTAAAAATCAATATCACAGATGCAAACAATTTAAAGTACTCAATGTCATGACTGTTCAATTCAATTAGACCATAATTACGATTAGACCATAATTACGATTAGACCATAATTACGATTAGACCATAATTACGATTTTAAGTTATGATTCATATAATATTTAATTGTAATTAATTACTCAGTTACACCACTGATGTTGTAACGGAACTTAGGTCTGAATCCCACAGTAAAGTAAGTAAAATCACTTATGTACAGTTTTCTTATCTCAAACTTAGCTTATTGCTTATGCTATAATAAACGCAATACTATCAGGTTAACACCTGGCAGCTAAGTATGTATATTTTTTAAATTTGTATAATTTGTTTGGAATAGAAACCACAATAATCTTTGCTTTTGTAATTTACTTGTAATTGAGAAATTATGCAAGTCTAGACGTTCAATTGCAATTAGAAACTGCATGATATAGGTGATGTTCAATTGCAGTTACATTATAATTGCGACTAATTACTTAATTATACCAATTACCTTGTAATTAAACCCAAGACTGGTGTACAAAATGTAAGAGTACGGAAGAGTACCAGTCTACTTCTCGGCTCAGATGATCTTTATTGTGACGTCATCAGTATGCAGTAACATGTGCGATGTTCAACCTTTTAACATCGTCAGAGCCGTGTTCCATCGCCGTAAGAAAATAATTCTTGGCTTATTCAACCACTGACTTTAGAAAAAGCTTCTGCAATAAATCCACCGTATAAGAAAAATGCGATCTAAATTGCTGAAGTCACTATAGAATGTGCTGCATTTATCAAAGAGCAATAACAGTGTCACATGCAGCTAAAAATATCGTAGGATCTATTCAGTATATCTAAATATATGATCTGGCCTGGTTTGACTAAAAATGAATTGTCTGTTTGTGTTGATATCTCACTTAAAATTAAATGCAAACAAAAACATCCAATAATAGAAAGTGTTTAATAGGGCCAAACAACTGTAAGGTTCATGGTATTACTGAAAGCAAAAACGTATACAGACGTATGAAATGACCAAAACAAATAATAAATACCATATATGGTAAAAAGTCTCTGTTGATATATCAATTATTTTGTATTATATAATTAGGTAATAAAATATATAGTAAGATATAATTTATTTAATAGACCAAATGGTCGTCAAGAGTATTAACTGCTACCTTGATTTATACTAATAGGACTGATGTACTACTTAATGAAAATATTTTTCATCTTATGGAGAAAAATAAGCATCATCAAAAAACACATACAGAATTTCTCAATGTGAATGTATCAAAATTGGCAAAAGGTTATCTCCCTTTCACAGGCTTACTAAGTCCTAATTACTTCTAACAAGCATATTACATTATTACTGGAATAGAAGGATGGTGATGATAAATGACAGTATTTGTTCAGTAAACGTCTATGATTTGACTGAGGAAAAGTGGGGGGAAAAAACATTTTATTCACTTGTCTAAGAATAAGAAACAAAGCATGTACGAAAGTAGCATGTTCCTATATTTGATTATAGTTGGCAATATAATTATATCTAGAACATGTTATCTGGAGCACTAAGTTATTTTTAAAACAGTATGGACTGGAGATTAGGAAGGGTGAAATTCGTCAAAAAAGTTATTTTTTTTTAAATAAGTAACATCGAGGAAATATAATGAGACACAAACTCTTAAATTTCCTTGAAAGAGATGTTAGTTTGCCGAATTTTTTCATCATATGATAGACTGTACCTGTTGACCATTATAACGGGTAGACGAAAATAAGGGTAAACTGCGATAAGAACAAAAAAAAACAACACAGGAAGCTAATTGCACTCTTTCTCATATAACTACAATGGTTGAACCTGAGATGATATGACAGTGATGGGTAAAGGATTACACTCTTGACCATTCAGCCACCTGGTACCATCCATCGGTACAACAGTTAATTTATATCTTCTCACTACAGCACATATAATGTAGACAAACTATAAAATGTAAGAATATAGTTATTAATATCAAAGTGTTACCGACGCATGATCTACTATTACAGATTATCATTCTGTGCACGAAAATAGACAAAATGCAAGAAATAGACTTTCTTAAATAAATCTTCATATTACTGGGTTCAATCTACATTTAAAACCAAAAGATATAAAAAGGAAATAATGGATAAGCGGAGCTTACATTACCTGATGATGGTACTGCCTACTTGCTCAAGCCAAGTAAAAGTGTTCATAGCATGCGTGCACTTTATGTGAGATAATAGTAGTTATACTGAGTATTGCTGGGCGTGACTGAATTGAATACAAAACACATGATGTCTCAAAGTTTCCAGTGGTCATATGGAGGATTCATTTAATATAATGTGATGTTCACTTACAAACATTAAATAAAGGCTAATGCCAAAGTTATGAAGAAAGCCGATAAGTTTTTTTTTCTTTAAATGCAATTGGGCATGGGTGTTTTGAACACATGTAACTGGAATTTCCAAGCAATGACCCAGGGGCTAAATCTACTGGGGTAAGGGCTATTTCGGTTGCATATATTATTTTGTCTTTCTATGAACAGTATGCGTATATATGGTTATATGGTGGGGATCTCAATACTGTTCAATTTGCGATGCATGAACAACAGCGTCCATTATTATTGGAGTGGGATAACGTTTTTTTTGGGAGGGTGAAGATAGACTCTGGTCTATCACCATATGTAGTTTGTATTGATACTTGGCCATTTATCACACATGGCAGAAATCAGGAATTACTTGAAATTCATTTAAAATTACCGCTACCCCTTTAGTCCTACTTTATTCTGAGCAAGATAATGTTTATCATTTTAGTTATAGTTCGTTCCACGTTTCATATCTGAATTTTCCTTTCTGTACCTCGGTACATATTCAGATCGTCGTCATTCAGTGTAGCTACAAATACCTAATTCTTTTTAAATACTTCGTGTGACATGAATGAGGTACTTTGTGGAACGAACTGTAATAGTAATAAATTACAAATAATATGAATATTACGATAATGGTGGTGGTGGCTAAATTTAGGACACTAGACGATTATTTTAGGTCAGAAATATATATATATATATATATATATATATATATATATATATATATATATATATATATATATATATATATATATATATATATATATATATATATATATATGTGCGTGTGTGTGTGTGTGTGTGTGTTTTCTGATGTATTCACTTTTTTTCTCCACAGACGGCCGTAAACCCAACTACAGTTGCGTTTTGGTGACAGAAGACACTTTTCTGGTCTTAGACCGTGATACTTGTGATCTCCAGCTTTTCAGTCTTCCTGACGGCAAACTGCTGGCCAAACTCTACAAACTGGTGCACTATCACACGGGTGTTTGTCTTATTAGCAAGACACAAGTTGCTGTGTGTCTGGTAGATAGTAGGATTTTAATCCTGTCATTGAAATCTGCAGATGACGGAAAATGGGTCAAAACAATAGATGTAATGACAGGATTAGAATCATATGAATGTCATTCAGTGGCAAAATTGAATTCTACAGACAAACTCGTTGTCAGCGGTGTGAAATGGAACGACAGCATGTTGTACTGGTGTGTTGTAAACCTTACAGATGGAAGCATAGAATCATCTCACAAGGTCTGTGAAAGGGGCTTTGGCCTTAGTTACTTGGCCGTAAAAGACAACACTGTCTACATC
Source organism: Sinohyriopsis cumingii (assembly GCA_028554795.2). Taxonomy (NCBI): domain Eukaryota; kingdom Metazoa; phylum Mollusca; class Bivalvia; order Unionida; family Unionidae; genus Sinohyriopsis; species Sinohyriopsis cumingii. The sequence goes on along the minus strand of CM068835.1, from coordinate 102,931,571 downwards.
TCGTGTGGGATTTCTGAATCCACTACTACAACTGGTGTGTATGCATATGATATTTTTAATCCACACACACGCAAATTTCTGTATCAACATCTTGGTTTTACACCGGACTGGATAATGGTGGATAAGAGGAATTTCATTTACGTGTGTGACTCGAACTCGACCAACATTCATCAGCTGACAGACAGCGGTCAGCTAGTGACCATACTCACAGTGTCATCAAGGCCAATTAGAATATTCTATGATGACCAGCATGGAATTATGTACACCACAAGTCTTGGAAACAATGTGATAACAGTGTACAGACTGGAGTATGAATGATTTTATTTTAACTTAACTTTTACATCAAACGACAACGAAAACTACACACTGCTATACCAGTCTCACAATTTTATTTTATCTATATGTTTAGTACAATGTTGCGTATATGTATCTTGTTTCCAATAATTACGTTTCCTTGAGACGGTCCCTCGATGAAAGCACATGTCGACTTTGAATGAGATCAACCGACACACCATTTCATCCATTGTGATGATTATTTCGACTCGTCACTATGTTTCGAGTAACTATTTTTTTAAATTATGTATTATTAGATGACAATATTTTATTTTGCCTTACTTGTTTAGCGTGTATTTTAATCAAATATTTTCTCCCGGAACGTGTTCCGCTAGGTTTGTAATGGCGCCATTGTTCGCAGTACTTTAGGCTGCTGAGCGCGAGGAGGTAGAGTTCTCGTTTCTAGCCCGTGTCGGAGAACATCGAGTGTCCCCGTTGTCTATGTTTGTGTAAACATCCGAGGTTCTCCAAGAGTATAGAGAGTATAAATAAGGTCCCCGTCGTTACAGACGAGAGACTGACAGGATTGAAGTCACAACTGTCTGTCTCCCTTCGGACCAAAATTCTAAATCCAAATTTGTATCAGTCATGACTACTTTATTCAGATAAAAATCATCTCTGAAAGTGTTATGTTATTACAATATAACATTTGCGGATTTTAATTTATAAAAATCCTTATTTGTCCAAAATTCGGCTTTGCCCAGGTTCTGATGTATACACATTTCGGATTTGTCCAAAGTTCAGATTTGCCCAGATTTTGATTTATACAAATTTCGGATTTGTCCAAAATTAGGATTTGCTCAGATTTTGATTTATACAAATATCGGATTTGCCCATATTTTGATTTATACAAATTTCGGATTTGTCTAAAAATTCGGAATTGCCCAGACTTCATTTAAAGGTTTTATTTTACAGAATTTCTATAAATAGGGTTTGTACAATTAACCACCAATATAACTATATTTTGATGTTATAAAAACATAATATTCATTATATCAAATTTAGTTTATTAAAGTATTTATGCTAAAATTATGGTTTCTTAAAGTATGCATGAAAACTTGTGTATTAAAAACAAATCTTGTTTGGCGTATGTTGTATAGAAAATGTATGGTCATGAAGAAATTTTTTTATTGTGTATGTCAATGTAATTGTGATCATGTGAGTATTAGAAAAAGGAAATAAGAGAACACAATAAAAAGTAAAACATAATTTATTCTGTATTTATTTACAACACACATTTCTTCATTCTTCTCTATAATCTCCCCTGTCATTCTAGCCTTTCATTGTACAGAAATATCAATACAAACACCAAACACAAAATGCAGCATTCATATCACCTCAATCCAATACCAGGAGAACCCAGAATATGTTATGTCTGAAAGAACTGTAGCAAACAGACGTAACACTACTTTATTTATTTACAGTCATGAAGGATTTGAATATGCATTATAAATGTTGCACATATAGCTTTAAGACAAACATGTTAAGATAAACATGTTTTAAAGATGTAAAAAGAAAAAAAGTGGAATAAATAACTCACTTTTTATTCTTCTGATTTACGTGTACGGCAACGTCAGCATCTTTACTCATGTTAAGTATAAATAAAATATAATTTGTTGATTTTAAAATTCATTACTAATATATGTGTACCCAAGTCTATTGATTAATAGTTTTTCAATGTTGCATAACTTGCTTGTCATCACAAAATATTGATATAAAATTTTAAAATCTCCACTGACTATCATAATGGCGGCAGGCTACTTAACTCGCATCATTATACTTGTAGCGTAAACCACATTTTTTAGCAGAAGGTGGCGCTTTCATTCATATCGTCTTGCACGCGACATTGAATCCGCTTTAGACCGGTTCACCGTATTGGGGCACAGCGTCCATCATTCCCACGTATTTTGACGTAGTTTTCATAGCATTGATGTTTATGGAGCGACTCTACACGGATTGTTGCAAGGAATATTTATCAACTAATCAAACAAAATAAACAGAATAATCGCCATTTGAAAGTCAAATTTAAACAAAATCCATACCGTATGGTACAACGTCTTGCACTATTCGTATGTATACAGTATTCCTATAGTGTTTAGTCACACGTACAAGTACGACAGGGGACCAGTCTAATGCCTGCTATACCATATTAGGATATTCTACGAGGCGTCATTCGCCATATTTAATAAGCTATGTTTACGTTTCTAAAAAGGATGCAGTGGCCTTATATGGCAAACCGAAAAGACGAAGCTGAAAATGTATGTTGTTCTTAGCACAGAGATGAACAAATACTGCAGATGATTCAAAAAGAAAATCTCTTTAAACTTACAAAATTTAAACCAAACCTTGTTCCCTCAGAGTATTGTATTTTATTTTGGAAAAATTGAATTCGTCAACGGTGAATGCAGTTTTAAATAAATGCTATTTATAATAGACGGACAACTTGATATACATAGTCCTGAAGAGTATAGTTTCGCAGTTGCAAGCTCACAACCTCTTTGACTAAATTTGAAATGGCTATTAATTCATACATGCTATTATTATTATTATTATTATTACTGAAACCAGAAAACAATAAGCATGTATGCTAAAAGGTGTTGCTACGCTTCATGTACTCAAAGTACTAACATTGTAAATGTTTAATTAGAAATTTTAACAGAATTTATAAAGCAGGTTTTATTCAGAAATATTTATTTTGGATTAGGTGGCATGTAATTTAACAAATTATAAAGTCTGTTCATATGTCATCCATGCCCCCCCCCAAAAAAAAAAAGGAAATATACGTTTGAACAGATTACCTGTTTTACATCTCAATGATTTTGTTCATTCTGGAGGGTTTAATGCCAATTCCCAGCACACGATAGGCCATTCTATAAAACACCCAGCATCCCTGGTGGCGGAAGAACTAAGAAGAAGAGAAAATAACCGGTAGGAACAACTGACCCACAGGAAGCTACTGGCAACTTTCTCAGATATTGACATTATCTGTTCCCAATACTCAAACACACATGGACAGAAGCAATATGGCAATGATATGTCTATGTTTCTATTCTGCCTTTCAGGCCATTTCAGGCTGTTCCATTACCTAAGGTAAAGAACTCATTTTAATGACCATGCTCTTGAATCCGTTTAAAATATTGTATTACCCATTTCATATCTTCCCTAAAGTTTAGAAGATAGTACAGTGTTATCATCAAAGCAGAATAAATAGAGCAGTTTCCTTGTGCAAGTAAAATTATAATCGGGCCGATTATTAGAACAATCGTTATAATCGGTATCGGCAGAAATAATCGGTACCGATGTAAACAACTTTCCAAAATATAAATTCAGTCATAACATTCATCTTGACATTGCTTCAATTTTAAATTAGAATTAAATAGTGAAAATTACAGAATAAACATTTGATTTGGGGTTTAATTGAAAGACAATATAATCTTAAAAGTAAATACTTTTTAACACACCAGCTGTAAACTACCGCTGATTGTCTCCACACAAATTATCAATGCCATTCATGCACTCATCCCAGTCACAACAGCCAACCAGGCAGTGAGGCCTCGTGTGGCTGTTGAACTTCCAGCATACACATTAGCAGATAGCTAGCCAGATTAGATAGCTAGCGAAATTTTCAACGACTGCGAAACTATGACTCACTATAGTTAATCTGTTCTTTAGCCAGTCATGCAATGTTGCTAACCAACGAATAGCTGTCGCTCGCTGAAGCAGCGGAACGCTGACATACAAATATTATGCAGCATTAATATTAGCATGGCAGAGCCAGCGACGTTACCCCTGGATCCCCTAGCTGCTGAGCTTCTTCAGCGCGCGACTCGCACCGTGGAGCTTGCATCCATCCAGCCACGTGGACAACTTCATAGTAACTTTCTTGATTTACAATATTGTTTCAAGGGCGCGAATCGATAGGATTATTAATATTTACTATCGATTGTACACTATTAAATATACTACAAAGCCTATGCATAATGTCGAACTTGAAACACTCAAGTTCAGTCTGGAATTACTTTCAAGTAAGTGCAGTTGACAAGTCCAAAAAAAATTGCACACTTTGCAAATCATGCATTTCCAGAGGCGGAAAAGATTCTAAAAACTATATGACATCAAATCTTGTCTAGCACTTGCGCTGCAAGCGCATCGTTGAAAATGGCCTGTTTCTGGTAGATCAAAACGAAAAGGATGCTGCACATTCAACCTCAGCAGCTGAAGCAACTCCTCGTACTCTGATTATTGACGCCATACTGGACCGGAAACAGCCATTTGCATTTGACGATCTGAGAGTTATTAGTTGGCACAAAGCTATTGCAGAGGTCATGGCAGTCCATGTGCAACCATTTTCCGTTGTTGAAGACATTGGATTTCGAAGTCTGATAGACAAGGCAGAACCGCGCTATAAAATTCCAAGTCGGAAGTACTTTTCCATATCTTTAATACCTGACATGCATAAGGCGATACAAAGCAAGGTGCTTGATTTAGTTTCTGCCCAATCTGACCTTAGTTTGACTTATAATGCGTGGTCAGACCCATCCACCGGCGTAGGCTTGCAGAGTCTTTCGGCACACTGCCTGACGGAAGACTTGCAGCGGAAACAGTTTATTTTAGCAGCAACGCCTCTCGATGAATCACACACAGGAGAATATTTGGCGAGCAAACTGGACAAATTATGCGAGGACTACATCATTCTCAAAACTCAGATCCATTTTCTTCTGCGTGACGGAGGTGCAAATATGGTTAAAGCAATGCGTCTGGCTGAAATCGAGAGCATCAGCTGTTTTGCACACACGCTGCAGATCGTTGTCAGTGATTGAATGCTGTTGCTACAAACTGTCATATATATTTTGGCGATCTCGCGATCCATAGTCAGCAAATTCCGGTACTACATCCTGGTACAACAGCATCTCGCAGATCAGCAGGAAATATTTGGCGTTGTCCATAAGAAAGTCATCCAGGATGTCCAGACACGCTGAAATTCTAAATACAATATGTTGGTTTCGTTATATGAACAAAAACAAGTCTTGGGGGCTTACGCTACTATCTATGGCTTGCCTAGTGTAACAGCCCAAACAATGGATCTTGATTAACAATATTGTGGACACGTTAGAACCATTCGCGGACATTACCACATACTTAAGTGATAGCCAAACATCAGTATCCGTCATTATTCCTATGCTGAAAATGCCGTGAATGTTGCTGGCTCGAGAGCATGAAGCGATTCATGGGATTCAAACATCGCCTATTCAGCGAAGAATTACTTGTGACAGAATGCATCATAATTGCGTCAGCAGATAAGCAGGAGGATCCCCCGACCAAACAAAGAGAGACTGGAAATGAAACAAGCGCAACTGGGCTATCCAGGTCGATTCTCTGGGATTTGTTGTATGTGGAATGTGACGAACCTGTCCGTACCGTCAATGAAACAACCCACTTGTATGACGCCGTTGACCCAATGCTTGAATTGTATCTGGCCAGCCCTATGTTTCCACAAGAATAAGACATATACGGCTGGTGGAACGCTCACAGGTTTCATTTCCACATCTTGGCCAAATTAGCTAGACGCTGTTTGTCTGCACCAGCTGTTTAGTGGCGCAGGCCAGATTTGTTCGGATCGTCGAGGATCGTTACTTGGCGAGAAGGGAGAAATGTTACTGTTGCTTAGATACAGCCTACCTCAACTAGGCTTTCAGTATTAGCTGCAGTTAGCGTTCAGGGGCGTCTAACTTCAGTCTTAAGGCATGTGTATTATTAATTTTAATTATTATTGGGATATCATTATTAGTAGTTTTAGTCATGTTTTAAATCTAGTTATGGCGACCTGCGTCAATGAATGTAAGCTAAAAGACTTCCTTAATACATTTTCATTCATTCATATCTTGAATTGGCAAACCATAAGTTTTATAGGTGATAGTTTTAAAGTTTTTTTAAGTTTTATGTTTGTGGAATCGTTGTTTTTTTAAAATATCAAGGTAGTTCTTATCCGGTTTATGTTTGTTTTTTATTAGAAGTTCAAATTCACTTGCCGCATAAACGACCACACGGCAAAATATATGCTTGCATTACACTAATAGGTGTATGTTTATGAACCAGACATTATTATACAACAACCAATAAATGAAATAATAGGTCTCATAATCGGTATCGGCAATTTTATAATCGGTTATACGCGGCATCTGCATGATCGGCAATAACTGACATCGGTACAGCTTTACACTTGATGCCCCATAATGTGTTCAAAAACACTCTTCAAACAAAGCATGCAGTAAATTAAATTCCTATTTACACACATCATGTATATTAACCTCACTTAAAACTTCGTTACTTGGCATTCTTTGTGCATTCAATTACATGTAATAGTAATAGGTAACTTAGTTGCATGGCATTCTTGGTAGTTTTTCTAAGGTACCAATCTTATTCTAATTGTAACCAAAAAACATAGTTCCAAATGTTTGTTAAAATACTAGTCCATAGAACTTATAGAATGCAACAAACATTGTATTCCATCATTAGATCAAATACATGTATATCAAGTTTGCTAAACAGGTTCAAAATAAGTTTGTTCCAAGTTATTTGAAACGTTACCACTAGAGTGACCAAAACAGAATACACTATGCACTGGTTGCACCTGAAGTCAGCATGATCTGTGTTAAACAGATCCATTGTTCCACTTTTGTTCCTTATGCTCCATTCTTTTAATCATGAATTGCATCATGACGTTCCATTTTTCTCCATGGAGAATTCTATTTTGCCAGTTCCAGTCAGGGATTTAAACACTGGACAAGTCAGGCTAGTCAGCTTGTTCTGGGAACATGCCTTGGAGAAATTAACTTTTCCCAAACATGATATACCAACATAATTAAAAAACCGAAACAAACACAAATAAAATACGGGATATTTTAAGGAAATTGAGTTCTATTTATTTTAACTTTTGGTGTCTTAATCTTTGTTGGCACCTTACAACTATATGATTAGACAATGTAAATCTTTGCTGTAGAGCTACTCTACCAACTTAAGCAGGCTTGCGTTTTGTGCTTGATTAACTGGAGATGAATTGCAAGCTCATTTTAACGACTACACCAATCATTTTCAAAACTATAACGTTTGAACAATTTATGTATACCCACAACTAAAAGATTTGTGAACACATACTTTATTCATTTACTTAACTTGTATCAAATCAACCTGAAATCTGTGACATTCATTACATGTCAGAAAGGCCAATTTGTGAAACTGAGGACACTTATTTTGTATCAAATTAATTATTTGCAGAGCAGCAAATATTTATTGGTCCCCTGTAATTACCAAGTAAACCGGAGATCATAAAAGACACTTGTGTTAATGCCAGATTTCTTTTGTATTGTCAAGATTGATACTGATCACTCTTTAAACGAAATACTCCTGTTGGTTAATTGGTACTGACTAGTGTCTTTTATTTCCAAAGACACCTGTCAAAGACTTTTCATGAACTATATTAATAACATTTGGCACCCACTGAAGTTAAATTAACAACATACATCAGAATAATTTCTGAGAGGCCTCACATTATACAGTCAGCAAGCTCAGAGACTGCTATATTGTTTTTTCATTTCAGCTCAGTTTTGATTATCTCCTGAATGTTGATAAATGTAACCTGCATTTGACTGAGCTGAAATGATAAACAATACAGCACACATTTGGTACAGGGGCTAATTTTAAACCATGCAAGTTTGACGTTCTGGGTTAATTATATAAGGGGAGTGGGTTTGTTAATAGTCTTTGTTACAGCTCTAATGAATTCAGATTTAATGACTAAAAGTATTAAATGATTAATAATTGACTGCTGAATGTTAATTAAGCCTGTATTTAGTATTGTTTTGTTCTGACCCTTCAGTTTTTGTATCAACATGCATCTGTTTCGATGTAGTAAAACTTCTTGAAACATGATGAATCAATAAATCATTTCACTCCAAATTAATATCCTCGTGTAATAGTTCATACGAGAATTAATATGAAAACTGAAAGTGAATTAACATTATATTTCGAATTAATTACATTCACTGCAATTACCATTTTAAAGTATGCGACTTTAATTGCTTACTTTGGTGTGGTGAAGTAAATGAAGAATTTTGTAGGGAACGGGCCTTTAAAATTATATCACTGTAGTAAGAAAACGTTGGAATAGCTGAGGAAGAGGTAAAGTAAAAAATAATAATCATCCGATATGGAGGTATATTATAAAAGAAAGGTTGCCTAACAATGTTTGATGGGTGGAGGTGCAGAAAAACAGACCATCCAGGATTGAATGAATTAGTCTAGTTGATCATTAATTGAAACACTAAAAGTTTTTCTTCTTCGTGATTGAAATACAAATTTCCTAGATGAATCACTATGTGTTAAAATCATTCGAGTGTGGGCCATATTGAGACTTCACAGAGTTAAATCCTGCAAGGTTTCAACACAGGCTGAATTATTCATTTTTGTTGATTTACTATTGTAAACGAACCGTCATAAGGGAGGTAACCAAAGAGTCTACATTGCTCAGAAGAAGAAAATAAAATAACAGGTATTGTATATTATATTATTTTCATTAACCAAGAAGTAAATCCAATGTTCAATACAATTTCGAAAATAATATGCCTACACATTCATAAATACTTGCAATACAACATTAATTTTACCACAGAAATCACTATTGCTTCATAATTTTACGCTGCGTTTAGTCATGTGTGTATATCTGTGTACGTAATTGTGGTCTCAACGGTATGAAGACTGTCAATTTAGATTTTGTTACAGCGAATCACAGTGAAAGTAATAAATCTACAGTTATCATCTGTAGTCAATGCAATGTTAAAATAAACTGTTATTTTATTTGTTATTATTTTATACAACTGTGTTGCAAACATGGGTCTTGCCTAACATTCCTCAGCACTTGATTTTTATCTTAAAATTGTTCTTTAAACAGCAACATCGTTCATTCTGTATGTTCATATCAAACACACCGTCATTCATTCGGTATGTTCATATCAAACGCAGCATCATTCATTCGGTATGCTCATATCAAACACAGCATCATTCATTTGATATGTTCATATCGATTAGGTAAAATACCTGACATTCATGATGCAAAAGAAAATATCAAACGGGTAATTCATCCTAATAAAACAAAGAAAACAGAATGTATATAATTTCTTTTACAAACTTTCAATAAGTAAAATATCCATATGAAACTACCTTGCTCTAACCAGATTATATACACTAGAATAAGATGCAATTAACGCCATGCGCAGTATGGTTGATGTGGAAAAAGAAATATATAAAGCAACAGAAGAGCAAAGCAGTGGAAATGTATGCCAGTATCATAAAGAGTTAGGCTCCAAACTGAGCGAAATGTGACTACGACAGACGTAAACCAATTTTTCCTACTAGTGTTCCTTGAATGTATTCGGACAGAAATGTAATATTCGTCGATGTTAATAAATCAATCAGATCGATCGTTATTCTTTATCTACTTTGGTATATACTGATAACCCACCCCAACCCACCTCTACCTCTACCCCACCAAGCCGCATATAAAACAACGAGAACTTAGTCATCTAAATATAACTAAATGAGAGTTGTTTTTGAATTAGACTAAAAATCATCTTTTTTATTCCTTTTTCATCTTTTAACGCATTAAGATCATTTTGCAACGCATTAAGATCATCTTCCAACTCATTAAGGTCATCTTTCATAGCATTAAGATCATCTTCCAACGCATTAAGATCATCTTCCAACGCATTAAGATCATCTTCCATCCCATCAAGGTCATCTTCCAACGCATTAAGGTCATCTTCGAACGCATTAAGATCATCTTTTAACGCATTAAGATCATCTTTCGACGCATTAAGATCATCTTCCAACGCATTAAGGTCATCTTCCAACTCATTAAGGTCATCTTCCAACGCATTAAGGTCATCTTCCAACTCATTAAGGTCATCTTCCAACGCATTAAGATCATCTTCCAATGCATTAAGATCATCTTCCAATTCATTAAGGTCATCTTCCAACGCATTATGAGCTCGCACGTGATTTTATCCCTGAAGACGGATTATTGTTATAGAAAGGCAACATATCGATATTTCTTGTACAGTAGAATGGAGAGTGATAATGATACCCGTATTTTTTCACGGATGCATGAATATCAATGAATATTAAAAGCGATTTAGTGAGTAGGTGAGTAGGTGATTTATCAAAATTTTCAAATTAGGATTACCTTGAGTGTTGAAATTTGAATTACAGGTGATTCAGTATGTTTGAAGACGTTCCGTGAAGACTAAATCAAAGTTACATGCTTGATAATAGGTCTTATTGCGTTCTTCTACAAATTGCTGAATAACACGCTCGATATACTTAACGAATATTTCAATCTCGACATTTTTATTTGCATTTTCAAAATATGTTTTCTGATTTGAGTGTTCGGTCATTTATTTAAGCTCAACGGTTTACGGGAAGGCCTGCCTGCGTGTACATTTTTCAAGTATATCTAATCTTGTATCTTGTCGTTACTGTGTGTCAGGGACGCATATGGCATGTCCGGTAGTTATGTTAAGGCAGTAAGCAAAGAAAAGCGTGAACTGTGAATTTGTGAGAGAAATTGTTTTACATATAACACAACAGCGTGCTCACGGGAGCTGTTTTACCAATTAATTAAATGGGCTCTACTGCATATATTTTCAAAAAATTAATTTTACTTTCCTTTTTCTTGTTTTTTTCGAAATGTCAACAAAAAAATTAACATTAAGCTCCTGTTCAAGCTGATAACATTGCTAATAACATTGCGTACGTAGGAGTTTTCTCGTCTAAAACTAGAGCTTGTTTGTGCAAATATGATCAGGTGTCAAATCAGAATAGTGATTTACAGCATGAGTATGGATATTGACGCATTCACATTAATTTATATGATAATATATGGAAAACAAATTACTGTGGTATAAAGCTATGTAATTTCTACAATTATATATATATATATATATATATATATATATATATATATATATATATATATATATATATATATATATATATATATATATATATATATATATATATATATATATATATATATAAAACTGAGGCTCACATTAGTATGTGTAGGTATGTGATACACTGAATATGTGATATTACAAAATACTGAATACAAATAATATAGAATTCTTATCATTTCTTCCTCTTGGAATTCTTGATTATATTACATACTCCGTGTCTTCAAGATAAACCTAAGTATTCTTGTATAAAAAAAATCACAACACTATTCAGACAATGTATGTGGAGTGCCTGTCGGTCAAACACATCACAATAACGGTCAGCTAATCTTATTTTGGTACAAAATATCAGCTACAATACGATATATAAATCCCATATTTAAAGCTAGCTTTCAAACACAGGGAACTAAAATAGGGGCATTCTAGCTGGACACTTAGCTGGGAGTCTAAAAGCAATTAATTTTGACATGAATGAAATTCACACTTGCTAATAACAAGTTGATGACAGATTCATGTTACTTTGATGTTGTATTCTGGCGGCAGCTATCGGCCATCTCATTATAATGAAGTTTCATATACAGAAGTTTGCACATCATATAAGGAAGAAAGCACAGCATATAATGAAGTTTGCACATCATATAAGCACAAAAGCACAGCATATAATGAAGTTTGCACAGTATATAAAGAAGTTTGCACATCATATAAGTACAAAAGCACAGCATATAATGAAGTTTGCACATCATATAAGTACAAAAGCACAACATATAATGAAGTTTGCACATCATATAAGTACAAAAGCAAAGCATATAAAGAAATTTGCACATCATATAAGTACAAATGCACAGCATATAAAGAAGTTTGCACATCATATAAGTACAAATGCACAGCATATAATGAAGTTTGTACATCATATAAGTATAAATGTACAGCATATAATGAAGTTTGCACATCATATAAGTACAAAAGCACAGCATATAAAGAAGTTTGCACATCATATAAGTACAAAAGCACAGCGTATAATAAATATTCTCATCGTAAAACATCTCTGGCGTTCCATAATAATACAATATAATTTACTGGTGCTGTGAATGAGATGAAATGGCTTTAATAAAACGTAATGTGATGTCGTTTAAGAAAAGCAGTTTTAATAGTTTTATAGCGGTAGATAAAGCAAGTTGTTTCTTGTGTCATTTTATAATGGAATCACCACTTTGTTTTTCTCTCTCTCTCTCTCTCTCTCGTAAATAAAATAATGAAACGACGAGTCCTCTATTTGCTTAATTACATAGATCACAAACGTGATCACCGCAAATTAGCACATAAATTTAATTTTAATAAGCGAAGCTTTTGATATGTTTTATCATGAATAGGTAAGACAGATGGGTCCATACACATAGATGAAAAAAATCCCACATACCGCCAACATATTTACATGATATTATAAACAAACATCTTTTGAACATGTCGTAATTCTTGACCACTTTCCAACAATATAGAGAATTCATTTAATCATCTTTTTGCATTCATTACTCCCGTAACCTAACTAGCTGTAAGGATGCCACTGACGACTTTGCGACAATCACTCTCCATTTTGCCCTGTTCTATACTGCTCTTTGGAACTTTACAAAGTCCTTGCTTGTCCAATCATTGAGGTTATATTTCCGTCTTGGTTCCGTCTGCTTCGTTTTCTCTTTCCTTTTAATTTGAGTAGTAAGATTGTCTTTCATAGCCAAGATGAGGTGCCATCTTAATATGTGTTTCTTTACAGTGGTGAGCAGATCTTCAGATGGTCCAACTGCACCTTGGATTCAGATGCTTTAGATATATACCTATATATATCTATCTATATCTATATATATATATATATATATATATATATATATATATATATATATATATATATATATATATATATATATATATATATATATATATATATATATATATATATATATATATATATATATATATATATATATATATATATATATATATATATAGATATATATAGAGATAGATAGATATATAGATATATATATATACATATATATATACATATACATATACATATATACATATATATATACATATACATATATACATATATATATATACACACATATACATATACATATATACATATATATATACATATACATATATATATACATATACATATATATATATATATATATATATATATATATATATATATATATATATATATATATATATATATATATACACACATATATATATACATACATATATATATACTATATAAATATATATATATATATATATATATATATATATATATATATATATATATATATATATATATATATATATATATATATATATATATATATATATATATATATATATATATATATCGAAAAACACACACACCGATGTCACACGAATAATTTCTTCTGGGACAAGGGTGACATATACAAAGATATAATGATAAGTCATTCAACAGTTTGGGTCGAGATTATTTAAAGTAGTGCAATAGAAAGAGGCTAAATCCTCATTACAAGGTCGCTGGATATTTGTTCGAATTCTAAACTCAGTCGATAATAATAAAGCACTAATTTTTCAACTATTTGTATCTTTTTTGTTTTGTTTTTTCTGTCCTGAGTGACGGGTGTAGGGCAATGTTGTTACGACCCCACCCCAGTTTGATGTATTTGGCGATTCCTCATCAGGTGGAGTGTTACTAGAGTAAAATGTGGAGAATGTTTAGATTGTGACTTTTTATCTTTTCACCATTATTTTATTCCATGTGAACGAAGTTAGTTCAGAGTATAGTTCTAAATGACAACGAAGTAAATCCGAAGTTTCTTTCTTAAGTTGACGGAAAAAGTGAAGAATGTTCCGATTGCATGCTGATCTTGTCATTGTGACCACCTCGGTTATTAACGAATCAAGAATTGACCAAGAAGTCTCGAATGCATGGAACTATTTTTTCATTCTCACCTTCTTGATCATTCATACAGGCAATCCAATCGTAGAAATAGCCGAAATGATACGGAGAGATTCGACTGTCATTTTTTGCAGAGAAACTTTAAGTGAACAGAATGTATAACTTAATCAGTCGTGCATGTGCACTTACGATGCTTTGAACATTTAGATAAATTCATATGTTTTGATATATTTCTTGTGGAGAGCATTTCACCGAATTTGGAGGGTTGGGCGTGGGGCTAGCAACCCCAACCCTTTAAAAGAACTCTTGCTACGGAAACAGCATCAAGGGAACAAACGACAACCGGCGCTGGGAGCGAAGCAGACCAGGCAACTGGCTTTATGACGGATGGAGAACAAAACCGCAAGGACGTCCCCATCCCGATAGCGGAACTTCTGACGCCAAAAGCATGGATCAGAGTTGGATGCTGGAACGTGCGAACGCTTTACCAAACTGGAACATTGGCACAAGCAGTGAGCGAGTTGAATCACTACATCTTGACCCTCATGGGTGTAAATAGAAGCACGATGGACTGGTGCCTGCAAGCAGAAGTTGAACTCCAGAGAAGTCATCATCTGGTCCGGAAGGAAGGACAATGACCACCGGGAGTTGGTCGCCATCATTATCAGCAAGAACAAGACCAATACCGTTCTACAGTGGAAGCCAGTCAACGAGCGCCTGCTGTACGTCAGGATGAACTCCAAGTACGCCAAGCTGTCTGCAGTTGTGGCCTATGCACCAATAGATGACGCGGAAGAAGAGGACAAAGACACCTTCTAGGACGCTCTTCAAGCCGTTTTAGAGGACATCACTCGACATGACGTACTGTTGCTACTTGACGACATCAACGCTAGGGTCGGCTGCGACAATAAAGACAGAGAGAGGACCATGGGGCGCCATGGAGTAGGTGTGATGGCCGACAACGGGGAAAGACTGGTCAACTTTTGTGAAGAGAACGACTTGGTCATAGAAGGGACCCTGTTCGAGCACAAGGACATCCACAAGCTCACATGGACGTCACCAGACGGCAGAACTCAGAACCAGATCGACCACATCATCATCAACGGCCGATGGAAACATTCCCTGCAGGGCGTGCGAGTGATGCGGCACGCTGACATCAGCAGCGACCATAGTCTTTTTTTGGCCAAGGTGACTTTGAAGCTTAGGAAAGTTAGGATAGGGGTCTCCAGGAATCAGCGCTTCGATGTGGCCAAGCTGAAAGATCCAAAAGTGAATTAAGAGTTTAGGCTGGCCCTAAGGAATAGGTTTAGTGTTCTAGAAGATGAGACAGCGCTGACCATCGACAATTTCAACAGAGCAGTGAATTAAGCAGGAGTAGTTTTAGGTTATAGGAATAGTAAGAAGACAGAGTGGAGAGTAGGAGAGACGTGGACTCGCATAGACGAGAGAAGACAGATTATAAAGAGACTTTTGGACGCCAAGTCACCAAGACTGAAAGAGAGAATTTCGAAGGAGTATAGAGGAAAGGAGATGAACAAGAACTGAAAAAGTTAGTGAACCGTCTCGTTCAAGTATCGTTATGGTATGGGATATATATCAAGACCAACCTAATGGCAAGGAACCGAATGACATCCAAAAGAACATAAGAGTGATTATGGGAAAGCTAGGTACAATGCCTAGCATACCTAGGCACAATACCAAGCATACCTAGGCTCTGATGAAGGGTCAAAACCTGAAGTTCTGTCCAGGATTGTGCAATAAAAAGCTGCAATGGATAGGTTGAATCTTATTTGGAAGGACAACAACACCAGGCTTGGATCCAAGACCAAGCTCATACGGTACCTCGGCTAGTCCATATTCCTGTATGCAGGTGTGATATTTGCCTTGACATCGGAACTAGAGAAAAGAATCCATGCCTTAGAGATGAGATGTTGTCGAAGGATTCTGAACATCTCATACTAAGACCACGTCAATGCATTTCATATGGTTATATTTACTTTAGCAAACGACACAGTGCAAAAGATAGTGTATTGTTTTCATCACCTTTTCGATGGTTGGTTGGTTGTTTTGAAGTATTTATTTATTTAAAAAAAGGACTTGGGTTCTGATTTACTTGTACTACACTCTCTTGCAAGGATTTCAAGTACCAGTATAATAGCATATTCATCAGAAAAAAAATAAGCAATTATCTATACCTTTAGCCTAAAATGGCATGCCATTTGAAGGAAGTGAACGATTTTCATATAAACAAACAAGTGCTTCCAAAACAGCAGCGCTAGTAATTTGGTGGTAATTAAGGGCAACTTACAGTACTAGAACACTGGTAGTAATTAAGGTCAAATTACAGTACTAGTACGCTACCTGTAATTAAAGGTAACTTACAGTACTATTACACTGGTAGTAATTAAGGCCAAATTACAGTACTAGTACGCTACCGGTAATTAAGGAAAACTTACAGTACTATTACACTGGTTTATAGGCAAATTACCGTACTAGCACACTGGTGGTAATTAAGGGCAAACTACAGTACTAGTACATCAACGATAAATAATGTGCAACTTACAATACTAGTACTCCTGCGGTTAGTAAGGAAAACTTATGGTACCAAATACAATGGTGGTAATTAAGAGCAACATGACGGTTCTAAAACTGGCTTTGGGTCACAATAACCAAAAACTGACCTTATCTTAACCAAAGTGTGACGGACAGACAAGAATAATCAGTAGTGTTTATTTGAGTTTGTTGGTTCGTTGTTGTGGGGTTTAACGTCATTTCTAAGCGCGTGTTAGGCTATACAAATAAGCCTGTATACCTGATGGAGGAACAACCTGAAGAAAACGAGGTAAAAACGATGGACCCACATGAAGCAATTTGCTAGCTTTCTCACATTCCACATTAACATAGGTTGAGACTCAAACCAAATCGGACAGAGGTGTCAGAGCAGTGATCGGTAAAGGTGAGCGTTTTGACCACTCGGCTACTCAGTGCCCCATTTATATCAGTTATGTAAGATGTGCATATACACATGTCCAAAATGAACAGTACATCTGAAAGAAGCACTATCAAACAATTGGAATAAATATACAATTCCAGGAATCTCGAAAGGTATAAAACTGAAATAATGTATCATTCAGCCCCAGGGAAACTATTTGTTGTGTCAAACATCACAATCAACGGCCACAAACTCTACGCAGTGAGTAGGTTCACCTGTATTGGCAGCACTCTGTACTAGAACGTCGTCATCGATGACAATGTTAATGCTCGGCTTGCAAAGGCCAGCACAGCCTTTGGTAATGTGAAGAACAGAAAAGACACTAGTCTACAGATCAAGCTGATTTTATACAGAAAAATAGTAATGTTAATGTTACTATACGCTTGTTCAACCTGGACAGTTTACCAGCGTCATACATAGAAGCAAAACCACGTGCACACAATTTGCCTCAGAGGACTCTTCAGCATGAAGTGGTAAGACTGGATCCCTGATGCTAGGGTCCTTGCCAAATCAGGTCTGCCCAGTATCCACATCTTCATCATGGAGTCACAGCCGCGATGAGCATACCATTAGCGCAGATGTCAATGCGCCAGCTTCCTAGAAGTCATTGTGTATGGTGTGTTAGAACAAGGAAACCAATACAAAGGAGGTCAGGAGAAATGTTAAATGGACACCTTTAATAAGGCTTTGAATAATTTGGCATACGAACTGATACTTGAGAGCCGACTACTCAGGACCAATAGGTCAGCTGGAGCAGAACAACGGAGGCAGACCATGAGAGCCATAGCCAACGACCCCACAATCAGCGTTGCTGCCATTTTTTGTCCACACTGCCAGAGAACATTTCTTTCCTCATCACATTTTAACCCTACAGCATGCAACAAAACCATATTGCCATAACATAAGGTTAAGGTCAATCAACGCAATCTAAGTACGCTGCTTGTTCTATAAATATTGCCATGTGAATGGATTATACATGGATGCTAATATAAGCAATATATATATATATATATATATATATATATATATATATATATATATATATATATATATATATATATATATATATATATATATATATATATATATATATATATATATATATATATATATATATATATATATATATATATATATATATATATATAATTAACCAAACAAAATGTTCTTGACCAATTGATATCGCTGAAACCAATTATAACTTAGTTATACAATAAAAACAAAAGGTTTGAATTATATTTAATCAAGGGATGAATTTAAATTAAGTTTGTGCATTTTACAATAAATAGAAACCAATGTCGGTTTATTTATTTGTCATATCACTGATTCGTTATGACACAGAAATTATTAGATTTATGTAGCTATTAAATATGGTCTTCTTTTATCTATGTTGAATTTAATTGCTTGTTTGTTAGTTGTTTAATTTGATTTCGTTATAAGATATTGTAAAGTAAGATTGTCTGCTGAACGTTACCTTGTCCAAAATTGAATTCATGTCTGCATAACCTAATTGACTTTATAAAGATATTATTTATTATTTCAACAACTTATACATAGCTACATTATTCACTATGTTAATGAGTGTAATATGAGGATCTTTATTAAAGTGTTGATTTAGGTCAGGGTGTTGGGCTTTCCGATGTGAATAGTTTGATTTTGTAAACATCAGGATGATTCGAGAAGGTTTTTTTTCATTAGGCAATGGTTTTCTTTAGAAAACGCTAATTGTTACAAGAGGTCAGATAGAGCAGTATCTAAGTGTGACGACTTGATCAGTCGTCCTTCTACATCAACTTTAAGGTTATATTATATGATGTGGCAAGTATGTTTGTATTTATGTCGGACTGGAAAGGGTTTTTTTTTTCTTTTCTTCTTCAAATTATTGAAATCAAGTAATTATTTTCGCTGAAAATAAGAAAATGCTCTCATAACATTCTTGGATAAAGATTTTGACTGGAACTTATAATAAATTAAATCCTGGAAATATATTTATGACTCAGCAAAAGACTGTTGGTACATCATCACTTCAATAGCTACCACAGTCACGTCATCGACTTCAGTTTTGGGATTTTTTCTGGAGTTATGCTGAAGTTTATTCAGGATCATAATTTAGGGCTTCTGTCTGCAATTCTTAGATTATTGTGGAATTTAGTTCGGAATGCCGTAAGATCTTTTTTCTGATTTTCAATTTGTATTCTTGGGAAGTAAATTATTTGTTAATTTTACGAAGCTTGTTGTCTTTTACTCTTTTTTTTGTTACGTATTTAAAGAGCATAGATTCATAACACTTATGTAAGGTAGATGCCACTATTACCAGGAAGCTGTTAAACAATGACGATCTGTTATTTTTTGTTTATAAGAACAACCAACCTTGGAACATAATAATACATGCCTTTTTAAATTAGTCAGGTGCTGGTGATATTTTCATTCCAGGATAGATATTACTTAATGTGAAGCAATATTAACAGTTCAGCCTTCTGTTAGATATTCTTCGGATCATTAAATAATCGGCCTATCGTTCCTCAATTTATATCATAGTAACGTGGATGTAATGTTCTTTGTCAGCGGTTATTTCTTACTTTTTAACTCTTTGTATGCAACTTTCAGTTCATCTTTGTGTTTTTAGCATCCAGCTAAAGTAATACAGGTACTGTAAAGGCTCACTACAGCCATTATATTAATTTTCCTTGAATTTGCACATACCTTTAACCAGCGATTGATTAAACTTAATTTCGTCGTTACAAGAGCCAATATTAATGTTTTGGGTTCATGCCTATATTAGTCGAAAATAATTGACTTTATTGATGTTTGGTGGTACTACCATTTCCCACATTAGCATTAAAATTTAATCTTTGTAAAATGTTTGCAAGCTGATTACTTCGGTTGGATTGAATGGCTCTTTTCAAATAATTTTGATTATTCTGTCTCTACTGGATGTATAAGGACTCATCAGTTTATTTATTGTTGGGAATCATACAGTTTGAACAGCGCTTCTGTTTCATATTTACATGAACGTAAAATAAAAAATGGTCAGTTATTCACTACTAGAAGAAAATACAAATACAGCGTTGTTTGATGGGCATACCATGTCAGTAGATTAAAATTAAAATTAAATTTGTACAGACCGAAACTGTAATGGGACGGTTGTGTTATGGTCTGACTACGCAACGAGCCGAGTATGTTATGGGTGGAGAGCTCCAATCACCCTTTGGCAGTTTTGCTCGTCGAACCAATGCTGGCAACAGCAACAGCAGTGCCTATAGTATTGATTGCAACTATGCTGCACTTTCTGTGCTATCGCAGAAAGAGGATAATTCATTACCACTGAATTGTGTCAGGTATTTGTGGCAGAGTTCGTCTGATAATATGTTATACTTGCAGACAATATTTTATACTGGCAGAGTACATTATTATATTAAAAAATTACCTCAGTATTCATAATGGCAAAAATACTAAGATTCATACGTACACTATTTTGACAAACATACATGCCAATGTAATGAACAACCACAGAGATATGAAAATTGTTGTCTTTTGCGGAGTATTATAGTGCAAGAATACAAAAGAGAGCAAACCAAAATATCATCGAAATGCGCCGTACATTCACTATGTTATCAATGAGCAAGCAAATACACACGCATATCTCTCTTCATTCCTCCCTCTCTTTTTCAATACAAATATATTTGTTTAACTCGACTTTTATTGTCTGTAAATTCACTATGCATTGTTTTTTATCTGTGCTCGGAGTTGTCGGTGACTTTCAATTTTTCATTTCCACCAGCGCATTCTCGAACTTGCCCATGATTTTTTTGTTCTCAATAGCCACCAAATACAATTTACTAATCGTGTTGAGACTACTTTGAGGCGTTGCAAGTAGTTCTGAACAAACACGTATTCGTGAATGAAATATAATCGAAATTAATTTGCTAGCACCAACAGAGACAGCGGTCACTTTCGATAATACCCCAAGAATAATTTCGATTGTTAAAGCTACAATGATTCTTGCTGCCTTGAATCCTGTCACACCAAGAGCACCAGTTGCTAACACGGCAAGCCCACAAATAGCATATACGACCAAACACAAACGTTCTTATTTCATGATCAACGCTATGCTCACGGTGATTTCATCCTGCAGTTATTATAACGCTTCGATTATATTTTCACATCGGTAGCAATGAGGGTCCATCATAGTCCTTCTACTAATAATATAATTACGTAGCACAATTGTTCGAAAGGCAGACCCTATTCTGTCTCATCACCACCAGGTGAAACACGTACACTGACGTCTAACAGTTTATCCGTCCTTTTGGCACAACTGTCGTACAATCATTGAAATATCTACTGGCTGGATATTAAATATCCAGTGATTTTTAGTTCTGTTGACCTAGCCCTCTTTTAATTTAAAGATATACTAATTATATCACTAAATGGTGTATGATGCAACCATTCTCGTCGTCGTCCATCAAATGTAACACCGACGAGTAATTTCTTGTTGCAAAACTGTCGATGTCATTCTTTTCTCACTTTATTTAATCTTAGTGTAGCATATTCGTTGATAAACATACACAATCCATGAGTGTTTTTCCACTTGGTGGTGCTGTCAATGGCTGAGTGTGTTTATGCCCACTTGGGCTGATTCCAAGTTGAGCTCAAGTTAGTATTGGTACATCAGGGTAGTCCCAAAGTTCCTGGCATTGGCAGAATCCAGATACAGTTCGATAAATACAACCGACACGGAAGAGTATCTGATTCCCTCTTTTTCATTTATTTCAGTCAGGTTCTTTGCCACAGCGCCTATGAGCTATAATTTACTTTCTCGCACAATCGTTTTGAGCCATCTCTGCCACAATTTCCCACGGCTAATAGGCAATATTGAATTAGCCTACATGGTCATTTGATTCAAACAGCCTGTGCAAGTAAAACATGATGATATCACTTTCCCGCGGAGACAATTGACCTGGACCCTGTTGTTATGTGATAACTAATCACAAAAGGGACGTAAATAATGCTGATGTGATTTTGTTTTCTTCATGGCAGTGAGAAAGTATATGTTGGAATGGTCCATTGTCTTTTAGTGACAGTAAAGAACGATATACAATCCAAACTGACAAAGATCCTCTACCATTGCTAAGAAAATAATATATAACATTTTAAAAATAAATGTCATGTGAATTAAATCAGATATATTCATACATTTCTAAAGGTATGAAAACATAATTGTACATTTTTCAAATGTACTGTTATATTAAATATGTTTCAAAACTCAACCAGAAAATATCACATTGACAACCACAGTTGCTCTATAAATGGTAAATTGTGTAAACGTTATAGATCTGATAGCATAGATATTAGCCAATGTACAAAAAACTTCGCCTATCGTGGTCAAATGTTTACACTGCATCCCTTCGCTTTCATGACGACGGTTGCCATATATATACAAGCTTGTTTACTATGCCACTGAAAGTCACTCTGAGGTATACATGATGTATTTAGGTTGCTGGTCATTGATAAACAGAACATTATTTTTGCATTTATAGTAAACTTATTGTACCTGCAAATGAGGGACCACTGTAGGGTTGTTGTTCTCTATGAGACTCACGGTACTAATTCAGCTTTTATAATACACATCTGCAAAGACAACAATATTAAAAATTCAATAATCCTAAATTGACCATGATCAAACTTAGCCTTATCAGTTGTGACGACTCTATCATCTTCAACAACACAGCACAAAATAGCAAAACCAAAACGTTTCGTAATATCAGCAAATAATCCAATTCTCTAAATTACAAAGTGAAATTTTAAGAGGAACGTACAGTATCGTGAATCAAATCACAAGTAATCCTTAATGTTCTTTTACAAATCCAAAAGTATACAATGTTCCGAATGAATTTCAATAGTCTTAAATGTAATTGATGATTGACAATGATATAAATAAAAATGTCTTTGAATGACACCCCGATAATTCCAGAGTAGTGTTTAGTCCAAAGATTCAACAGGCACTTTGTAATTCCAACGAAGAGGTTGAGTTAATAATTCCTCTCACATTATACGTGACCACAACTGAAAACTCTGATTATAGATCCCAAAGACTGATATTAAAACGGAAATTATATTTTTTCACAAAATCTCCTTAATTTACATCCACATTTGAAATATGTCTCAATAAATGTTTCTGAAAAACTAATGGAATATTCAAACTTTGTTTGAAGATGTTCGCTTCCAGATCATAATAACGTCGTTATCAAAGCTAGGTATTGACGTCAAATTCAAGAAAACATCTTACACGGATAGACAATAGTCAGGTAGACCAAACTTTGACCCTCGATTACGGACAATGGTCACGCACGCAATGTCAATTAAATATGCATAACACCGTATTGACACGTTCTTGATGACAGCTTCTGTGTAGAGAAAACCATACACACGGCATTTGTTGTCTATTTCTCGCGAAAGAATCATGTGTTTCTGTCAGAAATGACTTTTCCAAACTCAAGTTTGTAAAAGGACTGAAATGCAATATATAAAACAATGTCTCTGTTTTTCAGCGACAACTATGATAAACTAGCAAACATTTTTTCACTGGAATCTTAATGTCATTATTAATCAATCACGACCAGCTAGACCCATATGCACTGTGCCGTTAAGGTGAATATTTGCTGATGCTTCATGGATCATGTATACACATATTTTCTTATAGTTTATTCGTAGCTAAAACAACGGAGTAACTGTAATGTTATTTGTTATTGACGAATAACTGCAGAAGGAATTCTATACTATTTATTAAATACAAGACATCAATACAACTTGGAAGGGTAGTAAAGACTGCCCTGAGAGTATATTGCCCACGGAACTTAAACCCAAGTGAATGTATAACATAAACGAGCTGTTGTTGTGTATCAGTTCTAGTCCAGTGTGGAATGTCTGACTACTTTTACAGTCCAGTGATATTTCAAAGCTAATTAGATTAAGGCTTACACTACAAATCCCTTCCTGAGACGTTTACATTAAAACGAAACGTGATCTGATGACCACGTTTCTAAACAAGCTACATCAGCTTCATTTTTACAAAAGGTGGTTTTGACAATCTTCCAGAACGTATGAAATATCCGTTTTGGCTGGTTGGCAATGCTTGGCTTTCATCTGCGTCAGTCACAGCATCAGAGTTGGAAACAATCACTCTAAGAGGCTCTGATAATGTAGTAGGTATGGGAATTAAATTTCTCCTATTTCGCCGTATCTCTCCCTCGTCAGTTACTACCATGTATGAACGAGGTGTAGATGCCTGAAGAAAAATGATCTATAATCAATACTTTATTCCCTACCTGAAGATTTTTCATATTTTGGGTGCGATGTCATAATTTCTCTTTTGAGTTTGTTTTTGACAGTTTTCCGATTTCAACAGTTTCATTAAATCTGGCCATTTCTGCTCTAAGTTGTTTGGTGCCATTGGCAATGTAATTCGGCAGGGCAGTATTCATTTGGTAATGATGTTGCGCGATGCTGCGCGATATATCAAAAGAGCTATGTAAGGATCGTTTGCATTTTTAAGCATTCTTTTAATTGTTTGAACAGCTCTTTCGGCGCGACCTCTGTGGATATTTTGGACTACTTGTATTATGACTGAACCCATAATTTGTCGCAAATTCGTTGAGTATTGAGGATGTGTATTGCGGACCATTATCTGAAATTAATACTTCTCGTATACCATGTCGTGCAAATATTGATTTGATATGACTGACAAATGCTTTTTTGACTAATTCAATGTTTCGTGAGAAATAGTCAATCACCAAGAGATACGTTTGACCATTCAATTCAAACAAGTATAAAGCGATTCTTTGCCAAGATTTTCTCGGAAATTGATTTAATATCATTGGTTCAGCTTGATCTCTTGATTTTTTGATGCAATTTGGCAAGACGACTTTACCAAGTGTTCTAGCTCAGTACTTAGTCCTTTCCACCAAACTGACGTTTTCGCGCGTTCTCGGTATTTAACTATGCCTTGGTGACCATCGTGAATTCTCTTTTGGATTTCTCTTGAAGTGATTCTGATATGACTAGGCGTGTACCTTACATTAAAGTACCATCTTGAATTGTAAATTCACCTCTATCTCCCCAATACGATTGAAGTTGTCTGTCACTAGCGGATTTCTCTGGCCACCCCTTTTCATAGAATTGTTCAAGTTGTTTGCAAATCGAATCATTTCGATATTCATACTTTATTTGTTCAAGTCGAGTATTTGATGCAGGCAAATTACTACCTAAGAAATCAACATAGGCATTAGTTTCAGCCTGAAATTCTCTGTCACTTTCAGAGTGATCAGTTAAAGGTGCTCTGGATAAAGCATCAACAGTTAATAGATTTTTGTCAGCAACATGAACTATGCAAACGTTGAATCTCATCAAACGCATTCTAAAGCGTTGAATTCTAGGGTGTAAATCTCCCAGGAGTTTGGTCCTCATTAATAGTACTAATAGCGTATGGTCAGTTTCAAGTTTGAATTGATACCCAATTAAATAGCTACTGAAGCGTTCACAAGCCCAAGTGATTGCAAGGGCCTCTTTTTCTACTTGAGCATGGCGTTACTCAGTTTCTGACATACCTTGCGATGCGAACGCCATCGGTCTCAGAGTGCAACCACGCTTCCACCGTAGTACAGTACACAGTCCAAATGAAGACGCATCTGCAGATACAACTATTTCTATATTTGGATCATAATGTGCTTAAGTTGGTGAAGATATCATTTCTTGCTTGAGATCCCTAAAAGCTTGTTCTTGACCTAGACTCCAAGTTCACGAGTTTTATCTTTAAATATCTCACGAAATGGTTTTGATTTTTTTGCCAACTTTGGACTAAATCTGCCAAGCTGATTTGCCATACCGATAAATCGTCGTATCTCTGTTACGCATTTCGGTGTTTCCATTTTAGTTATAGTTGAGACATTTCCCGGATCAGGTTGGCAACCATTTTCGTCAATAACATGCCCAAGAAACCTTATAAATCGTACCGATTTACACTTTTCTGCGTTCAAAGTGAGGCCGGCCTTTTGAATTGATTTCATGACCATTTCTAGTCGTTCGTCATGCTGTTTCTGCTTTTCCCCAAAATCAAGAACATCGTCCGTGTGACAGAGTGTTCCGTCATGTCGATCCAGAGCTTCTGACATCCTTTTCCGAAAAAAATTATGGCGCGGAACTGATACCGAATGGAAGTCAATTAAAATAAAACTTACCAAAAGAAGCAATGAAAGTTGTAAGGCGGCGTGAAACGTTTGACAAATTTATCTGTTGAAAGCCTGAGCTTGCATCAAGTTTGATGCAAAACTTTGCACCTGCTAGTATCGCAAGGGAATCTTCAACTGATGGTAGTCGGTGGTTTTCTCTTTTAACCGATTCATTCAGATCCACGCAAATTCTTACCGTACCGTTTGGTTTCGGAACGACAACCATTGCAGCGTACCACTAAGTGGGCTCACCTACTTTTGATATAACACCAATTTTTTCCATTCTATCCATCTCCTCCTAAACTTTATTCAGTAAAGGGATAGGAACCTTTCTTGGAGTAGATAAGGCCTAACGTTTGGCATTTTTGTCCGGAGTTATGTTATAGAACCATTTTGTTTTCTCTTGACTTTAAACAAATTTAGATATTTCTCGCGATAATCACTATCTACATTTATGGATTTATGGTGAATTTTTCTTGCATTTTGTGAGTTTTTATCTGAAGCATTTACTGATCATATATTTACCTGTTCAATAATCTTGAGCGCTTAAATCGCTGGCCTGCGAAAGAGCATCTGATTCAGTCCCTTTATAACAAATATGTCTCGTAAACTGAACGCATTGTTTGATTACAGTCAACATGTAAATTTTCCCAGCACTTTAATTTCAGAGTTTCTAGGTCCATACAGTTTTCGATCAGACTATGTTAGTTTTTGGTCTCCGATTTTTCTTAAATCCCTCTCAGAAACTACAGTCACGTCAGCTACAGTGTCGATCTTGAATAGAAGTGACGTTTTCAATCTCACACGCGTTATCCACGGCTGACCCTTCTTTGTACTAATAGTCCCTAGAAATCCAGGTTCTACCCTTGGTTCTGTTGTGCGAACCGCTGATTTTGACAGACAGCATTTTGCATAGTGTCCTCTTTTCTTACATTTGTGGCATTCTGCTTCTTTTGCTGGACATTGGTCCCGAGAATCATAACCTTTCTTTCCACATCTCGTGCATCCTTTTCTGCTGACTTTATGTTGTTGAACGTTTGGGATTTTATTTTTCTGTTTCCTATATTTCAGTGAAGACAAGTTTACTGCATCCATTTCAGTCATTTGTTCTCCACTTGCTCGTGTAGTTTTTTGTTGCTTATTCACAGCCTCATATAGTAGAGCTTGCCTAACGGCAGACTCTAGGGTTGCATTCGCATCTAACTGCAATTTTTCCGACAGTTTTGAATCTCGCAGTTCAGCTACAAGTCGATCTCTTATCATTTCATCATGAGTGGCCGGAAAGTACAATTATCTGCTAACACATAGATAGCTGTAACAAAATTGTCCACTGTTTCTCCCTCTTCCTCTTTTCTTTAATTAAATTTTGCGCTTTTCAAAAAGTACATTCCTCTTTGGCATGAAATATCGCACGAATCTATCTGTCACGGGCTTCCACTTATTTTGATCTTCCTCTGTCAGGTTAAACGAAGACAAAATGTCATCAGCCTCACTTTTCATGGAATAAATCAATGTATACACTTGAATTTCTTCCTCTTTTCAAATCTGATAATTTCAATCCTGTGTTTTTATACGCATATTATGTTCGTAATTCTTCCTAATGATTTTCATCATTTATTTTTATTCTTTACTTCGATTTATTGATGATCATATTGATGGTAGATATCACTCTAGTCGTTTCAATTTCTGACATTTCCAGCGTTCATTGTTCGTTGCGTAACATATCGCAAATACTTTGTATTATAATTTCTACCATGGCGCATTCTTTGTTATAGTAATGTGTCACTTCCTTTACAGATAATGATTGATGTAGATTGTTCCGAATTAAATTAGTTGAATTTTTAAAAAAAAATATGTTTCGTCATATCTTATATCAGAATGCATTACTCTAATCCAAGAGATATGAAATGAAACGTTATGTTCCTGGGGATGAAGATTCTTCGACGTTTAATTGTTCAGGCGTGTACATAGATTTGATTCTGATAAGTTGATTTCAGGTAATTGTAGGTCTTAAGCAAAATATTCCTTGCGGGTACTGTGAGAAGCGTTATATGAACACACTTTTGACGAATATGTTCTAGGTCAGATAATCCAATTTATATATATTCTTTATCTTTCTAGACTTGTCGGAAAGATTCAAAATATTCCTTGTGGGTACTGTAAGAAGCGTTATATGAACACACTTTTGACGAATATGTTCTAGGTCAGAGAATCCAATTTATATTTATTCTTTATCTTTCTAGACTTGTCGGAAAGATTCAAATTAATCCTTGTGGGTACTGTAAGAAGCGTTACATGAACACACTTTTGACGAATATGTTCTAGGTCAGAGAATCCAATTTATTTATATTCTTTATCTTCTAGACTTGTCGGAAAGATTCAAATTATTCCTTGTGGGTACTGTGAGAAGCGTTATATGAACACACTTTTGACGAATATGTTCTAGGTCAGAGAATCCAATTTATATTTATTCTTTATCTTTCTAGACTTGTCGGAAAGATTCAAATTAATCCTTGTGGGTACTGTAAGAAGCGTTACATGAACACACTTTTGACGAATATATTCTAGGTCAGAGAATCCAATTTATTTATATTCTTTATCTTCTAGACCTGTCGGAAAGATTCAAATTATTCCTTGTGGGTATTGTAAGAAGCGTTATATGAACACACTTTTGACGAATATGTTCTAGGTCAGAGAATCCAATTTATTTATATTCTTTATCTTCTAGACTTGCCGGAAAGATTCAAATTATTCCTTGTGGGTATTGTAAGAAGCGTTATATGAACACACTTTTGACGAATATGTACTAGGTCAGGGAATCCAATGCATATATGGGTCCTAATCTTTCTAGACTTGTCGAAAGGATTCAAAAGAGAACCACTGTATAGCGCCTTGTGTTGAATTTGTTTTTCTGGTCTGCACCGAACCATGAAGTATGCATCAAAGCACATGAAGAAAGTCCTTCAGCGAGCTGAGATAGTCATCAATGTTATCTCATTAATAATTGTATTGGGAATATGTTTTGGTAATAATACAATATTAATATTTTCATCAGGCTTTATAATTAATTTGAAATTTTGAATTTCCTCTATTTAATGTTAGTGTTATTAAGATGTTTAGGTTACAACCTGTATCACAATTTTGTAGATTGTTGCATATGACTGTAAATAAGGAGGTTCTGTAAACATTAAAATTACTGTTTTAACGATATGATTTAAAACATGTCTTCAAGGAAAACGATTAGATAATAGGGACTGACTATTCAATTATTTAGTTGGGGGGCGCCGTGGTGGAGGTGGATGAGAAAAACAATCTTTCTCTCTCTCTCTCTCTCTCTCTCTCTCTCTCTCTCTCTCACACACACACACACACACACACACACACACGTAAACATGCACGCACACGCAAAATAGTTATATATATTATATAAGTTAAGAAAAGCCATCCACTTTATCATAAAACCTTGTAGAGTCTTTGAATTTGAAGTCTTATATTGAAATGTTTATTATGGAACTTTACCTGTCGAAAGTCCAAATTTTTTGTCATTCACCTAAGGAAATACTGGTCAAACGGAGTAGTGTATTTTTACTTTAATTAAGCACTAATTAGTTATGAGTTTTATTCTACTTTGTACCCATTTAAGTATTGATAAACAAGATAACGTTGATAATATGACATTTCGGTAGTGTATTTTATTTGTTGTTGTTGTGGGGTTTAACGCCATATTTCAGCACATGATAGGCTATGCATGGCGGCCAGTATTAATGGTGGAGGAAAAACCCAGGAAAACCCCGGGAAGAACCACAGACCCACGAGAAGCTACTAGCAAGCTTTCTCACATATCCACATTAGCCGAATCCTAGACTCGAACCCACGCAAACAGAGGTGAGATGGCTGTGGTCCGTAACGGAAAGCGCTTTAGACCACTCGGCCACTCGGGGCCCCGATTTTATTTGAAAGTCCTTGCTGACTGAAAAGCCTTTGAAAATAACTATATGTGGCTGCATGAACCATACGTTCTTTTTGCCAGCTGGAATGAATTTATGGTTGTGTGTCCCTTTTATTATCGAAGATGATCATTCTAGTTTTGTTTTGCGTGTCTTTCAAGTGAACTATTTGGTGCATAGACAACTGGAATAAAAATTACATGTACCCACAACTGGAATCAGCTTTTTCTATGAGTTTCCATTTAAAAAGGGGTGACTATTTGTTTTGTAAGCGCATAGATTACCAGTATTAAAAATACAAAATAAATTGTTTTGTTTACCCCGACTCAGAGTAGCCCAGTTTGAAACATGTATAATCAAGGTAATTCTGACGGGTCATTGTTTGATGTTAAACATTGCCGAAGGCTAGCACTAATCTCTTACGTAAGATTGTTGTAGCTAGACGGGAAGAACCGGACATCGGAGTTGCGAAGTCACAGACAGCCAATTATCACCTAGGTGTCGAAATGTTTCCAAGATCAAAATAAATTGCCTGAAGAAGTGGGAGTGTCCTAACTTCTTTCCCCTGCAAACAGACAAACAGGTTGAACTGGCCGCTAAGACGATTGGACAGGGGCACAGCGCCACCCAATCAGAATCGAGATAGGGGAGAGACTTTGATTTGGGTAGAATGATATCCCCGCGTTTTCCGGCAAAAGTTAGTTCGCTGAGAGAAATTACCCAGAGAAGAGGTTAGCGTAACTCCGAATAGCCATTCGTTATTGGCGGGAAAAAATTTTAGAGCAGAAATTCTGAGTAGAAAGCTTCAAATGAGGTCAGTAGATATTTGTTCGGTCTTTGTGGAATGCGACTGCATTTTAATTGTAGGTCGTATGTATACTTTATTATTACTAGAATCGTAGTACGAAGAATTACTTTGTTTTGTTAATATGTTTGCATATTTTGAAGAAATGAGTTGATATTTGTAAAGAATTTTATAGCTTGCAGCCGTCGTAAGAGTTAATATTGTACTTTGCTATGTGGGTATTTTATAGTAGATTAACACATATGTTCATATGATTATAGATTTTGCCATTGTTGAATATTTGTAATGTACAGACATGCGTCTGATTTTTGTCAGATTGTAGTACGATGAGATTAAATATATATGTGTATATACTAACGTGACGCAATGTATTGATGTCTGGATAACAATTCGCCGATACTGTGTTATTACGCCATTGTTTACCCTGCAAGAACTGTGTGGGAATTTTGATGTGTATGCATGCGTGGCCGAAACAGTGACAGCTATCTGATGATTAATTGTAGATATAGTGTGAGGTGAGATTCGATAAAACATATGTTAACGCCTTGTGGTTTTTGACAGGAAGCTTTGAGGGACAGACCAGTTAAAGTTTGGTCCCGTAGTCTCAGATAGAGAGACGGAGGAAAGGAGGGAAGGAGAAGAAGGTGAAGTTGAAGTCTGGGAGCGAAATTGGAGGAGGAGATAATAGAGAGGGAAAGGAGAAGAAAGGAGAAGTTGAAGTCTGGGAGCGGAATTGGAGGAGGAGATAGTAGAGAGGGAAACGGAGGCAAAGGAGGAGTTAGAGGAACGGAAAGAAGGAAGGAATCGGCGGGCAGAAATAGATGAGTAGATGCAAGGACAGGGGGAAAAATCGAACTCACACTGTAAATCACGGGATGAATTAGGCTGTCACTTGGTCGAGGGAAAGACGAGTGATTGGAAGTTATCGTTTTAAATTATCATATTTATTAAATTGTTATTGATTGAATTTCATCTTCGTGTTCTCTATAATTTAACCGTCGGCATTGCTGACTGGGGGCTCAGAGCTGTAAATCTATCTCGTCACTAATTTAACTTTCTAACCTAACGAGCCAGGGTGGAAGTTTCAACATAATTTAATTAAATTATATTGGAAGAACCCCACCCCAATACGTCAAAACGTCACAACAATATTATTTTCATTTTATTATTTCATGATTAGCATTTACATGAAAGCTTATGTTTCAAACTGGACAACATTTCACGAAAGGTAACCGATGTTAAGTCTCAGATGAGTTTGGGGAACCTTCACATTATTTAAAATATTAATTTCTAATGAAATCATCTTATTTTGCTCATACATAGTTATTGGTAGTTGCATGGACATCTTTCTGTTTGTTTCTGTCAAGCTTAACCAAATAGAACATTCGTCTATAATTCGAACAGGCCAAATACATTCGCAAACATTTTAAAAACTGTTAGTGAACCAGTCTTCTCGGAAAGAAACTTGTTTATTTAATGTTTTACCGCGTAACTTTATTTATTTCAATCAGTAGATGAAAAAGTAGCAATTTTACAGTGAGATTGTTCATGTGTATTTACAGTGTCGTGGTCATTTCCAATTCTCTTTAACTAAAATATGTTAGCACTAGGTTTAAGTAACCTTCTGTCCATCATCACATTCCAGGAAGGGTTTTCGTTTAAATAAACGTGTAGTTTACCTTTCTCTCAGCGATCGGCTAATACATCCACCGTTATAAAATAATACATTATAATCAATATTAGAAACTGCAGCACTGCTTTCATTATAATGTTTTGGTTTAATTTGAACTGAATCACACGAAAAAATCATTTTATTACGACTCTATGAACTAAAAGTAAGTGATAGAAAAGAGTGATAACCAACAAGATTTAGTGAAATTCAACGCATAATACACTTTCTCTAGAATACAAAGTGAAAAAGGAAAACGAATATACGATATCGCGAATTAAATCACAAACAATATTAGAACTACAAACTATAGTCACAGAGATTTAAACTTGCACATTTTAATGAACAGGTTAGATCACACTCACAGATCGTCCATCGGCATCAACACATATTTAGCATGTTGATATATAGGACTATGTGTGCACATGAGCGTGACATTCCATTGATTTGTCCGATAGACAAGATATAAACAATCAAAATACAAAGAAACGGAAACTCTTGTAGAAACACTGTGATGCTTCTGAGACGTCGGATGTTAACATTCCTAGAGGAGGATTACAAACTGAAGCTAAATAGAGAGACCATTGGCAGAGTATCTTATCAAGGGTTGCGGATCAAACCCCACCCCCCACAACAATAGCATCCATACTGCAATAAGTAAGAAACCAGCCACAGTTGTATGATACTGGCGAATGGGAGACAGAGAGCTCAGGTCGGAAAGAATGTATCTGGTGTCTCAGTATCGTAAATGAAAATCTATAAAGAATGATAAGTTGAAACAATGTATACAAGTCGATAACTTAGAATCTACGGCATGAGAGACGGAATGAATTCCACCTGAACAATGCACATAGAAGGTTTCTGATCAATGACGTTGAAGTGGTATCACCAAGTCAGATATCAGCATCACAGATCATCTAGGGAAAGTTGACGAAAATTGGAAAATTGACAATGACATAGGCTACAGTGGACTTCCTAGAAGAAAGGAACAGTAATAAATAACATGATACGTGGAAGATGCCTAGATATTCTGTTGCAAACTGTTTGCCAAACTCACTAAAGACAAAAAGAAACTAGTGTGGTTTACAGATGATTTCTGTAAATTATTGAGTTCGATTGGGAAGCTGCAATAAAGACTCACATGTCTCAGTTACATAAAAAATATTAATTGCATCTAAATGCTTATAATGAACCTATCTCTACCCTACTTACATTATCATGTCTCAGTTACATGAAATATTATTTTTTATTGTATCTGAATGCTTATGATGAACATGTGTCTACCCTCCTCACATTACCAAGACCTGTTGATTTAGAGCCACAATCAGTGTTGTGTTTGATATTGTTTACAAAAGTTAATCATAATATACTTTATACCTTCCATAACGAAGTTGCTTCACTTACCATCTAAAATAGCATAGGGATATTCCCAATCTGGGTTACACATCTTTTTATATATAATGACTATGTAATTACCAATTTAAGACGTCTTCTCTACTACACAGCAACACTTCACGTGTAAATAAGAAGGCAAGTCTGTAAATGGATAGATTTAATCCTGAGGCAAACTTTATCATTTTAGTAGCGATTAATACATTGAAATTTCTGCCGGGAAACTATATTTTGTGTACATAAAACCAGCAGATTCAGCTGCAAGTTAAGCAAAGTGCCATTAGCTTTTAATAATCTCCAAATGTTCTTAAAAAATCATAGTGCATTGAGCTGTGCGATAATTTGGTCTTGCTTCAACATATTGTGTGATTGTTTATAATCACTGAATTAAACGTTACAACCACAAATACAAATTCAGGTCACATTGAAATTGAAAGAGCCTGAAAGTAGCTTCTCGTGGGTCGGTGGTTCTCGGGGTTTAACAAGGTTCCTCCTCCGCCAGTTATACTGGCCGCCATGCACAGCCTGTCTTGTGCTGAAAAATGGTGTTAAACCCTACAACAACAACAGCTCTTTCTCTTTCTCATTTTAGTGAACAGTAACGAGGCATTTACCGGTGGTTTGTAAAAAAAAAGGTATAATTTACTAGAAGGTAAACTGTTCTCTTCTGATTACAAGGACAGTGTCACATTGAATTCAGACTGTACCACAAGCATGAATTTGAAAGATGTATGCACACAAAGCTATGGCTATAATGACGTAAAGATAGGAGTTTACACATTTTACTTAATCTCCTATGTGTCAAGAAATTTAGCACGTTGTTTTGACTGCCTTGTTTTATTTCATAATTTGCTTATTAAGGTAGCCATTTTGTTACTATCGTGATTATTTGTTTTGGATCCAATGTGTATTCGTTTGCTAATTGTAATGCAGGTACGCATTGCTTGAGGTTAGATTTCATTTGGAATGAATACTATATACTGTAAAATGACAAAGCAATATGCCGTCACTTTTGAACAAAGTATTTTGGGGGGAAAATTAAGATCTTATTAAAGATTTCTCAGCTACATACAATTGCATGCAAAGTATTATATGTTGAATAAGTTTTATGACTGTCGGCAGGTCAAGTGGGATCATTTCACAAGTGAATATTG
Organism: Sinohyriopsis cumingii; assembly: GCA_028554795.2. Classification (NCBI taxonomy): domain Eukaryota; kingdom Metazoa; phylum Mollusca; class Bivalvia; order Unionida; family Unionidae; genus Sinohyriopsis; species Sinohyriopsis cumingii. The sequence continues at coordinate 102,896,120 of CM068835.1, read as the reverse complement.
TAATAACATTGATAATGAATTTATAGCTAATTTTCTAATAATGAAAAGTAGAAAACGACAATAATATAAGAACACTAATACATCACCGTTAAAAATGAATAACAAAGTAACTAAATAAACATACACAAACACACAGAGGATTTTGCCTTTTCCAGTTCCGATAATTTAATTTATCCTCGAAAACCACCGATTACAATTTACTAATCGGGTTGAGAATACATTGTGCTGCTGCAAATAGTTCTGAACATACACGTATTCGTGAATGTAATCGTATCCAAATTATGTTGCTAGCACCACTAGAGACACGGGTTACCATCGTTATAGCCCCAACAATAATTTCGATTGGTTTACCTACGATGGTTAAAGCTTTTTTGAGTACTGTCACTCCAAGACCAACATTTGTTATCACGGGAAGCCCACGTATAGCATCTACGTGTAAGCACGGGCATGTTTGTTTCATGATCATCGCAGTTCTCTTGGTGATTTCATCCTGGAGTAGCTTTTTTGCTTCAATTATTATTTGACGTCGGTAACATTTTTGGGAGTCCATGATACTTCTTATATTAACAATGTAATGACGTAGTGCATTTGCTAGAAAGACTGACATTGTCAGTACTCAACACGTCCTAGTGCAACAGGCACACGCTCTTCTAACCAGTTTCCCTTTTTCCTGATAAATCTGTTATGCAATCATTAAAACAATTTTATCGGGGGATTATTAAAATTTCTTACGATTGTGTGTTCTGGTGGCCAGGCACACTTTTCATGTAAAAATAAACCAATTATACCCCTTGTTTTCGTCTAAAGCTATCGTTATCCTGGTCATCCAATAAATGGAACAAGGACAAGTGCGTTCTTGTTGAATAACAGTCGAGATCTCTTTTTATCAGTTCAGTTAATATTGGTAAATTACATTCTTTGGTGAACGTAATTGGGGTGGATTTGTTGGTGAATTCCACTTCTTGTTATAGAAACCAATTCCTGGGTGATGGTGCCGTCAGTGACTGAACGTTTTCACCTGCTCTTGCGCTGATTCCAAGTTGACCTTGAGTTGGTACAGGGACATTAGGGTGGACCCAAGTATCCCGTCATTGGCAGTATCAAAATACTCTTTGATAAATGTCACTGATACGCCAAGGTCTTTGCGTCCCTCGTTTCCAGTGATTTCACCTAAATTCCTTGTGATAGCGCTTTTGAGTCTGATAGACGTTTGATGTCAAAATAATAAATCGAGCACAATGTACACAATTCGTGCTGAGAAATCTGCACGCCGGAATCAACAGTTGTAATATGATGACGTTTCCGTTCACAAAGATGCTCAACAGTTTCTTCAGCAATAATAGATGTAATACTATAGTGGTTTATGTTCATTTCAATTACGGTTTTGATCTTCAAGCACACTTAATAATACTGGTAGTGGTATTCATATATTACGCTCACGTGCAAGCAGTTGCAGTTGTTATTCCGTTGCAACCGTTGATGTATTATCAACAGATGATGGGTCAGCTGAGACATCAAGTTGATCCAGTAGGGCTTGGTAGTAGTATTCCACTCTGTCGTGCGATTAGTGCTACGTTACATCTATCTATCTATCTATCTATCTATCTATCTATCTATCTATCTATCTATCTATCTATCTCTCTACCTATCTATCTATCTATCCATCTGTCTCCATGTCTATCTCTGTCCCTCTCTCTCTCTCTCTCGGCATCTCTCTCTCTCTCTCTCTCTCTCTCTCTCTCTCTCTCTCTATATATATATATATATATATATATATATATATATATATATATATATATATATATATATATATATATATATATATATATATATATATATATATATATATATATATATATATATATATATATATATATATATATATATATATATATATAACACTCAAAGTCCGTCAATAACTTGTTTTATTGTGTACTGCCAAGATTAAAAACTGCAGTTGCTTCAATTCTGCATATTATTTAGCTTATATCTGTTTCTGTTTCAACAGCTCCGGAATTTTGATTTTTGTATGTGCGCAGTCGCGTGTGTTTGTTTTATCAGAGATATTTATGTAATAATTGATAGGTGTGCCAAACTTTGTCTACGTGTTCCATAATATCCAGGAACAGATCCACGTGACTGACAAAGTTGATTTCATGAGTTTTACTCCGATGCCACATTAAGACATCGTCGACATGTGATTTACAGTATTCATCATGTCATGTTCTTCCGCATAATTTACGTCTATCAGGTCATACAATTTTACACTGATTACACCTGAATAATGACTGATTAATTAGTCAATACACATATGTACAATGTTTCTTAAGTCCCTCTTGGGCCAAATCCATTTACCTCATCCACCGCTGAACTTAACACGAACACGAATACTGCCATTTGGAGAATCAAATCCAATACGTTTTAGGCTTTTGCATTGTTTTTTATATTTCGTATATTATTTATGTATCACTGGACGTAAAAAGGGGTCATTCAACCTCACCGATAGGTTAGTGATTGGCGTTGATTTTTTTCTCGTTATAAGCCTCTAGTGGTATTTATCTAAAAACTTACGGAGTCAGCCAATACTAACAAAATATTGTACAAATGCCCTATTCAAATAATCGATTGTTCATATTTCAGGGTCCTCATACCGAAATTTCTTTGTTGTATTAGATAGAATATCTTTCAGAAAAGGACTTAGGGCAAATAACTTCACATAAGTCATTACAGGATATTAAGCCAATATACATTTTGTCAGATTGACGTACGTACCAAATAATCTCAAACGTATTATAAATCTTCTCAATATTTTGTTCGTTTTATGTCTGCTAATAGCGAATGCTAATTTTCTCAAGTGCTCGCGCAGCTCCACTACTACATTTTTGTACATCAATTCGTAAAACATATATCGTTGATTAGTGAATGTAGCTGCCATTGTTATATAAGTACCGATAACTTTTATACAAATCTTGTGCTCATCGAGATCGTCATTAGAATATTCGCTGGTAACATCAGAGCCTTCACTCGTATAACTCGCTTCAGGAGTATCAGATATTTGCGATATACGAGGCGATTTAATCAGCGTGAGGACTACATGGTTTAATTTGTTTGTTTGTTTTTTGTTTTTTTTTTTGTGTAAATATCCAATACATTTTTATATCTCTTTCTGCTCTTATGTTCGACCAAGAACGCATCGTTGTTTTTCTAAGATAATTCATAAGTAAATTAATTTATGAACATGTTTCGATTATGTGTTTGAAAACGTATATAACATATGTTTGACTGTATTATAAATCTGTATGATGTATTCAATCCGTGATGTAAGCATTTCTGAAACAATTTTCTAATGCAAGTTTTCTGGTAGATTATGCTATTTTCAAATTATTATTAGTTTCGATTTTCCTGTATGTTTTCCTCTCCCTGTACAAATTTCCTGTAACAAAGTATTCTCAGCCACAATGTCAGATATTGTATAGTGAAAATCACTGTTTTGTTGCCTCTGTTCAGTATTGTATGTAGCATTTTGTGTTGTATAGTTGTAATCAATAATATAAGCCTGACTTAAACTTTACCATGCACATCACTGTCCTAATAAACAATATTGTCTACCGTATTAATGTCATAAGCGTTTTTGCTTGTTACTGAGATCACTTTATCTATCATGTATGAATGTAGCCACTTGTTTGAAGACTAGGTTGGTCACTTGTTAGACTTTTTCGTGGATCAATGATCCACGGCTTGCATAGTGTATATGGGTTTTATGTTCAAATAAACAATGGTCAGGCGGTTAGAATTGGTGACCTAGATCAGAACTACAAAGGACTAAAGTAGCAAAATCCCTATATCAACACTACTTCATGATGTGACGCTGCTTTGGTAATATTGGAGTGCTATTGCGATACGTCTCGGTTTAGATCCATCCCCGTTCTTTTATTTTTATAAAATTTTGTTTCTTTCTTCAACCCTTTCAGCATTAACAACTTATATGCATATTAAGGTAGATGTCTTCGCCAGTACATGAAAAGCTAAAGGTCAATATCTATAAAATTGTCCCCGTTTTCATATTTATATTCTTTTTTAGTGATTGGAACGCAAAAGTCTTGTAGATTCAATATGTTGTTTGTGAATTGTCATATGGAAGATATATATTTATTTCTTGTACGATGATCACTGAAATATTTAAATATGTATTCAGCCACGTACACCTCATCCAAGTTAATGTTAACGTTAAAATATGATTAAGTCGATACAGTAATTGGTTTTATGGCGATATTCAACAATTACATGCACATGTATTAATTTTGCATTTAATATCCTTCAAATTGCAATAGATAATCATGATGTACACTTTAAACCTGCATTGTTGTAAAAAAGAAAGGAAAATTGTACCAATAATAATGTCAGAAGTAGTTGAAATAATTGGGATGAGGTTATATTTTAATAGTCAATTGTCATTTTTTACAATTTTTCTTGAAATATTTTTGCTGATAATTAATCACGAAATCGTCATATTAAGCTGATGTGAGAGGCTATAGAGAAACACAAATACCATATTTTGAATAGCATAATTGTTTTAACTTAATGTTACTGGTGCATGTCATACATAATAGTCCAAAATCTCGAAAATGCTTAACAATCACGAAATCCATTGCAAATTACTTGAAGAGAGAAGTCATTGTTTTATTGTCACATTTCTTCTTTCCACTACTTTGAAGATAACCAATACGCCAATGGTCGTGCTGAAATTTCACCTTGTAGATGAAAAGTGATTCTAACTCAATGACGATACTGTATCCTTCGTCAAAATGAATAATCAGTGTATCATGTTGCAAGATGTCAATCAACCAGGGTGAGGACATGTAATGTAAGTAGTCCTGGATCTAATCTTCTATTTGTTCATTCAATTTCCCTCTTCCTTTCCACTACTTACAACGCAACTAAGGTATCAAACAAAGAAGTAGAGCAACATTTACCTGAATTTAATAGGCTCTTAATTACCCGTTAAGTTCGCCAGTCTCATTGAGAGACAGTTCAGCTCGATGTTGTAGCGAAAGCAATGCAACCTCTAGTCATGTACTTTTAAAGGGGTTCCGTGATTCCCAAGCATTTCAAAGGATTTCGGACCATTCTATATGACATAGACCTGTCACGTTCTTTTAGGTAAGATAAATCAATACATTCATTGCTCTAAAGACCCTCGCATTATATTCTTATACTAACGGTTTCTTGATTAATTACCAATTAAACAATCTGAATCGAAATTATCATAAATAACTCTTGCCATTGAAACAATTTCCTTTTCACAATTATTTTAACTACTTCTGGCATTATTATTCAAAAATAACTGTCCTACAAATTATGACTAAATCTTATGAGTGTTATTGATTCGGTGATATATTTGCTCAGTATGTACATATGATATTTACCACATAATTCATGTTTTTAACATTCAACGGCTCCATACAAATTTACCTATTTCGATGGATCAACGTACAAAGTTGATAAAATGAATTTTAAACAGATAGTTTAACGTTTATACTGTTACTTGAGTCGGAATATCTATCGTGTACCAATAATTTTAGTCAGTACCATATTTTTAAAATTGCCTAATGGTTTACCATTTTAAAAAAACAGCTCCGGCGGCCTATGTCGTTACAGCGTCCGCCTCCAATGCGGATGATTGCGGGTTCGAAACCCGGCCAATTCGAAGCAAAGACTGATAAAAATGGTACTAGCAGCTGCCTCATTAAGCGCTCAGCATTAAGAGTTCAGTGAAAGGAGCGGTCGGCCTGATGTCAGCATAATATGACTGGGTAGGACATGATACCACATGTCTGTGGCAAGATGCCTCAGTGCTAGATATCACTATAAGCTGCCACACTGTAGAAACCGTAGCGATATGAATGACAAAAATTCTTAGCTACGTTAAAAATCCAAATCGCTCACTCACACACACACACACACAATAAATAACAGTAAACGGACACTCATGCCCTTTCATCAAGTCAGAGATTTCATATCCAACCCGGGTTAAAACACTAAAATTAATTAAGCAGCTTAGTTTACTTCCCAACACTTAAGACTGAACAAAAGATACATTTTCCTTTATTACACTGGTTTATTGAAGGAAATAACATAACTTGTAATTGGTTAATATGTTGACTCTTTTTTGTTGTTCGCATACGATGGCATATATAATCAAAATGTATGATCCTCGAAACCTCGAAAATAACAGTGATCAGAACTAGGTCAGTCAGTGCTATTAGTTTAATACATATCGATTTATCGTTGGCGAAGCTACTCAGACTTGACTGACGCGCAGCGCAGCGACACGGTCAAAGCAAAAACCAACATATAATAATTCATTATTTTGTCGTATGTAGAAAAGAAAAAAATAGGGAAAAGTATTCTGTACAGCTTTGCTGACAAACAGCTGCATTTTGTTAAAATCAACATGCTTTAGAGACGTGATACAAGTTTATCACGAATACTACATGAAATCATATACGTTGGTATCCATAGCTAGTGCCTATTTATTTGTATGCTTGCATGGGACACAAATGTGGTCAACGCTACTTATATTTCAAACTGAACTGTAAGCAAATGAAAGTGTAATATTTTAATGACAGACTTAAAAAAGGTGTTGTGGAAAAGACGCATATTGAATTATTACCTGATGAAAATATAAGATTGATGGAAAAAGCAATAGTTTTGAAAGAGAATGATTAATAGAATACCGTATGACGAAGGGAATAAATTATGCATTTGATGTACTGCAATTCTCAAATTTGTTCGCAGCTAAATTAAACTGCAACTTAAATATATTGAACATTTTACAAAATATATTTATAATGATTCTACAAGACAGAGGGAATTTATAAAGAAACACATATTTTCAATAGCACATCAAACATTGATGCAGTTCATAAAGCAAACGTGTTAGATCCAGCATAGATAAGAGGTGAAAAGTGTCACAAAGCTTGAATTGTTTATAGGGGTGAAAAGACAAATTAAATTCTCAAACATTTATGGAAATAAAAATACGTCTTTCAGACGAGATAGTTAGATAACACCAAAAGACATGAGGCCAACATCTACAGTTGGGATGCAAGCGTATGAAAGGTAGAACGATGAAAATAAGTACATTAAGTCTTAAATATTTTCTATAGATTCGCAAAGACTGAGAAAGTTAAAATTTGAAATGAGGTGACGTCCACCGACAATGCTCAGAAACCTCTGAGCTTACTGAAGAAAAATAATTTTACACAAACATACACAAGGTCCCACTCAGAAAAGATAACGTGAATATTTTCTGATATAAGCAAATAAGAAGAAATAATCACAAGAATCCTAAATTCTAGAATGTCCAAGTACTTCACACGAAGCAAATTGGATACACGGTTTACTAGCTTTAATTGATAGATATAATACCACACTCCGTGGATCGATAAACATGACTCTAGTTGAAACATGCAAGGATAAATAAAGAGAAAATGTAGAAATGAACCTACGAGGTTGCTAGATAATAAACAAATTCGGAACAATTTAAAATTAGCAAAACAGTTATCATTTCCAGCTACAGAACCAATCGTGGAAAGGAAGATAGTCATCATACATTTGTCGAGGAAATAGTTTTAAAATATTATATATGATGCAGTTTTTTACAAACTGGAATACCTAAAGGGAGATTATAAATGAGTAACATTTTATGCTTGCATCTCTCTCTCTCTCTCTCCCTCTCTCTCTCTCTCTCTCTCTCTCTCTCTCTCTCTCTCTCTCTCTCTCTCTCTCTCTCTCTCTCTCAAAATAACATGAAAGGTTAACAAGATATTGAAATTGAAAAGAAGGACGAGTAACGCGTATAACCTCGGAAAACGTAAAGGTTACGTTAAACCATGTATCAGCTCATATACAGTTGAATGCATTACGAGTATAAAAGGAGAAGACGAGTACATTGATGCCAGCATAAAGAACCACCATTATATCGGAGTTTGATTTCTTTTATTTTGCTTTTGTTGTTGCCCTTATATTTCCTGTGAGTCACAAAGTGACACAAAAGGCAGATCGTTTTTTCTTATTTGCTATATGTATAGACTGTAATGTAGTTCTCCATATACAGAATATATGCAACTCCTGACTCTGCAAAACTGAATGCTCTTACCTATACATTATTCGACATTTATTTACCTATACAAATCACAGCAAACTACATTTTATCACGTGTTCTCGCTGCACCTTCGACATTTCCCAGCATTCAGTTTCGCACATTGTAGAAAGTAAATATGCTGAAATCATGCCCAAACGTCGGACATGTGTGGTATTTCAGTTTCCATTTAGCGTTTTTTTATTTTGTGATACGTACAAAAACGAGTCAATACGCAATTAACATTTGTCACAACATTATTATTATTTTCAGAACTTCAATATTAATAGCCTATATATACTATCTTCATTTTCAGACGTGGCTTCTTCGGGGATTGAATACCAAAGGAAGGTGTTTGTTACCTAACTATTATTGAGGTTATTTTACGAAAGCGGTGACTTGCAGATTTCAAAGCGAAATAAAGAGAAACGTCTTAAATCAGGACGAATACTCGAATATTCGCTCACCTTTTAATTTTAACTATTTAACCTAATATGTATTATAGATCTAAGTCTTTAATAATAATTGTCTTTCTGTCTCTGTTACAGATAATCGTCATTTGCCGGATGAGCCATGCATTTCAGGTGTATGTTTTGTCTGGCTGTTGCTATTGTCATTTTAATGGGCAAACAATCAAGGGCCATATGTTATCCGAGTTGCCCTTGCATGAATATTACAAATGTTTCAACCATTTGCAACGTTACAAACAACGTACCAAACAGGCCTCTCGATTGGCAAGATTTCTTTGAATTTGAATCTAAAACCATTCAAAGATTAGATCTTATATTCAACAACAGCTTTCAGTCTCATATTTTCCCATTACAAGAATTTTTCCAGTTCAACTGGCATTACCTGCAAGAACTTCTGGTTCAAAATCTCCAAACTGAGGATACGACGAACGCAGTCTTCCTAATGGCATTTTTAGAAAATTTGCCTAACTTGTCAAAGCTTGTGCTTCGGTTAGGACCAATGTATATTATTGCAGGTAATTTGCAATCACCGTTGCGTCTCAGGTACTTGGATGTCAGTGATAATGGAAATTTAAATTTCGATAATCTTGCCAAAATAATTACTGTTTCTGGAACCACATTGGAGGAACTTTATGCAAACAGTATCAACGATTTCAACGGTGCCGTTCTCGATGATTATTTTTTCAAATCTTTCGAGAAAACAAATCTTAGAATTTTACATGCCGTGGACTCTAATATTAAAATCATAAATAGCCCAAATCTAAGCAACTTTCTTCCGTTTCTTGAAGAGATTGATGTCTCTCAGAACAATGACGATATTAACATGCCTACCTATTACGGTGCTATAAACTTTAAAAACTTCAAAAGATTCTATGGTCCAAATACCCTCGTTGAATCATTGAGGCAGGATAAATGTGAATATGGCAATGGGAAAGAGAAAAGTGAGGCGGATATCTGCCTATTATTCAGTTTCATGACAAATTATATTGTTTCCAGGACATTAGAAGTTTTAAGTTTTGGTGGCAGCCAACAATGCAACAAGGTATTATGTGCATATTCAAAATGCACGTTGCCAGTGACAATGGCAATAAGAGAAGTGCACTTATCCAACTATTGTTATAAAAGATTTGATCTAGAAATTAAAGGTCTTCATAAGTTAGAAATATTTGAATTTTCCATGAACTTTTGCGAATATATTTCTCCGCTTGTTTTCACAGAGTTGAAATCATTGAAAACTCTCCTTTTAAACGGAAATTAACTCTCTAAGATGGAAAACAGCAACCCTGATGAATTTAGACACCTAATACGGAAAAACATAAATCTTATGAATCTTACTCTTTCATCAAATGGACTTGTTAAGCTTCCAAGTGATTTCTTTGCATTCAACACAGAGCTGAACATTCTGAATCTTTCATCAAATCTGTTTTCTTACCTTCCAAAAACCATTTTTGCCAACAATTCTAAGCTGGAAATCTTGGATCTTTCAAACAATCTTTTGAGTGTAACCGACTGGTTATCAAACAATATGATGCATTTACGTGTTTTGAACATTCGCTATAATCGAATAACTACTTTAGACAGTGAAACACGAAGTCTGATAGACAGTAGGTTTTTCACTACTTTCTTGGCAAACAACCCTTTAGACTGCAGTTGTGAGAACAATGATCTTTATATTTGGTTATCCAACCAAAAAGCACCCAGTGTAAATATTACCGAAGTATTTTGCACCCTAACGGGAATCTCACTCTCGAAACATATAAATGAAATTGATTCATTCAGTTATGAATGTAAGCTCAAACGTTACATTGGGCTTTTAGGTCTTACCAGCATACCATTTATTATGGCTATCTGTGGTGTCTTCTACTATCGTCATTATCGGAATAGTCTTCGCTTACGTAGAATTCGGAATCAAATCAGAGATTTTGTCGAGGAAAACATTGCCCCACAACAACGTTTTCTACTGTACCTTGCATACAGTTTTGCCAATAGTGAGACGGTACTGAAACACATCTTTCCTGAATTGGAAGCAAGGCTTCAGCGAGAACTAAAAGTTGTCCACAAGCTTGTGTGCATATCAGACAGAGATTTTGACGTGGGAACCAGTATCTCGGATGAAATTATTCGAGCTGTATCTTCGTGTACAGCCGTAATGTTTGTTATTTCGAAGGAATTCGCAAGCAGTCGCTGGTGTGAGTTTGAGTCCGAGATTGCCATCTATGAACAGAAGCCAATAATTATAGTGGTTCTTGAACGAATAAAGGTAAAATCGTTTCCTTCTTCACTTCGAAAAGTATGTTACAAATGGACAAGGATAGAATGGCCTGGACTAGAAGATGTAAACAAGCTGGACGATTTCTGGAAGAAACTTACGAAAGCCGTACTTAGATACTCTGATGTGAAATAATGATTATTCGCTCAGACTTTGATTCGCCTTTGAACAACTGTGCAACACGATCATGCCGGCGTACAATATTTTGTTACCAGTCTATCATCGGATTCATGCCATTTAGTTGAGAATTTGCCGTTTCAACGTTGAAGTTAGGCAGCAACGGTCAGCAGTAAACATAGAAAAAATAGCACCAAGATAGCAATATCTGAAGCGTGACTCTGTTAGATCTAAGATTATCATTCGGACAAATTTATATACTGGAATAGATTGTTATACTACGGCTATAACTGTTCTAGCGGCATGTAGCTAGATTTAGATAGTTTAAATTTCTATTTTATTTAATCTGTAGTGAAATATCATGTGTAGTATCCTAACTTTTAAATTCCAAACGATAGTATAACTTTGAAATTACTTGATTTACATTTGTTGTCACAAGCTTTAATAAAATGCATTGTCTTGTTTAGTTGTTTTGGGGATACAATGACACGGTACTCATGGTATTTCCATCCCTCAACTGCAATGATGCGATATAGACAAAAGGTGCTTGAGGAATGCAGGGGATTTATTGCACATGAAGTTACTAAGGTGGTCATCTTACACGTAAAGATAACTTACTTCCCTCCAATAGGAAATAAGTAGATATGATACATTAGTTATTGCAGTCATCAGGGATATTTGGTCAAGAATAGGCTTTGATACTTCAGGTAAAACTAATATAGTAATAAAGGATAACACTGGACAACAAATTTTTACAAAAGTCATGTTACTGAAATAAAATTAGTCAATTCTTATCAATTTTTATGTGCTGAACACGAATATGACAGTCAAATTGCAAAATTGGCTCTAGTTTTTTTGTAATCTGCAAGAAATTAATGTTTACATAACGAAATGCATTCCAATAGTAAAAGGTCAACTGTAATAGCCTACCTATAAAAAATCAAGTCATTGACTACATCTTAGATTTCTTCGCCTGTCTCTTGTACAGCTGTTCGGGAGCATCTCTGAGGAGTGTCCAGCAGTAGTCAGCCAGCATTGTAGTGGACCATTTTCCCTGGTATCTTTGTTCCATTGTTGCGATATCTTGATGAAAACGTTCGCCGTGTTCATCACTAACAATACCACAGTTGCTAGGAAAGAAATCCAAATGGGAATGAAGGAAGTGAATCTTTAGAGACATATTGCAGCCAAGTTTCTTATACTTCATCAACATGTCTTCTACTAGTTCCTTATAGTTTTCTGCCCTAACATTTCCGAGGAAGTTTGTAGAAACTAGGCGAAAAGCATTCCATGCTTGTTTCGCGTCACCTTCCAGCAAGTTGTTGAACCGGTCATCTTTGAAAAGCTCTCGAATCTGAGGACCCACAAAAACTCCCTCTTTAATCTTTGCTTCGCTGAGTCGAGGGAATTTTTCATGCAGGTATCGGAATGCTGGCAAAGTCCGGTCAATGGCTTTCACGAAGTTCTTCATCAAACCTAGTTTGATGTGAAGGGGTGGTAGCAAGATTTTCTGAGCCTCAACCAGAGCTGGGTGTTGGATATTCTTCTCTCCAATGGCTACATTCTGCCTGTGAGTCCATTCCTTCCTCATGTAGTGCATTTCCCTTGCTCGGCTATCCCACTCGCATAAGAAACACATGTATTTTGTATATCCTTGCTGCAGTCCCATTAAAAGGGCAACTACCTTCAAATCACCACAGAGGTGCCAGCTGTACTTGTTATACTCAATGGAATTCAGTAGCTGCCTTAAGTTATCGTATGTCTCTTTCATGTGGACAGCATACGCTACTGGAATAGATGGAAGAATGTTTCCATTGTGCAAAAGCACAGCCTTGAGACTCAGTTTCGAAGAGTCCACAAATAGTCTCCATTCTTGTGGGTCATGAGTGATTTTTAAAGCATTCATGAGGCCCTCAATATCGGAACAGAATATCAGATTACTTTCCTTTCTGAAGAAAGGCTCCAATTGCTGGTGGCGCTTTCGATATGCAGTAATTGTGACATCTTCTTCTAGAAGATTCCATTGTTGGAGTCTTGATCCTAGCAATTCTGCCTTGTTCTTTGATAAGTCCAAATCACGAATCAGGTCATTTAGTTCTTCCTGTGTTATTCTGTGTGGGGTTGATGATGCACCACAGTGAAAATCTGGATCACTGCATGCTGATGGACCAGGAGAAGAACAGGTCGACTCACCTTTGTCTTCGTCAGATGAATCAAGAGAATATTCTGCTGGAGGTTCTGGAATAGGAAGTCCCTCACCATGTGGAACGGGTCTCAATGCAGACGGAATGTTTGGGTAGACTATTCTCGACTTCTTTCGCTTCGTTATTCCGCCGGAAAGAGGAGGAACCAAGCAGAAGTAACAGTCATTTAGGTGGTTGCTTGGCTCTCTCCACACCATTGGGACTGCAAACGGCATTGATGACCTTTTGCAATTCAACCACTGTGAAAGCTGTGTTGTACATGTAGCACAGCATATATGCGGAGCCCAAGGCTTGTCTTGGTCACCAACCTTGCATCCGAAGTAAAGATGATATGCCTTCTTCACTTGAGAATTGATACTTTTCTTCTGGTTGGCAAATGTCACTTCCCCACAAATATAGCAAAAATTGTCCGCGGTATTAACACACTTTCGAGGCATTACTGTTCTTTATTGTACGTAAATGGATAAAATAATAAGTTTTATGTAACAGTAGCTTGAACTGTCTCGCACAACGTCTAAAATATTTTAAATGCTGAACCTATCTGATTGGGCTTTATATAGTACACTGCTTACGTCAGCTTCAGCAGCCGCCTGGCATTAGTATAATAGGTCTACACATGTATAGTACACTGCTGACGTCAACTTACTTCAGCAGCCGCATGGCATTAGTATTGCATTGCATCAGAAAATGATGCAATCAACTGTGGATGATGTGAGCATGATGGTATTATGCAATGTTACATCATTATTCCGGATGTTGCTGCAGTCCTACTGGAGAAATTTACACAGTGAAACATAGAAAATGAGGTATATGAATATCTTCAAAACGAGAGCCAATACAAATTGTTCACGGTTATATTCGTGTTCGGCACACCAAAATACTACAGATTAGGGCCTTTTCAAGTCAGTAATGATTTCACTGTTGACCAGTGTAATTTGTTCAGGGTAGGCGTTGACTCTCCAGGTGAAATTAATACAGTTATCATTGATAGTAAGTCACGGGTAGGTTTTGCTACTGCTGGAAAAAAAAACGAATACAGTCTAAACTGATAATAAGTCATGTGTAAGCTTGGACACTGGTGGAAAACTAATATTCAAGCTTTGACACTACAGGTACAACTAATCCAATCAGTAGCCATATGTCAATTTTAGGCTTTGAAACTTCAATTACATCTGATATAGTCCTGAGTGATAGTAAGTCATGGGTTGGTTTTGAGACTGCAAGTGAAAATATTAGTCATATGTGGTCTCAAGTCAAAGTTATTCTTTGAAGCTGCAGGTAACACTAATACAGTCATAACTGATAGTAAGCCAAGGATAGGTTTAAATAGTATAAAGTTCATCCGTTAATCTGAATAGGAAATAACTCAAAACAAAACAAATCATGACTTATTAGCCAATGTATGTAAATAATTATCTACTTTTTCCGTCTCTACTACCATCATCATCAAACCCCCAGCCTAAACTATATATATATATATATATATATATATATATATATATATATATATATATATATATATATATATATGAATATCAGGTGCGAGCCGTGCAATCACGTTCATATTCATGACTTGACTGCGGTCATGGTGATTGACTCATTTATGCTATATATACAATAGGTTTTTAGATAACACTTTTCTGCATTAGCAGCTCACAATTTGTATATTGTTTCTCAAATCATGCCATTTGGATAACGTTATTATATACCTAAATTACACTCTCCGGTCTTTGCTGTCAGAATATGCGTATAACTAATCAGCTTTCAATGTGTGTGATTGTTTTCAGTCATCTTATCTGTATTGTATTACCATAGCAACTTATATGTCAGTTATCTATTCTTAGCCAATTCTTTACAGATTTTGCATCAATTATTGTACCGTCATGTACAGTTGATATATGTAATTATTTGACTGTATACAAGTTTTTGAATATAATCTATATTACATTAGAGTGTACGTTTAACCGCTTCAATATTATTTTTTGTCGTTACAAAAATGTTCCTATTATACACAATCTTAATCATGTATATATTCTCTTCATTCTTCTGAGGGTCACGTGATATATTAGTACATGCTAAATGGATTTCATTTTTAAATAAAGTCTTTATTATTATTATTATTATTATTATTATTAAAATTATCATTATTATGTCCTGAGACGGAAACATATTTTTTTTGTTTTCATGATGATGAGGAGGAGGAGGAGGATGAATTGTGAAAAGGCTGCTTCTAATATATAGCTGCCTTCTATCTCCAAGTGCTCCTACTTCATCAGCTAGAAGCGATTGCCTAGAATGGAGTATTATAAACATAAAGGAATTAGTTTGGCATGGTTGGTTCTGGAAAATAGTGACCATTGAGTCTCAATGATTGTGATCTTTGGTCAAGACACGTATTTTAGAATAAATCTTGATTATAGAGAGACCATTTATAATGCATTTTCCATGACCTTTAGCACCCAACTACTATTAATATCATTTCATTACTTTCACAAGTTTTTTGAATGAAATAACTCTGAACTAAAATGTTATTGTGCAAATCTTAGACTTTGTCAAAATGACACTGACGGTTTATGTTTTTAATTTAAAAGTAACAGTTAATTTCTTGCCTTAATACAAAACTCTCCACAAATGTTGGTCAATGTATGTAATATAGAACCAATGTTATTTCGAATATTTATTTTCTTTCTGGCACAATGAATCTGAGCTTTGATCATTTGAACCCCAACCGTATATTATCCTGAGACTTTATTGACACTACGTGCTTCAAAACGGAACATGTTTTGCACGTAAACTATTTCCGTAGTATATTTTTTTTGTACGGAAACTATTATTCCTCTTTCCGTAGTATATTTTTGTACGGAAACTAGTATTCCTCTTTCCGTAAGTGTCCTTGATCGTTTATTTCAAAATCAACAGCCGCCTCCTTATCCTGATTTTAAGGTCTATATTTTAACAAGGCAAAGTTCAATACTTGACTCGAATGATAGTTGAGTGTCAGTCATATTAATTTGTATTGAGCCATTGGACCTCTGGATTGGTAATAGACACGTTTGTGGGACTTCACTAGCGAAACTTACAATAGTATATTCTGGATGTTCGTCGGAACATGATTCCAAAAGTTCGTCTTCAGCATCTGAGCAATAGCCATGAGGGCGAGCGGTGTATATACAATTGGCAGTGTCTGTGTAAAAGACTTTAGCTCCTTAAAGATCCAAGACAGTATACATTTGCAAACGGGCATTGCCTGACACGCAAGTTGCAATGATAACATTTTCAAACTCCTCGGACGATGCAAACTCGGCAACTTCTTCCTATTTCATCAATATTAAAGCTTCACATAATATATCCACGTGCTTCATGCATTTTTCTTTGCCGACCATGAGTTGATTTTAACGACTTGGATCTGGCAAGTGTTCCTTTTTGTGGCAATATCGGACGCTGAACCAGTTTTACCCACATACATTTCAGGATAATGTTTGCTAGGGATTGTCTTCTTTCGATTTTCCGACGTATTTAAACGTGATGCCTTCTCAAGATCGCTATCGTGAATGTCTCTTTGACTTGTGAAGTCTGCCACCAAGAAAGATAACATAACCGCTAGTTTCTTGCTGCAGAGTTTGGAATTCATTGACGTAACCTGAGAAAAGTCGCCCATTGGACTTGTTGCCCTGTTGTATTGTTCTCTGTCAGGAAAATGTCAAAATTTCGCACACATTCAACCATTGGTATTGGCGATGGAGAGAATGTAAACGATTCGACATTAATGAATTGGCATTTTAGTGGTGGTGGATGGCATTGACACAGGCTCACGCATGTCGTCTTCAAAGACAATAGGATGCACGTCGGGAACACATTGTTTAGCTTTCGCGGTGTCAGCGAAATTGGTTGTCATCGTCTCTTGGCTTTTCTTTGTTTACCTTCATTAGGTTCCAATTTTGCCATCTTGATATGACTAGGGTACACACTATTTCCTTATTTATTCTGCTTCTCTCTCCATTGAGAAAATATTCTTTAACATTCAGTCTGAGACAGTGGAAGATAAACAACTAGTCGTCCTTAGCGGCATAGATTTAAAGAGTCATTCAAAAATACACTTCCAGTACGACTACGGCCTTCTCCACGCAAGATAAATGTCAAGATACCTGCTATATCGGTGAAGAGAATGTTCATTTAGATCCTGAATACTTAAAGTGCAGAAGAAAATGAACTAATGCATGGAAAAAAAGAGAGACAACTTAAATATACCTATTATCAATGTCAAGAAAAGGGCAGTGATCTTCCGATTGTCTCAAGAAAACATAGACAAAAAGGAGGAAAAACTTTACCAGAAAAAGAAGAAGAACCCATACCCATGAAAAATTCAAATGGTAAGACAAATATAAGAAAATGAAGGAGAAGAGAAAGACCCAATCCCAGTAAATAAAATACCAAATAAAAGCAAAAAAGAGTCAGTGAAGTAAGCAAAAATTTGAACTTTGGTGATGTAATATGAAATTCATTGTTTTTCTGAACTGATAGTAAGGTATCAAAGTAAAACCTGTCTAATTGTCTTCATGTAAGAGTATTATTGATAAGATACCAAAACCCACAAATAAATGCACACATTTCGTCATGGAGGGATTTACGTTTCATTTGATTCGGTAAACAGTGAGTGGTATCTTTTTCGTAGGAGATATACATGGCATTGTAAAAAGACCGTTGTTTCATCATAAAAACATAGTTTATGAACTTGACAATCATTAGCTGCAGCTGTGCTAATCCTTTTCTACCTTCGAGAATTACTCCTGCTGCATTTCCTTCTCTTTTGTTAGTGATAATATTGACTGCTGCTTGCGTATCAGTGGCGGTGAGACGTTATGTAGTCACAAAAGATTTAGAAATCTTGGATCATGAAGGCCTCTTTCTCTTCGGTAGGATAAAATAATAAGGGGAAAATAGTCACATTTTCTAAATATTGTGTGTTATGTTTAAATTGTGTTGTTTTGTTATACACATTTATTTCATAATCTGAAGTGGTTTGGTACAGGGTATATATTCCACTTGTCTTCACGGCAAGCTTAACAGAGCTTTTGCTATAAACGATGTTGTCCGGGTGTGGTGTATATTATTTTGCATTATTAATATTTTGAGTTTCTATTGCATTTATAAACAGAACCCGTTAACATAGGGCCATCAGAGAAAAGAAATAATTTTTGTACGTTATGGAAGGAAGATAACATTTAATTCTCCATTTGAAAAATTGTATGCAGTTAGCCTTTAATAATTTCAGCCGCGCATAACACGTTTACAGTTGAACCTGTTTGTGTTTTCGAGGTGGAAAATGGACAAATTCCGAAAGATTAACATTTGTTTTGTTTCCCTTTAATATTCTGGAGAGTAATTTCCTTTGCATCAAATACCGCTTAGGAAAACTGTATCGAGATGACATTGACAATGTAAATAGAATGTCGATCAGACAAATAATAAATAGGTTAACTACCTCTTGTCCAGTGCCATAAGTACACTCGAATATCATGATTTAAATGAAGTTTATATAAATGGTGAAGACTATAACCATGTTCTTGAGAACGTTTGCATTGCACAGACACATTTTAGAGGTAGGGAGGTAAGATTTAAGCAGCCACTATTTAAGAAAACCAAAGCAAACCAAACCAATCCAATCCAAACCAAACCAAACCAATCCAATCCAATCCAAACCAAACAAAACCAAACAAAACCAAACCAATCTAAACCAATCCAATCCAAACCAATCCAAACCAAACCAAACCAATCCAAACCAAACCAAACCAAACCAAACCAAACCAATCCAAACCAAACCAAACCAAACCAATCCAATCAAATCCAAACCAAACAAAACCAACCCAATCTAAACCAATCCAAACCAAACCAATCCAAACCAATCCAAACCAAAACAAACCAATCCAAACCAAACCAATCCAAACCAAACCAAACCAAACCAAACCAAACCAAACCAAACCCAACCAATCCAAACCAATACAAACCAAACCAATCCAAACCAAACCAATCCAAACCAAACCAATCCAAACCAAACCAACCCAAACCAATCCAAACCAAACCAAACCAAACCAAGCCAAATCAATCCACCCTCCCAACATTTTTGGATGATATCATAATGATTTTTTTATATGTACTGTTGATACATCAATACATTACTGGGTATGATTCAGAATGCCTTTTGAACTCATTCGGGCTACTCCGAACTACTGGAAATGATAGACAATTATTGTCTTTTTCGGATCTCATTCACCATACTGTAGAATATCTGTAGTTCTTTCACATATATTTTTGGTAAACAGATTAATATTTTCATTTATACATTATTTGTTCGCTTCGCTCTGTCTTATCTTTTGTTTTTTGTTTTTTGTTTTTTGTTTTTTGGGGGGTTTTTTTGGGTTTTTTTAAGATCGCAGAGTCATAACAGTGTCTGTCTGACAAATATCGAAATAGGAACAGAAAGATATCGAATTTGCGGGGTACACATTCACTCCTTCTCTTTTTCCATTAATGAACACGGATACATTTTGCAGTTAAAACTGTAAATCCTCCCTTTGATCAGTTGTTTATTTCATGGACGTCAAAGAGGTTAAGTTCGTTATCTGTGCGTGGTTTTATGTGATTTGGATTTTTAACACTTTTGCAGTCATATCACTAGGGTGTTTGCAGTGTGGTAATTTATAGTGAGGTGTAGCTGTTAGTGTATCATGCCGCAGACATAAAGCATGATGTCATATTATCCTGACACCAGGACAAACGGCCTTATCACTAACGTTAGTAATGCTGATCGTCTAGCGAGGCGGCTGTTAGTACCATATTTATTAATCTTTGGTATAACTCGGACCAAGGTTCGAACCAGCGAGCTACCGCTTCTGTGGCCGACACTCACACGACTTAGGCCACCGTAGCGGATCATTATCTGTACTATGTGTTGGAGGTTGTACATAATACTCTTATTATTTCTGCATATTTTAGACACACACTCGTCTTTTGTAAAATTGGACGGCGATACTGTCATTAATATTAATGTTATGTGGCGCTTCTTCTGTGCACGGTCACATAGGGTTTCATTTCTTTCCTCGTGTATGATAAACGTGTCCGTACCCCATATACAAAACATATCACAATGAAGTATTGTGTTTCATCACGTAAATTATATGATACTTGATTCAGTAAATTTACTGCTATGATAAATTGTTCTGAGTATTTATTCTCATTTCTCTACACTGCTTAGAAACACCTATTAATAATGCTCCTTGTGTGAATGAATGTCTTATCAATTCCCTGTACTTCTCCATCCTCCTCGCCCGCTTTGTCTCTGCATATTTATCATAGGGACAAAAATACTCGGAAATCATAGGAGTCTTTAAAAAGAATTCGACCAAGATGAAAATCAAGAAACCGACTCGCACCTTGATAACATGTCTAGCCTTTTATGGAATCATTCCTTACGGTGTTACTAAATATCAATAATAGAAACATGCCGTAGACAGGTAGATGAAAGGGCTAAACTATGATTTACGTGGGCAGACCGTCTCCGCATGCTGGAATATACTTGATGCTTTGTTTTTGGCTTTTAATCTATAATAAGATCCAAAAACAGGCAATTTTGAAATGTTTAAACATCTAATACTAGCTGTGATGTTGGGTAAATCAGCTTGTCAGATTTACCTCAATTAATACAGAACGCTCTCTCTCTCTCTCTCTCACTCTCTCTGTCTCTCTTTCTATCTCGCTCTATCTCGCTCTCTCTCTCTCTCTCTCTCTCTTATTGGCAGAGGTCACATATTTCCTGTAGAAATAATACATAGAATCTTGACCCATTTTTGAAGGGCAGGCCATTGAGTTTAGGTTTTCACTTCATAATTGGTAATTCAGAATTTTAATATAATTTAGAGGTCAGTTTTATGAAGACATACTGTTAGTCCAGTAATGTTTATTTGATCCAGTTTTAAGAAGAAATGCATACGAAAACAAGTGTCAGAAAAATAAATAATTTATAAATATTTATCCCATTTTCTCTAACTTAATAGGTACAGATGGTCTTCGCAAATTAATTATCTGAAAATATTATTGTGCTTTTGAGAGATATTGCTAAGACCACCCTGTCTTTCCAACAGTGTCAAGCTCACAATATTTGCAATATTTGGGTGAAATCTGGTTGCATGAACATATTCCTTTTAAATTAATTCATAGTTCATACATCGCAATCAATGTAACTTAGTACCTGCTTATCCAATTCAGTTCATGTTAGAGGCATTGTGTGATTGTTTATGATCGTGAAGTATGCCAGAAATCTTTGGGTACTAGTTCAAAACATTATACATCAGTAAATGGATGAACTCTTTTTCTTCTTGCATTGTTACGTTTTCATACCTGATACTTCCGTAAACCATTATGTGGGTGAAGCAAAGGTGGTATCATCCTCTGACTTCATTGCATTATTTTATTCCATGTCCTTGTTTCCCTTTTGTTATTGTTGCACTTTCTGTTTCATTACGTCATCATTGGTCCATTACTTTATTGTACTTATAAGTACCTGTTCTTCCTTATTGACTTTAACTCTTCTCTTCAAAATTTAACTCAGTTTTCTGTGGCATAGATGATCACTGAAATATTTAAATATGAATTCAATCACGTACACCTCATCCAACACTAGCATGCACATTTTGTAATTTTGTATTTAATATCACTCAAATTATAGTAATTAATAACGGTTTTTAATTTAGAGCTGCTTTATTGTGAACAAAAATAAAATGGTACCAATATTAATGCCAGAAATAGTTAAAATAATTGTGATGAGGTTATATTTTAATAGTCGAGGGTTATTTATGGCAATTTTGATTGACATATTTTTACTGTCAATTATCAAATCGTCATATTAAGCTGATGTGAGAGGTTATAGAGAAACACAGACATTAAACATGTCTAAATTGGTTTCCTTTCTATTAATTTTACAGGTGCATGCCATACATGATAATCCTTTGAATATTACTTGAAAAGAAAAGTAATTGCTTTATTGTCACATCGTTATGAAATATATCGCGATGAGAATGTATAACTTAAGGTATTAAACACCCTGCAACATTCAGATGTAAGTTGCACATTTCATTTTATATGATTACTTGATAAAATTAAGTATAAAGCTTACGAATGGATTTAATCTTCTAATTGTGTATTCCCATACACAAAAATTTCCTCCTTCCTTTCCATTACTTTCAAGGTAACTAGCACGCAATGGGTTTGTGCCGAAATTTTACCTTGTGGTTGGAAAGTGACTCTAACTCAAAGACGATACAGTATCCTTTAAGTCTGAAACTTCCTTCATCAAAACATCGGTGTATCGTGTTGCATGAAGTCACTCAACCCGGATGAGGACAATAATTTTTTTTAGAGGCAAAAGGTGGTAACACATATATACCCTTTCGATAATGGTTAGTTTTATTATTGCCTTTTAATAAGGGTTATGTCTGCAAATATGTATTGTCTCATTTTGCCTAAAAAAAATCATATAAAAATCTAAGTATGTTAGTTCATTCAATAAAGGTCATATCAGCCTGTACAGATTGTCATTTCTTGCCAGTGAACGTCTTGCTAAATATGGTGTGCGATATCACCGTTAAATCCCGTTTATCATGTATTTTTTCCAGATTTGTGTCACGGTACATTTTCACAGTACCGGTACCTACCTGGGTAGTTTCCGTCAGTAAGAAATATACGGGGATTCCCAAGCAAACATTTTACGAATACGTTTATATTTTACGTATCTTTTTCATGAAAATAATTTCCCCAAAATAATAACGTTTTCACAAAATAGTTTTATATATCACATATTAATTTGCACGAAAACAAATACAATTTTATAGACAAATCTTGAATTCTAAATATGTCACGTATGCCGAATGTGTTGTTGTGAAAGATAATAAGGCCAAATCCAAGTTTTGGAAAATATTTCGGATTAAAATAAGGATTAAAATGTCAATTTTGTAAAGTTATTTTTAGTGTATGTTAAAGCGTTTAGCACATTTCTTACTGTAAGACAGAGAATCAGCCAAAGACTTCTCAGAGACTAGTTGTTTCTGTTTGGATTTTACGTAATTTGTATAGTAAACTAAATGTATTCTGTTTTGTTTTTTTGTTTTTTTGTTTCAGTGTATTACTGGTCCTCTCTGAAAACTGTCTTAACCAGGTGTTGACATCAATTCAGACTTTCACTTTCTATTTTATTAATAGTGTAGTTAGTAAGTTATAGACTTCAGTATCAGTTCTTCCTATTTTTATCAACAATATATCAATATGTTTCATAGGGTGTCAACCATCGTATAAACGTAATCATCCCACTTTAGTAATATTTAAAGAATGTTTATAAAGTATGCAACATACATAGGGCGAATTCGTATACTATAAGGTATTGACCATAACATTGTTTGGTTTTTTGAGGGGTTTTTAGGCGCAGGGGTCTCCGATCTTAGTTTGCGCTCTTATTTATTTTTTGTATCTCAAGTTGATTGATTTGCAAAAATAAAACAATATAATGGATATAACGTTGTATTAACCTGCTATAAATCAAAGCAAGATATTTGGAAACTATGTGAGAGCTGGAAATAAATAAATCCTCACCCTTTAAGTCTTTGACCCTAATATAAATGTGGTATCCCATGGTATGTTCTGCTCAATATCTAGAAATACCGCGGAACAGAATTTGTCGTGGTACCCGGCTCTACGGTTAGTGTCTATGAATTAACGTGACAGGCCATGTCCGATTGTATATGTGGTCATGTCATGTCACTGAAGTTATGTCCGATTATATGAATTATCATGTCTGGCAATGTTATATCATGCCACGAAAGGCTATGTCAGCGTCTAAACATTGCCATATGTTACTATGGAATGTAAAAACAAAGTCATAACTTTGAGCTCTGGATTTGCTGTAGGATTCAATTATCATTTTTGGGTATTTATCTATGCGTAAGTTTTACCTAATCACTCACGAAGTAAATAAAGTCCAATTTACTTCCAGTATGGCATCGTATCAGCAGATGTCATCAACAAAACATTCACTTTTATGATGCTCGAAGTTTTTCTTCATTAGTTTCTTCACTGCAACTGAATACCAAGCTCAATCTTTGTTAGTCAAGAGTTGTTTATTCTTTATACTGTAATACATAGTGTCATATTAGTCACATAAGGAGCATGTAATTGTTATTATTTTAATATATAAACATTGGTTGATGTTGTTTAAACTATTCCTTTTAATATAACATTATGTTTGCGTGTGGCACGAGTCCTGGAATGCAATGATGTCTTTGCAGTCACTCTGTGATTTTAATCATTGGGTTGCAGGTTTTGGTCCCAAATCACAAACGTTTTGGGTGGTGCCATTAATTATTATGGTGTAAGGCATTGATACAGTTAGGCTTCACATAAAATTACATGGTAACCCAAAATAGCCCGCAAAATTTACCGATGTATAAAACAAATTCTTTGTCAGTATCATGTGACTGTTTATATCCAATCAGATCGCAGAAACACCGGTTCATTCAAAACAATTGGAATTATTTTGTGTTGCTAAATATCGATATGAATATGCACTTACTACGACTTTCAGAATCCTGAGACCGCCAGCTCTTTGTTGTATTCTGAGATTTTATTTTATCAGAATTGTTGTGCGCATGTATCACCCCAATGAAAACCTTCTCTAAGTTAGTTAGAGAGCTTGTGAGAAAGGAAGTGTACACATCGATAAAGTATTGCATGTATTATCTAATATTCTGACACCTACTTCTGCTGCTTGTTTTTTAAGACATAACAGTCACTGAGACAAGCTAACCAGCCGAAATAAATGAATGAAAGATGTGATGTCATTTATAGGACTAATATCAGGGATAAAATAGGTTTTTATAGCAACAATACATTTTTTCAAGGCATTTGAGGTTCGGAAATACATTACATATTGCAAATTCCAGGTCTACACTGCTTGAAAATTATATAGTTTGTCCGTAGTCAATATGTTCGGGGTGGTCGAGTAGAGATATTATATTTCACAAACATCCTCGTTACGATAACATAATTAATGTTTGCTGAAATATACATATCTACTGAAGAATATTTGTTGATGTGAGTAATGACAAACGTATAGCAGCCGGAGTCTATACTCTCGATCTTTGAACTTATAGTTTCGAGTTAGAAAGGTAGACGATCAGTAGCAATCAGATGTTTTTGACATCCAAACATATGAAAAAATATAGATACAGATACATCTTGTGAATTATAATTGTCATTCCATGTCACACATGGGCTCAGATGTACAACCAGTAAAGGAAGGTGTTGTAGATAACCTTTTCATAGACATCTTTTCTATCTCCGTGAATTTATTCCCATAGCTGGACGACGCTTGTGTAAGTATTAAAACTTTCAGGATTTATAATGGGTGCCTTAAATAATATCCCCTGTCAGCTGTAGAAGATGGTACAAAAACATCTATAGAACACTTTAGGCTTGACATGATGTATTTTGGGGTGAGAATAACAAGCAATCAGACGAATCGAAAATTATGCTGTTATTTTCAACTATTTGCCACATTTTGTAAATCAGTGTAAAATGTTTATATTCCAATGTTTGTTTAAAACCTGAGTCACCATTTGATATTTTGAATATAACTTTGCTTTCCAAAACTAATATCATATTATAGAATCATATTTGTGAACCATGCAAGTTTGTTTTTGTAGCAAAACTAGTGCTGTTTAGTTGGCTTAAAATTTAGCCACTTAATTCATTGGTAGCAGATGTACCAAATTAATAATCATGTTATTGTACAATACATGTTTTCCTAAGAGTGTCAGTCCTTGTACCATACATTTTTCTTTCTCCGTGTAGCCTCGCCTCGCATTGATAACAACCACTAGGTGGTATATCATTCGAATCGTATCGTATCGTATTCTGATTTTGGCGTGGATATTTGACAGGCCTTCGCTGCAAATAAAACTACTTGTATATGGTCTGTGCAACTAATATTATGTATGATCTTCATCCTACCAAACACATCGGACCAATTTCATAAGTCTATATATAAGTAAACAATCATACACATCGATCCAATGACGTAAGTCTTTATATAAACAAGCACACATATCGGACCAATGTCATAAGTCTATAGGTAACTCATCGAAGACACCACCGATGGCAAAAGTCTATATGTAACCCATCGAACACATCGGACCACTGTCATATGTCTATACGTAACCCACTACACACAACGGACCAATTTCATAAGACTACATATTCCACACAACTCACATGGGAACAACGTCATGAGTCTATTCCATTAAATTCATCGGACCAATGTCCTAACTCCATATGGTAGCCGACAAATACATCGGACCAATGGCATTCGTCCTGACGTACTACCACAAATATTCGACCAATATAATCAGTTTATATCTAAACCATCAGACACATGGGACCTATGCTAGAAGTCAATAACACCAAACACACCAGACCAATGTCATAACTATTCCACCAAACACGTCGGACCAATGAAATAAATCAATATGTAAGCCACCAAACACATCGTACAACGTTCTAAGTTCATTCCACCAAATATATCGAAACAATGTCATAACTCTATACGTAAGTCACCAAACACATCGGACAACGGTATAAGTCTACTCCACCAAACTCATCGGAACAATATCATAACTCTATATGTAAGTCATCAAACACATCGGACATATGTCATACCTCTATATGTAAGATACCATATACATACGACCGATGTCACGGGTCAATTTGTGATTCAATCATATACTCCAGACCAATGTAATATGTCTATTCCACCGAACACATCGAACCAATATCATTAGGCTACATGTAACCGACCAAACCCATCAGACCTATGCCATAAGTCTATTCAACCAAACACATCCTACAAATGTGACAGAGGAGTGCCCTACATGTCCCGTGTATGAAATACACGCAAATGTTAATAGACTGTATCACTAGTTTGTACTAAGAGTACTCCAACGTAGATGATTTTGATTTCAATGTCTCTTGACCGGTATTTTAACGGTGACCTGTTCCAACAGTAGGAAAAGTTTACAGAAAATTCCTCGAGTCGATTTTGAAAAATTATCGGCTAGATAGGGAATGTCGAGCACAATGCTTGCCGTCCTAAGATGATATCATACATACTTTTCTGGGTCATTATGTCCCTCTCAAGAGTTTTGACAGGGACCTATCTTTGATATTTGATCTCTAAGGGATAGAGTCCATCCACGAAGGGAGTCCTGACGAATTCGTCAAGAAATAGGAACGAAATAAGAGGCGACTAGATGAAGGAGGTCGAGTAAAATTCATGCCGTAAGAAGATATCTGACGTATTCAACTGGGCTATTACGTCCCCTCTTAAGAGCTTTCCACGATGAAAGTCCTGACGAAATAAGGAAATATGGAAATAAGGGGCGTCCTACAGGTACTGGGAATGAAAAAAATCACAATTCTTAATATATTTGTATCAATAGTTTGTACTAACTGAGTTTATACTTTGAGGATTTTGATTTCAACGACTCTTCAGTTAGAGACCCATTCTTACGGCACGAAATTTTGAGAAAATTCGTCAAGTCTAGTCTGAGAAATTCGCGGCTAGATGAACGAGGTCGGGAACATCACATACCATAAGAAGATTATATCTTTTGACCACAGCTGGGCCATCACGTACACTCTTTATAGTTTTGACATGGACCCTTCTATAATATTCTATCTCTAGGGGATAAAGTACATCTACGAAGGAAGTCCTGACGAAATTGTGAGAGGAGTCAGTTATATAAGATGTAGGATATACGAACCGTAAATGAAAAGAAAACGCAAAAGTTAATTGATTGTATCAATAGTCTAATAATTGTACTCCAATTTAGAGGATTATGAAATGTTTAAAGAATTTTCTTCGAGCGGATTTCTAGATTTCGTGGCTAGAGGCAGGAGCTCGAGTGATATGTTGTCTCTAGAGGATAAAGTTCATTAGAAAAGGAAGTATTGATGTATTTCGTTGATACGAAACAGCGATATAAGAGGCGCCCAATGAGTGTCGAATATGAACAACACAAACACGTTAATAAATCTTTTCAATAATTTGCATTGTACTCCTTTCTAACAGTAGGACGCATTAGAAGAAACCTTTTCCAGCCTATTTCTAGAAAATCGCGGCTTGATAAAGCAATGAGAGCTCTACACATTCTGTAAGAATATATATTACGTTTCCATTTGAGCCATTACCTCCCCCCCCCCCCTTTATTCAGTTCTTACATGGACCCTTCTTTGATATTTTAACCCTAGGGTACAAAGTCCACCAACGAAGGACGTCCTGACATTTAGTAGAGAGAAAACAGAGAAATAAGGGCGCACTATGGGTATCAGGTATAAACAAAACTGTTAATAGATCAGTCATTTGTACTAATTGTAATCCTGATCGCAAGACTGATTTCTACGTCTCTTGGACAGTATCTAATGAAAGACCCGTCCGAGCAATAGAAAACTTTTCAACAAAAAAAATCGTCTCGCCGATTTCGAGAAATTTGCGGCTAGATAATGTGGTTCGGATGGAACATAGGAAGATTATATCTTACGTATAATGCTGGGACATTACCTCCCCTTCTTAAGGTGTTTCGACATGGACCCTTCAGTGACATTTTGACTCTATCGGAACTAGAATGTCAAGGAGAGGAAACGTCCAAATAAAGGACACCCTATGGGTAACGGGTATGAAAAACATGCACAATTAGGATCGATTGGATCAATATTTGCATTAATATGACACATATTTAGAGAATTTTGATTCTAAAGCCTCGTCGACGGTATTTTGAGTTATATATGTTCCAACAGTAGGAACATTGTGAAGAAAATTCGTCGAGCCCATTTCGATAAATTTTCGGCTAGATCAAGGGATTTGGGTGTACTTCATGCCGTGTTGTATATATTATCTATGCAGTTGAGACATTACGTACCCTCTTGAAAGAGTTTTGAAATGGATCCTGCTTTTACATTTTATATACAGGGGATAGAATTGACCCATGAAGGCCGTTCAGACGAATTTCGTCGACAAAAATCAGGGAAATAAGGGGTACCCTATGGATACTGGGTATGAAAAATACGCACAATGTAAATCGATTGGATCAATCATTTTTAATTTGATAACTACTTGGATGATTTTGTTTTCAAAGCTTCATCGTTGGTATCTAGATTTGTGTGTATTCCAACAGTAGGAAAATGCTATAGAAGATTAGTCTAGCCGATTCCGAGAAACTTATGGCTGTATAACGGGTTTGGGTACACTGCATGAGGTAAAAGAATTATATCTTACGTATACAGTAAAAAGTTTTGAAATGGACCATTCCTTAAGATTTTATCTCCGTTGGATAGAGGCAACCATAGTAGAAAGCCCTGACGAATCAGAGAAATTAGGGAGTAACTATGGTTACTGGGTATGAAAACATGTGCACAATGTTGACCGATTAATTCATAACTTTTACTAGTTGATACGCTTTTAAAGGGATTTTGATTTCAACTCTTTTTCAGCGATATCTAACCCGGTAACGATTCCAGCAGGAGGAAAAGTTAAAAGAAAATTCGTTAAGCCGATTTGGAGATTTTCTCGGCTATATTAAGAAGCTGGGTGTAACACATTCCGTACAGATATTATATCTTACGCGTAAAGTTGAGATATTACGTACCCTCCTGAAGAGTTTCGACATTTACCCTTCTTTGACATTTTATATCGAGGCGATAGAGGCAATCCACGAAGTCATTTTCCTTTCATATAAACTAATATTAGTTTCGTTAACGTTTATGTTTAATTTCAAATGTTATCGGACTTTGTAGTGATGTCTAGTGTATTATTTTGGGTCACATGATTTCGCCTATACTGTTTCTCCTTATGCCATTTCTTTAACGTATTGATAATATTTCTTGCCTTGAAAATATACACCTCAATCACCCTATATAGGTAACTATGTTACCTGCAACAGCAGAGAATGCGAACAAACTTTTTGCTGAAACGTATCTTTGAAAACTAAAAACGACATACGACAAAATAAAAAAATAACGTCACTGACGCTAAACCAAAGCACAGAGAGTTTCTGTCCTAGAGTCTCCCTCCCAGAGTCTCTCTTGGGGGGTTATGTTTTGGTTACTTTATTTTTGTCGTTTGTGTTTTTTAAAAAGTATATATGTTGTCGTTTACCCATATGATGTCTCAAAGAGGTCGCACCCTCTCTGCCGCTATAATTAGATCATTGTTTATATCAATAATGACACTGGGTACGGAATCTCATACATCTTGGTCGCACAAACTTCAAGAACGTCATGAACCGCTAGTATATTATGCAGAAAGTACAGAATAATTATCTAAGCCTATTACAAAGGTTACTGAAAGAGTTGCAGAAGCTACTGAAGGTCTTCTTCCAACGTTAGAACCGACTGCTGCAGCTACTAGGAAAATGGCAGAAAGAACTAAAAACACCACAAAAGAAAGATTTTACAAAAACTTACAACTGATATAACTGCTGCTCAACCATGGAGGAAGAAATATTTGAAGGTATTGGCAAAGTTCGCACTGAAATAGCTGATTAAAAAAAGCTGTCACCTAAGCTTGAAGTAAGGAAAGAAAATGTTGAATTAATTAACAAATTTAAAAAAGTGATATTGAAGAACTTAAACAAGGTAATAAGGAAGATTTTTATCGTGCTGATTTAATAGTTCGAAAGTCTGAAATTTTTAAACCTGTTTATGTTAACATAAATACTGATAGATATTTTAAATGGTTATATTGTGTGCATTTAACAAACCACAGGCTAGAAGTAATGATAAAGTATATAATACAAATACTGACGACAAAAAAAAATTTATTTAGAGTCACAACTTTGATAACAACAACTAAATTTCCCCAGCAAGACCCTTCCAATCAACTTCCTCCACCGCAACAACAAATACAACGACAAAAACAACTACAACCTCCTCAACAACAATTACCAGAACAAATTAATGTTAGTAATACATTTACGTCTAAAGGTATTAGTCATATCACAAATTTGCCACGTGAAACGGTAGTAGATATTGCTGCAAGTGGAAATCGTCAAATAGAACATTTTTTAAAAATCTGAATATCTTCTTCAATGGAATAATGATGAGTATTCGATTAAAGGACTGCCTTAGGGTCAAATATCAGTCGTGTATGTACATTTGTCTTTTTATTTCCAACAAATATGTCAGTTGTATGTGATTATAAGGTGGGGAACTTGCTAATTTCAAAGCAATGACCCAAGGGCTGAATCTACTGAGAGAAGGGTTATTTCCAAGATATGATGCACGGACAAAAACGTCTATTACCCTATGGGTGGTCCTAGTGGTCTAAAAAATGATTCATGTATATGTTTATGTTTTCCTTCATGCCCATCAATTGTGTACATGGTTAAAAGGTGATAATCTCAAGATTTTTACTGTATTGATACAGGGGCCACGTCCCTGGTGGTAGGGGTGGACACTGAGATTAAAGGAGACCAGAAACCAATGGAAATATTGGATAATAATAAAGGTACTATAGCAGTAAACCTTATTCTGAAGTATCATTTGCGACCGAAATACCAATATTAAAATATTGGCCTATCTTCTAGGAGCTGAATTTCCGTGACCTCGTATGCAAAATTTCCGCGCCTATTCGGTTACTTTCGGGATGTGACGTCATAGTAGCGACTCCAGCAGCCCAAGTGGGAGTTGCCAGAGTAAAAGACAATACCGTTTTGCGTTGCTTACGGGTGTAATAAAACATTAAGAAAAGCCAGTGGACAACATTTTTTTTTCTTTTCCGAAAGATAAAGGCATACTGAAAGAATGGATACATTATTACAAACGAGTCGATTTCAAAGCAACACCATACAGCCCTATGTGCTCGTTACATTTCTCAAAGAACTGTTACGAGAGGGATTCTGAAAAAATGGCAGCTCAAGGATACGCAAATGCTAGGCTTAGACAAAAAGTTGGCTCTGTTCCAGACATAACGCTGAATATTTTAAATCCTGGGAAAAGTGTTAAATGTGTGAGTTACGAAAATAGGCAGAAGGCCGAGTAAGTGACCACAAAATGCAACAATCAATTCACAGATCTTTTATTTACACCAGCAGTGCTAAAAATAAATCGGATAGCCCGACACCCTGGGTCCCTCTGGTTTTAGTTCCGGCCCATCCTGTATTCAAATTGAGGTGCCCGTCAGGCTTGTCGAAACAAAAATTGCCTGAGGAAACTTTGATCGCGCTGGTGAAATTAGTAAATGTATTTTCAAGATTTTGACATGCATGCCTTAACACGGCACAATCTAAATCAAATCACTACTGTCCAAGCTGAAATTTAGATTTGATTTTAATCAAATGGAGGCTTTGCCAGAAATAATATTCTAAACCTGTCGTGTTTCGAGAAAACAAAATTTTCAGTAATCTTATAAAAATTACAAATTTAAAAAAAAAATCATTGTATACATGTAGTATGTATAAACGGTAATCTGTAATGATTGGAACTGATATAAAATTATTCCTTGGGCAGTTTAAATAACAGCGGTTAAAAGAAAAGAGGTCAAAGTTTCACATTAAATGGCTGACAATAGAAACTGGGGGGGGGGACTATTGACCCAACCCCTTGCCCCAATGTGCGAGCGCCCATGGGACGTACCTTTTCTCCATGTGATACGCCTTATTATTCCCCCAGGACAAGCCCATTTTGCATATTCTGGTCAGCTCTGGCTAAATTGCAAAATAGCTAAAGTTTTGATTTAAGTACGCAAACAATAAAGCCGATGTGACCGTTCCGGTGGCCTAGTGGTTAGAGCGTCCGCCTCGGATGCGGAAGATCGTGGGTTCGATCCCCGGCCGAGTCATACGAAAGACTTTAAAAATGGTACTAACAGCTGCCTCGCTTGGCGTTCAGCATTGAGAGGTTAGTGTTAGGACTGGTCGGCCTGGTGTCTAATAATGTGACTGGGTGGGACATCATGCTACATCACTATAAACTGCCACATTGCAGACATCGTAGCGACATGACTGAAAAATTGTTAAAGCTACGTTAAAAATCAAAATCACATCACATCACAATAAAGCCGATGTGACTGATGAACATACTCCATCCTTGCATTGATCTTGTGAAAAGGACTGCCCTTCGGACATACTTCAAAGAAACCCTGTTCGACAGTGTGTGTGTGTGTAAGCACCAGCAATTGATTGCCAAAATAAACGATGACTATTTGGTTGTTACTTACGATGCCATGGACTTCAGGTTTAAGTCTTAATACATGTAACACTGTTTGCTGAACAAAATATTTATTCATAATTAGTTCCTTAGGGCCACATATACTGCATGGTATATTTTGTTTTATTCCTTTTAATTTAATTATGGTAATTAAACTTTACATATACGGTCGAGGAATGTCAGGTGTTAACTGGCCGAGTTTCTTTGACGGAAATGGAGATGCGATTTTTGTTTGCAGAGAAAATTTCACAGTGATCATTCATTTAAGCTAATTGGTGACAATTGTATTCTTTTAATTTTGTTATACAGCAGGGGGGACGAATCCGACATTTTGTCCAATCGTTATTTTGCTTAATTATTACTTTCTGCACTCAGCGGATAAGGTGTAGTCAGCGCCTGGTAAAAAAAAAACGACGACGGTCCATCCTACACGACGGTGACGTCATTTAGTTTAATACACTTTTCTGCAAGCCGATCCCAGCGTCGTCAGCGTCCGGTAAACACAGCGACGACCGCGTCGATGTCATTTCCCCCCCCCCTGCTGCTAAGAAGTTATTTACAATGATCTTACAAACAGAGTGATTACTAACTCCTCCTCTTGTAGATCAATTAGGTTATTTGACTGATCGGTAAGTCTAAAATTAATTCTCGTTAAAAACCGATTATGGCATCGCATATAGACCGGATTAATCGGGCTCTCAACGATTAAGAATCCGGGAGGGGCTGTTGGTGAAAATGAATAAAGGATATACCCCTGTTGAGCTTGATTTGATTGCTTGGTATCTACCTGGTAACTCCCTTCGATAACATCACACACTAGATTGATTGCTATCACCGATGCGATATTTACGTTGTATGGAGCAATATGCCTACCACCATCTCCGTTATCGTGTTTGAGGATAATTGATGGACCTAGAAAATCATTAAGAGACTTTCTTAGTTCTGGCGCGTTGTATCCTGGAAACTTGAAATCGGGTAAATCGGCTTCTGTGATATTATACTCGGTTAGGAATTTTTGTTTATTATCATCGCTGTTATCGGATATTATTTTAACGATTCGTTCATTGATATATTCCATGTCTGATATAAGTTGATTTAACACCTCAACGTGTTTTCGTGCTTTTGTTTTCCGTAGTTGTTCTAGTTGCAATTGGTAATTATGATTAATTTCGGTAAAAACACTAGCGATATAATCTAAATTAACTGTTAATATGACGATCGATTCAGGGGTTTTGTCATATCGAAAAAACCACTGCATGACATTCCTGTTTTGAAATATAAACCAACTGGGTAATAACGTGTTTTTCATAATAGACAATTCATCTTGATAACTGGGATTAATTTCATGATACGATTGCGTATTCGTGTGCAAATACGCGGGGATTTCATTAGGTGGATTCTCGGGCCAACCTAGTATGGTTCTTATTGAACTGTTATAAATATCAACCATATACCCCGGTGTGCTTATTTCAATCGTCGACGATAACGTCGGTTCATGAACCGTAATATCGATTTTTGATTCTTTTCCTGTGATCGATTTTATCCTGCGTTGAAATTCTTTATTGATTTGTTCTACTTGGTATGACCCAGTTGGTATTGTAACCTCATTCCAGTCTGGGGTCCCATCGAGTTTATTTGTCCATGCAAAAACCAGCGAGTTATTAGGTTGTTGTCCGTTAAATGCTTCCGCTCGGATATTAGGCCAACTGTGATATATTCGCAATTTTGCCAGCGCTATTTCCTTTACTGGAATCGGAGAAGGGAAGTTTACACTGAATTCTGGCTTCGTTGATGTTATCGATATCATATTTGTTTGTACCGGAGTGGTGTTCTCCGCGATCCGTTGAAGTAATTGCAACCCTTCGGGGTTCAGCGACATTATTATTATTCGCTGTTTCTAGTGTTTAATTTCAACACCGAATATTAACAACCTGCTTGTTTTCAGGAGGATGTTTTAAGCCCATTGAAGTGGTTTCAGGAGGATGTTTTAAGCCCATTGAAGTGGTTTCAGCCACGTGATTTCCTGCTTCCAGCTGAAAATCCTCGATTTTTGACATCGCGGAGTCATACAACTGGACCATCGTGGAGAATTCAACATCGGATATAAACGAATTATCTATCGCCAACGAGATAAACCCGGATAATTTCGAGTACGCGTCGGATACTATTTGATGTTTTACTGTATACTCGTTGAGTTTTTTCTGAGAACACGATGATATCTTTCTAGTGATTGCGTTGGCGACTCCAGCAATTGTTGTCGCCGCGGAGATAGCGATTGGAACAGCGATCGGGGCCATCATGGTCACCGTGGATAAAATAACACCGGTACCGGCTACTATACCCGACACCGAGTACACGACCGCGTCGATGGTGGTTATTTTTCGACGGTATTTTTTTATTTTTACACGGTATTGTTCGGAAAGCGTTTTCAAATTCGCGGAGAATTCTTTTACGGTATTGAATCGATATTGATGTGACGTCGGTGATACCTCTGATTCAATTACCTTGGTGGTCATTTTTATTTTAAAAGAGCTAGTGTTTTTAATTACTTAGATCCGTTACAAATTCCGCATACCATGTAATGTTTGCCCCGGTTAAATTTCTATCAACGGCATAAATTGTAAACTGTTCAGTTGCGTCCTTGTCTATAATTGTTGATATTGTATTGTTAAACCCGGATGAACTTGACGATGTTATATTAAACTGCATCATTGAAACCAGTGTCAATCGATAAATGCCCTTAACAGTTGCGATGATTTTTACTGTATTCTGTGTAGGAGTCCAAGCGAATGATTCATACTGAATCGTGTATACTGTGTTGATGGTGTTTTCATGAGGGATTTTTATTTTTGTCACCTTCGGTAGTCTGTTGTTAATCGCTGCAACATCAGTTTTGATTGTTCCTATTTCCTGTATATGAACGTATAACCCCGCTTTGATCGTTTCAACATCAGTTTTGATTTTTTCTGTTTCCTGTGTATGCGCGTCTATACTCTTTTTGTTCGCTGCAACATCAGTTTTGATTGTTCTTATTTCATGTACATGCGCGTCTATACTCCTTCTGTTCGCTGCAACATTAGTTTTGATTGTTCCTATTTCCTGTGTATGCGCGTCTATACTCCTTCTGTTCGCTGCAACATTAGTTTTGATTGTTCCTATTTCCTGTGTATGCGCGTCTACACTCTTTTTGTTCGCTGCAACATCAGTTTTGATTGTTCCTATTTCCTGTGTATGCGAGTCTACACTCTTTTTGTTCGCTGCAACATCAGTTTTGATTGTTCTTATTTCATGTACATGCACGTCTATACTCCTTCTGTTCGCTGCAACATCATCTTTGATTGTTTCTATTTCCTGTGTATGCGTTTCTATACCCCCTTTGTTCGCTGCAACATCAGTTTTGATTGTTTCTATTATCCGTTTATGCGCGTCTACATTATTTATGTTCGTTGCAAAATTAAAGCTGATTTTTTCTATTATCAGCTTATGCGCGTCTACATTATTCTTGTTCGCTGCAACATCAGTTTTGATTGTTTCTATTTCCTGTCCATACGCAGTGATATCATTTATAGTTATTGTAATTTCATCCGGTCTGGTATTTTTTTTACCAAAGAATTTATCAATGGTGTTATCAGCCCTGTTAAAAATTTTTCGTAACGTGTAAAATTGGCCCGACAGCGTTGTAAACTCCGAAATAGTATTTTTTATCCCTACAAGATTCGGTTCGGTTACCGTCGGGGTTCCAAAAAAACTAGCAGTAGTGAGTTGTATATCGGTGACAGACTTTTGTATCCCCTCGAACTGATTTGCTTGCGCGTTAAATTTATCATACAAATTTTTTAACGAATCCGACACGGATATATAATTGTCGCCAAGTGTACTTATTTTTCCATTTATCGTCAAGATGGATTCACCTGATTTATGTCGTCCGTCATCGGTATACAACACGATAGTGTTCTCGGCGGCATCACGCTGTCGTATTAAAACGTCATTCAGCGACACATTACTGGATTTCAGTTTACCCTGGCGGTCTTGAAATACAACTATTTCGCCCGGGTCAACACTGGTTAAATTTAACGTATCAGCGATTTCATCCTCAATTAGTTTTTTTATGTCATCGGTGGCGAGCGTTTCCGTGGATTTTTTCAGCGCCGAAACCGGTCGTCCCCAGATATCAATCATTATTATTGTAAAAAAAACAGTGTTTTTAATTAACCCGCCGGGCCTCTACGACCCCACTAGTGTATTCGTTTACAACCACATGAGGTGGTTTCCGCGATGATGAAATCGCCGCGAGTACGTTCAATACCTCACGGCCGCATATCGGTGGGTCACTTAATTGTTGTGTTGGCAGCGTGGAATAAAAAACCGGGGCTGAACACGCCCGGATATACCGCATGAACTCGTTTGGCGGGGCTAACCCGTATGAATCAAAATAGACGATCGCACGCGGATCAATTGCGTATGCAACCCAATGAGTCCCCGCTCCGGAGGATTTATCGAGGTTAATTATACCGGTTCCTTGGTTTTGTCGGTAATTGATCCCTCATAAAAACACCTCTGAAGTTTTTTATCGCTAACGCGTTTGCGGCACCTATTAAATCAAAATTAGACATAGGAGTTAATAAACGGTTCCCGGTAGTCTTAGACCCTTCCCCGAGTACCATGAATACGGGGTTCCCGGTAGACTTAGACCCTTTCCGGCTACTGGTCGTTTTTTTTATAGCCTTTCCCGGTTGCCTTCTTCAATGCCATTCCCGCTGCGGTACCAACGGCCCCCAACGCCGCCGCCTTCGCCACTGCTGGGGCCGCCGCGGCAATCAACGCTGGAATCGCAGCTAACAACGGAAATATCCCACCGGTCTTTTCCATGTTTTTAATCGCTGCGGCCGAAAAATCTATTTGAACACCCTTTTTATTCTTCATCGCATCATTGAAATGTTTTATTTGACGCGCCGTTAACGATATCTTATGATTACCACCTGCCATCTGTGACGGCTTTAACGTTATTGTGGTTCCACATTGTTTAGCCGACTTTGATCGTAATTTCTTGACTTGACCATCGGTCAACTCTACATCGACAACATTATACGACATTTTTATTGTAAACGCGTTTATGTTTTCAATTACATGTTTTCCACTGGTGCATCAACGATTCTCATTCGTCCACCAACACCTTCTAGCAGCATTGATTTATCGCTGAGAATGACAGCAACCGCTCTATAATCGGCAATAACGCCGCGAGTTACATTAGCTCTGAAGTGTATATCAACGACGGATTGTCTTGTTAAATCAAGATGTTCCAGCGAAAAGTAATAGATCGGATATAGTTCTTTGAAATCATGTTGTGATATTTGCAAACCAGTGTCGACGTTTTGATCACGACTCATATACGACAGCAACCGATGGTACACGCGTGCAATATGGTTTTGACCGTAATTAAGTTGTATATCCTCAGATGGTTCCTGCTGTCCGTTTATTCTCAGCGAGACGTCAGTAACGCCTAATCGATCAAATATCATATGGCTGGATAGTTGATTATCAACTCTCGTCATATCCTGCAACGCAACAAATATATGACGCGGAGCCGAAATGCCTTGTTGTGATGCCAGGTTCCATGTGAATATACCATTGATATTTGATTGCTTATTATCTGTTGTTGTTGTTAGCCAACTTAGTAATGATTTTCCTCCTTGCTCCATAAAGGATAGCAATCGTGCCTCTGTGGTAATGGATGGAGTCATTACTGGCATCCACAATAATATTTTAGTTAAAACGACTTTACCAGAGTCATTATTTGGATTCGCAAGATCCGCTGGAATTCTCCAAATTGCATTTCTATCATCACCTTTTCGCACAAGCACCACGGTATGCTTTGCTCCGTAGATAACTTTTCGCACGTTCCTACAAAATCCAAATATATGATGCAGTGGAATCGCGCATGAGAAAGATCTACGCGGCCCTGTTAACATTGATATGCGTGTTGCAGCTCCGATGTTAAAATTAGGATCGCTGTTTATAATCATATTCTCAACATCAGCGTTAGCGCTATCAGCATTATTTCTTGGTCGTCTTACCACAAATTGCGAGTTTCCAGCAGTGTTTTTAGTATCCTTTGCAAACATCATAGATGGACCCGCTGATCTTGTATAATCGTCGGAATATCTTGCTAGCCCGATTATTGTTGTAGCAACATCAACATCACGTTCTATTGATTCAATTTCTCGCCCATCAATGAGATATTTTGCGCTCTCAAATAGCGCCATTACGCCGTTATTGACTAAGCCAACTTTGGTATCATCTGGATACGGTGCTGGTACAGCAGGAGTATCGGCCTCTGTTACAAGTTCTCCTTCGATTTCAATAAACGCTTCACACGGTAAAAAATATTTACTGGTATCATGGACTTGAAGTTCAATTCGCGATCGTATGTTGGTTTGTACTGCATGATAGGAATAAAATTGATAATTACGGACAGAATCATCCTTGTGCACTGGTGCGTCCATATCAAACGCCGGGTCAGCTGTTCGTTTAAACATTTTATTTAATAATACGCTGATGCATCTAAATCATCGTCGTCGTTTTAAATTCTTCGAATTTTGTCGTGGTTTTAAACCACTTCCCGCTATTATGTTTGCGATGTCATCTTGATTATTGTTTACCAACGACGCTAGTTTTTCTTCCACGGCGTTATTTATTACTTTACTGACATTTGCAGGCATCACTGTCGTTGATGGCATCACCGGTGGTTTCTGTTTTCTTTTTCTCACCAACGACATTAGTTTGTCCTTTGCTGCAGAAAACGCCCTTCCGGCGACATCTCCAATAGCACTAATACCCTTATCACGAATAACATCAATAGCCTTCATTCCTAATTGCTTGGCTAACGGCGCCACTTTTGGAGCCATTCTTGTAAATAACCCCGCAATGGTGCTACCGAGACCGTCTCCGTACCACGCGCGGTATACGGGCAATCGTGAGTTTACCACGTAGACGCTGACTGGTTTATCATGGTTGTAGTGTATAATCATCTTTATTATAAAAAACACCAGTGTTTTCCAATTAGTGGTTGATCACCCCCCTTCCCACCACCGAATCATAAATTTTGTCAAAAACATCGATTTTCTCTAAATGATTTCCTGGGGTTTTCATCGGCGGTAAAAATCCACGGTTTTTGTCAATTTTTGTCAATTTTTGTCGATTTTTTGTCGTTTTTGGTTGGTTTTTGCCGGTTTTTGGTAAAAAAACATCGATTTTCTCTAAATGATTTCCTGGGGTTTTCACCCGTAAAAACCGACCAAAAACTACCAAAAAACGACCAAAAACGACCAAAAACGACCAAAAAACGACCAAAAAACGACCAAAACGACAATTTTATAATTTTATAATTTTTTTAATCATCCACTAACTCGTCAATGAGCGTTCGATATGCATTAATGTCCATGATACCACCGGCAAATAACCGCCTGCAAATATCAGCGGCCTCATTGATTATTTCCGGAGAGTTATTTCCGGCTCGTTTTCCTCCGATTAGTATTTCTAGCCGTGATATATCACTGAGAACACTACCAGGACAAGTAACGTCTTTACCAACAGAGTATCCTTTTCCGTGTTTTGGTCTTTCACTTTTTACTTTATTGTGGAATATTATATAATTATTATCACGCGGTGGTAATTCATTTTTATATTTATTTGCCAAATACACTATTCTTGTCCAGTCCTTTAACGACCTTATATTTTTCTCGTAGCCGCTATTGATATGCTCATCTCGTGTGTCCTTAGCAAAATTTGTAACAGTAAAATCAACTAATTCTTCGTAGCCGAGATTTCTAATTGTGTCTATTGTGCTCTTTTTAAGCACATTACGGGGTATATTCCACTCTTTCTCTATTTCTTCCGGTATTTCTTCCGGTATTTCTTCCGGTATTTCTTCTTCTGGTTCTCTTGCGGTGGCGCCTAGTTCTTCTTCATCGGCTATTGTAACATAAGGTTCTTGTGGGTCCGTTATAGCGAGTGGTGGCGGCCTCCGTGTTGTAGCAACCGCTATTTTCGCAGGGAGTGTTTCCAGAGACTCTTTTGTTTGCTCGGTCTGAGCCGCTATCTTTTCAAGCGCACCGAGGACGGGCACAGTTTCCGCCGTAACATCTTTGGTCGCTTTAGTTACCGGAGCAAAGAGCTGTTCGCTTCCAACAGCAAAATCAGTTGGTAGTTGTTGCCGCGTTTGAAGTTGTTTTCGGACCCTGTCTCGTAACGGTATGAACTTTTTAAGCGCTACTAGCCGCTCTCTGGCTAGCCGAGTAGTAAGTGATTCGCCTACCATTATTGCAATTGCTCCGTAGTTTCTAATTTCCCGCCGAGTGTGGCGGGGGGGATATGTCCCAGGGGCTCCAGGGAGTTTTCGTTTATAATCCTTCTAATGTTTTTAATTTTATTAGAGATTTCTCGACGTCGTTCAAAAGCCTGTCCGAGTTTTTTTCGTACTGTCTCAACGGCAGTAAATAGTCCAATAAATGCATTTACGTCATTGCCATACAAGTTTTCATTGATCGTATATTGTAATCGCTTTATAAAAGAATACTCGCGTGGCAAGGTATATCGACCTTTCTTTGATTGCTCGTTAATAATTTCATAATCGGACAATATTTTTTGGTTATCAAGCTTATCAGATAATACAATTCCTTGATTTTTTAATTTTGAAATCTCGGTTAATATATTATTGATGTCTTCGATATTCATATTCTTATAAAACATCTTATTCCTAATATCAAAAAAAAAATTATTTTACAAAATGAACCCCGCGTATCAATCCCGAGGTGTGTTAACATTCGATGAAACATAAAACAGAATATTACAGTTGTTTGTAAAGACAATTTATTCCATCAGTTTTCTTCCGGAAGAAACAATTTGTTAATTGTAATAGACTGTAGCGTTCACACTGTCGGTAACTTTGTCACTCGGTGATATACCATCACGAGTTATTCCCCTTTGATGTTACATATGAAAATCGAATTCTGCGCCCGGTCTTTTTTGAGATCGCTGAATTTTGTATTCCTTCTGCAACAAATTGTACTGCGGGCACACAAATATCAAAATATCTACTGGCTTCATTCATCGACTGAAAAGTTTTTTCTTCGTGCGTTATTGTATCAAATGACTTTACGGGTTTTGCTTTTTTTGAGTATTTACCGGTTCCGCCTTTTTTGGTATTCTTACTTTGCGAGATAGCTTGCACGTTTATAAGAGAATTATCAGTCTTATTATTATTAATATGATCAATCACAAACCCATTCTCGATTAATCCGTTA
This sequence comes from Sinohyriopsis cumingii, assembly GCA_028554795.2. Classification (NCBI taxonomy): domain Eukaryota; kingdom Metazoa; phylum Mollusca; class Bivalvia; order Unionida; family Unionidae; genus Sinohyriopsis; species Sinohyriopsis cumingii. The sequence goes on along the minus strand of CM068835.1, from coordinate 102,853,314 downwards.
AATACTTCAAATACAATCCTGTGAACATAATAGCTTTTTCCTCCCGCAGTAAACATCAAATACCCGCGATTATTTACGGTACCAACCGGCTTCTTCAGTCTGCGGTTTCTAACAACGCCGTCGCGAGATGCCTCGTAATTAACAAGCACGGGATGCGGCTGAAATTCTTTGTTCATTTGTATAATAATACTACTTGTCTAATTCATTATTTGGTTTAATTATAAACCTTGCAATGTAGTCCTGAGGAGTTTTGATGACTGAGTCAGCGGTGGGGTCAATGACGGCGTTTTTTATTCGTTTGTCATAATAGCGTTTTAACTCTCTGTATCGCTTTCCGCCACAATTGATACATAATTGTGATTTTCCTCTTACACCAACGTGGCAAACCAAGCACGGTAGGGGGCCAAGAGAACCATTACGAACGCTTTGTAAATGATACCCGCAGAATTCACCTCTACATGATTTATTGCACGGGGTTATCGACCCAATCATCAACCATTTGCATTTATTCATTATACTATATTCTTTTATTTAAATACTTGTTTTAATTATATGGAGGAGTTCGAGAGATTAGCAGCAATTAAGCCCTGGAAAAATATTAAGTTCAATCTCGATAGAGCCCTCAAGGACGCACCAAAAGCGTTAATAAACGATAGAACCCTCTTGAATAAAATACGCGACTGTATCAATGAATTCAAGCGCGATGGTGCATCTCATAGTTGGTCAACATTTCGAATTGATGGTGTTGTTGATGCTACCATGAACGACAACCGCGCAGCAACGATAATATCACAACTTGGCTCCAGCAAGTATTTCTTCAGAGTAAAATTTATTGTCCGGGTGGAATCAAGTAATTGGATCATACGTGATAAATTTGAACCGGTTCTCAGCGACAAGAAAACAGTCATTGTTAGCCGCGACTCCAAGCCAGGGCTGTTAACCGGAATTGACAGACCATACTATGAACGAGCGTATCCTGAAACAGCAGTTGTCTATGGAATATACCCGTTAAATAAGAAACCTGATATCGGAAAACTAGCGCCGATGAAACAGTCAACGGGGATAAATTGTGTAGCAGAACGAGTAATAGAGCATTTTACAAATGCGTGTCGAGGAAACAAATTGACTGATTTACGACGTAGTAAAATAAACCAATGGGAGGAGACAGTGCGTGAGCGAGGAGCAACCATCAGCGACATAGCGAAATTAGAAACGTCGCTGAGATTTCCAATAACCGTTACAACGATAACCGGTGAAGTATTATATGAATCAAAGTATAAATCAAATGGAGCCCCAATCAAAATTATTGATCATAACGAACACGCGTGGACGCCCGCGGTCACAATATTTCCACGGGATAGAACAGTAAAGTATATCCCCGGGGAATTCCTGGGAGAGGATGGCTTTCTCGCGGAGAGGAAACTATTTGATGCTATTGCCTGCTTGTGTAAAAATGACCCTGTATCAGTGTGGTTACTTCGCAGCGCTGAAAACGATGTGGATACCTTTGATCAGTTTGTAAGACCAAACGGTGAATTATATCGCACTGAAGCGTTTCACAACAAGATGAAAAAAACCGCCATGGAATTTGAAGAGCATGATGAACAACTGCTAACAAATTGTTTTACGATTCCATCGGTTGCGGCTCATGTTGCAGCAAGGAAAAATGCGTGGAGACCAACGCGCAAGGAATTTCTACCGGATGTACAATCCAGTTGTTTGGAATATTATCACGGTGGACTATGGAACAGTGAATACAACCGCGACGCTATGATTTCCGTTGATATGGTTGCCTGTTATCCAGCGAGTTTTCTCGGGTATGGATCCGCCGCTGAGTATTTCAAACGATTTGGACACCCCAGACATGAAATGACTCGTGTTGCTATTAATGGACCACTGCCTGATTTTGATTTAACCGGATTCGCTCGCATAGTATCATTTGAATTCGCGGCAGGACTTCATCGCTGTTGTTATATTTGGATCGGTAGACACATGGCTGAAAAGAAGTGGCTGCCAATAGCGCTGCTACGGTATATGATTGATTGTAGCATGCTTGTATCGTTGATTGTCAGTGACGCGATTATATCATATCGGGCGCAGACTGAAGTCTGGTTACCAGAACCAGAGCGTCTAGATAGCATAATTGACGAGTCCAGAAAACACATTGATGCCGACGAGGAATATATCGTCGAATGGTCCAAAAAGATATTTAACCAACGAAACCGCGAGGCAAAAGATCTCGGTAGACAGATAATAATTGGTAAGTTCACACAAGGTGGAAAAAACTGCGACTACAAACGATATTGCTCACGGCTGATTATAGATGACGCAGAATATGATTTCGTAATCAAGGACGCAGTGGCGAAAAATAAATACGTGAACTGCAAAACAGCTTTCTTGTCCAATGGAACAAAGTTGGGTACAGTTGTTACCTACAGCGATGGAGACAGCCCCGGTACTCTAGGAGGGGTCATCATTCGCTCTCTCTTAAGATGGGATCCTAATGACCCTAAAGTTATCCCCAAGACAAAAGTCCAACGAAGCCCAAAGAAGAAAAAGAAAAAGACCAGGTCCCCAAGAAGAATAACCTCTCCAGTGGCGGGACCCTCCTCTTACCAGACACCACCCCGGAAAAAGAAAAGAAGCCCCCAGAAAAAGAAACAGAGAAACAGTCCTCAGAAAAAGAAAAGTCCACAGAAGAAAACTAGTCGCAAGAGAGGCACTTCGGCCAGGACGCAACCTTACACTCGCAAACCACGACCTGCCACGGCGGTGACTGCGTCTCCGGCAGCCTCACGTTTATCCACTTCTCCGTTGATGTCACCAGGAACTGAAGAGTACTTGGAGACGTTGATCACACCAAGAACTTCTCCGTTGATGACCCCCAAAAGAACTTCCCCAGTGGCAGGACCATCCAATTTAGTGGCAGTGGCTGCTGCTCACAAAGTACCTTCTCCCAAAATCAAAGTCCATGAAAGATCGGGCATGTTACAAAGTTTACTGGATTTGTCCAAGCAAGAACTGGCTCGATTTAGTCCGTTACGTACCCCTGCACGACGTGTCATGCCTGTCCTCAAACTGATACGCCGTAAAGACAATCAGTGGCGACGCGTTCCAGTATAAAAAATGCCTGTGACCAAGTAGGGTATCAGTGTTTTTTTTTGGTGCTCCTGAAGACTCAAAGATGTCACCCTCCAAAAAACCCCAAGGAAAGAAAAGGAAAGGACTGCCACCACGTTTAGCCAAACATGGGGACCTGTTATCTGTCCTGTCCAAAGCTTCTTCACCCCTACGAAAAAAACTCATTCAAACGGCCTCCAAAGAGGTCATCGATACCGTGTGCGAATGTTGTTTGAACGTTTTGAAAGGCACGATCCCTTTGTCCAAACACCAGAAACAATGCTTAGGCAAACATCGTCACGTTCTTCGCCAAATGGTTCGAAAAAAAATTCCCATTCGTCAAAAAAAGAAGATGTTGGTCCAACGTGGAGGCATTTTGCCTCTCTTGTTAGGCCCCATACTGAAAGGAGTCTTGGGAACCATGTTTGGGAGGACTGGTGGGAGCAAGATAAAAAGGCCTTCGAAAGTCCCAAGATCTCAGAATCGACCCCTGACAACCCCATGGAAGGACGAAAACTAGCTTTACAAACGATGGATGGAATACCATCGGTGGCAAGAACAACGCACCCCGCATTTACCTCCCAATCCCAATTTGAGCGAGATGTCCCAGTTACAACACGAATTGCAGTCCTTGATGGATCGCCAAGATTTGTCCGAAACAGAAAAATCGCAAAAGTACGGTCAACTCTTGCAACGATTGCTACTCTTTCACCAGAAAGCTTTAGACGAAACAGCTCTACCCACTCTGAAAGATTTTAAGACCTTGATGAAAAGTCCAGCACCATCACCAGTACCAGTACCAGTACCAGTGGTCAAGACAGAAAAAGGAAAAGAAGAAGAAGAAGGGTTTCAAACTCCACCAGAAAAAGTACAGAAGTTAACAACACCACCTACCTCCAGAATTGGATGGATTAAAAAGATGATGGCCACCCCTTCTTCATCACAAGAGAAAAAGTGAAGACAGAAGTGAAACAAGAACCGATATCCCCCGCTCAGACAACCTCCTCCTCTTCGACACCTATTGCCGGTCGCACACGCAAAGCCTTGCAATCCGAGAAAATACCCCAAGAGAAAAAGAGTAGCCTCTTCCAAGAGTGGGTGCCTTATTAAGACACCAATCAACACAAAAAATGGAAAAAGTCTTAGCTAGCATTTACTACGATCCCTCCCATCCTGCAGGTTACGCAGGAGTTCAAAAATTGTATCGTGCTGCCAAAACGCAACTGAAAAGTCTCCGTTTACCTCAAGTGCAACGATGATTACAAGAACAAGCTACCTACACTTTACACAAACCCATTCGACTCAAGTTTGCCAGAAGTCGTACCCGAGTGGAAGGCATCGATCATCAATGGCAAGCCGATTTAGCCGATGTCTCTCATTTGGCCAGCTACAATCGTGGCTACAAATATTTGTTTTGTGTCATCGACGTTTTTCCCAAATTTGCCTGGGTCGTGCCCTTGACTTCCAAATCCAGCAGCGAGTTAGTGCGAGCCCTACAACGGGTGTTGAAACAAAGCGGTCGTCACCCTCTTCGATGGCAAACGGACAAAGGCACCGAATTTCTGAACCAAGCTTTCCAAAAAGAATTAAAGAAAGGTGACATTCATTTTTTTACCACCGAGAATCCCGAAACCAAAGCCAGCATCGTGGAACGTTTTCAACGCACTTTGAAAGAACGCATGTGGAAATATTTTACGCATCACCACACTCTGAAGTACATCGACATCTTACCGTACCTGGTGCAAGCGTACAACCAATCTTACCATCGAAGCATCGGACGTGCCCCGCAAGACGTGACTCCGGAGAACGAAGTGCTGGTGTTCGAGCGTCTGTTCGGTACGTCCCCGACGAGGGCTGTCCCCAAGAAAAGTTGAGAGTTGACCGTAGGAGATTGGGTGCGCATTGGCAAAACCAAACGCACTTTCGACAAAGGTTACTTACCTAACTGGACGACCGAACTGTTTCGCGTCACTGGACGAGTGCATGGCCGTCATCCTGCCGTCTATAAATTGGAAGACATGAACGGAGAAGTGCTCAAAGGAACGTTTTATTTACCCGAATTACAACGTGTCACCAAAAAAGAAGACGACGTGTACGACATCGAAAGCATTCTCGAACGCAGAACCCGTAAAGTGGGCAAACGACGTGTCAAAGAAGTCAAAGTACGTTGGAAAGGATATCCACCCAGTTTCGATTCTTGGATCGACGCTTCGCAAGTCATCGACTATAAAAAGAAGAAGTGACCATCATGCCCTTTCACACATCAGATGCAGCTACGTCGACCACTCCCTCTTCACCCAGTTCTTCTGTGCAAGATTTACAAAAACAACCCTTGTGGGTGTGGTGTGGAGAACGTGTGCCTAAAACGCAAATCGTCTTTTTCTGCCAAATCTTCGTGGTGTATTGTGTCATCGGGGCAGCCATTGCCAATCTGAGTTTGCAACAAGGAGACAAACAATTGTGGACCATTTTATTGAGCAGTTGCATCGGTTACCTACTTCCTAATCCCTCCCTGAAATTCTCCTCGAACGGGAACCACGGGAACCTTGTGTCCAGTGCCAGTGCCAGTCACCACTTCAACCACAACCAGAACCCCATTTGGGCGGAGACACGCCTCTGACGTCCAGTAATATTCCATCGGACAGCCACAGAACTCTGGAATTATGAGTCACGAAAACCAATTTTACTTAACCTTACCCAGTGACAGTTCCATGGAGGGGTTTCCCCACAACACGTTGTGCTGTTACACGGCCAAATTACCTCAAGCCATCCCCTTAGATCACGAAGCCCATTGGGAAGTGGCTTTGGTAGAAATGATTCACCCGACCCAAGTCCTCAATGTCCTTCCCAATCAAAATAAATTTGATGTGGAAGTTCATGACGAGCAAGTGCAACAATGGATGGATACCCATAGCAAATATGACAAGAAAACCCGTAGCACACGAAATTCAAAGTGGACCACCTATCACTTGTTCGTTCCCCCAGGTTATTATTTTAGTGGTCAACATTTGGTCAGCACCATAGCCACCAGGCTTAATGGTGCGTTTCTGAAAGCTTTGGAAAGTGTCAAAAAAGTGTCACCCTGGAGTACCACAAAACAGCTCGTCGCTTCCTGATAAAATTTCCTGAGGGGCCTAAAATCATGTCTTTCTTATTTAGTCCTGAATTGTTTGACATGTTGGGCGGTGACATGGAGCTGAGGAAGAAAGTAGAAAAAGAAAAAGGTGAATTACCAGTCATTTCTGACAACGACACTTTTGCCAAGTATTTTCTTACCCCGGTAGAACTGAACCAAGGACTGAATTTGATGTTCGTGTACTCCGATGTGGTGGAGTATAACGTGGTGGGACACACCTCCGTGCCGTTACTGCGTGTCATTCCTTTCAAAGTGGATTCTGCCGCAAACGCTGACGAGGAAGGTGGAAACACTTACCACGTCCACCGCGAATTTGTCCATCCTCACTATTTACCTGTCAGCAAGTCGTATTTGGACACGGTCAACATTACTATAAAAGGAGATTTAGGACAAAATATTCCATTCACCAAAGGAAAAGTCACGGTGAAACTCCATTTTCGAAAACGGTTTTCTCACGACTCGTAAGTAAGTCATGTATCCAGTGTACCAAGGGGTTGCACGACAGCGAGGACACGGCTTAGGAGACATGTTAAAATCGGCCTTTCGTTCGGTGGCCCCAGTCTTGAAACCGATGGTGACACGCGGATTGCACGCCTTGAAAGATGCGGCACTGACGCAAGGCAAAGAATTTCTCCAAAATGTCATCATCGACAAACAAAACCCTAAAGAAGCCTTCATGAGGGCAGGCAAAAATGTCTTGCTGCAAACGGGCAAAGACATTTTGGGCCGACGAGACACACCTATAAATGCCCTGCACGCTACCGAGTCAGGCATTCAGGAAGGACAAGGCAGAAAGAGACGACGAAGAAAACACCCTTTCACCAGACTTCAAGCGAGAAAGGCTAAGAAAAGAAGAACCGTTCGAGACTTAGACGTTTTCGATTATTGAGACACAGAGAAAAATGATGCACCGAGAGTCATGCGCTTGTTCCAAGACGGAACTGGATCTGTTTGCCATGCCCCCCACCATGATGACGATGCAAGAATCTCAATGGGTGGAATTTCATCCCGACTCCTCATTGACAGCCTCAGCTCCCATCGAGTTTGAAATCAAAGGACAGCCCGAAGATTACATCGATCTGAATAGCAGTTACTTGTACTTGAAAGTCAAAGTTCTAGATAAGGATGATGGTGCAGTAGATGACACTGAGAATATAGCTCCCGTCAACAATTTCATGCATTCCTTGTTTAGTGGAGTGGACTTGTACTTGAATAACAAACTGGTCAGCAGCAGCATGGATACTTACCCTTACCGTGCCTACCTGGAAAATCTCTTGACGTACGGAATAGATGCCAAGGATACCCATCTCAATGCTTGTGTCCTGTGGGAACCTGACGAAGCGGGCAAGTTCGACCTTGTAGATGGAACCAATAACGGCTTTGAGCAAAGAGAACTCAAAATCTTAGATAAGAAGAGTTTAGAACTGATGGATCGTTTGCATTTGGACATGTGGTTGCAAGAGAAATATTTGCTGAACGGAGTCAATGTCCGCTTGAGACTGAATCGTAGCAGTACCGCTTTCCATTTGTTGGCTGAGGATGCTAAGGCTCCTAAAAGCAAAATCGAAGAAGCCAAACTCTACGTACGACGCGTGGAAGTGTTACCCAAAGTAGGTAACGACATCAGTCAAACGTTGAGCAGAACGACCGCCAAGTATCCCATACGACGCGTGGAAGTGAAAACGTTCACCATTCCCGTTGGACATCATTCCATGATCGAAGATCATCTGTTCCAAGGACAGCTACCCAAACGTTTGATCATTGGTATGGTCTCGAATTCAGCCTTCAACGGAGCCTTCGCTCAAAATCCTTTCAACTTTCAACACTTTAACGTAAAGAAAATCGAAGTCAGTCGCGATGGCAAAACCTTGTGTACCCGACCTTTTGAACCTGACTTTACCAAGAACAATTACTTGAGATCGTACTTGTCCCTGTACGAAGCCACCGGCCAGTTAGGAACCAACACCAGTCACGCCATTACGTACGACGATTACGCAGGAGGCTATGCTTTGTGGGCTTTCGATTTCACTCCTGACCAAGGCAGCGACGAAGGACATTTCCACCCTATAAAATCAGGCCAGATTCGTGTGGAACTTCAGTTTGCAGAACCACTGAAAGAGACAGTGAACGTCATCCTGTATGCAGAATTCGATAATACCATAGAAATCAACAGTTTGAGAGAAGTCATTCTAGATTACTAGAAGCCATGGAAGACTGTTATCCCTCATTACCTAGTGGAGAAACTTTGGAGATGAAATGTGAGGAGACCCTGGAAAAAGAAGAAGTAATCATGATGAAGTCAAGATGGCCAGAACAAGAAGCCCATTTAGTCTCCTGTTTTGCCAAACACTTGGTCGACAAAATGACGGAATTGATCAAGAAAAATTGTTATGGATGTCAAAACGATCATCCCAGTCAAATTCAACACGATAAATGCCTGATGTTGAGTCAAGAAGAAAAATTGGACGAGTATCTGGACGAAGCTTGGAGTCTCAAGTCGAACAAAGACGTGTTGCACCAGTGGTATAAAGACTTGCGTGAACATTCTTGTCCACCATTAACCACTCAAGAGATCCATCGTATCGAAGCTCTCCTGAATCAGAGTGAGGAAACAGAACGAATAACCGTTTATTCGTCAGACATTTTCAAGCAAAAAGTCAGGATCGAATTGACGACTTATTATTACCTGTGAAGAAGAAAAAAACATGGATACCTGGGAACTTTATTACCTTTTGAACCACAGTTCGTATACGGCTTCTTGGAATCCTGTCGTCTGTGCTAAAGATGAACTCCCTCATCGCAAACCTAAAGACCATCAAGCTTACGTGATCAACACGGACGACAGTCATCTCCCAGGAACCCACTGGGTAGCCGTCTACTTTCCTCAAGAAGGATGTGTGGAATATTTCGATTCGTATGGATTACCCCCTTTGGAAGACGATATCATTGACTTTATGAGAAGAAATGCTCAGATCACCCGATTCAATAATGTGAAATTACAAGGCACAGATTCCTTGGTGTGTGGAAAGTATTGTGTGTATTTTCTGCATCATCGCAGCCTGGGCTATTCCTTAGAACATTTAGTGACTCATTTCGATCCTCGTTCTTCCGCTAGAAACGATGTGAAAGTAGATCGATGGTTTTGTGACCATTATGCTTATCTTTTGTCTCAAGCTAGGAAACGTAGTGTCAATCAATGGCCTAATGATTTCCAACAGTGGAAATCACGATTTCATTCACAACGTTGTCAGCCCTGTTTAAAGTAGTTAGTATTTGAAGAAAAAATGTTTGATGTTTGAAAAAAATTGTTTGATGTTATATTGTTAAAAATGTTAGAGTTGTTGTTTAGTGTTAAGTGATTTTTGAATAAAAAATGTTGTGTTTTGAACAAAATGGCTTTGTGGTTTGTTTAGCTATAAGAATGTTGGATTGATGCTCTTTGATTTCTTACTATCCCTCTCATGAACGTTGCGGCTCGAAAACCGTGTGGGGGATGTTTTCCTTCACGTCCGCGCTTTGACTTTAAGAACCGGGTTATTTCCAGTCTAACCATCCATTGTCGACTCATCCTCCTACGAAGATGTGCTCCAAACTAGCTAAGCTCAACGAAGCCTACGTGAATTTGCATAGGGTCAGACACAGTCTGATACCGAAGCCAGAAGAAATAGAGAATGTGAGAATGTTAAAAATCACTGAAGACCTGATAGAAGAGCTCTTCAGAGAAGAAGTGAACAGGAAAAAAGAAGAATGGACAGAGAAGTACAGACTTCAGAGACAGCAGCAACAGCAGCAACAACAGCAACAACAGCAGCAGCAACCTGAAGCTGACAGAGGCTTTGTCGATTGCCGTATCGACACCAAAGAGTTCTTCTTCTCTTTCCGAAGAAGCAGACCTATCGCCAGAAAGTCTATCCTCAGAGGACATCGCATTCTTAGAAACTAAAAAAGAATGCCATAGCAAACAAAAAAACAGCCCTTTTCAGGGCTACCCCAATACTCTAGAAAAGAAATAACGATCGATTTGCCAATGTGTGTGTGTGTGTGAAGGTAGAGTAGTGTGAAAATAAACACTAACTCTTGCTTTTAAAAATGTGAGAGTATGTGTTGGTGTGTTTGTGTTTGTAAGCGCTCACATAAGTTGGTGTGGATAGTAGATTAAAATGATGTTCTTTGGTGTTTGAGGTGTATATTGGGAGTTAGACTGAATTGCTTTGCGTATGTGGATAGTCTATTGAATTGATTTATAAAAAATTTTACAATAGTGATGGGTAGCATAAAAAAGTGAGTGAGTGTTTCTTTTAGGTCCGCGCGTTGTTGTTGTTTTTTTGGTTATGATCTAGGTAAGATGAATTTTATGTTATATGGGGATGTTTTCCATCACGTCCGCGCTTTCAGTATAAATTGAAACTCGTTCGGCAGTCCAGCTACCCTTGTTGATTGATCAACACCAAAAAATGAACACGAGACTTGAGAAACTGTTGGAGCTTCATGTGCATCTGGAATATGCCAGGCGCATATTAAATGAACTGGCCGCGGAAGCCATTGTCGAGGAGGGAAGGATAAGAGAGGAGGAAAGAAGAAACAAGGAAGAGGAGGAGAGAAGATATAAAGAAGAAGAAGAAAGAAGATATAAAGAGGAAGAAGAAAGAAGATATAAAGAGGAAAGAAGAAACAAAGAAGAGGAGGAGGAAAAGGAGAGAAGAAATTTCAAAATCCCAGAGAGCGAAAATTGGGATTCTGAAGCGACATATCCTGCCTCTGCTCTCTCCCCCCAAAAGGTAAAAAGTAACTGGGGGATAAGATGTGTATGTGGCGCCAGGCCTGGAAGGTGCCACCATTAACCAGGTGTCCATGAAGTTCCAAACAAAACAGCCCTTTTCAGGGCTACCCAATACTCTAGAAAAGAAATAACAATCCATTTGCCAATGTGTGTAGGTAGAGTAGTGTGATTATAAACACTAACTCTTTTTCAAAAAATGTGAGGGTATGTGTTAGTGTGATTGAGTGTTTGTGTTTGTGTTTGCAAGAGCTCAGGTATGTTTGTGTGAATAGTAGATTATGGGTTTCTTTATTGTTTCTTAGAGTATTTGGAGAGTATAGTTTGGGTTTGATTATATGAAATGAGAAAAGTGGGGATGTTTTCCTTCACGTCCGCACGTTGCTTGGTCATGATCTAGGTAAGATCAATTTTATGTTTTAGGGGGATGTTTTCCATCACGTCCGCGCTTTCACTATAAGAACCCACAGTGTTAGTCGTTCGCACCATTCTACGGAATAACGGAAAGAAAATGGTAGCTGTATCTGACCTGTTCATCAACTTGAGACACAGTTATTTTTGGATAGTTGATGGAGTATATGTTGTGGAAAGAGTAGAAAAGGAATGGAAATATCCAGTTACAAGGGATTTTATGACCAGACAAGTGAGGAGTCTGAAACTAGCTATGGATCTCCTTGACGGTATGTTGGAAGAAGAAGTGAAGAAAATAAGAGGATTCATTAACCCTCCCTATGTAAGAGTAGGTAGCTTAAAGGAAGCTCTGGATAATACAAGATTAGTAAGATGCTTCCTACAAGATATATTAGTATGGAGTGAGTGGTCTTTTGTGAAATGGGGTGTTGACCAACTTATAAAAGCCGAGGAACTTATGAAACGAGTGCTGACCCAAGAAGTAGAGAACATAAAGGAAAGGTGGACTAAAGAAAGAAAGGAAGAACAGAATAAGAAGAAGAAATTAGAATTCGACCAACTGAATAACAACTGGATGAAAATACAGGCCAAGTTCCGAGCCAAGGGTCACCCGGACTGGATGCCGGAAAAGGAGAAAAAGAAGACAGGAATAGTGACAAAAGTGAGAAGATGGTTGAAGAAGTGGAAGTGTTAGAAGAAACCCAAAGGCCCTTTTCAGGGCCAGCCATATATCTCGAAAAGAGATAGTCTTTCAATTGCCTACCCCTTGTATTAAAAAAAAAAAAAAATCCCATGTTCAATTCCCCTTGTACGTACATTAACCCACAATTTATTCCCATGTTAAATTTCCCTTGAGGCTAATCTGACCCACGATTTTCTCCATGTTAAATTTCCCTTGAGGCTAATCTGACCCACAATTTTCTCCATGTTAATTTCCCTTGAGGCTAATCCTACCCACGATTTTTCTCCATGTTAAATTTCCATTGAGGCTAATCAGACCCAAGGGTGTTTTTAATGCTAATTCCCATTGAGGCTAATCCGACCCCCTTAACTACTATCGACGATAAGTAGAGTTTCTAAGTTTGCTGTCAGAGTCGCCAAAGATTCGTTTGATAGCAATAACTATTTTTTTAGGATTTTTGGAAAAAATAAATATCGACTCGTATGCATCATGAGGCGAATGGAGAATAAAACAAGAAAATATACTTGATTATTTTGAATCCGCTGATTGCTCGATTAAAGATATTTATTGCAGAAAATGTCAGACATTAAGTGTACCATCTGCATCGTTATTGTATGATCCCGTAGCTAGACATAACACAGTCGATCTTAATGGCTCTGATAAAACAACTCCTGTGATCGAACTATTTCGAAATTTTGATATCATCGTTTGAACCCTACACACAGACTGCAAAGAAAACTGAAAGAAGAAATATTACATCATGCACAATTCATAAATTTGGTAAATGGACTCTTGATCGAATGGGCGAAAAATACATTCCAAAGATTATTGTTTGCGATGAAATATGTACGGTGTCGTTAGAAGCATTAAAAACGTGCGATTATTGTTAGCCACCACCATTTGTTGGATTGTCTCCACACGAATGGCTAAAGACTCTTGTGGATTATTATGAAAAAATAACTGATGATCAAAGAGCATTTGATCCAGAATTAAGAGAGTTTAAGAAATGAATCGGACAACAACTGAATAAACATGAGTGTGTGTGTGTGTGTGTGTGTTGTGTGTGTGTGTGTGTGTGTGTGTGTGTGAGAGAGATCGGAATTTGTGGATACCAAATGATTTGATAGTTGCAAGTAGAAATATAGTTCGTGATACACTTCAACAACAGTTATTTATGTTACATAAAGAAAAGTTTTCAAATCTACCAGTACCATTATATTATCGACCGGTTGATACGCGACGGCAGAATGTCGACGTTGATATACCAGGATCATCATCAAAAGTAAAAAATGTATTAAATGATATTGTGTTGGTTCCTGTAACTGTAGTTGAAGATGCGCTAAAAATGGAGACAAAAACTCAATGGACGTTAGGATACGCGATGACAATACACACATCTCAGGGGTTAATCATCTCTGATACTCAAGTGTGGATCGTCGATGATCGTATCGAATGGTTGAATTTAGTTTATCTTGCAGTGTCCAGAGTTAGAAAAATATCTCAGTTACGGAGGGTTATCATAGACTTTACAAACAAATGGCGATGTTATTGACAATGGCATAATAAGAAAAAATAGTTATAAAAAGTGTGACAAAAAATAAGCGCAAATTTGATATCAGTGCTGAATTTAGAATGATACTGAAACAACAGCAAAATAATCATTTTGCGACCTGCGCTACAGTAATGTTGTGGAGCAATATTCTTAATGATCCAAGACAATTTACCGTAGACAGAATTAATAGTAAGTTTGGTAATACACACGAAAATATAATGCTGACTTGTCTTGAATGTAACCGACGTCGAGGTGCGAGTTTACAAAAGTGCATGAAGTGTCTTCCGGAATTACGCGTAATTGTTCGCGTACAAATCTATCCTGAGGAGCAGTTGAATCTGGCCTGTATATTGCAGGTCTAAGCGTGGATCTTAAAAAGCTAGATAGTGTGTGTGTCGTAATTCTCCAGATAGGATCAGTCGCTCTTTTTTACCACCTTCAAGTTCACTAGGTTCACATAAATACCTGACAGCAACATTACCTAATACTGGTTATTTTGAAAAATTATGTCAGTGTATTGTTATATTTTTTTTGTAATTGCATTAATGGGTTTCATAAGTTGTTCAAGTAATTTCATTATTTAATGCAGCTATTACACTTGGTAATCTTGCAACTCATTCACGAGATCTCGCATCTTGAATTATTTCCTTCTCATACTGATATCCAAATAAACGCCCAACAAGAGTTCGATTAAAACGTTCAACAATTGCCTCATCACGATGGATTGCAGTATGTCCTCGTCTGATTTCGACATACAGTTTTTTCATCAGAGATAGTACTGCAGCAAGAAATTCCTTGCCAGGATCAACTTGAAATAATTGTGGCCATCGTAAGAGTCCATTGTTGATAAATTGGCTCAAAAGCAGACACAACTTCAGTTGCTGTTTTAGCTGATAGTGACTCTGCTTCTTTATACCAACTTGCAACGTCAACGACAGTCAACGCGTATTTGTATGTCAATTGACGTCTACTTATTTTGATAGTATCGTAAGGTAAAAATATAATATCAGGCTGATGAACTTCATTATAAATGCTGACAACAAAAGGTGCATGCTGAATTCGTTTAGGTGGTGGTAAAAAACGTGTAAAAACTGCTGCATCAGCATGTTTACTAAAATGCTGCTCTACCTGTCCAATATCCCCTTTGGCTATACTAAACTGATTCCATTATTTTCAAAATTGGTTAATCAATTACCAGCCCTTAAAGCTAGTTTACCTTTCATCGCGGATCTTTCCAACCAATTAGTAAATTATTCTCTGATAATTTGTATTGTTTATGGAATTTAACGAATGAATCAACTTCACATCTGCAATATGTCTATCTTGTAGGTTTTTACTTTTATAAGCTACAGCATGAACGTGAAATACTCGATCAATATCATGTATATGATACTCTCCAGGTCTTGGTTGATCTTGGTTAACAAGTCAGATATCAAGTTGGGTACGAGGACCATACTAATTATACCCCGGAAGACGTTTATCTCCTGGGTATTTAGCCCATTGAGTTCCTGAAAATCTGTCATTAACGTAGCAATATCACCACCATCCTTACATTGAATATTATGTAAAAACGAACAACTTCAATTTATGATAACGTGACTAAATTAGAGGTTGGAGTTTTAACGCTACACGTAAGCAATATATATTCATGTATATTTATAATACAGATGTAATTGATTTCTCAGAGACACGAAAGCAAGAGCCAGTAAAACATATTTCGGCATTACCAAATTATATCATCTGGGTTTGGTAAAACGCAATTATTGCCTAATTTGATAATGAGATGGTTAAAGTGGGACAAGTTATATTCAGTTGCACCATCAGTTGATGATCGGAGATACTACGATGTACTTAAAGATTTTAATGAAAACGCAATATTGTTAAATGAAAATGGCGACGACATTATTAAATTTATGACCGATATTGATGAAGCACCGTCCATAGATGAACTAGATAGGTTTATTAATAATCTCGTAGTATACGACGACGCAATGTTAGACAAACAATCAAAAACAGCTAGAATATTTTCTCGAGGTAGGCATAAAAGTACAGATATAATTTATGTCACTCAACGATATACACAAATACCAAAGGGGATCAAAGATAACTGTAATATTTTAGTTGTGTTTAATGGAGTTGATAGACATACTCTGATAAACATTCAACAAACTTGGTGCGAGAAAAGGGGCAACCCGTGTAAAAGACGCACAATTTGCATCGATTGAATCAATTGTAATTTTGGAACCCCTAACTAGCATATATCGATTTCAACGCCTCTCAGAGAATACCTAGTTAGGTATCTCTTCAAACTATAGGAAAAGTTTAAAGAAAATTCGTCAACCCGATTTATTGGAATCTGGAGATTAATATATGATAGTTGTAACAAAGTCCATTACCAGATAACCTCTTCAGTCCATATCTGGTTCCTACAGTTCACCACTAAAATGATCTTGAGATATATTAATGTACGATATCTTCTAAACAGAGATATATTTGACTCCCAAAAGCATTTGTGACGGTGTTTGCGTAATGCAAGCGGAAAACTAAGAGGGTCTTCACGGATAACATCAGTATTTAAAACCGTTACAATCTATGAACAGATTGCAGCCAAACTTTGCCATGTTTGAACCCTCACTGGGCGAATTGTGATTTCAACCCCTGTTTGAAAGTGGCTAAAGAGTAACCAGTCCCAATAGTAGGAAACCTTCGAAGAAAATTTAGTTGAGACGATTTCGACGAATTCCCGGTTAGATGAAAGAGGGCGGGCACAACACACTCGATCAGAACATTACACCTTATGTATATAGTTGGGCCTCTGCGTTTCCTCTTAAGAGAGTTCTGAAATTGGACCTTCTTTGATAATTTATGTAAGTGCGACAGAGTCCACCCAAGAAGGACGTCCTGAAGAATATCGCCGATAGGAAAAAACGATGTGTACCGGGTATGAAAAACACTAAAATGTTGAAAGATTGTATCAAACGTTTGCACTAATTGAACTTCTTACTAAGATGATTTTGATTACAACGCCTCTTGGATGTCATGTAAATAACAGAAAGAAAAGGTGGAAGAAAACACATCGAGCCAATTTCGAGAAAATATCAGCTAGATAGTTAGTCGAGCACAACACATGACGTAAGAGTTTATATTACGTTTACAACTGACCAAATAGTAACTTGTGTATACAGTTTGTAAATAGACCCATCTTTGATAATGTAATACATTTGGGGTATCAATCGTTTGAATATAGTTCTCCATTTTTATAGATTTCATAGATTTTGGGAGGTCGGTGTCGTCAGCCCGAAGAATCAGCCAATTGCTGGGGGAAAATGTCACAGACTGCAGTGTTGTTGGATTCCAGAATGACATGGTTTAATTTTATAGTAAGATCAGGTCAGAGTCCCATAAGTGTCCCTGGAGATGAGTAGTCCCTATCAAAACATACTTATATGAAACGATTATGTGCATCCGTTATATCGATCCCTTCTATCTAAGAAAATTCGTCAAGATTTCCTTCGTAGATGTGCTTTATTCTCTAGAGGTAGAATATAATAGAAGGGTCCATGTCAAAACTCTAAAGAGGAGACGTAATGACCAAACTGTCATAAGATATAAGCTTTTCACGGCATGTGTTGTTCTCGACCTCCTTCATCTAGCCGCAAATTTATCTAATTGGGCTAGACGAAATTTCTTCAAATTATTCATACTGTAAGAACAGGCCCCTAACTAGATAATGTCTAAGAGGTGAAGTAATAGCCCAACTGAATACGTCCGATGTCAGCTTCTTGAGGCATGTATTGTATTCGACCTCCTTCATCTAGTCGCGAATTTCTCGAAATTGGCTGTAAGCCAATATGTAAACGTAAGATATAAGCTTATAGCATGTGTTCTGCTCACCTACCTTTATCTAGCAGCTAGTTTCTCGAAATTAGCTCCACGAATCTTCTTCAAACTTTGATTACTTTTAGAACCGGTCGCTAATTAGATAATGTCTGAGAGACATTGAAATAAAAATCCTCTAACTTAGAGAACATTCAGTACAAGCTAGTGATACAATCTATTAGCATTTGCGTGGTTTTCAAACCGGTTATCCATCCAACACCCCCTGTTTGGTCGTTTCCTCTTGACGAAATTCGTGAGGACCTCCATCGTGGATGGATCGATCCCCTAGAGATAAAACACCAAAGACTGGTCTATTTCAACACTTTTAAGATGGGACGTAAAGGCCCAACTGATTAGGCAGGACATCTTCTAACGGCATGTACTGTACTCGACCATATTTCTCCAATCGCAAATTTCTCGAAATTGGCTAGAGAAGTTTCTTTACACATTTTCTACAGTACGAACGGGTCCCTATTTAGATACTGTCCAAAAGGACGTTGAAATCAAAATACTCTAAGTTGGAGTACAATCACTACAAACTAGTGATACATCTATTAACACTTGCGTGTTTTTCATACCCGGTACCCATAGAGCGCCACAGATTTCGTTGTTTTCTTTCAACGTAATTCATCAGGACTTCTTTTGTGGATGGTCTCTATTCCCGAGATATAAAATATCAAAGAGGTGTCTATGTCAAAACTAAAAAAAAAGGTGACGTATGGTTCAAATATAAAGTAAAATGTAACCTTACGACATGTGTTGTACTCTATCTCCTCTAGTCACGAATTTCTCAAATTTAGCTCGACAAATTTGTTATGCATTTACCTACTGTAAGAAAGGGTCCCTAGGTAGACAATGTCCAAGAGGCGTTTAAATCAAACTCCTTTAAGTGGAAGTTCCATTAGTACAAACTATTGATACAATCTATGTATATGTGAGTTAGCGTTGTTCACACCCGGTACCAGTCAGATAGCTCTTATTTCGCTCTAACCACATTACGAAATTCGTCAGGACTTTATGTGTGGAAACATTATATCCACTTGACATAAAATATTAAAGGGTGTATATCAAAACTCTAAAGAGGGGGACGTAATGGCCCAACTGTACAACGGTATATGTTGTAGTAAACCTCCTTTCTCTAGCTATCTTGAAATCGGCTCGTCTAATTTTTTTCAAACTTTTCCTGCTGTTAGAATGGGCCCTATTTAGATACATTATGAGAGGAGTTGAAATCAGAATCCTAAAAATAAGTGGTCAATTAGTAAAACTATTGATAAAATCTATTAACAATTGAGTGTTTTTCATACAAGGTACCCATCTGGCGTCTATTTTCATGTTTATTTTCCTGATTCCTCTCGATGAAATTCGTCATGACCTTTTTCGTGGATGGACTCAATCCTCCTATGGATAAAATGTTAACAGGGTCTATGTCAAACTCTATAAAGAATGGTCGCGACTTTATCGAAATCGACTCACGTATTTATTTTATTTTTTATTTTAATCTTAGAACGGGTGCCTAACCAGTTACACACTAAACTGGGAATAATGAATAAATAAAAAACCTCGGTGTGAATAAGAAATAAGTATTCAAATGTATGTGAAAATATTTGAATCGGGAATAAGTAACTGGTTACTTATTCTTATTGGATCTAGAAAAACAAATAAGGAAAAAGTAACCAACTTGATTTCACTAGAAGAAAGTATCAACATAAACTTTTCAACCAAACAAAAATGGTAATGAAACCGTCGATTTCCAACTCGGGACCTTTTGTTGGGCAATATATATATATCTATAAATACATACATACATATCTATATATATATATATATATATATATATATATATATATATATATATATATATATATATATATATATATATATATATATATATATATATATATATATACACACACACACACACACACACACACACACACACACACACACATACATACATACATACATAGCAAAGTGAGTATATCCATGATTTCTGCTTGGAAATACGTTAACCCTCTAGTATATTACATTACATCGGTGTAATTATATGCTTCTTATATAATCACGCAACCAAACACACAAACTTCTTTTATGCATACTAAATCTGTGTAAATCAGCTTTTTAAAACTAGGCCAGGAAGTTATAAATTATTAATACCTTCATTTATCAGCCTTAACTTACAAGTCATATGCATAACATAGTAATATCAGTTCCAGTCAGTAACAAGGGGCAGAAAAATGATGATAAATCATCATCCCCACGCAAAGACTTTCTCACTGACATCCTTTATCTTAACTGATAAGTGTCAGCAATACCAACATTACATTGACACAGTCAGCACGAAACCTTGGTGTCACTCTCCACAGTACTCTCTCATTATACCAACATTTCGGGAACATATGCAAGGCTGGATATCTGGTGCTATGACGCATCAACTTTATCGTTTTCTTTTGTTTGATGCCACTAAAGCACTTGTACTTCCTAGTGCTATCAAGACTTTACTATTGTAGTTCATTTCAATCTGGTTCATCTCAGTATCTACTACGGAAACTTCCTAAACTTGTAAATACGGTTGGTATGATTAACCTTAGAGCACGAGGAATTGAGCACACATCTCCTTGCTCTACAACGTCCGTTCGATCCAGAATCAAACACAAAATCTGTTCACTATACTACATAATATTGATTGGCTCCATTCCAATATTCCTGTTTCACCTTACTCAAGTGCACACCCCATGTTGCTATGACATGGAACGCCTTTCTAAATTTTTATATGAAGATATGGTTTAGGCAGGTATATAAACGCTGAAACTTCAGAAGCCAACTGATAGCACTACTATATTCATTTGGCAACAACTGTTTCACACTTCCAGATCTAACGAGACCGTAAAGAGATAACATTTCCACTTTAGTGAAAGTATTGTGTTACGACTCTATCGTCTTAAACTAAGTAACATAAAGGTTAGGGTTACGGTTACAGTTACAGTTACGGTTAGGGTTAGGAAGCTAAACCAACATTTTAGCCAAATTCATAAATGCTATATTTCCCTAAGTTACAAAGTGAAACTGTAAGCCGCATTTACAGTATTGTGAATGAAATCCCAAATACGTGTTCTATCATAAGACCAATATTATAGAGTGTTCGCATGATTTCCAGCAGTGAATGTACAGATATAGCAATGGTCCTGAATAGATTGACGTGCCAATGGTATTAATATATCATAAAGATATAATCCAGAATGTCTTTAAATGAGTTCATAATAATCAAAAACTAGTGTTTTAATCCATAAGCACCTTGTCATTCCAATGAATAATTCAACTAAATGATTACACTTAAATTATATCTGAACACAACAGTAAATGATTCCACAAAATAAACTTAAAATTTGAATGGATAATGTTGTTCACCATAACCTTATAAAAGCCTAAGACACAATAAAATGGCTGACATTTTGGTTACAATATTGCTTGAAGGGCATTCTAAATTTGTAAATAAGGTTAGACCCTGAACTCCGATATCAGTAAACAGCTTATTTATAACTTACAAATATGACAGACATCAATTACAAGCAAACAAATCTATCCTCAGTCTTCGACAATGATCCAACACAAAATATAAATCATGTATTCATAACTACTGAACCTGTAATATATATCATGTGATGCGTCGCACATATTAGTCCGTTTCTTTACTTAGTATTTTCTGCCTTGTATTCCTGTAGAGAAATGAACGAATCGGGAGGCACAGATTTTACCAGTTATTGACCTAAACTGATCACTTGCCATGCTATACAAAACTAAACTACCAGGAAAACTAAACATGAAGCTTATTGCTTAGGAGACAGGCCTGAAGGTAGCTAGTTAATGATCATAATATCCCATTAATATATGTATTATTGCAATATATCGATAATACACAGAGTAACCGTTTTGAATACATAGTGTAGAATTCTATTGCGTCATGGTCTGTTCAGCGGATTGCACTAATATAGACGAGGTTTCACTTGATTTTCATATGTTTTGACAATCCCCTGCTTGAGAAAAGAAAATTCGAATGTATGCCTTATTATATACAGCGCCCGTGGCTTTTAAATTTACACAAGCCACCTATCTTCCTCACTTACTATGAACGTAACGATATTTATCGCACCAGTAATGGTATGTTGAATAACATATTCCGAACGATAACTACTTTTATAGCTTCCTTCGAGTGCACACTCTTCAAAAACCATACATTGGCATCACATTTACTTTTGATATTCAAATCATATGCATTCTATTCATTACGTAATCTTATATTAATTCTTTAGTGTTTATTTACGAAATTCATTTTCGTCCCCAAGGAGGTCATTTGACATTTACTAGATTGACGACAAAACCTTTGAGGCGTCAACATATGTTCAAATTTCTATACCTTTCAATAGTAGGAAAGTAGTTGGGGAGGTGTGTATTAAGTGGCCTCACTTTGACTAAAAGAAAGTGGTCTAGGGAGAGTTGGTTATCTGCAAGTGGTGTTGGACTTCTACCTCGTTCTGCACATGCTTAGACACCCCATTACTTATATACGGTTTCATTCTGAATACATTCTGACGCTAAGATGTGCACTAATCCGACAGACATACGCATGAACATTTTAATTTATTTTTTTAAACTGATTTTCTCATCATAATCTGGGACTAGAATTATGCATAATGTCGTATCTCTTTTTATATAATCTCTTCAATTTCTGGCCTTAATTTAACTTGCGAAAAAGTATTCTACATTAATTTATAAACAGTATCAAACGCAAAAATGGAATCCATATAAAAATGGATTATAAAATGTAACACAGTTGGACAGATTGGACATGGGTATGTCCGTCCTGAACATCATCGTTGACACAAACGTAGAAGATTGCACATCGGTCCACATCTTGAGGCGCCGAGTAACAGGTGAATGAATGCAATGAACTGCACTTATTTATAGGAAGAGAAAGGATTGAAACGGATTGAGTTCGTTGACCAATCCAAACACGCGTTACAAAATTCAGTCAGCCCACATCCAATCCGAAGAGAGCAGTCTGTGACGTCACGTAGTCTATATAGATTCGCTATCGCCTGTGCACGGTCAATCCATGCGAAACAGCATTTTCAACATGACGGAAACTCAGAAAACGATCAATTGGGGTATACCAGCCGTTGAGACTACACAAGGGAACCCGGACTTACTTTCAGAAGAGGTGAATTGGGATTATGTGGATTTTCTTACCTCGCAAGAATTTGTTCCAGAACCTTCGTCACCTTCTCCTTCATTACCACACGTGGAGAATTTTAGACAGAGACAGAAAGAAGAATTGGAGAAATTTATACAGCAGCAAAAGGAAGCAGAACAAGCTTTTCTTCTACAGCAACAGCAGCAAGAAGAAGAGGTAAGAAAAAAAACAAGAAGAAGAAGCAGCAGCAGCAAAGAAACAAGGGTGTCAAAATCAAACGGTCACGGTACTGTTAGACATTTTAGCGGAGTTAAGAAGTCTGAAACAAATGTATCAGACTTCTTTATCACGACCGAAGCGAATACGACCTTCCCGAGCTAAACACTCCAGCCCTGTGACTAAGCTTACCGTACCACCTTTAGTGATTTCAACCAAATCATCCTCAGAAGTAGGCCGCGGCCGTGGCAAAGGCTTAAGGCAGTTAAAGTAGATTGCCTAAACTCAAACCTACACCAAAAAAGGCCCTATTCAGGGCCACCCACGTCTCTCGAAAAGAGATAGACTTTCAGTTGCCAATAACTCAAAAAAAAAAAAACATTTTACCCCTATAGTACGTGTCTGTGTATGAGTGCGTGAGTATAGGTTCTTATTTTAAAATCAAAAACCCAAAGACACTTACCTTTTATAATTAATTTATTCTTTTATAAATATTTACAATTCAATTCACAATTCACAACATAACACTCTGAAAAAGTTCATAGACTTCTTCGGTCTCATTATTTACTCTCTCTGTTTTATAAATTTCTTCACAGTCACATTCTTTTCCTCTTCTTCCTCCTCACTTTCTTCCCTTCTTATTTTCTTCTCCTGTTTCTTTTTCTTCACCTGTCTGCTTTCTTCCTCTTCTTCTTCCTCTTCTTCTTTCTCTGAAGAATCCCTCCCTTCTTCTGACTCCTCTTGTTTCTTTTTCGAGCAATCTGGAGACCAATGTCCTTTTTCTTGACAATGATAACAGGTATCTTGACTTTTGTCTTTTCTAACCCCTTGTTTGCTTTCTTGACGTTCTGGACACTCTGAAGACCAATGCCCTTTCTTCTGACAGATATAGCAAGCATCTTCACTTTTATCTCGAAAGGAAGGAGAGTAGTCCGAAGGCTGGTCTGAAGAAAATTTTCTAATGACCCCACGCAAAGCTCTGATGAAACGTTCGATTTGGGTAGTCTCTTCCATCGTTGTGCTCGGTTTGAGAGTGAAATGAATAGTAAAAGGACAAGACACATACCCTTTATATATGCTGGTCTGCCATGACTATAAAGTAGCCCATGGTGTTTAAACTTGAGTCATTTGACGTTTTGCACTCAAGATGAAACGATCCTATTCATTCGAGAAGAAATAAGAAGAAAGTAAGAGGCAGAAACGTGATCTATCGCCTCGTACCAGAGCTGAAGTCTTGGCACAAATTCATGCCAGTGATTTTGAAGAGGACATGAGTGAACCAGAATCCAAAACCCTCTAAACAAAGTTCACCACTCTTAGTTACCCTGAAAAATACTATTCCATTCGAGAGACGGAAAAGCGCTCCTCTAGAAAATTTAGAACCACGGCTTACACATACACGGTGAAGTTTAAAGATTTCAAGTCCGAAGTACCGTTGGAGAAAGCAGAAGGGTTCATCACCGGGGTGTGGGATTCTTTACTTATCACACTCAAGCGACAATGTCAACCCAAAGAAGACGATCGCTTGGGACTTTCCATACAACACGACGGTTTTGAAATCCCCTGTTTGGAGCGAGTTTAGCAGCCCTGCAGAATTGACCGCTTCCAAAGTCATGGACAAGATTCAACACGTACAACAATCCAATGACCAGTTTGACATCACCGATGGAAAAGCCACACTGGACATGACCCACGTCTCTCCTCCTCGAGGTACTGGACGCAAAAAGATGTTATTGGTGGACGAGTTTCGCAGCACCAAAACAAGTCTCGTCCGAATTAACAACCCTCAAGACCAGATGTGTTTAGCCAGGGCTATCGTGGTAGGACGAGTTTATGTCAATAAGAACGACACGGCAGAATGGAAAAGAGCCTGGAAAACTATTCGACAATCGGACCGAGCCAAACAACGAAACGAAGCAGAACTCCTGTTACAACAAGCTGGCCTGTCCAAAGACACACCCTGTGGCATTCCTGAAATGCAAAAATTGCAAGATGTCCTAGCTCCACGCTACACCTTGAAAGTGCACTCTCAAGAAGTGCGTGGGTCTCTGTTGTTTCGAGGCCAAGATTTTAAGAATGGAAAATACATTCACCTTTATCATCACGATGACCATTTCGATACCATTACCAGTATTACTGGATTCCTGGGATATGTTTATTACTGTGAGAAATGTGACTATGGTTATAACAATCGAGAACAACACAAACATTGCGGATCAAAATGCTCAGGATGTTTGGCCTCTCCATCCAGTTTGAGCGAAGGTCAAGAACCAGTGCATTATCCTGCTTGTCTGCGCGCGTTTGTCAGCCGTGCCTGTTACCAACAACATCTGAAGACGCAAGGTTCACAGCAGAAATGTACTTGTCATCTCCTGAGATTGTGCCCTACGTGTGGACAAGGCATACTTACCAATAATGCCAAGGCACACGTATGTCGAGGAAAGAAAAAATGTCACATTTGTCACCACATCGTAGACTTGGAACACCAATGCTACGTGCAAAAATACCAACCCCAACCAGAGAAAGAGGACGGTCACAAGAATAAAAAAGTCAATTTCATCTTTTTCGATTTCGAATGCATGCAAGAGACCGGTATTCACATTCCTAATTTCTGCGTGGCTCATCAAGCGTGCGAAAAGTGCATTCAAGAACCTATTTTCAGTCATTGCCCTCACTGCAGTAAGATTCCTGGAGGGCGTGAAAAAATCTTTGGAGGACTGAACACGTTAGCCGATTTCGCCCGATGGGTCTTAGACCCCATCAACAAGACATGGAGCCAAGAGGACATCGTCATGCCACGGTGATGGCTCACAATTTCTCCGGATACGATGGACAGTTTCTTTTGAGGTACTATACGGAACATGGCACCGAACGTCCTAAAGTCACTTTGAACGGAGCCAAAATCATTTTCATGCAAGTGGGACAAGTGCAGTTCAAAGATTCGATGAGTTACTTGGCCATGCCTTTGAGTCGAATGCCTAAAACGTTTGGAATGACAGAAATGGCTAAAGGGTACTTTCCACACTTTTTCAATACGGAAGCCAATCAACACGTCGTTCTACCCCATTTGCCTGAGGCTAAAGACTACAACCCCGACAACATGCGTACCGAACAACGAGAAGCTTTCTACGCTTGGTACCAGGCTCACGCCTCAGACCCTTTCGACTTTCAGGAAGAAATGATTCGGCCTACCTGGAACATGTTCGATGGTCACCAAATTGTCATTACTTACCCTTAGTGGAACCGAGACATTAAAGTAACTTACCATAACCTGTTTATGGATACTTTACAAGAGAACATTCGTGCTTTGCCTGTGGAGTTGAGAGAAAGGATTTACCGGGAGCTGGTCAAAATGCAAGTGAAACGTAAAGAACAATTGCATCCGTTACGTCACCAATTTTTAAATCACTGGTACCTGAATGCTATAAAAGGACTGATTCAGTTGAAAGTGTTCCATTGGACAGACATTGATTAACAGCCCCCTGGTTTTTAAAAGGATTGGTTTGCTATTGATGATTCTATCTACTACATTGTAAACTTACTGCATCGAATTCCAAAGGAAAAGTTAACGAATTACCAACATCATTTACACAATGTCAACTTAATGAAAGAGGAAACTTCTGAAGGAATTGTAATGTGTAAATTAGTGACTAAACGATTTAAATTTGACACTGAAGTAAAACCATGTCTGTGCAAACGGTACATTTCTTGTGTCAGACAAAAGAGGATTTAGTATGACCTGTTTATGGATACTTTACAAGAGAACATTCGTGCTTTGCCTGTGGAGTTGAGAGAACGCATTTACCGAGAGCTGGTCAAATTATAAGTCAAACTTAAAGAACAGTTGCATCCGCTACGGCACCAGATGTTTAACCACTGGTACCTGAATGGTATAAAAGAACTGATTCGTCAGAAATTGTTTCAATGGTCAGACCTTGTTGAACACTTTGAGTTACTGAATGAATGAAATGTTCATCATTTTGGTTACTTCGAGATTCACCTAGTGCAACGCATTGAGGAAGACGAGTTAAAGGATTACCAACATATTTTACGTGGAATCTACTTAGCGGAAGAGGAAACGTCTGAACGAACTCTGACGTTTAGGTTACAGTATGCAAGATTTAGATTCCCGACTGAAGAACGAAGATCTCTGAGTAGAAAGTACGTGTATTGTTTTCGAAACAAAGAGAGTATAAAGACAGGCTGCCATTCCACGACTTTTATCACATGTGATTGAACAGATTCCGTGGAAGGAACTCAATGACCATATTCAAACCGTAGATCATTACCATCAATTATTACAAGAACTGTATCCATTCAATTTGGGTCGACAAGTGGTGTGTGTCTTAGTGACTCGTTTTCTGGGATTTCGTTTACCAGCCAATTCCTTGTGGACTCTTTACGATCAGTACTCACCACCCCAGTGGCCTTAAATGGTCACGAAAGACTCCTTTTGCTCAACGCCTTGCGTTTTCATCTGGATACTTCTCGACCTCTACGGGAAAAAAAAGATTCGTCAACTTTTAGCTACCAAAGACGTGTATGACGATGTGTGTGTAGCTTGTGACTTACACCCCCATTGGACAGATGTCCGTGCCTGGAAAGAATGGGATTTTGAGGCTTGGACCCAAGAAGTGGCCCAGTATGCACGAGAGTTGTTCAAGGAAAAAAGTCACTTTTCAACCTGTGTTAGTGATGGTGCCAGAAGAACCCGTCACTCAGGACAGGACTGTCGTGAACATGCCTGAAAGACCCTTTCGGGAGGATACTTGTGTGACCTTACCCCTTATAGAACTGGTCAGAACCTTACCCAAAACATGTTCTACAGACACTTGTTTCTATTCCACGTTGATAATTTTGATGTGCCTTTTATCGTTGTACTTAAGTCCTTGGCTTTTATGTATTTTTGTCTTTCGTATTCATGTTTAAAACATTCAATAAACATGTCCTGAAAAAGTATATAAACTCTTGTCTTGTTTGTATTTCGTGTCACAAGTGACATTCCTAACACTATGGCTACTTATGCTGTCTCTGCTCCCTCTTCCTCTACTGTCAAAGTCATCGACGAACACTTACATCGTGCCAGTTGGCAGGCTTTGTATCTTCGCCATCCCTTTAACATGCTCATTGCTGGACCTAGCGGTTCAGGCAAAACCGAATTCGTCAAACGTTTGATCGAACACAAACATCATTTGATCGATCGTCCACCCCAACGCATCGTGTGGTGTTACAAAGAGTGGCAATCGTGTTTGTGGAAGGCATTCCTAAAGAAGACGATGGCATCGTCTCTGACTCCCGTCTAACCCATTTGGTCATTTTCGACGACATGTTAGGAGAAGACGAAGAAGAAATTAAACTGTGGTTCACGCGCAAAGGGCATCACCGTAATGCCAGTGTCGTTTACATCACTCAAAATTTGTTTCAACAAAGTAAAGCCCATCGCACCATCAGTCTCAATGCGCATTACGTGGTCTTGTTTAAAAGCCCTCGAGATAAATCGCAAGTGCAAGTCTTAGCCAAACAGATAGGAACGCCTTGGCTGACTCAGGCGTACGACGATGCCACTCATACTCCACACGCCTATTTACTCGTCGATTTGAAACCTCAATTCTTTCACCACTGGTGCCAAGACGCAGGGCCTGTCATGTACACGTCTCCGTAGTTGACTTAACTTCACTCCAAAAACTCTATAAAAACCTCAGACACTTTTCGTCTGTCTCACACAGTCTCAACATGACGTCCCTTCAATCACATCTTCCCGTCAAATTGATTCGTGCCTTGTATGGCATCAGTGGAGAAAAAATCCACAAATACGGGCTCGTGTCTTAGAAGCTAGTCTCAAAGAAGTCTTACGATGGTTCACGGTGACAGCACGTCAATTACTCCAAGGGATCATTCAGATTACTCATCAAACCAAACGCTTTCTCCATCGAAACAAAGTCGCTTTGACCCAACTGGCCGATCCCCGCATCGACACTCAAACCAAAAAACAAATCATTTTCAAACCTGGATGGAGCGGTACTCTAGGAGGGGTCATCATTCGCTCTCTCTTAAGATGGGATCCTAATGCTCCCAAAGTTGTCCCCAAGAAAAAAAAAAGTCAAACGAAGCTCCAAGAAGAAGAAAAAGACCAGGTCTCCAAAGAGACCCGTGTCTCCAAGAACTTCTCCAGTGGCGGGACCCTCCTCTTACCACACACCACCCCGGAAAAAGAAAAGCCCCCAGAAAAAGAAACAGAAAAAGTCCCCAGAAAAAGAAAAGCTCCCAAAAGAAAACTAGTCGCAAGAGAGGCACTTCGGCCAGGACGCAACCTTACACTCGCAAACCACGCCCTGCCACGGCGGTGACTGCGTCTCCGGTAGCCTCAGGTTCAGTCACTTCTCCGTTGATGACACCAAGAACTGAGAAGTATTTGGAGACGTTGATCACACCAATAACTTCTCCCTTGATGACCCCAAGAACATCCCCAGTGGCAGGACCCTCCAGTTTAGCGGCAGTGGCCGCTGCTCACAAAGTACCTGCTCCCATAATCAAAGTCCAAGAAAGATCGGGCATGTTACAAAGTTTACTGGATTTTTCCAAGCAAGAACTGGCTCGATTTACTCCGTTGCGTACCCCTGCACGACGTGTCATGCCTGTCCTCAAGTTGATACGACGTAAAGACAATCAGTGGCGACGCATTCCAGTATAAAAAAGACCTGCGACCAAGTAGGGGTATCAGTGAACTTCCAAAAGATGTCACCTCCAAGAAGTCAAAAAAGAAAGAGACAAAAGCAGACTCGTCATCCGACAAAGCGCTTAACCAAGCATCGACGTTACCCTAAGAAAATACATAGTCGTTCCAAAAAAAGAGGCATCAACATAGGGGAGGATTCCTTGGCGACTTTGGAAAAAACATTGTCACCTTTATGACAAAGCGATAGTCCCCAAAAAAAGATAAAAGGGCGTGTGTGTTAAATCATCGATGTTAATGTCTGTTTGGTGAATGTCCCAGAACCCACAAGCAAAGATGTCACCCTCCAGAAAACATTCCTCTTCTAAACCCCAAGGAAAGAAAAGGAAATGACTGCCTCCACGTTTAGTCAAACATGGGGACATGTTATCTGTCCTGTCCAAAGCTTCTCCACCCCTGCGAAATAAACTCATTCAATCGGCCTCCAAAGAGGTCATCGATACCGTGTTCGCATGTTGTTTGAACGTGTTGAAAGGCATGATCCCTTTGTCCAAACACCAGAAACAATGTTTAGGTAAACATCGTCACGTTCTTCGCCAAATGGTTCAAAAGAAAATCCCCTTTGGACAAAAGAAGAAGATGTTGGTCCAACGTGGAGGAATTTTACCCCTCTTACTAGGCCCATTGCTGCAAGGAGTCTTGGGAACCGTGTTGGGAGGACTGATGGGAGCAAGATAAAAATATTTCTGAAGTCCTAAGATCTCAGAATCGACCCCTGACATCCCATGGAAGGACGAAGACTAGCTTTAATGCCTTACAAACGATGGATGGAATACCATCGGTGGCAAGAACAACGCACCCCGCATTTACCTCCCAACCCCCATTTGAGCGAGATGTCCCAGCTGCAACACGAACTGCAGTCCTTGATGGATCGCCAAGATTTGTCCGAAACAGAAAAATCGCAAAGTACGGTCACCTCTTGCAACGACTGCAACTCTTTCACCAAAAAGCCTTAGAAGAAACACCTCTTCCCACTCTGAAAGATTTTAAGACCTTGATGAAAAGTCCAGCACCATCACCGCCACCACCACCACTGCTACTACCAGTGACCAAGACAGAGAAAGGAGAAGAAGAAGAGGAAGGATTTCAAACTCCACCAGAAAAAGTACGCAAGTTAACAACACCACCTACCTCCACCCCTTCTTCATCAGAAGAGAAAAAGAAGGTGAAGACAGAAGTGAAACAAGAAAAGATATCCCCTGTTCAGGCATCCTCCTCCTCCTCGACACCTATTGCTGGTCGCACACGCAAAGCATTGCAATCCAAGAAAATACCCCAAGAGAAAAAGACTAGCATCTTCCAAGAGTGGGTGTCTTATTAACACAAACAAACAAAACATAGAAAAAGTCTTAGCCAGCATTTACTACGATCCCTCCCATCCTGCAGGTTATGCAGGAGTTCAAAAATTGTATCGTGCTGCCAAAACTCGACTGAAAAGTCTCCGTTTACCTCAAATGCACCGATGGTTACAAGAACAAGCTACCTACACTTTACACAAACCCATTCGACGCAAGTTTGCCAGAAGTCGCACCCGAGTGGAAGGCATCGATCATCAATGGCAAGCCGATTTAGCCGATGTCTCTCATTTGGCCAGCTACAATCGTGGCTACAAATATTTGTTTTGTGTCATCGACGTCTTTACCAAATTTGCCTGGGTCGTACCCTTGACTTCCAAATCGAGCAGCGAGTTAGTGCGAGCCCTGCAACGGGTGTTGAAACAAAGCGGTCGTCACCCTCTTCGATGGCAAACGGACAAAGGCACCGAATTGCTGAACCAAGCTTTCCAAAAAGAATTAAAGAAACGCGACATTCATTTTTTTACCACCGAGAATCCTGAAACCAAAGCCAGCATCGTGGACCGTTTTCAACGCACTTTGAAAGTACGCATGTCGAAATATTTTACGCATCACCACACTCTGAAGTACATCGACATCTTACCGCACCTGCTGCAAGCGTACAGCCAATCTTACCCCGCAAGAAGTGACCCCCGACAACGAAGTGCTAGTGTTTGAGCGCCTGTTTGGTACGTCCCCGACGAGGGCTGTCCCCAACAAAAGTGGTGTGTTGACCGTAGGAGATTGGGTGCGCACTGGCAAAACCAAACGCACTTTCGACAAAGGATACTTACCTAACTGGACCACCGAATTGTTTCGTGTCACTGAACGAGTGCATGGCCGTGATCCTGTCGTCTATAAATTGGAAGACATAAACGGAGAAGTACTCAAAGGAACGTTTTATTTGCCTGAGTTACAACGTGTCACCAAAAACGAAGACGACGTGTACGACATCGAAAGAATTCTCGAACGCAGAACCCGTAAAGTGGGCAAACGACGTGTCAAAGAAGTCAAAGTACGTTGGAAAGGATATCCACCCAGTTTTGATTCTTGGATCGACGCTTCGCAAGTCATCGACTATAAAAAGAAGTGACCATCATGCCCTTTCACACAGACGCAGCTACGTCGACCACTCCTTCACCCAGTTCTTCTCTGCAAGATTTACAGAAACAACCCTTATGGGTGTGGTGTGGAGAACGTGTACCTAAAACGCAAATCGTCTTTTTCTGCCAAATCTTCGTGGTGTATTGTGTCATCGGTGCAGCCATTGCCAATTTGAGTTTGCAACAAGGAGACAAACAATTGTGGCCATTTTATTGAGCAGTTGTATCGGTTACCTGCTTCCCAATCCCTCCCTGAAATTCACCTCGAACGGGAACAACGGGAACCTTGTGTCCAGTGCCAGTGCCAGTCACCACTCCAACAACAATAACCCCATTTTGGGCGGAGACACGCCTCTGACGTCCAGTAACCCCTCGGACAGCCACAGAACTCTGGAATTACGAGTCACCAAAACCAATTTTACTTAACCTTACCCAGTGACAGTTCCATGGAGGTGTTTCCCAACAACACGTTTTGCTGTTACACGGCCAAATTACCTCAGGCCATCCAATTAGATCACGAAGCCCATTGGTAAGTGGCTTTGGTAGAAATCATTCACCCAACACAAATCAAAAACATCACCGAAAAGCAAAACACTTTTGACGTCGAAATTCTGGACCAAACGGTACAGCAAACCATGATTACCACTAATCAACATAGATCACTTCCGAAGGACACATTACCCTGCAGCAGTGACACTTCTCCTCTATTGTACGTTTACCTTTTTAAAATTAACCCAGGCCATTATTTTACTGGTCAACATCTGTTGGAGGCAATCGCTGACAAATTCCATGCAGCATTTGACAAAGTTCTGACCGGACTAAAAAAACGTGTCACCATTGAGTACCACAAACTGTCTCATCGTCTACTGATCAAATTTGAATGTGAGGAAAACAGTATACGCATTAAATTTTGCCCTGAATTGTATGACATTTTGGGTGGAGACCTCAATATGGTCACGGATAAGAATACCAAAAAGATTCACATGGCAGACATTGACAACAACGGGCATTTTGCGAGGTATTTTCGTTTCCCGGTAGAAATGAACCAAACACTGAATTTGACTTTTGTGTACTCCGAAGTGGTGGAGAATAACGTGGTGGGACACACCTCCGTACCGTTACTGCGTGTCATTCCTTTCAAAGTGGATAGTACCAGAAACAATGACCAGGAAGGTGGAAACACTTATCACGTCCACCGCGAATTTGTACATCCTCATTATTTGCCTGTCAGCAAGTCTTATTTGGACACGGTCAACATTGCTATAAAAGGAGATTTGGGACAAAATATTCCATTCACCAAAGGAAAAGTCACGGTGAAACTCCATTTTCGAAAACGGTTCTCTCACGACTCGTAAGTCATGTATCCAGTGTACCGAGGGGTTGCTCGACAGCGAGGACACGGTTTAGGAGATATGTTGAAATCAGCCTTTCGTTCGGTGCCTCGGGTGTTGAAACCGATGGTGACACGCGGATTGCACGCCTTGAAAGATGCGGCATTGACACACGGTAAAGAATTTCTCCAAAATGTCATCATAGACAAACAAAACCCCAAAGAAGCCTTCTTGAGGGCAGGCAAAAATGTCTTGTTGCAAACGGGTAAAGACCTTTTGGGCCGACGAGAAACACCTATAAATGCCCTGCACCCTACCGAGTCAAGCATTCCCGCTTTCCGGACGCCACAACAAGGACAAGACAGAAAGAGACGACGAAGAAAACACCCTTTCACCAGACTTCACACGTCTAAAGCTAGAAAGACTAAGAAAAGAAGAACCGTCCGAGACTTAGACGTTTTCGATTATTGAGAAAGAGAAGAAAAAAATGATGCACCGAGAGTCATGCGCCTGTTTGCCATGCCACCTACCATGATAACCATGCAAGAATCCCAGTGGGTGGAATTTCACCCCGTCTCCTCATTGACAGATTCCGCTCCCATTGAGTTTGAAATCAATGGACAGCCCGAAGATTACATCGATCTGAATAGCAGTTACTTGTACTTGAAAGTCAAAGTTCTAGATAAGACGCCTGATGGTGGAATAGAAAATACTGACAATATAGCTCTCGTCAACAATTTCATGCATTCCTTGTTCAGCTCAATGTACTTGTACTTGAATAACAAACTGGTCAGCAGCAGCATGGATACTTACCCTCACCGTGCCTACCTGGACAATCTCTTGACGTACGGAATAGATGCCAAGAATACTCATCTCAATGCATGTGTACTATGGGAACCTGAAGAAGCGAACAAGTTTGACACAATAAATAAAATCAGTGACGGTTTTGAGGAAAGACGAAGCGAAATCTTAAATAAGAAGAGTTTAGAACTGATGGATCGTTTGCATTTGGACATGTGGTTGCAAGAGAAATATTTGCTGAACGGTGTAAATGTTCGCTTGCGACTGAATCTCAGCAGGACCGCTTTCCATTTGTTGGCTGATACTGATGCTACTACTGGTGGCAATCCCAAAAGCAAAATCGAGGAGGCCAAACTCTACATACGACGAGTGGAACCTAAAGTGGGAAATGACATCTGTAACACTTTGAGCAGAACTACCGCCAAGTATCCGATACGTCGTGTGGAAATGAAAACGTTCACTATTCCCGCTAACCATCAATCCATGATCGAAGATCATCTGTTTCAAGCACAGTTACCCAAACGTTTAATCCTTGGTATGGTCAACAATGAAGCCTTCAACGGAGACTTCGATCAAAATCCTTTCAACTTTCAACACTTTGAGGTGAGGGAAATCGAAGTCAGTCGCGATCGCAGGACCTTGTGTACCCGACATTTCGAGCCTGACTTTGACAAGATGAATTACTTGAGGTCGTACTTGTCCCTG
This sequence comes from Sinohyriopsis cumingii, assembly GCA_028554795.2. Classification (NCBI taxonomy): domain Eukaryota; kingdom Metazoa; phylum Mollusca; class Bivalvia; order Unionida; family Unionidae; genus Sinohyriopsis; species Sinohyriopsis cumingii. The sequence goes on along the minus strand of CM068835.1, from coordinate 102,818,343 downwards.
TACGAAGCCACCGGACAGTTAGGAACCAACACCAGTCACGGCATTACATACGACGATTACGCAGGAGGCTATGCTTTGTGGGCTTTCGATTTCACTCCAGACCAAGGCAGCGACGAAGGACATTTCCATCCTATAAAATCCGGCCAGATTCGTGTGGAACTTCAGTTTGCAAAGCCACTGGACAAGACAGTGAACGTCATCCTGTATGCAGAATTCGATAATACCATAGAAATCAACAGTTTGAGAGAAGTCATTCTAGATTATTAGAAGCTATGGAAGACTGTTATCCCTCTTTACCTAGTGGAGAAACTTTGGAGATGGAATGTACGGAAACCGTGAAAGAAGAATCCCATGACAAAGACGAAGACGTTGTCATGATGAAGTCGAGATGGCCAGAAGAAGAAGCCCATTTAGTCTCCTGTTTTGCCAAACACTTGGTCGAAAACATTACTGAATTGATCAAGAAGGATTGCTATGGATGTCAAAACTATCATCCCAGTCAAATTCAACACGATAAATGCCTGATGCTGAGTCAAGAAGAAAAATTGGACGAGCATCTCGACGAAGCTTGGAGTCTCATCTCGGACGAAGTTGTGTTGCATCAGTGGTATAAAAACTTGCGTGAACATTCTTTGTCCACCATTAACCACTCAAGGGATCCATCGTATCGAAGCTCTCCTGAATCAGAGTGGGGAGACGAAGCGAAGAAACGGTTATTTGTCGGACATTTTCAAGTCAGGATCGAATTGATCACTTATTATTACCTGTGAAGAAGAAGAAAAAAACATGGATACCTGGGAACTGTATTATCTTTTGAATCACAGTTCGTACACTGCTTCTTGGAATCCTGTCGTCTGTGCTAAAGATGAACTCCCTCATCGCAAACCTCAAGACCATCAAGCTTATGTGATCAACACGGACGACAGTCATCTCTCAGGAACCCACTGGGTAGCCGTCTACTTTCCTCAAGAGGGATGTGTGGAATATTTCGATTCATATGGATTGCCTCCTTTGGAAGACGATATCATTAACTTTATGAGAAGAAATGCTCAGACCACCCGATTCAATAATGTGAAATTACAAGGCACAGATTCGTTAGTGTGTGGACAATATTGCGTGTATTTTCTGCATCAACGCAGTCGGGGCTATTACTTAGATCATTTAGTGAATCAGTTTGATCCTCGTTCTTCTTCTAGAAACGATGTTAAAGTAGATCGATGGTTTTGTGACCATTATACTGGTCTTTTGTCTCAAGCTAGGAAACGTAGTGTCCATCAATGGCCTAATGACTTCCAACAGTGAAAATCACAATTTCATTCACACATTTGTCAGCCCTGTCCAAAATAATGTGTTAATTGAAACAAATGTTTGGTATTTGAAAAAAAATGTTTGATGTTATATTGTTGGATTATTGTTAAAAATGTTAGAGTTGTTTGTTAGTGTTAAGTGATTTTGAATAAAAATGTGTTTTGAAGAAAAAAATGCCTTTGTGGTTTGTTTGGCTATAGGAATCTTGATTCATGCTCTTTGACTTCTCTATATCCCTCTCATGGCACTCACTGAACGGTCCAACTCGAAAACCGTGTATGGATGTTTTCCTTCACGTCCGCGCTTTGACTTTAAAAACCGGGGTAGATTCCAGTCTAACCATCCATTGTCGACTCATCCTCCTACGAAGATGTGCTCCAGACTAGCTAAGCTAAACGAAGCCTACGTGAATTTGCATAGGGTCAGACACAGTCTGATACCGAAGCCTGAAGAGACAGAGAATGTGAGAATGTTAAAAATCACTGAAGACCTGATAGTGGAGCTCTTGAGAGAAGAAATTAGCAGGGATAAAGAAGAATGGACAGAGAAGTACAGACTTCATAAACAGCAGAGAGAGCAGCAACAACAACAACAACAACAGCAACCTGAACGTGACAGAGGCTTTGTCGATTGTCGTATTGACACCAAAGAGTTCTTCTTCGCTTTCCGAAGAAGCAGACCTATCGTCAGAAAGTCTATCGTCAGAGGACGTCGCATTCTTAGAAACTAAAAGATCGCCCTAGCTTCAACTTCGCACACAAAAAAACAGACCTTTTCAGGGCTACCTCAATACTCTAGAAAAGAAATAACAATCGATTTGCCAATGTATGTAGAGTAGTGTGAATATAAACACTTACTCTTTTGTGGTGTGAGTGTATGTGTTTGTGTGGATAGTAGATAATGATCATGTTTTTATGCTGTTTGACGTGCGCGGAGAGTGGATTTGGGGTTTGATTTGATTGCTTTGCGTATGTGGATAGTATATTGAAGTGATTAATGAAAATTTTTAAATTAGTAATGGATAGGAAAAAGAGTGAGTGAGTGTTTCTTTTAGGTCCGCGCGTTCTTTGGTCATGATCTAGGTAATATAACTTTTGTCTTAGGGGCATGTTTTCCTCCACGTCCGCGCTTTAACTATAAATTGAAAATCGCTCGGCAGTCTAGCTACCCTTGTTGATTGATCAGCACTAGAGAATAAGCAGAAGGCTAGCGAAACTGTTGGAACTTCATGTGCACCTGGAACATGCCAAGCTTATACTAAATGAACTGGCTGCGGAGGCCATCGTCGAAGAGGGAATGATGAAAGAGTAGAAGAGAAGAAAGAAAGAAGAGGAGGAGAGAAGAATAAAGAAGAGGAGGAAAAGGAAAGAGGAATGGCTGTAACACAGACACAAGAAAGAAATTTCAGAATCCCAGAGACAGAAGATTGGGATTCTGAAGCCACTCATTCCGCCTCTGCTCTCCCCCCAAAAAAGAGTGAAAGGAGATTGGAGTAGGAGATGTGTGTGTGGTGCTAGGCCTGGAAGGTGCAAAATTTAACCAGGTGCTCTGGAGTTCAAAACAAACAGCCCTTTTCAGGGCCACCCAAACCTTCAGAAAAGAAATAACAATCGATTTGCCAATGTGTGTATGTAGAGTAGTGTGAATATAAACACTCACTCTTTTCTGGTGTGATTGTATGTGTTTGTGATTGTAAGCGCTCAAGTATGTTTGTGTGGACAGTAGATTATGGGTTTTGTAAGCGCTTAAGTTGGTTTGTGTGAATAGTAGATTTGGGTTTCATTTTAATGCTTTGCGTGTGTGAATACTAGATTTTGGGTTTGTTTATTGCTACTTCACGTATGTGGATAGTAGATAATATGAGACGAGAAAAGTAGGGGATGTTTTCCTTCACGTCAGCGCGTTTTAAGTGATGATCTAGGTATATATAATTGTTTGGGCTTTAGGGGGATGTTTTCCATCACGTCCGCGCTTTAACTATAAGGACCCACAGTATTCGTCGTTCACACCATTCTACAAAGAATAAAAAGAAGATGGCTTCAAACCACCTTGATAAAATGAAAAAATTGCAAGACGTCCTGGACAATTTGGGCATGACGGAGCAAATGTTGGTTAACCTGAACGAGGATCACTATTCTTATAGTCCCCATCGAGTGAAGATGGAGATCAACAATTTAAGAAAACTAAAGGACATAATCAGTGATCTGTTAAAAGAAATAAAAGGAGGAGAAGGAGGATGAAGAGGAAAGGATAAGGATGAGAGCATGGAACGAAAAAATTGAAAAAGAAGAAAATGAGAAGAGGAAGAAAGAAGAGGAGGAGAAGCAGAAAGAAGAGAAAAAGAAGAAAAAGGAGGAAGATAACAAAAGAAAAAGTGTAGGACAGAAAATAAGAAGCTGGTGGAGAAATAGAAGAAATTAGAAGAAGAAAACCAAAGGCCCTTTTCAGGGCCACCCACATTTCTTGAAAAGAGATATACTTTCAATTGCCTACCCCATTTTTTATTTTTTATTTTTAAAAAAAAATAGAGACCCCTCCCTGTTTCAATTTTCGTATGTTCCATTTCCATAGACCCATCAGGTCGAGACCGTATTAAAATAGGGTCCCGACCCTGTTCCATTTTCCCTTGTCGCTCAACAGACCCACAATCTATTCCCATGTTAAATTCCCCTTGAGGCTAGAGTGACCCATGATTTTTCCCCATGTTAAATTTCCATTGAGACTAGTGTGACCCAGGGGGTTCTGTAATGCTACTTTCCATTGAGGCTAGGGTGCCCCACTTCACTACTGATGTCACTGTAGACCAGATGATGATGATGATGATGATGATGATGACAAAGATGATTAGAAATATTGTTCAAACCAAGAAATAAACGCTCCGTAGGGCTGTCTGAGTCAAATTTAACTTAACACTGATAAAACCAAAACTGAATTACATTTTCTATAACTAAAAAATGCTAAGCGTACATTTTACAATGATCCAAAATCGCTCTACTTAACTCTGCGGAAGGTCTCGGGTTTGAACCCCGGCCGAGGCAGACTACAGACTTATAAAAATGGTACTTGCATCTGCCTTCCTTGGCGCTCAGTATTAAGGGGTTAGTATTAGTACTGGTCTGGTATCAGGATAATGTTTGAAGCATGATGCCCCAGTGATATACATCACTATAAACTGCCACTCTGCAAACATCGTAGCGAAATCACTCACAATTGTTAAAGCTGCGTTAAAAACTCTCTCTCTCTCTCTCTCTCTCTCTCTCTCTCTCTCTCTCGCTGTAAGGAAACGACAAGAGAAAAGATAAATATAAATATCCTGGATGAAAAGTACATTATCGGCATCCCTACAGCCCCATAATATTATGTATTGTGAATATTTGCGATAAGTTGTTAAAACACATGTCTTACAATTCTGGTAATTACATGTATAATATACAAATAACGCTTGATGTATATGTGCAATGTTAAAAGAATTATATTGTCCGGGATATATCTTGTACACACATTAGGTTTCTGCCAAAAATTTCCGTATTAAAAACTTCTCTGTTAAACGTTTTTACCTTTAGTTTGGTGGGGTTTTTTTCATTCTGATAGTGAACTCTATTTCGTAAAATGAATTGTTGAATTTTGTACTGAGTTATATCCATTAAGTGCGGTTCAATGTCCATGAAACGTTTCATACAGATTTTCAACAAAAAAAAATGTTCTATACTCGTGTACAGTCACTTATATAATTAGTTTTGCAATCATGTATACGTAAATTACTCCCTGTGCCGTATATGATATAGAAGGTGCAAGTAAATCTGCTCTTATTGATTCTATAAATACATCAAGAAAGCTAACTCCTTATGGCCTACATCCATGTGACTTTTATATCTTTGAAATATTGTCTTTACTGACACGGTTTACTTTGAACACCTTTGAATTACAGACACCTTCCTTTAATAAACATACGTATCTTATGGAGGAAAAAAAATATAATTTACGTATGTCTATAATTTTTGAATTAATTATAATGCCGGTTTGTGCAGTTATTTATAATGTATATACAAGATCACATGCTTTACTTTTATGTCGTATAATCATGTCTTACTGATCCAGAAATATTTTAATGTAGTTTCAGATAGTGGTGGCGGCAGCAGATGTATTATCAATAGTAATGCAAGAAACATCATACGTTGTAATAATGGTACTAACATGACTGATTCTAGCAGTAGTAGTAGTATCATCAGTGTATTATATTGTAATATAGCCATGCTATAGTTATTGATGGGTGTTCTATTGTAATAGATACATGCCACCTTTATTGATAGGTAATCCATTGTACTATAGCCATACCACCTTTATTGATGGGTAATCTATTGTAATATAGTCATAACGTCATTGTTGATGGATAATCTATTTTACTATAGCCATACGACCTTTATTTATGGATAATCATTTTAATATTGCCGTAACATCATCATTGTTGTACTGTCTATTGCAAAAATCATCATCATCTTTATTTCCTTCCATAGAAGATTGCATGATATAACAATAAATCATCTGAACAGACTCAATAAAGAAGTATTAAAAAAATAAAAAATTGAATATTATAATAAAAGTTCTTACTGTATATCAATCAACAAAGTCTTCGTCAACCGCATCAGTTGGAAGTTTCAGTACCTTATTTACTGCATGACAAAGTATGCTGCATACAGGGCGAATAGCTTGGAGTTTCCTTTGTCGATTACACCTGCTAGTAACATTTTACCTAGAAGATGTTGTTGCGGCTCACCTTCTGCATTAAATAATGTAATGTGCAGGCTCAGTGGAAATTTATCAGTAAGGAAATTTTAGAAAGAATTTCTGAAATTCGACATATTAGAACAAGCAAACACATCATAGAAAATCAAGACTGTATAAACATTCCCACATCTAATACACATATCGAAATCATTGAAATCACCAGTGTGTTTGAGGAACATCCGCCCATATTTTAGCTACATATGTAAATACCTTAGTGTACTGTCTGGTTTAAGCCAACTGCCACACTGAGGCAGTTCGTATTCGTGTATCGAAGAGAATCTATCAAAATCTGCTTGATTAGACATACAGAGGCTATTTTCAAGACCAACACTTTTTGACCTTAAAATTTCTTTCCAATTTTGTTTTACTGGAATTTCGGAATGATGCATATAATTAGATAGATACTAGAGCAAGTCAAACTTCTTTAACGTATAATATAAATTTGAAATTAACCCGTAGCTTGACGTGCATTTGTCCAAACTGAAGCGAAAGAACGCAACATTAAACACACGTTTAGTATGTAAGTTATTAGGCATCAAAAACGCAATCTGTGTAAAAACATCAATTTTCTTCTGTCAATTTCGGACTGCACTGATGTCCATCTTAGCATTCACAGGGCGGTCAGATTTTGGATGTGTTGGGAAGCCTCATAAATGTTTGGCAAAGTACCTCAGAGAATTATCCAATGAAGAGAGGTCACTTTTTGAAATTTTACACCATACTTCACTTCCAAAAAACACTGAAAGAGAAGATACCTTTTTGATTACATTTGCAGCAACCAAAGGGTTTAAACCATTCGGTTTAATGCAAATACCAAACAGATCGTGAACAGACTTTTTTCCTTTCTTGCATGCATCGAGTATTGAGTCATGCTACGTCAGCTTTGAGTTAATCCGGTGACCCAGGCGTGTTGCCGAATCAGTAACCGGCAAACATGACGGGCCAAGATAACATTTCATATTCACATAATTCTTGCATTGGGGACCGAAAATGATAATGTATGACTTTGTGACACTAAGCTCGAATCGCCACGTACTTATATCTAGCAGCTTTTGTCGATTGCTAGGATATATAGCCAAACGTGACACGTCATCAGCTAGGGTTAGATTTCCTACAGCTAAGGACCCAATCTTTGCTCCAAATCCAATATTTTCGAACTGTAGCAGCAAGTCATTTAAAATGTGAACATCAAGTTTGAGAACACACCCCTTTGTCTCACTCTTTGGCCAATTGAGAACCAGTCCGAAAATTGCCCACTGACAAGAACTTTACTCTGTAAATTTGTATACATGTAAAAATATATCAAAAGGGATTTAACGGTAATTCCCAACATAAATAATTTAAAAAGTAATCCTTTGTGCCACACGGTATCAATAGCCTTTTTTGTATCAAGAAAAGCAGCAAAAACCCGTGAACCCATGTTTACATTATATTGTACTCATTGCAACAGCAACAAACTCGCTGCTGTGCAGCCTAAACCTCTCTGTTAACCATGTTGATGTGAACTGGGTATATTATTATGAGTATCTTTGAGCCAAGTTACCAAACGTTCATGAATAATTTTCTCAAACGTTTTGTAGATGACAGGCAGTAAAGTAACAGGCCTGTAACTTTCGGGGGAGTTCTTTGATTTTCTGTTACCTTTGTACAGTAGTATTACTAACCCTTTTTTGCAATCTGCAGGTATATAAGATTGATCAATCATCTGAGTAAATAAAATTATCATACTATCGATGAGGTAGTCGCTGCCATAGATAAAATGTTCATTGCAAATTTAATCATGGCCCGATGTTTTTGATTTCTTTAGACTTTTAATGATTTCTCTTACTTCGTTTACACTGATACTGGTATGTAAGGCCTCGATATGGCTTTCTCCGTCCTGTAGACCCCAATTTAATTCTCTCTCTATAAATTCATAAAAGTTTCCGTCAAAACTAAGGCTAAAATTTGGCCTGTGAATAGTATCTGGCAAAACCTTTTGCAATGGAATCATCATCAAGGACAGAAACTCCATCAGTTTATAGATCCTGACAAAAATTCATATTGTTCCCTCTCTTAACATTGATCATTTTCCAAAAGAGTCTAACATCGCATTCATGTTCGTTTTCATTTTCTTCATATACCTCCCCCATATATTTTCTACAGTCAGTTTTTGAAGGTTTATAAAGTCTCTCTTCTTATCTTTATATTCTCTGTAAGAATATTATTGACTAACCCTCGGTCTTCCCTCATTTATCCAAATATACCTAGATTGTCTTTGTTTATGTGCTTCTTTTAGTTCATTTGACCAGTATGGTTTGGCATGATAATTTAATTTAGACTTTGGAAGCGCGATGTCGCTTGACTGTTGTATTGTATAAATAATGTGCCCTTAAAATCTATCAACATTGTCCGAAATAGTATCTATATCAAAAGTTTTCAGGCGATGGTCCAGCTCAGCTTGATAACTTTTAAAGATATCGGCGTCTAATTTATTCCAAGCTATGTTATTTCTCTTCACAGACCCTCTAAAGTCTCTTCCACAGGTCACTGTACGAAGGAAGTAAAAATAGGGAGGTGGTCAGATAACTCCGTAATCTACCTATACATTGATCCGACAGTACAAAATGATCACTAATCGTTCTTGCTGGGGTGAATGTATAACGAGAACCAGTGCATATTATTAAATGTCGAGCACTCACTAGATTATTATATCACAAGAACTCATGAAATACCCTATCTTTGTAATCTTGAGACTGCTTCAGCTTCTTCACTGAAATCACCAGTAAATTGCACATCCACCAGATGTGAGTGCTGATCATATAGATTTTGAATTAACTCAGTTGCACTTTGTAACAATCTATGCCATACAATAGGCTCGGCATATATACACAAAAATATATACATGTTGCATATCTGGAAATTTGAATTATATGCCAACAACTCTGTCACTATTAAAGTCATCTATGAAGTTAGCGTATATCAATAGAGAGGATTTGCAGAAGATTGCAACTCCTCCTTTACCACATTTTATTAACGTGCTATTAGAGGAAATATCCTCAGCTTTAGCAGTGATTTTATAATCAGAACGAATAAAATTGCCAAATCAAAGCATGTGCTTTAATAGTTTATGTTCAGTTGTGCAAGCTACGTCAATATTATGTTTATCCAGCATTGCACTAATGTTGAGATCACAGGACATAATTCTTCTAACATTGCAGCTCAGTATATTAAGATTCATATTAACTTGCAATATTGGCATATTAATAATTATGCATGGTGAAATCAGGACTAAAATGACAAAGATGACAAAACACATTAACTTACGACAGTACATAATGGCAAATTTATGAACAATTGACTATGTCAACCTAGCCATGGAATATAGCATCTTGCACCTTCATTTGCCTCTTGATAGCGATTGTTAAACCTGTCTCGCCAGGACAGAGTCCCATATCACATTCTTACATAAACGCCTTTTGGCCATGTTACATCATTTTCAACATTGTTGCAGTCTGAGTTATATACAGTCAGCTTGGCCGATAGACAATTAGTCAACTGTGGATAAACTTTATAGATAACAGCTCTATATCGTATTCTTTCAAGACTTTACTTAGGCCTTGAGTAGTAGATTCGACGCCAATACGACCCACATACAATTGCCTTGTGCTACGTGTAACCACACCTTCAAATACAACATTCTCATCATTGTCATCAACATCTTCATGTCCAACAATACCCTCTGAGCTGATTTCTAAACTTGATTTACCAAACTATCTAGGTCTTTCTGCCTGACCCCCAATGATGGTAGGTATCTTGCTAGGAGGGGTTTTCAAGTCAATACCTTTTACATTGTTGTTGCTAGCCATCGGATGCCGAGCACGCTCTCTCCTGGTCGAAGTACCCTGTTCAGACAGCCGTTCGGTGTGGGCTAACGGTTTATGTTGATTTCGAATGGGTGTGCTTACGACATTTGTCACATCATGATGAACATTGGCTTTGGAAATCTGTGTGATATTTCCATCGAAGGGGGCGATATGTCTTCTATCGACAGTCTGTGAAATTTTATGTCTGAGCTTTTGAAACCAGAATTTGCAGAACACTGACCCCACTCTTTTTCAAAGCTGTTGGGCCGTTACATCGGTTTGCGACTCCACTGCCGATGTACCCGGTGTAGATTCGTCAGCCTCAAACGACACGGGAGACACACTGTTGGTCACAGAAGTTCTTTTCTGAGATTCACTTGATAGGGATCAGTGCGTAGCACATCCAGTTTTGTTAAAATCAATCTAAACGGGAGATAAACAGTTAGACACAAATATCACGTTCTCAGCTGCAATTGATGGAGAGCGTTGATCACCACATCCATTAGCACTGCATGCTAGGTTACTTACACCTGGACTAAGCGTGCAAACTACATCCTCATAAGATGAGGGTTTACTCAAAGATTTAATCAGCTCAACTCTAAATTGCTCGGTGATGGTGCGTAGAGTTTCATTCCTTTCATCAACAGGCTTTGAGTAGTTTTCAGTGACTTAATCACATTACGGAGCAGTTCAGTTGTTTCAGATTGTGCCTGTACCTTATTCTTTACATCAGCACGGAATGCACTTAGGTCATTCATTGTCACCAATGTGATTTGGGTTGCCTTCAGAGATATAATCTCTTCTCTGAACGAAACAACAGTATATTCTAGATGACCGCAATCACTCTTGATTTCAGCTAGCAAGAGTCTTGCTGAATTAATCATTTGTTCTGCTTGCCCTGAGCAATGTTGATTGTCATGTTCACAATGCACAGCTTGTACAATAAGGGTTTGATTTCTTCTTGCTAAACATATAATAGATCTCGCAAGGATCCCCTTTTATAAACATAGCAAAAGAAGAATAACAATCCCTTGCATATTTTATTAAACTACTTACACCATTTCTGTTCTTTCTAACAACCAAATATCCAGACGGAGAGCAAGGAAAACCTCGTACTCTACTAAATAAGACTGACAGGTACCAGGTTACAATATCTTCATTATCGTGTGCAACCTCTAGCAATTTCTCATTATACGTGTATCTGGGTAGATTATCTAATTCCTGATCAAGACTTCTAATATAGTCCTGATTGGGAACCTAAGATATGACATCTTGATATGTTGGGCTGTTACAACGGTGACATGAATCATGTACCGAGGATGTGAGCATATATCTGCCTTGTTTTCATTGTTCGTATCATCACTCACCAAATCGGCATCATAGCATGCATTTAAACTACAATTACCATGTACAGTACACTCAACTTCATTTGCTGTTTCAAATTCAGTATATTTCTTGACGGAGCTAGTCTCAAAGACAGAATTATCCATGATTTGCACATGAGCATCTGAACAATTCTCCATCTTGTTCACACCTACTTATTAAAACTTCTTACACCCATCAACCGGTAGCCTCATGCGAATTTCTGAAGTCCCGTCCCAGTTTAGCTGCTAACTACTAAGGTGTTAAATTAAGAGACTAAAAAAACTCTGGTGGTCGACCCATGTAGAACAGTAATGTGTTGTGTGTATGAGAAGTATGATGTGTGTATCAAAGTGATTCAATATGTCCGTGTGTCTGTACAGGGCGATGAAGTTTCCATTCATTTGTTACCTGAATAATGTACCATCAGCTTATTTTCATTCCGTAAACATCATAAGCCTCCCAGTAATCTAAGTAACTACTTAATTCACATTGACTTAATTCAGAATAATAGACAGCTAGCCTAAATTATACAGTTGGCCGATCAAAGGGTCAGACTTCTGGTATCAAAATCATATGTAAATTGTCAATTTGTAGAGCTTTATTATTTTGCACAAACGAAATTAAGAGTACACATATCGAGATTTGTGTTCTTCTTCGGCTTCTGTATTTTCTTTTTTTAACTAGTGGCAATGCCGTATAGATGAGAGATTTTCAGAGGTGTAGGTAATGTGTGAAACCTAATATACGTTATATATATATATATATATATATATATATATATATATATATATATATATATATCCGAGAAACATGTATCAATCCAGGTAATCAGCTAATTTCTAGGAGCAGACATTTCAAATTACACAAATTATAATAGAATAGCATTGAGTAAACAACGATGTACATATGGCACTAAGGTAATTATTGTTATATAGAACTAAGTAGTACCTTTGTTTGAATAGTTTTTATTCTTGTCGTATAATGCCTGTCATGATGATGTATTTAATGGTAGCTATTTGCTGGTACTACCCATATATAAGCCCCTATCGTCGTTGTAAACTAGAGAATGCGAATTGGAAAAGTGTCTTTAACGCCAAGGTAAACAGTTATCATTCCGGAAAGTTCCTGCTTTTATTAGAACTGTTTCAAGCGTATTGCTCACAAACCAGTTTACAAAAGTGGATGCTCAAGTCGTAGAAATAGGTAAAAAGTTTCTAAGGTGAAAAATGTAAGATGGCACAAAAGATGAATTCCTGGGCTTTGAATCAAAGTTATTTTTGTTAGATGAATGTAAGTTGAATTAACTTTCCTGCTGGTAAACATTTTAAAACAAGATTACGACCACTATTTAATTTGAATTGGTGGGCACTCGAAATCCTAGAGATGAAGAAGAAGAAAAAAATAAAGAAAAAATTATATATATATATATATATATATATATATATATATATATATATATCGATCAATCGATAGATCTATCTATATATCTATCTATCTAAAACAGTATAGTAAGTAATATTAGTCGAGTGTCGATAAACCTGGTTGCTCAGATGTCAATGTAATGGTTGCAAAACTGCGTAATTTTCTCATAAAATCAGCTTTAGTAGAAGCTGTAGAAATTATTTATATATTTGAATTTAAGCATAATATTTCGTAGGATACACAAAATGTTATATATTTGGTAAATATTTAATCTGCAAAAGTTGTTATAATGCTGGAAACGTAATAGTTATGCTTTAAAATAGAGGGGTTTTTGTGGAGCGTTCGAAAGACAAATAAAACATATATATAAACATGTTGTGTAAATTGTGGCATGGCTGCTGAGTAGTGTTTAGCACTATGTCACCTCTAAGTGGGTTTGAGTTGTGTGATTCTTTAAAGGGCTTTCCAGAGTTCTGTCTTCACAGGCTACACATTCCGCCAGGTATAGCATATCTGCTGCAGAAATGGCGTTAAACGAACAACTAAAGCAGACTGTTGCACAAATAGTTTGGGAGCGTTTGGCAATGAGCATAATATATGCTGGTCATAAGCGAATACAAGGAAAAAAGTACAAAATCTGTAGGAACTGAAATTATTTTTTAAATTTTCGCGGAATATGTAAACCCGATCATAATCTTGTGTAATTTTTTTAACAGTTTTTATTTTGCTAAATGTGTTGTTCTATTTGTGTACATGGGACGGTATCATCGAGGTAGTTTCAGTTGCATCAGTCTATGTATTTACGAACATTATATGGCAAAAAACAATTGTACAGATGCACTGGATTTAAGGAGGCCACATTAGAATGAGTACATCGATTAAATATGCTTACCGTATGGCAGATTGTCAGATTGGTTATATCATTTGCTACGTCCGTTATATTCATTTATCGGCATAACTTAGATTTAATTCAGCAGTAGAACTTCTCAGAGCAGCGCCTGCCAAATTTTGTACCCACCGTCACGAGTTTGAAATTTACGTCATCGTTACTAATGAACTCAATGCTGTAATTATAAACCATTGGATATTATTTTTTTTAAAACTTTAATGTTCATTTTCATTAATTTGTGTACAACGTGCATGTTCCAATTTTCATGACAACATATATTTCCTTATTACTGATATTCAGTTTGTTCCTTCCTCGTCTATACTAGTTTTGCATGTTTTCATGTCTTTCTGGAATGCTTTCCAAAATCATCAATGTTCCTTGCTAAACCTCTCTCTCACTCTGTACTGTTCTCTTTTAATGTCTGATTTCAAAGTCAATGGCATATTTAGAGTGCTTGGCCACAAATTGTACTGCAATTAGTGATAATTTTCATAACACTGCTCCTGATATAAATCTTCTCTTAGAAAGATGCAGTACATTTACTTCCAATAATGTGTCGTCTCATTGCAGTTGTGCATTTATTAGTGACGACCTACCCAAAGAGATTGATAACGATTTTTTATCCTGACGAATGTCAGAGAATAATATTTTCAAAAGGTTCTATGACACCAATTTCCAACCAGCCTTCATTCGTGTATATATTAACATACAATACGTGAATTAACACTGTTGGACAGTTTAACGAGTTTTAGATAGGAAGTGTGACTGTTTGTTTTACCGTTACATGTCTTATAGGATGTGTGATTGGCGACGTTCACAAATTATGTTGAGTCAAATGTTTGAACTGACGTAATTTGAATGTGCTTTCCAATTCAGTATCATATGCTACTCCATAAAAAATAAAAGCAAATCTTTACAGAATATGAACGATCAACATTAGCTGCGAAATGATTTGAAATGGGAAACGAAAGCTTAAACAATTTAGTAAAACACATGTGCAATTTACATGTATAAGTGCAATTAAACATTGCAGTTAAAGAAATTAAGAAATAAATAGACGGCCTTATCAATTTATCCATATTCTGTTCTAGGCTTATTCCGAAGAATCATGATTTACAGGATGCTTCTACTCTAACTAGTGAACGTTGCTTTTCCGAATTGTAGTATCATTGTTCAAGACGTACTAAATGATACTTTTGATCTGATATGGGCCCAGTGGACGTCCTTAAAATGATAAATGATCTGATATGAGCCCAGTGAAAATCATTAAAATGATAAATGAACGGATATGGGCCCAGTGAAAGTGGTTAAAGTAATAATTTAAAAGTGATGTACCATGTACCATGAATACTACTACATGGGCAGCCAAATGTGGTCGAAAAACTAAATACATCGATGCAAAGCATTCAAATTTGTTGGTCAGACTATCATACTGGATCTGCCGTACATTCAATCAATAAATCATAATAAAATAACAGAAGCTAGAAATAACGAGTGTCTCCGAAAATAATCATGCTTTTGTTGTTGTAATTGTGTTTTTTCTTGACGATGGATATTTTAATGATGCTGTTGATGACTTAGGTATTCGACAGCTATACCTGCTGTTATCGTTTACATATTTACGCGAATAATAATTATCCAAAGGATAGCACGCTTGAGTAGTTTTATTACCGACAATTAAATAACGAACGTTCGCGGTGTTCTATCAATCTAATTTGCATTATTTCTTGGTTTTTTCCATGCGATCAAAAATAATTATAATAATAATAACAACAATAGCATTTTCAATAAAAAGATGGGGACACACGCCGCACTTGCTAAATGCTCCCTTTATCTTTATACACATTATAACCTTCGGGAAAGAAAAGCTCTAATTTAATGTACAAACAGATTGCTATCCCTTGACCGGCAACACAATTTCCAAATTGTTTTTTTCTCCAGACAATTATTAACGGAACCAGCTAGTGTAGAAAACCTTGTATACAATCTGTGTATTTGGTCTATACATATTCAAGGATTTAATAAAAGTTTTAAAACATACTTCATAGGCTACAAGCGATTTTAAGGAATATTACCGCTCAGGTGTTACTCGATAGAGTTAACAGTTGAAGGACAAGATATAATTGGCTGTGAACCCAGACTGACAAATACTAATGTGTAACGGACACGGAAATAGTCATAGTACAAACTAAGGAAATAAAGCATATACGATAGATTTTGTACACCTGCTAACTGAATGCAGCAAGGCACATGCAATCTGTAGCACTATGACAAATGGTGTGTCTACAAGTTAACTACAAATATCATCGCCTTGAAAATTCACAATGCTTACATTCTCGGATCTGTCATTCTTGTCATTTTCAAAAACACCGGTTTTGTGTCGAAGTATTGCTAATATCCTTTGGTGATCTTTCAAAAGTGGATTGGAATTGGAGAGGGACAATAGTTAATCGTATAACAGATACTTAATTTCTGTCCCAATTTCACTACCGCCACGTTGCTATTTTATAATTGTCTGTAAACAACCTAGGACATTATAACCAAGAAAATAATTACTAGTCACGAAAGCCTACGTCCATAATTCTGACCGTTCCCAACTACCCAGACCTATCCCCACCTCAGAATATCATAGTCGTTATTACACTGATATGAGCGTGAAGACGACTATGGAATTATTCCACGTATGTGCTCTTTATACACTTGAACTTAGTCCATTTGTCAGCTGAGCTAATAAGTGTTTATAATTTAAAACGTACGTTTGAAACATGTAAATGATAGACATCAGTCTGGAAACAGTATAACAAAGCAAAAACACATAAACAAAGAAAAACAATTCAGTTTATAATGAATCAGGAATACACAGATCCGAGATAAGCCCGCCCCTATAAAGACTAATACTGCGAACTCCAAGCTTCCCATTAAAATGGCCGAATTATCACAGAATACAGACACCATGTCAGATTCCCTATCGCGTATTTCCGATAACTTAAATACATTCCTGATCAAGAGAAACTTTCCAGCAAAGTGTTGAAGAAGGATTTGAACTACTTTACTCAAGGATATATACGCGAGATCAAGGTTTTGGAGGTTGAAAATAAGACTCGGGTAGAAGCGACATGCCGGCCATCTATGACGAAGAACCAGCCTTCACACCGTCTGCACATCGAAATTACGAAGGAAAAGTGTGAAGATGTATAATGATCATGTAAGGCGGGGTAAAATTTAATGTTTTCTTTTTTTATGAACTATTTTTGATGTTTGAACAGTTTAATACCCTGAAGTAATGGCAACTGTTCTAGTATAAGTCATACAGGTCATGTAGGCGTTCGGTATTGACTATTTCAGCAATGTTTCTTGTTTTTTTACAATTTGATTGCACATACCTTAAAATGGCGAGTATTCACTTTATTCGGATCCGCACACATCCATGTTATTTTAGAAGGTCGTTATATACACATTGTTCGAGAAGTACATTAGGCAAAAACAAATGTTAAATTATGGAAATGGATATATTTAGATGAGGTCAATCTAAAGGTGTAAGCGTGATGTAATCTCACAATGAAAGATGCAGCTGTTAAAAATAAAACTTATTATCCTCTTAGCTGTTGATTTACCCAAGGTCCTTTTCTTCTGACCCAATTTAGTACCTGGTCACCTTTGTAAAAACCACAGTAATCAATAATTTTAGACTAGGGTCTTCCATTTATGACATTATTAAATTTGGGCTGATTTATTTTGTACCCCGCCCCCGGCCCATCACAAACTTCAGCCCCTCGTATGACGTGATAAAGCTTTGACACCCCAACTGATGAAAAATTTTAAAAATTAAAATTGGTTTGGAATCTCTTTACATTAGAAAAACAATACAACGCTACATTCTAAATTATTTCTCTGGTAGATGGTGCTGGTATTGGTTTTGTGACGTCACATTTTTTAAATACCCCAACCTCCATTATCATACGTGTCCGATCGCCTTCGGTTTACGATGTCATATATGGATGACCCTAGGAAGTTTTTATGACATTAAGATGCGAAGCCTTCATTAGTTAGAATTGAATAGACTTTGCATAAACTATATTAAGATTCATTTTTAGAAAAAAATTTCAGATGAGTAAATTCACTTACATGACCATAATGACATACAATATACTGGACTAATAAGCTCATATATGTCAGGAATCTCACACAGCAATACTAAAGACAGACACAAAACAGAGTATCTGACATGTTTTATTTTTATTTATGTCACTGAGAGGATTTACTAATTGCAGTTATCAAAATGGAAACTTAGACACATATTGTTCGAAAACCTAATAAATAATGTATAAACACTTCCTCTTGCATTTCACAGAGTGGTGTAAGCAGAATGTTTCATGTTTATCCTCCCATAACATTTATGTTACTAATTAATGTGTATAATATCTGAAAAATGTATTGTTGCAGAGTCAGAGGGCATTGCTCCCATGTAGTAGGGCTAGTTAAGTCCCTACATGGTTTCAAACTAACTTCACCACTGTTCCTGACCAGTCGAGCTGCACAAGCATACATCTGCAATGGCATGTGCCAAGGAGATCGAAACTAAAATAAGTAAAGTAATTTTTGTATTAACCTAGGGAACTCCACGTGGTATGTACGTGTATTACCTTTTAGTAACATTTTGAACTCAACGAGTGTTTCCTATTCACTGAGTGCCAGTGATGACCTGATAGCAAAAATAAATTGCTATATCAATACAACAAATTCACCCTTTTAAATCTTGACTGGAGACAAATTTCAAATATAAAGAAAGGAATAGTACATCATCTACAACATTTATAGGTACGGCAAATTCCGAAACAGTCATAATACCCCACTACTAGAAGACAATGATAGATAATTGTTAAAGATACATTACAAATCAAAATCATTTCTCTTTTCTGTATTTTCTTACTTACAATGAAATCCTGTAGGTTTCCACACATGTGCTGTCTGGCGAATTCAATAGCGTTCAATTAACTCGTGTTATAGGAACATGTTTAAATTAAAAGAGACGTTTTTCTAGTGACGTGATTCATTTTCATGTGGGATAAGTACAACTTCAAATTCAAAGGTTGTAATGCTGGAGATCTGTGTTATTTTGTATTTCTGTTGTTCATACATGCGAGACAGAAACGTTTGAAGTTTGATTGGTATCATTTGTGTAAAACAATTTCTACGACCAGATCTTCACCTTTCACTTCTACACATTTAGATTGAAGGTTATTTGATAAACGTATTTTCAAAATGTTACTATTCTATTTAACGTCTGTTACACGTGATTTTAGAACAATATCATTTGAGAAAGAAAGCTTATTTATTATTTTTATGCCGTCTGCTTCTGTTTTAAATGAATATCTTTTCTGATGAAATAGTACGCCTGTCACTGGAGGATATTTATCAGCTCAAAAGACATACAAGCACACACACACATGCGCACACATAGTCAGTATCCATTTATTTGCGTTCATATCCAGTAGGAATACAATAATTTTACAAATATAAATGAATACATAACTTAGTTAGGGCAAATAGAATACTAGTATTTTCATATATTAACATATTTCTGAATCGGTAAGACTATGTATATCATTGAAGAACATAAGATAGAGAGTGTGATATTTTCTATACATTATATTTGTCAAAACGGCACTATAATCAATACAATAACTGTAAGGATACGTAAATTATAGTTTGTTTCTATAAGAAAAGGATGTTTATAAAATTAGGTGTCTAAAATTCAAATGTGTTCAAAGTAAACCGTGTCAGTAAAGACAAAATTCCAAAGATATAAAAATCACTTGGATGTAGGCCAAAAGCAGTTATCTTCCTTGATATATTTATAGAATCAAAATAATATAAGCAAATTTACTTACACTGTCTATTTAATATGCGGCACAGGGAGCAGTTTATGTATCAATCATAACAAAACTAATTATGTAACTAACTGCACGCGAGTATAGAACTTTGCGTTTGGAAAATCTGTATCAAACTTTTCATCGAAAATGAATCATACTTAATGGATATAACTCAGTACAAAATTCATCAATCCGTTTTGTGAAATAGAGATAACAATCAGAATGAAAAGGCAACTAAATTAAAGGGTGAAACACTTTAGTAAAAAAGTTTTTCATACGGCAATTTTCGACAGAAAATAAATAATTATAAAATATGTATCCTGGACATTATTAATTATTTAACATTGCACATATACGTCAAGGTTTTTTGTGTAGCTTAAACATAGAATTAATATAATTGTAAGTCATGTGTGTTAACAACCTATCGCAAATATTCAACACATGTATTGATGAACCGCATCATAGCCAACACTTTGCTGAAGTGACAGAGAATGATAA
The DNA here is from genome assembly GCA_028554795.2 of Sinohyriopsis cumingii. Lineage (NCBI taxonomy): Eukaryota > Metazoa > Mollusca > Bivalvia > Unionida > Unionidae > Sinohyriopsis > Sinohyriopsis cumingii. The sequence goes on along the minus strand of CM068835.1, from coordinate 102,798,358 downwards.
ATATAACAAGCCTTACCAATAAACACACATCAAAATAATAGAGTTCAATGTTCCCTTGGACATTTAAAATTTTCCGCTAATTTTCAAAACGAGTGAAATACAAGTCTACTTCTTTTTCTCTAATAACAACTGTATTTGTTGTTTTGTTTTTTTTCTTCTTTATCTTTCTTAAGTTCCAACTTTCTAAACTCTAATTCCATCTTTTATCAATATATCATTCTAATTCCTTTACTTTTCATCAAAGTCTGAAACAGACTTACTGGTCGAAACCAGAGCAATTTATCAAAAATATTTTTTCTACCAAATGCTGGACCAACATAATTTTTATTTCTTGCTTTGTTAAGGAAGCCTTCACCTCAGAAAGATCATATTTTCTGTCAAGTGGTATCAATTCATCTTTTTTCGAAAGGTCTAAATGCACCTTGGTAGGATATGAAATAAAGATTTCCACTTTTGATGACAGTGTAGAAAAATCAATCTCATTTCAAAAAAGATTTCAAAAATGTAAAATAATGCATGTGATTTTAAAACTTTCAAAACCTAGGGGAATTCAAATTTGAAACACAGTGTTCTGAAATATATTGTCCAAAATTCTTATATCCCGCGGACGAGCAACCCAATTTATATGTTACGTGTTTATGCTCTTTTAAGCAGTAACAAGAAAAAGGTGGACAACAACAAGCTTTGCAGAATTTAACAAATAATTTATTTCCCTGCAAAAAACAAGGTTAACAAAGAGAATAAAAGATTAGGGTTTAAGAATCAAATCCATGCATAATCCATGCAAATCCATACATAATCCAAGAACGATGCAAAAATTCAAAAATAGAAGTCCCAGTAATAAAATTTTCTAATGAATCTAAGTTCAAGTCCGTAGGAAATCCAAAACAGGAGGCGATGACGTATACTATAGTCAGTGTAGTACTGAACTGTCAAAGTTCTTTGTGGAATCACAGAAAATAATATTTCGGTGTATGAATTCTGTAAATTTCAATAACTATCTTTGTCCAAGAATTAATTCCGAACACCAGTATTTCAAAGGAAAACTAATCTCTTAGACTACAAATATTTTGAGTAAAAACTTAAAATTAAAATGCAACTGGTAACATCAGAAAAAAAACACCTTGACGTCTAAGGTTTTAAAAGCACAACTGAAAATATTTCTCAAAACATTGCTATTAAATCTGGCTACTGCGCACAACAGGTCCACGGATAAGCGTAAAACCTCCGGTAAAACCAGAATTTCGAAGTAATTCCTATATGTTTCAACAACAACGTAGAAGCTATTTACCAGTATAAAGTCACGTAATGTCAGTACATCATTTTTAAACACCGTCTTTCGAATGCTGTCCAACTAACGTGCTATAAAATCGGTAACGGTAAAACTATGTGTGAAAAGTCATATCTAAAATCCGTCCAACTATTACACATTGTTACTTCACTTGTTGCATGATACATTACTCAACACAAGGCTGGTTGCAAATTTGGGTCGGCGCACCATTTGAAAATAATATCTCCTGATATTGGTCAGGTTACACAATCGTGGTCAGCTGATTTGGGTGAAACATCACTGATAAATTGGATAGGGGACTATCTAACAAAGCCACTTTGAGAAGACACATTTTTGGACGTCAACGTACTGCATTTTTAATAGTAAATTGATATCAGAAGAAGTGTATTTAAAACTATCTCTAGTAAATAGCTAACTGCTATAAAATTTGAAGCTAAGACTTCTACATATTCCTTTGTTCTTACCTTGTTCCAATACAAATATTTCCCCAAATAATGTTGGGGTAGTGTAGTTGAGTTGTGTTACTGCCCAAGAGTCCGTTTCACTACTGGTACACAGCTCTATGCTATATCCATGTATCTACTTAATTTGCTACAACTGTTTTCTTACAAAATTTGATTTGATGTCATGAGCCTACTTTAAAAATGCAAACTGTTAAGAAAAATATGTATTTGCTGACTTTAATATACATCATAATTTATCAATTTCATTTTAGCTGTCGACGCCTTTCCTCTTCACCAGTAAAACCAGTAGTTTTTCATGAGGTGGTGTAGAATATTACTGTTACACGTATAGACAACAGCAATTAGATGTTTTGAAAGTTTGGATTTAATCTCGGCTATAATTTTATTTAATCTGAAATGGACAATGTCTTAGTATCTTGGACTATCTTAATAAACTTTTTAACTTAAGCCACGCAATCGTTACGTTGCCGCATTAAAAACGGTAGGTTCTCTGAGTAGGTTACACAAATTCGACAGCCTTATAAATTAGTTCCTCGATTATTATATTATCTGAAATGATCTTATTATTTACTATATACTTTAATGTGGTTGTTCTTTATGACGTTGTAAAAATTTCAAAATAAAGAATGAACTCGATATACCACTATTTCGTCGATAGACTTGGTGTGAATTAGTGACTTCACAATTATGGCATCACAAGTTTCCAAACGTAGATTATCAATGTTTGAAACGACCCTACCAATCAATCAATCCTCTATAAGGCGATTTAAATTACAGATATAGATAAAAGTACAGAGTGAGAGAGAGGTTTAACAGAGCACATTGGTGATTTCGATAGGATCCCAGAGAGTCAAGAGACATACGAAACAAATATCCTCAGGGAAGGAACAAATGGAATGTCAATAATTAGAAACATCGTGTAATCATTCAAAGGGGTAAAAGGCCGTTGTACATAAATCAAACACAGAGAAGAACATTTAACGATTTAAAATAAATGTAAAAGTGTCGTTATTATATCTTTGGTCCATTAGAGACAACGACTTAACTTTGAAATTGGGGTCAGTGGGTACAACATAGCATATAAGCTGATCTGTGAAGTTCTGCCGCTGACAACAATTGATTTTTCGGGATAGAAAGTGCATTACTCAAACAAGAAAATTGAATGAACATATCTGAAAATGTGCAGTTGTTCTGCGTCCTGACTAGTTTAAATATTGGTTTATAAGAGTTTTAGTAACTAAGGCTCTTCATTACTTTTTACGTTCTAATGTGAAGTTCAATTCCAAACTTGTAAAACATGTATCAGTGATCTCCGTTAGCAAATTAACTTGCAAACATACATGATGTCACCACATGAAGAGGTCAGTATATTTGGATCAGGTTACAATGCAATGTAAGAATCGATCAAGTACGATGTCCACTTTGTAAACTCTACATTTGACGCGTGCGTTGGATTAATAAACATACCAAATACGTTGAAGCTACTAAGAATCAAAGCGATAATATTATAATATAAGGCAAATTGGGATAGGTCGATTTTTTATGCTAAAACGTAATTGAAGCAACGGCACATGCTGCTAACACAATGTTTCGGTAAATTCGGAGAGGAGATATAATCGTCCAAGGAAATACTTTATTGTTTCAGTCGTATAACTTTTTGAAAAGCTGTGATCACTTTAAACACTTCAACCAATCGGTTCAATCAATTGGTTCAATCAATTGGTTCAATCGATTGAGACACAAAGTCAATGCAATGCAGACAGACGCGTACAAGTTGATGAACAGTAGATAAGTCTTTGGTAGCACACTAGTTACAGTGTAATGGAGGATATAAAGCTTCGGAATGAACTATGGGTCTGACATGAACTTTGTAGGAACCTGATAAATGAGGTTGACTTTCGGGAACTCGCATATACCCAGAGATGCACACAAAGATTCAGACACATAATCACACTTATAATCAGTTCAAAAGACAATCAGTAACATAACCAATCTTCTTTCCGTTTAGCGTTTTTGCATCATCACTATCATGAATAATATGCGTTCAGATGCTACCTACTTACAGCAAAACGCTGCAATATATTTACCAATAGCAATAACGGAAAAGTGGATCCAATAGGTCTAACAATGATTTCGTCCAATGTACAGAAAAAGAACAATAACTTTAGTACAAGAAATAAACCACTTCTTTTTTAAAAATGCATAAGATTATGATTGGGTTAACACCTTCGTTGGAATTGTAGTTCCTGCATATTTTCATATATTTTTCGTGTATCTGCGTATGTAGATGTTCTGCACAGTACATATCGTTCTCACATGGTCAGTGTTACAGTCGATTGATGTTGATCGTTTAACGCTATTTTGGAGCAAATAATATGATATACATGGTGGACGGTATGACTTGTGAGGAAAGAACCTTGGAAAGCCCCTGTAAGAACAACCAACTAAAACCCACGTTGACAGGTTAGATAGCGCTTTACACTAATCAGCAATCATGAACCCCTGCTACAGTATGTACAAAATGTTTTGATATATGCTGTATTTGTCTTTGCAGTAGTATGTACGAACATTATCCTCCTGTTCTAACGCGTCAATGTTTATTTATGTTTACTTTAATATGTTATGTATTTTATATACAAACAATTAGCTTACTTTTAAAAGTTATACATAGTTTCTAAGCTTCTACCAAAGCTGAATTTATAAGAAATCTGCGCAGTTTGCAACCATTAAAGTCACACTTTGCAACCAGTTGTATTGATACTGGACTGTAATTTTACTTACCGTACTATATCAGACGGATAGATAGATAGATGTACCTCTTCATCAGTTTTCATCTTTAATAATTCAAGTGGTGACCAATGCAAATCAAATAATGATCGTGATCTTGTTTTAAATTGTTCAACCTAAAATAAGTTAATGCAACTTAAATTTATATCACAAAATTACAATATAGGATTTGATTCAAAGCCACAGGATTCGTCTCGTGTACAATCTTATGTGTTCATCTTAGAAACTTTTTCATCTTAGAAACTTACCTATTTCAATGACTTGAAGTTCCACTGTTCAAAACTGGTTCGTGAGCAATGCGCCTGAAACGGTTCAAATAGAAAGAGGGAACTTTCCTTGACCGTTTACCTTGGCCGTAACAGTACTTTTCCAATTCGCAATCTCCAGTTAACAACAGTGACAACGATTTATATATGGGCAGTATCAGCAATATTGCTTCATCATGACGTCCATCATACGAAAATAATAAAAACTATTTAAAAGAAGGTTGGACTTAGTTAAATATAGCATGCGTTATTTTCATTCCATACGTACATGGGTGTTGGAAACATTCCAACTTCTTATAAAACTGTTGACCTTTGGGAAAAGTTAAACCTCTGCATATCGGTTAGTGCATTTAATGTTTGAACTTACATCTCTCTCTCTCTATCTCTCTCTCTCTCTCATATACGCTTACATTGTGTTAGTTGACTGCTGGTTTAATGCCCATATAAGTCCGTTAACTATGACTATATGCTACAAGGAGGGATTTTAAAATAATTTAAGAAGCTTTACTAGTCCATCTTTGCCACCGTTAGCTAGACGTTCTGCATTCCTTCATCTTGTTTGCATTTTTCGCTTCTGCGGAATTACATGTTATTTTATTTATTTATTGAAGCCCCTCCCACCTCAAACTAATATTTAAAAGATCATTAACATTTACCCCTATCTATGCGTTTCAATAACGCTCTTATGGCAATATCATAATTTAATACCCTTTAATAACGATGTCATGGCTATATTACAATAGTTAACCATCAATAAGTATGTTATGGCTATATTACATTAACTCACCCTTCAGTAATGCTCGTATGGCTATATTACAATGTATAACACATTAATAACGATGTTATGATTATATTACAAAAGATTACCCAACAATAAGGATGCTGTAGCTTTAATACTCCTTATATTTATCCGGATAGTTTATACAAAATAAGAAACAAATATTCTTGCACCTTCTGCTTCCATAACCTGTCGTGTCATGAGGGTGTTTTCGAAAAGGTTTTAGTTTACTAAACAATGTCATGGACACACATATACATATTTTTATAAGTTCAACTACATGTCAAGATATGTCATGAGATCGTTTGTCCGTGTGGGATGTGAAGTATTTCGGATAAGAAATCAACTAAATTATCATTGCAAATGTTTATATTTTGTAGAAAATAAGTGAAAACATGTCATTTGAGGATAATCTTTTTCCTAACAACAGCGTGTACCACATCAAGCTCTTAGTAATGATTCAGAACCAATGAGTTTGCATTTATGTATTCAACGAGGCATAGTTGAATAAAGTTCATCATCCTGGTCATGAAACGAGTGCATTTGAGTCTACCCCTGTAGATTTTATAAAATAATTATCTACCAATGACATTGCTTCACTTTTTCTTCACAATATGTAATCTTTACAAAGAAAAGTATGTGGTTTATTAACCGGAATACTTCATATCCCACACGGTCAAGGGCTCATAACACATAATCTGAACATATTATATATATGCATTTACCCCTTAAAACCAGTGGTAAAAAGTACTGTCTATTACACAAAAGAGTGACTGAGAGTGTCTTATGGTTATTTGGTCAATGATCGCCATAAACACGAGGTCTATCAAAGGCCAAGTACTTAAATGGCCAAGAGCTTAGTCAAATAAATGGGACAATGGGTTATTGCATGATCAGACTAGTACCACATAAACCACGTGGTAGTCAAAGGTTACTGATATGATAAGGATTGATTTGAAGTGGGAGGGTGTTCAATGAAATAAAAAAGGAAATCTAAGTCCGCAACAGTGAAGAAACGAAAATGATATAAGGGAATGTAATTAAGAATTTCTAGCTGACTCTGGCAGGGATGGAGCAGTACACTTATCATAACCTCTCTAAATCCTTCCTTGTAGCATAAAGGCATAGCTTAGAGATTTATATGAATACTAAAATAAACAGTTAAAGAAATATCTTAAGCGTAATATATATATATATATATATATATATATATATATATATATATATATATATATATATATATATATGAAGAGAGAGTAAAAAGAGAGAAAGATTGTAATTATATTGTCTAGATACTTGAGATACTTGCAACAATCTGCTAAACTCCTAATGAGAAGGCTGCTCCAATAGTAGAGTATAAGTCGTCCAAATAGTATTAATAATAACAATAATAATAATAATAACATATTGTGGATGTAAACCGTTAACATCCACTATCTTTCCATTATTCATGTACATAGTATTTTTAAATGATGTCCACCTACTGATATTTAACTTCAGGATCATTCGATATTCTTTATCTTTCTCATTCTCAGGCTTACATCACTCCACCCATTATAGTTCCAAAAACATTTCACATCGATAAACAAACATCTTATTAAATGAAACGTAATTTTCTCAAATCCACTGTGTTATAGCAGGTTTCCTGCTGCTTTTCACATTAACAGAGTTCGTTTCCGAGAGACAATATACCCTTATATTCCTTTTCAAAATGAGGAAAATTAGATGGTGCACGTTTGACAATTTTGGAATTGAACTACACATACAAGGTAACCATTGTAACGAAGAATTGCAGTTACTAAAATTACTACTGCTACTGATACATCTACTACTACTAATATTAATATTGCTAGTATAATGTGATACATTGCACTTATCGAGAAATCAAGTTTGAAAGATGGACCTGCATATAAATGTTGACTGTGTACGGAACTATTTAGTTTTCTTCCCATGGATAGCTGTTATTTAAAGGTTTGAAAACATTTTTCTTATTTTAATCATCGGAGCATATTTGTTTGTCGAGTCATACCAAAGACTTATAAAAATGGTACTAACAGCTGCCTCGCTTGGCGCTCAGCATTAAGAGGTTAGTGTTAATACTGGTCGGCCTGGTGTCAGAATAATGTGACTGGGTGGGACATCATAATACATGTCTGCTGCATGATGCCCCAGTACTAGACATCACTATAAACTGCCACAGTGCTGATATCGTAGCGATATGACTGAAATTTTTTTAAACCAACGTTAAAAATCCTAATCACACACACACATATATATTTGTGTGATCGTGTGCGTGTTTGTGTTTTTGTGTATGTATGTTTGTGTGTGTGCGTGTGTGTGATAGAGAGAGAGAAATATGTGCTCAAAAACTACATACGTTGATGAGAAACAGTTGTTTCACATTAACATATCTAAACCCTATGTTTAAAGGTCACCCACTTGTCCTTTTGGATTCGATCTTTATACCTGAACTTTTGAACCAAGTTTAACTAAGCTAAACATGATGGACATTGTCCAGTAGTTGTTCAGGGGTCATCATATGTTCATGTTATTTTTAACAATGGCGCCAATGTTTGGCATATGTGATAATATTTGAAGTACTGTAATTATAGACATTCACTAAATAACTGCTTAAACGTTTAGAGACTAAATGTATGGATAGTATATTTAGATTTAAACAGAAAAATGATAGCAACTTATATGCATTTTATTCATGATTAAATTCCTAAAAGCTAAAGAGACAAAAGCAAAGCAAATTAATTTATAATAACCTAGGGAACTCCACGAGGTATGTATGTTTATTACCTTAAGTGGCTTATGGAAACATTGTCACTGAATATGTACGAATGCTTTCAAACATGACCAATGTTATTACCGTTTAACCGAAAATATTTATTTTAAAGGCCTGCACAAAACAGTTTAACACATATGGGTCATGTAAGTCACAGTAGTAGTAATAACAGCAAGAGTTGTGTAGTAGTAGAGCATAGCGGCAGTACAAAAATTAAAGGTTTCGAAAGCTGCAACAACAATTTCTATGGTAGTCAGATTGCTGAAAACTGTATTAGCAGTGTTACAGCAATAGTAGCAGAAAGAGTGGTACAAGGAACTGAAAGCTGCATTGCTAGTAGCAATAGTAATTGTTGCAGCTTTAGTGACAGTAAGAGAGGTGGTGGCAGTTTTAAAAATAATCTAACATGTGTGGTCGTAGTAAGAGTGGTGGTAGTAGTAGTGATAGTACTAATAGTAGTAGCAGTAGTAACAGTAGAGTGGTAGTGGTCCTTGTAATGGTAATGTAGCAGACGTGGTAGTAAGTATGGTGGTAGTATTAGGACTAATAGTAGCGGTAATAGTAGCATCCAAAGTGGTGGCAGTAATAGTAACAGCAATAGCAGTAGTAAGAATTGTAGCAGTAATAATAATAGTCTCTGTAGTTGCAGTACTAATAGAATCAATAATAGTGGCAGTATTAATAGTAGCAGTAGGAGTGAATATGGTAGTGACAATAACATTACTAGTCGTAAGAGTGGTGGTAGGAGTAGGGAACGTAGCAGCAGTAGTAGTAATATAAATAGCAGTGGTGGCAGTATTAGCAGGATTAGTAGTACGAGTGGTGTGAGTAGTAGTAGCGATATTAGTAGCAGTAAGAGTGGTGGTGACAGCGGTAGAAAAAAGAAGCAGCATCTGTAGAAACAGTTGTGGTTGGAGTAGCAACATCAGGGGTTACAGTAAGATTTGTCGTATAATCAGCAGGATGTAGGTGCAAAATAATGGCCGCGGCAGCATATATGTAGTAGGATTAGTAGCAAGAGCGGTGTAATAACAGCATCAGTTGTAATAGTAGTACCAACAGGACTGAATATAGCAGTAGTAGTCGTAGCTGTTATCGTGAGGGCAAGAAAACAAAAAATACAATTTCTTTTAATTGCCATCTTAGTAAATATATGAGATTCAGACATCCCCCTCTCTGGTACATTAAATGTATCATCTCATGTCGATCAAATGTACCCTCTCCCCTCTCAGGCAAATAAATGTACACACGATCAAGCGCTCACAACACATCCTGTACTGTACATGAACCACTAACAATATATGTATGTAGGTATAAGTGACATTCTTTATAAAACAGCGACCTTTTCTAAAGCAGACTGTCATTACACAACAGGTTCTGGAACCAGAAGGTGCAAAAACATTTTCTCTAAGACTGTACAAAATATTGTACTAACAAAGCCCCCCAAAATAGTAGTACTATATCCATATCATCGGTATTGACAGGTAATTTATTGCAATATAGCTATAACATCGTTATTGATCAGTAGTCTATTGTCATATAGATATACTTTCATTACTGCTGGGTAGTCTATTGTCATATAGTCATAATCGTTATTGATGGAGAATCTTTTGTAATATAGCCATAACATTTTATTAATGGAAAATCTATTTCGACAGCATCTGATCAATGAATATATATATATATATATATATATATATATATATATATATATATATATATATATATATATATATATATATATATATATATATATATATATATATATATAATACCAGTGGTTAGAACGTACATATCAGAAGCAAATGTGTCTGAGAGTGTCTTTCGGTTATTTGGGCAATAATCGACACAAACCACGAGGTCGTTGAAAGGCCAATTACGTAGCAAAGGGGCTAGATCTTAGTAAACCGTCCAAACATTAATAATAATAATAATAATAATAATAATAATAATAATAATAATTATAATAATAATAATAATGACAATAATAATAATTACATATTGCTATTGAAAACCTTTAATATCTTCTATCTGTGATGCATACCTGTACATATTATTTTAAATGATATTGTGGCACAGATATTTAGCTACAATAACCTTCAATATTCTTATATCTCTGCATCTCATTAACGCTAATTAGCTATTCAATAGAGTTAATTATTTACTTATTAGAGCTAATCAGTTATTTATGAGCAAAAGGTTTCAATATGCTGGTCCCAATATCAATCTACTATTAGAACGATTCAGTTCCAGAGTTTACATATACATTAACATCTATAAATTTGTCATCTCAAAGAGGAAGTGCTAGATAGGTAACTATCCGCCTTAATCATTGTCATTCACGACCTATCTAAAGGTTGCAGCTCTTGAACTTCCCAAAGGAGTTTGTCATGATTTTTTAACTTGATGAATGTCGGGGGATACTGCTTTTAAACGCCTACTGGATGATACGTGTGGCAGGTAAATGTTTAATTATGCATCACACAACAAGAGTGGTAACACTGTTTGACACTTTGACAGTTTTAACATCATATAAAGGTTGACACCTAGAAGCACCTTTGAATATTTAATAACGTGTACGATTGGTGACTTTCACAACCTATATCGATTGAGGAAAAGTCCGCATCAAATGTTTACACTGAGGGATTGCTGACATTCGAAGGATGACTTCAGACATACTAATTCGACTTAAACGTTAGGATTGTATTTACCAAACCACAGGCCCATATATGCCGTTCCACAGAAAATACAATAAACATTACAGAACAAGAGGTTGAAGTAGTAACTGACAATTGAACTGGCTTGGGAAATGAAAGTTTAAACAGTCGAGAAAAAAATATGCTATTCACACGTCCATGGGGAAGTTAACATTGAAAAAAGAAAAGAAACAAATTGAAGGTCCTCTCAATGAAGCTGTATTATATTCTAGGTCTTACTTCGAAGAATCATGACTTTCAGAGTACTCCTTCTCGGCCTAGTGATGCTTCTAGTTTAATTTGTAGTTCATCACAGTCTGCCATTATCGACACGAATAATGATCAATCTTTCGCACAGCAGAACAATGGTCGAGATGCATTTGGGGTGGGCATATTTAGGGCTGTTCACACCAAATGTTGGCCACCAACAAGTGCGGAAAACACGACGAAAAACCTTACTGCTGGTGCTACACAGACGAATTTAAAAAGGTAGAGGAAAACTGTTGTACTGGGGAAAGCTCTTTACAGATGACTAGTATAGATGGTAAAGAATGAAAATTCTATACGTGTCCTAGTGGGAACCAATTTACAGATTGTGGTATTCCAGGTCTGAGACACGTCGCAGGAACAAATTGTCTTACTTCACAGCCATGTGGAACTCATGGATATAAGTATTACTGGTGCTATGTATATGCCAACAATGACTGGGAATATTGTTGTCACCCTCTTTCAAACTGTGCTTCTAAAGAGTCTGGCAAAGATTAATGGTGTTATATTGACTTTTATTACGTCCCACGGTTTCGAAAATGTGTACCTTAAAACTATGAATACGAGTATGAATACCGATAAAATCTACTAGTTTCTCATGTTTTAATGCTTGTGAAAATTTACTCCGCAAAGAAATAATTATCAACATAATAAACCTATATTCCCAGTATGCGTCTTTTTCAATTTAGTTGTTATGCTAAAAATTCTCAACCAGTTACGAGAAATCGTTTCCAATGAATCTTTAAAACTTAAAATTAATTTTACATAGTTAATATCAGCGGGTATGGATAAACTACTATTACGACACTATTATGACGCACTTTTTGACATTTTCATTTTATTGTTGGAAAATGGCTTCCTTACGGTTTAGGAATAAATATATCTACGTGAAAGTAGTAGTATGAAAATTAATATGGCTATAAAACCAGAAACATTTGTTACAATCAATCTAGCCCCAAATATAATTCCGATTGGTGTACCTACGTAGGTTGTCGTTGTTGTGTTTGTGTTTCGACCAAAACCAACAGTTGTTGACTCGTGAAGCCGGCAAATAACATCTATAACCTCACACACGTGTTTGAATTTCATGATCATCGCGTTTATCATGCAGATTTCGGTTATTCTTCCCCATCGATGAGTATTTCTCGTTCATAACATTGAGTTCAATCAGGGTTATTTTACTTATAATGTGATATAGTAGTACAAATGAGCATCAACGGGCCGAACTTGATCAGGAACAACACTTACACGCGCTTCGAAACTATTACCATTTTCGCCTGGTACAATGGCTATAGAATTATAGAAAATATGTGCTTGAAAATTATAGACAATATGAGTTTCGCTCAAGAACTGTTACCAGAACAAATGCATCCTTTTTAAATAACCATCAACTAAGGTTTTCCTTTTCTTTCCGAGTCTACGATGGTTTAACATAATTAACGGGGAATGTAACCGGGGTAGTTTCCGCGGGTGAATAATATTTTTTCTTTGTAGAAAAGTGTTTTCGAATTTGGTGGTGCATTCAACGATTGGGCGTTTTCATGTACTAATGCAATGATTCCAAACTGGCTTCCAGATGTCTTGGTACATAAGAGTAGTCCCAACTATCGATTTATCTTTGACCTTTGACTAGATTATATTTAAATGTGTACAAACGTTTGGTAATGTTGTAGTTTTTAAGGAGATATTCACTATCAATGTTAGCATCATTGGTCAGCCGATCCAGCAGATAAATATACCACCGCCTCGTCACCAGGGTCTGAATCTATTACTTATATGTAATGATGAACCTAATCTTAAAAAAAAAAAACAATGCAGGTTAATAACGCATCATCCCAAGAATTTGTCCCATGTATCTCTATTTGTTAGTCTCTGTTGATCTTAAAGCCACCGTGCAACCGAAAATGTGTTTGATGACTTAGCATTAGGATCTCACCTAAATAAAGATTCCCTTGTACTTAAGCGCCAACAAAAGTATTTAGGGGATTGTTCTACTACATGATTACTTCGAAACCCCTTGTATTAGTGGATGCGTAGAAAATAATGAATTAATACCAATATCGACCAATAACTAGTCTAAAGTCAACTCTGTAACGAAATCCATCATTGTTTACATTTTCACACCATATACTCCAGAGATTACTTACCCACCTCCTATTTGTAGATTCCTGTATGTACCATCAGAAACATTAATACGTTTTCCTGACAATATGGTACTGTCAGCTACAATTTTTATATCACGAATGTTATATAACACACGTTCGTGTGTTGTGTCATCATCATCTATACGTTCTTGCACCAGTTCAATTCGGTTTCTGTTCAGGATATGGTCTCAATCATTTCATCATCCGTCTTTTTAACTTTCCGTACCCTATATTTTCCGACGTAGCCTTTGATAAATACAAATAGGGCGCCATACTCTTTGATTTCTCTGAATTTGTCTGTAAAATGCAAATTATTTGTGACTGATAATATTAACCTGATAACAATTTCTCTAATGTCAGCATTAGAAGATTAATTGTACCAGTAAGCAGCAGGGAGGGCGAACAGCCTCTAATTGATTCACTCATATTTCGTCAAAATAAGCCTTCCTACAAAAACACAAAAAATCGTTAAAAAGTGCGTATCCAGCGTAAAACAAATTCGTTTACCTTTATCGCTGGTATGTTTTTTTTTTCTTTGTCGCAAAAAAAAAACATTCGCGCATCTGTTTCATAAATTAAAAAATTAAGTTAACAATAATGGCCAACATTGGAGCAGCACATTCCGCTAGATTAGCTCGAGAGCGACTAGAAGCAATAAAGAAATATCTTCCCGTGAGAGATTCTGTAAAACAAAAATTACAATCGCGGCAACAAGCACAAGTTGAATATGCAACAGACGTAGAACAATTATTTAAACCCGTTACAACAGCTACTGAAAAAGCTGTGGCGGTCACTGAAAGAGCTTTATTGGGAGATCCTAAGGACGAAACAAAGAAAGGTATTCTTCCAATATTAAAACAGACCGCTGAGCAGACTGAAAAAATAGCAACGAGAACTAAAAAAACAAAAAAACAATTTACGAGACCTTCCAACTGACATAGCTGCAGCTCAACCTCCGCCCGTCGGCGAAGAAATACTTGAAGGTACTGGACAAATTCGTACTGAACTTGCGTCTAAACCAGTAAAGGAAAATATTGGACTGATTGCAAAATTTAGGAAGGATTTTGTCGAAGATATTAGAAATACTAAAGTAGAAAAATTGCCTGAAAAAATATTAATTAATATATTTAATAAATCTAGTATCTTAAAACCCGGTTTTGAAAAGTAACTGATGATAGTCTTATTAAATGGATATATCGCATATATAAAAACAAAAAACAAGCCAGAGATGATGATTTAGAATACAGAAGTCTTGATGAAGAAGTAAAGAGACTTTATAAAGAAACGCTGAAACAATTAGAACAACAACAACCCTCCCAGCAGGAACCTTCATATCAACCTCCTCCACCTCTGCAACAGATAGAACAACAACTCTCTTCTTCACCGCAGCAAAAGTTGATGTCGGAACTTAAAAGGACTGAGGAGCTACTTAAAAAAGCAAAAGGAGAAAGATCACCTTTAAGACTGTTTAAGAAAACAACAGAAGAAGGAGCTACTGGCAGTGGTTTGGGAAGTGGTCTTACTTGTCCTAACAATATCATCAATGACGTGTCACGGTTAGAAGTTCTCATAGGAGGAAAGCGAGCTGGAAATAACTCGCCAGAAATAATTAATGAAGCGGCTGATATCTGTCAGCGATTATTTCAAGGTGATATCATGGATACTAGCATCTACCGAGAACTTATTGATGAACTTGTTGACAGCGATTAGATAAATAACAATTAAATAAGATGATGATACATGACTCTCATCATATGTCTCAACGAGTCAGAGTAGTAAATTCGCGACATCCTGTTTACAGTGCATATTATGGAGATGGACTTGGAAATGTTATTCAAGGATTGTTT
The DNA here is from genome assembly GCA_028554795.2 of Sinohyriopsis cumingii. Lineage (NCBI taxonomy): Eukaryota > Metazoa > Mollusca > Bivalvia > Unionida > Unionidae > Sinohyriopsis > Sinohyriopsis cumingii. The sequence goes on along the minus strand of CM068835.1, from coordinate 102,783,027 downwards.
ACAAGAATAGCTCCAAAGGCGGGGCCAATTGCAAAACAATTATCTTCGAAAGCTATTGATGTTATTCGTGATAAAGCTCCTGGCGTAATCAGTGATGCTGCTGGTAAAGCGTTCTTGGCAATCAAAGATAGACTAGCACAATTAATACGTAGAAAACCTCCGCCGGTAAAATTACCAAGCACTGCAGACATGCCTGCAGATGTTAGGAAAGTAATAAATGAAAATGCAAATCGAAAACTAGCGCCCCTGATTAATATACCTTCCAAAGAAATAGAAAAAAATATAACTTCAAGTTTAATAGCGGAAGTGGTCTTCGTTTTAGACAATAATATCCATCGTAGCATTTGATATGGATAAACCAGTTAGAAGAAATGAATCCTTGCGCGATTATCAATATTATTCCTATGCTGCAAAAACACCTAACGCGCAGGGAAGAATTGAATTTCAAATTCATGATACGAGTAGATATTTTCTACCTTGTGAAGCGTATATTTTAATTTTAGGTATAATCGTAAAAGTTGATAATACTGGATATGGAATAGGCGATCGTGTTGGTTTTGTTAATAATGGTGTGATGGCGTTATTTAACAAAGCCACATATTCGATTGATGGAAAAGATATTGAGTCGTGTTTGGACAATGTCGATGTTGCCACGACGATACTTGATCTTGCAAGATATTCTGATGATTACACAAGATCAGCTGGTCCAACAATGATGTTTGTAAAGGACACATCTGATCATCCAGAACATAGAAATGTGACCATTATTAATGTGAGAAACGCGGCTGGAACCGGATAAATAGCTGCAGTTGCATCGATGAACGAAAATTTCATCTTGGGTTTTGCCGCGCGTCGAACAATGCTGAACGGCAACGAAGAGTTTTCCTGTGCTATTCCACTATCTCATATTTTTGGATTTTTTAGAGATGTCCGAAAGGTTATATTTGGTGCTAAACATACAGTAGTACTCGTCAGAAAAAAACTTTGCTAATGATGCAATATGGCGAGCTGATGGAGTTGATCCTGGTAAAGTAGTGTTAACAAAACTATCTCTGTGGATGCCAACAATGACTCCATCAATCACTGAAGAACAACGGTTACTTTCTTTTATGAATCAAGGTGGAAAATCAATGCTATCATGGAGCGCAATGACAACAGATAGCACTTCTATTAACGCTGCTGGATTGTTCACGTGGCAATTAGGATCACAACAGAGAGTGTCAGCACCACGACATATATTTATCGCGTTTCAGGCAAATTCTAGAATAAATAACCAAGAAGCAAGTCCAATGATATTTGACACATTTGGAGTTTCTGAAATTTCGCTAAGAATAAACGGACATCAAGAACCTGCTGAAGACATTAATCTGGATTTTGAACACAATGATGTTGTACGTGCATATTATCGATTGATGTCTTATGATGGACGTGATCAAAACGTTGACACTGCGTTGCATATATCACAGAGTGATTTTACAACGTTGTATCCGATCTATTACTTTTCGTTGGAACATTTGGATTTATTCAGAAAATCTGTCGTTGATATAATTATTCGGGCCCGCCCGGCTCGAGTACAAGCAGCAGTAGTTGGTCCACCAGCAGTTCCTGGAGGTGCTAGAGCAATTGCTGTTATACTCAGCGATAAAGCAGCGTTAATAGAAGGTGTTGGTGGCCGAATGAGAATCGTTGATGCACCAGTGGAAAACATGTAGACAATTAGATCAATCTCGTATTAAATAAAATGTCATACAGTCACGTTAATGTCACTCTGACTCCTGGTCAGGTGAAAAAATTACAATCAAAAAACGAGAGCGCATGTGGGGCAACGATAACTTTGAAACAAGATCAAATTACTGGTGGTCCAAACAAGCTATCACTTACTAAAACACAACTAAAACTTTTCAATAAAGCAAAGCATACGAAAACTGGTGTCCAACTGGATTTCGCTCCAAAAGCCATCAGGGATATGGTTAAAACAGGTGGTATATTTATTCTTCTCGCATCGATACCAGCACTGAAGCCGCCCCGTTAGGAGCTGTTGGAACCGCTGCTGCAATGGCATTAAAGAAAGCCACAGGGAAAGGATACAGAAAAAAGGGACGCGGCCTAAGACTTCCAGGAACTCCGCCTTCATGGTACCCAAGACGGTTCTAGGTTTTACACCAATGTCAAATGTTGGTTTACTCGATGCTGTTAAACAATTAAATATAAAAAAATCAGAGGCATCTTTATGCGAGATCAGTTACCACAACAACCGAATAATCCAGAAACTGGAATTATTAATCTCGATAACAGCGATGGTCCAGGAAATCACTGGGTTGCTTACGCGATACATCCACGTGGAATTATCTATTTCGATTCGTATGGGTTAGCACCTCCAGTTGAATTCCTCAAATACGCACAAAGTATTTTTGCTTCCATTCCAGTCTGGTATTCAACGCTACCAACACAAACACTGACCGATCCTCCTTTATGTGGTCGTGAAGTATTAAATGTTCTCACCGCGATATCAAAATCAACCAAACCACCTCACAAAGTCGTGCACGAGTATACCGCGGGTCGATTTAAACAATCCCTAAAGAATAATGGTTGATATTTACGGAAGATCTCTCACAACAAAGACAAAAAAACGCGACGATGTAGATTTATCAAAATATGCGACCAAAGATGAAATCGACGATCTTTTATCGTTATCCGGGATAGACCCAGATGAGGTTGTTATTTTTCAGGACCGACACGGAAAACTAAGAACCAGCTATATCAAATGGCATGAAATAATTCGTAGGGTTATTGGAGCTACGCCGGGTAACATCCCTGTGTTTACTGATAGCGGGAAAATCAGAGATTCGCTGATATCAATCGCGGAGTTAAGAGATTATACGCAGAAAGCTGCAGGGGAACGCGTAAAAAAGACCGGCGACACAATGGCAGGTGAATTTAGCATGAACGGTAACAAAATAGTGGTTTTAAGAGATCCAACATCCCCGGAAGATGCTGCGACAAAAAAGTATGTTGACACCGTTGACGGTAAATTATCCACGTTGCGGGCCGAGTATGACATTCATGTAAACGCGTTTGCAAGACTTCGCAGAAATTTTCAAAAAACCGATGAGGCCATAATAAATTCTTTGGTACTCCGCCCACCGTTGACGCAAAACTTTCTGATATCAAAACTAACATTGACACGATCAAACAAACACAGCAAGATATCGTAAGTGGGATTCCTGAGATCGTTAACAAAACCAGTTTGATTAAAATACCCACTGGAGTAACTGCCGGGCATATTACCAACATAGTATACACGGTATCATCTGGATTTACAACATGGTCTAAACAAAATAATACTATCATATATACAGCAACAGTCACTGGAATGTATAGACTGTCTGTGCTCAGTGCTGCGCGATTTGAGATATTTACAACGTATCCCTGGCGACATTCCACCGACAAGTTTTCCGGGGTTGTAACTATCATATTAAACAAGGGAACCGAAGAAACATTTATACTGGAAGCAGCCGATAAGAAATCAACCGCAACAGCTTACTGGTGGTGTTTGGAATTTGTAGCTGAAATTCCTCAATTGGTTACCGCATAATGTAAATAATGGCGTCAGAGTCAACAGCGCAGCAATATAGATACCATCAAGTACGCGAATGGCAATCAGAGTTAAAAATAATGCCATTGACAAATGCGCAATAAAAGTAAAAAAAATACAAGCGACGTGTAATTATCCTAGACACAATAGTATACTCAGTATCCGCGATAGTTGCATCTACTGGAGTATTATTATCAGCGTTAACACCAGTGACAACTGCAATCGCGGTAACAATTACAGTTTCAACATCGACGACAATAGCAGGCGTTGCTAACATCATCGCGAAAAAAAAATCTTCATGCGCGAGCGCAAAATTGCGCGAATATGATAGGTTAAACAATGCAGCCACAAGCGCCTACTCGAAATTATCGTCGCTGATATCATCAAGTCTCGACGATACAGCAATATCAGATTCCGAATTCGCGCAAATGGTAAGGATATACGAAGACTACACCAGTCATTTGAAAAGTCAAAAGATAAATAATGACGGAATTACTTCATTAAGCTCTGCTCGATATAGCCACAAATACAAACCCCGTGAAAATTTCAATGATGACAATAATTTCGATTAAACCAGAATTCGGTATTAATTTTCCAACTGCGATTCCAGTAAACGAGATCGCATTAGCACAATTACGAGTATATCACAGTTGGCCCAATATCAGTTCAAAATCATTTGCTGGATTACCAGCGAATAATTCGTTTGTGTTTGCAAATAAAAATAAGCAAGATGGCACTCCCGACTGGAATGTCATTGGGCTACCAACCGGGTCTTATCAAATCGAAGAAATCAATGAGGAATTACAACGTCGAATAAAAAATATCACAGGAAAAAAATCCAAAATAACAATAACTGTTCATGAGCCAACACTGTCTTCTGCAATTGAGATAAACTCTCCAGACTACGCCATGGATATATATAATAGTTCGATCAGAACAGTGTTAGGATGGCCTAAAATTGTTCCGCCGACGCCACCAATACCACCAGAATCGAAAAAATCCGATTATACAACGAATACACAATCATACCATGAAATTACTCCAGATTACAAACAACATTTAATTAACATAAAAACTACCATAACGATGGACAAGAAGTTCACATTTGTCGACAAAAACGATATGGGTTGGGCTTTGTGTTATATATTACCTTCCACCCCCCAGAATCCCTTCATCTTTGGTTTTAAACTAGATTATATTACCAGATGTTTTGAAGAAGTTAATCAATTACATCAAACACAACTACAGAGGTTACGGCAGCATTTTCAAGAACATCTCTTTGATTTACAAAGTTCACGCGAAGAAATTATCAAACACGTTGAAAATTTAAATCAGCTTGTATCCGATATGGAATATCTCAATCAGCAAGCAGTTCAGGAAATAATTGATGACAAGAGTAACAATAAGCAAAAATTTCTAACCGCCTACTCGTTAACAGAAGCTACATAACCGAATTTCAAGTTTCCCGGGCATAATGCAACCCAGCTAAGAAAATCAGTTAACGACCTCATCAATGAGTTCTTTGATGACATACTCGCACAGTACAGAAAAACGCTACCGGAGCCAACTATCCTCCGATACAACAATAGCCCAACCGGAGAAGGCCGACATGTATCCCCGGAAATCGTAAACATAACCGAAGTGGTCGCGGTCAATCTTGTGTGTGATGTAATCGATGGCAGTTACAGCACGGACACGACAGTATCAAATCAAGTCCAGCAAGGATTTGTTCTTTATTCATTCACCCCAAAAGATATATCACCTGGATTTCTAATCGTGCAAGAGCCGATCAATCCAGTCTATCTACGATGTCATAATCCGTGGCTGATCAGAATAAATTTCAAACTAACAGACCAGTCTGGTCACCTTCTTGATTTTCGAGGTGAAACACTACATATTATTTTACTTCTAAAGTCTTAAAGACTTTCAATCATAGAAGTTGAAGACTTCCAAATCTTACGATTTTTAGGGTTTTCAGTCTTAGAGATTTTCGACTTCCGAGATTTCTCAATTCGGCATGCGAAAGTAAAAAAGAAATATATCTACACAAGGTGGACTGACAATTAATCAAGCGAGTATTATATAATGTACCAACATGTGAGGGTTTTTATACACGACAAGCAAGTACTTGAAAACTACATCAAAAGGATATTTACACAGTTTATAGTCGGCCCAGTTGACTTGGTTATTGATGCGTACGGTAACGAAGATTTCTTATTAACCCAATCGCAGCTGGATAAACTACAGCAAGAACGTATTTGTATGATCAGGTGTAATAAAGATCAAATTCTAAATTACGCGCATTCTTGCATTAACTCCGATCTTCTAAGGGAAATATTATATCACTCGGATTAATACAAGTCACCTTGATTTTATCAAGGAAGTAATCTGTATCAGATTGACAAAGTCACTTTGATAAAATCAAGGAAGTAAAAAAAAATTTTTACCGTCAGTAACATTCTACTTTCGATTTCATTTCTAGGTATTTACTTCATTGACTTCGTCAAGGGAAATACATTTTTTTAGTTGTTTTACGCGAGCATTTATTAATTTCCTTGTTTCATATTCTTGGGCTAATTCCAATCTAATTGCACGAGACAACGAAACAAATTCATTTATTTGTGCTTCTTCTAATGTAGCCAGCGATTTATATAAATCCGTCTGGATCTTCTTTATAAATCTGTACTGAGCAGGCAAAATATAACGCCCTGCGCATTTATCCTCATGTATATATATATATATATATATATAATATATTTGACAGAAAAAAATTGTACACCAGCGACGACACATCTCCTTTGAGTCTCTAGGGTGTCTTATGACATCCTACCAAACTCAGGAGCGGAAACACAACCCCCATGTGAGCCCCTAACCTGTCAAACAACAGTCTAGAAGGCCCAGAGGGCGTGTTTGCGAAAGACAAAACATTCCCCATGTGAACCTCTAGCTTACCAAATGATATGCTAGCGGGTTCAGAGGAATACATATAATGACAGTACAAAATATATTTTTTAACTATAACTTATACTAAGGACAGCACAACATGTATTTTTTAGCTATAACCCATACTAAGGACAGTACAACATGTATTTTTTAACTATAACCTATACTAAGGACAGCACAACATGTATTTTTTAACTATAACCTATACTAAGGACAGTACAACATGTATTTTTTAACTATAACCTATACTAAGGACAGTACAACATGTATTTTTTAACTATAACCTATACTAAGGACAGTACAACATGTATTTTTTAACTATAACCTATACTAAGGACAGTACAACATGTATTTTTTAACTATAACCTATACTAAGGACAGTACAACATGTATTTTTTAACTATAACCTATACTAAGGACAGCACAACATGTATTTTTTACCTATAACTTATACTAAGGACAGTACAACATGTATTTTTTAACTATAACTTATACTAAGGACAGAACAACATGTATTTTTTAACTATAACCTATACTAAGGACAGCACAACATGTATTTATTAACTATAACTTATACTAAGGACAGCACAACATGTATTTTTTTAACTATAACTTATACTAAGGACAGTACAATATGTATTTTTTAACTATACTAGGACAGTACAACATGTATTTTTTAACTATAACTTATACTAAGGACAGTACAGACAGATACGGGGCTATATTCTACTCTCAACAAAGTTGCACACCCTCCCCAAAATCAATCCCGCGAGGTGCAAAATGTCACCACGTCGAGACGATAACGAGGAAGTTGTGCAACTTTGTTGGGTTTCGAACCCCGTACATAATACGGACGCTATAGTATATAAACTGACAGATACTTGGAAATTCAAAAATAGCTCACTCGGTTTTTCGTACTTCTTTTTTAAATATAATCGCAGAAAAAATACAGATGAACCAGAAAACCAAACGAATTTAATAAAACAAGGATTTTATCTGTGAAAAAAAACATAAACCATTACACCCGGCCGTGTTGACAGTCTTTGATAAAATCCTTGACAAAGTCAAGGGGAAGCAATTGGAGATGTTTTACTTCCGTGTTACCTGTACACAGAGAATTCTTTACTTGTAAAGTAAAGATATATGTTGCGCAGGGAGAGAAATCCGTAATTGGCTTTCACACAATCGTTGCGGAGTTATCTCCATCTACATAACGAAATAAAATGCAGCTATTAAACTTGTATGAAAACGATGATTTGTTTATATTTTCTGCAACACAGACATCGGGTAAATACCGAAGTACTTGCCAGTGGCGGCCATTGACTGAAATATTTTCTCTTCACGGGTACTTATTTTGAAAGATTGAACTACTTTAGGTTTTTTGTTTCACCTCCCAGTATTCCCCCGTGCAGAACTTTCACTAGGTGTGATAGCCTGTAAATTTTGAGGAGAATTATCGAGTTTGTCGTCGTTGATGTGATCAATAACAAGACCGTCTTTAATCTTTGAAAAGAAACACTCGAACACAAATCGATAACTATAATAGTTTTTATTCCCAGCATTAAACTTTAGATAACCAGAATTATTAACAACACCAACTGGTTTTTTCAACCTGCAATTTCTGACTATTCCCTCACGATTCGCTTCGTAATTCTTGATGATCGGGTTTGGGACAAATTCTTGATTCATTTTAAATAATAATGTATTTGTCTAATTTATAATTTGTCTGAAAACTTAGTTATATAATCGCGCTCACATTTTAGCGCATCATTGTTATTTTGTTTGTTATAACATCTTTTAAGTTTACGGTATCTCTTTTCCCCGAAACTTGCACATAACAGTGTTTTGCCCCTGACCCCAACACCACATCGAAGACACGGTATAAATTGCGGGTCTACCAGTGGATCTAATTATGTTAGATATCTTATGTGTCGTGATGCTCCAGATAGGATCAGTCGATCTTTTTTTACCACCTTCAAGTTCACTTGGTTCATATAAATATCTCACAGTGACATCACAAAGTATTGGTTGTACTGAAAAATCACGTCGTTGTGGTATATTTTTTGGTAATTGCATTAATAGGTTTCATGTTGGTTGTTCGAGTTATTTCATTATTTAATGCAGTTATCACGCTTGGTAATCTTGCAACCCATTCACGCGATCTCTTGTCCTGAATGAATTCCTTCGCGTACTGATATCCAAATAACCGCTCAGCAAGTGTTCGATTAAATCGTTCAACAATTGCCTGATCACGATGAATCTCAGTATGCCCTCGTCTGATGGTGACATTATGTTGCTTCATCAGCGATGATACTACACCCTGAAATTCTTTGCCAGGATCAACTTGTAAGAGATGTGGCCATCGTAGAGGTCCTAGTTGATAAATTCGTTTAAACGCAGAAACAACCTCAGATGCTGTTTTAGTCGTTAACGGTTCTGCATCTTTGTATTTACTTGCAACATCAACTACAGTCAACGCGTACTTGTATGTTAGACGACGAACGACATCATGTGGTAGAAATAATATATCAGCCTGATGAACTTCATTAGGAACACTAACTTTAAAATGTGCAAAATTAATTTTTTTAGGACGCGGTAGATAAATTTGCCATATTGCCTGTTTGGATAACCAATCTGCTGCAGTATCACGTGTGACTTTTGCTGCACTGGCAAGTTTACTAATTGCTGCGCTACCCCTCCAGTATCCTCTTGGGAAATAATAAATCGACTCCATTATAATTAATTACCAGCACCTAATACAAGCTTAGATTTCATGGCAGATTTTATTAACCAACTACCTAACTTCTCCTTGAAAGATTTATCAGTGATGAAATTTAGCGCGTGAATTAATTTCACATCCGCGAGATGCCTATCTTGCAGATTTTTACTTTTATAAGCTACATCATGCGCATGACACGCTTTATCAATATCGTTTATCGGATACTCACCTGGTTTTGGTTGATCTTGATCATCAAGTCTGATATCAAGTCTGGTTCCAGGACCACAGTAATTATATCCTGGGAGATGTTTTTCTCCTGGGTATTTACCCCACGGAGCTCCTGGAAGTTTTCCTAACTTGGCGGCAATATCACCTCCTCGTTTTTTGTTTTTTTTTACTTGGCGCTGGCTTTGGTTTTGGCGTTGACTTTCGTTTTGGCGCTGACTTACCAGTGGAGATAAATTTGAACTATTTTTGTACCTCATCTCTCAAACTTGCCCGTAACCGCAGATCTATTATTTTTTGTTGTAATGGTTGTTAGATCACTTGTTGGCGTGCGCGCCCTGCATTTCACACAATATAAATCCATATTTATTTTATATTATTCTAATGGAAATCACTGACTTTTCTGCAACAAGGAAACAAGAACCAGTTAAGCGTCACGCGGCGCTACCAAATTCTGTTCGTATGATTATAATTGGACCATCTGGAAGTGGTAAGACGCAATTACTGTTGAATTTAATAATGAAGTGGATGAAGTGGTACAAGTTGTATTTGGTAGCTCCATCTGTGGACGATCAACGATGCTACGAAGTGTTAAAAGATTTTAACGAAAGTGCAAAATCATTAAATGAAAACGGTTATGATGTTGTTGAATTTATAACTGACATTAATGAAGCGCCAAGTATTGATGATATTGATGGATTTATTAATAATTTAGTCGTGTATGTGATGTTAGATAAACAATCAAATCCTGCCAGGATATTTTCCAGACGTAGGCACAAAAACACAGATGTGATTTATGAAACCCAAACAAACACCCAAATACCGAAAGTGATCAGGGATAACTGTAATATTCTCGCAGTGTTCAATGGAGTTGGTACACACACGTTACGAAATATTCATCAGACTTGGTGTAGCGGTGATGTGGATATAAATAAGTTTAGAAATTTATTTAGTCATGCCCAATCAACCCCGCACGGATTTATAACAATAAATTTACATGATCCCCGAACACGGTATCGAGTCGGGTTAGATACGATTTTTGGATAATATCAGCAGGGAGGGCATACCTCCAAATTGTCACCTACAATCCAGCATTTTTCCTTCGACACGACAAAGAAAATAAAACATACCAGCGATAAAGGTAAACGAATTTGTTTTACGCTGGATACGCACTTTTTTAACGATTTTTTGTGTTTTTGTAGGAAGGCTTATTTTGACGAAATATGAGTGAATCAATTAGAGGCTGTTCGCCCTCTCTGCTGCTTACTGGTACAATTAATCTTCTAATGCTGACATTAGAGAAATTGTTATCAGGTTAATATTATCAGTCACAAATAATTTGCATTTTATAGACAAATTCAGAGAAATCAAAGAGTATGGCGCCCTATTTGTATTTATCAAAGGCTACGTCGGAAAATATAGGGTACGGAAAGTTAAAAAGACGGATGATGAAATGATTGAGACCATATCCTGAACAGAAACCGAATTGAACTGGTGCAAGAACGTATAGATGATGATGACACAACACACGAACGTGTGTATATAACATTCGTGATATACAAATTGTAGCTGACAGTACCATATTGTCAGGAAAACGTATTAATGTTTCTGATGGTACATACAGGAATCTACAAATAGGAGGTGGGTAAGTAATCTCTGGAGTATATGGTGTGAAAATGTAAACAATGATGGATTTCGTTACAGAGTTGACTTTAGACTAGTTATTTGTCAATATTGGTATTAATTCATTATTTTCTACGCATCCACTAATACAAGGGGTTTCGAAGTAATCATGTAGTAGAACAATCCCCTAAATACTTTTGTTGGCGCTTAAGTACAAGGGAATCTTTATTTAGGTGAGATCCTAATGCTAAGTCATCAAACACATTTTCGGTTGCACGGTGGCTTTAAGATCAACAGAGACTAACAAATAGAGATACATGGGACAAATTCTTGGGATGATGCGTTATTAACCTGCATTGTTTTTCTTTTTAAGATTAGGTTCATCATTACATATAAGTAATAGATTCAGACCCTGGTGACGAGGCGGTGGTATATTTATCTGCTGGATCGGCTGACCAATGATGCTAACATTGATAGTGAATATCTCCTTAAAAACTACAACATTACCAAACGTTTGTACACATTTAAATATAATCTAGTCAAAGATCAAAGATAAATCGATAGTTGGGACTCCTCTTATGTACCAAGACATCTGGAAGCCAGTTTGGAGTCATTGCATTAGTACATGAAAACGCCCAATCGTTGAATGCACCACCAAATTCGAAAACACTTTTCTACAAAGAAAAAATATTATTCACCCGCGGAAACTACCCCGGTTACATTCCCCGTTAATTATGTTAAACCATCGTAGACTCGGAAAGGAAAGGAAAACCTTAGTTGATGGTTATTTAAAAAGGATGCATTTGTTCTGGTAACAGTTCTTGAGCGAAACTCATATTGTCTATAATTTTCAAGCACATATTTTCTATAATTCTATAGCCATTGTACCAGGCGAAAATGGTAATAGTTTCGAAGCGCGTGTAAGTGTTGTTCCTGATCAAGTTCGGCCCGTTGATGCTCATTTGTACTACTATATCACATTATAAGTAAAATAACCCTGATTGAACTCAATGTTATGAACGAGAAATACTCATCGATGGGGAAGAATAACCGAAATCTGCATGATAAACGCGATGATCATGAAATTCAAACACGTGTGTGAGGTTATAGATGTAATTTGCCGGCTTCACGAGTCAACAACTGTTGGTTTTGGTCGAAACACAAACACAACAACGACAACCTACGTAGGTACACCAATCGGAATTATATTTGGGGCTAGATTGATTGTAACAAATGTTTCTGGTTTTATAGCCATATTAATTTTCATACTACTACTTTCACGTAGATATATTTATTCCTAAACCGTAAGGAAGCCATTTTCCAACAATAAAATGAAAATGTCAAAAAGTGCGTCGTAATAGTGTCGTAATAGTAGTTTATCCATACCCGCTGATATTAACATGGTAAAACTAATTTTAAGTTTTAAAGATTCATTGGAAACGATTTCTCGTAACTGGTTGAGAATTTTTAGCATAACAACTAAATTGAAAAAGACGCATACTGGGAATATAGGTTTATTATGTTGATAATTATTTCTTTGCGGAGTAAATTTTCACAAGCATTAAAACATGAGAAACTAGTAGATTTTATCGGTATTCATACTCGTATTCATAGTTTTAAGGTACACATTTTCGAAACCGTGGGACGTAATAAAAGTCAATATAACACCATTGATCTTTGCCAGACCCTTTAGAAGCACAGTTTGAAAGTGGGTGACGACAATATTCCCAGTCATTGTTGGCATTTTCATGGCACCAGTAATACTTATATCCATGAGTTCCACATGGCTGTGAAGTAGGACAATTTGTCCCTGCGACATGTCTCAGACTATGACTACCACCATAAAACGAATATTTATTCCAACTTGGACACGGATAGAATTTTCATTCTTTGTCATCTACAGTTGTAGTGTGTAAGGTGCATTTCCCAGTACATCATTTTTCCTCCACGCTCTGGGATTCGTCTATGTAGCTCCAGCTGAAGGGTGTTTCGTCGTGTTTTCAGCACTTGTTGGTGGGCCAACATATGGTGTTACCATACATACATACATACATACATACATACATACATACATACATACATACTCTTTAAACAAATATGTGAAACATATTCATACCTCTTTCCCTGCAATCCATGACAACATTAACATTGGCAATAAAGAGAAGCCGAATATGTTAGGTTTCTTATTTTCATCATACAGTGGACTGGACTCTTATTCATGTTTATAAGGTATACATTTCTTCCAACGTGGTACATAATAAAATCAACACAGCAGCAATGATCTTTGCCAGACCCGTTAGAAGCGCAGTTTGAAAGTGGGTGACAACAATATTCCCACTCATTGTTGGCATATACATAGCACCAGTAATACTTATATCCATGAGTTCCACATGGCTGTGAAGTAAGACAATTTGTTCCTGCGACATGTCTCAGACCTGGAATACCACAATCTGTATATTGGTTCCCACTAGGACACGTATAGAATTTTCATTCTTTACCATCTACACTAGTCATGTGTAAGGTGCATTCCCCAGTACAATGTTTTTCCTCTACCTTTTTAAATTCGTCTGTGTAGCACCAGCAGTAGGGTTTTTCGTCGTGTTTTCCGCACTTGTTGGTGGCCAACATTTGGTGTGATCAGCCCTAAATGTGCCCACCCCAAATGCATCTCGAACATTGTTGTGCGGTGCAATAGAATGATCATTATTCGTGTCGATAATGGCAGACTGTGATGAACTACAAATTAAACTAGCAAGCATCACTAGGCCGAGAAGGAATACTCTGAAAGTCATGATTCTTCGAAGTAAGACCTAGAATATAATACAGCTTCATTGAGAGGACCTTCAATTTGTTTCTTTTCTTTTTCAATGTTAACTTCTCCATGGACTTGTGAATAGCATATTTTTTCTCGACTGTTTATACTTTCATTTCCCAAGCCAGTTCAATTGTCAGTTACTATTACTCCCTCTTGTTCCGTAATTTTTATTTTATTTTCTGTGGAACGACATATATGGGCCTGTGGTTTGGTAAATACAATCCTAACGTTTAAGTCGAATTAGTATGTCTGACGTCATCCTTCGAATGTCATCAATCCCTCAGTGTAAACATTTGATGCAGACTTTTCCTCAATCGATATAGATTGTGAAAGTCACCAATCGTACACGTTATTAAATATTCAAAGGTGCTTCTAGGTGTCAATCTTTATATGATGTTAAAACTGTCAAAGTGTCAAACAGTGTTACCACTCTTGTTGTGTGATGCATAATTAAACATTTACCTGCCACACGAGCAGCAGGAAGGGCGAACAGACCACTTTGTAGGAGCGTCCAAAACCGAAAATAAACCCTCTTATCTTTTATATTATATCTTAAGCAAATATATCTGAAACAAAAATATTAACCAACTCGAGGAAGCCTCGAATTGGTTAAATAAATTGTTTTTATAATTTTATCCGATGATATCATTGTTGATAGCGATCATATTACAAAAAATCGACTCAACTTGAGGTCGCACCCTTCCTGCTGCTATTAATTTATCCAAATATCTTATCAAGACCCACACGATATCGGGATCTAGAATCGTGTAAATTTATTGTTATAAATACGTGCGGAGTAGCTTGCACTCGTGAAAAGAAATTTCTAAATTTAATTATATCCATATCTCCGCTACACCAAGTTTGATGAATATTGCGCAACGTATGTGTGTCTACGCCATTAAAAACAACTAAAACATTATAGTTATCCCTGATCACTTTCGGAATCTGTACGTATCGCTGAGTAACATATATCACATCAGGGTTTTTATGTCTTCCTCGATAAAATATTCTAGCTGGATTTGATTGTTTGTCTAGCATCACATCATCGTATACAACTATATTATCAATAAATCCGTCTATGGAATCTACAGATGGTGCTTCATCAATATCGGTTATAAATTTAATGACATCGTCATCCAGTAATCGCGCGTTTTCATTAAAATCTTTAAGCACATCGTAGCATCTCTGATCATCAACTGATGGTGCTACCAAATACAGCTTATCCCATTTCAACCATCTCATTATCAGATTAAGTAAAATTGCGTCTTACCCGATCCAGATGGTCCTATTATTATCATTCTGATCGAATTTGGCAACGCAGGATGGTGTTTAACTGGTTCTTGTTTTCGAGTCGCTGAGAAATCAATTATATCCATATTATATAAATACATGAATCTATATTGTTTACGCTGTAGAACCAAAACTCCAACTAATGATCTATCCACGGTTACCACAAAAAATGCGAGAATAGCATACGGTGGAAGATCAGCATTATGTAACAGAAAAAATGTTTTCTTTTTTACCTATAAAAGATGGTGGTGATATTGCTAAATTAATGTCAAAATTCCCAGGAACTCCCTTGGCTAAATACACAGGAGAAAAACATCTACCAGGATATAATTATTGTGGTCCTGGTACTCGACTTGATATCAGACTTGATAATCAGGATCAACCAAAACCAGGTGAGTATCCAATAAACGCTATTGATAAAGCGTGTCATGTTCATGATGTACCGTACAAAAGTGAAAATCTACAAGACAGACATATTGCAGATGTGAAATTAATTCATGCGTTAAATTCTGTAAAAAATAAAAATATAAGAGAATCACTAGCTAATTGGTTAGTAAGATATGCGATGAAAGATAAATTAGCGCTAGTTGCTGGTAATTAATTATAAATGGGAACGATTTGTTATTCCCGAAGAGGATAGAGAAAAGGTAACGCAGCGATTAGTAAACTCGCCGAGGCAGCAAAAGTTACACGTGTTACTGCTAAAAAATGGTTATCCAAACAGGCAATATGGCAAATTTACCAACCACCACCGAAACAAATTCAGTACGCGTACTTCGATGCCAGCGTCCCTAATGAAGTTCATCAAGCTGATATTCTGTTTTTACCACATGATACTGTACGTAGAAAAACGTACAAATACGCTCTAACCGTTGCTGATGTTACAAGTAGATATAAAGAAGCAGAACCATTATTAACAAAGACAGCTGCTGAAATAGCTTCTGCGTTTAAAAGAATTTATCAACGAGGACCCGGACCACAAGGTGGTCTACAATGGCCACATCTGCTACAGGTTGATCCTGGAAAAGAATTTCAAGGGACAGTATCATCGCTGATGAAGCAACATAATGTCACCATCAGACGAGGACATACTGCAATTCACCGTGATCAGGCAATTGTTGAGCGATTTAAACGAACACTTGCTGAGCGGTTATTTGGATATCAATACGCGAAGGAATTTATTCAAGACAAGAGATCTCGTGAATGGGTTACAAGATTACCAAGTGTGATAACTGCGTTAAATAATGAAGTAACTCGAACGACCAACATGAAACCTATTAATGCAATTACAACCAAAAAAAATATACCTGCACAAGGACGTGATTTTTCAACGCAGCCAGTATTAGGTAATGTTACTGTAAGGTATTTATATGAACCCGGTGAACTCGAAGGTGGTAAAAAAAAGAGTGACTGATCCTATTTGGAGTGTTACCACACATAAGATATCTAACATAACAAGATCCTCGGGTAGACCCGCAATCTACAGATTAGATTCAGCTGCTCCTTAACGTGGATTTACACGTGAACAATTACAAGTAATTCCTGAGGATACGCAATTACCACTGCGAACACTTAACTAGCACCTCTACGTCGATTACACTCAAGACAGGTCAACATGGTATTTTCGCGTATATGACCGTGACTACTATCTTTTCTATCTACGGTAAATTGTCTTTGATTATTACTCGAATATCTCCATAACATCACACAATTACAACTTGCACAGTGATTATTCTATTGTTGTTTTAGCGCGTGGATAAATTCAACGTCGAGATCAAATTCTCGATTATTATTTTTTGGTCGCTTTGTTTGTACCCAGCTAATTGTTTTCTTATTATATCATCGTCGAGGACATCATCAACAATTTCTGTAGATTCCATGACAATCCTCCGCAACTGAGATATTCTTCTGACTCGAGACACTGCGATATAAACTAAGTTTGACCACTCGATACGATCATCTATAATCCAAATAACTGTATCGGTAATAGTTAATCCCTGAGATGATTGAATCGTCATTGCATTTCCTAGTGTCCACGGAGATTTGTTCAACGATAATGCATCTTCAACAGCGTTGATATCAACTGTGATAATATCATTTAATACTAAATTCTGTTTCTCGGTCTGTCCTGGTATATCAACGTCAATATTTTGCCGCCGTGTATCAGCTGGTCGATAACATAACGGAACTGGCAATGTTGGAAATTTTTCTTTATGTAACTGAAACAATTCCCGTTGCAGTGTATCACGAACTATTTGTCTACTTGCAACTATCAGATCATTCGGTTTCCACGCCTGCAGAAAGTCGTTCATGGGTGTTTCTGAAATTATTCCACGCATTACTTCACATTGAATTTTATTCGGCTGTAGTCTGATTAATTTTTTAAACTGTTTTAATTCTGCATCAAGCGCTCAATGATCATCATTTCTTCTTCGTAATAATCAACGAAATTTTTTAACCAATTATGTGGAGATAGTCCAACAAACGGTGGTGGTTGACCGTGATCGCCACACATTATTACAGCAGTATTTCTTGTTAATAACCAATCAAGAAATGTTTTTAATGTTTCTGATGATACTGTACATATTTCATCCCATATCATAATCCTCGGAATATATTTTTCTCCCATTCGATCAGGAATCCATGCATCACCCTTCCATCGGAAGAAGCTATGATAAGTACACGATTGTACTCCTCGTTGTTTCATCTCTCGCGCGAGTCTGTGCGTAGGCGTTAGCACGATCATATCTGAGTTCTGAAATAGTTCGATCGCTCGAGTGGTTTTACCAGAACCTTCAGGTCCGTTTAAATAAACTGTTTTATTTCTAGTTATTGGATCGTACACCGATGGTGCAGATGAGAATTGTAGTTTCTGATGTTTTTTACAATAAATATCTTTAACCGCAACATCGGCTGATTCGGAATAATCAAGTATATTTTCCTTTTTTATTCTCCACGAACCCCATGATGCACAAGTACCAATATGTAGTTGTTCTAGTAATCCTGAATATTTTTTATTGATATAAAACGAATCCGTAGCGACTCTGACAGCGAGTGTAGAAACCTTATTTATCATCGTTAATAGATTTATTGAAACGTACGCGAGCATCGATGATCTTAAATGAGTATACTGAGGTGACTCGCCGTCCATATAACTTACAATTGTACCTAATTTAGTTCCAGTTGACAAGAAAGCTATTTCTCGACTTATAAACGTATTTCTGTTCGTTGTATCAGCGATTATAAAATCTAACTCAGCATCGTCCATGATCAATCTTGTACAATGTCGTCTGTGATCATATGCTCCTCCTTGGGTGAACTTGCCGAGTTTTTTTCTACCGAGATCTTTTGTAATTTTATTCTCGTAATCGGTTATATCGGGATTTTCATTATCAGAATATTTCTTTTGTTGTGGTAACCAAGCTTCGGTTTGTTTCCGATATGATATAATTGCTTCACTTACAATCAAAAGTGTTAATATCGCACAATCAAGCATAAACCGTAATAGTACTATTGGTGCCCACATTTTTTCTGAAAAATGTTTTCCAAACCAGGTATAACAAATCGCATGGACATCTTTAGACATTTCAAATGACTCGATACAAGCAAATCCAGTTAAGTCAAAATCCGGAAATGGTACATTTATCGATACTCGCGTCATCTTGTGCGTCGGATGACCGAATCGCTCAAAGTACACAGAACAATCTCCGTATCCAAGAAAACTTCCAGGATAACATGCAACCATATCAACCGAAATAAAACATCTTTATAATTATACTTGGTATTCCACAATCCACCGTGTCCGTATTCGACACAACTTGATATTATATCATCAAGAAAATCAAATCTAGTTGGTTTCAACGAATTTTTCTTTCTAGCAAAATGAGCCGCAACTGACGGAACAGTAAAACAGTTGCTCAATAGTTCGTCAGTATCATCAGTATATTGCAGCGCAAGATTTTTCATTTTTTCGTGGAGAAGATCTGTTCGATAAATAACACCATTTGTTCGTACAAACTGATCGAACTTAATTTTTTCATCAGTACAAATACTTCCATCTGATCTAATAATCAGACCGTCGTTTTCGGAACTATGAAACAGCCATACTGACACACGATCGTTTTTACTTATTTCGTTAATAAAATCAAAAATATTTCCTTGATAAAATTTAACAATCCGATCCCGTGGAAATATTGTTACTGCGCTAGTCCATGCGTGCGCGTTATGATCAATAATTTCGATCGAAGCTTCTTTTGATTTAGATTTTGATTCATACAAAATCTCCCCTGTTATTGTTTTTACGGTTATTGGGAATTTTAGTTTTTTTCCTAACTCAGCGACATCTTTGATAGAAACCCCGGTATCTTTAACCATTTCTCCCCACTTGTTTATTATTTTACGTCTTTTATCCGTTAGACCGTTTCCACGAGTCGAAACGGTAAAATGTTCTATTACACGTTCAGCCACACAGTTTATTTTTGAAAATTTCATCGGCGCCAGTTTATTAATGCTGGGTTTTTCATTTATCACATAAATTCCATAAATAACTGCTGTTACAGGAAACGCTTGCTCATAATACGGTTTCTCAATACCGATCAATAGACCTGGTTTGGAATTTCTACTCAGTATGACAGTGTTTTTATTATTGTGGACAGGATCATATTTGTCACGGATAATCCAGTTATCTGTTTCTGTTAACACGACAACTTTTATTCTGAAAAGATAACTTCTATCATCGAGCTGCTCAATAATAGCTGCCGCTCGTTTGTCATTCATCGTACCGTCGATGATATCTTTGTCGCGTATAATTTTGAACATTGACCATACATGAGATGCACCATCTGCGTGAAATTCTTTCCTGGCGTCGTGAATTTTATTGATCAAACTTTTATTTTTCTTATCAACTAGATGTTTTATTGGTAAATCAGAAGATATCCTGTCGAGGTTGAATTTACTTGTTTTCCAAGGCTTGATTCTGGATAATCTCTCAAACTCATCCATATTATATTTCAGACAAGTATTTAAATAAAAAATATTATATATACAATGTCTCAACAGAACAAGTGCAAATGGTTGATGATCGGATCATTAACTCCCTGCAATAAACCCTGCAGGAAGGAAGTCTGAGGGATTCACTTGCAGTCCGTTCGTAGAGGTTGTTTAGGACCGATACCGTGTCTGCGATGTGGTGTTGGAGTACGAGATAAAACAGTGTTATGTGCACCTTGTGGTGGAAAAAAATCGAGAACTTAAGAGATTATGATAAAAAAATAATGTCAGTGACGGAGCTATAAAATCCGTGGAGGTCTGTTTAACTAAGTTTTCAGACAAATTATGATTTAAATAGATAATATTATTATATAGTGGAGCAAAATAAATTTGTTCCACATCCTATAATAACAAACTACGAATCACATCGTGATGGTATGATCAGAAATTGTCAGAGGAAAGTACCAGTTGGTTATATTAATAATGCTGGTTATCTGATGTTTACTGTTGGGAAGAAACAGAGATGTCATCGATTTGTGTATAATTGTCACAAGGGGTTGATCAAAGACGGTCTTGTGATTGATCATATTGACTGCAATCCTCAAAATAATAATTTATCCAAGCTTCAAGCTATTACACAGAGTGAGAACTTAACACGGGGAGGGGCGGGTAAATACTCAAAAATCCCTAGAGCAATTAAGTCCTTCAATACAGAGACTAGCCAAGAAATTATATTTCAATCAATGAATTCAGCTGCTTAATACTTTGATATTAACTCGCGTTCGGTACAGAAAGTCGCGTTAAATATATATAAATCCGCTTTCTCAAAAATACATAAACAGAAAATCATGTTCCAATATCAAAAATGGAGATAAACTATCATCACTGTCAAGTAGATACGTAGAATTATATTTATTAACCATTTATTTAATTTTTATTTTGGGAAAGGGAGATAATTCTGTAAATATATTTCTCCGTAGATTTCTGATTTTTATGGTCGTAATTAATCAATTAACCATCTACGTCGTAATTAATACCAGTAATTGTACTTGTAGAAAGATATTTATGGTTTTTTACCTTACAAAATAGAAGAATGAACGTATTTTACATCGTACAATATAGCGAGTTATTTTTAAATCTGTTACGAGAAATCGAGTCAGAACACGCTGCTAGTGCAGATATTTACAATCTGTTCAGAAACCGCTGTTATAATACAGAAATATTTAAAACGATCTATAGGTAACAAAACGTTCGATGGTAGGAGATGTACATATATTTTATCAAGGCAGAACACACTGTTTGAGTGCAGATATTTACAATCTGTTACGAGAAATCGAGACAGAACACGCTGTTACATTTATATATTTACAGTGTGTTCAGAAGCTGATCTGTAGGTAAATATATGATATTTGATGGTGCAGTGGGTGAAAAATATTCAATTTTAGGATACTTTCGTTATTACGATAAAAGACTCTATTTTTTCAAGGCAGAAATCGCTGTTTTAATGCAGAAATATTTACAATCTATTCAGAAACCGCTGTTTTAATGCAGAAATATACACAATCTATTCAGTAACCGCTGTTTTATTATATCCATACAGAAATATACACAATCTATTCAGAAACCGATATAATAATTTCTGAAACGTATATTTGTCAGATGATTCCGTGGCCTATTGCATGCGTGTAGAATTACCGAACTCGAGGCCCGGCGATCGAGTCCCATGACCGACAACTGTCGTTGGTTACGCTTATTAGCGATTTTTATAATTAATTGGGACCGCGCCAGCCCTCAAAGCTGAACAGAATAAAAACATCCTCCAACCATGTCTCCGGTGGTGGATACATGATTTGTATCAGCCACGGGCTGACTATGTGGGGGGTGTCAAAATCTGTTGAGCGTAGAGAATGGCCCCATATATGTTTGTGCGGTCCTTAATTAAGATTTATTTTTTGTACTGTCATTCACTCATTGTATACACTTCATGTGCCCCCTAACATCGCTAGAACACTCGACTAGGGGTTCATGTGGGGATTGTCATTCATTGTATATGTTTGTACCGTCCTTAATTAAAATTTATGTTTGTACTGTCATTCATTCATTGTATATATTTGATATATGTTTGTACTGTCATTCATTCATTGTATATATTTCATGTACCCCCTGAACTTGCTAAAACACTCGAATAGAGGTTCATCTGGGGATTGTCATTCATTGTATAGATTTCATACATGTTTGTACTGTCATTCATTCATTGTATATATTCCATATAACCCCTGAACTTGCTAAAACATTCGAATAGAGGTTCATGTGGGGATTGTCATTCATTATATATGTTGTGCTGTCCTTGAAACATCCTCCTGAACTCTGAACTCGCTAAAACTAAAACATGGGGATATATTTTTTGAGACAAGCGCCCCAATCCTCCAAAATGCCCCATACGGCCTGCGTCTCTTACTGCCTCTGTCAACTAAAATCCAGCTCCTGGCCTTCGCGAGTGGCTTAGATTTGAAGCCCGGCAGACCATGCTTTCTACTAACAGGAGAAGGGGTGAAGGCGGCCCACTGGCGCCTTAAAACCAGTTGCTTCGGGTAGATGGGACTCGTAAACCTTGGATGGTAGCTCATCTAGGAGAAGGAAAACTCCGATTCCAAACCTATGCTGCCTTGTGGCTATACCCACTCATGGGAAAGGTTAAGGGAGTAAACCCCGACAGAAAATCCGGAGATGAAGTCCCTAAGGCGGTATGACATTGACTTCTACGTCATTCCGGCAACTCCTGCGACGCCATTGGTACCAAGCTGTATCGGCATTCGTCGTTCCCTTGGGCACACCAGCTGCGTGGAGAGGGGGAATCTGCTGCATGGGCAACAGCTGATTCTCCATACCACCCTGCCCAGGCTTCATAGCTCCACTGGAGAGGACACTCCAGCGTCGTCGTACGGCGTCGGAACAACACGAGAAGTAAAAGTTTACCGGTTCTAAGTCAAAGCTCGATTCGCGTAGAGCTTGGCGCCAGGGGTTACTTCTGACGGTGGGAGAGATCATCAGGTCTCACTGGACAGCTACCGCCCGCCTCAAGCTGGGCAGCCCCCAGTCAGTAAGGTGCTGCCTGCCATGGCCTGCCTGCTTCACTGGGTGCGTGGAGCTTAGAGAACCATCTCGACAAGTGGGCCACAAAACTCTGCACCAGGAAAGACTAAAAGAAGAAATAAAAAGATTCCAACTCTTCGTTTTCAACCTGGAACGTCAGGACCATGTGTCCTGGATTGACCACTGACCTAGAGCAGATCGACGATGCACGGAAGACTGCCGTCATTGACAGAGAACTCTCCCGAATGAACATCGACATTGCCTGCCTCCATGAGACCCTACTGGCTGACAGCGGCACGATCGGGAGAGCCAATTACACGTTCTTTTGGCAAGAGAAGCCCTCGGATGAACCTGGGCAGCATGGTGTAGGCTTTGCCGTCAAATACACGCTAATCGCCTTCATTGAACCTCCATCATCAGGTACTGAGAGAATCCTTGCACTCCGGCTGTCAACATCCTTAGGCCAGGTCAACATCTTAAGTGTGTACGCGCCAACCCTCTACTCCACCTACGAGGAGAAAGACAAGTTTCATGAGGCTCTGGATCAGGCAATATCCAGTATCCCCAACAATGAAAGCCTTTACTTACTAGGAGACTTCAATGCTAGAGTGAGAACTGACCATGAGGCCTGGTCCACCTGTCTCGGCTTTTACGGAAGGGGCAAGATCAACGAGAATGGTCAGCGACTGCTGGAGATGTGCTGCTCCCACAGCCTATGTGTGACCAACACTTTCTTCAAATGCAAGGAGATCCACCAGGTGTCATTGAGACACCCACGTTCACGCCACTGGCACCAGCTAGACCTCGTCATCACCAGGCGTGCAGAACTGGCCAGTGTCCTCCTTACCCGCAGCTACCACAGTGCCGATTGTAGCAGCAGGGGGGGCGAATCGGACATTTTGTCCAATCGTCATTTTGCTTAATTATTACTTTCTGCAACTCAACGATCCGGTGTCGTCAGCGCCTGGTAAAAAAAAAACGACGACGTCGTTGGGGGATCGTCCAATCGTCATTTGGTTTAATTAACACCTTCTGCGCGCCGATCCCCAGCGTCGTCAGCGTCCGGTAAGCACGTCGACGACCGCGTCGATGTCATTGCCCCCCCTGCTGCTAAGGGGTTATTTACAATGATCTTACAATTTAACCGAATATTTGGTCAAGTCCGATACGATATCGTGTCCGAGGATCATGTAAATTTATCGTTACGAATCCATGTGGGGTCGACTGAGCATGACTAAAAAAGTTTCGAAAAACATTAAAGTCCATGTCACCGCCGCACCATGTCTGCCAAATATTTCGTAGCGTGTGTGTATCAACGCCGTTGAACACAGCAAGAATATTACAGTTGTCTCTAATTACTTTTGGAATCTGAGTGTATCGTTGAGTGACATATATCACGTCAGTGTTTTTATGCCTGCCTCTGGAAAATATCCTAGCTGGGTTTTTTTGATTGTCTAACATAACATCATCGTACACGACTAGATTGTTAACGTCGCCATCAATATCATCAATACCCGGTGCATCATTGATATCCGTAATAAACTCAATAACATTTTTTTTAGCGATCGCTGATGCATTCTCGTTGAAATCTTTCAACACCTCGTAACATCGTTGATCATCTACGCTAGGAGCAACCAAATACAACTTATCCCACTTCATCCATCTCATTATTAAATTGAGTAACAATTGCGTCTTGCCGGATCCAGATGGTCCGATGATAATCATCCGGATCGAGTTTGGTAACGCTGCAACATGCTTAACTGGTTCTCTTGTTTTAGTCGCCGAAAAATCAATTATATTCATATCTCTATACATAAATTATGGATCTATATTGTGTGAAGTGTAGAGTACGTACTGGCACAAATGATATGACAACCGCTACAACAAGAAATAACAGATCGGCCCTTACTGGCAAGTGTGTACAATGCGGTACAAAGAAATTTAGATTTATTTCTATTAGACCCGGAGATGTTTTAAAAAAAAGCGAGGAGGTGACATCGCAGCCAAATTGGCAAAACTCCCCGGAACACCGTGGGCAAAGTATCCAGGAGAAAAACACCTCCCAGGATATAACTACTGTGGCCCCGGAACACGATTAGATATTAGACTCGATGATCAAAATCAGCCCAAACCCGGTGAGTATCCAATAAACGCTATCGATAAGGCGTGTCATGCTCATGATGTTGCTTACAAAAGTAGCGATCTGCAACAGCGTCATATCGCGGATGTAAAATTAATTCACGCATTAAATGCTATTCCTGATAAATCCGTCAAAGAAAAATTGGCCTCATGGTTGGTAAAATCGGCTATGAAAGGTAAATTAATGATTGGAAGCGGAGCTTCTGGCGCTGGTAATTGAAAACGCTAGCGTTTATAATAACAACATGGAATCCATCTATTATTCTCCGAGAGGATACTGGAAGGGGAAGGCCGCAATTGGTAAGCTTGCAAGCGCTGCAAAGGTAACAAAGACCACTGCGGCTAATTGGTTATCCAAACAGGCTATATGGCAAATCTATCTACCACCGCCTAAACAAATCAACTTCTCGCGCTTTGATGTCAGCGTACCTAATGAAGTTCATCAGGCTGATATACTATTTTTGCCGCATGACAACGGTTACAAATACGCGCTAACCGTAGTTGATGTTGCGAGTCGATACAAACAAGCGGAGCCGTTAAAAACAAAGTCGGCAACTGAAGTAGCCGCTGCGTTTGAAAGAATTTATCGAAGAGGCCCTCTGCGCTGGCCAAATCTATTACAAGTTGATCCCGGTAGTGAATTTCGCGGCGCTGTTTTATCAACGCTGAAACATCATAGCGTCGCGATACGACGAGGTCATACTGCGCTACATCGTGATCAGGCAATTGTTGAACGATTCAATCGGACTCTCGCTGAACGGTTATTTGGATATCAATACGCGAAGGAATTCATCCAAGAAAAACGATCTCGTGAATGGGTTAAAAGGTTGCCAGGTGTAATTGCAGCGTTAAATAACGAGATTACCCGAGCAATCAACATGAAGCCCAGCGACGCGATTAAATACGAGTATATACCCGGAAAATCAAAACTAAATAGCGTTTCCAAGCCGATTCTTGGCGATGTCACTGTTAGATATCTATATGAACCAGGAGAGCTTGAAGGCGGTAAAAAAAGAGCTACTGATCCTATTTGGAGTGTTACCACACATAACATATCAACGATAACACGATCAACTGGTAGACCACCGATCTATAGACTGGATTCAACTGCTCCTCAGCGCGGATTTACACGCGAGCAACTACAAGTGATACCTAACGATACTCAATTACCCCCACGTGGTCTTAACTAGCGCCGTTGCGTCTATTGCACTCAAGACAGGTCAACCTCACATTGTTTTTGACATGACCGAGACTGTTATCGATTCTATCCACGGTAAATTGGCGAGTGTCTTTATCCGAATAACGCCAACTCATTATACAATTGCAACTCGCGCAGTGATTATTCTGTTGTTGTCGTAGCGAGATTATTAATTCGGCATCAATATCAAAACGCCGCTGTTTTTTTTTATCCTGTTGGCGGTAACCCGAGAGTTTTCTATCAATGACGCTTGCATCGATGGTGACTTTGTCGCCGGCTTCGTCACTGACTTCGTCAACAACAATTCTTCGAAGCTGATTTATCCTTCGTACTCTGGACACTGCAAGATAGACTAGATTCGACCATTCGATGCGATTATCAACTATCCAAACAATTGTGTCCGTGATGGTTAGTCCCTGCGAGGAATGTATTGTTGTTGCGTATCCTAGCGTCCACGGGGATTTATCAGCACGTAGCGCGTCCTCGACGACACCGATATCAACGAGCACGATATCATTCAGCACGAGAATTTGTTTTTCTGTCCGGCCTGGAATTTCAACTTCAATGTTCTGCCGCCGTGTGTCCGCGGGTCTATAACATAACGGCACTGGACGCGTTGGAAACTTTTCCTTATGCAACGTAAACAACTTCCGCTGAAGTGTGTCTCTGACTATCTTTCTACTCGCTACAATTAAATCGTTTGGTCTCCATGTTTCCCAGAATTCATTCAACGGCGTTTCCGGAATCACCTCGCGGATTATTTCACACTGAACTCTATCCGGCTGTAATCTGATTAGTTTTTCAACCTCGCGCAGTTGTTCATCAAGTGCTCGGTAATCAGTATCGGTTTCTTCATAATAGTCCACGAACCGCTCAACCAATCATGTGGACCCTCGCCGACAAATGGTGGTGGTTGGCCATGGTCCCCACACATGATTACCGCTGTATTCGCGCGCAGCAACCACTCAAGAAACATTTGTAAAGTATCTAACGAAACAGTACATATCTCATCCCAGATGATAATGTCGGGAATAAATTTTTCACCCATTCGATCAGGAGTCCACTCACCGCCGCTGTATCGAAAAAAGCTGTGATAAGTAACGGCGTCAACATTTCGTTGTTTTATCTCTCGCGCTAGTCTATGGGTCGGTGTAAGCACGATTATACTTGCCCGCGTTCGAAATAATTCAATTGCCCGAGTCGTCTTTCCTGACCCGCCACAGCCGCTTAAATAAACCGTCTTGTGTCTACAAATTGGATCAGAACACGATGGTGCATTAGACCATTCTGACAATTTATCACCGCGTAAGTAGTTGTTCTCAACGGTGACATCTGCTGACGGGGAATAATCGCGTCGTATTTCATTTTTAATTCTCCATGTACCCCAACTCTCGTCCGGACTAGTAAACTCGGCTACGTTTCCCTTATACGCTACGTCAATATAAAATGAATCAACGGCTACTCTAACCGCGGTATCGGGGAATCTATTTATCATCGAGAATAAATTGATAGCGGCATAACCCAGCATAGACGCCCTCAAATGTGGATACGCCGGGCTGTCTCCATCGCTGTAGGTAACAACTGTACCCAAACTCGTTCCATTGGACAAGAAAGCTGTTTTGCAGTTCACGTATCTATTTTTTGCCACTGCGTCCTTGATTACGAAATCATATTCTGCGTCATCTATAATCAGCCGTGAGCAATATCGTTTGTAGTCGTAGTTTTTTCCACCTTGTGTGAACTTACCGATTATTCTTCTACCGAGATCTTTTGCCTCGCGGTTTCCTTGGTTAAATATCCTCCTGGACCATTCGATGATATATTCCTCGTCGGCATCAATGTTTTTTCTGGACTCGTCAATTATGCTATCTAGACGCTCCGGTTCTGGTAACCAGACTTCAGTCTGTGCCCGGTATGATATAATCGCGTCACTGACAATCAACGAAACTAGCATGCTACAATCAATCATATACCGTAGCAGCGCTATTGGCAGCCACTTCTTTTCAGCCATGTGTCTACCGATCCAAATATAGCAACAGCGATGGAGTCTTGCCGCGAATTCAAATGATACTATGCGAGCGAATCCGGTTAAATCAAAATCAGGCAGTGGTCCATTAATAGCAACACGAGTCATTTCATGTCTGGGGTGTCCAAATCGTTTGAAATACTCAGCGGCGGATCCATACCCGAGAAAACTCGCTGGATAACAGGCAACCATATCAACGGAAATCATAGCGTCGCGGTTGTATTCAGTGTTCCATAGTCCACCGTGATAGTATTCCAAACAACTGGATTGTACATCCGGCAGAAATTCCCTGCGCGTTGGTCTCCACGCATTTTTCCTTGCTGCAACATGAGCTACAACCGATGGAATCGTAAAACAATTTGTTAGCAGTTGTTCATCATGCTCTTCAAATTCCATGGCGGTTTTTTTCATCCTGTTGTGAAATGCTTCAGTGCGATATAATTCGCCGTTTGGTCTTACAAACTGATCAAAGGTATCCGCATCGTTTTCAGCGCTGCGAAGTAACCACACTGATACAGGGTCGTTTTTACACAAATAAGCGATAGCATCAAATAGTTTCCTCTCCGCGAGAAAACCATCCTTGGAGAATTGTTCTCCCAGGAATTCTTCGGGTATATACTTTACTGTTCTATCCCGTGGAAATATTGTGATCGCGGGCGTCCATGCGTGTTCGTTATGATCAATAATTTTGATTGGGGCTCCCTTCGATTTATACTTCGATTCGTATAATACTTCACCGGTTATCGTTGTAACGGTTATTGGAAATCTCAGCGATGTTTCTAATATCGCTATGTCGCTGATGGTTGCTCCACGCTCTTTTACGGTTAGTTCCCACTGGTTGATTTTGCTACGTCGTAAATCAGTCAATTTGTTTCCTCGACATGCATTTGTAAAATGCTCTATTATTCGTTCTGCTACACAATTTATCCCAGTTGACTGTTTCATCGGTTTCAGTTTTCCGATATCAGGTTTCTTATTTAACGGGTATATTCCATAAACAACTGCTGTTTCAGGATACGCTCGTTCATAGTATGGTCTGTCAATTCCGGTTAACAACCCCGGCTTGGAGTCGCGGCTGACAGTGACTGTTTTCTTGTCGCTGAAAACTGGTTCAAATTTATCACGTATGATCCAATCGCCTGATTCCACCCGGACAATGAATTTTACTCTGAAGAAATACCTTTTACCGTCAAGTTGTGATATTATCGTTGCTGCGCGGTTGTCGTTCATGGTAGCATCAACAACACCATCAATTCGAAATGTTGACCAACTATGAGATGCACCATCACGTTTGAATTCATTGATACAATCGCGTATTTTACTCAACAGGGTTTTATCGTTTATTAACGCTTTTGGTGTGTCCTTGAGGACTCTATCGAGATTGAACTTAATATTTTTCCAGGGCTTAATTACTGCTAATCTCTCAAACTCATCCATATAATTAAAACAAGTATTTAAATAAAATAATATAGTATAATGAATAAATGCAAATGGTTGATGATTGGGTCGACAACCCCGTGCAATAAATCATGTAGAGGTGAATTCTGCGGGTATCATTTACAAAGCGTTCGTAATGGTTCTCTTGGCCCCCTCCCGTGCTTGGTTTGCCACGTCGGTGTAAGAGAAAAATCGCAGTTGTGTATCAATTGTGGCGGAAAGCGATACAGGGAACTAAAACGCTATTATGACAAACGAATAAAAAACGCCGTCATCGACCCCACCGCCGACTTCGTCATCAAAACTCCTCAAGACTACATTGAAAGGTTTATAATTAAACCAAATAATGAATTAGACAAGTAGTATTATTATACAAATGGACCTAGAATTTCAGCCGCATCCTGTGCTCGTTAATTACGAGGCATCTCGCGACGGCGTTGTTAGAAACCGCAGACTGAAGAAGCCGGTTGGTACCGTAAATAATCACGGATATTTGATATTTGGTTCCGGGAAAAAAATCTATCTTGTTCACAGGGTGGTATATGAAACGTTTAAGGGACCAATCGAGGACGGTTTTGTTATTGATCACATTGATTCTGATTGTCTAAATAATTCTCTTATAAACC
Organism: Sinohyriopsis cumingii; assembly: GCA_028554795.2. Lineage (NCBI taxonomy): Eukaryota > Metazoa > Mollusca > Bivalvia > Unionida > Unionidae > Sinohyriopsis > Sinohyriopsis cumingii. Next base: position 102,752,309 of record CM068835.1, on the reverse strand, counting down.
TGCAATCCATTACTCAAAGTCAGAATAACAAAAAAGGTAAAACAGGGAAACACGCAAAAAAAGCAAAAAGTGTCAAATCGTTTGATACAATAACGCACGAAGAAAAAATATTTCGCTCTATGAATGCGGCTGGTAAATACTTCGATATTTGTAGTAAATCAGTTCGAGATGTTGCGGAGAATATAACTAAAACAGCGATCTCAAAAAAGACGGGTCACAGAATTCGATTTACATATATAACATCAAAGGGAGATAACTCGTTTTGTGATAGCGTCGCATGACAAGAGTTACGTCCCTTGAAGTCCAATTAATGTTGCGATTAATTAATCATTTTACGATGAAAACTAATGAAATACACGCTGTTATCTAACAGCTGTATTCTTTTTTTTAATGTTTTATTTGAGTATTTGGTTTCATTTAAATGCCGTGAAACACCATTAATAAGTATTTAAGGGTTTAACGATTCAAGGGAATTCAAATTAACACACACCTAGTGACTGACGCCGCTGTATTAGTCACTTTATATATAAGATGACTCGTTATAAGCCTGGGGCTTTCGAAAGCCAATTCAACTAATCAAAACTAACCCACGCTCTTGACCCGGGCGTGTGGTTGTCTTTTGTTCACAATCATGCAACCGGGTTAATTTAATTGGGTTGCTTTTGATTGGTTGAATTGGCGGTAGAGTTCCGCCCCGCCGTTTTATGTTTGTGCTGTCTTGTGCCGTCCCATCATCCATCAATCATTTCATTGTAAATATATTTATCCTTAATTAAGTACATGTAGTGATGTCCCCCCAAGCATATCTTCTGGGCGGTCTACGATGACGTTTGTCACCCTAGGCCTCCCTCCCGGAGATGTATGTTTTGGGGTTCCCTTGGGCTCAGATGGATGCGAAGGCACCCAAGGGGTTCCAAGATGTGAATGTCCTTAATTAAGTATATGTATATGCCTGTAATCTGCCACAACACTCGAGTGGAGATTTACGGCATTGTATGCCTGTAATCTGCCACAACACTCGAGTGGAGATTTACGGCATTGTACTGTCCATACAAAAAACGGGGTCAAAAATGACCCCCAATAATTTTATTAAATTTTATTAAATTTTATTAAAATTTTTGATATTAGAAATAAGATGTTTTATAAGAATAATGAATATCGAAGACATCAATAATATATTAGCCGAGATTTCAAAATTAAAAAATCAAGGAATTGAATTATCTGATGGTCTCGACAGTGAAAAAATATTATCCGATTATGAGATTATTAACGAACAGTCGAAATGGGGGCGTTTTACCGATTACCGTTTTACCGATTACAACATACGATCAATGAAAACTTGTACCACAATGACGCAAATGCATTCATTGGACTATTTACTGCCGTTGAAATAATACGAAAAAAACTCGGACGTGTTTATGAACGACGCCGGGAGATTTCTAGTAAGATCAAAAACATTAGAAGGATTATAGACGAAAACTCCGTGGAGCCCCCGATGGTACACTCGGCGGAAAATTAGAAAATTGCGGATCAATTTACAATAATGGTAGGTGAATCACTTACTACTCGGCTAGCCAGAGAGCGACTAGCAGCGCTTAGAAAGTTTATACCGTTACGAGACAGAGTGAGAGAGAAACTTCAAACGCGACAACAAATGCAAACTGATTTTGCTGTTGGAAGTGAACAGTTATTTGCCCCGGTAACTAAAGCGACTAAGGATGTTACGGCGGTAACTGTACCCGTTCTTGGTGCGCTTGAAAAGATAGCGGCAGAGACAAAACAAACAAAAAGGTCTTTAGAAACACTCCCTGCAAAAATAGCGGCTGCTACAACACGGAGGTCACCACCACTCGCTATAACCGAACCACAAGAACCTTATGTTACAATGGCCGACGAAGAAGAACTAGGCGCTACTGCGAAAAAACCAGAAGAAGAAATACCCGAAGAAACACCAGAAGAAGAAATACCGGAAGAAAAAGAGGAGAATATACCCCGTATTGTACTCAAGAAGAGCACAATAGATGAAATTAGAGGCTTCAGCCATGAAGAATTAATTAATTTTGCTGCCAACAATTTTGCTAAGAGCATACGAGATAAGAAGCATATCAATAGCGGTTACGAGAAAAATATAAAGTCGTTAAAGGATTGGACAAGAATAGTGTATTTAGCGAGTAAATATAAAGATGCATTACCACTGCGTGATAATAAATATATAATATTCCACAATAAAGTAAAAAGTATAAAACCAAAAAAAGGAAAGGGATACTCTGTTGGTAAAGAATCCTACGGCGTTACCTGTCCTGGTAGTGTTCTCAGTGATATATCACGGCTAGAGGTACTAATTGGAGGAAAACGAGCCGGAAATAACTCTCCGGAAATAATCAATGAGGCCGCTGATATTTGCAAGCGGTTATTTGCAGGCGGTATTATGGACATTAATGCATATCGAACGCTCATAGACGAGCTCGTGGATGATTAATTGGAAAACTGGTGTTTTTAATAAGGATGATCATACACTACAACCATGATAAACCAGTACTCGTCTACGTGGTAAACTCGCGATTGCCTGTTTACCACGCGTACTATGGAGATGGTCTCGGTAGCACCATTGCGGGGTTATTTACAAGAATGGCTCCAAAAGTAGCGCCGTTAGCCAAACAATTAGGAATGAAGGCTATTGATGTCATTCGTGATAAGGGTATTAGTGCCATTGGAGATGTTGCCGGAAAGGCGCTTTCAGCCGCGCGGAACAAACTAATGTCGTTGGTGAAATCCAAGAGATTTTCAAGAAAAAAACAGATGCCATCAACGACAGTGATGCCTGCGAATGTCAGTAAAGTAATAAATAACGCCGTGGAAGAAAAACTAGAGTCGTTGGCGACGACTCAGTCGTTGGCGACGACTCCGTCGTTGGCGACTTCGCCATCAGCCGATGCGGCAACCAACGCGCTCATGAACGCGATAGCGGGGAGTGGTCTACGACGAAAAAATCGCAATTGAAAACATCAACATGATAAATAATAGAATGTTTGCGCGTACCGCTGATCCCGCGTTTGATATGGATGCCCCAGTGCGCAGGGATGATTCTGTCCGTGATTATCAATATTATTCTTATTATGCAGCGCAACCCGACCTACGATCGCGAATTGAACTTCAGGTCCAAGATACCAGTAAATACTTTCTGCCGTGTGAAGCGTTTATCGAAATCGAGGGAGAACTCGTGACAAATGCCGCCGATAATGCACCATACGCAGATGACCATCGTGTTCGAGTTGGCTTCGTCAACAACGGTATCATGGCGTTATTTGAGAGCGCCAGATATCTTATTGACGGGCGAGAAATTGAATCAATAGAACGCGAGGTTGATGTTGCAACAACGATAATTGGGTTAGCGAGATACTCGGATGATTATACAAGATCGGCGGGCCCATCTATGATGTTTGCGAAGGACACCACCAATAACGCTGACCATATTCAGTACATCAACGTGCTGGTGGAAAGAGATACCGCAGTTGCTGATCAAGCTGAAGTAGCCAATCCAGACCGCAGAGCAAGACCAGGCGCTAATTTCAATATTATAAAAAGTCTTAACGATAATTACAATATGGGATTCGCAGCACGAGTAGGAATGTTGCAAGGACCACGCCGAAAGTTTTCATGCGCGATTCCACTCCATCACATATTTGGATTCTGCAGAAATGTCAGGAAGGTTATCTATGGGGCTAAGCATACAATCGCGCTGACGCGAAGGGGCGATGATAACAATGCAATATGGCATGCTGCTGGCGTCGCTGCCGGTAAAGTCATTTTAACTAAAATGGCATTGTGGATGCCGGTGCTGACTCCATCAGTTACCACGGAAGCACGATTGTTAGCATTTATGGAACAGGGAGGAAAATCGTTGTTGAGTTGGCTAGCGGTAACAACTGATGCTAAAGAGGATAACGTCGCCGATACGTTTACATGGCACCTGGCATCAAAACAGGGTGTTTCAGCCCCGCGTCATATATTCATAGCGCTACAAAATAGGGAACGATTGGGTGATCAAGAACGCAGCCATATGATATTTGATCAATTAGGAGTCAGGGATGTTTCGCTGAGAATAAACGGACAACAGGAACCATCCGAGGATATACAGCTTAATTACGGCGACAACCATATCGCACGTGTGTACCATCGATAGCTGTCATATATGGGTCGTGATCAAAACGTCGACACTGGTCTGCAAATATCACAACTTGATTTTAAAAACCTGTATCCGATTTATTATTTTTCGCTGGAACATCTTGATTTAACGAGACAATCCGTCGTTGATATACACTTCCGAGCTCGTATAGCCCCGGGTGGTGTTAATTATAGAGCGGTTGCTGTCATTCTCAGCGATAAATCAATGCTGCTAGAAGGTGTTGGTGGACGAATGAGAATCGTTGATGCGCCAGTGGAAAACATGTAATTGAAAACACAAACGCGTTTACAATAAATGTCGTATAGTGTCGTCAGTGTAGAGTTGACTGATGGTCAAGTTAAGAAATTACGATCAAAGTCGGCTAAACAATGCGGAACCACAATAACGCTGAAGCCGTCACAGATGGCGGGTGGTAATCATAAGATATCGTTGACGGCGCGTCAAATAAAACATTTCAATGATGCGATGAAGAATAAAAAGGGTGTTCAAATAGATTTTTCAGCCGCAGCAATTAAAAACATGGAAAAGACCGGTGGGATATTTCCGCTGTTAGCTGCGATTCCAGCGTTGATTGCCGCGGCCGCACCAGCAGTGGCTAAGGCGGCGGCGTTGGGGGCCGTTGGTACCGCGGCGGGGATGGCATTGAAGAAGGCAACCGGGAAAGGCTACAAAAAAAAACGACCCGTGGCCGGAAAGGGTCTAAGACTACCGGGAACCCCGTATTCATGGTACTCGGGAAAGGGTCTAAGACTACCGGGAACCGTTTATTGACTCGGGAGTCAATGACTCCTGAGTCAATGACTCCAATGTCTAATTTTGATTTAATAGACGCCGCAAACGCGCTAGCGATAAAAAACTTCAGAGGTGTTTTTATGAGGGATCAATTACCGGCGGCCCCAAGGAATACTGAAACAGGCATAATTAACCTCGATGGGTCCTCCGGAGCGGGAACTCATTGGGTTGCGTACGCGATTGATCCGCGTGCGATCGTCTATTTTGATTCATACGGGTTAGCTCCGCCGAAAGAGTTCATGCGGTATGTCCGGGCGTGTTCAGCCCGGGCGTGTTCAGCCCGGGTTTTTTATTCCACGCTGCCAACACAGCGATTAAGTGACCCACCGATATGTGGCCGTGAGGTATTGAACGTACTTGCGGCTATTTCATCATCGCGGAAACCACCTCATGTGGTTGTAAACGAATACACTAGTGGGGTCGTAGAGGCCCGGCGGGTTAATTAGAAACGTCGTTTTTTTCTACAATAACAATGATTGATATTTGGGGACGACCGGTTTAGGCGCTGAAAAAACCCACGGAAACGCCCGCCACCGATGACATAAAAAAACTAATCGAGGATGAAATCGCTGATACGTTAAATTTAACAAGTGTTGACCCAGGCGAAATAGTTGTATTTCAAGACCGCCAGGGTAAATTGAAATCCAGTAATGTGTCGCTGGATGACGTTTTAATACGACAGCGTGATGCCGCCGAAGACACTATCGCGTTGTATACCAGCGACGGACGACTCAAACCGGGTGAATCCATCTTGACGATAAATGGAAAAATAAGTACAGTTGGCGACAATTATATAACCATGTCGAATTCGTTAAAAGGTTTACGTAGTGAAATTAACTTGCATGAAGAACGGTTCAGGTTGACGCTAACGCATTTCGACGATGTGAAACACATTGTCGATAGTTTTTTTCGGGGACCCCCGACGGCAACCGAACCGAATTATGTAATGATAAAAAATGCTATTTCGGAGCTTATGGCGCTGTCGGCCAATTTACCCCCGTTGCGAGAAAATGTTAACAGGATCGATGACAACTTTGATAAATTCTTTGGTAAAAAAAATACCAAGCCGGATGAGATTACAATAACTATAAATGATATCACTGCGTATGGACAGGAAATAAAAACAATCAAAACTGATGTTGCAACAAACAAAAGGAGTGTAGACGCGCATGAACGGGAAATAGAAATAATCGGCGCTAATGTTGCAACGATCATAAATAATGTAGACTCGCATGGACGGAAAATAGAAACAATCAAAACTGATGTTACAACGATCATAAATAATATGAGCGCGCATACACAGGAAATAAGAACAATCAAAACTGATATTGAAGCGAACAAAAAGGGTGTAGACGCGCATACACAGGAAATAGGAACAATCAAAACTGATGTTGAAGCGAACAAAAAAAATGTAGACGCGTATTGGCGGGGAATAGGATTAATCAAAACTGATGTTGCAGCGAACAAAAAAGGTATAGACGTGCATACATATGAAATAGAAACAATCAAACTTGATGTTGCGGCGAACAAAAAAAGTATGACCGAGAATACACGGGAAATAGAAACAATCAAAACTAATGTTGCAGCGAACAAGAATAATATAGACGCGAGTTGGCGGGGAGTAGGAATAGTTATAACTGATGTTGAAGCGATTAAAGACAGACTACCGAGAATGGCAGAGCAACTCGAAAAAATAAAAACCCCTGATGAGAACATCATCAACACAGTATACACAATTCGGCATGGATCATTCGATTGGACTCCTACACAGAATACAGTAAATATCACCGCAACTGTTAAGGGTATTTATCGATTGACACTGGTTTCAATGATGCAGTTTAATATATTATCGTCGAGTTCATCCGGGTTTGACAATACAATATCAACAATTATAGACAAGAACGCAACTGAACAGTTTACAATTTATGCCGTTGATAGAAATCTAGCCGGGGCAAACATTACATGGTATGTGGAATTTGTAGCGAATCTAAGTGAGTAATTAAAAACACTAGCTCTTTTAAAATAAAAATGACCACCAAGGAAATTGAATCAGAGGTATCACCGACGTCACATCAATATCGATTCGATACCGCAAAAGAATTTTCCGCGAACTTGAAAACGCTTTCCGAACAATACCGTGCAAAAATAAAAAAATACCGCCGAAAAATAACCGCCATCGACGCGGTCGTGTACTCAGTGTCGGGCATAGTAGCTGGTACCGGCGTCGTTTTATCCACGGTGACCACGATAGCCCCGATCGCTGTTCCAATCGCTGTCTCCGCGATGACAACAATTGCTGGAGTCGCCAACGCAATCACTAGGAAGATATCATCGTGTTTTCAGAAAAAACTCAACGAGTACACAGTAAAACATCAAATAGTATCCGACGCATACTCGAAATTATCCGGGTTGATCTCGTTATCGATTGATAATTTGTTCGTATCCGATGTTGAATTCTCCACGATGGTCCAGTTGTATAGCTCCGCGATGTCAAAAATCGAGGATTTTCAACTGGAAGCCGGAACCACCTTAATGGGCTCTGGTTGTTGAAATTAGACACAACGAATAATAATAATGTCGCTGAACCCCGAAGGGTTTCAGTTGCTTCAACGGATCGCGGAGAACACCACTCCGGTACAAACAAGTATGATATCGATAACGTCAACGAAACCCGAATTCAGTGTGAACTTTCCATCACCGGTTCCAGTGAAGGAGATAGCGCTGGCAAAATTGCGAGTATATCACAGTTGGCCTAATATCCGAGCGGAAGCATTCAACGGACAACAACCTAATAACTCGCTGGTTTTTGCATGGACAAATAAACCCAATGGAACCCCAGACTGGAAGGAGGTTACAATACCAACTGGGTCATACCAAATAGAACAAATCGATAAAGAATTTCAACGCAGGATAAAATCGATCACAGGAAAAGAATCAAAAATCGCTATTACGGTTCATGAACCGACGTTATCGTCAACGATTGAAATAAGCACACCGGGGTATATGGTTGATATCTATAACAGTTCAATAAGAACCATACTAGGTTGGCCCGAGAATTCATCTCATGAAATCTCCGCGGACTTACACACGAATGCGCAATCGTATCATGAGATTGATCCCGGGTATCGAAATGATTGGTCTATTATAAAAAGCACGTTATTACCCAGTAGGTTTATATTTCAAAACAGGAATACCATGCAATGGTATTTTCCGTATAAGGAAACTCCTGAATCGTCCGCCGTGGTCACAGTTAGTTTAAATGATATCAATAATTTTTTTATCGAGATTAATTATATTTGCCAATCACAACTAGAACAGCTACGGAAAACAAAAGCACGAAAACACGTTGAGGTGTTAAATCAACTTATATCAGACATGGAATATATTAATAAACGAATTGTTGAGACAATATCTGCTAACAGCGATGGTAATAAACAAAAATTTCTAACCCAGAATAATATTACAGAAGCCAATTTACCCGATTTTAGGTTTCCAGGATACAACGCGCCAGAACTAAGAAAATCATTAAGAGATTTTCTCAGTCCATCAACTTATGCCCTCAAACACGATAACGGAGATGGTGGTAGGCATATTGCCCCACACAACGTAAATATCGCATCGGTGATAGCAATCAATCTAGTGTGTGATGCTATCGAAGGGAGTTACCAGGTGAATACCAAGCAGTCAAATCAAGCTCAACAGGGGTATATCCTTTATTCATTTTCACCAACAGCCCCTCCGGGATATTTAATCGTTGAGAGTCCGATTAATCCGGTCTATATGCGATGCCATGATCGGTTTTTAACGAGAATTAATTTTAAACTCACCGATCAGTCAAATAACCTAATTGATCTGCAAGAGGAGGAGTTAGTGATCACTCTGTTTGTAAGATCATAAAGACCCTCATTGTAAATAACCACTTAGCAGCAGGGGGGGCAATGACATCGACGCGGTCGTCGACGTGCTTACCGGACGCTGACGACACTGGGGATCGGCGCGCAGAAGGTGTTAATTAAACCAAATGACGATTGGACGATCCCCCAACGACGTCGTCGTTTTTTTTTTACCAGGCGCTGACGACACCGGATCGTTGAGTTGCAGAAAGTAATAATTAAGCAAAATGACGATTGGACAAAATGTCCGATTCGCCCCCCCTGCTGCTATTGTGACACGGACCATTCCCTCGTGGCCAGCAAGGTGCGAATATTACCCAAGAAGCTGCACCACGCCAAGAAGAAGGGTCACCCACGTATCAACACCTGCTGTGCAAGCAACCCAGAGAAAACACAGCAGTTCATCAGCAAACTGAAGGAAGCCCTCACCAAAGTGACACCTGATGACACCATTGATTCCAAGTGGTCCCATATCCGTGACTCTGTGTACAATTCAGCCATCACAGCTTACGGGAAGAGGGAGCGAAAGAATGTCGACTGGTATGAGGCAAACTGGGAGGAGATGGAGCCCGTGACTGAGGCATAGAGGAAAGCCCTCCTGGCATACAAGGCTGCACCTAGCCCCAGAACACTACAAGCCGTCAGGATTGCAAGGAATAACGCCCAGAAGACCGCCCGCCGCTGTGGCAACACCTACTGGCTGAAACTTTGCAACAGTATACAGACAGCTGCTGATACCGGGGATACAAGAGGAATGTATGAGGGTATCAAAAAGGCGACAGGCCCCCCCCCCCCAGCTACAAGACCGCCCCCCTCAAGTCCAAAACGGGCGATGTCATCACAGACCAGGGGAAACAACTGCAGCGATGGGTTGAGCACTATCTCGAGCTATATGCAACCCAAAACAATGTCACTGGAACTGCCCTGGACGCCATTCCAGACCTGCCTGTCATAGAGGAGCTAGATACACAGCCCACCCTGGAAGAGCTCGGAAAAGCCATCGATTGCCTTGCCTGTGGGAAGGCTCCTGGAAGCGACGGCATTCCGCCTGAAGTCCTCAAGAGCGGAAAACCAGCACTGCTTCAACCCCTACAAACACTCCTCTGCCTTTGCTGGGAACAGGGATACATCCCACAGGACATGCGTGACGCCAACATCGTCACTTTGTACAAAAACAAAGGAGACCGTAGCGACTGCAACAACTATCGGGGCATCTCCCTCCTCAACATCGTCGGAAAGGCCGTCGTCGACGATATTTTTTTACTTTTACTGTATATTGTTCGATGATATCTTTTAATTTTACTTGCCATTCACGCGCTTGATTGTACCTGTATTGAGATGCATCGTCGATTGAGGTACTCATTATATTTTATGCAGTAAATAATTGAGGTGTTTCAGCTGAAAATTCCAAACACCACCAGTAAGATGTTGCGTTTAATGTCTTATCAGCTGCCTCCAGAATAAATGTTTCTTCGGTTCCTTTATTTAATACAACAGTCACAACTCCAGAAAACTTATCAGTTGAATGGCGCCATGGATACGTTGTAAATATCTCGAATTTTGCAGCACTGAACACAGATAGCCTGTACACGCCAGTGACTGTTGCGGTATACTTAATAGTTTTATTTTGCTGCGATCAGGTTGCAAATCCAGATGATACCGTGTATACGATGTTGGTAATATCCCCGGGAGTTACTCCCGCTGAAATTTTAATCAAACTAATTTTGTTAACGATCTCAGGAATCCCCGCTACGATGTCCTCGAGTATTCGTTTGATCGCGTCGATGTTAATTTTGATATCAGACAGTTTTATATCAGCGGTGGGCGGAGTACCAAAAAATTCATCTGCCGTTTCGTTAATTTTTTGAAAATTTCTGCGAAGTCTTCCAAACGCGCCTACGTGAACGTCATACTCGGCCCTCAGCGTGGATAATTTACCATCTACGGTGTTATAGTTGGTGTCGATGTATTTTTTCGTTGCTGCGTCTTCGTCGGATGTTGGATCCCTCAACACTACTATCTTATTCCCGTTCATGCTGAGTTCTCCCGTCATTGTGTCGCCAATGTTTCTTAATCGATTAGCAACGCTTCTTGTAATTTCATCTCTGATGGTTGTAAACGATATACTTGAGTCTCTGATTTTTCCGCTGTCAGCAAACACAGGGATGTTATCCGTGACCGCACCGAGTACTCGTCGAACTACATCATTCCATTTGATGTTACTCGTTTTTAAAACACCATATCGGTCCTGAAAAACAACAACTTCATCTCGGTCAACTCCAGCCAGGTTCATAATATCAGCGAGTTCATCTTTAGTTGCGTACTTTGACAAATCGATGTCATCGGACTTTTTCTTACTTTTCTTACTTGCAGAGGAAGATCTTCCGTAAATATCAACCATTATATAAGATCCTTGATCTGTTTAAAACACCTTACGCGCAACGAAGCCGTTACCTGTATAATCATGCACAACTTTATGTGGCGGTTTGGATGATTTTGATATGGCCTTAAGTACATTAATTGCTTCACGGCCGCATATTGGCGGATCTGTCATTGTTTGTGTTAGTAGCGTTGAATACCAAACCTTTTTATGAAGTGGCTCGACATACTTGATAAATTCAACGGGTGGAGCTAACCCGTACGAATCAAAATAAACGATTCCACGTGGATCAATTGCGTATGATACCCAATGAGTGCCGGGTCCTGAATTCTAGTCAAGATTAATAATACCCGTTTCAACGCTGTTTGGTTGTTGTGGTAATTGATCTCGCATGAAAACACTTCTAAAGGCAGATATTTTTAGTTGTTTATCAGCATTAAGTAAATCAAAATTTGATGCTGGAACGTCTAACGTGTTCCTGGAAGCCTCAGACCTCTTCCCCAACGAGATCCTGGCAATCTTAGGCCGCGCCCTTTTTTTGCATCCCTTTCCTGTTGTTTTCTTTACAGCCATTCCAGCAGCGGTTACAACAGCATTAACGCGGCTGCTTTTGCTACGGCTGGAGCATCAGCAGCTATTAATGCCGGAATAGCTGCGAGAAGTGGAAAAATACCATCTGTTTTAACCATGTCCTTGATGGCCCTCGGAGAAAGATGAAATTGAACTCCGATTTTTGATTCTAGGGCTTTATTGAGATGTTTAATCTGGTTATTTGTCAACGATAATTTGTTTGGACCGCCACTAGAAATCTGCTCTCGCTTTAGTGATATTTTTGTTCCGCATTTGTTGGCATTTTTTGATTGAAGTTTCTTCACCTCACCGGGAGTCAGAGTGACATTAACATGACTATACGATATTTTATGATAAATATCTTTTTCTAAATAACACGATCAAAGATTTTCCACTGGTGCATCAACGACTCTCATTCGACCGCTACCACCTTCAAGTAACATGGCTTTATCGCTGAGTATGACCGCGATTACTCTATAATTAACACCACCTGTATTTAATTTTGCTTTAAGATGTATATCAACGACAGATTGTTTTGATAGATCAAGATGCTCCAGCGAAAATAATAGATAGGATGCAAAGTTCTGAAATCATGCTGTGATATTTGCAAACCGGGATCCACATTTTGATCACGTCCGATGAATGACATCAAACGATGATACACACGTCCTATATGATTTTGTTCATAATTAAGTTGTAAATTTTCTGTTGGTTCTTGTTGTCCGTTTATCCGTAAAGAAATATATGTGATACCTAGTTGGTCAAATATCATATGAGAGTGAGTCTGTGAGTTTAATCGATCATAGTTCTGAAACGCAATACAAATATGCCGTGGTGCAGAAACACCTTGCTGTGATGCTATATGCCATGTAAACTGATCGTTAATGTTACTTTGTATACTATCCGTGCTTGTTGTCAACCATGATAACAAGGATTTACCACCTGTGTCCATGAAAGAAAGTAATTTTTGTTCTTTTGCAATCGTTGGAGTCATCACCGGCATCCACAAGGAAAATTTTGTTAATACTACTTTACCAGCATCACCAATAGGTCTTCACAGAGCATCGTTATCATCACCCTTTCTTACAAGGGCAACCGTGTGTCTAGCTCCAAAGATAACTTTTCTAACATTTCTACAAAATCCAAACATGTGTGATAGTGGAATTGTGCATGAAAAATTCTCCTCCCTGTATTCAACATTCATCGGCGTGTTGCAAATCCCAAGTTGAAATTTGGATTAGAACCATGAACTACTGGAGTCACATCAGCATCAGCGTTTCCGGCAAAATTTCTTTGTCGTCTTATATTATACGGATCGCTTTCAGTGTGATTAGAATTATCTTTTACAAACATCATCGTGAGACCTGCTGATCTTGTATAATCATCAGAGTATCTTGCCAACCCTATTATTGTTGTAGCAACGTCGACATCTTTCTGAATCGATTCGATATTTTTTCCATCAATCATATAAGTGGCACTATCAAATGATGCCATAATACCATTGTTGACAAAACCAACTTTTACTACATCTGCGTATGCAGTGTCATCCGTTTTTATAATTTCACCTTCTACCTCAATAAAAGCCTCAGCGGGTAAGAAATATCTACTTGTATCATGAACTTGTAGTTCAATTCTTCCTCGTTGATCTAGTAACCGTGCGTCATAAGAATAACACTGATAATCACGTACAGATTCATCTTTAAGGACAGGTGCTTCCATGTTTCCATGTCAAATGCTGTGTCGGACAAGCGCTTGAACATATTATTGTAATTATTTTCGTCTAACACGCTGATTACCGCGTTCGGGAACTTCCACTTCGGGAAGTTCCACTTGCGGATATTAAACTTGAGATATTATTTTCCGATTCACCGAGTCCCTGATCTGCTAACGCTGCCAGTTTTTTTATTTGCAGCTTGATTTATGATTTTACTGACATCTGCGGGCATCACTTCAGTACTTGGTAATTTTACTGGTTGTCGTTTTCGTCGTATTAATCGTGCTAGTCTATCTTTGATCGCCGAGAACGCCTTACCAGCAACATTGATAATTGCACCAGGAGCTTTTTCACGAACAACATCGATAGCTTTCATCGATAATTGTTTTGCAACAGGTACTACTTTTGGGGCTAATCTTCTAAATAATCCCTGAATAGCATCATCAAGTCCATCTCTGTAAATCGCTCCGTAGACTGGTAGTCGTGAGTTTCCTACTCTGACCGGTACAGGTCTACGATAATTATTGTGTATGATCATCTTATCTTATTTATCATTTATCTAATCGCGGTGACAAATCATCAACGAGCTCATCGATAAGTTCTCGGTAAACGCCGATATCCATGATGCCGCCGCAAAATAATCGTTGACAAATATCAGCTGCTTCATTAATTATTTCTGGTGAATTATTTCCGGCTCCTTTTTCTCCTATAAGAACTTCTAACCGTGACACGTCATCGAGGATATTGTCAGGACAAATAATATTACTTCCCAAACCACTACCAGTAGTAGGTACATCATGAAATTCTTCTTCTGGAGATTGCGGTCTAGGAGGTTTTTCTTTTTTCTGTAGTTGAGGAATCTGTGATTTTTTTTGTTGCTGTGGTGGTGGAGTTTGTGGTTTTTGCTGTTGCTGCGGTGGTGGAGTTTGTGGCTTTTCCTGTGGTAGGGAAAGTTGTATTTGTGGTTGTTGCATTCGTATATAATATCTATCTATTGCGTCTAATAACTCAATATATCTAGGATCAGCGGTTCTAGCTTGATCAACTCCATAGTATATACGATAAATCCATTTTTGCCAGTTATCACGACTTACAGCATCATCACCATACTCGGATTTTAAAAGTTTTCCTCGCCGAGCATAAGATCTTACGATAAACTCAGCTAATTTATTTACGTCTCTAAGTCCCTTTATAACATTAATACTTTTTTCAGTAAATTTATCGTTTACATCAACCCTAGCCCTTACTTGCTCTGTTTCTGTTTCTGATACACGATCTTTTATATCACCTATTTCAGCACGAATTTTACCAATACCTTCAAGTATTTCTTCACCGATGGGTGGAGGTTGAGCTGCAGCTATATCAACTGGAAGAGCCCGTAAAATTTCTTTTATTTTCTTAACTCTTGCTGCTATTTTTTCAGTTTGTTTAACTGATGGAAGAAGTCTTTCAGTAACTTTTGTGACGGGTTTAAATAACTGCTCCGCACTTTCTGCGAATTCAGCTCGTGTTTCCTGCTGCGCATGTAGGTTTTCCCTAAATGAATCTCTAACAGGGAGAAATTTTTTGATTGCTTCTAGTCGCTCTCGGGCTAATCTGGCTGTGTGAGATTCTGGATGGACCATTATTTTGATATAACAATTTATTAATTAATAGCAGCAGGGAAGGCGCGACCTCAAGTTGAGTCGAATTTTTGTAATATGATCGCTATCAACACGGATAAAATTATAAAAACAATTTATTTAACCAACTCGATGCTTCCTCGAGTTGGTTAATATTTTTGTTTCAAATATAGTTTCTTAAGATATAATATCAGTATAGAAGGGTTTATTTTCGGTTTTGGACGCTCCTACAAAGTGGTCTGTTCGCCTTCCCTGCTGCTACACGTATCATCCAGTAGGCGTTTAAAAGCAGTATCCCCGACATTCATCAAGTTACAAAATCATGACAAACTCCTTTGGGAAGTTCAAGAGCTGCAACCTTTAGATAGGTCGTGACTGACAATGATTAAGGCGGATAGTTACCTATCTAGCACTTCCTCTTTGAGATGACAAATTTATAGATGTTAATGTATATGTAAACTCTGGAACTGAATCGTTCTAATAGTAGATTGACATTGGGACCAGCATATTGAAAACCTTTGCTCATGAATAACTGATTAGCTCTAATAAGTAAATAATTAACTCTATTGAATAGCTAATTAGCGTTAATGAG
Organism: Sinohyriopsis cumingii; assembly: GCA_028554795.2. NCBI lineage: Eukaryota > Metazoa > Mollusca > Bivalvia > Unionida > Unionidae > Sinohyriopsis > Sinohyriopsis cumingii. Next base: position 102,736,560 of record CM068835.1, on the reverse strand, counting down.
ATGCAGAGATATAAGAATATTGAAGGTTATTGTAGCTAAATATCAGTGTCACAATATCATTTAAAATAATATGCATCACAGTTAGAAGATATTAAAGGTTTTCAATAGCAATATGTAATTATTATTAATGTCATTATTATTATTATTATTATTATTATTATTATTAATGTTTGGACGGTTTACTAAGATCTAACCCCTTTGCTACGTACTTGGTCTTTCAACAACCTCGTGGTTTGTGGCGATCATTGCCCAAATAACCGAAAGACACTCTCCGTCACATTTGTTTCTGAGATGTACGTTCTAACCACTGGTATTATATATATATATATATATATATATATATATATATATATATATATATATATATATATATATATATATATATATATATATATATATATTCATTGATCAGATGCTGTCGAAATAGATTATCCATTAATAAGATGTTATGGCTATATTACAAAAGATTCTCCATCAATAACGATTATGGCTATATGATAATAGACTACCCAGCAATAATGGTATTATGGCTATATGACAATAGACTACCCAGCAATAATGAAAGTATGGCTATACGACAATAGACTACCGATCAATAACGATATTATAGCTTTATTACAATAAATTACCCGTCAATACCGATGATACGGATATAGTACTACTATTTTGGGGGGCTTTGTTAGTACAATATTTTGTACAGTCTTAGAGAAAATGTTTTTGCACCTTCTGGTTCCAGAACCTGTTGTGTAATGACAAACTGCTTTAGAAAAGGTCGCTGTTTTATAAAGAATGTCACTTATACCTACATCCATATATTGTTAGTGGTTCATGTACAGTACAGGATGTGTTGTGAGCGCTTGATCGTGTGTACATTTATTTGCCTGAGAGGGGAGAGGGTACATTTGATCGACATGAGATGATACATTTAATGTACCAGAGAGGGGGATGTCCGAATCTCATATATTTACTAAGATGGCAATTAAAAGAAATCGTATTTTTTGTTTTCTTGCCCTCACGATAACAGCTACGACTACTACTGCTGCATTCAGTTCTGTTGGTACTACTATTACAACTGATGCTGTGATTACACCGCTCTTGCTACTAATCCTACTACATCTGCTGCCACCACCATTATTTTGCACCTGCTATCATTTTTCTGTTTAAATCTAAATATACTATTCATACATTTAGTCTCTAAACGTTTAAGCAGTTATTTAGAGAATGTCTATAATTACAGCACTTCAAATATTATCACATATGCCAAACATGGGCACCATTGTTAAAAATAACATGAACATATGATGACCCCTGAACAACTACTGGACAATGTCCATCATGTTTAGCTTAGTTAAACTTGGTTCAAACGTTCGTTTATAAAGATCGAATCCAAAAGGACAAGTGGGTGACCTTTAAACATAGGGTTTAGATATGTGTAACGTGTCATACATAGACTGTCATTGGAAAAATTCCAACTTGTTATGAACCAGTGAACCTCTCGAAAACACTCAGAAAGAACTTTTTCTCATCAACGTATGTAGTTTTTGAGCACATGTTTCTCTCTCTTTCACACACACACGCACTCACACAAGCATACATACACGAAAACACAAACACGCACACGATCACACAAACATATGTGTCTGTGTGTGATTAGGATTTTTAACGTTGCTTTAACAATGTTTCAGTCATATCGCTACGATGTCAGCAGTGTGGCAGTTTATAGCGATGTCTCTAGCACAGGGGCATCATGCAGCAGACATGTAGCATGATGTCCCACCCAGTCACATTATTCTGACACCAGGCCGACCAGTATTAAAACTAACCTCTTAATGCTGAGCGCCAAGCGAGGCAGCTGTTAGTACCACTTTTATAAGTCTTTGGTATGACTCGGCACACAAATATGCTCCGATGATTAAAATAAGAAAAATGTTTTCCAACCTTTAAATAACAACTATCCATGGGAAGAGAACTAAATAGTTCTGTACACAGTCGACATTTATATGCAGGTCCATCTTTCAAGTTGATTTCTCGATAAATGCAATGTATCACATTATACTAGCAATATTAATATTAGTAGTAGTAGATGTATCAGTAGCAGTAGTAATTTTAGTAACTGCAATTCTTCGTTACAATGGTTACCTTGTATGTGTAGTTCAATTCCAAAATTGTCAAACGTGCACCATCTAATGTTCCTTATTTTGAAAAGAAATATAAGGGTATATTGTCTATCGGAAACGAACTCTGTTAATGTGAAAAGCAGCAGAAAACCTGCTATAAAACAATGGATTTTAGAAAAGGACGTTTCATTTAATAAGATGTTTGTTTATCCATGTGAAATGTTTTTGGAACTATAATGGGTGGAGTGATGTAAGCCTGAGAATGAGAAAGATAAAGAATATTGAATGATCTTGAAGTTAAATATCAGTAGGTGGACATCATTTGAAAATAATATGTACATGAATAATGGAAAGATAGTGGATGCTAAAGGCAATATGTTATTATTATTATTATTATTATTATTATTAATACTGTTTGGAGGACTTATACTCTACTATTGGAGCAGCCTTCTCATTAGGAGTTTAGCAGATTGTTGCAAGTATCTAGCCAATATAATTACAATCTCTCTCTCTTTCTCCTCTCTCTCTCTCTCTCTCTCTCCCTCTCTCTTCATATATATATATATATATATATATATATATATATATATATATATATATATATATATATATTACGCTTAAGATATTTCTTTAACTGTTTATTTTAGAATTCACATAAATCTCTAAACTATGCCTTTATGCTACAAGCAAGAATTTAGAGAGGTTATGAGAAGTGTACTGCTCCATCCCTGCCAGAGTCAGCTAGAAATTCTTAATTACATTCCCTTATATTATTTTCGTTTCTTCACTGTTGCGGACTTCAAATCAATCTTTAGCATATCAGTAACCTTTGACTACCACGTGGTTTATGTGGCACTAGTCTGATTATGCAATAACCCATTGTCCCATTCATTTGACTAAGATCTTGGCCATTTAAGTACTTGGCCTTTGATAGACCTCGTGTTTATGGCGATCATTCAACAAATAACCAAAAGACACCCTCAGTCACTCTTTTGTTTATGAGTCAGTACTTTTTAACTACTGGTTTTATGGGGTAAATACATATATATAATATGTTCAGATTATGTGTTATGAGCCCTTGACCGTGTGGGATATGAAGTATTCCGGATAATAAACCACATACTTTTCTTTGTAAAATTATATTTTGTGAAGAAAAAGTGAAGAAATGTCATTGGCAGATAATTATTTTATAACATCTACAGGGGTAGACTCAAATGCATTCGTCTCATGGTCAGGGTGATAAACTTTATTCAACTATGCCTCGGTGAATACATATATGAAAACTCATTGGTTCTGAATCATGACTAAGAGTTTGATGTGGTACACGCTGTTGTTAGCACAAAATATTATCCTCTAATGACATGTTTTAATTTATTTTCTACAAAATATAAACATCTGCAATGATATTTTAGTTGGTTTCTTATCCGAAATACTTCACATCCCACACGGACAAACGATCTCATGACATATCTTGACATGTAGTTGAACTTATAAAAATATGTATATGTGTGTCCATGACATTGTTTAGTAAACTAAAACCTTCTCGAAAACACTGTCATGACACGACAGGTTATGGAAGCAGAAGGTGCAAGAATATTTGTTTCTTATTTTGTATAAACTATCCGGATAAATATAAAGAGTATTAAAGCTATAGCAGCCTTATTGTTGGGTAATCTTTTGTAATATAATCATAACATCGTTATTAATGTGTTATACATTGTAATAGAGCCATACGATCGTTACTGAAGTGTGATTTCATTTAATATAGTTATAACATACTTATTGATGGTTAACTATTGTAACATAGCCATGACATCATTATTAAAGGGTATTAAATATTAATATTGCCATAAGATCGTTATTGAAACGCATATATAGGTAAAAGTTAATGATCTTTCAAATATTAATTTGAGGTGGGAGGGGATTCAATAAATAGACAAAATAACGTGTAAGTCCGCAGAAGCGAACAAATGCAAATAATATAAAGGAATGCAGAACGTCTAGCTAATGCTGGCAAGGATGGAGCAGTAAAGCTCTCATACATATTTTTTAAAATCCCTCCTTATAGCATATAGTCATAGTTAACGGACTTATATGGACATTAAACCAGCAGTCAACTAACACAATTTAAGCATATATATATATATATATATATATAGAGAGAGAGAGAGAGAGAGAGAGAGATGTAAGTTCAGACATCAAATATACTAACCGATAGGCAGATCTTTCTAAGCTTTATCGCAAGGTCAACAGTTATATAAGAAGTTGGAATGTTTCCAACACCCATGTACGTATGGAATGAAAATAACGCTTGTTATGTATAATTAAGTCCAACCTTCCCATATATAAATCGCTGTCATTGTTTTTAACTGGATACTGCGGACTGGAAAAGTACTTATAACGCCAAGGTAAACGGTAATCGTAAAGGAAAGGTCCTTCTTTCTATTTGAACCGTTTCAAGCGCATTGCTCACGAACCAATTTTGAACAGTGGAATTTCAAGTCATTGAAATAGGTAAGTTTCTAAGATGAAAAAGTTTCTAAGATTAAAACTTAAGATTGTACACGAGACGAATCCTGTGGCTTTGAATCAAATCCTATTTTGTAATTTTGTGATATAAATTTAAGTTGCATTAACTTATGTTTAGGTTAAACATTTTTAAACCAGATCATGATCACTATTTAATTTGCACTGGTAAGCACTTTAATTGTTAAAGATGAAAACCGAAGAAGAGGTATATCTATCTATTTGTCCGTCTGATATCGTATAGTAAGTAAATTACAGTCCAGTATCGATACAACTGGTTGCAAAGTGTGACTTTAATGGTTGCAAACTGCGCAGATTTCTTATAAATTCAGCTTTGGTAGAAGTTATGAAACTATGTATAACATTTAAAATTAAGCTAATTTTAAAAAAAAATACATAACATATTAAAGTAAACATAAATAAATATTGACACGTTGTAACATGAGGATTATGTTCTTACATACGACTGCAAAGACAAATACAACATATATCAAAACATTTTGTACATAATGTAGCATGATTTCATGCTTGCTGATTAGTGTAAAGCGCTATCTAACCTGTCTACGTGGGTTTGACTTGGTTGTTCTTACAGTGGCTTTCGAAGGTTCTTAACCCACAAGTTATACCGTTCACCATGTTTATCATATTATTTGCTCCAAAATAGCGTTAAACGATCAACACCAACCCACTGTAGCACTGACCATTTGAGAACGATAGGCACTGAGCACAATATCTACATACGCGGATAGACGAAAAATATATGAAAATATGCAGGAACTAAAATTCCAACTAAGGTGTTAACCCAATCATAATCTTATGCATTTTTAAAAAAGAAATGTTTTATTTCTTGTACTAAAGTTATTGTTCTTTTTCTGTACATTGGACGAAATCATTGTTAGACCTATTGGATCCACTTTTCCGTTATTGCTAATGGTAAATCTATTGCAGCATTCTGCTGTAAGTATGTAGCGTCTGAACGCATATCATTCATGATAGTGATGATGCAAAAGCGCTAGACGGAAAGAAGAATGGTTATATTACTGATATTTTCTTTTGAAGTGATTATAAGTGTGAGTATGCGTCTATATCTTTGTGTGCATCTCTGGGTATATGCGAGTTCCCGAAAGTCAACCTCCTTTATCGGGATCCTAACAAGTTCATGTCAGACCCATAGTTCATTTCAAAACTTTCTGTCCTACATTACATTGTAACTGATATGCTACTAAAGACTTATCTACTGTTCATCAACTTGTATTATTCTGTCTGCATTGCATAGACTTTGTGTCTCAATCGACTGAACCGATTGGATGAAGTGTTTAAACAGATCACAGCTGTTCAAAAACATATTCGACTGAAATAATAAAGTATTTCCTTGGACGGTTATATATCCTCCCTGAATTTACCGAAACATTGTGTTAGCAGCATGTGCAGTTGCTTCAATTACGTGTTAGCATAACAAATCGACCTTTCCCAATTTGCCTTATATTATAACATTATCGCTCTGATTCTTAGTAGCTTCAACATATTTGGTATGTTTATTAATTCAACGCACGCGTCAAATGTAGAGTTTACAAAATGGACATCGTACTTGATCGTTTCTTACATTGCAGTGTAACGTGATACAAATATACTGACCTCCTCATGTGGTGACATCATGTATGTTTGCAAGTTAATTTGCTAATGGAGTTCACTGATACATGTTTTACAAGTTTGGAAGTGAACTTCACATTAGAACGTAAAAAGTAATGAAGAGCCTTAGTTACTAAAACTCTTATAAACCAATATTTAAACTAGTCAGGACGCAGAACAACTGCACATTTTCAGATATGTTCATTCAATTTTCTTGTTTGAGTAATGCACTTTCTATCCCGAAAAGTCAATTGTTGTCAGCGGCAGAACTTCACAGATCAGCTTATATGCTATGTTGTACCCACTGACCCCAATTTAAAAGTTAAGTCGTTGTCTCTAATGGACCAAAGATATAATAACGACACTTTTACATTTATTTTAAATTGTTAAATGATCTTCTCTGTGTTTGATTTATGTACAACGGCCTTTTACCCCTTTGAATGATTACACGATGTTTCTAATTATTGACATTCCATTTGTTCCTTCCTTGAGGATATTAGTTTCGTATGTCTCTTGGCTCTCTGTAATCATTTCGAACTCACCAATGTGCTCTGTTAAACCTCTCTCTCACTCTGTACTTTTATCTATATCTGTAAATTAAATCGCCTTATAGAGGATTGATTGATTGGTTGGGTCGTTTCAAACATTGATAATCTACGTTTGGAAACTTGTGATGACATAATTGTGAAGTCACCAATTCACACCAAGTCTATCGACGAAATAGTGGTCCATCGAGTTTATTCTTTATTTTGAACTTTTAACAACGTCACAAAGAACAACGACATTAAACTATATAGCAAATAATAAGATCATTTCAGATTATATAATAATCGAGGAACTAATTTATAAGGCTGTCGAATTTGTGTAACCTACTCAGAGAACTAACCGTTTTTAATGCGGCAACGTAACGATTGCGTGACTTAAGTTAAAAAGTTTATTAAGATAGTCCAAGATACTAAGACATTGTCCATTTCAAATTAAACAAAATTATAGCCGAGATTAAATCCAAACTTTCAAAACATCTAATTGCTGTTGTCTCTACGTGTAACAGGAATATTCTACACCACCTCATGAAAAAACTACTGGTTTTACAGGTGAAGAGGAAAGGCATCGACTGCTAAAATGAAATTGATAAATTATGATGTATATTAACGTCAGCAAATACAGATTTTTCTTAACAGTTTTCATTTTTAAAATAGGCTCATGACATCAATCAAATTTTGTAAGAAAACAGTTGTAGCAAATTAAGTAGATACATGGATATGACATAGAGCTGTGTACCAGTGGTGAAACGGACTATTAGGCAGAAACACAACTAAAGTACTTATACCTGCACTACACTAACCCAACATTGTTTGGGGAAATAATTGTATCGGAACAAGGTAAGAACAAAGGAATATGTAGAATTCTTAGCTTCAAATTTTATAGCAATTAGTTATTTACTAGAGATAGTTTTAAATACACTTCTCCTGATATCAATTTACTATAAAAACAAATGCAGTACGTTGACGTCCAAAAATGTGTCTTCTCAAAGTGGCTTTGTTAGATAGTCCCCTATCCAATTTATCAGTGATGGTTTACCCAAATCAGCTGACCACGATTTTTTAACCTGACGAATGTCAGGAGATATTATTTTCAAAAGGTGCGTCGACACAAATTTGCAACCAACCTTGTGGTGAGTAATGTATGATGCAACAAGTGAAGTAACAATGTGTGATAGTTGGACGGATTTAAGATATGACTTTTCACACATAGTTGTACCGTTACCGATTTTATAGTACGTGAGTTGGACAGCATTCGAAGGGCGGTGTTTAAAAACGAATTCAACTTAAAGATTTTGAATGTGATGTAGCACTGAGTGTCGTCTATGTCCCTCCATTAAAAGAATAAAAGCTAAACGTTACACAACATGAGATCGATAATACCTGCGAAATGATTTTATATGAAAAGAAAAGCTTAAACACTTGAGTAGAAATATGCATTCAACATGTCTTTATGTAAGTAAACATCGAAATTAACGAAATTGATCTATGTTCTATTCTAGGCTTGATACAAAAAAAGCATGATTTGCAAAATTCTACTACTCGGGCTAGTGCTCCTTGCTCATTCGAAATGTAGCAAAGTACGACATGGCATTGCCGGCATGAATAATGACGAAGATGATGCATTTATCTCATCGCTAAGAAAGGTTCGAGATGTACTTGACGACACATTTACTGCTGGTAACACCAAATGTTGGCATACAAATAAGTGTGGAAAACATGATGGCAAAAAGTATAGTTGGTGCTACACTGACGAATACAGCAAAGTGGAGGAAAAATGCTGCACCGAGTCATGCACCTTACTTATTTTCAACATTTCCGAGACGCAAGAATGGAAATCCTATATGTGTTATAATGGGTACGATTTTAGTGATTGTGGTAATCCTGGTATGAGAAATGTCGGAGGAAAAAACTGTCTTCCTACGCATCCATGTGGCACTCATGGATACGATTACTACTGGTGCTACGAAGACGATAAATACAACTGGAATTATTGTTGTCACCCGCTTGAAACCTGTTCTGCTAAGGGCAGTCCAAAGGAACATTATTGTTTTGTCGACACCACTTATGGACCTAAATGGAGAAATTGCAAACCATAATGTTTTGTTGACAATTATTATGGACCCACACAGAGAACATAATAAAGGTCACCTGTATAATAAAAACATTATCACATATTTGCCTTCTATTTGTTTTCAATTTGTATAAAGTCATGGAAAAAGATCGCAGAGAAAGAGGTATGAATATGGTTTATATATATTTGCTTATGTATGCATGTAAGTATGCATGCATGTATGTATGTCTGTATGTATGCATGCATATTATTAAGCAATTACGCTTTTTCAAATAGTAACAAAAACAATGTGAAGACAACACGTTTTGTAAAATTTAACAAATCATTTATTTCCCTAGAATAAACAAGGTAAAATGAGAAAAAGAACTATCGTTTTTAAGATTCAAATCCAAAATAAATCCAAGAATAATCCAAAAATTAAAAAAAAAGAAGTCCTAGTAAAAACAATGTTCTAATGACGGAATCCAAACTGAAAGGCGATGACGAATAATGTAGTTCGTATATTACTGAAGTGTCAAAAGTTCTTTGTTGAACCACATAAAATAATATTCCGGTGGTCGAATTATGTAAATTTCATTAACAATTCAAGAATTAGTTCCGAGCACAAGTATAGCCAGAGAAAAATAAACTGTTAGAATCCAAATAATTTGAATAAATTTCAAAATTAAATTGCAACTGGTCAAGACAGAAAAAAACAACTTGACGTCTACATACATACATACATACATACATACATACATACATGCATATGCAAATTTGATTTACGTTACATTAGATTTGATTCAATTGTTTGTAAGTTTTATGTTTTTTATTCCATTATATGCTATTGTAACATATTGTTATTTACTATATTTGATATATTGCATAAATTCAGTTCAGTGTTTCGGAAACCTAATATTAGAACTTTGTTTCTAAAGCTGAATTAGTTCCTGATTTTAAGTAAACATAATTTTTTTAAATTCTTTCTTAGTGTGGGATTCATAAAGTGAAATCGAGGCTGTACTGGGATTACGTGACTTTATACTGGTAAATAGCTTTTACGTTGTTCTCGAAACATGTAGGAATTACTTCGAAATTCTGGTTTTACCGGAGGTTTTACGCTTATCCGTGGACCTGTTGTGCGCAGTAGCCAGATTTAATAGTAATGTTTTGATAAATAATTTCAGTTGGGCTTTTAGAAACTTAGATGTCAAGGTGTTTTTCTATTGTTACCAGTTGCATTTTAATTTTAATTTTTTCCTCAAATTATTTTGTAGTCTAAGGGATTAGTTTTCCTTTGAAATACTTGTGCTCGGAATTAATTCTTGGACAAAGATAGTTATTGAAATTTACAGAATTCATACACCGAAATATTATTTTCTGTGGTTCCACAAAGAACTTTGACAGTTCAGTACTACACTGACTATAGTATACGTCATTGCCTCCTATTTTGGATTTCCTATGGACTTGAACTTAGATTCATTAGAAAATTGTATTACTAGGACTTCTATTTTTGAATTTGCATGGATTATGCATGGATTTGATTCTTAAAACCCTAAGTTCTTATTCTCTTTATACCTTGTTTTTTGAGGGAAATAAATTATTTGTTAAATTTTGCAAAGCTTGTTGTCTTCACTTTTTTCTTGTTACTGTTTAAAAGAGCATAAACACGTAACATAGAAATTGGGTTGCTCGTCCGCGGGATATAAGAATTTTGGACAAAATATTTCAGAACACTTTGTTTGTGTTTCAAATTTGAATTCCTCTAGTTTTTGAAAGTTTTAAAATCCCAAGCATTACATTACATTTTTGAAATCTTTATTGAAATCAGATAGATTTTTCTACAATGTTATCAAAAGTAGAAATCTTTATTTCAAGTCCTACCCAGGTACATTTAGACCTTTCGAAAAAGATGAATTGATACAACTTGACAGAAAATATGATCCTTCTCAGGCGAAGGCTTCCTTAACAAAGCAAGAAATAAAAATTATGTTGGTCCAGCATTTGGTAGAAAAAATATTTTTGATAAAATTGCTCTGGTTTCGACCAGCAAGTCTGTTTCAGACTTTGATAAAAAGTAAAGGAATTAGAATGGTGTATTGATAAAAGATGGAATTAGAGTTTAGGAAGTTGGAACTTGAGAAAGATAAAGAAGAAAAACAAATGCAGTTGTTATTAGAGAAAAAGAAGTAGACTTGTATTTCACTCGTTTTGAAAATTAGCGGAAAATTTTAAATATCCAAGGGAGCATTGAACTCTATTATTATAATGTGTGCTTACTGGTAAGGCTTGTTATATTTATCATTCTCTATCACTTCAGCAAAGTGGTGGCTATGATGCGGTTCAGGAATACATCTGTTGAATATTTGCGATAAGTTGCTAACACATATGACTTACAATTCTGGTAATTCTATGTATAAGTTACACAAAAAACCTTGACGTATATGTGCAATGTTAAATAATTAATAATGTCCAGGATACATATTTTACACTTATTTATTTTCTGTCGAAAATTGTCGTATTAAAAACGTGTTTGTTAAAGTATTTCACCCTTTAATTTAGTTGCCTTTTCATTCTGATAGTTATCTCTATTTCACAAAACAAATTGTTGAATTTTGTACTGTTATCTCCATTAAGTATGATTCATTTTCAAGGAAAAGTTTAATACAGATTTTCCAAACGCAAAGTTCTATACTCGCGTACAGTCACTTACATAATTAGTTTTGTTATGATTGATACATAAACTACTCCCTGTGCCGCATATTAAATAGATCGTGTAAGTAAATTTGCTTATATTATTTTGATTCTTTAAATATATCAAGGAAGATAACTACTTTTGGCCTACATCCAAGTGAATTTTATATCTTTGGAATCTTGTCTTTACTGACACGGTTTACTTTGAACACATTGGAATTACAGACACCTAATTTTATAAACATACGTTTCTTATAGAAACAAACTATAATTTACGTATCTCTACAATTATTGTATTGATTATAATGCCGTTTTGACAAATATAATGCATAGAAAATATCACACTCTCTATCTTATGTTCTTCAATGATATACATAGTCCGATCCAGAAATATTTTAATATATGAAAATACTTGTATTCTATTTGCCCTAACTAAGTTATGTATTCATTTTTATTTCTAATATTATTGTATTCCTACTGGATGTGAACGCAAATAAGTGGATAATGACTATGTGTGCGCATGTGTGTGTGTGTGCTTGTTTGTCTTTTGAGCTGATCAATATCCTCTAGTGACAGGCGTACTATTTCATCAGAAAAGATATTCATTTAAAACAGAAGCAGACGGCATGAAAATAATAAATAAGCTTTCTTTATCAAATGATATTGTTCTAAACTCACGTGTGACAGACGTTAAATAGAATAGTAACATTTTGAAAACACGTTTATCAAATAACCCTCGATCTAAAGGTGTAGAAGTGATAGGGGAAGATCCGGTCGTAGAAATTGTTTTACACAAATTATACCAATCAAACTTCAAACGTTGGTGTCTCGTATGTATGAACAGCAACAATACAAAATAAGACATATCTCCTGCATTACAACCTTTGAATTTGATATTAGGAAATGGTACTTATCCCACATCAAAATGAATCCCGTTGCTAGAAAAACTTCACTTTTAATTTAAACATGTTCCTATAACACCAATTAATCGATCGCTATCGAATTCGACAGACAACATCTGTGTGGAAACCTACAGGATTTCATTGTAAGTAAGAAAATACAGAAAAGAGAAATGATTGTGATTTGTAATGTATCTTTAACAATTATCTATCATTGTCTTCTAGTAGTGGGATATTATCACTGTTTCGGAATTTGCCGTACCTATAAATGTTGTAGATGATGTACTATTCCTTTCTTTATATTTGAAATTTGTCCACAGTCAAGATTTAAAAGGGTGAATTTGTTGTATTGATAAAGCAATTTATTTTTACTATCCGGTCACCACTGGCACCCAGTCAATAGGAAACACTCGTTGAGTTTAAAAGGTTACTAAAAGGTAATACACGTACATACCTCGTGGAGTTCCCTAGGTTAATACAAAAATTACTTTGCTTTGCTTTTGTCCCTTTCGTTTTTAGGACTTTAATCATGAATAAAATGTACTTCAAAGGAGCGTGATAAGATTACATGAATTCAAATAGTATCATATGGGTCTCATTGTTAAAAATAATGTCCATCATGTTTAGCTGAGTTAATTCTGGGGTTTGAAAGTTTATACATACAGATCAAATTCAGAAGGACAAATGGGTGACATTTATATATAGGTATGTATATCTATTACCTTAAGTGGCTTATGTATCCAAACCTTTGGATATGTACGATTGATTTCAAACATGACCAATGTTATTGCCGTTTAACCGAAGATATTTATTTTAAAGTCCTTCAATGGGGAGTTTAACACATATGGATCATGTAAGTCACAGGAGTAGTAGAAGAGTGTATTTGTTGTATTGATACAGGAATTTCATTTTGCTATCAGGTAGTCACTGGTACCCAGTAAATCGGAAATACTCGTTGCGTTCAAATGGTTATTACAAACATCACTTTGCTTTGCTTTTGTCTCTTTAGTTTTTAGGACTTTAATCATGAATAAAATGCATGTAGAATGCTTTCATTTCTCGGTTTATATCTAAATATACTATCCATAAATTAAATCCCAAAACTTTTTAGCAGTCATATAGGGAAAATCTATGATTACAGCACTTCAAAGGAGCGTCTAATAAAGTCTGATTTCTTGTCTGTACTTCAGTGTCACATAGATTTATGCACTTTGTGTTCTAAATGAGTGATTTGAACTCATTTGGTAAACACACTTGATAATCCATTTTCACCTATGTATTACCACAGTCCTGAGTTATTTGTACAGTTTCTCACAGATACCTTGTGTGAGATGAGGAAAATAAATACTTATCTTATTTTATCAGAGATATCAACAATGGATATGTTAGCAGTTGCAGCTGAAAATCAGGAACTAAGGCTAAAATTGTGAAATAGTTCAAGATAGATACAATAGCTTCAACTTAAAGTGTAATCAAGAGATAAAGAAATTGAACATCTTAAGAAAACAATTGCCAAGAAACAAACACTCAATGTAGCAATTGTGAAGTATAAAGAAAACACACTAAACATTTTGTTTAAATACTATAAAGGAATCATATACATAAGACGTTTAGCTTTATTTGCCTTTGTAGCCCTTATTGAGTGTCCATTCAAATATGGACCATAACAAAAGGATACAAAAAGTCTTAGCCAGGAAGATAGACTGTGTTTAACAATATGTAGGCTTAGGCTTGGTTTCGTCTTAATATATTTGGCCACACGGTTTGGACTCTCCGCACTGTCAGCTAGTGTTGTGTTTAACACATGGCTTGATCTTTTATATTTAAACCTTAGCGAGCTTTCAATTTGGACACATATAGATATTGTAATAAAAAAGATGCCATCTGAATATAGGAAAGATTTTCCCACTACTATTATTATTACAGATGGAACTGAAGTTAACAATCAAATTCCAAGCGCGCTTTGCCTACATAGCCAGTTATATAGTAATTATAAATCTGCAACAACTCTAAAGGTTGTGATCCTGTTGGTTTTGTACTCTTTTTTTCTGCAGGATCAATTTCCAATAAATCTATAACATAACAATCTGGTTTTTATGATATGTTCAAAACCCTAAAAGCAATTGGTTATATTAAAGAAGATGCCATAATGGTAGACAAAAGGTTTCAACATTGCAAAAGAAATAAATGATCTTGGCTTGAAAATAAACATTCCACCATTCGCATCGGCAAATAGACAAATGACAGCTTCTGAGATAGTTTTGACTGACAAAATTGCCAAACATAGGGTACATATAGAACATCTCATATGTAAAATTAAAAGATACAAACGTTTATCACACTGTATTCCTACATCTTTTATTAAAAGGCCAGAACAATATGGACAGTGTGTTGTCTTTTAACACTTTTTCAAGATGTATTTCTTAAGGATGAACACTGAATATGCTATGATTGGATAAAAACGTGATCCGATAATACTGCCCCGATCTGCACGTCTCCTAGAGGTGTTGACACTTTAGGAATGTTTGGTACAATTCTGCATTCTAGAGGTATTCCCTTCAGACTAGAGAGATGAGACATGTCCTTTTCATCCAATTTCGGTGCTCTAGATGTACAAGAAATGAAATAAAAAAATCGTGTTAAACAGTGTTGTTTCTGTGTTTACTTCATATCAGTGCCTATTTTTAGGCATCTATAATTTTTGCACGTATTTTCAAGGCACACCTTATTACTTGTCCAATTTGACGACATTGTGTTGTACATTTACATCAATATTTATCTATTACGTATCAATTAAAGTATGTTGCATCAGCATGATGAATAAGAGCAAAGTATTAAAGCTATATATTTTGTTTTGTTTATTTGAATCTGGACGTAATAAATAGTTAACTTTATGTTCCATCTACATTAAGATTTTTAACAAGTATTTATGTTAGTAAATAATTTGTATTTTATATTCATACTTTTTGTTTATATATGTCTGGCAAACCACTGGCTTCCTTTTCCTACTCTCTGTCGGTCTAGCAGCCACGACATGGTTAAGTGGCACTTCTTTTACTTTCGATCCCCTTGGCACATGCCATTGCAGATGTATGCTTGTGCAGCTCAACTGGTCAGGAACAGTGGTGAAGTTATGTAGTTTGAAACCATGTAGGGACTTAACTAGCCCTGCTACATGGGAGCAATGCCCTCTGACCCTGCAACAATACATTTTTCAGATATTAAACACATTAATTAGTAAAATAAATGTTATCGGAGCATATACATGAAACATTCTGCTTACACCACTCTGTGAAATGCAAGAGCAAGTGTTTATACATTATTTATTAGGTTTTCGAACAATACGTGTCAAAGTTTCCATTTTGATAACTGCACTTAGTAAATCCTCTCAGTGACATAAATAAAAATAAAACATGTCAGATACTCTGTTTTGTGTTTGTCTTTAGTATTGCTGCGTAAGATTCCTGACATATGTGAGCTTAATATTCCAGTATATTGTATGTCAGTATGGTCATGTAAGTGAATTTACTCATCTGAAATTTTTTCTAAAAATGAATCGTAATATAGTTTATGCAAAGTCTATTCAATTCTAACTAATGAAGGCTTCCCATCTTAATGTCATAAAAACTTCCTGAGGCCATCCGTATATGACGTCGTAAACCGAAGGCGATCGGACACGTATGATAATGGAGGTTGGGGTATTTAAAAAATGTGACGTCACAAAACCTATACCAGCGCCATCTACCAGAGAAATAATTTAGAATGCAGCGTTGTATTGTTTTTCTAATGTATAGGGACTTCAAACCAATTTTAATTTTGAAATTTTTCATCAGTTGGGGTGTCAAAGTTTTATCACGTCATACGAGGGGCTGAGTTTTGTGACGGGCCGAGGGCAGGGTACAAAATAAATCAGCCCAAATTGCATGACGTCATAAATGGAAGACCCCAGTCTAAAATTATTGATTACTGTGGTTTTTACAAAGGTGGCCAGGTACTAAATTGGGTCAGAAGAAAAGGACCTTGGATAAATCAACAGCTAAGAGGATAATAAGTTTTATTTTTAACAGCTGCATCTTTCATTGTGAGATTACATCACGCTTACACCTTTAGATTGACCTCATCTAAATATATCCATTTCCATAATTTAACATTTGTTTTTGACTTATGTACTTCTCGAACAATGTGTATATAACGACTTTCTAAAATAACATGGATGTGTGCGGATCCGAATGAAGTGAATACTCGCCATTTTAAGGTATGTGCAATCAAATTGTAAAAAACAAGAAACATTACTGAAATAGTCGGTACCGATCGCCTGCATGACCTGTATGACTTATACTATAACAGTTGCCATTACTTCAGGGTATTAAACTGTTCAAACATTATACGTCAGAAGTTATTTCATGACCTGAACAAAATGGCCGAGCGACGGTCCTATCTCATCGGCATATATACAAGGTGTGATCCGTAGAACTGACATCGAAGTTGTGAATACTGTATTCTGTCTGGGGACAAGTTCGGCCTTTTTCTGCTAGCATCGTAGCGATATGACTGGAAATTGTTAACGCTACATTATAAATCCTAAATCCAAAACACACACACACACACACACACACACACACACACACACAAAGATGTCACCTCCCTGATTTCAATCATCATTTGAGCTTTCTTCACAATAATCAATATACACCTTAAGTGCAACACACATACCTACTAAAACAAGTGAATGAAGTTAAGTGTCCCACAAACAGGACATTTCGCACTGACTGATCTAACTAAATGTACAGCGTGTCTAGCTCGAGTCTTAAAAGCCGTGTTGTAATGGCTATTTATTTCAAATTCTTATTGGCATTATTATTTGTAAATGGTAAATAGATTACAGATAAAAGTTGAATCTAGGACTAGATCGTTATGTTACGTCTGTCTCTAATAATATTATTGTTAAGAGTGGACGTCCTTACCAATGTTCCTTGAACACAAAAATTGTGTTCAAACATCATTCAAGGTTTTCAATGAATTGTATGCTGTTTAAAAGTTGCATGAAAAGAAATCATACACATTTCCCGTACAAGGAAGGAGACTTGATTTAGGATTATCACCTGGAAACTATTGAGATCCCCATGCTCCGTCCGTCCCTCTCTCTGTCCCCTCCTCCAGATATAACCCGGTATGCTTGGCATATTGGGCATAGGCGGTGCTGCTCGCTCCCCCGGTATCAAGTCTTAAGCAAAAATCCCATCACGTAAAAAAGGTCGGGATTTTGTGTGTGCATCCTCATTTGGGATTGTAATTATCCATAGTTCTGATTTTATCTCGGGGAACCCCCATATTTATGTATTCGTTGCATTCCTTATTTTGATGTTCATTTTCTTTTATATTTTCTTGGTTACTTCTATGATATCTATTTCCATATGCAATCCTGAAAAAAAAATATGCACTTCAGTTTGCTTCTATGTTGTTTGTTTTTTTGCGCGAATTATCTGTGGCGCTTATTTTACACTTGCCACCTTTCCTTTTACTTCGAAACTTCCTTTTGGGAGTAGTGGTTTGTTTCCCTTTGGTTGCAATATAAAGAACCCCCTTCCACCATTTTGAAGGGCATCTATGTCATCTATTTTATAACCCTTTGTCTGAATGGCTGTCAGTATATCGGCCTGTCTGTGGCAATCTAGGCCACTCCAGAAATCAATTTCTTATATTAAATATCCACATGTTGCGCAATTTGGAACCTAATTCCTTATAATACTGACACACATTTGCAATGCTTACTGCGCATGATTTTTCTTGCATCAGAGAGGTGAGAACGTGTGTGGTTATAGAAAACCGTTTACCTTGAATATCAACTGTCTAATTTTCGTATTTAATGTCAGTGCCTCAGCAGAGAGCGCATAGTCAGCATGGAGACACCGTATAGGAAGTACCTTATTTTTCTAGGGATTCTAATCTGGTTAAAGCAAGGTAGGAGAGAGTGTACCAATAAATCAACGATTGTATTAATTATATCGCATCAGAAATATTAGTGAAGGATAAGCAAGTCTATTTGGTCCTGAAAATGTTTCCATTTTCATTTGTCATTTTCTTTTCTTATTGAGCTCTTATATTTTATGTTTCGAAGCCCTCCGCCATCATGATACTTTTCTTTTGTAATTACATTACTTTATCTCAACAATCGCAAGTATACACTGGGTTTTAAAAGTGCACATTCATTCTCACTATACAATATAATTTATAAGGTATAATAAAACTCAACATTAAAAATATATCATAATGATGAACATTTAAAAGTATATAATAATTATCAACATTAAAAGTATGTGATATTACTCAACATTAAAAGTTTGTGATATTACTCAACATTTTAAAGTAAAAGTATAATTCAACATTCTTGAAGGGTATAATAGAGTTCAATATTACCGTATATGATAATGATGAATATTTAAACTTATATAATAATACACAATATTGAAAATTATATATTCTAACTCAGTGCTTAAACATAGATGATGCCATAGATTTAGAAATAATATTTTGTTTGTCTAATTACTTTGCAGCGAATGCCATCAATTGTTACAGTTGTCTTTTGGATGATGCATGCAACGATCCATTTAAGTCATCCGGAGTCTCAACAATTCCCTGCATAGGGTCATGTTATAAGGCCAAGGCCACACGTTCGAATAGACAAGGTTTGTAAACATTTTTGAATAACACGCACACACACACAGAGTAAAAATTCGAATATTCGGACTCCGATTATCCGGATTATTCCCTAGCGTTAAAGACATGAGAGTGCGTCGTACTTTTTACTGATTAAAATGAGCATGTATTTATAACGAAACTAAATTGTCTATTACGATGAAAACACAGAGAAGAGTAGCTTGAATCAGAAATAAGCAGTCGAATATAATTCCATGCAATTATATTTATAACGTTGGTTTGAATAACCAAATTAGCCTTTTGAAATGCAAACACTCTCCATGTATTTAGGACCGAGGGAGATGCAAAGAGAAAGTTGTAATTATTATTCATTTCTATTCCATCATATAACTGACTTTGCTTACAATTGCTTAAGTTGTGTTTCATATTATTAGATTATCACAGTGCGAAAATGCTGTATTATAACGCCATCAAACAGTCATTACACGAGTCGACACATCCATACCGAAACAATAAAATAGTAAGGATTGTTTACTCTGCGAAATAGATGAGAGATTAAGATATCAAATTTGAATATAATCTTGCAGCTGTTGGAAGAGGGTGCGAGCCTTCAGTTTCTACTGGAGATAAATGCACCGAGGCCACAGAAAACGGGATCACTGGTACAGTGTGTCTGTGTAAGGGAAATCTCTGCAACTACGCAGTTCCGTTGGGCAGCTCCATCATCGTAACGGCAGCATAGATCATTTTTTTTATTGCTCTTCACTAATGAGAAGAAATGAACTGTGTGTGCTGTATTTTGCCCTTATTATGTTATATGTTCTATCGACATATATTATTAATTATGTTTATCAATATAACTTGCTTCTGGATTTAAAGACCGAAGTTCGAAACCGGTTGGTAGCTATTATGCAGCTAGCACCATATAATCTATGATGGGTCATGTATGTTAGATAATGATATTCAGCCATGTCAGGTAAGAAAATCCCTATTGGTCAATCAACCGACCGGTGGTCAGTTAGCAAGCTTCAGATATGAATTCTTTGTAAACTGGTTTACTATGTCGAACAGCCAATCAAATGACGAAAAGAATATGCTTCCTGGACACAAGATAATTTTGGACAGAAGGAAAGGTACAACCCACTGCACGTTTGTCTTGGCCTTTAAACATTTTCAATCAATTGCAACATTTTCACAGAGTATGTCTTCCTTTTTGCTTCCCATTATTCATTTCATCCAATAAACGATTTCCAATAAATGCTTTTGAATTTCTTTAAGCTCTTATTAACACTCTCTCCGGCTTTTTAACAGAAAATACCGTGATACTTGGATATTAAAGAGTATTTGCTACATGAAAACTTTTTTTAGCGAAACTTGGAACACACACACACACACACACACACGAGAAATAAAGTTCAACCCCTCTTTTTCTCCACCATCACTGTATATTTCAGGAACCAAACATTGATATTATATCTGCAAAGCAACATGCATATACACATACGGATACGTACCCATACGTACACGTACGCACATCCATCCATCCCTCCATCCGTCCACCCATAGAACGTGTATTACTGCGACAACACAGAATCTACTATTTCAACTAATTTATACTTTTCCAACAGTTTAAGTTCTACCCGGGTTTTAAATCTGCAAATTAAAAAGAGGATTGTTTTGAAAATATTTGATCTCATTTCTAAAGTTTTCTCCCCGTATCAGTTTACTATCAGCAAGTAGTGTATTTAAATTTGAATTTTGAATCCCTTTATCGTTTTACAAATAGTCCGCTAAATTCAACGTTCCTCATCTGTTAGCAATGAATATGACTATTGGCCGTCTTTTGATTCGATCAACTTTGTAGCCCTCTTCCCATCTCTGCTCTCTGTGTAAAGTTATGTTGAATTTGTTGTCGTCTTTCTATGTTATTCTCCCACAACTCCACGGCAAATTCCAGATTTTCCTTGATAAAAATAACACTGTATTTATTACAAAACTATTCTCTACAGAACGAATATCTGTATTTGTGCCAAGATTTGTACAGTTTGTCTTTTTCTAAAACTAATTCATAAATTCAGTCTTTTGCAGAAACTTTATAAAAATCATTAGTGTATTGCTGAAAAGAACATCCGGGCATGTACCCATGCAAGCAAGGTCGTACATCCATCCATAGGTGTACACAATGCCTAAAAGTTTTTAATAGAATGATTTTCCAGATCAATATTTGCCACTAATGTGCTGCTATGCTTAAACTGACCACACACACACGCGCATATATATATATATATATATATATATATATATATATATATATATATATACGCACGCGCGCGCTGAGTACGCCACGTACTTTCTTCCTGAGATCGAATAGAAAATCTTTTATCACTTCAATTAAAATTTTTGTAAGATACTCGTATTTTTATGTTCTTTAATTTAATGGCATGGGGAAATATTGTTTTTTTTTATATTTAAATTTTTTTACAAATATTTTTTTCTTCAATTTTACGTGTTATATTTGTATGATCATTGTTTGGGTTTTTTTTCAGTGTAAAACATGGGTGCAGAACAGTGTGATCCGAACTCACACGCGACCTTTATCTGAACTCGTGGCCTAATTCGACCTTCTAACTTGAACATTCTTTCACAATAATTTAGATAAACATAAACTGCAATGTATATATTGTCTACAAAGACGAGCAATGGTTGTAATTAATTGTCTTGAAGCCGGGTCGTTTTGTACGGATCATTTCCTTGATATTTTTTGGAGTGTAAATAAATTACAGAACAAAGCGGAATCAACTACTCTTTTTTCCTCTTATCATCTATCTCAAGTAATCTTAAGATAAGATAGACGTATTTGGTTTTACTTGCTCACATTTGTGTCATTGCACAAGCTATCTGCATTGCACAATTCAGACGCCGTGCATTGCCATCATCGTAACAGTTTTAGCCACTGTTCTTTCAAGGCTAACATGCGTTTAAACGTTATTTAAAGTTCTCGCTGAATATATCAGTGTACACCTAACATTTTATGCCCTATCTTTATTAAAGGAGAGTCTCAATGGGTGTTTTGTTATTTCAACGTTATTCAGTATTCACAGTACGCGTTTCACTACGGCTATCACATTTAATTAAAAATGTGAGAAAATGTATCCTTCATTATACAGTATAGGAAACATCCACATTGGGAATAAATATTATACATCAGACACTCGGGAAAGTCTGAGATATGTTATACATGAATGTTAGGTACCTTGTCAAAATAGAGGAAATGCATGACTAATTAAGTTATACATTATGTTCGCCTAACGATTCTCAGCAAAATAAGAAAGTCGTATCCATTTGTATAACCTCGGCTATTTCTACGATTGGATTGCCTGTGTGACTGATCAAGATGAGAATGAAAAAACAGTTCCACGCATTTGCGACATCTTGGTCAATTCTTGATTCGTAAATAAACCGTGGTGGTCACAATAAAAATTTGTGGCATACGATCTGAACATTTGCGACCTTTTCCGTCAACTCAAGAAAGAAACTTTGGATTTAATTAGTAGTCAATGAGAACTGTATTCTAAACTACTTGCTTTCACATGGAATAATATGACGTGGAAAGATACAAGGTCACAATCAAAACATTCTCCACCTTGTACTGTCGCAACACTCCGCCTAAAGAGGAATCGCCACATACGTCAAATTGATGGGCATTGCTACAACTACTTCCGAGGTTATTTCATGACCTGAACAAAATGGCCGAACTATGATCCAATCTCAATGGCATATATACGAGGTATGATCCGTAGAACTGACGTCGAAGTTGTGAATGCTTTATTCTGACTGGGGACAATTGTGGATATCTTCTGCGAGCATAATAATGCAAGCATCTCCCTGATTTCAATGACCATTTGAGCTTTTTTATTGTTGTTGTTGCATGGTTTAACGCCATTTTTCAGCACACGATAGGCTATTAGTATTAATGGTGGAGGAAGAACCCGGGAAAATCCCGGAAAGAACCACCACAAGAAGCTACTGGCAAGCTTTCTCACATACCCACATTAGCCAAATCCGAGACTCGAACTCACGCAGACAGAGGTGAGATGGCAGTGATCCGTAACGGATAGCGCTTTAGACCACTCGGCCACGCGGGGCCCCTGAGCTTTCTTAACGATATTCAGTATAAACCTTAAGTGCAACACACATACCTACTAAAACAAGTGAATGATGTTAAGTGTCCCACAAACAAGACATTTCGCACTGATCGATCTAACTAAATGTACAGCGTCTTTATTCCGAGTGGAAATGTGTATTTCAAATTCATATTGGTATTATTATTTGTAAATGGTAAATAGATTCCAGATCAAAGTTGAATCAAGGACTATATCATTATTTTTCGTTTGTCTCCAATAATCGTATGGTTAACAGTGGACTTCAATTTTTGCTGTACACACTTCGGATGTTGTGTTTTGCCATGACCTTAGACGTCCCTACCAATGTGCCTTGAACACAAAAATTGTGTTTAAACATTATTCAAAGCGAACACAAACCCCAACCTTTTACGCTGTATTTTATTGGCGTGAAATTTTCAATTGGTTTTATCATGTTTGAAAGTTACACAGGCATGTACCATACGCCACTTTGACTTCAACCCCTACTTTTCATTCAGGAACGGGAGGAGAATAATCTTTTCTTTGCGTATCAGTATCAGACAGGAAAATTGTGACCACATGAATTTTTTTTTGTGTGTATAACAAAATAGGCTTTTCTGAGTGTCTGAGGCAGAATCCAGGAGCTTGGGAGGAGTTTTCCTATCCCACACTGACACAATGGAAGGAATTTATTATCCCCGTTCTGCTTGATAGTTTAGCTCATTAACGCAAACAGGGCCAGCATGATTGGGGTGGGGTCGCAATACAATTGCCCTACACCGGACACTCAAGATGGAGCAGGCCTGGAAAAAAAAAAGAGTTGAAAAACTAGTGCTTTATTATTATTACCGACTGAGTTTAAAATTCGGACAAATATCGCGCGACTTTGTAATGAGGATTTAGCCTCGTTCTATTGCACTACTTTAAATAATCTCGACCCCAAATGTTGAATAATTTATCATTATAAGTTTGTATGTTTCTTTTTTCTCAGAAGAAATAATTTATCGACATGTACATAGATCCAAGCATACGTGCATACATATTACTTGCTGGATTCGAAATGCGAAACCCGATATTTTGAACACTTAGCTTATGTAAGCACTTTCTTTTAGTCTCGCTAATGGTCGTGATAGTCAATGTACATGATACCATTGGGAGACAAATATGTATTACTTTTGAACGTCATATATACAAAATATTAAAGGGCAACAAATACACATGAACCATTTAACCACTGAGCCACGTTTCCCAAGTGGACGTTGTTGGATATGACTGTAAGTCGTTTTACCTTCTGACGAAAGTAAATGGGTGAAGCAAACTATGTTTCCATTTCTTTTGTTCAACCCATTTTTCATGCATTTTAAATTTCCTTCCAATATTTTCCACAGAATATACCCAACGGGTACAACAATTATTGATACTTATTTACTGTACAAAGATGCCACCTTCACCGGACCGCTCCGATGGCCTCGTGGTTCTAACATCTCTCGGATGCGGAAAGTGGCGGGTTCGAAGTCCGGCCCAGTCATTCCAAATACTTATAAAAATGGCACTAACAGCTGCCTCGCTTGACGCTCAGCATTAAAAAGCTTGTGTTAGGACTGGTCCGCCTGGTGTCAGGATAAGGTGGCTGGGTGGGACATCATGCCATATGTCTGCGGCACGATCTCCCAGTGCTAGATATCACTATAAACTGCCGCACTGCAGACATTGTAGTGATATGACTGGAGAAAAAAATTTAATTCTACGTTATAACACACACACACACACACACACACACAAAGATGCCACCAAGAGGTAACAAAATATATGTAGTCGCCTATACAAACCATTATAAGCTAGAGAGCTATAATTCGCTACAAGCGGGAATCGACCGCATGCAACGAGTAAGAGCAACTATCGCCTAGCTCTCATCCATCACGAGGGCGGAATTTGATAGTGACATGCACAAACCCACTGGATTACTGCTGAGAAATGTAACTTATATATATGAAACTATAATTAAAAACTTATAAATATACCAAACAAGACAATTGTTTTTGTTCAAGGAAAGAATTGGAACCCTGGAACCGGTTACATTAAATCGGTGTAATTATATATACATGTATTTCATACAATCACCTGTCCTAAAATATAATGTTAGGATCCAGGTATATACGTTTCCTTCTCCGTAAGCTTTTTAGACTCAAATCTGCTTTGAAAACTAAGCCAATCCACAGCCACTAGGACGTTTGAAATTGAGAATATTGAATAAGCTGGTTATCCGCCTTAAGTTACAAATATACAGATAACAGACATAATACATGGTATTTAATCAATATCATCTCACAGCCGAAAGACGAAAAAGTTTTAAGTTCTTCTCATTTTTCTAAGAATGAAAGACGATAGCAGTGATATTAGAATGAAGGTGTGTTATAGAAAACTTACGTGTTTTACGGTGTTCTATTAATAACACATGCCCCAGCAACGAATGGGGCGCTCGCGAAAATAGTGTGTGTGTGTGTGTGTGTGTGTGTGTGTGTGTGTGTGTGTGAAAGAGAGAGAGAGAGAGTAGCAGTAGTAAGTTTACACACGACAAAGTGGCTTACTAAGCTTTCGCTTACACATCTACACAGAAATTTATAAAATCGAGTCGGGGTGGGGGGAACCCCGCCAGTTTTGAAGATTGTTCGTTTTTATTCTTGAAATTGTCGCATCAAAATATAAAGTAAACAGAGAGATACCAATGTTTATCTATAATAAAGAACAAATATAAAACATATGTACACGTTTAATCTTTGTTACTTTGTCTCGGTCGACAATGGCCCGAATTACTAGTATTCTACTTACTGTGGCACAAGTGGGAAGCTAGAATTGTCTTTGTCAGTATGCCTGCTTTGGTTATCGTCGCTGTGCCATGAAAAACCAACCGAACTTTCCAACATTAAATTTACAGTCAGTAAGAAACATTGATGTCACTTTCAAAAGTACTCTCATTACATCCAAATTTATTTGAACATATGCAAGGCTGGATATACAAGGCTTCATATCTGAAGCCGAGACCCATCAACTGAATTTGCAGTTTTCTTTCGTTTGATACAACTAATACACATGACAACTTGAGTAGGTTCTACTATAAATTTTGCATCTCTGTCCTCTCATTAAGTTCTACTAGACCGCTCCGGTGGCCTAGTGGTTAGAGCGTCCGCCTCGGATGCGGGAGGTCGTGGAATCGATCCTTGGCCGAGTCATACCAGAGACTTAAAAAATGGTACTACCAGCTGCCTCGCTTGGCGTTCAGCATTAAGAGGTTAGTGTTAGGACTGGTCGGCCTGGTGTCAGGATAATGTGACTGGGTGGGACATCATGCTATATGTCTGCGGCATGATGCCCCAGTGCTAGACATCACTATAAAATGCCACATTGCAGACATCGTAGCGATATGACTGAAAAATTGTTAAAGCTACGTTAAAAATCAAAATCACATCACATCAGGTTCTACTATAAAGTTTTCAGCTCTGTCTTCTCATTAGGTTATATTATAAAGTTTTCAGCTCTGTCCTCTCATTAAGTACTGCATAACTATGTTTATAAACAATTACTGAAAACTATACAAGCAGATATATGTTACTCAAGTAGTCACCCCATCATAAACACCTAATTAACTGCTTGGAACCATAATATAATCTGAATTACCTAACGGCACGAAATTAGATAGAAATCTGTCTTCATGAGTTTTGAGAAAGGTCTCATTTTGACATTCAACGATATTTTCCCTGTCCAAATTTGACAAAGATCGATCAATGCATCAATGGTGTAGGAATATATACCTACTGACAATATTTAAAATATATTACCTATCTATGGTCTAAAAATAAGTAAGGAAATGAGCGATAAACAACAAGCTTTGTAAAAATTAACAAATAATTTATTTCCCAGGAATACTAATTAAAACAAGAAATTACGGTATTGCGAATGAAATCCCAAATAATCCTAGAATGACAGACAAAAGTCATAATAATTAAAGTTCTGAATAAACTTTAGTGGCAATCCAAATGAAATCAACAGCTGAAAGTGTTTATGTACCTGAAATAGCCCATAAAGTGTTGATGTGCCAACATTATTTTGTTCCATCACAATAACACAATCCAAGGATTAAATTATTATTTTCAAATATCGCTTTAAATTCTAGTCTCTCTGTTATCAAAGCACTGTTATATTTCCAGAGAAGAAATAATTTGAATAATTTCAAACAAATACTGCACACAATAATATCTTGATTCTGCTCAGATGTTAAAGCATGAATGAATAATCGTTCCAGTATCAAGACTGTGTAATCTTCTACTTGACCTCTGGTCACAGTCAACATTTTTTTTAAATTTCTTAATGTTTACAAAATAAAATATTTGTTATAATTAGGTCTGTTGGTAAAATAATAACATAGAATCTAGAATTTGTCAGGTGCGCTAAGTAATATGTAGGCGAATTCCAATAACCTAAGCCAATATCCAAATAAACATGTTTATTAATTAATTATAATTCTAACGGTGAAGTTCTTGTCAAAGTATTTTGGCATTTTTTGAGAGGTTGGACTATAAACAAAGCAGTGTACATTGCGTCACAGATTTCAGTACGAGATTATCATCAATGCCTCATTACTCACTGTGTACTGTCGCCTGAATGCACATATACCACCACACCATAACAACAACGTCTAAAGAATAATCAAATATCATTAAATCAACACCAAGAATGCGTAAATTTAACTCTTGTATCTCCACCAAGACGAAAGAGGAAATAAATGCTCTAAAAAATTGACTGGGACTACATTGGTGGGTACTCAACCGGAAATAATATGACGATCTGATTCCATATACCTTCGTTGACAAATGCTTCACACTTCCGATCCTCGCGCGGCTGTATAGAGAGAGAGAGAGAGAGAGAGAGCAGCCTCGCTCTTAGTGAAAGTACTGAATCTGTAATACTTTTTCCAATGATGCACCGCATTCAGCAGCCTGGTTCCATGCTTTGTTTGCTTTCAGCTGCGTACTCCGTAACACCATGAAGCTAATCGGGATATACAGATTTTATTAGTAAATGGGCTTGTAAATTTAGGTCGGACACCAAGGAAATTAAATATCAAATGAATTGCTTAAGAGACAGGCCTGAAAGTGGTTGTATAATGTTCATTATATCCCATTAATATATAGATTATTATAATACATTGATAGTACGTAATTTGAACGTTTTGAATACAGATGAGATCTAAACTGCACTAAGGTCTGTCTAGTGGATTGCAATTCCGTATACCGTGTTTCCTTTGATTTTCTCCTATGTCTTGACATCCTCCTTGCCTGTGAAACCATTACTCAAATTTTTGCATTATAATTAACATCACTCGTGACAAATAAAATACACAAGCGACGAATCTTCATCACTTAGTATGAAAATAACGTTATAACGATATGCATCAGACGGTTAATTGTATAATGCATATGTCCCGCTGAAATAAATACTTATGTAGGTTCTGGCTAGTGCAACCTCTCTAAAACGCATATATGGCAACCATGTTTACTTTTGATACGCAAATCATCTACATTGTATTGAAGTAATCTTGAATGAATTATTTAGTGTTTAGATTGCAAAATGGTCTTAATATCCATATTACGTCATTTTACATTTACTATGTTGACGACTTAACCCTTGGGGCGCAAACAGGATGTTCATATATCTATATATTATACAGTGTTAGTAACGGGGTTGGGGAGGGTGTGTATGAAGGGACCCCGTTTTGAGTGAAAGGAAAAAGGAGATTTGGGAAGAGGATGTTGTCTGTAAGAGGTTTTTGGACACCTACCTAGTTCCGTACATGTTTAGATACCCAATTATTTATATACGGTTTGATTTTTTGAATACACGTGACTCTAAGATGTGCACTATGCCGATGTGTTCCACATACCACATTACGGATAGACAGTTTGATTTTGAATACATTATTTTTTTACGATAAGTACTAAGCCGACAAACACATGCATTAATATAAATAAGAATACTGTTACCATGATTTCCAAAAGTGGATGTCCTGATGTACCAATAGTCTTGAATAAGTTGATGTATCAACAGTCTTGATGTATGACAACAGTATAATCCAAGATGTCTTTGAATGAATTCACAAGATTCTAAACACTATTGTTTTAGTCCGTAAAGTCAATAATCAGTTTGTAATTACCGCGAATAATTTAAATAAATGATTCCTCTAAAATTATATCTGAACACAACAGTAAATGATTACACAACCTGAACTTAAAACGGGAATGAATAAGTTTGTTTACCACAACCTTATATAAAATCGAAGACAATAAAATGATCATGACGTGGGTTACAAATTCAATGTTGAAAACAGTCTAACGTTCTAGACAAAGCTAAACCCTGAACATAGATATCATTAAACAATTTATTTATAACTTACAACCATGACAAAAATCAATTCAAACAAATAATGCATTATATATCATGTACAAAGCTCAAGCACAAAATATAAATCAAATATACATAGCAATCTGTGATATAAAAAAAAAATTCCTTGATGCACGGCATATATATTAGTCTGGTTCCCAGCTTCGTATACTCTCTGCCATGTATACGGTCACAAAATTCAACTAATCCAGAGAAAACGATTAATTTTACTAGTTTCTCTAGCATGTCTGTGAAACCAATATTCAAATGTATGCGTTATAACAAACAGCTCTCGTGGCATATACGTATACACAAGCGACGAATCTTCCTCACCTACCATGAAAATAACGTAACGACATGCATCCATCCGCATAGTTATATATGATGATCTCTGATGCAGTAAATACTTATAAAGCTTCCTTCGAGTGCAAACTCTGTAAAAAGCATATATCAGCATCATATTTATTTTTGATATTCAAATCACGTTCATTCTATTGAAGACGTAATCGTACATTATCTTTTGTGTCTTACGCTTGCAAAATTGTCATGCTATCCATTTTAGTCCCCATGGAGGTCATATTACATTTACTATGTTGACAACAAAACCATTGGGGCGTAAACATTATCTTTATATCCATATTTCTATACCGTTCAGTATTAGTAACGAGGTTGGGAAGGATGTTTATGAACGGACCTAATTTTGAGTAAACAAATGGGGATGGGGAGAGGAGGTTGTCTGCAACAGGTGCTGGACAACAACCTAGTTCGGCACATGCTTGGACGCCCCATTACTTATATACAGTTTAATTTTGAATATATTGTTACACTAAGGTGTGCACTTTTCCGACAGACACAACCTTGAATATTATTAAGAAAAATGAAGCTCTAGCTGGGACTAGAATTATGCATAATGTCTTATGCCTTTTTATGTTGTTTGTTTAATTTTTAGCTTCATCTACCATTGCGAAAAGGTGTTCACCCATTATAGTGTGTGTGTGTGTGAGTGTGTGGTTTTGGATTTTTAACGTAACTTTAACAATGTGTCATTTCGCTACGATGTATGCGGTGTGGCCGTTTATAGTGATGTCTCGCAGTGGGTCATCATGCCGCAGACATGTAGCATGATATGCCCCACCCAGTCACATTATCCTAACACTAACCTTTTAATGCTGAGCGCCAAGTGAGGCAACTGTTAGTACCATTTTTATTTATAAGTCTTTGGTATGACACGTCTGGGGTTCCAACCCGCTACCTCCTGCATATGAGGCGGACGCTCAAACCACTAGCCCACCGGAGCGGTCACCCATTATTTTGTACTCTGCTCCAGTCAAGAAAACGGGAACCCATATACACAGTATTTGTTTTGAAAACGAAAACCAGTTTCGACAGATACTTTTTAAAGAGGATTTTAAAGTTGAAAATCTTTCTATAGTGATATGTCTTGCTCCAGAACCAACCCCTGCTCTTCAGCAATGATGTGCCCTGCTTGTGGTTTCAGTCTGTTGAGGATAATCTTAAGTATAACCTTGCTTATGTGACTGTTCGGAAGTGTTTTGGCAGCTGCTGATTCCCTTTCTTAGTGACTGTGATGATCAAAGAATGGGTCCGTGGGGAAGGCCATTCTGATTTTTTGCCAGATTTTGTTTCAGATTGTTGTGGGTACATCAATCTTGGAAGTTCCTCCTTCTTGAACATTTTCTTCTGATATATTGTCTACCACACCTGCCTTCCTTTTCTTTGTTGCAGCCTCTACTTCTTCCCCTGCGGATCGGGTGGTCAACCTCTGCTGTGGTCAGTGGAAAATTTAGCACAGTTTTGTCTCCTAATGTCTCCTGGTTGCAAAGCTCTGAACAGTATTCCGTCAATCTTTTAAGAATCTATTGGTCTTCTGTGAAACTCTTACCCATCCGCGTTGGTTTGATAAATGCACCGAGGCCACAGAAAACGGGATCACTGGTACAGTGTGTCTGTGTAAGGGAAATCTCTGCAACTACGCAGTTCCGTTGGGCAGCGCCATCATCGTAACGGCAGCATCGATCATTTTTTTTTATTGCTCTTCACTAATGAGAAGAAATGAACTGTGTGTGCTGTATTTTGCCCTTATTATGTTATATGTTATATCGACATATATTATTAATTATGTTTATCAATATAACTTGCTTCTGGATATAAAGACCGAAGTTCGAAACCGGTTGGTAGCTATTATGCAGCTAGCACCATATAATCTATGATGGGTCATGTATGTTAGATTATGATATTCAGCCATGTCAGGTAAGAAAATCCCTATTGGTCAATCAACCGACCGGTGGTCAATTAGCAAACTTCAGATGTGAATTCTTTGTAAACTGGTTTACTATGTCGGACAGCCAATCAAATGACGAAAAGAATATGCTTCCTGGACACAAGATAATTTTGGACAGAAGGAAAGGTGCAACCCACTGCACTTTTGTCTCGGCCTTTAAACATTTTCAATCAATTGCAACATTTTCACAGAGTATGTCTTCCTTTTTGCTTCCCATTATTCATTTCATCCAATAAACGATTTCCAATAAATGCTTTTGAATTTCTTTAAACTCTTAGTCCCACTCTCTCTGGCTTTTTAACAGAAAATACCGTGATACTTGGATATTAAAGAGTATTTGCTACATGAAAACTTCTTTTAGCGAAACTTGGAACACACACACACACACACACACACACGAGAAATAAAGTTCAACCCCTCTTTTTCTCCACCACCACCGTATATTTCAGGAACCAAACATTGATATTATATCTGCAAAGCAACATGCATATACACATACGGATACGTACCCATACGTACACGTACGCACATCCATCCATCCCTCCATCCGTCCACCCATAGAACGTGTATTACTGCGACAACGCAGAATCTACTATTTCAACTAATTTATACTTTTCCAACAGTTTAAGTTCTACCCGGGTTTTAAATCTGCAAATTAAAAAGAGGATTGTTTTGAAAATATTTGATCTCATTTCTAAAGTTTTCTCCCCGTATCAGTTTACTATCAGCAAGTAGTGTATTTAAATTTGAATTTTGAATCCCTTTATCGTTTTACAAATAGTCCGCTAAATTCAACGTTCCTCATCTGTTAGCAATGAATATGACTATTGGCCGTCTTTTGATTCGATCAACTTTGTAGCCCTCTTCCCATCTCTGCTCTCTGTGTAAAGTTATGTTGAATTTGTTGTCGTCTTTCTATGTTATTCTCCCACAACTCCACGGCAAATTCCAGATTTTCCTTGATAAAAATAACACTGTATTTATTACAAAACTATTCTCTACAGAACGAATATCTGTATTTGTGCCAAGATTTGTACAGTTTGTCTTTTTCTAAAACTAATTCATAAATTCAGTCTTTTGCAGAAACTTTATAAAAATCATTAGTGTATTGCTGAAAAGAACATCCGGGCATGTACCCATGCAAGCAAGGTCGTACATCCATCCATAGGTGTACACAATGCCTAAAAGTTTTTAATAGAATGATTTTCCAGATCAATATTTGCCACTAATGTGCTGCTATGCTTAAACTGACCACACACACACGCGCATATATATATATATATATATATATATATATATATATATATATATATATATACGCACGCGCGCGCTGAGTACGCCACGTACTTTCTTCCTGAGATCGAATAGAAAATCTTTTATCACTTCAATTAAAAATTTTTGTAAGATACTCGTATTTTTATGTTCTTTAATTTAATGGGGAAATATTGGGGGTTTTTTTATATTTAAATTTTTTTTTAAATATTTTTTTCTTCAATTTTACGTGTTATATTTGTATGATCATTGTTTGGGGTTTTTTTTCAGTGTAAAACATGGGTGCAGAACAGTGTGATCCGAACTCACACGCGACCTTTATCTGAACTCGTGGCCTAATTCGACCTTCTAACTTGAACATTCTTTCACAATAATTTAGATAAACATAAACTGCAATGTATATATTGTCTACAAAGACGAGCAATGGTTGTAATTAATTGTCTTGAAGCCGGGTCGTTTTGTACGGATCATTTCCTTGATATTTTTTGGAGTGTAAATAAATTACAGAACAAAGCGGAATCAACTACTCTTTTTTCCTCTTATCATCTGTCTGAAGTAATCTTAAGATAAGATGGACGTATTTGGTTTTACTTGTTCACATTTGTGTCATTGCACAAGCTATCTGCATTGCACAATTCAGACGCCGTGCATTGCCATCATCGTAACAGTTTTAGACACTCAAGGCTAACATGCGTTTAAACGTTATTTAAAGTTCTCGCTGAATATATCAGTGTACACCTAACATTTTACGCCCTATCTTTATTAAAGAAGAGTCTCAACGGGTGTTTTGTTATTTCAACGTTATTCAGTATTCACAGTACGCGTTTCACTACGGCTATCAAATTTAATTTAGAAATGTGAGAAAATGTATCCTTCATTATACAGTATAGGAAACATCCACATTGGGAATAAATATTATACATCAGACACTCGGGAAAGTCTGAGATATGTTATACATGAATGTTAGGTACCTTGTCAAGATAGAGGAAATGCATGACTAATTAAGTTATACATTATGTTCGCCTAACGATTCTCAGCAAAATAAGAAAGTCGTATCCATTTGTATAACCTCGGCTATTTCTACGATTGGATTGCCTGTGTGACTGATCAAGATGAGAATGAAAAAACAGTTCCACGCATTTGCGACATCTTGGTCAATTCTTGATTCGTAAATAAACCGTGGTGGTCACAATAAAAATTTGTGGCATACGATCTGAACATTTGCGACCTTTTCCGTCAACTCAAGAAAGAAACTTTGGATTTAATTAGTAGTCAATGAGAACTGTATTCTAAACTACTTGCTTTCACATGGAATAATATGACGTGGAAAGATACAAGGTCACAATCAAAACATTCTCCACCTTGTACTGTCGCAACACTCCGCCTAAAGAGGAATCGCCACATACGTCAAATTGATGGGCATTGCTACAACTACTTCCGAGGTTATTTCATGACCTGAACAAAATGGCCGAACTATGATCCAATCTCAATGGCATATATACGAGGTATGATCCGTAGAACTGACGTCGAAGTTGTGAATGCTTTATTCTGACTGGGGACAATTGTGGATATCTTCTGCGAGCATATAAATGCAAGCATCTCCCTGATTTCAATGACCATTTGAGCTTTTTTATTGTTGTTGTTGCATGGTTTAACGCCATTTTTCAGCACACGATAGGCTATTAGTATTAATGGTGGAGGAAGAACCCGGGAAAATCCCGGAAAGAACCACCGACCCACAAGAAGCTACTGGCAAGCTTTCTCACATACCCACATTAGCCAAATCCGAGACTCGAACTCACGCAGACAGAGGTGAGATGGCAGTGATCCGTAACGGATAGCGCTTTAGACCACTCGGCCACGCGGGGCCCCTGAGCTTTCTTAACGATATTCAGTATAAACCTTAAGTGCAACACACATACCTACTAAAACAAGTGAATGATGTTAAGTGTCCCACAAACAAGACATTTCGCACTGATCGATCTAACTAAATGTACAGCGTCTTTATTCCGAGTGGAAATGTGTATTTCAAATTCATATTGGTATTATTATTTGTAAATGGTAAATAGATTCCAGATCAAAGTTGAATCAAGGACTATATCATTATTTTTCGTTTGTCTCCAATAATCGTATGGTTAACAGTGGACTTCAATTTTTGCTGTACACACTTCGGATGTTGTGTTTTGCCATGACCTTAGACGTCCCTACCAATGTGCCTTGAACACAAAAATTGTGTTTAAACATTATTCAAAGCGAACACAAACCCCAACCTTTTACGCTGTATTTTATTGGCGTGAAATTTTCAATTGGTTTTATCATGTTTGAAAGTTACACAGGCATGTACCATACGCCACTTTGACTTCAACCCCTACTTTTCATTCAGGAACGGGAGGAGAATAATCTTTTCTTTGCGTATCAGTATCAGACAGGAAAATTGTGACCACATGAATTTTTTTTTGTGTGTGTATAACAAAATAGGCTTTTCTGAGTGTCTGAGGCAGAATCCAGGAGCTAGCTTGGAAGGAGTTTTCCTATCCCACACTGACACAATGGAAGGAATTTATTATCCCCGTTCTGCTTGATAGTTTAGCTCATTAACGCAAACAGGGCCAGCAGGATTGGGGTGGGGTCGCAATACAATTGCCCTACACCGGACACTCAAGATGGAGCAGGCCTGGAAAAAAAAAAGAGTTGAAAAACTAGTGCTTTATTATTATTACCGACTGAGTTTAAAATTCGGACAAATATCGCGCGACTTTGTAATGAGGATTTAGCCTCGTTCTATTGCACTACTTTAAATAATCTCGACCCCAAATGTTGAATAATTTATCATTATAAGTTTGTATGTTTCTTTTTTCTCAGAAGAAATAATTTATCGACATGTACATAGATCCAAGCATACGTGCATACATATTACTTGCTGGATTCGAAATGCGAAACCCGATATTTTGAACACTTAGCTTATGTAAGCACTTTCTTTTAGTCTCGCTAATGGTCGTGATAGTCAATGTACATGATACCATTGGGAGACAAATATGTATTACTTTTGAACGTCATATATACAAAATATTAAAGGGCAACAAATACACATGAACCATTTAACCACTGAGCCACGTTTCCCAAGTGGACGTTGTTGGATATGACTGTAAGTCGTTTTACCTTCTGACGAAAGTAAATGGGTGAAGCAAACTATGTTTCCATTTCTTTTGTTCAACCCATTTTTCATGCATTTTAAATTTCCTTCCAATATTTTCCACAGAATATACCCAACGGGTACAACAATTATTGATACTTATTTACTGTACAAAGATGCCACCTTCACCGGACCGCTCCGATGGCCTCGTGGTTCTAACATCTCTCGGATGCGGAAAGTGGCAGGTTCGAAGTCCGGCCCAGTCATTCCAAATACTTATAAAAATGGCACTAACAGCTGCCTCGCTTGACGCTCAGCATTAAAAAGCTTGTGTTAGGACTGGTCCGCCTGGTGTCAGGATAAGGTGGCTGGGTGGGACATCATGCCATATGTCTGCGGCACGATCTCCCAGTGCTAGATATCACTATAAACTGCCGCACTGCAGACATTGTAGTGATATGACTGGAGAAAAAAATTTAATTCTACGTTATAACACACACACACACACACACACACACAAAGATGCCACCAAGAGGTAACAAAATATATGTAGTCGCCTATACAAACCATTATAAGCTAGAGAGCTATAATTCGCTACAAGCGGGAATCGACCGCATGCAACGAGTAAGAGCAACTATCGCCTAGCTCTCATCCATCACGAGGGCGGAATTTGACAGTGACATGCACAAACCCACTGGATTACTGCTGAGAAATGCAACTTATATATATGAAACTATAATTAAAAACTTATAGATATACCAAACAAGACAATTGCCAATCTGTTTTTGTTCAAGGAAAGAATTGGAACCCTGGAACCGGCTACATTAAATCGGTGTAATTATATATACATGTATTTCATACAATCACCTGTCCTAAAATATAATGTTAGGATCCAGGTATATACGTTTCCTTCTCCGTAAGCTTTTTAGACTCAAATCTGCTTTGAAAACTAAGCCAATCCACAGCCACTAGGACGTTTGAAATTGAGAATATTGAATAAGCTGGTTATCCGCCTTAAGTTACAAATATACAGATAACAGACATAATACATGGTATTTAATCAATATCATCTCACAGCCGAAAGACGAAAAAGTTTTAAGTTCTTCTCATTTTTCTAAGAATGAAAGACGATAGCAGTGATATTAGAATGAAGGTGTGTTATAGAAAACTTCCGTGTTTTACGGTGTTCTATTAATAACACATGCCCCAGCAACGAATGGGGCGCTCGCGAAAATAGTGTGTGTGTGTGTGTGTGTGTGTGTGTGTGTGAAAGAGAGAGAGAGAGAGTAGCAGCAGTAAGTTTACACACGACAAAGTGGCTTACTAAGCTTTCGCTTACACATCTACACAGAAATTTATAAAATCGAATCGGGGTGGGGGGAACCCCGCCAGTTTTGAAGATTGTTCGTTTTTATTCTTGAAATTGTCGCATCAAAATATAAAGTAAACAGAGAGATACCAATGTTTATCTATAATAAAGAACAAATATAAAACATATGCACACGTTTAATCTTTGTTACTTTGTCTCGGTCGACAATGGCCCGAATTACTAGTATTCTACTTACTGTGGCACAAGTGGGAAGCTGGAATTGTCTTTGTCAGTATGCCTGCTTTGGTTATCGTCGCTGTGCCATGAAAAACCAACCGAACTTTCCAACATTAAATTTACAGTCAGTAAGAAACATTGATGTCACTTTCAAAAGTACTCTCATTACATCCAAATTTATTTGAACATATGCAAGGCTGGATATACAAGGCTTCATATCTGAAGCCGAGACCCATCAACTGAATTTGCAGTTTTCTTTCGTTTGATACAACTAATACACATGACAACTTGAGTAGGTTCTACTATAAATTTTGCATCTATGTCCTCTCATTAAGTTCTACTACACCGCTCCGGTGGCCTAGTGGTTAGAGCGTCCGCCTCGGATGCGGGAGGTCGTGGAATCGATCCTTGGCCGAGTCATACCAGAGACTTAAAAAATGGTACTACCAGCTCGCTTGGCGTTCAGCATTAAGAGGTTAGTGTTAGGACTGGTACGCCTGGTGTCAGGATAATGTGACTGGGTGGGACATCATGCTATATGTCTGCGGCATGATGCCCCAGTGCTAGACATCACTATAAAATGCCACATTGCAGACATCGTAGCGATATGACTGAAAAATTGTTAAAGCTACGTTAAAAATCAAAATCACATCACATCAGGTTCTACTATAAAGTTTTCAGCTCTGTCTTCTCATTAGGTTATATTATAAAGTTTTCAGCTCTGTCCTCTCATTAAGTACTGCATAACTATGTTTATAAACAATTACTGAAAACTATACAAGCAGATATATGTTACTCAAGTAGTCACCCCATCATAAACACCTAATTAACTGCTTGGAACCATAATATAATCTGAATTACCTAACGGCACGAAATTAGATAGAAATCTGTCTTCATGAGTTTTGAGAAAGGTCTCATTTTGACATTCAACGATATTTTCCCTGTCCAAATTTGACAAAGATCGATCAATGCATCAATGGTGTAGGAATATATACCTACTGACAATATTTAAAATATATTACCTATCTAT
Organism: Sinohyriopsis cumingii; assembly: GCA_028554795.2. Taxonomy (NCBI): domain Eukaryota; kingdom Metazoa; phylum Mollusca; class Bivalvia; order Unionida; family Unionidae; genus Sinohyriopsis; species Sinohyriopsis cumingii. The sequence continues at coordinate 102,697,583 of CM068835.1, read as the reverse complement.
GGTCTAAAAATAAGTAAGGAAATGAGCGATAAACAACAAGCTTTGTAAAAATTAACAAATAATTTATTTCCCAGGAATACTAATTAAAACAAGAAATTACGGTATTGCGAATGAAATCCCAAATAATCCTAGAATGACAGACAAAAGTCATAATAATTAAAGTTCTGAATAAACTTTAGTGGCAATCCAAATGAAATCAATCGCTGAAAGTGTTTATGTACCTGAAATAGCCCGTAAAGTGTTGATGTGCCAACATTATTTTGTTCCATCACAATAACACAATCCAAGGATTAAATTATTATTTTCAAATATCGCTTTAAATTCTAGTCTCTCTGTTATCAAAGCACTGTTATATTTCCAGAGAAGAAATAATTTGAATAATTTCAAACAAATACTGCACACAATAATATCTTGATTCTGCTCAGATGTTAAAGCATGAATGAATAATCGTTCCAGTATCAAGACTGTGTAATCTTCTACTTGACCTCTGGTCACAGTCAACATTTTTTTTAAATTTCTTAATGTTTACAAAATAAAATATTTGTTATAATTAGGTCTGTTGGTAAAATAATAACATAGAATCTAGAATTTGTCAGGTGCGCTAAGTAATATGTAGGCGAATTCCAATAACCTAAGCCAATATCCAAATAAACATGTTTATTAATTAATTATAATTCTAACGGTGAAGTTCTTGTCAAAGTATTCTGGCATTTTTTGAGAGGTTGGACTATAAACAAAGCAGTGTACATTGCGTCACAGATTTCAGTACGAGATTATCATCAATGCCTCATTACTCACTGTGTACTGTCGCCTGAATGCACATATACCACCACACCATAACAACAACGTCTAAAGAATAATCAAATATCATTAAATCAACACCAAGAATGCGTAAATTTAACTCTTGTATCTCCACCAAGACGAAAGAGGAAATAAATGCTCTAAAAATTGACTGGGACTACATTGGTGGGTACTCAACCGGAAATAATATGAAGATCTGATTCCATATACCTTCGTTGACAAATGCTTCACACTTCCGATCCTCGCGAGGCTGTATAGAGAGAGAGAGAGAGAGAGAGCAGCCTCGCTCTTAGTGAAAGTACTGAATCTGTGATACTTTTTCCAATGATGCACCGCATTCAGCAGCCTGGTTCCATGCTTTGTTTGCTTTCAGCTGCGTACTCCGTAACACCATGAAGCTAATCGGGATATACAGATTTTATTAGTAAATGGGCTTGTAAATTTAGGTCGGACACCAAGGAAATTAAATATCAAATGAATTGCTTAAGAGACAGGCCTGAAAGTGGTTGTATAATGTTCATTATATCCCATTAATATATAGATTATTATAATACATTGATAGTACGTAATTTGAACGTTTTGAATACAGATGAGATCTAAACTGCACTAAGGTCTGTCTAGTGGATTGCAATTCCGTATACCATGTTTCCTTTGATTTTCTCCTATGTCTTGACATCCTCCTTGCCTGTGAAACCATTACTCAAATTTTTGCATTATAATTAACATCACTCGTGACAAATAAAATACACAAGCGACGAATCTTCATCACTTAGTATGAAAATAACGTTATAACGATATGCATCAGACGGTTAATTGTATAATGCATATGTCCCGCTGAAATAAATACTTATGTAGGTTCTGGCTAGTGCAACCTCTCTAAAACGCATATATGGCAACCATGTTTACTTTTGATACGCAAATCATCTACATTGTATTGATGAAGTAATCTTGAATGAATTATTTAGTGTTTAGATTGCAAAATGGTCTTAATATCCATATTACGTCATTTTACATTTACTATGTTGACGACTTAACCCTTGGGGCGCAAACAGTATGTTCATATATCTATATATTATACAGTGTTAGTAACGGGGTTGGGGAGGGTGTGTATGAAGGGACCCCGTTTTGAGTGAAAGGAAAAAGGAGATTTGGGAAGAGGATGTTGTCTGTAAGAGGTTTTTGGACACCTACCTAGTTCCGTACATGTTTAGATACCCAATTATTTATATACGGTTTGATTTTTTGAATACACGTGACTCTAAGATGTGCACTATGCCGATGTGTTCCACATACCACATTACGGATAGACAGTTTGATTTTGAATACATTATTTTTTTACGATAAGTACTAAGCCGACAAACACATGCATTAATATAAATAAGAATACTGTTACCATGATTTCCAAAAGTGGATGTCCTGATGTACCAATAGTCTTGAATAAGTTGATGTACCAACAGTCTTGATGTATGACAACAGTATAATCCAAGATGTCTTTGAATGAATTCACAAGATTCTAAACACTATTGTTTTAGTCCGTAAAGTCAATAATCAGTTTGTAATTACCGCGAATAATTTAAATAAATGATTCCTCTCAAATTATATATGAACACAACAGTAAATGATTACACAACCTGAACTTAAAACGGGAATGAATAAGTTTGTTTACCACAACCTTATATAAAATCGAAGACAATAAAATGATCATGATGTGGGTTACAAATTCAATGTTGAAAACAGTCTAACGTTCTAGACAAAGCTAAACCCTGAACATAGATATCATTAAACAATTTATTTATAACTTACAACCATGACAAAAATCAATTCAAACAAATAATGCATTATATATCATGTACAAAGCTCAAGCACAAAATATAAATCAAATATACATAGCAATCTGTGATATAAAAAAAATTCCTTGATGCACCGCATATATATTAGTCTGGTTCCCAGCTTCGTATACTCTCTGCCATGTATACGGTCACAAAATTCAACTAATCCAGAGAAAACGATTAATTTTACTAGTTTCTCTAGCATGTCTGTGAAACCAATATTCAAATGTATGCGTTATAACAAACAGCTCTCGTGGCATATACGTATACACAAGCGACGAATCTTCCTCACCTACCATGAAAATAACGTAACGACATGCATCCATCCGCATAGTTATATATAATGATCTCTGATGCAGTAAATACTTATAAAGCTTCCTTCGAGTGCAAACTCTGTAAAAAGCATATATCAGCATCATATTTATTTTTGATATTCAAATCACGTTCATTCTATTGAAGACGTAATCGTACATTATCTTTTGTGTCTTACGCTTGCAAAATTGTCATGCTATCCATTTTAGTCCCCATGGAGGTCATATTACATTTACTATGTTGACAACAAAACCATTGGGGCGTAAACATTATCTTTATATCCATATTTCTATACCGTTCAGTATTAGTAACGAGGTTGGGAAGGATGTTTATGAACGGACCTAATTTTGAGTAAACAAATGGGGATGGGGAGAGGAGGTTGTCTGCAACAGGTGCTGGACAACAACCTAGTTCGGCACATGCTTGGACGCACCATTACTTATATACAGTTTAATTTTGAATATATTGTGACACTAAGGTGTGTACTTTTCCGACAGACACAACCTTGAATATTATTAAGAAAAATGAAGCTCTAGCTGGGACTAGAATTATGCATAATGTCTTATGCCTTTTTATGTTGTTTGTTTAATTTTTAGCTTCATCTACCATTGCGAAAAGGTGTTCACCCATTATAGTGTGTGTGTGTGTGAGTGTGTGGTTTTGGATTTTTAACGTAACTTTAACAATGTGTCATTTCGCTACGATGTATGCGGTGTGGCCGTTTATAGTGATGTCTCGCAGTGGGGCATCATGCCGCAGACATGTAGCATGATATGCCCCACCCAGTCACATTATCCTAACACTAACCTTTTAATGCTGAGCGCCAAGTGAGACAACTGTTAGTACCATTTTTATTTATAAGTCTTTGGTATGACACGTCTGGGGTTCCAACCCGCTACCTCCTGCATATCAGGCGGACGCTCAAACCACTAGGCCACCGGAGCGGTCACCCATTATTTTGTACTCTGCTTCAGTCAAGAAAACGGGAACCCATATACACAGTATTTGTTTTGAAAATGAAAACCAGTTTCGACAGATCTTGAAACCGAAATCGCCAACTCTGAACATCAACACCACCGTTGAATTGTGCGTGTCCCAACTTGGACCCACGTAGATAGGAGATGTGTTGCAAATGATCGTGACCTTGCTATGCATTCACACGTAATTACATTCCACAAATCAACTAATTCTACCATATGTAAATTCCCTTGCAAATGACTATGACCAAGCAGAGAGGAGCGAGAGAAATTAATTCAAGAATCTGCCTGTCGCCCAAATTTTCGTTGCACTGATGTCCGCACAAAATATTGATGGTGATGATAATGATGAATACATAGATTTTGCAGACTCAAGTAAAAACGCTTGATAGGGCTAACAATACATGCACGGATAAAGCCAAAACTGAATTATGTTTTAAAATAACTAATGCGAAGCTTAGGCCTACAATTTAAAATTGACCAACATTGCTCCTTTTTCACCTATAATCTAGACACTTGGCGGGGAATTCCATTATTCTATAAAGGATCAACGAAGCGTAACGCGCATGGATGGTTGAAATACAGCTTTGATAAATTAGCGGTGAGTAGTTACCATCATGTCCGTATATGGATATAAAATCTGAAACCATCGCATATTTGGTATTTGTTGTAATTTAATGAGGGTAGTTAAGTCAGATTTCCAGATTTTATAAATATCCGCATTTTGTTCTTGCTGTCTTGAAAAGTTTACACTACGAGCTGATTATACGTGCTACATTAAATATCATTTGGACCTAATATTTTAACGAGAATTATAACTTTGTACATTTGATTTTTTGCGACATTAAAGACCACGGAGTCAAACATGGACTTGGGTCATTATTTCGGATCGACACAGTTTTATTGATAGTTTAGTGGCGAAAAGAAGTAATAGTTAAATACATTGATATTTGTTTATTGTCCAAAACATTGTATAGTGTACGAGGTAACCAACCAACCCGGACGTGGGGAATGCTGAGCAAATACAGGTATGACTGTGGGTTTAATCGAATGACAATGCATAAATTACAATGCCTATACCTGCTATCCTTATAGGAAATTTTAGCATTGATATTTTACTTGTTGTAAACATATACTGTAACAATCGTGTCCTTGTGGGTAAAAATCGAGAAACCAATGCGTAGGTTATATGTGTTTTAATTTAAAATGTCAAGTGTATCTTCCCATATTTTAAATTGTATCAGAATGTTCCAGCTCTGGTAACAATATCAAGAGAGTGAAAGAAAGGGCATGTGTTTGACACGGAGTATCACAGCAAGCGTCCAAACGGTAAAACAGGTTCCAACGTTTTCACTTGTGAATCTACATGGCGATTTTAAAATAAAACAGGACACCGCCATTTTTGAAAACTGATGTGTTTTTCTTATTCTTCAATTCAGCATCAAAACGTCCTTGATTCGATGATCATACTCCGACATAATTTTTGTTCTAGGGACAAACGTGCCAGTCAAATGTAATTCAACAACCATTCGTGTAAATCCTACTAACCCAGAGATGTAAACAGTTGCCTGGCTACCTGAAAATAAATGTCGCGACAAGCGCTACTATGAATAACATCTCAAAATCGAAATGGTTAAAGGGTGACTAAAAGCGTGTCAATTTGATTTAATACAACATAACTTTTAAATACGCACGAGGCCCATAATTTGTTTGAGCCGCCATGTCACATACAAACATTCCAACTAGTCATTTACTGTCAAAATGAACGTAGTAAAGAGGGGTTGGTGTATTGTTGGTTCAGTCTAAAAGCTATGATTTTTTAGAAGGAATTAACCTGAATACCTTAATTATAATCTGACAAGTTTTATGCACACAAAATATTATTCTTTATTTTTTATTTTTTATTAATAATGAGGAAAATATTTTCATTGTTCCTGCAATAGTTGATCCTATGAAAATTCACAGCAACAAAAAAACCTGTCCAGTGAGACGATATGAAACTGTGTCATTATTTTCAGTCTTCTCAAATTTCATTCACTGTGCTAAATGCAATATAGTCCTTATTCACTGTGCTAAATGCAATATAGTCCTTATTCACTGTGCTAAATGCAATATAGTCCTTATTCATTGTGCTAAATGCAATATAGTCCTTATTCAAAGTGCTAAATGCAGTATAGTCCTTATTCACTGTGCTAAATGCAATATAGTCCTTATTCACTGTACTAAATGCAATACAGTCCTTATTCACTGTACTAAATGCAATATAGTTCTTATTCAATGTGCTAAATGCAGTATAGTCCTTATTCAATGTGCTAAATGCAGTATAGTCTTTATTCAATGTGCTAAATGCAGGATAGTCCTTATTTTAGTAACTTAATCTCGCAGATTAAGATAATCAAAACACCCGGCCTATAAATGGTTTCACGGTTACAAAGGAGTTACTGATCGTAGCGCCTAAAATTACCTCCCTTAGCTCCAATGTGCCTGCCTACAAAATATGTCCAGTTCCGGATAGTTCACCGTTCTACACTTGGTTAGCGAAACATAAAGTCAACAATGGAAAGTATCTTAGCTGTACTACAGTTCATTATGGTTAAACCAATGAATCAGTTATATATGTCAAACATCTTTTATTCATACTAGGAGAATACTTACAGACACTAACTCAGATAATTAGGTTCAGTGTCCATACTTACATTATATAAGCTAATTAAATAATATTTACTTTCCATACTTAAATGAAATCGAAAAATTAAATTAAATACACTGTCCATACCTGATAATATAGATTCATTATCCATAATTTCAGATACATTTGAAGGAACATTTCACTTTGCTCTCCGATTTTAAACATTTATTGCACATTTTTCGTTATATAACTTTAACGAAAACAATCTAAACAATTGGCATTTTTCATACGTTGATATATCCTTCTTTCTGAGTTATTTTCGCAAGGCTAACAGTTCTTTTATAATACCAGTTAAGATAGTTATAACACAAGTTCGATAAGAAAGTTATAACATGAATTCCATATGTCAGCTGATTTGTAATGCTGAATATTCTAAACCAGAGACGTTTGTTTTCTATATAAAACAAATGGAACACAGTATTTTAATGTATTCAGAAGAACTTAACAAAGCAATAATTACATTGACTATCATAACAATAAATTAGTGTAATTAATGCAGACGTAATATGTATTCATATTTGGTTGTAAATATCGTACAATATTCAGATTAAATAACATGCCCAATGACGTTTTTTTCTTTTTGTTTAATTTTCTTTTTGACGTTTTAAACATCAAATATCGGACGGTACATGCAGTAACTTTCAGCATGATTTATCTTTGCTTATGCTGACACGTAATAACTCTCAAATTTGCTGGGATCTTTAGACAACATTTCTGATTGCAAATTCATCTAGAACAGCCTTCTTCAAATTAGTTTATTTCTGATTCACTTTCCTTGCATCAAATATGTAAGTTTTAAAGATCCAGTTATTTCACAGATTCCGTCATATTACTTTGGTTCGCCTTTTAAATCAATATTGATTCACGTGACCGGATGTAAAATTGCAAACAGTATGATTTAAAAAAGAGACTGCTTGTAAGAACATACTCTACAAGTCAATAATAAATGGATACTCACAAATATTCATATGTGTTGTCTTTATGTTAAAATGATTTCCATATTTCAAAAATTAAAATGTGCACAGTCAAGTTAATTTCTCATTAGTACTATACTTGGTGCTGAAATGTTACATATGTGGAATTGAAAAGTCACAATTTTTTTCATGTATTATCTCTCTTCTTCTAGTGACAGACTGCTATTTTTCTTGAAGTTCTCTCTGTCTTTCTCGCGTGGACCTAAAAATCATGAAAAGAACACATGCAGAAAGTTTCTTTAGCTGCAAGAAAAAACATAGATTTCCTAAGGAGCCAGCCGCAGTTGCTGCGAAGATTTTACATGCAAAGATGTATACGAATCAACTTTATCTGAGTCATATACAGTCCGGTATGATTAACATGTTCCTGTTCATGTTGTGTTCATGAACGCAGTGAATGATTCCTGATCAGTGTATGTGCATAATATGCTTTGTGTGCATTTTATACACACTTCAATATGCACTTTTATTGACACTAGCTTTGAAAAAACGAAATACCTTTTAGAGATTCAATTCAAGACACTATTGAATGAATAACATCTGGCACTCTCGTTGTATGATTTTTCTTTTTGGTGTCTAAGTTTGTCTATGTCTATGTCTATCCGTATATCTATGTCTTTACATATGTATATGCCTCTGCATATGTCTATCCCTATGCTTAAGCCTATTCTTATATCTATGTATATGTCTATGCATATGCCTATGTATATGTCAATGCCTATGTCTATGTAAATGCTTATGCCTATCCCTATGTCTGAGTCTATGTCTATTTTTCTTCCTATGTAATTAATAAAACCTGGCACTCTCGTTGTATGTATATGTCAATGCCTATGTCTATGTACATGTCTATGCCAATCCATATGTCTATGTCAATGCCTGTTTTTGCTTATGTCTATGTCAGTGTCAATGCTTATGCCTATGCATATGTCTTTGTCTTTGCCTATGCCTATACCTACATCAATGACTATGTCTATGCTTATGTCTATGTCAGTGTCAATGCCTATGTCTATGCTTATGTCTATGAATATGCCTATGCCTATAAATATGTCTCTGTCTATGAATATGTATATGTATATGTCTATGTCTATGTTGTCAGCAACAGCTAAAACTTAAAACCTCTAACCATCATCATTCTCATTTGTTCCTATAAACGATTTTTTCGCCATGAACAGGTTTCACCCCATGACCATATAAGCTATTTTGACCCTATAATACCATCCCCATTTTTAATGCATGGCCGCCCATATAATATACGACCAAATATCGCACACACACACACACACACACACACACACACACACCTTCCCAGGATGTTAACCTATGGACCCATCAGTTCCAGATTAAGCTAGTGCGGGGCCTGTAGCATATGTTATAAAGAGGCCCTAAATTTTTATTTTAAAAAAAAATACACATTAATACATCCTTACGGACATGTTTTCGGACGTAGACAAATTTGGGAACATTCAATCAATTACATGCACATTCACTCACACCGAAAAAAATGCATGCATGCATGCATACATACATACATACATACATACTTCATCGGGAATAATTTTCGCATAATAATCAAGAAGGAAATGACGAACGACTAGCACTGAGTTATCTCCCGTACCACATCTAATTAGCTGTAATTCGGTATACACAAATGCGGAAAGGCAGGTATATATAAAGTCCTTCATTTTATATGATAGATTATTATTTGTTTAACGTAATAAACTGAAATTCTGTTCCTTGGTAAATTGTGATATATAACTTTTTATTAAATAGTTCACATAAGTTTCAATAATAAAACCAAACACTTAAAGTTCTGTATCAAACTGAATCAATCAGATCTCCATAGCCCTTAGGTGAACTTTGGAGTTCCCTCTTAGCAAACCTTTAGTGACCTAACATGTAAAGCGTTGCAAGTCCTGTTAGAGAGTGTTCCTGTAAATAGTCTAACATGTAAAGTGTTACAAGTCCTGTTAGAGAGTGTTCCTGTAAATAGCCTAACAAGTAAAGCGTTGCAAGTCTTGTTAGAGAGTGTTCCTGTAAATAGTCTAACATGTAAAGTGTTACAAGTCCTGTTAGAGAGTGTTCCTGTAAATAGCCTAACATGTAAAGCGTTGCAAGTCCTGTTAGAGAGTGTTCCTGTAAATAGCCTAACATATAAAGAGTTGCAAGTCCTGTTAGAGAGCGTTCCTGAAAAGCGTTGCAGGTCCTGTTAGAGAGCGTTCCTGTAAATAGCCTAACATGTAAAGCGTTGCAAGTCCTGTTAGAGAGCGTTCCTGTAAATAGCCTAGCATGTAAAGCGTTGCAAGTCCTGTTAGAGAGCGTTCCTGTAAATAGTCTAACGTGTAAAGCGTTACAAGTCCTGTTTAAGAGCGTTCCTGTAAATAGTCTAACGTGTAAAGCGTTACAAGTCATGTTAGAGAGCGTTCCTGTAAAGAGTCTAACGTGTAAAGCGTTGCAAGTCCTGTTAGAGAGTGTTTCTGTAAATAGTCTAACGTGCAAAACATTACAAGTCCTGTTAGAGAGCGTTCCTGTAAATAGCCTAACATGTAAAGCGTTGCAAGTCCTGTTAGAGAGTGTTCCTGTAAATCACGATAGTGTTCTGAATATGAATGATGTGTGTCTCTTTCAGAAATTTTAAAGTTGTTGTTTGATTGGTAAACCACAAAGTTAAAGACTCATTGTGTCATATCGATGGGTTTATTTTATTTTGTTTTGTTTTGTTTACAGATGATCATTCGTGGATAATATCATGTAAGTGTATTTGCATCTAGGTAATGTAATAAATATGGAGTATGCGCATTTGGCTATAGTGCCCCGTTTTAAGGAATTCTTAGATTTGTGTGATTAGGCTACTTGTGCGATTATTGGAATTCGGCACAATGGAAATATTCCTAGCCCGAAATAATCAGCCAATTATTAGGAGCAAACGTCGCGGAGTGAAGTGTTAGTTAGTTTCCATGATGCCATGATTCACTAGTAGTGAATTCCGGCCAAAACCGAATGAATGTCCCTGTCGTAAGATACTCCTTATTAAAATCTCGTGGTGTACATTGGTGTTGGGACTACAAGGGCAGTATTTACGGTAGGAAACCGGTAAATTACACAAAGGAATAAATAAGAAGGGACTTGGCAGATACAGTTTGTGTCGCCATGTGGGCAAATGTGGTGCAGTTTTATTGGCGAAATGTGCCTGAAAAGCATGCATTGACTGGCCTAAGGTGGCGAAGTTAAAATAGTTCCCAGTGTTAGGGGATACTCGTATATTTTCTAAGGCGTGAACGGTTGGCGGTACGGAAACATGACAAAGATAAAACATGCAGATGTGTGGTTGATAGATACTTGGCAGTTTGTTTTATCTGTGGTCTTGTATTAATTAGAGTAAAATTTAGGTATAGAATGGACTCGTCGGGCTTTCTAATTTACAACTGAAGTTGTATGGAAGTCTTTGGAAAGCCGGGGTAAACTTATGACTTCTAGCGAGAATCGCGCCATGGTTTGACAACCACTCGGTCAAGTAAATACCCGTGTGCGTGTAACAGTATTATATATGCAAAATACAGTAAAAACAGGCATGGTTTACAACCCAAAACCACTACGGCATATTTTTTGACGTTTCGTAGCTACCATTCTGGAATCACTTCAAGCGTGAAACTCAGGATTACGTTCTAAACCTAAACTAAGAAACTAAAATACATTGAAGTTAAATAGGACACTTCAATTAAATGTAAGTCAAATATGGCACTTCAGGTAGGTAAAAAAAACCGGGCAATTCAGTTAAATATAAGTCAAACTGTGAATTAAATAAAATATAAGTCAGCTAGGGCGAGTCAGTTAAATCTAAGTCAATTAGGGAATTCAATTAAATATGTTAAATAAGGCGAGTCAATTAAATCTAACTCAAATCGGGCGAGTAAATTAAATATAAGTCAATAGGGCAATTCAATTAAATTTGTCATTGAAAGCTAGTTGAAGAATTTTGATAAGATAATTCTGAAACTTCTATGATTCAGATTCTATTTTGATTGAAGGCACATAAAGTTTAATTATTTTTTAATCAGTTTATGAACATAGATTTGAGTTTTGTTCTCGACGAATTTCAAGAATGAATGTCGTGCATCGACAAATCGAAGAAAGAAATTATAGAAAATGAAGAGTTAAATAAACAAAGGGCCTCGTCAGGCTTGAGATCGCTCATGCTTTCTGTTAAATTTGGTTAAATTCGGTAAGGAAATGTTAAAGAATAACTTGAATAAAATTAATTTTAATATTGCGTTATTAATTGCTAGCGTGAAATACCTCAATGCCAGAAATTCTCATGAATTTTATCGAATTTGGTAAAGTTGTTTCTATTGGAAATGATCATTTTGAGCTACCAATGAAATTTAATAATTTTGACAAAGGCGGCCATATTTAATTTTGGATCGGTCTTATGTTACGTGTTTAGGATCGAATAAACAGTAACACAAGAACGAGTGAAAACAACAAGCTCTGAAAAACATAATAATTTATTTCTCTCTAAAAATTCTTTAAAACTGAAAAAATATATGAACTTACGGTTTTAAGAATTAAATCCAAAAATAATCCAAGAATAATCCACGAATAAAATTTTAGAAGTCTTAATAATAAAACGTTCTAATGATTTCAAGTCCCGACGAAGAATCCAAGATGGAAGACGATGACGTATAATGTAACCAGTAGTGTGTTGAAGTCTACAGTTCCTTGTAAAATCAAGAAATATAACTCCGGTTTTGGAAATCCGAATAAATTTTATAAGAGTTGTCTTTGTTCAGGAATTTCATATGAGCACACGTATTTTTCCAGGAAAAAAAAAATTAATCCGTTTGAATCCTATTAATTAGAAATAACTCTAAACGGCACAACAGTCACTTTCCAGTGTAAGACCCCAACTGGGATTATTTCTACAAAACAAAGGTTATATCGTATTCTAAAAAGCAGATTCAAAATTCCCCAAGTTGCGAAATCGAAAAGGGAGGTCACGTGATCGTCTTTATAAACCATACGCCTAACAAGACCCTAACGAACACCAATCGTTTTACTCTAAGAAATACAATTTTTACCAATTGTTTACATCTAAAACCACGTAGTCCCATCATGATATCGACAACAACCAATCATTTTAACATAAAAATTATAACTTTTTTACGTGGCTACTACTAACTTTGAATCAAGGTCAGGATCCAGGTCAACACCTGGTGTTTACTAAAACGAACAGCCAAGGTCACAATTGTTACACATATCTGATTTAATTCCTATTTATTTTAATTTAAATGTTTGTCAGTTTTAAATTTGTATTCTATTATATGCTATTATAATGTAAATGCATTCACTGGAGATGATATTTTTCCAGAAAATCTGTTGAACTTAATAATTCTTTCATAAACACCACGTGTTGCCCTGGATGATTACCTTGATTCATAATTAGTAAACAAAGTTCCATTTTTATTTTAAAATGATTGGTTGTTGTCAAGGTCATGATGTGGCTTTGGGGTTAAGATGTAAACAACTTTTATTTATTTCTTAGAGGAAAAGAATGGTTTTCGTCAGGGTCATTTTTGGTGTAGGTGACATAAACACGGTCACGTGACCCATCGACCCTTTGATCTCGCAATTCTGGTTTATCCATAACTACGCAGTTGTTATTTTTAATAGAGATGTGTTGAGAGAGATTTCTCAGTTTTGGACTTTTACGCTTGGTAGCAAGTTGTTTACTTTGTTGGAGCCAGATTTTTAAGTTAATTATCTTCAGATTATTTGGATTTCAAAAGGATTAATTCTTTATTCTCTGGAAATATTTGAAGAGTGTTCATATAGAATTTTTGGAAAGACATTGCTTTCAAGTTTTATTCTGATTCCCAACACAGGAGTGTTATTTACAAGGAACTGTAAACGACAACATTGTATAGGATACGGCTTACGTCATCGCCTTCCATCTTGGATTCTTCGTCGGGACTCGAACTTGAATTCAGTAGAACATTTTATTATTAGGACTTTTGTAATTTAAGTCGTGAATTATTCTTGGATTTTTTTTTTGTTTGTGATTTGATTCTTGAAACCGTAAGTTCTTATTTTTTCATTTTTACAGAATTTTTACGGGGAAATAAATTATTTGTTAAATTTTAAAAAGCTTGTTGTTTTCACTCTTTCTGTGTTACTGTTTATTGGAGCCTAAACAGGTAACACAATATGTTCTGGTAAATGTATGAGTTCCGCAAACAGAACTACATTATTTTGACATATAATGATTTTTTTTAATATTATTATTTTAAAACTTACAAACAATTAAATCAGATACAAAAATTAAATCAAATATACATACTATCGGAATCATTTTATAAAACTTAAATACCTTTATGTAACAATCCTCTCTTCCGGACGTGGCTGAAATTTGTTCCTTTATTGTTGGGGGGGGGGGTCCTCATTTTTTAAGAGTTGAAAATAACATTTGAATGACGGTGGATGGACGACGCACTACTGATATGGGACATAATCGGCCATATTAAATTCACATGAAAGGTTAGATAAACGTCTGCTGAGTTAGTTGAAGGAAAAACAAAATTGATGAGAACTGAACATATTGTGTTCAGGGGGTGCACTTTGCATGATATCCTATAATTACATGAGTTGCATATTTCTCTTTCGTGCGTTAAACACTGCATCTATGTATGGTAGTAACATTAATAATGATTTCGTTGTGCATAACATCTCTACCCGTTTATAACGCGCTTCTATCTCCAAACAACGTAGGTCTGAGAAGGGTACACGTATCTGTCAACGTGAAGCAAGTCGGCAGATTAGTGTACCCTGTAGGATAAAAATAATGCGCAGAAGAAGCATCGCTGACTCTTAACTGTCGGCTTAGTTTGCAACTGCAGATATTGGACTAACCGCCTTGTAAAAGCGACTGCACTATAATGGAGCAAAGACGTCTACACTGAAGAAACAAAGAAAAAATTCAATACTTAATACTGTTTGTAAGTATACAACAAAAAAAAACATATGTACCTAACTCTTCATAGAAGATTTAATATAACACATCATATAATATTCAATATAATATTCAATAAAACAGTAAAATATAGTTTAGTGTACAGTATTACATATAGTATAAAATGAAACACAACATATAACGGGGAATAGAGCAAAACAACATAGTTTTTAGTACAATCGTTAAGCATATTGTGAAAGCACAGCACCGATATGTTTCTTCTGCATGAAGAGATACATTTTAATAATACATATGCAAAACAAGTTTACAAGTTCAAACCTGAGAAAACTGGTGCAGACACACATATACACTTACATAGTAGTGTAGTTGTACTAGATACTACCCGTCTCCGGCAGGATCCGCTTTGAGAGTAGCGACGGGAAAAAATAATTAACTATTGAATTAATTATTGAATTATCATGCTGTATTTGTTATGCCAGCCTACACACCGTTGCCGTTAATAAAGACCACTCTCGCTTTCATATGACCTCTCCTTTTAGCTAGATAAATCGATTAACAACGTGTTATAACGTAGGAACGTTAACCTTATCACAGTTGGACACTTTTACTATTATTCGTGTGTCTACCTCTCCGCTCGCTATCTATGGTGAACTAGTGACCTTTGAGGAGCCCCCTTTGACAGCAGATTTTTCAAAGGATTCTATATATGTTTGTTTTCTATTTTATCTGTTGCTGTGGGTATTGATTAAAAAAATTAAACATAATTTATAAGAAAACGAGATTTTAGGTTTCTTGGATTAGGGTCCTGGTTTTGTTTTGAAAGAGGCACAGCAATTCGGATCGCCATCTTTGGGTTCCCGTTTGTTCTGCCTCTGGTCCGGAAGTTTCATTTGTTCCTGATTTGTACTCCCTTTATCAAGGCAGTACACCTTTCGGCTGTTTTCCGTGTCAGGGCCGACAAGAAGGGGGCGCAAGCAACCTGGGATACATCCCCGGGGCCTTCATCCGTAAGGGGACCTGGGCCGAGAAACACTTTTTAATTTTATAAAAGAAACGTTTTGTCTGAACACGAACTAGGAGAGGCCCGGGTGTTTCTTACCCCAGGGGCCGTGATTGCTCTCTACGGCCCTGTTCCTTGCCTTTTGGTTTTCTGTGACACTTTTACCACCTTCTGGCATGTTATGCATAACTGACTGTAAGATGTCGTAAGGGTTCAAGATTATATGTTTGAAACAAATACCACTTTCCTCGATATAAATCCACAACACTCAGTAAGCTAGATTATATAATTGAACGATCAAACAATGGACACAAAGATTTTCATGATTCTATGGCAAAGACTACAACTACATGTCAACATTTCCCCTCTAAATGACGCTACGTAAAGTAGGAATTTAAAAGAATGTAAAGACATTTGTCTCTGGATCCACAAATGTCAACGTTTGTAACACTTAATTACCAACATACGTTAAAGAATCTCCGTTTTGGGTTGTATCCTACATGCGCTCTCTGATGGTTTTAGTTTAACTTTCTACCAACAACTCCGCCATGTCATTATCGCTTCTCCGCCACACCTACCTGGTATGGATTCCCCTATTCCTTCTCCTCCACACCTAACTGGTATGGATTGCCCTATTCCTTCTCCTCCACACCTACCTGGTATGGATTACCCTATTCCTTCTCCTCCACACCTACCTGGTATGGATTGCCCTATTCCTTCTCCTCCACACCTACCTGGTATGGATTGCCCTATTCCTTCGCCTGTGCGCCTTCAGGGTTTGGAATGCATCAAAATTCAAGATAAGCTGTACATAATGTACAAAGTTTTAATCTTGAATAATGTTTAAACGTTGCACAACATTGCACATACATACATACATGCACACACACACACACACCTACCTACCTGCCTACCTACCAACCTACCGGCCTGCCTGCCTGCCTGCCTACCTACCTACCTACCTACCTACCTACATACATACATACATACATAAGTACATACATATCAAAGCACATCGTTTTTCACACTGAAAACAATATTTAGCAGAAAAAGACAATTTTGTATTCAATAGTTTTTTTGCCAAAACAATATACTGCAAATAAGTCAACATAACTGATTTTGCGAAAATTTAGTGGCGCTGAAATATTATATTTTACACTGCCTTGTGAGCGGAAGAGAAAAGTTGATTAACCTTCACATTAACTGTATGCCAGTATGTGAAGTAGAAACAATTAAGCCTGTGTTGAAATTTTTTTTGGGGGGGGGGTGGCATTGCAAAATTCTGTATTCGCAAATTGTTGTTTATAAATGAAGATTTAAAATTTACATTGCAAAATTACGAGGAAAACAATACGCTAAGAAGTGTTTAGTTTTAGGCCTGACTATTTCCTACATAAAAAATACCATGATGCATATAACATACAACTTTCTTTAAATTTTGTGTTTAGTTCGAAAAGAAAATTATAATTACTTCACCGATACATTACCACGGCAGGATTGCAAGGAAATTTATTCAAATTAATTTGTAGTTTTTTGTTGAATGGCATATAATTTATACATTTGTTGTTTTTTTAACATATAGCTTTTCAAAATAAGCATCTTTCAACCCTGAGCACACATTCGTGTCTGACGATGATTTTGTATTGCCCTCATTTGTATATACTGTCTAAATCATATACACATAATTGAACTGGTTTGAAATTAACCCTGCCAGTAATTGATATTTCTGATTCCCCTATTAAAGCAGAAAACATTTTCATTGTTACCAGTATGTGCTATTCGAAACTAATTATTTCTATTTTTTAGATGAATATGGTTCGATGATTAATGCAATGTAATGGCGTCACAAGCAAATTCAAGAAATGTATCCATGGGAACACGGACACCCCCGCAATAGTGGAAATGAAGAACGTGTTGCCTCAGAAATTACAGAGCAGGATCGCAATCATTTGTTTGCACAGGGTGGAATGAATGGATATGGGAACAATTACAATTTCGTTCAGGTAATACAAATAATGTAATACTTACATGTGTGTGTGATATATCACTGACACAAGTACGGAGCTATCTCAGCAATAGCGCTAATATTTCAATGCAATTTCTACAATTTCTCATCATACCCTGCGACATTAAAACCTAATCGTTAATCAAACGTCGGGAAAACCAATACCAATAAACAGAAAGGTATTGCGTTTCCTGAAATATTATTGTTTCTTTACCCCCACCCTACCCCCACACCGTTCATGTATAAATCATGGAACGGACCTAGCTGAAAGTTTTGATTCAGGTGGACATTGGGAAATGTCAAATCTGTACAATCTTTCAAAGATTTTCTGCACCTCTTCCGCCGAACACTTTTTAATTTTAGCCAAAGTCTGTCTTGGCACCGACGCGACGCAAGCCGGGGCAATACCATGCGACTCGACCGTACAATTCATCGGACCGTTGATTGTCAGACGTTGCATGATAGCCGCTATCTCTTCGTCCGTGTATTTCTTCTTATAAACGATTGGCGTCGGTAGTTTAATCGAGTAACCATTTGAATCCGGAATTTTTTCAGGGTCGTACGTTGATAGACGATCAACAATTCTATTAACGTCATCTGGCGTGTAACGTGAGGCCGCTGTACAAGGCGGGATTGCAATTTTGATGGGTGGTAACGGGTCCTTTGAATGTCTGCCGGCGCTGATGCCACGCAAAGATGGTTCAGTGTTGAACTGATATTCCTGATACTGACTTTGAGCATCAGTATTTTGGTCCACATATGTTTCAGATAGCTGCTTTACGTCATCTGCGAATGTCCCCTGCCTATAAAAAGGCTGGAAATGAGTGGGGTGATGTAGATGTTTGGATATATTGAATGTTTCGTGATCTTTATATGATAACCGACTCCCAGAATATAAACGAATCTCCATGCGCTGCCTATGCAAAATATTTCTGGCAAGAGCCACATTCTTGGGCGTGGCATATACCGCTTCCCTTGGTAGCAGTCGCCTGGTAGTGTTTCTGTGCACGTTCAGGTACTCCCGAGTGTCAGAAAATATCGGGAAGGCAGTCTTGTAGTGCTGGCTTACCCGGGAACTTGACCAACCGATTGGTTGAGACATTTTGGATCTCACGATAGATTTTGGTACAATACAAATTCCTTCTCCTAAAAAAACATGAGAAAAATAACACAAAACGTTTTCTGTTCTGGAAAGGATTTTTTCAGGACTTATACGAAAACACCTGCCTCAAAAAAGAAAAATCATATCCATTTCCTGAGCATCGTTTGAACCAACAATTGGAAACGTTTTTCTACTATCCAGCATGCATTTAACATTTCAGAAGAAGAATTCGTTTAATTCCATGAATCGATGCTTTCAAAAACTTCGTGTGTAAACTATCACAAGCAAATAATTTAAACATGCACAATGTAAACGATTTCTTAAGTATTTTGGATACACTCCAAACAAAAACCTGTTTACTCCTCGTCTAATGAATCAGGCGATACAGGACCAAGCCCGTATGTCCTAGCATTGTTTCCTTCTATTTGCAAGATACACAAATCTGTCCGCAATGACAACACATTCTCTGAGAGTCATTCGGGAATAATCTAACCAATCTATGGGCTTGTATATGCGCTTGCTTTCACATATTCGTATTGCGGTGGTGAACACAATGACTCCTGTTAACCACTGGCTTTACGCCCAGTAAAATATTACATTATAAGTACAGTTTATACAGTTTTCATAGACTAATGGCGTGTTTAGCGATATCCGTTTTATATAGATTATGATCAATGATAATGCATTAAATCTAGTGTTACACAAGTATGTACCACGTGCCGAGTTTGAGTTGGTATTGTATTGTAAGTCAACCAAATTGTCCTAAAATAGGTGTTTATAATAATGTAAGACTCTCCCATGGCCCCATGGTCAAGTGTATAATATCAATGTACAAACAATATCCAAACAATCGTCTGCGTTAGAATATATTAATTAATAGCTTCCTATGTTGAACTAAGAAGAGAGACAGACAGACAGATAGATCGATCGATCCAGTGGATAGATATGGATAGATAGACAGACAGACAGACAGACAGACAGATAGATAGATAGATAGATAGATAGATAGGGAGGTAAGGAGAGACAGATTCAATAGATAGATAAATAGACAGATTTTTTTCCCCAATGTTATCGAAATCAAGTATCCAGTACAACTGAATGACTGATTTTTTTAACGCTTTGTTAATAATCCAAATCACACACACACACACACATACAGTACAACTACGCCGATTTTTATCAGACGTTAAGGGAATAAAAAGAAACTAGTTAATACTTAATACAACCCGTTCGTCCATACGTCCGTTTGTGTGCATTATTGCTGGGGTGCGGGAGTGGCGTCACGCACTAATCCTAACAGTTTACGAGGTAGGCTTAAAATCCTTAAGACAGTATAATGTTTACAGTGGTTTTACTTTTATAATCAATTGTTTAATCTCCATGCCCAGCCACAAATGTGGAAGAAGGGTATATAGTGTTACAGGTCTGGCATAGATGATCAAAACTCTTGGTGTTTCGTAACCAGTTTCTTCCCATGCGGTAGTAATGTTCGTTAGTTTATCCTCTATCTTCCGTCAGGGAAAGGCTAAACAAAGAGTAATACATATAACGTATGAATATTTGTTATGCAAGTGACATATAATTTTGAAGATCTGACATTTTTATATAATGACGCTCGCCCTCCTTTCAGAAGACCTGATGAAATTCTACCTTCATTTTAATTTCTAGGGTAGGGTTGGCGGATGAATCATGTTAACATTGTGAGTGATCAATACGATTTAGCGAGTTCAATGCAGACTAGAATAAATTAGGAACCAGTCATTTATATGTCACGCCACGGTGACTTTTAATTAAGGTTTGCATTTAGGTAAGTTACTAATATATTGCCCATAGTAGTAATGCACGTTCATGCATCCATGCGTCTTGGTCGTGTTGTTGAATACGACATGACCTCACTTTCTCAATTTTGGGAAGAGTTTAGGAAATTAAAACAAAATTCATATATATATATATATATATATATATATTAGCATTTATCGTTTATCGTAATGCTATCAGGGTACTACTGACAGAACTTACTAAAATATGGGGGGGGGACCTTTTTTGCAGTGCTTATTTGCCGCATATGATCAAATGCATGGTGCGATAAGTACTGTGGTATGACAATATTTAGTGAGATTGGTTTGTGCACACACTGTACACATATCTGTATTTATATGCAATATACAATGACGGTCCATGCTGATTTTATAAAAAATCTCAGGTCCTGCATTAATTGACAATGATACAAAAGTACAACTTTGACCGCACCGTTTTCTATACAGGGACGTCATATTTCCGCTTTATATTTTGATTTAAAGGTCGTACCCAAGTGAAAGATCTGCATTTCTGAATCTGATCGGACTTAATGTTGTGAACGAAATGAAATAAAGATAGTACATTAAGTTAAATGTGCCTGACAGACAAAATATCCACATTTCGGATACAGATACGTGGCTGTAAATTAAATGGGTATGACAGACAAAATAGCTGCATTTCGGAAAATGAACGTTTCTTAGATAGTGTATAATTATGTATGAACACGACTTAAGTAGAAAATTATATAAAAGATGAACAATGGCTGATGCCTAATAAATAGAAAATGATGAAATGTATTTTGTGCTCAGATCAGGTACGAATTCAATAATATTATATTGTATTTTGTGTCTAAATGAGGTACGAATCCAGTAATAATATACTGTATTTTGTATCTAGATGAGGTACGAATCCAGTAATTACACTGGACAACAAATTTTTACAAAAGTCATGTTACTGAAATAAAATTAGTCAATTCTTATCAATTTTTATGTGCTGAACACGAATATGACAGTCAAACTGCAAAATTGGCTCTAGTTTTTTTGTAATCTGCAAGAAATTAATGTTTACATAACGAAATGCATTCCAATAGTAAAAGGTCAACTGTAATAGCCTACCTATAAAAAATCAAGTCATTGACTACATCTTAGATTTCTTCGCCTGTCTCTTGTACAGCTGTTCGGGAGCATCTCTGAGGAGTGTCCAGCAGTAGTCAGCCAGCATTGTAGTGGACCATTTTCCCTGGTATCTTTGTTCCATTGTTACGATATCTTGATGAAAACGTTCGCCGTGTTCATCACTAACAATACCACAGTTGCTAGGAAAGAAATCCAAATGGGAATGAAGGAAGTGAATCTTTAGAGACATATTGCAGCCAAGTTTCTTATACTTCATCAACATGTCTTCTACTAGTTCCTTATAGTTTTCTGCCCTAACATTTCCGAGGAAGTTTGTAGAAACTAGGCGAAAAGCATTCCATGCTTGTTTCGCGTCACCTTCCAGCAAGTTGTTGAACCGGTCATCTTTGAAAAGCTCTCGAATCTGAGGACCCACAAAAACTCCCTCTTTAATCTTTGCTTCGCTGAGTCGAGGGAATTTTTCATGCAGGTATCGGAATGCTGGCAAAGTCCGGTCAATGGCTTTCACGAAGTTCTTCATCAAACCTAGTTTGATGTGAAGGGGTGGTAGCAAGATTTTCTGAGCCTCAACCAGAGCTGGGTGTTGGATATTCTTCTCTCCAATGGCTACATTCTGCCTGTGAGTCCATTCCTTCCTCATGTAGTGCATTTCCCTTGCTCGGCTATCCCACTCGCATAAGAAACACATGTATTTTGTATATCCTTGCTGCAGTCCCATTAAAAGGGCAACTACCTTCAAATCACCACAGAGGTGCCAGCTGTACTTGTTATACTCAATGGAATTCAGTAGCTGCCTTAAGTTATCGTATGTCTCTTTCATGTGGACAGCATACGCTACTGGAATAGATGGAAGAATGTTTCCATTGTGCAAAAGCACAGCCTTGAGACTCAGTTTCGAAGAGTCCACAAATAGTCTCCATTCTTGTGGGTCATGAGTGATTTTTAAAGCATTCATGAGGCCCTCAATATCGGAACAGAATATCAGAATACTTTCCTTTCTGAAGAAAGGCTCCAATTGCTGGTGGCGCTTTCGATATGCAGTAATTGTGACATCTTCTTCTAGAAGATTCCATTGTTGGAGTCTTGATCCTAGCAATTCTGCCTTGTTCTTTGATAAGTCCAAATCACGAATCAGGTCATTTAGTTCTTCCTGTGTTATTCTGTGTGGGGTTGATGATGCACCACAGTGAAAATCTGGATCACTGCATGCTGATGGACCAGGAGAAGAACAGGTCGACTCACCTTTGTCTTCGTCAGATGAATCAAGAGAATATTCTGCTGGAGGTTCTGGAATAGGAAGTCCCTCACCATGTGGAACTGGTCTCAATGCAGATGGAATGTTTGGGTAGACTATTCTCGACTTCTTTCGCTTCGTTATTCCGCCGGAAAGAGGAGGAACCAAGCAGAAGTAACAGTCATTTAGGTGGTTGCTTGGCTCTCTCCACACCATTGGGACTGCAAACGGCATTGATGACCTTTTGCAATTCAACCACTGTGAAAGCTGTGTTGTACATGTAGCACAGCATATATGCGGAGCCCAAGGCTTGTCTTGGTCACCAACCTTGCATCCGAAGTAAAGATGATATGCCTTCTTCACTTGAGAATTGATACTTTTCTTCTGGTTGGCAAATGTCACTTCCCCACAAATATAGCAAAAATTGTCCGCGGTATTAACACACTTTCGAGGCATTACTGTTCTTTATTGTACGTAAATGGATAAAATAATAAGTTTTATGTAACAGTAGCTTGAACTGTCTCGCACAACGTCTAAAATATTTTAAATGCTGAACCTATCTGATTGGGCTTTATATAGTACACTGCTTACGTCAGCTTCAGCAGCCGCCTGGCATTAGTATAATAGGCCTACACATGTATAGTACACTGCTGACGTCAACTTACTTCAGCAGCCGCATGGCATTAGTATTGCATTGCATCAGAAAATGATGCAATCAACTGTGGATGATGTGAGCATGATGGCATTATGCAGTGTTACATCATTATTCCGGATGTTGCTGCAGTCCTACTGGAGAAATTTACACAGTGAAACATAGAAAATGAGGTATATGAATATCTTCAAAACGAGAGCCAATACAAATTTTTCACGGTTATATTCGTGTTCGGCACACCAAAATACTACAGATTAGGGCCTTTTCAAGTCAGTAATGATTTCACTGTTGACCAGTGTTATATAATGTATTTTGTATCTAGATGAGGTACAAATCCAGTAATTATATAATGTATTTTGTATCTAGATGAGGTACGAATCCAGTAATAATATACTGTATTTTGTATCTAGATGAGGCAGGAATCCAGTAATAATATACTGTATTTTGTATCTAGATGAGGTACAAATCCAGTAATAATATACTGTTTTTTGTATCTAGATGAGGTACGAATCCAGTAATAATATACTGTATTTTGTATCTAGATGAGGCAGGAATCTAGTAATAATATACTGTATTTTGTATCTAGATGAGGTACAAATCCAGTAATAATATACTGTATTTTGTATCTAGATGAGGTACAAATCCAGTAATAATATACTGTATTTTGTATCTAGATGAGGCAGGAATCCAGTAATAATATACTGTATTTTGTATCTAGATGAGGTACGAATCCAGTAATAATATACTGTATTTTGTATCTAGATGAGGTACGAATCCAGTAATTATATACTACATTTTGTATCTAAATGAGGTACGAATCCAGTAATAATATACTGTATTTTGTATCTAAATGAGGTACGAATCTAGTAATTATATAGTGTATTTTGTATCCCGATAAGGCAGGAATCCAGTCTGGATTTACAGCTGAGCTATTACAATGAATTCGACGCTCTGGTGACATGAACTAACTGGACGCTCTGGCGACATGAACTAACTGGACAGACCTTTTGCTAACATCAAGAGATACTGATGGATATATTCACAACCAAATTATTAAAACTCTCATCTCTGTGTATTCCTTCTACAACTGTTACAATTCTCCCACCTGACACACCGTGTATTGATTCCCAATTATGAATAATGACATTGAAAATTAACAGTTCATGGAAATTTGAATTTTGTCATGGTGACCAATCAACTGGAAAAAATACACACAACTGATAAATGAAGTACATGTATAATGTCACGGAGGGCATGTATAATGTCACGGAGTGCTTAAAAGCGTAGGTTAAATCGCATGAGCACCACTACAAATCACTTTAAATAGATTGTTGAAGGAAAACAAATTTCCATATAAATGGAAATTTACGCATATTAATGTAAACTTATGCATATTCCTATATTAAAAAAAAGCAATTTACACGAGGATTCCTATTATATACCTATTTAAATGAGTCGCAAAAATTCTCTAAAGATGCATTTTGAAACACGTGTATACAATAATTATTTCAATATGAAATATCTTACCTGTATTAATCAGGATTTTTACCTTTTCACTCCAATGTTTTTCAATTTACTGAGCTTTATCATAGTATATGCAAGTTACCGGAATAAAATCTCAACAGTATTCTATTGCATTTATGATCTACCAAAAGCTTTTGATTGGGTCGAGCACACAGACATATTATTAAAACCTTAAGAATAACAGCATCGTCTCGAATTTCCAAATGTTTTAAAACTAAAATAAAATTTAGCATGCGAGGGTTTTTTTAAATTATTTAATCAGGCCCACCTTGGAATATATCGATTCAGAAAAACTTAAAATGACTACCTTGAAACGGCAAGAATAGTTACAATACTTTCTAAATAAACTAACAGAAATCTGTATTCTTTACTTAGTCTAGGCGAGGGGATAAGCACTATTAATGCTCTGTGCCGTTAAAACAAGGAAAAAAACATATCGCATTTAATAAATGCCCTGCACCCGTCTGTGTCCGAGCAAGCTAGATTATTACATCATGAAATCAAACTTTAGGTTTATCTTTACCACCTTCAGCTTGTTGACACCCCTTTTTGTTCCTGTAACTAAACAGAAGCCACCATTCATTTTGTTCAAGTTCTGTCTGAAGCATAGTCAGGAAGGAACTACATTGCTCAGAAAATTACTCTCAGTGCCATATCCAGGTAGTAGATTAGATTATCTGCTTGGAGAAATGTGAAGAAATTTTATAAATACAGAATTCTACAACATGCGTGCATACTGGACGATTTCAATAACTTATTCGAATCGTGAACACTGCCATTCTGCCAACGCACCTCTCTCTCTCTCTCTCTCTCTCTCTCTCCGATCATTGTTCATTACTAGTCACTGGTATCATGTTTAAATATAGTATAATACTGGTATGATGTAGAGAGATGGATAATATAAGTTGTTAAAACGTGTGTCCGATGTTATCGTATCTTATTGGGATAACAAAATATGTTTCAACGAATTCTTATTATAGATAAATACATTGCATCCTGTTGCATACTTGTATTGTTAACTCGATTGATAGTGATAAAATCATTATGAGAGACACAGAGAGAGAGAGAGAGAGAGAGAGAGAGAGACAGAGAGAGAGAGAGAGAGAGAGATTAGGTGGGTGTAAATAGAATGGTATGCGACTTAAATTTGAAATAACTTAAGTAATAATCTTTGAACACAAAGCTCAGCGTTATGGCTTTATTTGAAATATGCATGCACTTATGTCTCTATCCCCATACTATGGAACATATAATTAGTTTGCTGCGTCTTGTGAATAGGTTCTTTATCGGAGGCCATAAATTCAAAGCTATTATGTTATATGACGGAAACTCCCCGATGTACAAAACATTGGCTAATTCTCTGTGGAAAATCCGTTTCGAAAAGTACAGTGTCGTGTCATAGTTCAGTTGTTGTTCAAAGCATTGATTCATTCCCTGTGGTAAACCTGTTTCGAAAGACGTATTGTCATGGTCAAATAAACCTAAGGCATAATAGCTGAATTAAATTGACAGGATCTTTATTTCTGTCAGAGATTGAAAAACAAACTATAAATGCAGTGAATGGCGTGATAGGCTATCATTATCAATAGTACGCATATTCCAATTAGCTACATACAAAAGAACAGGAAAAATAATATATTTTAAAGCTAGCGTAACGTAATCTCCTTCACGTGTATGTCTAGCTGATTTATTTACCCTCATGTATAGATACTTAAATAGGTAGTTGAATTTATATCGATGCAACATACGTATAAACCTACCTACATATTTGTTTATATATATATATATATATATATATATATATATATATATATATATATATATATATATATATATATAGATAGATAGATAGATAGACAGATAGATAGACAGACAGAGATAGTAATTTTAAAGTGATGGAAGAAGGTTTTAAGTGCAGTATCAGATAAACTAGGCAACGTAGACACTAAACTAGGCCAACGTACTAGCCACGTAGACGTAAACTAGACCAACATACTAGCCACGTAGACACTAAGCTAGGCCAATATTTCCTTTTGATTGCTTTGTCATTTCCTTAAACGTTGGGTAAAAGAAATCAAGGCTCAATTAAACCACTTATAACCGGGTAAATACAGGCTGAAGCTTTAATGCGTTTTCGTCTCTTGTTAGATTGGATGCATATTCGCTTACTGAAGAAGAAAAAACTGAGCGTATTTTATAGCATTGAGAATAGTCGAAGTTCAACACTGCTAAACATGTTGCGGTGTCAATTTCTAATAACCTTTGCCTATTTTGACTATTTGTCAATATTGCAAGACGCATAGAAAACAACTTTTTTTTCTTGCACATTTACCCGATGTAACCTAGTTATTGTTGATAAACATTATGAACATATTATGAACCAAGCCCTCCATTTCGTGTTCACATTTACGGTCAGCCAATGTGGATATGTGAGAAAGCTTCCCAGTAGCTTCTCGTGGTTTCGGTGGTTCTTTCGGGGTTTTCCCGGGTTCTTTCTCCACCATTAATACTGGCCGCCGTGTATAGCCTATCGTGTGCAATAGAATGGCGTTAAACCCCACAACAGCAACAACACATTTACAGTGACACTTTTCAATAATCAAGAGTCATTCACTTGCGGATAAAACGAACTATGACGCATCTTTATGACTCAGACTTCTGAAATGTTAAGAGACAGAGAAATCTAAAATTTTTGTTCATTTTCATCTCGTCAGACTATGTTACCGTTGACCCAGGTCATTGGTATTTTCATGACTGAAACGTTGCTTATACAAGCTATCAAGCCAAAGGAACGGTGCTTGTAGATATTTAATAAGCATATATTTACATTTTACAAGAAAATATTACTAACTTACATTTTAAATTAATATTTTAATACTCTTAGCCCATTAACACCAATGTTTGCGCAATGCATGCCGCTGTAATCTATTTAGAACGCAGATAATGTCGGGACAACATCTGATTGGTCAAAATCTAATTGGGGTAATGACCTAGACGCTCATGTGTAGCTCTCTAGAACGGGGTTCGACGAAATAGATTATTTAGCATGAAAGTTAGTGGAAATTGAGCCTGCTTGTATTCTTCTTTCGAACGCAAGTGAATGACATTTTTTCTCATGAAAAGAAATTCAATACCGATATAAATATATGTTGGCGTCTTTACCTTCAGTAAAGCTGCATAATCTTAACAGTATGAGTGATCTGAGGCAAGCGAAACAATTTCTGACGAGACGAAAATTATACAATTTTGACATTCACTGTCCCTTAACTTCCTCCAGATCTAACTCATAAAGCTGTCATAACTCGTTAATAAGTAAAATTATGACATCTTGACTACTGAAAAGTTTCACTGTAAACTCGAATATCAGTCAAAGAATTAAGAGCTATGTGTGCAAATGCAATTTCTTGAGTTATAAACAATGGTTGTATTTTATGATTATATAAGGACCCATTTGTTAAAACAAAACATTTTCATGGTCTTGGCCCATTTTAGTATGCATCATACACGTATGGGTCTTTAGTAAAGGCGTAAGCAATTTGGTTGCGAAGTGTATTTTTTTAGTAAAATGAGAACGGAGACGAGTGTTGTTGTTGTTGTTGTAGAGTTTAACGCCATTTTTCAGCACACGATAGGTTATGCATGGCGGCCAGTATTAATGGTAGAGGAATAACCCCGGAAAACCCGGGGAAGAACCACCAACCCACGAGAAACTACTGGCAAGCTTTCTCATATACCCACATTGGTCGAATCCTAGACTCGAACCCACGCATACAGAGGTGAGATGGCAGTGATCCGTAACGGAGTGCGCTTTAGACAACTCGGCCACTCGGGGCCCCAGGAGACGAGTGATTCTAGCGACTCACCTTTTCCAGGGACGAGTAATTGGGAATGTTTTCCTCAAGATTTGAAATTTCTCTGCAAAGTCAGATTTTGCAAAGTCTCTTAATCTCAGATTTTTCTAAAACTCATATAGATTATTAAGTAAATAAGAATTAAATTAAACTGTTTTAACTATAAGAAACATATAAAAAAATTATTTCTTTTCATAGTGTACAAGAATCATGTCTGTGTACAAAACTCTGCCCTTGTCAAATACGAGAAAAATACATATCAAACAGGGGGCCTAGAGTGGCCGAGTGGTCTAAAGCGTTCTTCGTTACGGACCACTGCCATCTCACCTCTGTCTGCGGCGGTTCGAGTCTAAGATTCAGCCAATGTGGGTAAGTGAGAAAGCTTGCCAGTAGCTTCTCCTGGGTCGGTGGTTCTTTCCAGGGTTTTCCCGGGTTCTTCCTCCACCATTAACACTGGCCGCCATGTATAGCCTATCGTGTGCTGAAAAATGGCGTTAAACCCAACAACAACAACAACAACATGTCAAACAAAAACAAAACTCAAATGGTAAGGATAAGTTTCATGGTTTCAATGTAAATAACGCGGAACACGATCAAGGTTATCACAACTTATATAGCCATGCACCTTGCACACAATACGGCCTATATACCTGTTCACCTTGTACCCATCACGGCCTATATATAACTGTTCATATTGTATACATTACGGTCTACACGCCCGTTCACCCTGTACACATCACGGTCTATATATATATATTCACCCTATATTATATATATCCGTGCATCTTGAACACATCATGACCTGTATACCCGTTCAAATCGTACACATCACGGCCTAGACACCTGTGTATCTTACATGCATTACGGTCAATGTATCCAACACCTTGTACACATCACGACTATAAAGCCGTTCGCCTTGTACACATCACGTCAAAAAATATACCCGTGCAACTTGTAAACATTACGGCCTACGTATATGTTCACCCTGTATTCATCATGACCTATATAACCACTCATCTTTAACACATTACGGCGTATATATCTGTTCAATATGTATTCATCACTGCTTATATATACGTACATCCTGAACACATCGCGGTCAATATACCCGTTCACCATGTACACATCGCGGTACCCATACCAATGCACTTTATAAACATTATGGCCTATATATCCAACACCTTGAACACATTATGGCCTATATAGCCAACAATTGTTCGCATCCTGGCTTTTATACGTGTGCATATTGTACACACCACAGACTTTATATTCATGCATATACATCACGGCCTATATATCCGTGCATACACATCACGGCAAATATATTCATGCATACACACCACGGCCTATATACCCTTGAATACACACCATGGCCTATATCTGTGCATGCACATCACGGCCTATATATATGGGGATACACACGGCCTATAAATCCGAACATACACATCACGACCTATATATCAGTGCATACACATCACGGCATATATATATATATATATATATATATATATATATATATATATATATATATATATATTCTGATGCACCAAGACTATTTTGGGGGGCTCCGAGTGGTCGAGTGATCTAAAGCGCTCTCCGTCACGGATCACTGCCATCTCACCTCTGTCTGTGAGGGTTCGAGTCTCGGGTCTGGCCAATGTGTATATGTGAGAAAGCTTGCCCGTAGGTTCTCGTGGGTTGGTGGTTCTTTCCGGGGTTTTCCCAGGTTCTTCCTCCACCATTAATACTGGCTGCCATGTATAGCCTATCTTGGGCTGAAACATCGCGTTAAACCGTATAACAACAACAAACAAGACTATTTAGTGCAAAGTAGTGTGACACAACATACAAATTCCAGAGAGTAATGAAAGATTACATTACTGACCTGAGCTTTTATGAATCTCCAGTTGCCATTGTCGGAAATAAAATCAGACACAACTTATCTTGGCCCCTTTTTCTAAATAAAGATTTTGTTTGCAGTCTATTGCCTTAACGATAGGACTTTAATCATTTGAAAAATTAAAATTTTAACTTTCTTGGCAGTACATTTTTATGACTTGTGAAACCTACGCATTATCCCACCTATATACGTATCAAACCACCTACTCACCCACCTTCCTATCTACGTATCCACCACCTACCTATCTACGCTTCTCGTGGGTCGGTGGTTCTTTCCGGGGTTTTCCTATCGTGTGCTAAAAAATGGCGTTAAACCCTATACAACAACAACAACCTATCTACGCATCCACCCAACCGCCCACGTAACTTCTGTGGCGGGTATAAAGGGAACAACAACAAAAACTGCAGTCTTAACTATCATATAAAATGATGGGCAATACATTATATATATATATATATATATATATATATATATATATATATATATATATATATATATATATATAATATTGTTTACAATCTGCTTGAGAAGTTATTTTCATTATTCATGCCAAGAAACCAGATAATAGTGGATTAAAGTCACGTGCTTTTAATACATGGAAGTACATAGTCCATGGGACAATAATTACCTTGATTACCTGTACACATGGAAATTGTATGGCATGCAGTCTACCTACCTATTTCCTATACTTTATAACTTATTCACATGAACAATACACAGTGAACATTGTGTCATTGTGGGTTACTCAGCACATGATAGGTTATAGTTGGCGGCAAGTATATCTCGTGTAAGAAGAACCCGGTGAAAACCTGCGAAGGTCCATCGACCCACTGGAAGCTACTGGCAAGCTTTCTCACATATCCATGTTAGCCAAGCCCTAGACTAGAACCTTTGCTGACAGAGGTGAGATGTCAGTGATCAGTAAAAGCAAGCGCCTTAAACCACTCCCCCCCCCTCCCCCGAGCCTCATTTTGCTGAGGGTAACATATCGCAATATACATGGTATGGTCAATAACAGAGAAAGTTTACCACTGAACAATCGTTTTTAGGTCTACTTTTAAATGTATTGGTGAGAGACAGCCTTCCAGGCAGACAAAGATGTATATAGGTCTACAGTGAATAACATGAATGCAAATACTGAACCCATGTTAGCACAGCGTAAATGTAGGTCACAGTGACCTTCTTTAGATTCTGGAGTGCAATAGCCACATAAATGATTTCAAATTTCATAACTGGAACATAAACAACACCCATTATGAAAGTATAGCACAACTTTAGAACAGTCCTTTCATTAAAGCACGAAATGTAGGACTGAGACAAACTGTGTCAAGGATGTATAACTTAACGTTTTTGAATGATTTTAGGTGGGGCAGTGTTTCATATTTAACAAAAGACAGTAAATCATGAAATATGGGTCACATTAACTTACGTTTTAGGTAACTGTGCATTACTCATCAAGGTACATCCCGTCCCCATCATAATAGTATCTACACAGGTGCTACAACCACCTTTGACTAGGAGCCAAATGCAAATTTTAACCTAAGCCAATAATCTGTGAAATGTAGAACACAGTGACCTTCTATGTTGGTAAAGGTATTGTACTCATATAGTCACAGAGTTTGATGATTATATCTTGAAAAATGAACTTAATTATAAAATTTAGCCAAAGTAAATGAAGTGTAAAATATAGATTATCGTGACATACATTCGCGATGAAGATTTAGTACTCATCAAGATGTATTCTCTCACCCTCGGGTGTACGAATAATCTAAAGCACTCGCCTTTATCAATCACTGTCATCTCACCCACGAGTGTACAAATAATATAAAGCATTCGTCTTTACCAATCACTGTCGTCTCACCTCAGTCCTTATATATTTGAGTCTCGTGCTCGGCTAATGTGGTATGCGAGAGAGCTTGCCAGTTGATTTGCGTGGGTCGCAAGTTCTTACGCAAGCTTTACGTCTGTTTTTCCTCTGCCAGATATAATGACTGCAAAGTATGCCTATCTTGCGCTTTCTTTAAGTTCAGGTTGTTTGCACACAATATAAGTACTGCTGTACAAAAGAGTCGCGAAACTTTACGAGGGTTTGCTGTTGGTGTTTTATAAATATGTATGTGTATGTTTGTAAAGAATTGTGTATCATCTTTTGAACTTATAATTTAATTTTTATACAAGTCGCTTGAGACTATAAAGTTATATTTAGATTGTTTAATTCGATGGTTAGTACTACCTACTATATATTGAGTCCTGAAACTTTGTGAGAGCTTGTTATTGTTTGGGGTGTTTAACGCCATTTCTCAAGATTGGCTATGCATGGCGGCCAGTATAGCTGGTGGAAGAACATTCTGGTAAAAAGCAATGACCCAAAAGGAAGCCTCTGACAAGCTTTCATACATACCCATACCGGTCAGGCCCGAGACTCGAACCCAGGTGGACATATGTGAAATGGCAGGGATCGGTAAAGACGGGGCCTCCTATTCAAGAATGTGCACGGAATGTACTTTAACATACAACGTTAGCGCCTTCCCCGGTGTCAGGTATTAGGGAACACTCATAAGAAAAAAGAAAGGATGACATTTACTGAGTATGTATTTATGTATGTTTTTATCTGTGCCGACAATATATATCTGTGTGAGTTTGAAGTATGAATACATTGCTCCAGTGTGGCTAGTTCCATAGTACACGTGATCTAAAGAGTGTCATGCAATGGCATGGGGTACAATGTAAAGAACGTAAGGGAGGGGCCTCGTTTGGCCAAGTTAACTAAGGCGCCTGCTTTTAACAATCATTCACACCGATCACCTCTGTACATGCGAATTCTAACCTCGGTACAATTAATGTTGTTATTTGAGAAAGCTTGTCTGTAGCATCCCTAGTGTGGTGATCTGTACAGCAAACGCATAACAAGAATATCGCGAACAGCACATACACCCATGTTTCGTGTTTAACAGTTCTTTTATGTAAGTACTAGTCCAATATGCCTGGCTAGCTACAGTTTTAAATAGTTATGTTATATAGACGCTAATAGTGTATGCCCGGCTCCGAATAGTATTGATCAATGGGTCAGAGTGATCTTATATAATATTCTATGCAGGTATTAGCGGGTACACCGAACTCTGGATAGCATTGACTGATGGGCACGGTGACCTTGTTCAAGTTCTCTTATATAGGCACTAAGGGGTATGCTTGGCTCTGGATGGTATTGATTGTTTGGTCACAATGACCTTAAAGCAATAAGTTCCATCCCTGCCCCAAGGCAAACCATACACACAAACTGCTACATAATGGTTTAGAAAACAAGTGATGATACATAAGGCTTTATCCCTTTGGGTCACTGTAACCTTCATTATAGAGCTAGCACAATATCAACATGTTGCTTCCCTGCCATAGCTGCCTGTCATCCGCAAATTCCGGTACAGTCATGTGGTATGAAATTAACGTCAATATGCCGAAACTACATGCTTTACTTCCATCACAATGACCATAGCATGTTGACGCCACCCTGCCCCCCCCCCCCAATCTTTCTGTTGTCTTAAGTTTAATTCATCCATCAAGTTTGGTTAAAGCTCATAGTCTAGAACTTTTTCTACCAAAGCCATCTTTTTTTGTAAGCGTATGTAGCTTCACCGTGGAACTTTTGACTGCAAAATCAATACATGTATATCTTGATGAATTGACTGCAAAATAAATACATATATATCTAAAGGAATTGCATGCCCTCTGCAAATTTTGGTCATGGTACGTGGTTTAATTTTACCCAAAGATAGCATCTGGAAACCCACTTTTTTATAATCTGTGACCATGGCATTTAACCTTCTGACAAAAATCAACAAGTTTCTTCGTTACCCCCAGCTGCACATCAGCCACAGCAGAACCAGACTAATTTTGCAAAGCAATATAATAAATTAAAATGTAAATGCATTAATATAACACAAAATTCCCCCCTAAAGACCTTTCGGTACAATGCCAATGCCACACATTTCCTTCTTAAACTGACCTCAGTGCAAACAAAAACCATCAAAGATACTAGGGCATGATATTTAGATAACAATGACCAATCTGTCTAAAAAGGATTACAATCTCAACACATTAAGAAATAATAAATGACAAAATTAAAATGTCAGTAATGCCTATACTGGCAGTGGTGACAACACTTTAAGAGACGTATAGTAATTATAAATTTTTGTCAAGTACTTTTATTCATTCAATTTTTTTAAAAATTTCGATTCTATGTAATCACCAATTTGATTAAAATCAGATCTCCACAGTCCTAAGGATAAATCTGACTGACCGATAAAAAAGTTCAAGTTTGGTGAGCTTTGGAATTTGCAGTTCACTTATTTCGAATGTCCTATCAGATAAAGCATTGCAAATTCGTACTGGTGAGAGTTATCGTTAGCAATTATATGTTCGAATGACGTGCATAACTGTAAGAAATTTTAAAGTTTTGATTTGATTGGTGAGCCACAAGGTCAATAGAACATGACTTCTTGTGTCCATCAAATCTCCAATTATTACTGTGGAGATCTGATTTCAATCAGATTGTGCAATCACCAACATTCTGTGGACATGAAAGTGCCAATCTACCATTAAAACTATGACCTAACGTATTTTCGTGAGGACCTAATTAAGTGCCAATGGGTGTTGATATGCAACTTGAAGTGCTTGTTGAATTGTTAAAAGAAATTTGAAAAAGACACGCTCCGTATTATCACTTTAATTACATTTTTGTAACAAATCAAGAAGAATAAACAAGTGAAAAGACAAGCAAATCCTACTCCTAGTGTTAGTGGTCAACGTTGTGTCAATTCTGCTCATTTCAAGTGACCAGGAAAGCACTAGTATTATGTAAGTGACATCAGTAAAGAAAACAAGGTTAAGAAGAGAACCAAGATTAAGGCATATGTAATCAAGATTAGTAATTGAACTAAGCTTGAAGCAAATGGGATCCACACTAACAAGGGAACAAAGTTTAAACTAATGTGATCTAGGTTAGCAAGCGAACTAAGTTTACAACAAATTTGGTCAAAGTTAGCAGAGGAACTATACTGAAAGCAAATATGATCAAAGTTAACAAAGAAACTAATTTAGAACAAACGTGATTCAGGTTAGCAAGATAACCAAGTTTAAAGCAAATGTGATCAAGTGAGCAAGGGAACTAACTTTAAAGTATATTTGATCAAGGTCACCAAGAGAACTAAGTTTAAGTCATATGTGATCCAGGTTAGCAAGGGAACTAAGCTTAAGTCATATGTGATCCAGGTTAGCAAGGGAACAAAGTTTAAAGCAATTGTGAACCAGCTGAACAGGGGAAGTAAGTTAAGGCATAATCTGTGCATGAAATACTTAGTATTTTAAACAGATTTTATGAGAAGTGAGATCCAAAGTCGTTGTTGTTCTAGGGTTTAACGCCGCCATTTTTCAGCACAAGATAGGCTATACATGGCGGCCAGTATAACTGGTGGAGGAAGAACCCTGGAAAACCCAGGGAAGAGCCACCAACCCACGAGAAGCTACTGACAGGCATTCCCAAGTACCCACGCTAGCCGAGCCTTGGACTTGAACTCACGAAGACAGAGGTGAGATGGCAGTGATCCGAAACGGTGAGCGCTTTAGACCACTCGGCCACTCGGGGCCCCAAAGTGATCCAAAGTTAATAGCATCATAATATTCCCATGTAGGTACACATAGGTTTGCTACAACATGAGCAGGTATTTCATGTTCACTTGCACTGAAATCAGAGCACGAATATTTAACTGGTAGAGCAACAAAAAAATGAAAACAGTGCAAGTTCTGATCCATTTTTCTAAAGAAATGTATAACTTTTTTTTAATAAAAGATTATAGTTCTGTTCTGAATCAAGAATAAGACTAGAATGTAACCAAATTCATCTGCAAAAACTGAATTTAAAAAGCAATGTTTTATTGACACATATAATGTGTACTGAAACAATCTGAACTACTGTTTATTAGTTATCTTTCATGGATCACTTATCTTGAAAATAATAATGGTAATTAATAAGGAAAAGAAACAACTTTGGGGAAAAAAGACTATTCAGTCAGTTATTCCCATTACAAGTATAAAAAAGCCTAATAAAATGTGTAACCCTCCCCCATTCTCTCCATCTTCTCAGTTAAACTTCATCCCTTTCATAATTTTTCAAAGATACCTCAGTAACTAGTGCTCCCTCTGATTTAACAGTTTGTCTATGGACCTGGCTATGTGCAAGTTTGTGATTTAAGAGGGAAACGTGTACCATGCTGAATTAACGTGTGTTTGATAAACACAGAGAAATTTAACCTGAATGGAAAGCATGACCTAAAGTTACTAACTTATGTGTGAAATGTAGGTCACAATGATCAAATTTTGGCAACATGTGATTTTAATCACATGTCTCATTGACACAAAAAGTTGCATATACATGATCAATAATTCTTTAGAAACTAACCTAAATGCAAAACTTTACCAAGTAATTGATTCACAAAATGTAGGTCACATTGATCTACTTTTTGTTAGATGATGTTGTATTCACCAAGATGCATGCAAACATAAGCTGTAGGCCTCTGGGTCAGATATAGTATGCATAGATAATTGACCTCAAGTCAAATGTTGACATAAGGGATGTGAAGCTAAAATGTTGTCTAAAATGATACACTTTTTATAAAATGGCATTATACTCACCTATGTGCATGTACATAGCAAGCTGCCTGCCATTTGGATGGAAAACAACAGAGAAACACACCTAAATGCAGAACCTAAGGTTATGCCAACACAAAAGACTAACATTATACCAACACAGTATACTCCAACATAATACAATGCAATACATTCCAACATAATAACACAACAATGTATACTCCACCACAAAACAACACAGTACACGTCAACATAACATAGTATAATCCAACATAACACAGCACAGTACACTCCAACATAGCAACACAACACAGCATACTCCACCATTAAAAACAACACAGTACATGCCAAACATAACAACACAACATGGTACATTCCAACACGTTATGTATATTTAATTTATATTTGATTTAATTTGTTTGTTGGTGTTAAGAAATACCTGATATGGCTTGCTTAGACTACCATACATTCCAGTATTTGATGTGTTTCGCGCGCCATAGTTTCTTGTAAATATACTTTTTCTTTGCATCGCGTGATGCCTTCATTGCTTGCTCGGCACGTGCGTAATATATGTTAACGCGCGCGACTATATATATTACTTAGGGATCTTGACTATCACAGCCATTGGAGGGAAGCTCTTTATGTATATAGCTGACGGGGCGGGATCGCCATTATGTCTTAGTTTGAGCCAACGAGTTGGCCAACTAAGTGTGGATAACTACGCGTGGATTACTAGTTGTGGATAACTAGGTATGAGTGTCTAGGTGTGGATAACTGTGTGCGGACTGACTAGGTGTAGCCAGAGGCCGCAGCAATAGTGATGAAAAACCGCCAGGAAAGTGCCAACGTATATTTGCACGAGAAGTCTGGATGGTTGAAGTGACCGAGCCGGGAAGTGGGTCAAAGGGCATATGAAATGTCAAGTAAACATTGGACATGCATATACGAATTTCATTATAGTGTTTGACTATAAGAAGGTCATAGTGTTTGTCTAAGAGAAATGTCATTATAGTGTTTGACTATAAGAATTTCATTATAGTGTTTGACTATAAGGTCATAGTGTTTGACAAAGAGAATTTCATTATAGTGTTTGACTATAAGAAAGCATGGTAGTGTTTAATTATCTGAGACAACTTTATAATTAGTGAATATTTCAAATAAGTATATCTGTTATTCATCATAGTTTTCCATTGGATCCATATTATGTACCTTTGTATTTATTTTGATGTCATGTTACTTCATCATTAGTGTGAGAGAATTTCTTAAATACCAATTCAGTCTCAAAGGGTGTTAGCTCGACTACGTTACAGTTGGGTTTTTTAACAATTTTATTCCATTACATGCTATTGTAATGTAATTATATTTACTGGAATTTGAAATTTTCCAGAAATTAGTTTGACCCGACTGTTTTTTCGTAAACACCTAATATTAGAACTCTAATCTTAATGCTGACCTAGTTCCTGACCTTGATACAGATTTGGTAAGAGCTGAAGTAAACAACTTTAGTTTTTTAAATTCAACCTTAAGGTTTTCTGCTATAGTACTTTTATTATTATTCTATATTTCCATTTGGTTTCTGGTCTCCTTTAATGTGGAATTTATAGGATGAAATAGAGTTTGTACTGGGTATACATGACTTTAGTCATGTAAATAGCCTCTATTTAGAAATTCTGGTTTTATCGAAATTGTGCAGCATCAGGTAGTCAGATTTCATAGTGACGTTTTGAGAGATAATCTCAGTCAGGCTTTTATTCTTGGATAAAGACATTTACTGAAATTTTATTCAGAATTCAAACACTGGAATATTATCTTCTGTGCTTCAACCAAGAACTGTAGATACATCAGTACTATATTGGCTATAGCAAACATCATTGCCTTCCATTCTTGATTTCAATGGGACTTGAATTCGAATTCATCAGAACATTTTATTAATTTTTATTAACAGGACTCCTAATTTTGAATTCTTGGATTTTTTTGGATTTGATTCTTAAAACCCATAGTACTTTTCCTCATTTTTACCTTGTTTTTCTAGGGAAATAAATTGTTAAATTTTACAAAGCTTGTTGTCTTCACTTTTTTCTTGTTACTGTTTATGAGAGCCTAACACATAACACAGTACACTCCAACATTACAACACAAGTCTACTTCAACATAACACAGTATACTCTAACATAACAACAAAACAGTGTCTTCCAACACAGCAACATAAC
Source organism: Sinohyriopsis cumingii (assembly GCA_028554795.2). NCBI lineage: Eukaryota > Metazoa > Mollusca > Bivalvia > Unionida > Unionidae > Sinohyriopsis > Sinohyriopsis cumingii. Next base: position 102,657,987 of record CM068835.1, on the reverse strand, counting down.
ACAGAACACTCTGACATATACTCTAACATAACACAACACAGTACACTCCAACATATACTTTGACATAACACAAAACAGTTTACTCCACCATAAAAACATAACACAATTCACTCAAACATAATACAGTATACTCTAACATAACAACTCAGTACACTCCAACATAAAACAGTACAACCTAGCATAAAACAAGACAGTACATTCTACCATAACAACACAACACAGTACACTCTACCACAACAACACACAGTACATTCAAACATAAAAACACAACACAGGATAAATAATCCACCATATGATGGGCATATAACTGTAATAACCCATACCTGGTCTACATCAAGTATTAAAGCACACAAAATAAAACAAGATGACATAATGGTTTTATTTAAAATACAGTTGTCTTAAGTTATACAAGCAAATATATACCCTTTGTAGAATGCTACAAATGTTATTACACAACATAAAAGAGTCAGTTTATCCAAAGTGAACAACATTCCCTTCTGTTTCCAATTAAATGCAATACATGTATAAGGGAGATATCAACCTCTCTGCAGCTTAATTGTGTTGAACAGGCCAAATTCACCCCTCAGCATGTTGTAAGAGATTACTAATGGAGGCAGCCTTTACTGCCCTTGGATGTGTTCTGCATTGATGTTAAATTGACAAAGTCTAGGACTTTTTGTATATTGTAATCATTTTTTTTTTTAAATCGGACTTTTTTAAGAAGTTTACCCTTGTTTGCCCTTTTAGGGAAATTTAAAGTTACTTGGCACTATATAGCCCTGATTGTAGTGATTGATTTGGTATCAAAATGCACACACACACAAACACACACATGCATGCATATGCAAACACATATGTATGTACACACATGCAAACACATGCATGTACACACATGCAAACATATGTATGTAAACACATGCAAACACATGTACACACATGCAAACACTGACTGTATCTTTAAGTTTTATTGATATATGTACCTAGCTTTCACATTCAACCAATCAACTTGTGTATTAAGACAAAGATTTGAGTTAGTAAGCAAATTAAATAAATGCATATTGTATTTGATTGACACCACCTTAAAATACAATTCCTGATATCTGCAGCAATGAAAGATGTAGGAAACAAACTTGATTTTGGTTTTATTGCTGAGAAATATTAAAGTATTTTCTCTCTCAAAATTTACTTAATACTTAAAATTTGCCTACATAAAGATCCATAAAAAATTAAATATGCAAATAAGATTGACAAATATGCAGTCAGAAAAAAATGGATAAAAAAAACGTTTTAATAAGATGTTAATAATTAAAAAAAATAAAGTGATAATTTCAGTCATTTGTTTTCCCTACAATACACTGTTACTTTCCCTTTTCACCTGCAACACAAAAAGTTAACTAGAGATGTGTTTGAAGTGACAGATAAATAACATTGTCAACCTGTCAGAAAAACTTTAATACATAAAAAATCCCAAAGTACCATCTACAGGATGGATCATGACACATATCACAAATTCCAATGTCCAATCAACGAGATGGGTCATGACTCGTACCACAAATTCCAATGTCCCATCAACTGGATGGGTCATGACTCATACCATAAATTCCAATGTCCCATCAACAGGATGGGTCATGACTCATACCACAAATTCCAATGTCCCATCAACGAGATGGGTCATGACTCGTACCACAAATTCCAATATCCCATCAACTGGATGGGTCATGACTCATACCATAAATTCCAATATCCCATCAACAGGATGGGTCATGACTCATACCATAAATTCCAATGTCCCATCAACAGGATGGGTCATGACTCATACCATAAATTCCAATGTCCCATCAACGAGATGGGCCATGACTCATACCACAAATTCCAATATCCCATCAACTGGATGGGTCATGACTCATACCATAAATTCCAATATCCCATCAGCGAGATGGGTCATGACTCATACCATAAATTCCAATATCCCATCAACAGGATAGGTCATGACTCATACCACAAATTCCAATGTCCCATCAACGAGATGGGTCATGACTCATACCACAAATTCCAATGTCCCATCAATGAGATGGGATATGACTCATACCACAAATTCCAATATCCCATCAACTGGATGGGTCATGACTCATACCATAAATTCCAATATCCCATCAACTGGATGGGTCATGACTCATACCACAAATTCCAATACCCCATCAACAGGATGGGTCATGACTCATACCACAAATTCCAATGTCTCATCAACGAGATGGGTCATGACTCATACCACAAATTCAAATGTCCCATCAACAGGATGGGTCATGACTCATACCACAAATTCCAATATCCCATCTACATGATGAATCATGACACATATCACAAATTCCAGTATCCCATCTACAGAATGTATCTGGATGCACACACAAATTCCTATGTCCCATCCACAGGATGGATCATGATACATTCCAGAACTTCCAATATCCCAATTTATAACATGGTTCATGACACATGCCAGAACTTCCAATTGCACCATCTGCAAGACAAAGCTTGTTGGCTCAGTTGTAAGCATCTTAAAGTTGCAAACAGAAGAATGCAGGTTTCAGTCCTTCCCAGATATGCAAACCTTGGAACACAGTTATCAAAAATCGAAGCACAATTTTGAAGAATCTAGACATAAATAACACACAACACATTTGCTAAGAGTAACAAACTTTGAAATAATTTTAATGTTAACAATAACAAACTCTGACATGATCATACTGTTAACCGTAACAAACTCTGACATGAACATACTGTTAACAGTAAGAAACTTTGACATGATCATAATGTTAACAGTAAGAAACTCTGAAATAATTTTAATGTTAACAATAACAAACTTTGACACGATCATACTGTTAACAGTAAGAAACTCTGACATGATCATACTCTTAACAGTAACAAACTTTGACATGATCATTCTGTTAACAGTAAGAAACTCTGACATGATCATACTCTTAACAGTAACAAACTTTGACATGACCATTCTGTTAACAGTAAGAAACTCTGACATGATCATACTCTTAACAGTAACAAACTCTGACAAGATTATACTGTTCATAGTAACAAACTTTGACATGATCATACTGTTAACCATAACAAACTTTGACATGATCATACTGTTAACTGTAACAAACTTTGACATGATCATACTGTTAACCGTAACAAACTTTGACATGATCATACTGTTAACCATAACAAACTTTTGACATGATCATACTGTCAACAGAAACAAACTTTGACAAGATTATACTGTTCATAGTAACAAACTTTGACATGATCATATTGTTAAAAGTAACAAACTTTGACATGATCATACGGTTAACAGTAACAAACTTCAATGTGATTATAATAGATCTTATCACAAGCCTATTCTTACAATGACACAAAAACTGGGAGGTCCAATGATAATAAATGGTTAATCTATTCCTCCAAATACTTATACATTTTGACCAAATTAATAATAATTAACATTTAGTCCTCATAAATTGCCTGCATTTTCCACCCAATTACAATCTGACTGGTTTCTTGTTATCACATGCTTTTTTAGATGGAGTAACTATTATCTATGTACCAGTCAACAAAATTAGAGCTTACTACCTTTGTCCCAACTGAATTTACATAGAAAACTCCTGTTCCAAACACAATTTTAATTTTCCAGAATTTTGTAAATTTGGAATAAGGAATTTTCACTGAAAATATTTACAATAATTTTGCAAAATCCAGAATGGTTGTCAGCCTAGGCTGACTAGTGTGGTGTGTTCCTGTGTAAGGCACTTAACTCTAACTTCCTCAAAACATCATAACCTTTATGTGTTGCTTTGCCATAAACCACCAACCCAATCCAGACTAAATGAAACCAAATCAAACCGGACCAAATAAAACTGAATCAAACCAAATGGATCTACAGGAATTTGAAAGCTAATATGCAGCTTTTATCTTGTAAAAAGTCTGCTCCTTGTATATGTATACACCTATATGTTTAATTTGCTTTCATCACAACATTTACAAAATGCTTTTCATTACCCACCAAAACTATTTCAAGAGGAAAGATGTACAAAAATGATTATTCTTTGTGTGTGTATTCATGTATATATATATATATATATTTACGTGTTTGCTTATATATATATATATATATATATATACACATAAACCTACTGTATAAATAAATAAAAATGCATCAAAGCAATTGAAAATCAGACACTGAAGTATAAATTGATAATATCAGGTGAATCAGATATATTGTGCTTCCCACTGTAATAAGCTCACATAAGCTTCATGATAAATAAGGAACCACTGTAATTAGCATGACTGACATGTGATCAAAAGAGTATGGGTTCAAACCAAAACATCAGATCAGCCTGAGATAACTACTATGGTGTGATATTAGTCAAGGCACTTTACTCCAATTGGCTCAGCACTCAAAATCAACATCTGCTGTGGTGCCACAAAAAGAATAAAACCATCCCTTTTATGATACACCATTATGTACTCGAACAAATGCAATCCTCACTTTTAACAAATTCTACAGGGCAGGCTTCCCAGGCTTTTCATAGGAGAAATACTATACTTAAAGCAAAGCAAGATACTTCCCCTCGATTGAGTATAATCTATGCAATACACACAAAATACAAAAAAAAGCTGACAAAATTTAAGGTACACTTCTAAAAATGTTATTACAAGAAAATTATTTCAGTATTCATAAAAAACTTAGAAATAAACAATTTTAAAAAGCTATAAAATGTGTAATTAATTACAATAAAAAAAATGACTGATAAAATTTCAGGGCAAACATGTACACGTGATACAAAACGATTCAGACTCAGTGCTCCCCCATCACCATCCAATAAGGTAGGGTACACCATCCTAATGAGAAGGGCTAATACTATTTTTAAGGGCAAAAAATTGCTCACTGGTTGAGAAGTAATGGCAAGAAGCTGATGCTAGCAGTTTTGGCTTTTTGCGTTAGATTAATTGCAAATGCATAAATTCATTACATATTGTCAAAGAAAAATGAAATAAAGGAATTTACAGGAATAAAACTGTTGATTTGTCTCAAGAAAATCAACCAAAAACCTTTGTGCCTGAAGTTTCATAATCAGGGCAACTTGGTCAACTATGAGAAAGGACAAGCCAGATAGCCAAATGTCAAGGGAGATAACTGAGGCTCAAAATCAGGGCCTAAAAATCATAAAAAGCTGACAATCTCCTTCAGGGTATTCAAAACTTTCTCCATCTCTCTCTCTATATATATATATACATAACATCAGATATATATATATATATATATATATATATATATATATATATATATGTATGATGTTACATGAGCTGTATTTGTAGGAGTTGAACAAAAGATGAGCTCCTATGACTTTTGCTAACTTGGCATATCAGATATTACACATACCATCATCACTCGACAAAACAAGTATGAAAGCTTTAAACCGTATCATTAAATGACTGCCTTAGGTTCTTTCCCTCACACCATGTGCATGTTAACTACACCTCTCCCCCGATAATTTGCACACATTGGGGTCCAAAATCATAGACCGCACTATAAGTGAGGGCGCTAGTTACCAAGGGACCTCACAAAAATCCAGAGAATGTGGGATGCTGGGGGGGGGGGGGGGAAATGAGCTGTTTAATGACTGAATCCTCATTTTATAATCGCATCAAGAATAATTGTCAATAAAGCACTTTTTCTGATGAAGTTGTTCGTTATTCTGTATAAATTACATTTATTTTCAAAATGTCCAACATCTGAAAAATTAATAACATGATTCCAACTGGTTTCAACAACTAACAAAGTATGTGAAAACATTCATGTACTACGTCATGGAGTTTTGTTTTGTTGATTAGTTTGTTTCCCGGAGCGATGTATAATAGTATTTTGCCAAACTAGGAGCCTGTAAAGTAGGGAACCACACTAACTGTTGATACACTACCAAACAAGATTCCTTTTCATCCCAAAAAATGTAACATTTCATGAGACAATCATCTACATCAAAACTCAATTATTGAATTGTTCAATGAGTAAAATATTGATGCTGTAATCACAGTGCAAGGAACAGTGAAACTGCTAATCAGCCTTGAAGATATCTCTATGTGCAAATTCAGGATTTCTCTGAAACTTGTTTTCCCCAAGATGGTCCGTATCTGTGAAACAAAGCTCTTTATTTTACAAAGTACTCATTTTGCTTGGTTGCCACGATATCTTTAATCAGTTATGACTGAGTAGGTACACAATAACATTTAAAAGCATTTGATTAATCAACTGAAATGAGGTACCCAACATACGACTAGGGTCACTGGTTCTTAAGCATGTAGGATTTGTATGCCTTTTGACTTTTATTGTTTATTACACCTCCTTTATTTGATTCAAAAGATGTAATTCATGTGATAATAGAAAAGGAGGGCAAATTTTTTATTTAGTGCAACAATACAATGCTTCTTCTAGTGCAATATGAAAACACGGTTGGCACTTAATTAGGTTCTCAGAGAAACACTCGCAGACATAGCTGTTACGGTAGATTGACACATTTTACATTTCATTTCAAGAGAACACATTGCATTTGTGATGATTACACTTGAAAGGAACTAAAAGGCAGAACTAGAACACAAATTTCAATTGATAATTTTTTTTATATTTAATTGGTATTTATTTATTAATGTACAGCCTCCACTAGGAGTGACATTTTCACTGATCAAAATTTCCTTTTATATCATTATTTATGGTGTATAAAGAATGTCATTTGAAAAGAAAATGAAAATTTTTGTACGACTTCTTTTTAAAGCTGATATTTCCTAATGTTGAGTAAAATTTTCTGGTCATAACAACCGTTTTCGACAAGAAAATGAAAGATATATCAGAGGCTCCAATACCAATTTTGACTGCGATTTTCTTCAAGTTCAACAAATAAGGATCAAGTTTTGTTTTTTTTCTTGTTTAAAAAATGGGATCCTCACCTGACCCTGCTTTATAAGTGGGTTTGCAATTTATCAGGACACGAGTTATCAAGGGAGTGGTGTATATGGCATGGCAGTGCTTTTTAATGACATGGTATGGCAGTGTTTTTTAACAATATTGTTATGGCACAGTGTCACCATTTATAAGGAATATACAACAAACTATGTGTAGCCCAACCCGTAATTAGAAATAAATAGAAAGTAACAATTATCTTTTATTATAAACCTTCAGCAACTGCTTTGAGAATCGGGTCAAAACAAACAAATGGACGTAACAAGAAATGCATGTTAATTAAATGTGATGTATTTTCAAGTTAGTACACCTGTTTGTTGTCACTTAATAACTAATTTTTGATACCTGTAGAGGATATATAAATTAACATTAAGTTATACAGTATAGTTCTGTGAAGAAAAAAGTAACTTGTAAAAATAAATAGATTGAGAGAAAACTTTTGAACGATGGAAGGATTTCACTAAAATCAAGGCAGTAGCAAATTCAGAACCAAATCCTAAACTTTTTATTACAATTTGTAATTTAGTATACAAAAAGGATAAAATTTTCTTTCCTTAGACGACCTGTAATACCTCTTTGTTTTTATAAATTTAACAACTGTCTAGCCACCACATTAATTTTTGGAAATACGTGTCATGTCACTCACATTTTTGGAATCCCTGGCTTAAATTCTATTTAAGACTCAAACTAAGAAATGTATTAATGGAACACAAATACTTTACCACAATGACATAATTTAGTTAGAATGGTGCTGTACATACCAAGACATATCCAATCATAAAGTTGCATGGCATTGTAGCGAACAACATTCCACAACGTTACTAAATGCAAGCTGAATATAAGTTACTAAAGCGAAGATCTAGGTCATCATGATCCAATGTTAATACTGTAGTGCCACTTAAATGGATCAACAAAAGAAGGAAGACACTCTATGCCCATTCCAAATTAGTGATGGGGCATAACAGTTTTAACACTGCATTTTAAAGGCTACTTTTTAATTCAAGAAATTTTTTAAGGTTGTATGAACCATGTAACTGTAATATTTTACACAGAATGAAAAATAATCATAAAATATTGGATCAGCTCTGATTTCACTCCTAGAGTTTAATTCTTCACAGAATACAATACTTTTTACGCCAGTATTTTACCTAGTGATAATTTATATTTTTTTTCACAAATAAAATATTTCTTATGCCAACATTTTACCTGGTGATATTATTTCATATTTCTAATCAACTGATTTACTTCTAATGCAAGATCTAAATGAAGAGCAAACAAAGACAACAAGAGATCCAAGAGGTCCTGATATTGTTCACCTTTTGTTGTATAACTTAACAGTTGACCATTTCACTAAGCAAACTTTCATTGTATTGTAAGAACCTATCCTACACTGTCTGCCACACATTTTTTCACGTTGAATTTAACTATTCTACTATAAACTGATAGGAATTCATTCTAAAGATAAAATTATAATATTCCCAGTCCATAATCAAAGCTTGTTAATAATAAACCAAACAGATTAAAAATATGGCTTTGAGAGACATAACTAGATCAGCCAAGTAAATGCAAAGTTACCTCATTAATATGTGTGGATCTCGTTTATTACTGACAATCATTTATTACTGACATAATCCAAGATCTTGATGACATAAGGATATATCCAAGTCTCTGATCAAAGTTGGAGGACAGATACAGCTTCCAGAGTTGTAACATGTTCTGCCAATTGCATTCCAAGATCACGTCATAAATATATGTGTGTCCTTCCCATTATCAAACCAATCCAAAATCAAGTCAAAGTGAGAGGAGAAAATAATCTTCAAAGTAATAACTAGTTAAGACAATCAGATACAAGATTAACTCATTACTATGCGTTAATTTTGGCTAGTAATGAACTGGGTGATTTAAACATGGATTCCTAGTCTGATCAAATTCATATAAAAAATATGGACTCTAGAGTGGTAATAATACAGAATGTTAATAATCTAGATTGGTAATAATCCAACATGGCAATAATCCACAGTGGCATAAGGTTAACCATTCAGTGAGACTTAATATCACCCAATTTAAATGCATAGATCTCACATTAGTTTGCATGCATCTCGCTCATTACTGAATTTATATATTTCCATATTTTGTCATACTTGGATTAGAACTGTGGCCTCTAGACTAGCAACAAGCTCAGTCAATCAGATGCATGATCACCTCAGAAGTATGCAAGGAGCATGATAAGTACTGAGCTCATTTGAGACCATATCAGCAGAACACACATTCCAAGTTTGATCAAATTCTGATTAGAAATACAAAAAGAGTTATAAAAACACTTAACCAATCCAATTCAAGATCACATCAATGTTAGGCATGGATCTTGCCCATTATTAGACTTATCCAAAATTTTGATGACATAAACCCATGTTCCAAGTATGATTGAAATCAGATTAGAATACCAAGAAACAATTGTTGGTGAATGGAGTCATATCACATGATTCACAACACATAACAGGCACATAGCTATATCTTAAATCCATTTGGTCATAGGTGCAGGTGAACCAACAGTACAGATCATTTCAATGGCAGTACTAATGACATGTATATTAAACATAACTCATAAACATATTGGTACAGGGGTACATACAGAAATTTGTTTGCATTTCCCTTCAATGCCCATTGATAACCAAAAAAAAACAACAAGATCAGATCTTAAAGAATGTTTGGTCATAACAATCAAAAAGTAGTCTAAATATATCTCTATAATACACATGAATATGTACAAAGGGATCTAATCTACACCCTAAATTGAAACATAAAAATAAAAATAAAAAACCACCAAAAAAAGATTCTTTCAAAGTGTTTTCTACAGGAGAATATTCTGAGTAACAAGTCACATGTCCCATGACTTATCTCACTAGGTAAGAAAATTGAACTCCAACATTCTGTGAAGATTGTTAAAGCAGTATCACATTCTGAATATAATGTAAAAAGAAAGTAAACTACAGTCCTGAATTTACTAAGTAACATACCAAGTAAGAGTACTCTATCACTACAGTCCTGAATTTACTAAGTAATATACCAAGTAAGAGTACTCTATCACTACAGTCCTGAATTTACTAAGTAAAATACCAAGTAAGAGTACTATATTACTATGATCCAAAACATGAAAACCTTACTGTGGTAACTTCAAATATAAATTGAAAAATATTTATTCCCAAAGGTAGCAACACTGCATGCAATCACACACTAAACAACAAAGAAACCTTTTAGAATTGTACAGTGGTATCTCTCATATTAGGTAACCCAGCCACATTCTCAAAAACCAACACATTTATTGGTACCTATCACAGATCCAACTGTAACAGCGACGACCCTGATCGGCCATGACAATATGTACCATTATATCATGATCTATGCTGATGATTTTATGCATATACCACAGGTCTCCATAATGCACTGGCAGATCTGGTCTTCCCCATTTGTTGTACTGATGATTTTATGCATATACCACAGATCCCCATAATGCACCGAGTCTGGCAGATCTGGTCCTCCATTTGTTGTACTTATGATTTTATGCAGACACCATACATCCCCATAATGCACTGGCAGATCTGGTCCTCCATATTTTGTACTGATGATTTTATGCAGACACTATAGGTCCCCATAATGCATTGGCAGATCTGGATCTATGCTGTTTTCAGTTGGCTGTGATAAATATGGTATCCTCAATGAAATGTGTTTGCAACTCTCTAACATTACAGTGAAGTGGAGCAGGTCTCTGTAGCTACTAAACCCGAATAAGGATCACCTGTGTTGCTAAGGATACAAGGGACATTAGTCTCACCACCACTTTCTCCATCGTGGTCATCCTTTTTCTCATCTTTACAATCTATAACAAGATCCTGCTGGTACAGTCGACCATCCAGGCTGTGTTTAAATTCTGCTTCTAAAGCACTTGTAACAATATCAGGGCATTCTAAAAATTCAAGTGGAATGTCAATGGGATTCTGCTTGTCAGAGTAATCTCCCTTAGACATCACAATTCCTTTATCTATGGATTTTTTATGCTGGAGAGAGTTTAACTTCTTGCCAAAAAGATTCATAAAACAACCTGGATTAGGAGAATTTTTCTCCAAAGTGCTATCTATTTTTGATGTTTCTTCGTCAGACTCTTCAGAATTATCACTATCTTTGCAAGAGTCTCTATCAGTGTCAGACTGCTGGGATCCACTGGGCTCCTCTTCTTCTGCAATACTTGCTGTATCATCATTATCGGGTAAATCTAGTGGATTTTTATTCTGTGAGTAAGTTGTTTTCACATGAAGAATAATTTCTGGTCCCTCTCCTTGTTCCACTTCTGCAGAGGTCACTGTAATATGACCTTCAGTGTCCTTGCACCTTCCATTGACCTTGACCTTTAGTGGTTGTACATTTCTAAGCTCCTGTTCCTCCTCAGTGTCTAATACATGGATACTTGTGGAATCATCAGCTTTTACAGGCTCAGGTGGTCTAATATCCAGCCTTGAGATATCATCTCGCGGTTTGGGGGCAAAGTAACTTAGGTAGAAACCTGTTGTAATAATAAAGGGAGGAATAAGTGAAATTACAAGCAATATACTTTTATAAAATGTAACCATTCAGTGAAATACTAATCTTTCAAGACATCATATCAGTAATGATAATGAATTCTACACAATGAAAATCATATGACACATTCTATATGACATCTTAAAGCCAACATTAAACTGGAACATTTTAGGAAGGGTCACTTTTTGTCCAAGCACTTGAATGGAAATATGCCCAGGCATCAAAGAATATTCAAATTTATCGTCTAAAAAAGTATTGTGCCTAGAACCCTGGGGTTACTTTAATGCTGGGGTTGGACACCAAATGTTGAGATTAGGTAGCACACTGGACTGCTACATGAAATGACGTGTTCTTACCACTGTGGGCTTGAAGATGTACAATATGCCCAATGTATCCCATACCAATGCTATCAATCCTGTATCCAGGTCTGACAAATAATGTGTCTGGAGCCCAGGGGCAACCACAATGCTGGGAATGGGCACACTAATCACATTATTATATATAACTTTTTTCCCTACCATTTTCAGAGTGGAAGCACAGCTCTGCCAATTAGATACAAGATTACCTTATTAATATGCATAGATACCACCCATAATCAAACTCCTCCAGCATCTTGACAATATGACACTATTTAACAAGCATGTCCAAATCTAGGAATGGCTGGATTGTCGGGGGATAACTGTACTGTGTGTGCTCTGTAATGAGCAAGAGTTACTGCCCTTTGTCTACTTAACACAGACAGGATAAGATGATTTTTGTTGTTTAGTAGGGGTTGATTTGTAAGGTAGAGGGCTAATATTCCTAACATAATGTGATTGGGTAATGTATCTGAAGGAGAAATGTATTTGCTTGATTTCAACCAAGCAGATGCAAGTACACATCTTTACTATGATGAGAATCACTAATAATAAAAATCAGTCAAGATCTTGATGGCATAGGCCTATTTACCAAGTTTGATTAAAACCCTATCACGAGTTTTTAAAAAATCTAAATATCAGATGCAAGATCACCTTATGAATATGGATTCTAAAAATCATCTAACATCTTGTTGATAGGAACCATATGACAGTCTCTGACATGGCAAGAAGCCCAGTCAATCATATACAATATCAAATCATTAATATGCGTAATTTTTCATCATAATAACATACACTGTATATCTTGATGATATAAGCTACATCATGCTCACAAGCAAAATTGTACAAGATCTTGGTGATATAATAATATATTTCATGCCTGATAAAAATCAGATCAGAAATATGACTACTAGAGTGGTATTAAGCTATACCAACCAGAAATAGTCTCTCAAGTTGTAACAAGCTCAGCCAATCAGGTGCAAGATCACCTGATTAATATGCATGTACCTTGCTAATGACTGAATCATCCTGGATCCTGAAGATATAAGGACCATTCCGGTGGCATAGTGGTAGAGCATCTGACTCGGATGCAGGTTCAAACCCCGGATGAGTCATACCAAAGACTTACAAAAATGGTACTAACAGCTGCTTCGCTTGGTGCTCAGCATTAACAAGTTAGTGTTATAACTGGTCGGCCTGGTGTCATGATAATGTGACTGGGTGGGACATCACGCTACATGTCTGAAGCATGATGCCCCAGTGCTAGACATCACTATAAACTCTCACACTCCCCAAGTGGAGAGTGCCAAATACAGAACATGGGAGCACTTACATCGGATGGGGATAGTGTTCATGATCATGTCAGTGTATGCATTATGACGTGCTTTAACTTCATGAAATTTACCCAAATAATACAACTTTACAACAGAGAATAGACTTATATGTACTTCTGTCCCTACCCCAACCCTCCATTACAATTCATTATAATGCAGTTCTGTATAATGTGGTACTGTTATAGATTAAGATCCACTGCTCCGTACTGAGACTTGCTTTATTATCTATGAAATATACTGGCCATGATAATCAGCAGTTAACTGTGCTTCAAATATGCATCTATATGGCAGACTTCATGTTCCAGCATTTCAACAGCTCATACTAGAACAGAATGATACCATATGATCAATATCAAGAGAATTCTTATATCTGCATTTTGAAAAATGTTGTACCGATTTTTATATTTTAATACTGTTTTTAAGGTGCAGAATAAATTTTCAGGTGATACAGACAAATTTTAGGTCTGCAGCCATAAAACAAGGCCAGTCGTGTCATAGGAAAAACAATTTTTTCCTTTATCCTATGATAGAACTAATTGCAATAAACACTATTGTAAAAATAACAAAAATTAAATAGATCATCAAACTGAAGCACATTATGATAAAAAGCATCTGTCAAATATGCTAAAAACTTTCTGGTCAACAATTTTATCCCAAATGAATTTGGACATTTTAAAGTTTGGTACATACATATTTAAGTCATGAAATACGGTCTAAGTCCTTGAATTGTTTACATCTGTCATAATGCAGAAATGGTTGATTTGTTTAATTAACAATGAATATCTCATCATCTGAAAATAATAACAAAAAAGTTGCCAAGCAGAATTTCCCTCTCTAGTTTGCCAGGCAAAGAATTTGTCCACCACTAATAAAACATGTTCGTTTCTTACCCATCTCACTATTCATCTGTCGTTCCAGCTCTCTGCGTCGCTCAAGCCTTTCCTTCCTCAGCTTCCTCATCTGTCGTCTCTTGTGATATTTTACACCGCCATAGATGGGAAGGATGATTACACTAGCTCCAAGCAAAATGGCTCCAGCCGCAATTCCAAGGCCTAGCAATCCAACGGCTGCAAGAAGTTTTCCCCCTACAGAGAAATACAAAGACAGGGATAAATTTTAATTTGTTTCTATTCAAAAAGTTTCATTTTTACTACATGGAGTATGTGACGTATACACATATATCAAGCTCAAATGTGATAATTATAAAAAGTGTCCTATTATTAGAAACATGAGCTATATTTAGTAATAGACATTACACAGCATTCCATAGGATTTATGGGATAAAATTACTCCACGTCAAAAAAAGTACACTCAGAAATTTATTTCTTTTCCTGTTAAAAAATCTTTAACTGATGGAGTGTGCTGTGAACATATACAGGTATATACTGTATATAGTACTTTATGTGTTTGTGATTTAGATTTTTAACACAGTTTTAAAATAATTTCAGTCATATCAGTATGATGTCTAAGGTGTGGCAGTTTGTACTGATATCTAGCATTGGGGTATCATGCCACAGACATGCACCCAGTCAAATTATCCTGCCACCAGGCCAACCAGTCCCAGGGATCGTCCTGGGCTTCGCCAGTGTCGCAAATTGCGATTTTTTTTCCTTATTGGCGACAAAAATATCCCATCTGGCAATTTTTTTGGCAACAGACTTTTTGGTTATTTAATTTGTACCTACAATCATGGATTTGGACTGGATAAATTAAAAGGGAGAATGAAAGGAAGCCACAAACTTGACTAAGCAATGCATTGGAATCGATCTGTTACACAAACGATCCTTTGTTCGTATTGGCAACCCCATCTTTACAGTGCATTCTTACATCATAATCTGCTTATGCTGACATCTGAGCGAAGTACTGTATGCTGTGTTACAGTCAATCACGCTACCGAACTATACCTATAACTGACCGCTTCTGAAGACGCGAATAGAACAGATACAATTAATTGAATGGCTAATCCTTCTGTTGTTGTTGTTGTTTTTTTTTTTTGTTTTTTTTTCTTTACATATACCAATACAATAGTTTTGTTGAACCTTCATAGAAAACTGATAACCTTTGAAGTACCCACTACTGAGTATAAATACAAAGCAAATGGAAAAAATCTCAATCACAATTATATCTGTCGCCAGTACCGCATTTTACTCATTGATCTTTTCCTATTGCCATCAATCCGTGTTACGGCTGCAGAGACTTAAACTCCGCAACAAGAAATAGCAAAAAAAAAAAAAAACAGTTTTGCATAATTAATAATAATTATTTATTTCTCAAAATACAGGAGTGAAAGAATCCCTAAATTGGGTGTGAATTTATGCTTATATATACGGTCCAATATTGCCAGGTGTTGACTCATGTAAGTTTCATTTGTGGGAATGGAAATCCTATTTTGCTTGTCGAGAAAATTTATACAGCATTCAGTGATCATTCTTGGGATTTAGGAAGCAATTCACTACAAGCTTTGTGAAGCTAGCCATAAGGGGGGGGGGGGCTGCTGAGAGACTACTGGTGTCACCTGTCAGCACTGTAGACTGTGAACATGGATTCAGTAAGATGAACCTCATAAAAACTGACATCAGAAATAAACTCTGCATCTCATCTCTCGAGAATTTAATAAGAATCAGCATGTACAGATGTGAAAAATTAGACTTTGAAACTGCATTCAACAAGTGGGCAGCCCTAAAATCGCGACGGATCTTCATGTAACACTTTGTAACATTTTGTTAATGCTTGTTGTAATTAGAGTATTAACCCATCTTTTGTAATTTTCATTGCCTGTTACATTAATAGACTAAATTAACACTTGAAAAAATGTACACTACTTGTTCTGGCGACACTTTTTGAAAATTGGCGACAGAATATTGAGGTTGGCGATTTTTTTGGCGACAGCTTTTTAAAAGCCAGGACCATCCCTGCAGTCCTAACACTAACCTCTTAATGCTGAGCACCAAACAAGCCAGCTACCAAATACCATTTTTATGAAGTCTTTGGTATGAATTGGCCAGGGATCAAACCCATGACGTCTCTCATCTGAGGCAGATACACTAATCACTTAAGCTTTGGGAAAAACAAGATTTAATGAAAATGAGCTTGACCATTTTACTGGCCAGGGGTTCTTTTATCCAGACGATATTGTACACCAATAAAACAGTAATGTCACAAACAAAACATGTACAAGTCAGACTGTGTCTGAAATGGATGCGAAACATTAACTTTTATTATCCCCATGTTTGTTTTAAAGCCCATTGGGATGCTGTGATATCCTCCATCTGTCCATCTATCTTATACCCCATCATCCTCTAAACTAACAAGTGGAATAACATGCTTTGTAAAGAAAGAAAGATAAAAAACAATGGAATACTCTGACATACTTCTTCTGTCCACCCGTTGCCACAAAATGCTTGGTGTAAGTAAAATAAATGTTATAATTTAGTTGCTATGGTAACCATTTGCCAAGAAGGGCATCACTATTTCCTCTCTCCCACCAGTGTGTGTGAGTTAAAGGTCAAGAGTATGACAAGAGTACTTCAAATGGCACATGATATCTTACCAACAAGAGTACTTCAAATGGCACATGATATCTTACCAACAAGAGTACTTCAAATGGCACATGATATCTTACCAACAAGAGTATTTCAAATGGAACATGATATCTTACCAACAAGAGTACTTCAAATGCCACATGATATCTTACCAACAAGAGTACTTCAAATGGCACATGATATTTTACCAAGCTTAGTTGCCTGAATATATTTTCTCATGAAGAGAATTGGTAAGGCATTATTCCAACTCATGCGTGTAGGTGAATTTTCAAAACACTTGGGATATAACAGTTGGTTATAAAACCAACCACATATTTCCCAACAATGGACTTGTATAAGGTTCCTTATCGAACATGAGTACCAAGAATCAACAATGAACTTGTATAGGGTTCTTTATCAGACATGAATACCAAGAATCAACAATGGACTTGTATAGGGTTCCTTATCGAACTTGAGTACCAAGAATTAACAATGACTTGTAAAGGGTACTTATTGGACATGAATACCAAGAATCAACAATGGACTTCTATAGGGTTCCTTATCGGACATGAGTACCAAGAATCAACAATGGACTTGTATAGGGTACTTTATTGGACATGAGTACCAAGAATCAACAATGGACTTGTATAGGGTTCTTTATCGGACATGAATACCAAGAATATATAATCACAACAACTATATATATCTATAAAAATTTGCATAACATCAAAATGTAATGATGCCTATTAAATATCCATATTAACTAGCATAACATCAAATCAGGCCTGCTAAATGTCTATCCCTTTATCTCATGCAAGTACCTCAGGATGCCGCTACTCCATTCTTATGGAAGCGCCTTTTGATGCCTCTAACAGAATTGCATGGAAGCGCCTTTTGACGCCTCTACATCATTCTCTTTAAAGTGCCTTTTGACGCCTGCTGTAAACATCAGCCATTTTGAGTGGGTTTTCGTAATGCCACCTTTGGGGAAAAATCCCTATTAGATACTACATTCATTGGTGTGAACTACCATTATGTCAGATCACCCAGTCGGTGTTTAAGATCTGGACGAAATCTGCTACTTAAAGTAACTGGGTCATGTTCTCCACTCTCCAAAAAACAGAGGCTGTGGATTTCGTTTAGTACGTACTTTAGGTTTCACAATTAAAATCACAACTCTGAAAGCTTCAATAACTTAGGTAAAGGCTCTGATATTGATGTAGGCAGCAATTAGTTTTTATAAATTTACTAATTCAGATGACTTAGTGATGTATATGCAGATAAAGAACTTGTAAATTTCAAGTATGAGCAATTGCAGCTATGGTTGGTCACACAGCTTCACTGACTTGATGGTGAACGACTTCTCAAGATTTTGATGCATATAAATAATTTTTCCATGG
Organism: Sinohyriopsis cumingii; assembly: GCA_028554795.2. Lineage (NCBI taxonomy): Eukaryota > Metazoa > Mollusca > Bivalvia > Unionida > Unionidae > Sinohyriopsis > Sinohyriopsis cumingii. Next base: position 102,639,801 of record CM068835.1, on the reverse strand, counting down.
AGAAAAAAAAATACAGCTGTAAATATCGGATTTTACTCTTAAATCTTTCTATACATTATATATATGTACCAAAAATGTGAAATGGTTAAAACTGATGTTAAAGGTAACATATACTACACTGCTTAACAGTTAACAGGTAGGTCTTTGTGTATAGAGTCGAATAGGTAATAGGTGTTCTATTTATAGCACACTGCACTGGGTAACATTGCTACATGTATATCGAAGGGCTAAAAATCCATACACTCTCTAAGGGAAAGGGCTAAAAATCCATACACTCTCTAAGGTAAAGGGCTAAAATACCATACTCTCTAAGGTAAAGGGCTAAAAATCCATACACTCTCTAAGGTAAAGGGCTAAAAATCCATACACTCTCTAGGGTAAAGGGCTAAAAATCCATACACTCTCTAAGGTAAAGGGCTAAAAATCCATATACTCTCTAGGGTAAAGGGCTAAAAATCCATACACTCTCTAAGGTAAAGGGCTAAAAATCCATACACTCTCTAAGGTAAAGGGCTATATAAACTTGCTTGCAATTTTCATATGCCAAGATCAAATGGTTCCAGCAAACTGTACGTTTATTTTTTCATGGTTTTGCAAAACAGACATTTTTGGCTGTACTTAAACTTTATAGATCAAGAAGGGTCATGTTTTTTTTGTAAGTCATGATTCATGACAAGCACATGATCCATGGAATTTGGTATAAGATGAAACAATTAATTTACAGTAACTGCACAATTAATGTTTGTACAAGGACTGAAAGATATCAAATCTTTAAATTTAAATTATGGAAAAATCATCCCGAACAAGATTAATTTGCTCATGTGAAGTCAATTTTGTGTAAGCAGGCTAACAGTTTCCAGGGGTGGGAATACAGTTTTATGGACAGAAAGAATAAAACCAGTTGCTCTTACTGCATTCACAACAGCAGCCAAAAATATAATCAAGAGGCCAAACTGTGCCAAAGATCACTCACTTGGTCGATATCTAATATAACTGTATGAAAGTCTGGAGCAGTGAGTCACAAAGCTGGGCTAATTTCTTTGCCTATCATAAAATTATTCTTCAAATTGGCTATGAAAACTATTGTCTCCAGATATCTTCATCTTTAGTATCCAGTACTGTTTGCATCATACTGAAAGACCTCTATGCCAAAATGCCTAGTTTGGTTCAATTCTCTTCTGCATGTTTTTAAAAATAACAGTCATGCAAAGGTTTTTCATATACTATTAGTTGCATTGTCAAGGTTGAGGGGTATTCAACCCAAGATATTTTAAGGCAACTTATTTGTATTAAAAGTGGATCTATTTTGTGGTGGGAAGAATTACTAGTAGAAATCTGATAATCCATTCTGTCAAATTTGTTCACGGTCTGTTGAGTCATTTGGGAGATATTTAAATGTGTTCCCATTTTAGTAATGGTAGCCATATTTGATGGTAGATTGGCAAGTCTTAAAAGTCTTTACATATAGATGCAAACTTGGTCAAATTCTATTGTCACCAAAGAGTAGTACTGTATTTGAAAAGTTATTTAAAAGATTCATGTTTAGTTATAGTAATGGGGGCCATATGATGGCAGTTTGGTATAATCTGCATAAATTTGAAAGGCTTTACTAAAAGCATGCTTCCTCCAGAATTAAGTAGAAATTTGCCAATTGTTTTCTAGTTTGGTCTGCTGTTTTATGGCACAGCAGCACATTTAGGTTATTTAGTACTGAAGCAACTGGAGTAAAGATTCTTACCAGATTACAACCGCAGTAGTTTACACTGGCTGGTCAAATGATAGGATTCAAACCCACACCCTTTCAGTCTTGAGTCTGGCATGCTAACCACTGAGCCAATGCAGCTCCCAAGAATAGCAAATATGGATGGACAATGATGCATGCAGGGCAATATCAAAGGTTCTCTTTGCCTTATAGCTGGTGATCTAAAAACTGCCATTACATCTTACCCAACACAGATCCTCGGATCAGTCGCCTTCGGACAGGCTTATCTGGATACAGCTTGTACTTGCAGCCGAAGGGACTAAAGCGACTGGAGTGACTCCCAAAATATTTAAGACTGTAGTAACGCCCACCACATCTGTAGCAGAATGTAGAATAACACTGGTTACACCTCATGTGATCACATCCTCCATTCCTCTCAATGTATACCTGAAAAAGGAAAATAATTAGTATCAAAACTCCATTTATTGCATGCTGATGATTACTTCAATATAAATCAAAGTGAAAACTGTCATACCTATGAAGATCACCTGCTTACAATGGACACGTCTTAAACCACTTTTTACTTTCATTTACAAAGTATTTGACAACTTTCTTGTAGCTGTTGACATTCTTCTCCATTTACAGCAGAGAGCACCTAAGCTTCAGTTATTCAACACACCAGAAAGTGCCTCAAACCAGATACAAAATAAATATTGCAAAATGTGGCCAACAGGAAGAAAATTTTGGTTTTGGATTTAACCTACTGGAATATAAATTTCGTTCAGCTCTGATAAATTCTGAAAATGCACCAGACAAAATATCTTAAATTGCTATGCCAATTGGAAATATAGCAGCCACCATCATCTCCCTATTAATGCTATACAATAATCATGTTGGAATACTAGTGTAAGATACTCTAACACATTCTCAAATTATAACAGATAAAAAGAATTGTGACACATTCTCAAATCATAACAGATATAAAAAGAATTGTGACACGTTCTGGTAGAGGCTCTGCTGAACCTAAATTTCTTCTGATCAGCAATATTTATTTTCCCTATGCTTCCAGTTTCTGAACTTCTCAATGTACACCTATTTTGCCTCACTAGACAGAGAATACTGTACAAGTCAAGCTATGAATAATACTCAACTTTATTATCTAAAATCTGGCTTGTTTTAACTTCCGTCTAAAAATCTGTCTGAATTGTTTGCAGAATGACATAGGCCTCTACACCAGTCTAAACTGTTATGTTTGTGTATCTGACATTATAATTATGATGACTGATCCATTCCAGTTGTATATTAGAAAGTACCCAAAATTACTCAGATACAAGAATAATCTTGATAACATTGCCAAATTGGAAAGAGGGCAATAAACTGTATAGAGATCAGTTTTGTAAGGATCAAGTATCCCACAAAAGAAATTTACCATCAATCTAGTGTACTCATGTATCTGCAGTTAAAAAGAAATCTGATCCTGGACACACCATCACTAATTATCAGCTGATTATTCCGAAATTTAGTGAAACAATGATTTTAATTGCAATTGCATTTTCATCTGTGAACAACTATTTATCACCATTCTTTGGAAAGTCACATTTAAGCATTAGAACATGATAAAAGTCAATTTCAGACCAAAAAAAATGAAGAGGAGAAACTGCTGATACTGAAAAACACAGTACCCAAAATCTGCATCATGTAAATCTTGGCAATGAAAACTGCACTTGTCTGGAAATAAACATTTGCCACTTGCCTGACAGAATAATGGACTATTCCATGGCATGGGTCTGTCCAATTTTTTTATAGTCACAATTAGTGAATTACTAATTGACAGTAAGTGCCTCGCTGATGAGCTTATCATCTGTGATATAGCTGTCTTGCATAATGTACCATTCATAATTTTTCAACTGAAAAACATTAAATATTTTGCTATTCCTAGCTAACATATTGTATACCACTCATACAAAAAACAATCTGAATCAGGTGTAGTCAAATTGCTAATTGACATACATATACTTCATAAATATCCATTTAATCAAATTGCTAATTGAAAAACATATACTGCATAAATATCCTATTAATCAAATTGCTAACTGACATACATAAACTTCATAAATATCCATTTAATCAAATTGCCAATTGAAAAACATATACTGCATAAATATCCTATTAATCAAATTGCTAACTGACATACATAAACTTCATAAATATCCATTTAATCAAATTGCTAATTTTAAAACAAATACTGCATAAATATCCTATTAATCAAATTGTTAACTGACATACATAAACTTCATAAATATCCATTTAATCAAATTGCCAATTGAAAAACATATACTGCATAAATATCCTATTAATCAAGTTGCTAACTGACATACATAAACTTCATAAATATACATTTAATCAAATTGCTAATTTTAAAACATACACTGCATAAATATCCTATTAATCAAATTGCTGACTGACATACATGTACTGCTAATCAAATAACTAATTGACACATATACTGCATAACTATACCACTAATCAAATTGTTAATTGACATCCATGTACTACATAAATATACTACTGAAAATTTACAACTAAAGTTTGCCAAATACTGGTAACTTGCAAAGATGTTACATTCAAGAAATTATAACTTACAGTGTATTTTATAGAACATAATTTTTCTTGCAACAAACCTTGCATTTGGGGCATTTCCTGGCATTATATTTTCCAAAGCGGAATTCCTTGGCCCAGTCCTTCAGTAACTTGTCTCCATTCTGGAACTCTGAACAGGGCAAAGGCGAATGCCATGGTGCATGACATGCAAAACACCACTGCAAGTCACAAACTGGGCATGTGACTGAAAGACCAAATTTATCTTTATGACTAGAGAGTATTGATTTATCTATATGCTGGACATGGTTGCATCTAGGGCAGGTTTTCACACATGGATCGTTGTTAGCATCAACTAAAAACATATAATATTTCTCCTTCTGTTTCAGGGATAGTCGCTCCAGAATTTCATCTCGATGAATATAAGAAATGCATTTAATATTAATGCATTCAATTTTGATATTACGTCTTGAAACCTGCTCTTCTAAATACAACTGCATACAGTGATCACATACTGGCAACAAACAGCAAAGACGTTTTCTTAACATCTTTTCATCTAAACAAATTGCACACTCCATTAAAATTGGAGAGGAACATGGAAAATTTGGTTTTTCAGGTACCGGAGAGCCATTTGGATCTGCAGGTTCTTCAAAGAAGACAACTGACAGTGTTTCAAATTGATCCGTCTGACTATCAGAGTCTGACAAGATGACATCATCGAGACTGCTTTCGTTCTCATCATCTTCATCATAAGGAGACAGTTCATGGTCACTTGAAACCTTGTCAAACAAATTGTTGATATCAAACCCCTCAAACACCTCTTCTTCTTCTTGATATATGACTGATTTGGCAGCCATCATGTACGTTTTTTACTAACGGATTCTGAACCCTTGCAAAATTATGATTCTGTTAGGATATAGTTAAATTATATTATTCTGTTAGTGACTTGTGTGAGTGCTGAAGAACTGTTTTGATTTCTTATAAACATGACCAACACCTTTGGCTAAAAGCAAGCAGGAAGAGTGATAATTATTTTGGTACATATGGCATCCAGCTAAGGTTTTAGTTTGCAATCTAAACTTCATTCACCGTTATAATGTTTGATTTTCTATAAACAGTGAAACAGACAACTTTTGGCTCAAAACGACAAACTATGGTAATCAAAAATAAAAGTCAGACATAATTTGTTTTTGTCTCTTCCGATATCTGGTTCAACACCTCCACAAGAAACCATTACTGCAGTGCCAAGGCCTGAATCTGAAATAAAGGTGATGAGGACAAAATTAAAACCCTGCAGTGAAAACATTTTTATATCATAAATTATATTTTTCCAATATTCACGTCATCGCTAGGAATTAAATTCCGCTGTCTCATGAATCCAGACCTCAAAGAAAAATGAATAAATTTGTCTTTCCCCTCTATATTCAATAGACATCCTAAAATTAGTATCCAGTACTCAAAGAAAATACTGTATAGACACAAGTCCAGGGCTGGTGACTTTAAAAATATCATAAGTCCTGATTCTAAAATCCACAAGCCCTGACTTCAATTTCCACATGCCCAAAATTTCCCCTTTTTAATATTATTTGTCACACAAGGTTGCAATTGTTACAATTCAAATATATATTCAACAGGCAGTTTGAAGGTAATGCAAGTATCATTTAGTGTTCATCACTACACTCGCTAGAGACTGGATAGTATTGGTGATCAAACCTCTCTGATGGGTTCTCCAAGAAAATCCTGGTCAGACTTAAGTTGTACTGGGTGGCCATAATGTCAGCATTGTCAAAACTGTTTCTGATACTGCCTGATCATTATAGAAAAATGAATATACATCAAATTTGGGCTGACCATTTCACTGGGGAGGTGGGGGACATAATATTTTGAAGTTTAATGGAGGCTATAAAGGTAATACAGTAGTAAACAGTACAGGCAATAATACTTTACCAGCAGCACAAATCAACTGTGCAAACATGGACGTGTGCTTCCTATTAACTTTCAACCAATCTATTTCATGGCTAAAATCATCCTGAAAAGAATAGGTGAATTGTTGTTGTTGATGTTGTAGGGTTTAATACCATTTTTCAGCACACGATAGGCTACACATGGCGGCCAGTAATAACGGTGGAGGAAGAACCCGGGTAAACCCCAGACAGAACCACCGACCCACCATAGGTCAATTAACAGTATATTAACACAATTAAGATAAGGAATAATAAAGAGGATTATTCTGAATTTTCAATTCAGTCTTTCAAATATGTTAAATACGGTGGTGCTCCTGTTTCAACTGACATCGTACACACAGGAATGACATATGCTGATACGCTGTTTGCACTATATGTAATGAATTAAATGCTCCCTTCCGTCAAACAATTAAATGCTCCCTTCCGTCAAACACAGAGTTCTGAAATTTATTTTTGCTGGGCTTTGCTAATAGTTAATTGCTTTCAAAACTGCCTTAAAAAATGAAGCAGTGCTTGAAAGTGACAACGTAACACTTTAACGCTATTTTGACAACTGAAATAATCATGCTTTGCATTTTATAAATGAAGTAAAATCCAACTTCAATGAAATGATGCTGCTGTTCACGAAGTTTAATACAGATGGTTTAAACATTCTCATTCAAGGCAATATGTAATAAATTTTGTCCTCCTACATTTGTCTAGCATTCTTTTGATTTACATATAATGGTTATTCTACTTTGCGACATTTACCTATGCATATTGACACAACGGGCTCACCCACTAAAAATTTCAATTACATTTCAGGAGCAATTGTCAGCCAATTAAGTACCATGTGTGGTGGTTTAAAACAGACCTCTTTTAACTCCCACTATTTAAACTGCCCTAGTTTTAAGTCAGTTCCAATCATAACTGTTTACATGTAATGGTCATATACCAAAGTGGCAGTATTTTATCTTTCTATCTTTGAAGGTTACTGAAAATTGTGGTTTTTCAAATAGCTCTATCTGGGGGTTTGGGAGTACATAATGGTGTTACAGCTCTATCTGGGGGGAGGAGTACATAATGGTGTTGCAGCTTTGGGAGTACATAATACTGTTGCATCTCTATCTGGGAGGTTTGGGAGTACATAATGGTGTTACAGCTCTATCTGGGAGGTTTGGGAATACATAATGGTGTTACGGTCATATCTGGAGGTTTGGGAGTACATAATGGTGTTACAGCTCTATCTGGGAGGTTTGGGAATACATAATGGTGTTACAGCTCTATCTGGCTGGTTTGTGAGTACATAACGGTGATGCAGCTCTATCTGGGGGGTTGGGGAATACATAATGGTGTTGCAGCTCTATCTGGGGGGTTTGGGAGTTCATAATGGTGTTACAGCTCTATCTGGGGGTTTGGGAGTACATAATTGTGTTACAGCTCTATCTGGGGGGTTTGTGAGTACATAATGGTGTTACAGCTCTATCTGGGGGTTTGTGAGTACATAATGGAGTTACAGCTCTATCTGGGGGTTTGTGAGTACATAATGGTGTTACAGCTCTATCTGAGGGCTTGGGAGTACATAATGGTGTTACAGCTCTATCATGGCGGGGTTTGGGAGTACATAATGGTGTTACAGCTCTATCTGGAGGTTTGGGAGTACATAATGGTGTTACAGCTCTATCTGGGTCATTTGGGAGTACATAATGGTGTTACAGCTCTATCTGGGGGAATTGGGAGTACATAATGGTGTTACAGCTCTATCTGGGGGTTTGGGAGTAATAATGGTGTTACAGCTCTATCTGGGGGGTTTGGGAGTACATAATGGTGTTACGGCTCTATCTGGGGGGTTTGGGAGTATATAATGGTGTTACAGCTCTATCTGGGGGTTTGGGAGTACATACTGGTGTTACAATCTGATTAAAATCATATCTCTACATTACATAAGACAGTGGAGATCTATTTTAATCAAACTACGCCATGCTAAGGCAAGTATGTCAACATACTGAAAATACATTTCTGCATTTCATCAATGCAATCAAATTTTTCTCAGGCAAATAAAAATAATTACGAGCCTAATGGACACCTCACTTAAAATATAGGAGGGACCCTGGGCATGGAGATATCAGATCTTTAAACATGACTAGGACTATGTTGTGCTGGCTTTTATAGGATAGCCACCGAACTCACCAGGTTCATTTAAACCACAAATACAAATGTAAGGGAAATTCAGTTGTGCATGACAGCCAACAGTCTTGATAACATCTCAGAAAGTGATAAAAGATGTATTTGATTATATGTGATCTCATGGTCATACATGATCTCATAATCATATGCAATCTTATGATCATATGTGACCACATAAGGAAATCACCCACTTGAACCAAGGACTCAGTGATTGGGAAATGAGGCATTGCTTTTCCTGAATCAGTGGGAGGAAAAGTCTTTTCTAGGCTCTTATGATTTGCATTCACTGTATCAGGCAGTGAACTCTGTCCTGAAATCTTGCCTCTCAAGGGGTACAACAAGAGCAGGTGGTGAACAATAGTTTCTGGTTCTTATCTATGAATTCTGGTTGAATGTATCATAATAACAATCAAATGATCTGAAGGCAGTTTATGTCAACCAAAATAGTCACTGACCTGCTGGCTAAAGCTATTTCCATTGGGAATCATGTAAACTATGACAGCAGCATCAGCAAAGTTCAACACAGAGTTTCATACTTATAAGAACTCAGCCATACAAAAACCTATAAAATTATATTTTTATAACAATGTCAGTGACTGAGGCAGATTCAAATTAAAGCTGGCCATGTCAGAGAAGCTAGCTTTTGCCTATATTCAAAACCAAATAAATTAAACAAAGGGATGAAGGTATTGTCAATGAACTGCCCACAGCCATTAACTGTGGTCCTATCACTGAAAATGCATGGATGGGCAGCTGATAAAGCTTGGTGATCAAGGTTACAGAAAGGCTGGCTAGTTTGAAGTCTGAATCATCATTACAACTGACCTATGATCAATACTGGCAATGCATGGCTGGATGCCCATGCAAACTTGTTGGAAAGATCCCTGTAAAAAGGCATTTCAAAGAAGACTGGTCCACCCAACTTCAAAAGCCATGCTGGCTAGTAGGAAGTGTTCTCAAAATAAGACATATGAAGCAAGATTGTTGGGCTGTTCGCAGCCTGACTCATTTTAAAAACTGACCTTTGGTCAGTAACTGTTATGCATGGATGGTCTGCTTGATTGATGTACTAGCTGGAAGCTGGAAGAGCAGCATATGGCATTGATAGTGTGTATGTAGTTGTTACTGCTGTTGTTGTAGGGTTTAACGCCATTTTTCAGCACAAGATAGGCTATAAATGGCGGCCAGTATTAATGGTGGAGGAAGAACCCGGGCAAAACCCGGAAAGAACCACCGACCCACGAGAAGCTACAAGCAAGCTTTCTCACATACCCATACTGGCCGAATCCGAGACTCCAACCCTAGCAGACAGAGGTGAGATGGCAGTGGTCTGTAACGGTGAGCGCTTTAGACCACTAAGTCACTCAGGGCCCCAGTGTGTATGTAAGGGTTTAGAGGCACATCAGCACAATACTGGCTTTATCTTGATTAAAAGTTCTGAAAATTTAAAGGTAATGAACTGCAAATATGCTCTAATGAACTGGTAGATTTCAAGCCATGTGAGTTATTCACCTTTTTCTCACAAATTTGTAGAAGGTGAGTGGATGTTGTCAGTATTTTTTCTTTGTTACTTACACAAATAAACATATGCCTTCTATACACAAATAAACATGTATGCCTTCTACCACCATCTCAATTGAATTCTTATCTTAAAGAATAAAAAAATGCAAATAATAATTATTCATTAATATTAAAGTAACTTGAATAGCCATTTATTTCATAGCCTGTAGGTGTCTAGCCAGTCAATGTCCCCAAGCCACACACTATCCTATGATATAAATAGTACACCTGTTACCTACGTTGATGAGATACACCTCTTAAATTTATAGTAGAACCTATATGTGCTTTAAAATCTTGAGAGAGCTTGTACAGCATCAAGTCAGTAAGTCAAGCAGTGTTATCAATTATAGTAGAGATTTTTCAACTTCAAATTATACTGGTATATTATCTACATCTATGCCAAATCATCAAAATCTACATCAACATCTGAGCCTGTATTTGATTTACTGAAGCCTTTATAATTCCATCATCCAAACTCAGCTTCTGTTTTGGAGATTGGAGAATGCAACCCATTTACTTTAAATAGCAGATTACAACGAGATCTTAAATATCTATGTGATGTATTAATTCATTCACTTCAGTGTCTGTAATATCTAATAGGGGTGTTCCCCAAAGGAAACCAACTTTAAATGGCTGATATCTACTATGATCACCCAAACATACTTCCATGTGGATGGTGCAGAGGCATCCAAACATGCTTGTAGGTGAATCAGATAGAGGCATCCACTAACACTTGCATGCAAAGGGGCAAGGCAAGTACTGGTATTTTACCTCATTTATCAATATCAGTATCAATATGGAAATATTATTGGTGTATAGATTAATCATTAAAATATTTAATAAAGCAGACTGATACAAACTTACCTGTAACAAGCATATACAGTTATACTTAAACCAAAGACAATTCATAATGTAGAAAAAGTTCATCATCAATGTTAATGTGATCTGATAATTTCATTAAGGAGCCACATTTCATGCAAGTAATGTGAAGGTTTCTTCCTTGAGATCTAGCGCAAAACTTTGCTTTTATCTGTATCACATGCTACCACTAATGGTTAACCGCAACAAAAAAAATGGATATAAAAGTGCACACAATTTTCATCATCGGTTTGAATCTACACGCCATTAACATGACAATAAGGCTAATGAGCTGTATTTCACAATATTTAGTGTCCAATTTTTATAACAGCCTTCTAGACTGATCTGTGTCCAGCTCATATAGTAGTCTTCAATACTGACCTTTTGTCCAACACATACAAGAGCCTTCTTGAATAACCTGTATCAAACTCAAATAACAGCCTTGAAGACTGACCTGTCTTCAACTCATATAGTAGTCTAGACCTACATGTAAGACATATCACATGTTATTTATGTTTTAGTGCTACCAATAAAACATAAATATCAGCATCGAGGTCTTACATGTAGGACTAATAGTAGCCTTCCAGACTTACCTACGTCTAACTCATATTTTATAACAGTATTGTAGATTAACCTTGACCAGTGTCTAACTCACAACAGCCTTCTAGACTGACCTATGTTTAACTCATATAACACACTTTTAGAATGGCATGTGTCCAGCACGTTGAACCACCTTCTTGTGTGATGTGTCTGACTCGTATAACTGCCTTCTACTGACCTCTAACTCATACAACGTTGTTTTTGTTTTTTATAGAGTTACCCGTGTCTAACTCGTATAACACCCTTTTAAACTGGCCTGTGTCCAACACGTACAACAGCCTTCTGGACTGACCAGTATCAAACTCTTATAACAGCCTTCTAGACTGACCTGTGTCCAACACCTACAACAGCCTTCCAGACAGACCCGTCTAACTCGTAGAACAACCTTCCAGACGGACCTGCATTTTTTCTGCTTATCACAAGTTTTCTTCCACCTTACGTTGAAAACAGACGATGCTGAATGTTACTTAATCATGTTTAACATGATTCACGTTTCCGACTTTTAAGTATGTAACACGGATCATCAATATACGTTTAATGGCTGTCACAACTATTTATAACACTACGACAACGGCTCACAACGAAAATTTGTTGACTTTATTGGTTATTTATTATTTTAGAAACATTACTAAATGCGTTTACATCTATGTTGGACTTACATTTGTATGTGAGACGTACCAGAAGGACAGGTGACCTTCGTAGAAGAATGAAAGACAGGAAAAAGACACCAATTTCCTCTTTGTTGTTGAAAACATAAACACACCGATCCTCAACACATACAGTACAGCTGGCTGTGTTTACGTCACATGAATAAGATTTGTTTTGTATTGGTTGCTATAAATAGAATATATTATATTTTGCAACGTACCGTAGAGGCCTTATCATTTGATAGATGGATAATATGGAAAATCTAAATAAAAGTCTATTTTACTAATTTCAGCCCTGGTCTTAGTTATAATTATTAATTTACATAAAGTAAATTTCCGTAATTGAGTCATTGTGCATTGTTAATGATATACTGGACGCTGTGCCTTATATCAATGAAAATTTTCATTTTGACTGGTTTTTCATCTTTCTCATCAAAAAATGTTTACTCATACAAAGAAACACAGAAAATTCAAGGCAATATCATAACCCGTAGGTCAATTATTCGATTATATCACATTGATATGTTCTTGAATGTTGAAATCAGTGTCATATGAACCAATATTTGTTAGCTTTTAATGCAGTGTCTTGAGGAAAGCCTTTTCATGTAAATAGCATGTACCCATGGCATAAAAAAATAAAGGAATTTCATGAACAAACATGTTCTAATGAGTTCTCTTCCTTGAATGAATAACATCTACGTGAATATTCTTGTTTGGCGAAAAAAAAATCACACATATCATGCATGTATACTTTTTACAAAGAAAAAAAGCTGACATGTTAAAGGCAGGTATTTTCATAAAGAAAATTACTTTCCTTGTGAAAACTCCGCTTTTCTCATGAAGGAAGTAACTTTTTTTCTTTAATCGTTTACGTAGTAAGAATGTGGACTTAGGGCGCCTAATTTCAGGTCTGGACTCGAGGAACGGGGGAGAGGGGGGCTAGGGTTTCCAGACCGACCCACCGCTAAAACAAAAAAAAAAACAAAAAAAAAAAAAACCTACACAAACGTACAGTCACTTGTCACTTGAAATTTAACCATCGTTTTGTTCTCGCGCACGTTTAATGAGTTGTATGCACACTTTGAGTAAATAGACACAGACTTTTGCTTTCGTGCCCATTCAATGAGACTCGTGGCCATTTCGAAAGTATGGACACTGTCATACACGCACGCACACACACACACACACACACACACAAACACACACACACACACACAAACACTTCACCTGATCCGGCCCAGAATCTTTAGAAGTTATAAGCGCTTTACAATATTAGACATAAAAATAGACAATGCCAAGATTACAACATTAGATAACACAAAAAATATATACGACAAAATTATAAAAGCAAACCCCGGGAAACTACAACAACAACAAAAAAGAAATTAAAAAAATGCTGAAAATAATGAAGAAAGTAAACAGTATCCTAGTGCCTAAGATCAATATGCCCTGGTGCGCAAAAGAAATGTCCGTATGGCTTTGTTGTAACAGTAGGAACAAAGAGAATGCAAGTGTCGGAAGAGGATCGTACGTTTCTAGATGGGGTGTTAGACATGGTTGAAGTCAGATAGGTATACTGGAGGGGGTCGGGAGTAGTGAAAGGGGATACTTTACGGACAATGGGAATTAGCATTACAGGGACCCCTGGGTCAGATTACGGACAATGGAAATTTAACATGGCGAAAAATCGTGGGTCAGATTACGGACAAGGGGAATTAACATGGCGAAAAATCGTGGGTCAATTTACGGACAAGGGGAATTTAACATGGCAATAAATCGTGGGACAATCTACGGACAAGGGGAATTTAACATGGGATTTTTTTTTAAAATTTTTTTTAAAAAAGGGGTAGGCAATTCAAAGACTATCTCTTTTCGAGAAATATGGCTGGCCCTGAAAAGGGCCTTTGGGTTTTCTTCTGCTTCTAATTTCTTCTTTTCCTCCACCAAGTTCTTATTTTATCTCCTACACTCTTCTTCTCTTTCTTTTTTTTCTTCTCTTCCTCCTCTTCTTTCTTCTTCTTTTCATTTTCTTCTTCTTTTTCAATTTTTTCGTTCCAATTGCGTATTCTTATTCTTTCCTCTTCATCCTCCTTCTCCTCCTTGATCTCTTTCATGACACCACTAATCTTGTCCTTTGCTTTCCTTAAGTTATTAATTTCCATCTTCACACGATGGGGACTATAGGAATAATGGTCTTCAACCAGTCTTAATAGCATCTGTTCCATTATTCCTAAGTTGTCTAAAACGTCTTGCAAGGTTTGTATTTTGTCCATTTGGTTTGACGCCATCTTCTTTTTATTCTTTGCAGAATTGTTTTGAACAACTAATACTGTGGGTTCTTATACGAAAAGCGCGGACGTGATGGAAAACATCCCCCTAAAACATAAAATGGATCTTACCTAGATGATGACCCAACATCGCGCGGACGTGAAGGAAAACATCCCCCCTACTTTCTCATTTCATATAATAAAACCCTAACTATACTCTTCACATACGCTAAGAAACCCATAATCTACTATTCACACAAACATACCTGAGCTCTTACAAACACAAACACACAAACACAAACGCATAGCCTCACACTATCTTAAAAAAGAGTTAGTGTTTATATACACACTACTCTACCTACACACATTGGCAAATCTATCGTTATTTCTTTTCTAGAGTATTGGGTAGCCCTGAAAAGGGCTGTTTTTTTAAACTCCAGATGCACCTATCTAATGGTTGCACCTTCCTGGCCTGGCGCCGCACACGCATCTTCTTCCCCAGTCTTATTTCACCTTTCTTCTGGGGAGCGCAGAGGGAGGATGATTCGCTTCAGCACCCCAATCCTCTGTTTCAGGAATATTAAACGACATCATCTCTTCTCTTTTCTTTTCCTCCTCTTCCCTCTGTCTTCTCTCCTCTTCTTCCTTCTTTATTCTTGCTTCTTCTACGATAGCCTCCGCTGATAGTTCGTTTACTATGCGCCTGGCATATTCCAGGTGCATCTGGAGTTCTAACAGTTTCACTATTCTGCTATTCATTCTTCTGGCTGTGTTGATCAATCAACAAGGGTAGCTGGACTGCCGAACGAGTTTCAATTTATACTGAAAGCGCGGACGTGAAGGAAAACATCCCCTAAAAACATAAAATTCATCTTACCTAGATCATGACCAAAAAAACAACAACAAAGCGCGGACCTAAAAGAAACACTCGCTCACTTTTTTATGCTACCCATCACTTCAATAGACTATCCACATACGCAAAGCAATCCAGTCTAACCCCAAATATACACCTCAAGCAGCCCAAAAAAAACAAACATCATTTTAATCTACTATCCACACCAACCTACTTTATCACTTACAAACACAATCACACAAACACATACCCTCACATTTTTTAAGAAAGAGTTAGTGTTTATTTTTACACTACTCTACCTACACACATTGGCAAATCGATCGTTATTTCTTTTCTAGAGTATTGGGTAGCCCTGAAAAGGGCTGTTTTTTTGTTTTGCTATGGCATTCTTTTTTTAGTTTCTAAGAATGCGATGTCCTCTGAGGATAGACTTTCTGGCAATAGGTCTGCTTCTTCGGAAAGAGAAGAAGAATTCTTTGGTGTCGATACGACAATCGACAAAGCCTCTGTCAGCTTCAGGTTGTTGCTGCTGCTGTTGTTGCTGCTGTTGCTGCTGTCTCTGAAGTCTGTACTTCTCTGTCCATTCTTCTTTCTCCTTGTTCATTTCTTCTCTGAAGAGCTCTTCTATCAGGTCTTCAGTGATTTTTAACATTCTCACATTCTCTATTTCTTCTGGCTTCGGTATCAGACTGTGTCTGACCCTATGCAAATTCACGTAGGCTTCGTTGAGCTTAGCTAGTTTGGAGCACATCTTCTTAGGAGGATGAGTCGACAATGGATGGCTAGACTGGGAACAACCCGGTTCTTAAAGTTAAAGCGCGGACGTGAAGGAAAACATCCCCCACACGGTTTTCGAGCCGCAACGTTCATGAGAGGGATAGTAAGAAATGAAAGAGCATCAATCCAACATTCTTATAGCTAAACAAAAGACAAAGGCATTTTTTTTCTAAACACAACATTTTTTATTCAAAAATCACTTAACACTAAACAACAACATTTTTAACAATAATTCAACATGATAACATCAAACAATTTTTTTCAAATCACAAACATTTTTTTTCTTCAAATACAATTTACTTTAAACAAGGCTGACAACGTTGTGAATGAAATTGTGATTTCCACTGTTGGAAATCATTAGGCCATTGATGGACACTACGTTTCCTAGCTTGAGACAAAAGATAAGCATAATGGTCACAAAACCATCGATCTACTTTCACATCGTTTCTAGCAGAAGAACGAGGATCGAAATGAGTCACTAAATGTTCTAAGGAATAGCCCAGGCTGCGATGATGCAGAAAATACACACAATATTGTCCACACACTAAGGAATCTGTGCCTTGTAATTTCACGTTATTGAATCGGGTGGTCTGAGCATTTCTTCTCATAAAGTCGATGATATCGTCTTCCAAAGGGGGCAATCCGTACGAATCGAAATATTCCACACATCCTTCTTGAGGAAAGTAGACGGCTACCCAGTGGGTTCCTGGGAGATGACTGTCGTCCGTGTTGATCACGTAAGCTTGATGGTCTTTAGGTTTGCGATGAGGGAGTTCATCTTTAGCACAGACGACGGGATTCCAAGAAGACGTATACGAACTGTGGTTCAAAAGGTAATAAAGTTCCCAGGTATCCATTGTTTTGTGTTTTTTCTTCACAGGTAATAATACGTCGTCAATTCGATCCTGACTTTTTGCTTGAAAATGTCTGACGAATAAACGGTTATTCGTTCTGTTTCCTCACTTTGATTCAGGAGAGCTTCGATACGATGGATCTCTTGAGTGGTTAATGGTGGACAAGAATGTTCACGCAAGTCTTTATACCACTGGTGCAACACGTCTTTGTTCGAGATGAGACTCCAAGCTTCGTCCAGATACTCGTCCAATTTTTCTTCTTGACTTAACATCAGGCATTTATCGTGTTGAATTTGACTGGGATGATCGTTTTGACATCCATAGCAATTTTTCTTGATCAATTCCGTCATTTTGTCGACCAAGTGTTTGGCAAAACAGCAGACTAAATGGGCTTCTTGTTCTGGCCATCTCGACTTCATCATGATATCTTCTTTGTCTTGAGATTCTTCTCCTTCCACGGTCTCCTCACATTCCATCTTTAAAGTTTCTCCACTAGGTAAAGAGGGATAACAGTCTTCCATAGCTTCTAATAATCTAGAATGACTTCTCTCAAACTGTTGATTTCTATGGTATTATCGAATTCTGCATACAGGATGACGTTCACTGTCTGTTTCAGTGGTGCTGCAAACTGAAGTTCCACACGAATCTGGCCGGATTTTATAGGGTGGAAATGTCCCTCGTCGCTGCCTTGGTCTGGAGTGAAATCGAAAGCCCACAAAGCATAGCCTCCTGCATAATCGTCATACTCAATGCCGTGAGTGGTGTTGGTTCCTAACTGTCCGGTGGCTTCGTACAGGAACAAGTACGATCTCAAGTAATTTTTGTCATCAAATTTAGGTTCGAAAGGTCGGGTACACAAGGTCTTGCCATCGCGACTGACTTCGATCTTGGACACGCCAAAGTGTCGAAAGTTGAAAGGATTTTTAGCGATGGCTCCGTTGAAGGCTTCATTCTCGACCATACCAAGGATTAAACGCTTGGGTAGCTGTCCTTGAAACAGATGATCTTGGGTTATGGATTGAAGGTTAGCGGGAATGGTGAACGTTTTCACTTCCACGCGTCGGATGGGATACTTGGCGGTCGTTCTGCTCAACGTCTGACTGATGTCGTTTGCCACTTTAGGTAACACTTCTACGCGTCGTACGTAGAGTTTGGCCTCTAAAATTGTGCTTTTAGGAGCCTTATCAAGATTAGCAGCCTGCAAATGGAAAGTGGTACTGCTGCGATTCAGTCTCAAGCGAACATTCACCCCGTTCAGCAAATATTTCTCTTGCAACCACATGTCCAAATGCAAACGATCCATCAGTTCTAAACTGTTCTTATTTAGGATTTTGCTTTCTCTTTGCTCAAAGCCGGAATTGCTTCCATCTGTTGTGTCGAACTTCTCCGCTTCGTCATCTACCCACAGCACACAGGCATTGAGATGACTTGTCTTGGCATCTGTTCCGTACGTCAAGAGATTTTCCAGGTAGGCACGGTAAGGGTATGTATCCATGCTGCTGCTGACCAGTTTGTTATTCAAGTACAAATCCACTGAGCTGAACAAGGAATGCATGAAATTGTTGACGGGAGCTATTTCGTCAGTGTCTTCTACTCCTTTATCATCTTTTTTTAGAACTTGGACTTTCAAGTACAAGTAACTGCTATTCAGATCGATGTAATCTTCGGGCTGCCCCTTGATTTCAAACTCGATGGGAGCGGAATCGGTCAATGAGGAGATGGGATTAAATTCCACCCATTGGGATTCTTGCATCGTCATCATGGTGGGGGGCATGGCAAACAGATCCAGTTCCGTCTTGGAACAAGCGCAAGACTCTCGGTGCATCATTTTTTGTTGTTGCTGTGTTTCAATAATCGAAAACGTCTAAGTCTCGAACGGTTCTTCTTTTCTTGGCCTTTCTCGCTTGAAGTCTGGTGAAAGGGTGTTTTCTTCTTCGTCGTCTCTTTCTGCCTTGTCCTGCTGAATGCTTGACTCGGTAGCGTGCAGGGCATTTATAGGTGTGTCTCGTCGGCCCAAAATGTCTTTGCCCGTTTGCAGCAAGACATTTTTACCTGCCCTCATGAAGGCTTCTTTAGGGTTTTGTTTGTCGATGATGACATTTTGGAGAAATTCTTTGCCTTGTGTCAGTGCCGCATCTTTCAAGGCGTGCAATCCGCGTGTCACCATCGGTTTCAACACCGGGGCCACCGAACGAAAGGCCGATTTTAACATGTCTCCTAAACCGTGTCCTCGCTGTCGAGCCACCCCTTGGTACACTGGATACATGACTTACTTACGAATCGTGAGAGAACCGTTTTCGAAAATGGAGTTTCACCGTGACTTTTCCTTTGGTGAATGGAATATTTTGTCCCAAATCTCCTTTTATAGTAATGTTGACCGTGTCCAAATACGACTTGCTGACAGGCAAATAGTGAGGATGGACAAATTCGCGGTGGACGTGGTAAGTGTTTCCACCTTCCTCGTCAGCGTTCGTGGCAGAATCCACTTTGAAAGGAATGACACGCAGTAACGGTACGGAGGTGTGTCCCACCACGTTGTATTCCACTACATCGGAGTACACAAACATCAAATTCAGTCCTTGGTTCAGTTCTACCGGGGTACGAAAATACTGGGCAAAAGTCACGTTGTCGTAAATGATGGGTAATTCGGGTGGTGTTTTTTGTTCTAATTTCTTCCTCATCTCCATGTCCCCGCCCAACATGTCAAACAATTCAGGACAAAATTCAATGGACACGATTTTACTTCGCTCAAATTTCATCAAGAAGCGACGAGCTACTTTGTGGTACTCCATGGTGACACTTTTGTTCTTGATATTGTCCTTCTTAAAAGCTTCCCCAAACACGCCATTAAACTTGGAGGCTATGGCGCTGACCAAATGATGACCACTGAAATAATAGCCTGGCAGAATGGACAAGTTGTAGGTCCACGTTTTAGTTTTCTCATCATAGGTTCTATTGGTAGATGTGCCAATTTTATCCAACTCATCTTGCAATGGTTTGTCATGAACTTCCACCTTAAAATAATTTTGATTGGGAAGGACATTGTGGACTTGGGTCGGGTGAATCATTTCCACTAAAGCCACTTCCCAATGGGCTTCGTGATCTAACGCGATGGCTTGAGGTAATTTGGCCGTGTAACAGCACAACGTGTTGTTGGGAAACACCTCCATGGAACTGTCACTGGGTAAAGTTAAGTAAAATTGGTTTTGGTGACTCATAATTCCAGAGTTCTGTGGCTGTCCGAGGGGTTAGTGGATGTCAGAGGCGTGTCTCCGCCCAAAATGGGGTTTTGGTTGTGGATGTTGGAGTGGTGACTGGCACTGGCACTGGACACAACGTTCCCGTTTGAGGAGAATTTCAGGGAGGGATTGGGAAGCAGGTAACCGATGCAACTGCTCAGTAAAATGGTCCACAATTGTTTGTCTCCTTGTTGCAAACTCAAATTGGCGATGGCTGCCCCAATGACACAATACACCACGAAGATTTGGCAGAAAAAGACGATTTGCGTTTTAGGCACACGTTCTCCGCACCACACCCACAAAGGTTGTTTTTGTAAATCTTGCACAGAAGAACTAGGGGAAGAAGGACTGGTCGACGTAGCTGCGTCTGATGTGTGAAAGGGCATGATGGTCAGTTCTTCTTTTTATAGTCGATGACTTGCGAAGCGTCGATCCAAGAATCGAAACTGGGTGGATATCCTTTCCAACGTACTTTGACTTCTTTGACACGTCGTTTGCCCACTTTACGGGTTCTGCGTTCGAGAATGCTTTCGATGTCGTACACGTCGTCTTCTTTTTTGGTGACACGTTGTAACTCGGGTAAATAAAACGTTCCTTTGAGTACTTCTCCGTTCATGTCTTCCAATTTATAGACGGCAGGATGACGGCCATGTACTCGTCCAGTGACGCGAAACAGTTCGGTCGTCCAGTTAGGTAAGTAACCTTTGTCGAAAGTGCGTTTGGTTTTGCCAATGCGCACCCAATCTCCTACGGTCAACTCTCCACTTTTCTTGGGGACAGCCCTCGTCGGGGACGTACCGAACAGGCGCTCGAACACCAGCACTTCGTTGTCGGGAGTCACGTCTTGCGGGGCACGTCCGATGCTTCGATAGTAAGATTGGTTGTACGCTTGCACCAGGTGCGGTAAGATGTCGATGTACTTCAGAGTGTGGTGATGCGTAAAATATTTCCACATGCGTTCTTTCAAAGTGCGTTGAAAACGTTCCACGATGCTGGCTTTGGTTTCGGGATTCTCGGTGGTAAAAAAATGAATGTCACGTTTCTTTAATTCTTTTTGGAAAGCTTGGTTCAGAAATTCGGTGCCTTTGTCCGTTTGCCATCGAAGAGGGCGACGACCGCTTTGTTTCAACACCCGTTGCAGGGCTCGCACTAACTCGCTGCTGGATTTGGAAGTCAAGGGTACGACCCAGGCAAATTTGGAAAAGACGTCGATGACACAAAACAAATATTTGTAACCACGATTGTAGCTGGCCAAATGAGAGACATCGGCTAAATCGGCTTGCCATTGATGATCGATGCCTTCCACTCGGGTGCGACTTCTGGCAAACTTGCGTCGAATGGGTTTGTGTAAAGTGTAGGTAGCTTGTTCTTGTAACCATCGTTGCACTTGAGGTAAACGGAGACTTTTCAGTCGCGTTTTGGCAGCACGATACAATTTTTGAACTCCTGCGTAACCTGCAGGATGCGAGGGATCGTAGTAAATGCTGGCTAAGACTTTTTCCATTTTTTATTTTGTGTTGGTGTGTTAATAAGTCACCCACTCTTCGGTGATGCTACTTTGGGTGGGTCGAAAGGGTTGTTTGGAAACAGATTTACGTGTCCGATGGGCTACGGGAGTAGAAGTCGAAGGTAGTGGTGGAGGTGGCAATGGAATGGCTTTGGTTTTCTTTTCTTTTTTCGCTTCTGGTTTCCCTTCTTTCTTTTTCACTTCTGTCGAAGGAGGCGTGGACATCATCTTTTTAACCCAAGCTTTCATTTCTTCTCGTTGGGGTGTGGGGGACGGGGTCAACAAGGATGCTGCAATCTTACTCGAAATGGGAGCTGCTGACGGTGTTTGAAACACTTCGCGCATCTCTTCTTCCTCAGGTCTTTGTGGGGTAGCATCTCTGGTGACCCTTGGGGATGGAAGTGGTGGTGGTGGTGGTGGTAATGATGATGATGGTGCTGGACTTTTCATCAAGGTCTTAAAATCTTTTAGAGTGGGTAAAGCTGTTTCGTCTAAAGCTTTCTGGTGAAAGAGTTGCAGTCTTTGCAAGAGTTGACCGTACTTTTGCGATTTTTCTGTTTCGGACAAATCTTGGCGATCCATCAAGGATTGCAATTCGTGTTGTAACTGGGACATCTCGCTCAAATTGGGATTGGGAGGTAAATGCGGGGTGCGTTGTTCTTGCCACCGATGGTATTCCATCCATCGTTTGTAAGGCACTAAAGCTAGTTTTCGTCCTTCCATGGGGTTGTCAGCGATCGATTCTGAGATCTTGGGACTTCCGAAGGCCTTTTTATCTTGCTCCCATCAGTCCTCCCAACATGGTTCCCAAGACTCCTTTCAGTATGGGGCCTAACAAGAGAGGTAAAATGCCTCCACGTTGGACCAACATCTTCTTTTTTTGACGAATGGGAATTTTCTTTTGAACCATTTTCCGAAGAACGTGACGATGTTTGCCTAAGCATTGTTTCTGGTGTTTGGACAAAGGGATCGTGCCTTTCAAAACGTTCAAACAACATTCGCACACGGTATCGATGACCTCTTTGGAGGCCGTTTGAATGAGTTTTTTTCGTAGGGGTGGAGAAGCTTTGGACAGGACAGATAACAGGTCCCCATGTTTGGCTAAACGTGGTGGTAGTCCTTTCCTTTTCTTTCCTTGGGGTTTTCTGGAGGGTGACATCTTTGAGTCTTTAGGAGCACCTAAAAACACTGATACCCTACTCGGTCACAGGCCTTTTTTATACTGGAACGCGTCGCCACTGATTGTCTTTACGTTTTATCAGTTTGAGGACAGGCATGACACGTCGTGCAGGGGTACGTAACGGACTAAATCGAGCCAGTTCTTGCTTGGACAAATCCAGTAAACTTTGTAACATGCCCGATCTTTCTTGAACTTTGATTTTGGGAGAAGGTACTTTGTGAGCAGCAGCCACTGCCGCTAAATTGGAAGGTCCTGCCACTGGGGAAGTTCTTTTGGGGGTCATCAACGGAGAAGTTCTTGGTGTAATCAACGTCTCCAAGTACTCTTCAGTTCCTGGTGACATCAACGGAGAAGTGGACAAACGTGAGGCTGCCGGAGACGCTGTGGCAGGTCGTGGCTTGCGAGTGTAAGTTTGCGTCCTGGCCGAAGTGCCTCTCTTGCGACTAGTTTTCTTCTGTGGACTTTTCTTTTTCTTGGGACTTTTTCTCTGTTTCTTTTTCTGGGGGCTTCTTTTCTTTTTCCGGGGTGATGGTGGTGGTGTCTGGTAAGAGGAGGGTCCTGCCACTGGAGAAGTTCTTCTTGGGGACTTGGTCTTTTTCTTTTTCTTCTTGGGGCTTCGTTGAACTTTTGTCTTGGGGATAACTTTGGGGGCATTAGGATCCCATCTTAAGAGTGAGCGAATGATGACCCCTCCTAGAGTACCGCTCCCTCCAGGTTTCAAAATGATTTGTTTTTTGGTTTGAGTGTCGATGCGGGGATCGGCCAGTTGGACCAAAGCGACTTTGTTTCGATCGAAAAAGCGTTGGGTTTGATGAGGAATCTGAATGATTCCTTGGAGTAATTGACGTGCCGTCACCGTGAACCATCGTAAGACTTCTTTGAGACTAGCTTCTAAGACACGGGCTCGTGTTTGTGGATCTTTTTCTCGGCTGATGCCATACAAGGCACGAATCAATTTGACGGGAAGATGCGACTGAAGGGACGTCATGTTCACACTGTGTGAGACAGACGAAAAAGGGTCTGAGGTTTTTATAGATTTTTTTCATGGGGAGTGAAATGAAGTCGAGGACGGAGACGTGTACAGGACAGGCCCTCCGTCTTGACACCAGTGGTGAAACAAGTGGGTACGAAATCGCAAATCCTCAGGGGTCGTAGGTTTCAAATCGACGAGTAAATAGGCGTGTGGAGTTTGAGTGGCATCGTCGTACGCCTGAGTCAGCCAAGGCGTTCCTAACTGTTTGGCTAAGACTTGCACTTGCGATTTATCTCGAGGGCTTTTAAACAAGACCACGTAATGCGCATTGAGACTGATGGTGCGATGGGCTTTACTTTGTTGAAACAAATTTTGGGTGATGTAAACGACACTGGCATTACGGTGATGCCCTTTGCGCGTGAACCACAATTTAATTTCTTCTTCGTCTTCTCCTAACATGTCGTCGAAAATGACCAAATGGGTAAGACGGGAGTCAGAGACGATGCCATCGTCTTCTTTAGGAATGCCTTCCACAAACACGATGGAATCGCCTTGACTTTCTCGCAAGAGGTTGTACGCCGATTGCCACTCTTTGTAACACCACACGATCCGTTGAGGGGGCCGATCGATCAAATGATGTTTATGTTCGATCAAACGTTTGACGAATTCGGTTTTGCCTGAACCGCTAGGTCCAGCAATGAGCATGTTAAAGGGATGGCGAAGATACAAAGCCTCCCAACTGGCACGATCTAAGTGTTCGTCGATGACTTTGACAGTAGAGGAAGAGGGAGCAGAGACAGCAGAGGTAGCCATGGTATGAGAAATGTCACTTGTGACACGAAAAACAACAAGACAAGAGTTTATATACTTTTTCAGAACACGTTTATTGAATGTTTCAAATATGAACACGAAAGACAAAAATACATACAACCCAAATAGTGATGTACAGGAATATAAAACACAGCAAAGCGATCAAAGTGGAATATAAACAAGTGTCTGTACAACATGTTTTGGGTAACCAAGATGTCCTAGGGACAGTGTGTAATGTTCTTACAGTCTCTACATGAGGTATTGTCACACAAGTGTCCTCCCGGAATGACCTTTCAGGCATGTCCATGACAGTCCTGTCCTGAAGCGAGTGGCTGTTCTCGGTGACGGGTTCTTCTGGCACCGTCACTAACACAGGTTGAAAAGTAACTTTTTTCCTTGAACAACTCTTGTGCATACTGGGCCACTTCTTGGGTCCAAGCCTCAAAACCCCCCTTTTTCCAATCACGAACATCTGTCCAATGGGGATGTAAGTCACAAGCTACACACACATCGTCATACACGTCTTGGGTCGCTAAAAGTTGACGAATCTTTTTTTCCTGTTGAGGTCGAGAAGTATCCAGATGAAAACGCAAGGCTTTGAGCAAAAGGAGTTTTTCGTGACCATTTAAGGCCATGGAGGTGGTAAGTACTGATCGTAAAGAGTCCACAAGGAATCGGCTGGTAAACGAAATCCCAGAAAACAAGTCACTAAGACACACACCACTTGTCGTCCCAAATTGAATGGATATAGTTCTTGTAATAATTGATGGTAATGATCCACGGTTTGAATATGGTCATTGAGTTCCTTCCACGGAATCTGTTGGATGACATGTGACATAAACCGTGGCATGGCAGCCTGTTTTTATATTCTCTTTTTTTCGGATGCAATAGACGTACTTTCTAGCCAGAGATCTTCGTTCTCCAGTAGGGAATCTAAATTTTGCATACTGTAACCGAAACGTCAGAGTTCGTTTAGGTGTTTCCTCTTCCTCTAAGTAGATTCCACGTAAAATATGTTGGTAATCCTTTAACTTGTCTTCCTCAATGCATTGCACTAGGTGAATCTCGAAGTAACCATAATCATGAACATGTCGATCATTAGCGACCTCAAAGTTTTGAACAATGTCTGACCATTGAAAGAATTTCTGACGAATCAGTTCTCTTATACCCTTCAGGTACCAGTGGTTAAAGATCTGGTGACGTATCGGATGCAATTGTTCTTTACGTTTCACTTGTATTTTGACCAGCTCTCGGTAAATGCGTTCTCTCAACTCCACAGGCAAAGCACGAATGTTCTCTTGTAAAGTATCCATGAATAGGTCATACTAAATCCTCTTTGGTCTGACACAAGAAATGTACTCTTTGCACAAACATGGTTTCACTTCAGTGTCGAATTTAAATCGTTGAGTCACTAATCTACACATTACAATTCGTTCAGAAGTTTCCTCTTTCACCAAGTTGACATTGTGTTCAAGATGTTGGTAATTCGTTAACTCTTCCTCTGGAATTCGATGCAGTACGTTTACAATGTAGTAGATAGAATCGTCAATACCAAACCATTCCTTTTTATAACCAGGAGGTCGTTGATCAATGTCTGTCCAATGGAACACTTTCAATTGAATCAGTCCTTGTATAGCCTTCAGGTACCAGTGGTTCAAACACCGGTGACGTATCGGATGCAATTGTTCTTTACGTTTCACTTGTATTTTGACCAGTTCTCGATAAATGCGTTCTCTCAACTCCACAGGCAAAGCACGAATGTTCTCTTGTAAAGTATCCATGAACAGATTATTATGGTAAAAAGTTACTTTAATGTCTCGGTCCCACTAAAGGTAAGTAATGACAATTCGGTGACCATCGAGCATGTTCTACGTAGGCCGAATCTTGCGGTTCCCAGTGGTGAAGTGACACACCGCAACTGAAGCACTTGACTTTATCTCCTTCGCCCAAGTAGAAAAATCCGGCTCTGGCTAATTCTTCGGGGGTCGGTCCTCCCAGATACTTTGGCCATTTTCCTTTGAACGATTGAAGACGATTTTCAAAGTCGCAGTATTCCGACAAACGCACAGGAAACGAATATTCGTTTTTCACAGGTTCGTTTCGATGAGGGTTGAGTGAAATGGGCAGGAGTTTGCTCAGGGCTGGATGACATCCGTAGGGAGGTAAACGTGAAGGTCGACATTCCCCTTTAAAACGAAACCCAGTAAAATGTCCAAGAGGACGAGCAGCATCGCTTTCGCATCCCACAGGTTTGACACGCACAGCATCACTTTCCATGACAGGGGTAGGGGCACTAAAGTTCCCATGATGCTTTACGGCATCGCTCAGGTCACAAGGTACAGCATCGGTCCCATCGCAAGGCTCACAATCGCACTCGTCTGCAAACTCCGTTACGCAATTACAATGGTAACCACATGGACAATCGCAGTTTCCTTCCGGACATTTTCCGTCGCAATGTCTGGGTCTTATCCATCCAGTATTAGTCACACTAGAGAAAGATACAGCTTTTTTACAATCCCCAAACTGGAACGATGTCTCTTTCAAAGTATTCATCTTGTTCGCTCGGTCTTGGTAGTCACAATGAACTATCGATCTTGCCTAGGGTTCCTTTTTTATATACAGACCAATACCGACGTGACCGTACGGTAAGGTGAAATGATTGGGAAGTCGAACTCGCTTCTGGTACACGATTTGATAGACTTTTTCCAGGGGTCGACTGACGATGTGGTGAGTGGGTAAACGTACAATCTTGTTCGGTTGGTGAGTGGTCACTTTAAAGTTTGCATCCTCTCCCGATT
This sequence comes from Sinohyriopsis cumingii, assembly GCA_028554795.2. Lineage (NCBI taxonomy): Eukaryota > Metazoa > Mollusca > Bivalvia > Unionida > Unionidae > Sinohyriopsis > Sinohyriopsis cumingii. The sequence continues at coordinate 102,612,448 of CM068835.1, read as the reverse complement.
GCAAGGCTTCTTTCAATACCTCAAAGTTGACCACTCGACTGGTACGATAATTCAGAGTCAATCCTTTCACTTTGCACGTCGTGTGCACTTCTCCTTGTTTGTCCCGGTATTCGTAGCCGTAATTTTTGGGACCGCCACTGACAAAACTTAGAATCTTGTCGTCGGGATGCTCGTCTGTCCAGGCTCCTAAACGGTCTCCTTCGATGTTAGGGTGATGTTGAATCGGGTGATGGATGTAAATGCAACTGTCCGTGTCAAAGTACAGGACGCGTTCTTCTAACAGTTCTAAAGCTTCGTACAATTTTAAGCGAGCATGGGCTGTCACGTAAGCCGCAATGATGACATTTCCAAAAGGGTCGTCTTGCACAAAGTCCAGATCTTCTTCGTAATTGACCAAGATCAAATTCTCTCGAACGACGTCCACGTGTTTCATGTATTTGGTTTTGTCGTGAATCATCTGGAAGTAGCGAGAAGGTTCTGTCAAATATTCCGTCTTGGGTAAACACGGTCGTTGTGCCATTTTACCCCACAAGCAATTTAACATCACTTTGGCAAACGATCGCCTGCCTTCGTTTTTCTCGATGTGGTCTAAAGTGATGCCTTCTTGTTCGTAGTATTTCTCTTTGAATTGTATTTGGTCTTCGGGAGTGTGACACCAGGAAGGATAGCCGCTGGCTTCTTGCTTCAGTTTCAAAAAGGCATCCACGTAGTCTGCGAAAATGCCTTTCTGACTGGGATCACCCTTGCAATACTGTTGTGTCTTGGGAAAGTGGCAAATTTCGTACACTTCTAACAGTTGGTATCCCATGTCCAGAGCTTTGAACAATTCTACGCTGACCCAGGTTCCCGTCAAGGCCCGTTCTTCCTGGCTGTGCTGACAAGGTTGGTCTTGGTTGCACGTTTCGGCACAAGTACGGCACAAGGGAAACATCAGTTTGCCTTGACAATGGTGAGGTAAGACGGGATGGTATAGGTTCGTGGGAGGCAAAACTTTACACTTGATCAAGCCTTCGTATTGTCGAATGTTTTTCAGGTCGATGTGTTCCGTTAACAATTGCGGGTGCCCTACAGGAAAGCGACAATATTTGCACACGTAGGGATACAGCGAACACACGTCCAAGTATTTGATTTCTTCTCCTATCTCTTCGTCGGCTTGGTACAGCAAACAGGTGGCATTGGTCCTTCCTCCGTACAAACTATCCCTCGGGTTCAGCGGGTCCATGAACTGGTAACTTTCCACGAGGCGTTTAAACTCGGGATCGGTTTTCATACGGTGATCGTACTCGTGTTCCCACATTTCCACCACTTGGTATCCTTCCTGTTCTAACTTTAGGCGTCGCTGACAAGTGTCCTGGTACAAGTCTTCCATGGTTCGTTGCAAAAACTGATTTTTAGTGCCACGGTCAGGGTAACAGACGGGACATCCGTGAAATAAGCAACCGTTAAACTCGTACACGATCTTGGGGTTTTCTAAGTCCCAGCCATCGACCGAATACGTTCCGATGGTCTTTTCGCCCCCTCCGTTGCGGGCATGCTGAATCCACTTGTCTTCCTTGTCGCACAAGTAATGTAACCAACGTAGGGCTTTGACCGAGTATTGACGTTTGACAAAGTGGGTCGTTTGAGGACTGATGACAGCCACGGTCTTTTCAGGCATGAATCGTTGTCGATACACTAAGGAACACGCTTTGGCAATGGTGCAAGCTTCTTTCAAAGGATCGACCCCTCCGTGTTCCATGAACAGTTCTCGAAATTTTCCACAGCAACGCCGTAAAATGTCCACGTCGGAACGACAATACTTTAGCATTTCTTCCTGAAAGTCGAAAGGGTCCGAGGCGTGAATCTGGTACCAAGCGTAGAAAGCTTCTCGTTGTTCGGTACGCATGTTGTCGGGGTCGTAATAGTGAGCCTCAGGTAAATGGGGTAGAACGGCGTGTTGATTGGCTTCCGTATTGAAAAAGTGTGGAAAGTACCCTTTAGCCATTTCTGTCATTCCAAACGTTTTAGGCATTCGACTCAAAGGCATGGCCAAATAGCTCATCGAATCTTTAAACTGTACTTGTCCCACTTGCATGAAAATGATTTTGGCTCCGTTCAAAGTCACTTTAGGACGCTCGGTGCCTTGTTCCGTATAGTATCTGAGAAGAAACTGTCCATCGTATCCGGAGAAATTGTGAGCCATCACCGTGGCATGACGATGACAATCTCCGTAACGTTCGATGTCCTCTTGGCTCCACGTCTTGTCGACGGGGTCTAAGACCCATTGGGCAAAATCGGCTAACGTGTTTGGTCCCCGAAAGATTTTTTCACGCCCTCCGGGAATCTTGCTGCAGTGAGGGCAATGACTGAAGATAGGTTGTTGAATGCATTTCTCGCACGCTCGATGAGCCACGCAGAAATTAGGAATGTGAATGCCAGTCTCTTGCATGCATTCGAAATCGAAAAAGATGAAATTGCCTTTCTTCTTGTGACAGTCCTCTTTCTCTGGTGGGGGTTGGTATTTTTGCACGTAACATTCGTGTTCCAAGTCCACGATGTGGTGACAAATGTGACATTTTTTCTTTCCTGAACATACGTGTGCCTTGGTATTATTGGTACGTATGCCTTGTCCACACGTAGGGCACAATCTCAGGAGTTGACAAGCGCATTTCTTCTGTGAACCTTGCGTCTTCAAATGTTGTTGGTAACAGGTAGGGCTGACAAACGTGCGCAGACAAGTGGAACAAGGCACTGGTTCTTCGCTCAGACAGGGTGGAGAGGCCAAACATCCTGAGCATTTCCATCCACAATGTTTGTGTTGCTCTCGATTATTATAACCATAGTCACATTTCTCACAGTAATAACCGTATCCCAGGAATCCGGTGATACTGGTAATGGTATCGAAATGGTCATCGTGATGATAAACATGAATGTATTTTCCGTCCTTAAAATCTTGGCCTCGAAACAATAGAGGCCCGCGCATTTCTTGAGGGTGCACTTTCAAGGTGTATCGTGGAGCTAGGACATCTTGCAATTTTTGCATCTCAGGAATGCCGCAGGGTGTGTCTTTGGGCAGTCCGGCTTGTTGTAACAGGAGTTCTGCTTCGTTTCGTTGTTTGGCTCGGTCGGAACGTTGAATAGTGTCCCAGGTTCTTTTCCATTCTACCGTGTCGTTCTTGTTGGCATAGGTTCGTCCCACCACGATGGCACGGGCTAAACACATCTGGTCATGAGAGTTGTTAATTCGGACGAGACTCTTTTTGGTGTTACGAAGGTCGTCCACCAATAACATCTTTTTGCGTCCTGTCCCTTGAGGAGGAGAGACGTGGGTCATGTCCAGTGTGGCTTTACCATCGGTGATGTCAAACTGATCATTAGATTGTTGTACGTGTTGAATCTTGTCCATGACTTTGGAAGCAGTCAATTCTGCAGGGGTGCTAAACTCGATCCAAACAGGGGATTTCAAACCGTCGTGTTGTATGGAAAGTCTCAAGCGATCATCTTCTTTGGGTTGACATTGTCGCTTGAGTGCAGTGAGCAAAGAATCCCACACCTCGGTGATGAACACTTCTGCTTTCTCTAACGGCACTTCAGCCTTGAAATCTTTAAACTTCACCGTGTATTTGTAAGCCGTGGTTCTAAATTTTCTAGAGGAGCGCTTTTCCGTCTCTCGAATGGAATAGTACTTTTCAGGGTTAACTAAGGGTGGTGAACATGGTTTAGAGGGTTCGGATTCTGGTTCACTCATGTCCTCTTCAAAATCACTGGCATGAATTTGTGCCAAGATTTCAGCCCTGGTACGAGGCGATAGATCACGTTTCTGCCTCTTACTTTCTTCTTCTTCTTCTTTCTTCTCGAATGAATGGGATCGTTTCATCTTGAAAGCAAAAAGTCAAATGACTCAAGTTCAAACACCATAAACTACTTTATAGTCATAGCAGACCAGCGTATATAAAAGGGTGTGTGTCTTGTCCTTTCACTATTCATTTCACTCTCAAGCCGAGCACAACAATGGAAGAGACTAACCAGATGGAACGTTTCGTCAGAGCTTTGCGAGGGGTCATTAGAAAATTCTCTTCAGACCAGCCTACGGACTACTCTCCTTCCTTTAGAGATAAAAGTCAAGATACTTGCTATATCTGTCAGAAGAAAGGGCATTGGTCTTCAGAGTGTCCAGACCGTCAAAAAAGAAAAAAAACAGGGGATAAAAAAGACAAAAGTCAAGATACCTGTTATTATTGTAAAGAAAAAGGACATTGGTCTCCAGATTGCCCAAAAAAGAAACAAGAGGAGTCAGAAGAAAAGAGGAATTCTTCAGAAGAAGAGAGGGATTCTTCAGAGGAAGAAGAGGAAGAAAAAAGACAATTCTATTTAAATGAGGCAAAGAAACACGAGAAGAAAAGAAGAAGGGAAGAAAGCGAGGAGAAAGAAGAAGAGGAAAAGAGTGTGACGGTGAAGAAATTCAAAAAACAGAGAGACTAAACAAGGAGAAAAGAAGAAGTCAATGAACTTTTTATTAAAGTGTTGTGTTGTGAATTGTGAATTGGATTGTAAAAAAATGGAGAAAAGAATAAATGAATGATATAAGGTAAGAGTCTTTGAGTTTTGATTTTAAAATAAGAAGCTACACTCACGCACTCATACACAGACACGTAGTATAAGGGTAAAATGGGTGAGTTTTTTTTGAGTTATTGGCAAATTGAAATTGTATTTCTTTTCGAGAAATGTGGGTGGCCCTGAAAAGGGCCTTTTTTCTTTATGGTGCAGGGGTGAGTTTAAGCAATCAATTTTAACTGCCTTAAGCCTTTGCCACGGCCAAGGCCTACTTCTGGACTGCGTAATGATGATAATGATTGGGTTGAAATCACTAAGGGTGGTACGGTAGGCTTAGTCACAGGGTTGACCTGTTTGGCTCGGGAAGGTCGTATTCTCTTCGGTCGTGATAAAGAAGTCTGATGCATTTGTTTCAGACTTCTTAACTCCGCTAAAATGTCCAACAGTACCGTGACCGTTTGATTTTCACCCTCTTGTTTCTTTGCTGCTACTTCTTCTTGCTGTTGTTTTTTTCTTACCTCTTCTTCTTGCTGTTGCTGTTGCTGTAGGAGAAAAGCCTGTTCCGCTTCCTTTTGTCGTTGTATAAATTTCTCCAATTCTTCTTTCTGTCTCTGTCTAAAATTCTCCACTTGCGGTAATGAAGAAGGTAACGAAGGTTCCGGAACAAATTCTTGCGAGGAGAGAAAATCCACAAAATCCCAATTCACCTCTTCTGAAAGTAAGTCCGGGTTCCCTTGGGCGGTCTCCCCTGCTGGTGCACCCCACTGGATCGTTTTCTGAGTTTCCGTCATGTTGAATCACTATCGCATAGATTGACTGCACACAAGCGCTAGCGAATCTATATTGACTACGTGACGTCACAGACTGCTCTCTTCGGATTGGATGCAGGCTGACTGAATTCTGTAACGCGTGTTCGGATTGGTGAATGAACTCAATCCGTTTCAATCCTTCCTGTCCCTATAAATAAGCGCCGTTCACTGCATTGATTCACCTATTCTCGGAGCCTCAACATGTGGACCGACGTTGAATCTTCAACCCTTGTGTCAACAATGATGTTCAGGACGGACATGCTCATGTATGTCCGATCCAAGTGGACCGTTGTCTACAGGACCAACAGCAGCCTGTGGATAAGAAGAGTCTATATAGAGAGACAAGGTTGCCTCAAGAGGACTCTGATGTATGGCCCTGCTGTAAGACGAAGTTTGAGGAAAAGAAGATGTCGCAAATGCCCTCTATGTTAAGGGCATATTAACATAAACCAAAGGCCCTTTTTAGGGCCAGCCATATTTCTCGAAAAGAGATAGTCTTTGAATTGCCTACCCCTTTTTTAAAAATTTTTTTTTAAAATTTAAAAAAAAAATCCCATGTTAAATTCCCCTTGTCCGTAGATTGTCCCACGATTTATTGCCATGTTAAATTCCCCTTGTCCGTAAATTGACCCACGATTTTTCGCCATGTTAATTCCCCTTGTCCGTAATCTGACCCACGATTTTTCGCCATGTTAAATTTCCATTGTCCGTAATCTGACCCAGGGGTCCCTGTAATGCTAATTCCCATTGTCCGTAAAGTATCCCCTTTCACTACTGGGGGGGGGGGGGCAACGAAATGTGAACAGATTTTGGTTTTGGTTCTGGATCGCACGGGTATCAAGTGAAGACTACAGAGTGGGGGTGGGGGTAGGTGGGTGATGTTCAGTTCTTTGCATTCAAAGGACGATCCGAGCTTTGAACCTTTTGAAGCTTATGAAGTAGATACTGAAGCGAACCAAATAGAAGTGAATTACAATAGTCCCGTCTTTAAAGTATTAAGGAATACATCAATGTTTCAGTGGCATCAACCGAAAGACAATTGCGAATGGAGCTGATGCAACTCGTCTCTAGTTAATGCAGCCTTACGTATGTTCATTACATGTTGGTGTAATGATAGCGATCTGTTGATAGTGACACTTTGGTTCTTCCTGACTGTAAATGTAATATTGGTGTTGTTGATACTTGTTCTTTGAGGTAAAGGGTGTGAATGATAATGTCTTTGCATGATGATTAAAATGGCTCCAAACCTATCATCATTAATATTCAGCTTGATATATGTCATCCATTACTTAAATCGGAAATGCACCTTTCTACATCTTTGATGGTAGCCACAACTTCAGTTGGGCAGTTATGATCTGCATATTTGAGTATCGTCAGCGTACAATTGGTGAGACACCGGATGTCGCTCGTTGACACTTGAGGGCGGCTAGCTGTATATAATAAAGAAAACGGGACAGAGAACAGAGCGTGTCCAACACCAAAATATAGATCAACTGCCCTGGAATGTTTTCCATTTACGACACAATTTGTTTCCTGTTGACTACATGGGACTTGAGGCTCTATACCAAATACATGCTGGAGACGGTGAAATAATATATTATGGCTTATTGTCTCAAATGCAGCAGACAAGTAAAGAAGAGCGAGGACTGTAATCTTTACCAATATCCAAAGCAGGCACAAGGTCGTTAAATGCTCTCAAAGTGCAGTTTGCGTTTGCGCCCTTTCGAGGAAAGTCATGGCGAGGTTGGCGAGTGCGATATACAGACTATTCCTTGCTAAAAAGACTATTTATTTGAATTCAGATGAAATACACTTAGGGGCAGATCAGGGCGGTAGTTATTTAAAGCATGAGGGACAAGTGTCAGTTTCTTCAACAGAGGCTTTACGATGACATTTTTGAAAAATAACGGGGATTCCCTAGATGAGACAGAAGTATTGATAACATCGGTTAGTAAGGTAATATTGAATCTAAGCAATCATGCAGCATTGATGTCGGAGTAGGATCGAGTTCACATGACTTTGGGGCGTTCTTCGTCACAATTGTATGTACCAAATCCATAGATATAGAGTTAAATGCTTTTAAAAGTTGCCGCATGGAATCTGTATGACAACTGTATATTGACGACGAGTCGGCTGAATTTGTGTTTTCAAGCTTATCTCTGATGGATTGAACTTTGTCACGAAATAAATTTGCAAACAGATCTGGAAGGTAAACCAGAGAGTATATCTTTGGAAGTGGTTTACATTTAGTTTTGAAATTTTTTTCGTAATCTCGAAGAGCTCTTTGCAGCTGTAACTTTGTGATCCTTGTATGTAATAGGCTGATTTTGTAATATGAACTATGTGACGTTTTTCTTCGCAGCTTTATAAATCTGCTTATGAATAGTGAGGCTGGTCGAAAGCTGAATCCTCTCAACCTCATTGCGTTCTCTTTTTGCAGTGTGAAACTGATCCCCAACACTACTTTACCAAGGAGAACACTTTTGAATTCATACTATGCTCGTGATCGCTGTAGCACTTTTGTCAAGCAACAAACACAAGCACTTGTCACTACATCAACGTGTAGAGACAGTGCTTCTTTTCCTGAAAAAAGTTACATTCTTCATGACAATTTAAAGTTTTCTCATTAAAAAAAAATGGTATGAGCACCTGAATTTGAGTTACGTTAACGCCGTAGTGATTTGCAAGATTTTCGGGCAATTATTCCGGTCGAATAATATCCAGGTAAAGACGCGGCAAAACGTCTTTCAAAGATGTGTCCAGGAATCTTATCAACTTTAAAGCACAGAGGTACATTCGTGGTTAAGATAACAATTATTATCCATGTGCATTTGATTCTGCCACTTAACCGTGTCAACAATGATGGGTTTAAAATCACCTGTCTCTGGATTCATTTCGGTACTTACGTAGTCCTGAACTATAAAGACGCAGAGATCCCTAATTTTGAAACAGACAAAGGTTTTGCGTGGATTGTATAGACGCTTAAACAAAATCACCAATGATATGCGTGGGATAATAGCCAGCATAAAAGACGTCTATTAACGTAATCCCCAACAACATGGAAAAATGCATGACGTTTAGATTGGGTCAGCTGCAATTCATTGACTCGCTGCGGGTTTTCAATTCCAGCCTGGGCAAGCTGTTTAGTAACCATGCAGCAGACGCTTCAGAATCACTAGTCGATATGGTAGCACTAATCTTGACAAGTTGAATTTGAGAACTAGAAATGAGTGTTCCCATACGAGTACACCAGCTGATGGAAACAACTTCCATTCCTGGGGCCCCGAGTGGCCGAGTGGTCTAAAGCGCTCTTCGTTACGGATCACTGCCATCTTACCTCTGTCTGCGGCGGTTCGAGTCTAAGATTCAGCCAATGTGGGCATGTGAGAAAGCTTGCCAGTAGCTTCTCGTGGGTCGGTGGTTCTTTCCGAGGTTTTCCGGGTTCTTCCTCCACCATTAATACTGGCCGCCATGTATAGCCTATCGTGCTGAAAAATGGCGTTAAACCCCAAACAACAACAACAACAACAACTTCCATTCCTACATGTCATGCAACGGTATTTCCGCAAACGACCATGAACATGCAGAAAAGGTCGGTTTGTCAAAAGCTCGGTTGCTATTATGTTCTCTATATGAAAACAAATGTTCTTCGACTCGTGGATATCTTTGAGACGTTTCGTGATTCAGTCATGCGTGTGCACAAGCTCACACCCGTGCACTGCTTTTAATCACCTCAAATGGTAGTTCAAGCTTTGTTAGTGGCTGAGACTCCAGCATTTGCAACGCAGCTGCCTTTGGGGCATTTGGAACTGAATCCCGAATGGATCGAAACTAAGCGGTCGGTGGGAAAAGTCTTCGATTACCTGGGACAACTTGCCAAATACCCTCAGACAGAGTTCTTGGACTACCCGATACGAACCAATCATGGCCATGCCGTCTATTAATCACTTTTGACTTACTCGATGTCAAAGTCAATCAAGATTTCCTAGGTGTCTCCATGCCTAAGTGAAAACCGGCACTGTTAACCTGGATTCAACATGACGTGGGGTTCTTTTGGTAGCTTACACGGTAACGCCGAAATATCTTTACTCGTGCCTGGTTGCACCTCAGGTCGAAGTTCTTGATTTTTTTTTTTTTTTTTTTAAAACTGCTGTTTTATTCGTCCTGCCGTTACAAATTCAGTATTAATAGTTATGGATACTACTCAGCCCGACGCAGAGTTGGTATCGATCTGAGTACGTTTGATACTATAACTAATTTTAGAGTTTACTAGCCTGGTTGTTGTTGACGTCAGGCCCGCGTAAACTCGTGAATTTTAAAGATCGAACTGGAAAACTGGGCTTATCCAAAGTGGACATTCAAGATATTGTTATGAAGTCGCCGGAAGCCATCGCGAAAAAAAAAACTTGCTGCAAACACAAAAACCAGGAAATCTGAGACTCGGTTGTGTCGGTTGCTTCATCAAAAACTACTTCGATACTGTCCATTCAGAGGTGAAATAACGCGTGGATGTAAAGATCGCAGACGTGTCCTCTCCATATCGATTATTAACTTCGTGGAGCCAAATTCAAGAAATAAGAATCAGAGAAGAAACTGGCGTCCTAATCTTTGCAAATGGCCAACTTATCTTCTATTCTCTTGACAGTAATTTTGATAGGCATGAACATCACATTTTAAATGCGCGTGGGTCCCGATTATACTTGTTTTTCATAACCGGAACTAAAAGTGCGTGTGGCAGAATAGGAATATTGATAAGTGTCATGCGGCGTCTTCGTTGTTTATCATTAATATCAAATATCAACAAAATGGTCACTTTTCTTTACGAATTTTTCACATTCAGTATCAACATCTTTATTCACCGTAGATGAAATTTAGTTCGAAGGTCTCAGCGTCTATCCGACCGGGTACATAACCGTCTTTGGTGTTTACATCCAAGACTAAATTTACCATTACATGTAAAATGATGGATTCTGATCGCGAGGATGAAGTTGCTGAATCTGACGACGGAGCGTTGGATCAGCCGACTTCGGCTGCGTACATCGATAATAATTTTGTTCCACTTGTCGATGAACATCTGCTTCAAAAGGACGTTCCCAGATCATTGTGTGCGATGATATCTTATCTAAGCTAGGGTAAAATAGAAATCAACAGATGGGGTCACCCTGATGTACCACTACCAGTTTAAGTTAAGTTTAGCTTGGAGTCATGTCATTAGCACGTGAAAACGCCAGAAAAAGAGACACGTAACGGTTTGGGGTATGATTGGCCAATTATTTTTTTACAACGCTGAAATGAGATTCACCTCTGTATCGACCGGTATTTTATTTTCCAGCTATATGTTAAACCAACATTGACTCAGCTAAGAAAATAAAGATCACGTATGTGACCGCACTTATCAACGTAACAGGTTTTCGACGAAAACGATCGTTAGCGACAACATGCACAAGCTTAATCGGTATGTTTCTGAATCAATGTGCTGACAAACCCCACTGGAGCTCACAATTTCCTGAGACTAAAATGTTTTCCCTAAAGATACTTTTTCCCCTACTTGATTGTATGACGATTGTACAAGTGATGAAAAGTGCGTGGATAAAGTTGCCTATATGTATTGCACATGAACACGACCAATCTGTTCAGCAATTATTCTCCTCGTTAACAATCTTAATAGAAGAACTACGACAGACTTTCAAAGCTATTGACGCAAGGACTTAATTGAAGCGGAACAACAAGTACGAGATGACATCACCAAAAGAATTGCGCTACTCCTAAAATACACACGTTTATATGTGTAATAGCAGATGTAGATTCCAGTCATCTTTGTCCATGGAGTGGTTGGAATCACGACTACGTTAAGTTACTATACGCACACTAATTGTTGGAGCCACAGAAATAGTAACCAGTGTGGCTGGCGGCCATGGAAAAATAATCTCGTGAATACGTGTCTATTCATAACTTCTCGCGGCGGCGCAAAGCAGTTTTGATACAACTACCAAGCCGTATTCGATGACTATTGAGGATAAAACGATTACTATGGCGGAGTTTGACAGTGTGTTCGCGAAAATGGAAACCCTGCGGCACCTCCGAGCACAGGTAATGGAACCGTATTAGTGGATTCACAGGCAGCAAAAATTGAATAATGTTTGCAAGTTTGCCAGTGCACGTATGGTATGTTCCATATTCATCATATGGCTTAGCAATCGAGTGATCGAATAGTATGATAATGGTGGTTTTGTTGGCTACTGGTCTAGATTGAAGTCTTCTACCCCACATTACTTTCCTCTAGCAGGAGTGGCTGTTGGTAACTTTCACGCGTGTGCATGTGCGAGCGATATGAGGACAAAGTCATTGTGGGAGGGGCTGGTAGGTTTTAATCTAGATCAGTAAAACATGTACAAAACTACTACTATCATGCGACTTCTTTAGACACATTTGCAACTCATCGATATTTGTCAAATTTAATGATACCTGCAGACAATCGGATAAATAAAGACGGATTGCTTTGCAAAAACAGCGGGGTTTTTACACGTAAATTGTGAAAGATTAATTGCAAAATTACTTTCTGCAGGAAAAAGTACCTGAATAACGGTAATCTTGAAGTAAAAAAGTTCATCCGTTATGAAGACTATGAATGTTTGATGAAAACGACGTAACATCTTCATGAAGATTGTCACGTTCATGAAAATTTATAACTTTTACTTTATGTTTATTTTTGTTTCTTTTTTCGAGAAGGATCACTCATAAGTAGAAGTTTCTTAAAATACGATAACTTCGATTTTTATATATTAGGCCATTAAAGTGTATTTAAAGCCGGCCTTATGCCGATTGGACCTATTTAGCCCAATCGGGACAGTTCAATATCATATAAAACTTGTTTAACAGTTTATTTCCAAATGTCGTGATAACAGTGGGCCTAGCGCGTAAACCCAGCGGGCCCCATGTTTGCTAAGGCCGTTACTGAGCGCATTGACTAGAACAGTCTCTCTTTTAAAAAAAAAAACTTTTCCTTTATGACAAAAGCTGCTATTTCACTATATAAAAATATACATTCTCGCAACAAAATTATTTTCTTACACTCTTTTGAAATAATCACTACGTCAATGGCACGAATGACCATGATGTACAGTTCAAATAATACGTTTCTGCCGGAATGAAGCGTATATACATGTACATTTAATACACCTAAAAGATAACATTTGTTAATATGTAACGTATTAGTTCCATGCCTCATGAATGTTAATAAAAGAGTTATATCTTATTTTCGTGCGCTTTATTACCATCCTTAACTTCTTGTAGAAGATTTCAAGAAGTAAGCTTTCTTCGCATGATTAATTCTCATTTCCAATGCAGCGCATAAAGCGATGACTATCTCGATATTATTTGCCCCCGAAAACTTGTATTCCGTTATAAATGTTTGCTAGTGCTTAAGAGGGTAGAGATTGCACAGGGAAGATGTTGGCACACGATAACCAATTTCCAGGTTTTATCTTCATTCTTTAAAGCATGTTTTGACATTTTTGTTGGCATTATTTAGATGATGGAAGGAATCGTGGACTGTAATGATGATGTGACCTGGATTAGCTAGGTCCACAACAAATATGTTTGCCGATGATGTCACCAGTATACATCAGCCAAGACACGTTGTATAGTTAACCTTATTTGACTATGCCGGGCTATATCTAAATCTTGATATGCTTTAGAGATAAGGGTGTTAGTGTTTGTCTTGGTGCCCCCGATTGCTAGATGCATGTGTTACTAGGGGTTTATTAGCTGGATAACAGTACCGAATTCGAAAACATACCCTCAATGTTATTTTGCCAACCGTCGAATTTGTATTTTAAAGCACCTTTTATTTCTTTTCTAACTTCTTGATACTGAAACGCATGCTAGATGAAATGAAAAGCATGTTCCACCTTGAGGCTGTCGTCATTATCCACCTTGAGGCTGTCGTCATTATCCACGACAGTTGTATACACTGAATTAGTTCTTAATATGTATATTCGTTGTGTGTTTGTTACTTACAAATTTGCAACAAAAAAAAACAACACAAATAAAATTGGTAAAATCATCACTTTGTTGTTGTTTTATCATTGATACCAAATATTAAATGATGTTATTTTTAATTCAGTGTTGTTGTTGTTGTGGGGTTTAACGCCATATTTCAGCACACGATAGGCTATGCATGGCGGCCAGATTAATGGTGGAGGAAGAACCCGGGAAAACCCCGGGAAGAACCACCGACCCACGAGAAGCTACTGGCGAGCTTTCTCACATACCCACGTGAGCCGAGTCCTAGACACGAACCCACGAAGAGAGAGGTGAGATGGCAGTGATCCGTAACGGAGAGCGCTTTAGACCACTCGGCCACTCGGGGCCCCTTAATTCAGTGTAAGATTTGATTTAGACATTTCTCAGATGTAACCCTTTGTAGCAGTAGGTGCCATGCTTTTTACTACCATGCAGATGTTATACTCATTGTTGTAAAATCATGTAAGGAAGTTATCTGATGAAAAACCAAATCTCCATTTACGTCTATCGGTACGTCTACATGCCTTTTTATTAACTCTACCAATCATAGGCTAAAGGAGCTATGGGGATGGTCCGTCTGTCGATTTTTTGTCTCTATTCCAATACTACTACCTTAAGGGTTACAATGAAACGTTACCCCCAGTGCTGTGAAATATAACTAAGGAATAATACTAACAATCCATTTAGATTTTTAATATCTTCAAAATATGCATTTATGCAACGAATCCCTTAAAGAACTTTCCTACATTTACAATAGTCGTTACATCAATAAATTAAAAAAAGGCATTCATTGTGCATCAACTTAGAATAATCTCCATAACTGTTGAATATAAGCTATGGGACTATAGTAAAAGTCCCTTTAGACCTTTGTTATCTTCCAAATATTAATTTTATAAAATAGCTCTTTTTGAGACTTTTACCATCTTTGATATGGCCAATTTGGATTAAATTCCAAAATATGGCATGAATGTAGCAATGTAACGACTTGCAATAATCCAGAAAACAGTGAAATATAACTATATGGTTTCTATAGAAACAACCCCTTTAGACCTTTGCTATCTTCCATGTTATCCTTTTCTGCAACAACACCCTTGAATATCTATCTTACCTTTAAAATAGTATTTGAAGAATTACATTTCCATACATGGCATGCAAGCATCATGCATCGACATGGACTGATCTCCATGACTGTGAAATACATCTTTATGATGGATACTTTTGGCCTTGAATACATTACAATTATAATTTTTATAGAACAAATCTCCTTAGGAAACCATGCAAAGATTTGCTGTAGGCTTCATATGGGACGATCGATGTTTACTACCTTCAAACTAGTCTGTCAGTACTAAAGTCTGAGAATTTCCTCCGCGACTATCTATTTTACAAACAGTTCTGTGCATCATTCTTAAACAAAGTATTTTGATTCAGTCTTTTCCAGCAACATGGTATCTCAATTGTTACAAATATAATGCCAAAAAATATAAATGGTTATATATAACTAAATAACTGAATAAATAATAAAGAATAATAACAAAACAATCAAAATTTAAATTATTTTATTAAATATATTAAATTTTGTAAACGAATATTTGAAGTACAAATATTTATAATAAAAAAAGAATTATGCCACAAAATCAGATTAAATTATTTATTTTGTCAAGATATTTTATTGTTATACCTTAGTAATGTCAAATTAAACAGCATGTATGTGTATATATTAATCTCTAAGCTTTCTGTTCAAATGGGAGTTTCACGACCATGCAATTTCTTAAGAAAGAGCGCAACAATTTGGGATTCCAAGTTATTTCGCGAGATTTCTCGAGAACTGGCTTATTCCAAGTTGAAGCCAAATTCTGATTACATAACCGCGGTGTGAATAGAAGAACTTTGCCGGTATATTTCTCGCAGGCAGGAACAAGAATATTGAAAAACATGGGAAAGTTCTCCTATCCAAAAGTAAGACGTGACGAAGATGTTTTTGATGATTACCATGGTCAAAAGGTATAGAATCATTACGAATTTCATTTATTTCTTCCAAATTCGGCAAAATAGTTCAACTCTTCCCTCTTATTTTACTGTCTATAAATATATACATTTATTAGGAATACTATAGTCGATAGAAAAGAAACTACCTAGAGTAGATGGCCTAACATAGATAATATTTCTCTTAGTCACACTCGAAAATACATTACAAAATTTGTACTAAACTTTTGTGATAAACTGACCGACATTACATTTGTATGATCTTATTCCTTAGCATAATAATAATGGTTTTCGTGTGTTTTTAAATCCTATTCTTGGTGTACCGTTATCAGTGTTTTCATTTTAATTAGTCATGTGTTAGGAAGGGTTGCGGTTCTTGCTGTCATGGGTAACAATTATTGCTTCTTTTAAGATTTAGGGAGCCTTAAGGGAGAACAATCCTTGACTAATGAGTCACCCTCCATAAATAAAGTATTATTATTATTATTATTATTGCATTATTAATATTAATATTTGCACACATATTCTTGTATAAAAAAAGAAGTCCAAAGTATTTAAAAACTTATCCTAGGTGAGCATTTGATGTTTGTTTTATGTTTGCCTGTGTTTTGAAAAATTCTGTATATTTTCACTGAATGTGTTTAAAAAATCAGATGCCATATATGCTAAATATGTACAGTTGACCTTTCAACCACAAATATATTTGGATGAAATAATGTTAGATTTTTACAAATGAAAGTGGGAAATTACTGGGTGTAATGAGGTTGCCATTTTTATTTTAAAAATTGTTAATCACCAATGCCATCGCATGGCAGAACCTGTTGCTATTATTTGGGTTCATTCGAAACAGCTTTAAATGCAGATTATGATTTACCAATAAATTAGATTAAGAAGTTCTCCGCCATTAATTTTCTGACATGACTGGTGGCATCCCATCAGATTAAAAAGATGGAAAACAACCTTTTTGTCTAGCTATAAGTAAAACATGAGGTAGATCATTCTCCAGGGACCCATTTAAGAATCAACGCTGACATTTCAAGATACACTTAGTCACAGCTTAGTGTAACATGATAAATTTAGCACTAGAGTTAAGCTTAGATATGAATTTACTTTCCCTCGGTTTTTAGGAATTAACACCCCCTTTTCTAGTGTCACCCCTTGACCTTGTCATGATTGTTCCTGATTGGCAAGATGGTGTAACATGCTGAATGGAATATTGTGCTCTCACTGGTCAAGTGAAATCGATGCTTGCCTATTTGTTACCTTATTTTCAGTCAGCTAATCAGAGAATGATCTTGTTCTACAGTGTAAGACATCCATCCCTGATTTATTTTGTTTGGATGCAATGTCTTGATCCAAAACAAAGAGTGTTGTATAGCATGTTCCCATGTTGACCTTCAGGGGAACTAGAATAATAATATATTGAAGAATAATGTACACACTTGGCAACCCATATTGAAATTGTTACAGAATGAAATCTAATTGCTTTAGTCAGACTATACTAAAAATTTTTTTATGGAATCAAATTCTGGTACAAACAATTGTTTTTGCATCATAAATGAAATTCATTTGATCATTGTAAAATTTAATACTGTATTTGGTTATATCAAGGTTTGGTACAGTTCTCAATGTAATGTGGTTTCTAGGATTTACAAATCCACTTGTCCAACTCTGGGGGCAAGCTGAAATTTGGGTAAGGCAAACTGAAGTTTCCAAATCCAAACATTTGAGAGGGAGGGAGAAACTGGTCATGGTCCATTCTTAATGCTTTATGTGCATGTTTTATACCATGCAATCTGGCTACATTACATCTATCAGCACCTTTATTTAGTTTTTATATATTTACTGTATACTTCTTTTACATAACTGGCCAGTTTCCTTCATAAGTCATTTCAAAGCATATAGTCCTTGACAAGATAAGTTTAGCATTTTATTACACAGCCATGATAATGTGAGTATTTACTAGTTAAGACAAATTTTGGAAAATACGGAATAATTATTTTTATTTAATTTATCATGCTAAATTTTAATCATAATATTTGTACATATCAGCGATTGACTGACTTACATCTCCTGACCCAATCTAGCAGTTTATGAGTTTTTAATAAAATAACTTGTGAAATTTATTTGATAGCTGTTACTGGAAATAACAGGAACTTGTCTATCAGTTATCAGGAGGATTTAATAGATGTATGAAGAATTTAGCACCCGCAAGAAGTGTTTCTGATCTGTTGCATACGTTACAGTTATGGTAGACCAATATTTACTGTTTGGCAAACAGTTTAATGGATAATATGCCACCCATTTCGAGATTACTAGATGATAATTTTTGTTAAGAAAGTGGATTAAAGATAATGGTCACAAATCCTTCAGTTGCAAAATATAAATACTTCACTATAAACATTATTGGTGACATAATTTATGAAATGAGTCTGCTGTCTTATCTTGACGAAAAAAAGGAAACTTGATGTTTAAAAGAAAAATGACCAGTATGATGATATGAAAATTGCAATAAAGTTCAAGTCCTTGTGGACTAATGAATATCCTGGCTACTATTACTAGTGTTACTGGTTATTTCATATTTCAGTTGAATGTCTTTTTACATACATGTAAATATCTCTGTTATACATAATTTAAAATGTTGCTATTCCCCATCCATTTTCTATCTATCCATTTATTGGTCTGTGTATATGTACACATCTGTTTTTGTTCTTCTGTCTGCATTTTAACAATGAGTTATTTAGATACATGTATTATTATTATTATTTATACTTGTATTATTTACATATATATGTTTTGCTAACTTTATATATTGGCATATGGATTTAATGTGCCAGAAAAGATAAAAAGAAATGAACAGTCCAGATAAATATAATTTCCTGAAAATATTTCATATTGCATTTCCACATATTTGTTTCTTTTTTACTCGTGTTAGGAGTTTATGTTTGGGTGAGCTCAGATTTTAAGTTTACTTTTATGTTCAGTTTTGAAATCTCAGGCCTTGGTTACTAACATGGTAGGCAGGGTTTGGTACATTACTTGGTAGGCAGGGTTTGGTACATTACTTGGTAGGCAGGGCTTGGTACATCACTTGGTAGGCAGGGTTTGGTACATAACTTGGTAGGCAGGGCTTGGTACATTACTTGGTAGGCAGGGTTTGGTACATAACTTGGTAGGCAGGGTTTGGTACATGACTTGGTAGGCAGAGCTTGTTATATAACTTGGTAGGCAGGGTTTGGTACATAGCTTGAAAGGCAGTGTTTGGTACATAATTTGGTAGGCAACTATGGACCCTCACTAGTGCATTATAACAAAGGGAAAGCAGTCTTAATGATTTATCAATCAAATATGTGTTTGACATAATGACACTTAACTAAACTATTTACATGTGTAAACATTTGAATGCAGTAAAATCAAATGTTTAAGACACTTTACAAAACCATTTACACATGTAAATCTGTATTGTACTACACAAACCATTTACAACTGTAAATATGTATAGTACTACACAAACCATTTACACATGTAAGTGTGTATACTACTACACAAACCATTGAAAGTTGTGTAAATTTTATTGAAACTGCATTAAATCATTTACACTTCGAAATATTTAAAGGGACTGAACTTAAACTAGTTGTATATATATACTTTGCACAGGTATAGTTATTTCAAGATTGTCTGTTGTAGATAGCTGACCCTTACCGCTGGCTGGAAGACCCTGATGGTGAGGAGACAAAAGCCTTTGTTGATGCACAGAATGACCTCTCCAAGCCATTTATTAACCAGTGTCCAGTCAAGGATAAATTGTACAAAAGGTAACAACTACTCACCAGATGGATGCATCATGTAATTACAGACATGATTTTTCTCTGGTTTAAAGCGGAATTCCACTTTTCTCCTGACTTGAATCAGATTTATATATATATATATATATATATATATATAGTCTGACTTTGATATCATCTCTGATACTTTTTTTTTTTTTAAAAGGTCTGTCCAGTCCCATTCCGCAGTGACCCTTATATATTATTTGTTCCATATATTTGTTAGCACATGACTCTCGTAAAGAGTATTCTGATTGGTCAAAGGTTTAAATTCATGCAATCAATATTCATTAATGGAAACTGAAGCAATGGAAAGAAGAAGCATGCTTGCAAAACATGGCATCCTGAGTTGTTGAGAGAGAGCATGACATAAAAAGTTTAGTTAAAGGTTTATAAAACATCGAAATGGGAAAGGCTGGAGTGAAAAGTTGATGGAAATTTAGTTGGTCAGTTCATATGAACACTATACACTAGATGACTGGCATTTTGTGACCACTGCAAGAAAGATCTTAATTATGGTAATCACAGCTGGAAGAGTTTGGAACAGCACCTACAAAAGAAGCTGCACGTGGAAAAATCGAAGCTCAGAAGGCATCTCGAAAAAGTGTGATTAATTACTATAAGAAGAAAGATTTCTTGCATGAGAGAACATTTGTCATTCAAAGCTCAAGATAAGAATAAATGAACTGAATGCTGTAATCTTATAAAATTTGATGGGGTATTTTGTCAACACAGCAGTAATGATAGTGTTTTGTTTGTGACAAACACAGTGTGACAGGAAGTGAGCTATGGCATATCCGAAAGTTAAATATAAATAAATGATAAAGAGTGGTTTCTGTATGACAAAGAAAGTGTGGCAAGAAATGAGTTTTAATTGCAGTACGTATATTAGTACAGCTCTAATTCATTACAACACGCTTCATTAAAATAAGTTGGTTTATCCAATATATGACAAGAAGGGTTGAAAGACAGCAAAATGTGAAAATGTTTCACATGGTGGAGCTTTAAGAAGTGCCTGCGTTAGATAGGTGATTGTCTGTTAATAAATGCTGAGTTGTTGGTTGCTTGGTAATGACACATTTAGAACTTCATTTGGTTATATCATGATGTTGAATTTGGAGATAAGTGCCTTTTTACAAGTACACATGACCATACCAATGGCCTAAGCGGTTAGAGCATCCACCTCAGTGCTGGAGATTGTGTATTCGAACCCCAGTCTAGTTATACCAAAGACTTACAGAAATCGTACTAGCATCTGCTTGCTTGGCATTCAGCATTAAGAGGTTAGTGTTAGGACTGGTCAGACTGGTGTCAGGATAATATGACATGGTTGGACATGATGCTACATGGCTGTGGCATCATGTGTCAGTGCTAGACATGACTGTAAACTGCCACACTGCAAACTTCATAGCGATATGACTGGAAGATTGTTAAAGCTACTTTAAAAATCCAAATCACACACACGCAGGCAAACTTTGTGGCAATCCACCCAGGCTGGTTTGTGTAGGTATTAAATATGCTGAACAATAGATTACAGGTGGTCTGTCACAGCTCCTAATTAATGTTGTTGTTGTTGTAGGGTTTAACACCACTTTTCAGCACAAGATAGGCTATACATGGCAGCCAGTATTAATGGTGGAGGAAGAACCCGGAAAAAAACCTGGAAAGAACCACCGACCCATGAGAAGCTGCTGGCAAGCTTTCTCACATAACCACATTAGCCGAATCCGAGACTCGAACCCATGCAGACAGAGGTGAGATGGCAGTGATCTGTAACGGTGAGCGCATTAGACCACTCGGCCACTCGGGGCCCCTCCTAATTAATACTAAGTCCACACTGAATTAGTTCAGAAGATAATGGAAACAAGATTGCAAACTAAACAGTAATTGTTGACACAACCTGATTGATTGTTGTTGCACTTGTTCTTGATTTGTCACCTTTTCTTGGTTTATTTTTTATTTTCTAGAGTAAATTAGAATTTTCATCTTGAATCATCATTTTGTGAAAAGAATTGGATTGCTGTGGAATCAATTTTTCAGGAGTAAATTTCCAAAGTGACAGATTTTAATAAGATTTTCAGATATTTTAAAAGGGGTCTGATTATAGTTGTCATAACTGTTTGCTTATTCTGTCATTTCAGGATCAAGGAGATGTGGGATTACCCAAAATATAGTTGCCCAGCACTTCATGGAGATAATTACTATTACTACTTTAACACGGGGCTGCAGAATCAGAGGTGCTTATAAGCCATCTTCATCTTGATATTTTTAATTACCCTTTTATCACGTACAAGTGCTGCATTTCATTGTAAGCTTCTTTTCATGCCAATGCCATTTCTCCGTCAAAGATATTATCTGATGACACAGATATTAAACATTGAGAAATTGCTTTCAGCTAGCTCTGAATCCAGGCTTTCTCTAAAAGGCAAAATAACTTCATTCTTTTCATATATCTTGTGCAGATAAAGGGAAATGTTTCTTGCAGATTAACTCCCCTTTTCTTGCTAGGTGGGCATCAATATCCCAGATGATACCAGTTTAAACTTTCTCAGGATAAAGACGATGTATTAACAAGTGGAATTTCTAAATTATACCTAATAGGCGAGTAAATATGAATTGATTCTCATTTACATATCTTTAGATGTAGCCTGTGTATGCTTTATTGCTATTTAAAATAGAACACATGAGTAGTGAATAGTGACTGCATCATACTGGCTGTCGTTAGAGTAAAGCATACAATTTCTTCGGATAAAACTTGCAGGAACTTTTTGTTTCTCACCTGTTAATTGTCACTGGCGTACCATCATATACCTCAGATTTTGCTATGAATTAAGGGACACTTGTTTAATAATGCACTGGTTGAATTTACCTGCATTAGTCATTCTCTCTCTCTTTTTCAAATGAACTTTAATCATATCCCACTCTCAGTCATCTGCCATTTTCATACTTTTTCAAAATCAGGTGGATAATCAAGGGATGACTATGTATGTAATTACCCATGCTAGAGAAATATGAAATATTTCCTCATCAAAATCTTCCTTCTTTGCAAAGAAAAGGCTGGAGTATAATTTATTTGATAATTTAAGGTTTTATTGCTGAATTTTTGTGTCATTTTGGATATTTATTCCATCTGTTTTGCTAAGGAAACACTTTTTATTGCAGTGTTCTGTATGTTCAGGACTCCCTAGATGGAGAGAACCGAGTGTTCCTGGATCCTAACAAACTGTCTGAGGATGGAACAACCTCTCTTGCAGGAACAGCCTTTTCAAAAAATGGCAAAGTATTTGCTTATGGCCTAAGTGAAAGTGGATCAGACTGGGTCAAAATACAGGTAATGTTGATCAGAGTAGGGTAAAATTATCCAACTTTATGTCATTCAAGATATATTAATATGCTTTGTGACAATACTGTATTAAATTTTGTAAATTGTTTTAGCTTATATTTTGAACAGGCAACAAGCTTTTGAATAAGAATCAAAAAACAAAAGAATATATTCATACATGAGAAGTAGATTTTTCAAAGCAAGTTTCACAAGTGACCCACTTTTATTGTGAAACTTACAGGTGTAAATCAATAAAGCAAGTATAACATCATGAAGTTCTCAGGCAAAATACATTGTGTTTTCATGGAACATTTGAAATGATTTATGTTCATATCTTTATACTTTTAGTTCAAACATGCCCCATCAGCAGAGGATCTTCCTGACACTCTGGAGAGAGTTAAGTTTTCCAGTATGGCCTGGACTCATGACCACAAGGGAATTTTCTATAACGTATGTAGTCCTGTATCCATGACTCTAAACTGGAAACATTTTGTCTCTCCCTCTCTCATGCTACTCACTGAGGTATAGCAGAAGGGTGTATAATGTGATGCCCTCTGTGTCCACACATACGTCTGAAATCTGTTTTAGCAAAATTATGCAAAAGTATTTGTGGTAGTATAAGGGATTGTCTTTCCAATCATGATATTTTCTCTATTATTTGAATTTATTTACTACTGATGTGAGGGATAGAATAAGTTCTTTTTTTCTGAAAATCAGAATTAGTGCTATTCCATTAAAACATACATGGGACCTAGGGAAGGCACCTCTAAAGTGGGGTACTCACCCATAGTTGCAATTTAAAATTTTCTTATCATTTTAAAATGAACTCTGTGCAATCAAAGTACCCTGGTGTATATTTTTTAAAAATGCCTTCCCTGGGTATCATGTAATAAAAGTAATACACTTTCATGAGCTAATAAATAAAATTATTTTTCACAAAATTCAAAGCCCTGCCACCCCCCACCCCCCTTAAATGATCAATTGCTAATGAAATACAATAGGAATGTTGATAGACATGTGTATTCCACCCACTCAGGCTTGCATGCCAGTTAGTGATTTTATAATAGTTTATTAGTCTTTTGTAATTATGCTATATAATTGTTTTCAGTACATATCTTTATGGTATGAATATATAAAAATTGATTTACTTATATGAATATAAATAAAGTGACTCTAAATTAAATGTCATCCCATATAAGCAGTTCTTAATTACTCAGGATTTGTTATTGCAAATTTGGACATGTTCTTTGTGTTGAGTATTTTTCATGGAGTCAAGGAAAGGGTCATAGAAAATTTGTGTTAGTGGTTTTGGTTGATGTTTTCAGCTGATTTTATGTTTCCTGAATATCTTCATGGATTCTGTTTTTGCCTGGAAGAATCATCATTAAGCTAGATTCTTCATTTTGTAATGGGGGACTGAAGTGGTTTAGCATTTAGCATGCCATAAAGCACCAAACTTACAAAAGAAATGCTTAGAAAATAAAAAATAATTGTGTAACATCCTAAATCATTTGACATTGGGGTCCAAGTCACAAGTCTTACATCAGTGCCTCACATTCAGAAACAGTCCTTCACTGTTTTTAAAGTTGGATGCTTTAACAAGTGTATATATACACCTCATCAAGGTATGATATGACGTGCTTTAAAAGAATATGAGAGGCTCTTTAAAATATGTAAGTTCCTGTAAATGCATTTATTTTTGTGGGTTGCAATTTCTCTTATTTGTACCAGAATTATATTTTCATTGATGCCTAAATTTTGTGGCTGGGGAATGGATTTTATTGTTTCCACAAAAGGATCATTTTCCACCAAATTTCTAATTCATAGATTGTTGTCATACACAAAAACACAAAATTTGGAATCCACAAAATGTATGACTTCACAGTAAATGATTTATTACTGTAAAGAATCAGTAATTATAATCGATACAGATCCTGAGAGACAAGAGGTCAGTACATCAGACTGTATCATATATATAAACATCTGTGTTTGTCTTGCTGTGTGTCCTGGTTTCCAAAAAAGAGGTTGTGGGTTTGAAAATTGAGGTGGCATCCCAGTGTTTTTAATTTTCTGTATTTTTATGTACCAAATTTTCTTTATAACTCACTCATCCCAATTATTCTTTATTCCATCCTTGGAAAGGCAATTAAGCTAATTAGCTAATAAGTGTAGTATAAGAAGTTTACACCTCTAATCAAGAGTATGATGGCTGTATATATGATAAAATGTAATTGTGTTAAGATTTAAATTTTAATTTCAGAAATTCCCTGAAAACGAGGGAAAATCAGATGGTACAGAGACGACAACCAATCTGAATCAGAAACTTTATTACCATTTGCTTGGCACAGACCAGTCGAAAGATGTTCTTATTGCAGAATTTCCAGATAATCCAAAGTGGATGAGGTAAAAACAAAAAATAAAATTAATTGAGATGTAGTAGAGCTTCCATTGGGTGAACTATAATCATTAAAATTTTAAGTTCCATTAAATTAACTGTCAGCCCTCCAGTTATTTTTGAAATAATACAGTTGTCTCAATATGACACTGTTTAGGGAGCTGTATTGCGATATATGATGTTATACTGGGATATATTACAATCAGAAATGGTGTTCACCAAATATATTGGAATCCATGATGATGCTCATGTTTAATTTGGGACCATGTTATGCTGAGCTCTATTTCCATGAGGCACCACAGTATTGCTATAATATAATAGAATCCAAGATCATACTTATGTTATATAGGGGACCATGCTGTACAGTGGTTCCTTTCTATGAGGGACCAATGTATTACTACAATATAATTGAATCCATGATTATACTCATGTTATATAGGGACCATGTTATGCTGTTATATTTCCTTGAGGAACCATTGTATTAATGTAGTATAAAGGAATCCATGATTGTACTTTTGTTGTATAAGGGACCATGTTATGTTGAGTTATATTTCCATGAGGGACCCCAGAATTACTAAAATATAATGGAATCCAAAAGGGACCACAGTATTAACATAATGTAATCCATGAATATACTCGTGTTATATAGGGGACCATGTTATGCCAGGTTTTCTTTCGATGAGAGACCACTACATTACTATCTTATAGTGGAATCCATAATTATACTCGTGTTATATAGGAGGCTATGTTATGCCAAGTTACCTTTCCATTAGGGACCACTGTATTAAAATAATATCTAGATTATACTTGTGTTATCTTAAGAAGATCAGATCCACTATTGGAGAGTGACATCCCTTGTACAGAACAGGTCATGGAGAGTGGCATCCCTTGTATAGAACAGTTGTTCTTGTTATGGGGGCGCTCACCAGATAATATGTACTTTTGAGAGAGTGACGTATGTAAGGTGAAGTAGTTCGCATTTAAAACATGCACAATGGTGAGAATGTTGGCATACCTCTATGCTACATTACTGTAATGTGGATGATATTTCTTTTGGATATTGTACTTTTGGAAATTTTACATGATTTAAGCACACTACTAACTAAAATGACTGCTCCCTTGTGTTAAAAAATCAGCCTGAATTAGTCTAAAGTACACTATACATAGCAGCTATTAAAATAGGGAAAATGAATTTTGCCAGACTAGACAATACCAGCATCTGAAAGTGCAATGAATGAATTACCAAATATATAAAATGTAAAAAAAGTCATCTGCTCTTTTTTATACAATTTACCTCTGAAGTTCAGGAAGTTAAAATGACCAAGTAGAGCTAACACTTTTTTGAAAGGTGCACATCTAAAGTAAGGCCAAGCTGTATACTCTATAACTCATAGTACACCCATCAATCATACACCAAAATAAAGGGAACTAAAGGTTCTTTGCATTATGCTTAAGATATACAAGGTCTTTTTTAAATAGCCAGTATAACCAGTGAGGAAAGCCGGGGAAATTCTTTTTTTTAAAAAATCCTAACCCTATGCAAAATACAAAACTGTAGAGCGCCACCTATATGGTTTAACTTCATTTTTCAGCACAAGATAGGCTATATATGGCAGCTAGTATAAATGGTGGAGGAAGAACCAGTGAAAACCCAGAAAGAACCACCAACCCAATGAGAAGCTACTGGCAAGCTTTCTCTCTTACTCACATTGGCTGAGCCCAAGACTCGAACACAGGCAAACAGTGGTGAGATGGCAGTGATATGTCTTTAGACCACTCGGGGCCTCTGTATAGAACAGAAAGGATAGATGACGTGGTACCAGACACATACCTCCAGGACTGGAATGTGTAACATTCCATTGTGCACTGGCATTGGAGCACATTCTTGTTGATTCTGTTGATTTCCACCTTGAAAAACAGAAGTATTTTGACATGAAATGCTTGAAGAAAACGTTATGAGGACATTCCACCCAAGAAAAGTTTTTTCAGTTATTTTAGATACAATGTTTTGTTTTATATTTATCTTGCACTAAATGTGTAAATTTGTTAAGGCTTTAGCTTCCTAACTTTGTGGAATTCATTTTTGCATTTTTTTAATTTTATCATTGGTTGGCACTACATGACCCCTTTTGTACTGAAGTGATGTACAACATTACTGTTTTACTATGTACATATATAACATTTTTTCACCATTTTTCTAATAAACTTTAACAGAGTTATTGCCCCTGTTTAGTTTACCATTCAGTTGCGTCAAATAGGCAGCTCATTCCTGTAATATTGGCACATTTCTGGGGTTCTTTTCTTCTCTTATTAGAATAAGCATGGAAAGAGGTAGCATTTGCTTTGCTGGAAGCTGTGGCACAACAACGTTAAAGTTTTGTGTTAAAGTTTGTTAAAGTTAAATTCAGTGGCTATGCTGACAAGCATACAGATGAAGACAGGATACCCGGTTCTGCAGAACTTGTTTTTCCCCCCACGTCCAACTGATGTTTGGGATGAAACTTTGTAGCTATTTTTTCCCAGATTATAGATAAAATGTTCAAGTTATTGTATCTCAGTTTTTATGTGAAGATAACAGCAAATTAATTTAAGGCAAGACTATTACATCAGAATTATTTTCTGTTTCAGTGGAGCTGAGGTCACTGATTGTGGCCGCTACTTGGTACTCAGTATTAGAGAAGGGTGTGACCCAGTCAACAGGTTTTACTATTTTGATCTCCAGACTCTAGAGAATGGCATCACTGGGTTATTGCCGTTTGTTAAGGTCGTCGATAACTTTGATGCTGAATATGAGGTACATTTTTAATTATTCTTAGCTGATAAAAGAAATGTTTATAAAATTATATCTTCAACAAATGATTTCAGACTAGTGACATTCGTAATAACAATATTTTTGTTATAATGATTTGGTTTTTCTGCATGACCTAGACCAGCTGAGGACACCTTAGTGCACAATATCATTCTTTGATCTTGTGTTATGGCTGCACATCTTAACGTGCATGACATTACAAATGACAAAATTTAGATGATTCCAGACAACCCTTATTGACCAGTCTGGTGGCCTAAGTGGTTAGAGCATCCACCTTGATGCAGGAGGTCATAGGTTCGAAACACTATTGATTTCATGGATCGGTGAGGACACCCTATCGAATTTGTGGATTGGTGAAGGCACCATATTGAATTTGTGGATTGGGGAATTCACCCTGTTGTTCACATCAAAGAAAAATCATTTATTCTGTAAATTTGAGATTTGTGGTAATTATAAAATCCCAAATATTTATAAACCATGAAAAATAAAAAATAGTAGTACATGATTGGATCATTTACAAGTGGGGAATTGTGTTCCAAAGACCTGTCTTTTACATAGTCAAAATTAAAATGGCATGATTAGTTATCCTGACTAATACTTTCAATGAAGACAACCAGAAGAGAAAAGCAAGTTTGATTAAAATCCACAGCCAACAGGAAGTTTTTTCAGGGAATGCGCTGGGCTTTGGCAATGTTGCAAATTGAGATTGGTGACAAAATATACCATCTGGTGATCTTTTTGGTTGTAAAAATTGTATATGCAGTCTTGGATTAAGAGTTGAGAAATTCAAAGGCACCATGACAGGAATCCGCAAACTTGGATATAAAATTGCAGTGGAATCTATTGTTACATAAACAAATCCTTTGTATTCACAAACGACCCAAACATGGCATTGTTATGTCATAATCCACTTAATATGCTGATGTCTGGCTTTAGTACTCTGTGCTTTTTAAATAACCTAAATAGTCATGCTTGCCCGACTAGCTACAATCGACCACCTCTGAAATCGGGAACGGAATGACTAGTCTACCAGAAAAATGTTCCAGAAAAAATAAGTTTTGCAAAAACACCGCTCCCTCAATAACTCGCGCACAACGGGGTCCAAAAACATCGACTGCACTATAAGCGAGGGCGCAAGTTACCGAGGGACCTATAAAAAAAACTAATAAAGAGATGGACATCGACAGAGAGAGGCGAAAGGGGGGGTTGCATTGTTAAATACTCGTTTTATAATCGTGCTGAAAATAACTGTGAATAAATATTTCTTTATAAAGGTGTTGTTCATTTTTCTTTATAAATTACCTTTAATTTCTGGATAAAGTATCTTGAAAAGATCGTAAAAACAAACATTATTCCACGAGGTATCAGTACTCTTAACATGTGTATTGCTAAACATACTGTGTATTACGTCACTGATTTTTGTGTTGATTTGGATACATTCTAGTTTTATTATTTGTTCAAAATGAATCAAGATTTCTTATATCAAAAAAGATAACATTCATATCGAAAAGCAACGTCGAAACTTGTGTTGCTCTAAAAAAAAATCTGCTATCACTAGATAGATAGATAGATAGATAGATAGATAGAGTAAAATGTAAAAAATAAATTCACAAAGATAAACCATTACCAACCATGAATTTAATGGGTCTAAACGTCAGACATGTAAAAAAAAAAAAAAAAATATTTAAATACAAATACGCGAGTGAGAATACGACAATATTTGCTGGGCAATTGTCTAATAGCAGTAGAGCTTTCTCCTCTAAGCCCCTGGATCGCAGGTGGTTTCTGACGGCGGGGACAAACATCTTAGAAAACCACTCCGTAAATATGGTTGCAGTCATCCATGCATTTCCACTATTTCTATATACAAATGGAAGAGTGTCCATTTTCATGTGATGAAAACAACGGGGAGACTTGTATTTGCCAACACATAATGGTTTCATTTTATGTGTGCCAGTTTTGTTAACACAAAACAAAAGTGTTAATCTCTCTTTGTTCAGCTTGAAACCCTCATTTTTGTGTGTATCATCTCTGATAGCTAGAGTTTTGTCTGGCATCATCCGATAGCATAGACCAGCCTCATCACAATTATAAACATGGTCGTCTGTATATCCATCATGGGTCAGTATCCCTCGGAGTTGGTTGGGATAACTAGATGCGGCCGCCTGATTTGCTGAGCGTATCTCTCCCGACAACGAATTTTGTTTTATTCCATGTCGGCGCTGGAATCTCCAAAGCCATCCATGGCTTGTCATGAAATCTGAATCAGTATCCATAGTTTTGGCCATTTTCTCAGCCTGGGCCTTGAGAATTGTTCCCGAAATCGGAACACCTTGTTCACGTTGCTGTGTGAACCAGGTGTACACAGCATCATCTAATTCTGTGTCATTTGCAGTGCGTGCCCGTTTCCGTTTAAATCCATCATCAGAATCAACTTCATGCAAATAATCCCGAAATTTCTGCTCATCCTTGAGCCAACCTCTGAGTGTCGACTCGGCAAGTTTAAGTTCACTACAAACTTTTGATCTTGATTCACCATTACGAACCCTCTCTATGACAGTAAGCTTTTCATTCACCGAGTACGCCTTTCGCTTGATTCCCTTGCTCTCCATGATCACATTTACAAATGATTAGGATAAATTACTGATTAATACATACTTTAATGACAATAAGTACATACTATTTGAAACCATGTTCGATTGGTCCAATTAAATTGACTGATGTTGAGACATGATATTGACCACAAGAGTTTATGCATGTAGGATTTGCATTCCTTTGAACTTTTGTATTGTACGTCTTTTACCTGATTTGATACAAAAGACCGACTTAACGTGATAAAACAAAGCAGGTCTATTTTAATTGATTTTTACGATGCAACAAACAATTCCCCAAGTCGTCGATCAAAACGCAGCCGTCACTTAATTAGGTTCTCAGAGATGTGCTTGCGGGCATCGATGTGACGGTCAATTGACTCTTCTCATGTTTGAATAGAAGAGAACATGCAACGATTATACTCCTTACACTGCAACACAATGAAAAGATTAAAACACTAATTTCCCCTGACAAGACATATTTAATTAGTGTTCATTTCATTCAGTGTTGCCACCTGTTAGCATTTACTATAATTCATTGATCGCTGTTTCGCCGAATACATATACAGTATTATTATTTACAGTGAACTGAGAAAATATTTTTTCCGATAAAATCTAACAAGATATGTGATTCCTTATTAAAACCTGAAAATTTCACGATGTTGATTCTAACTTTTCGGGAACTAACCGCCATTTTCGACGATAAAACGGGCGATATATCAAGATTTCATTCACCAGTTCTGATCATGATCTTCTTCATTTTTAAAAAATATTTTCTTTTAAAAAAAAACGGGATCCACGCCGGACACCACGTTATAAGCGGGTTCGCGCGTTATCGAGGGAGCGGTGAACTTTAAAAAAATGATTATGTTTGAAGCATATATCTTCTATATATATACTAAGCAAATTTTAAAACAATTCTGTCTCCATCAATGTTTTACAATTTATTTGATTTTGCTGCAGCAATAACACATGGGCATATGTTTGGTTCTTCAAAGAGTGTCTTTAGCGGCACATTCAATAACACCGGAACCTTTATAAAAGCAAGCCAAAGATATTTGATCACAGAAAGTCAGCAGCAAACTTAAATAAAATTATTGTTTCATTTTTCATAGTAATTGGAACATATTTATTGTGTCATGAAAGTTTCCTGTTTGCAACAAAATAGTTCATGCTTACGATTGCTACCAGTTGCAGTTCAAAACCCCAATTAAAGTTCAAATATTTTCAAATAATAGATATCTGGCCATCAAGTTAAATGAAGGTGGGACATCTTGCATGAATGTAGGGCTTGAATTTAACACAAATTTCTTTGTAGCCAGAAGGACTGGTATACTGAAAAATTTACTAGTCCTGCCAATTTACTAGTCCTGTCCACAAAACAATGTCACACTTGTATTGAGATTAACAAAAATTTTATTTCATAAATAACATTGTCATATGAAATTCAGAAGTATAAATCCTGCTTCAAATCATTAATCAGTCAATTCACATTTCTTGTTTCTCAAGATAATCTGGATCCAATTCCAGAAAAGGATCCAGGTGACCTTTCTCGTCCTCCACCTGTATTCAGGGTCCATATGGGGTTTATTCTGGTCTCCTTACCCATCTCCCTAAAACAATGCAGTGCAGTGGTGATCACCTTCAGGATCCCTTCTGTCTTCTCTACAATATCAATATCAATTGCTAGGAACAATGATTTAATTTCACCTTCTTTTGCAAGTTTATATATATATATATATATATATATATATATATATATATATATATATATACAATTTCCTCCTCCTTAAGTGAACTGTCAGTACAACCATCGCACACTACTACAAGAAACTTTGCTGAGTTCACCCCTTTGACAAATTTCTGCCTTTCACTTTCAGCCATGTAGTGGGTAAACATAACAACCTGTTTATCATTCCTGTAAGTCTCTCCAACATCAACTACTTTCATCTCATCCAGCTTACACATACATACAAAATCAGTGATAGGTCTTATGCTCCTTTTGATAGCATCTGCATTTCTAAACAAATTAATGCGCTGGTCAAACACGTTCGTATTTAAACTTTCTAAGATCTTATCAGCGGTTGATTCTTCTGCTGGTATCTGCATAGCTGCTTTTCTTTCTGAACTCATTTTGTGTTGCCCACAGCTTTCATGTACATTTACCAATTCTGTTTTAAAGTTCGAACAACCCACAACAAAACTTGATGTTTTCTCTGTTTTTGCAAATTCCATACACCAGTTACACTGCCTAACGTTCTTTTCCTCATCATAATTCAGCCATTCCCTGTCTTTTGTCCCTGTCTTCTGAAACGTTCGATTATGATTTTCCTATCTTAAGAATTATTCCTGTCTTTTATGTCATTTTTCATCAACTTTTGCTTATTTTTTGGTGGCTGAACACCTTCTATAAAATGCCACATTTTGCCTGTCTTATAAGGAGGGAATTGTACCTCGTGAGATGTTACAGTATAGCTGACGTAATTAATTTAAAGTAAGAAAAGGAATGGCATAGTGTCCTTTATATCAGAAAGTCAGTACAAGAAACGCATTTCAAAACACATACCTTTGCCCCCCCCCCCTTCCCCCTACAATTAAATGGCCTCTCTTAATAAAGACGACTTCGGCAGTTGTTCTTCAGGATCAAAGTAGTGGCTATTGTAAACGCTGTTATAAAATTTTAGCATCAGAAGACAGTGTTAGTTTCAGCTTGAAAAAGGTGTGTTCCCATCAAATGAAGCAACCTGACTCGGCATGTTGTATTTAACAATTATGGTCTCATCATTAATAGCATAAGTTTGGTAATTGTTCCTAATTAATCAAACCTCAATGTATTGTTGAAATTAATAATAATGTGGAAAATTTTCAAATCTTAGATGTCCATGCTCAGAGATTTTAATTCCCAACAAATGTATGGCATTCTGCTTGGATGTCTCCACATGTACTCAAGTATTTGTTTATTCTTTTAAGGGAAAGGATGTAAAAACTATTCTTATCATCACAGAAAAAGTAGTTGTTGTTGTAGTTGTTGGGTTTAACGCCATTTTTCAGCACACAATAAGCTATACATGGCGGCCAGTATTGATGGTGGAGGAAGAACCTGGGAAAACCCCTTGAAAGAACCACCAACCCACGAGAAGCTACTGGCAAGCTTTGTCACATAACCACATTGGCTGAATCTGAGACTCAAACCCATGCAGATAGAGGTGAGATGGCAGTGATCCGTAATGGAGAGCACTTTAGACCACTCTGGGCCCCCGAAAAAGTAGTTGTATGGAATCGATGTGTCAATAATGTAATCATAATAAATTGGTCT
Organism: Sinohyriopsis cumingii; assembly: GCA_028554795.2. Classification (NCBI taxonomy): domain Eukaryota; kingdom Metazoa; phylum Mollusca; class Bivalvia; order Unionida; family Unionidae; genus Sinohyriopsis; species Sinohyriopsis cumingii. The sequence continues at coordinate 102,578,841 of CM068835.1, read as the reverse complement.
AATTCTTATAACTGTTTTGATGACTTTGTAAAATATGCACTTTCCCATTTGTGACTGTTGGAGTGTTTGGCTAGTGAGCCCCTCCCCTCCAAAATGCCTTAAAAAAACCCAAACATGCAAACTAATATTTTGAATAGTTTTTGCTGTATCCTTTTTTGTGGTATACCGCTTTGTAGTTTGTTACTGTGGTTGAGTGAATGAAGTGTGATACCATGTCATTTTTCACTTAATTCGTTATCAGATTAATTAGGATCAATTACCAAACTTCTTTTGTTAATGATGGAACCATAATTGGCGCTATTAAGTGAAATGCGCAAAATCAGATGGCTTCTTGTTATAGAAATGCACTTTTCTGAGACAGAAATTGACTTATGACTTCTTATGCTTAATATTTTATGACTTGTGTTTACAATGGTCACTGCTTTGATTCCATAGAACATCTGCTAAGTCAAATCTTTATTAGGGAATGGCATAAACAAACGCTGACTGTTGATAACCGAAACTTGCTAGCCCATTGGGCTATTAACATTATGTAAGTTACTAGTCCAACAGGCCTTAGGCTAGTGGACGACCACTAATTTCGAGCCCTGTGAATGTTAAAACTTTTTAATTTGTTCACATTTTCGTTTTCTTATGAATGGCCTCATCCCCTAGGTAGCCTCAGCATCATTGTAGTTTTCTCTGGCTGACCAGAATCAAGGCCAATTTAAGTAACTAGCATATTAACAACTATACAGCCACATGCTACTAGGATAATAAATAACAGTGAATTATTTCAAAAAACATGTTTGTTGGGAATGGGAAATCGATCAAACGAGTTTTTTTATATATACGTTTTAGTTGTGTTTTCTAATGGAATTTGACTGATACATGAAATTTCTAACATATGATCAAATACTCGAATTCATTGATTTTTCATATGCATGTATATTATTTAACAGGTTATGGAGTGTACTACACAGATGCAAGTTGTCAGTATACAAGTCTATTTCAGACTAGTTGTCTTCTCTTAATCAAAATTTATATTATTTTTTTCTCTTGTGTAAATCCTAGTTACTGATGACATGTCATCCTTTAAAAATTTCAGTTGTATTCGAAATTTCAATTTAGTTTCAAACCCCTTACCCCCTTACTTATCTAAACACACACTTATATTGACAATATTATTTTGGTCCTGATAATGTTGAGATAGATAGTACAAAATATTGAAGTTGCATCATTTTGGCTTGATTTTCAATGCTGTTATTGGAATAAAAAAAAGTGAAAAATATTGGCATGGGTCAACCTGCGAATGCTTACGATTTTGCCAAAAGTCTTAAGGAAATTACTCTTAAAATACAAACTATGGGAATGAAATAACAATTTATGTAAATACAATTGTAAAATTCAGATAGTGGCTATGATTCGAAAATCTGGGTTTCATATTAGATTAAGCGGAACTGGTCAGGGTACCAGACTAACTTTGCCGGAGTACCTCATGATTTCAACTGCATGTATTTTGTGATTCAAAATGTCTCCATGATGAAGCTGTTGCTTACTTTTTTAAAATGGCATCCTTAATGTCTGGACAAAAGGTACAGTGCAATTCTGAAAAAAGTTTATATAGTACAGAAGAATCAAAGATTTTTAAGATTCTTATAGAAAAAGTCTGGAAGGGTAACTTTTATGTTTAGTGGACATCATTTGTTCATTTGAGTATGTCACATGGGAGGAAAGATGATTGCCGTCAGGCCCATGGGAATTTTTTTATATAAGGATTATGTCAAGTATAGAGAAATCAAGAAGCCATTAAGCTCTGAGGGGTTACGAATTATATTTTCTGAAACTGTAATGGAGGTAATTACGGTTCAAGGAAACTTCACAAGCTTTTGAGTTGAATACAGTGTTTACCATTGCTGTATGTCTTGATTCACACTTTCTGGACTTCTAACTGCTTGTTTTCCAACTTGACAATTGCAGCACATGATATTTTGTTACACCTTACTGACAACTGGTCCAACTTATGGAAACAAAAATCAACCGTCTTACTGAGGTCTTGTTTGCAATGGCAGATCTGCACATGATTGGAAAAGTCCACTCAAATTTTGCACTAGATACGTTGCTTTGATATGGCATGGAGAGACACCTAGAAAATTTGTTAAATATGTCTATGAAATTAGTGATCTTCCCTGGTCTAGAACAAGACATTCATGTTGTATTGTACTACAGACACCCTTTTTAGACTTTCCAGATATTTATTTGGCTATTCTATTGAATTGAATTGAAAATTAATCAGGATTTTTTTAAGTTTCCTTAGCTCATCTAAGAATATCAGTGTGCAGACATTCACCTTAAAAGTTCCAGTCTTTGTATGGATTAAAAATCTATATAGAACAATAAAAAAATGTCATAAATAATATAAAATAAGGATCCAGAAAATGTCTTCTGAAGTACTGTCCTTAAATTTCATGTTAATTCACTAACCATTCTGTTGTTGCATTTCATTATCATTCTGTTGACAATGGATATAGCTGATAATCACCTTGGAATTATAGAAAAATATTCTGTTCTGGTGTGGATAGCAATTAAGGCACTGTCAATCACGGATTAAGATGGTACAGTTTTGAAAATTTAGCAAGGAGACCAATTGTCATGTAAATATTATTTATGCTAAAATTCTATAATGTGCTGATCAAAATGTGTATATAGTGTACAGATCAAAATGTGTATATAGTGTACAGATCAAAATGTGTATATAGTGTACAGATCAAAATGTGTATATAGTGTACAGATCAAAATGTGTATTTAGTGTACAGATCAAAATATGTATATAGTGTACAGATCAAAATGTGTATATAGTGTACAGATCAAACTGTATATGTGTATATAGTGTACAGATTAAAATGCATATTATGTAAATCCTGAGAAACTATCCAGATGGATGGTTCCAGAAGTTTATAACCAGGTTTAGATTTTAGGCTCTACTGTTTTGTTGACCTTTGTTTTTTCTTTTCTTTGGATCGTCAAATTATGAGCAGTTGGATCAGTGAATTCTGCAGCAAAAGAAATATTGTGAGGTTTTGTCACTAGTTTTACTTGAATTTCCCTCACTGTCAGCAACAATTCAATTGTTTGCTGTTTGATATTCCCATTGTATTTTTAAAAAAAACATAGACTTTATTTTATCCTTGTGAGCAAAGCAAAGCATGTCAGAACATACTTTCATTTAGATAGCTTTAGATTACATTGAAAAATAGACAAAACTGATATGTCGCTGTTAATGTCATTGAAGTAATTATGTAAATTTGGAATGATACTAAAATCATATTATATGCCTTATGACTTAAAAGTGATTTATTCATTTCAGTACATCACAAATGAAGGCACTGTGTTCACATTTAAGACCAACCTGAAATCTCCAAACTACAAATTGATTAATATTGACATAAGTAAACCAGAAATGGTAAGTACTACATGTCTACTGTTTATTTAACATTGTGAATGGGGAAAGTTCAGGAGGAAATCAGAACACACTTTACCTTTTTCTGTCTCATAGGAGAAAAAGACCTTGGATGACCATTTTGAACAACTTATATACCCATAGTTGCTGTTACATCCTAAAATCTTGATTACATTACAAGTTGATACATCATAAAGACTTTATTGACATTACAACTTGATACATCATAAAGACTTTATTGACATTACAACTTGATAGATCCTAAAGACTTTTATTGACATTACAACTTGATACATCATAAAGACTTTATTGACATTACAACTTGATACATCATAAAGACTTTATTGACATAACAACTTGATAGATCATAAAGACTTTATTGACATAACAACTTGATACATCATAAAGACTTTATTGACATTACAACTTGATACATCGTAAAGACTTTATTGACATAACAACTTGATACATCATAAAGACTTTATTGACATAACAACTTGATACATCATAAAGACTTTATTAACATTACAACTTGATTCATCATAAAGACTTTATTGACATTACAACTTGATACATCATAAAGACTTTATTGACATTACAACTTGATACATCATAAAGACTTTATTGACATAACAACTTGATACATCATAAAGACTTTATTGACATTACAACTTGATAGATCATAAAGACTTTATTGACATTACAACTTGATAGATCATAAAGACTTTATTGACGTAACAACTTGATACATCATGAAGACTTTATTGACATAACTTGATACATCATAAAGACTTTATTGACATAACAACTTGATAGATCATAAAGACTTTATTGACATTACAACTTGATAGATCATAAAGACTTTATTGACATAACAACTTGATAGATCATAAAGACTTTATTGACATTACAACTTGATAGATCATAAAGACTTTATTGACATAACAATTTGATAGATCATAAAGACTTTATTGACATAACAACTTGATAGATCATAAAGACTTTATTGACATTACAACTTGATACATCATAAAGACTTTATTGACATTACAACTTGATAGATCATAAAGACTTTATTGACATTACAACTTGATAGATCATAAAGACTTTATTGACATTACAACTTGATAGATCATAAAGACTTTATTGACATTACAACTTGATAGATCATAAAGACTTTATTGACATTACAACTTGATACATCATAAAGACTTTATTGACATTACAACTTGATAGATCATAAAGACTTTATTGACATTACAACTTGATAGATCATAAAGACTTTGTTGACATTACAACTTGATAGATCATAAAGACTTTATTGACATTACAACTTGATAGATCATAAAGACTTTATTGACATTACAACTTGATAGATCATAAAGACTTTATTGACATTACAACTTGATAGATCATAAAGACTTTATTGACATTACAACTTGATAGATCATAAAGACTTTATTGACATAACAACTTGATACATCATAAAGACTTTATTGACTTAACAACTTGATACATCATAAAGACTTTATTGACATTACAACTTGATAGATCATAAAGACTTTATTGACATTACAACTTGATAGATCATAAAGACTTTATTGACATTACAACTTGATAGATCATAAAGACTTTATTGACATTACAACTTGATAGATCATAAAGACTTTATTGACATTACAACTTGATAGATCATAAAGACTTTATTGACATTACAACTTGATAGATCATAAAGACTTTATTGACATTACAACTTGATACATCATAAAGACTTTATTGACATTACAACTTGATACATCATAAAGACTTTATTGACATTACAACTTGATAGATCATAAAGACTTTATTGACATTACAACTTGATAGAACATAAAGACTTTATTGACATTACAACTTGATACATCATAAAGACTTTATTGACATAACAACTTGATAGATCATAAAGACTTTATTGACATTACAACTTGATAGATCATAAAGACTTTATTGACATAACAACTTGATAGATCATAACGACTTTATTGACATTACAACTTGATACATCATAAAGACTTTATTGACATAACAACTTGATACATCATAAAGACTTTATTGACATTACAACTTGATACATCATAAAGACTTTATTGACATTACAACTTGATACATCATAAAGACTTTATTGACATTACAACTTGATAGATCATAAAGACTTTATTGACATTACAACTTGATAGATCATAAAGACTTTATTGACATTACAACTTGATACATCATAAAGACTTTATTGACATTACAACTTGATACATCATAAAGACTTTATTGACATAACAACTTGATACATCATAAAGACTTTATTGACATAACAACTTGATACATCATAAAGACTTTATTGACATTACAACTTGATACATCGTAAAGACTTTATTGACATAACAACTTGATACATCATAAAGACTTTATTGACATAACAACTTGATACATCATAAAGACTTTATTAACATTACAACTTGATTCATCATAAAGACTTTATTGACATTACAACTTGATACATCATAAAGACTTTATTGACATTACAACTTGATACATCATAAAGACTTTATTGACATAACAACTTGATACATCATAAAGACTTTATTGACATTACAACTTGATAGATCATAAAGACTTTATTGACATTACAACTTGATAGATCATAAAGACTTTATTGACGTAACAACTTGATACATCATGAAGACTTTATTGACATAACTTGATACATCATAAAGACTTTATTGACATAACAACTTGATAGATCATAAAGACTTTATTGACATTACAACTTGATAGATCATAAAGACTTTATTGACATAACAACTTGATAGATCATAAAGACTTTATTGACATTACAACTTGATAGATCATAAAGACTTTATTGACATAACAATTTGATAGATCATAAAGACTTTATTGACATAACAACTTGATAGATCATAAAGACTTTATTGACATTACAACTTGATACATCATAAAGACTTTATTGACATTACAACTTGATAGATCATAAAGACTTTATTGACATTACAACTTGATAGATCATAAAGACTTTATTGACATTACAACTTGATAGATCATAAAGACTTTATTGACATTACAACTTGATAGATCATAAAGACTTTATTGACATTACAACTTGATACATCATAAAGACTTTATTGACATTACAACTTGATAGATCATAAAGACTTTATTGACATTACAACTTGATAGATCATAAAGACTTTATTGACATTACAACTTGATAGATCATAAAGACTTTATTGACATTACAACTTGATAGATCATAAAGACTTTGTTGACATTACAACTTGATAGATCATAAAGACTTTATTGACATTACAACTTGATAGATCATAAAGACTTTATTGACATTACAACTTGATAGATCATAAAGACTTTATTGACATTACAACTTGATAGATCATAAAGACTTTATTGACATTACAACTTGATAGATCATAAAGACTTTATTGACATAACAACTTGATACATCATAAAGACTTTATTGACTTAACAACTTGATACATCATAAAGACTTTATTGACATTACAACTTGATAGATCATAAAGACTTTATTGACATTACAACTTGATAGATCATAAAGACTTTATTGACATTACAACTTGATAGATCATAAAGACTTTATTGACATTACAACTTGATAGATCATAAAGACTTTATTGACATTACAACTTGATACATCATAAAGACTTTATTGACATTACAACTTGATAGATCATAAAGACTTTATTGACATTACAACTTGATAGATCATAAAGACTTTATTGACATTACAACTTGATACATCATAAAGACTTTATTGACATTACAACTTGATAGATCATAAAGACTTTATTGACATTACAACTTGATAGATCATAAAGACTTTATTGACATTACAACTTGATACATCATAAAGACTTTATTGACATTACAACTTGATACATCATAAAGACTTTATTGACATAACAACTTGATAGATCATAAAGACTTTATTGACATTACAACTTGATAGATCATAAAGACTTTATTGACATAACAACTTGATAGATCATAACGACTTTATTGACATAACAACTTGATAGATCATAACGACTTTATTGACATAACAACTTGATACATCATAAAAACTTTATTGACTTAACAACTTGATACATCATAAAGACTTTATTGACATTACAACTTGTTATATCATAAAGACATGTTAATAAAAAGAAATGGGGAATGTAAAGTACTAACATCGACAATGAAGCTTCCTTCCCATAATGTTTTATTTTCAACATAGCCATATTTCCTCATTTCATTAGGGGAGGTAATGAGGAGGAGTTATGACCCTTTGTCTATACGACTTATGCAAAAAACTGTTACATCATCCTTTTTCTATATATTCTGCATTTTACTTTTCTAGGAGAATTGGACCACACTTGTTGAGGAACATGAGAAAAATGTGTTGGATTGGGTAGCTTGTGTCCATGGTAACAAGCTTGTGCTTTGTTACTTGGAAGATGTCAAAGTAAGTAAACACTTGATGACTTTTGTTATATTGTGTAGGTATAAACTGTATTAAGGTTACTTAAGTGGTTTATTTGTGTCCTTTTTTATGGCACATCAAAACATTAAAGGCTGCATAGTGCTGAGGCAAGTGTTCAGTCCAGAGACATCTATGGCAGCCACCACAGAGCAGTGTGCAGAATTTGAACATTCATCCTTAAGGCTTGTGCTTACATGTTGTTCATTTAGCCTTATCAGCTCATGGGTATGTTTCATTAAAGCGATCGTATCAGTTTGTAAACTTCATATGCAGCGAGGAGATTTGGAATCAGAATATGAGCCTGCCTGTTTCAACATTTTCCAAGTGTTGCTGAAAATGTTTGAGCTTCACATGCTGTTTAAGATGGTTACCTTTATTTACTTCAATCTTCCTAAATCTTATTTATAAAAATAAAACTATTAAAAGTTATATTTTTTTTTACCATTTTAATTCTTTAGATAATTGGACCCTTCCCAAATGTAAATGACCATTTTTTCTTGTTTTCAAAACAAGAATCCTTTTTTCCCAGTCAAATTTAAATTTTTAATTCAAATAAATAACATTTTGCTGAAATTTTGTAAAAATTGTAGTTACCATATTTACTGTATATTTTGGGACAGTGTATTTCTTCAGACACCATACATTAATTTTAAAGGAATTTTTTTTTGGTGCACTTTATGCTTTTAGTCGTAAACACCATTTAAATTGTTCAAGCATTACATGCCAAAAAAGTGCACCCAAACTTAAATTTTATTAAAAATAATTAATCTGTGTACTTGAGATATAACTCTTTAATCTACTGAAGCACCACCTCATCAACCCAACCCCCCTTCAGCATATATACGATCCATCCTTTTAGTGCATGAATATTATATTTAATCTGCTTATCACCGTGAAAAATTATCTTTGGAGGCAAAACTTCTGCTGTGGAAACTGCAAGGATTGAAGTTAAAACTCAAAGTTTTAGTCCCCTTATTGTCAACAATCTGTACAGGAATGAGAGCAAAGTACATTGGAGTTTCATCAATGCTATTGATCATATTGTCTGCGAAATTCATTGAATGATTTTATTTTGTCCTCCAAATTTTCCAGGAGACATTAGGGCATCGATGTCCATACACAAAGCACGAGATCGTGTCACTTTAAAAACTGTTCCATTGTTTAAATTTCTTTTCTAAGTTCCTATGGTAATAAGGAACATTCTGGACACATAACAGAATCCAAAGTCAGCTTTTGGGTTTGTCTTGCTTTGTAATTAAATAACTTTTGTATTTGATATTCTTCTGATGAGTTTATTGCTTGCTACCAACTTTGTTTATTCACCACCTGGGCTTCTGTTTGTTTGCCATCTATAATCATAACTGATACAAATGGGCATTGGGGGCCCTGAGTGGTCAAAAGCGCTGTCCGTTAAGGATAACAGCCATCTCTCCTCTGTCTGCATGGGTTCGAGTCTCGGATTCAGCCAATGTGGGTATGTGAGAAAGCTTGCCAGTAGCTTCTCGTGGGTCGGTGGTTCTCTCCGGGGTTTTCCCAGGTTCTTCCTCCACCATTAATACTGGCCGCCATGTATAGCCTGTTGTGTGCTGAAAAATGGCGTTACACCCTACAACAACAACAACAAATGGGCATTGATATTTGCAGGGTAAAAAGTAATTGTCAAACCACAGCATTTTTGTAACAAAACTTGCCTGTTCTGGGTGCTTTGCACGTTTAAATAGAAGAAGCCTTATCAATGCTTAGTTAGCCTAAAGGGCACTCTTTCCATTATTTGCAGGCTTAATCCTTGTAAGCAGATTAATATATAACTTTGATTTGATTTCTGATGTCTCATCTAGAAGTTATTGCATGTTTGATACTGAAAATATAGGTTTGAAAAAAACCTGATATTTTGCTTTTCCTGGAATAGTTGTTACTTCCAGTAATTTGTTTATTTAAATATTTCAGCACAGGCTATACATTCATGAACTGGAGACAGGAAAAGAAATAACGAATCTACCTTTAGAAGTGGGAACCATTGTTGGATACTCAGGGAAGAAGAAAGATTCTGAGGTAGTAATTCTTTTTTGTATAGCTGAATTTAGTCTCAAATTATGATATAGCATCCATGCTTCTGCCAATGTCATCATCATCAGCGATTAAGGCTTCAGTTAAAAAAATTCATCTTGCATTATTTTCTAAATCGGCTGATTAATTTTCTTCATATTTGCCATGAATTAATATGAAACTTAGATACACTCACTTTCTCATTTAACCTAGGTGTCAAGGTCAAAGAAATAGAAAGCTTCCATTAAGGTTTTCATTAAAGCTTTTATCCCACCAAGTTGCCTGTTTGAGTAAACTTATGGTATGGCACTACAGTACATCTTCTGTCTGTCAACATTTGAAGTCCATATTTTTTTATCTGATTTCCATTAAACCTGGAATATTTTACGGTATTGCACACCTTCATATTGCATTCATGTGCATAAAGGGACTATTTTATATTGTAAACAAACAATGGAAGCATACACCAGCACTTTTGATTTGTAAACAAATGTACATTCGCATAGTAGGTGCTTTTCGTTTTGGTTGATGAAATTTGTTTTTGAATGAAGTAAAGCAAATGTTTTGTGGACTACCATATACCAGCTGCTTTAGCATGTTTTGCATTCACTTTTTTTATACAATGTTTCGGATTTAGGCTAGCTATAGAGTAGACACCAGAAAGGGTCCTAACAAATAACACAATTGACAAGGCAAAAACTGCCTTCTTTAGCTGGTAATAAGAATGGCAACTAAATATCCTTACAGCTTACATCCTGAATTTTCTCAAAATGTACTTTCTTAGTTCTGCAAATCCGAATTACATGATCCATGTCATAGGTTCTCAATCTTGATTACACATTTCGAAATTGTTCTGTAATTTCGAATACGAGTGCAATTACATACTCCTTACTGTACTCAAAATGAAATAAACATTAAATTCCATAGCGTCTTTTTGATAATTGCAAGTGAAAGACTTCATATTTGTCCCATATTATGATTTCAAACATTCAATGATGGAAACAGAAACACATTTGCAGATGTCAGCACACTTCTCCCTTGCTTCTTCAATCTGATGTATTTCATGTGGAATTGTCACATATAAATACAGTCCTTATTCATGACATTTCGTAGAATTGACAAAAATACCAAAATCTATTCATTCCAGATCAAATGAAAAACTTGTTACAATGCGCATTCATTCACAATATGATTCCAGATTTCAATTTTAAGTAGACAAAATCCCATTTTCTTTCGAAACAGATGTCTAGGTCGTGACAAAGTTCATATTTATCTGGGTAGAGTTATGTGCACATTAATAATGTAGGTATTATGCAGTGTTGAATCTGTGCTTGTGTATTTAATTTGGAATACAGCATACATTCATTTACTTTGTTTCTTGTTGTGTGTTTTGTTTATATAATTAATTCTGAGGTAGAACAAGAAAATCAGCATATAATAAAAAGGTTACTGCATTTGTATGGGAAAATATGAACTCATTTTGTCAGATGGATATCTGAAAAACTGGTTTATATTTTCCCATACAAATGCAGTAACCTATAAATATAATCAGAATCTTTTTATGAGTTTAATAATTAGCAGGATCCATGCATATTAATTGGGTGGTGTTTCACAAGGTGATCTGATCTTGTTACCACTATGGAGGCCACATTTCTCATCCAGTTTTAATCAAACTTTCAATGTACGTGTATATTATCATAATAAGTGAGATCTGTGGATATTTGTGAGGTGAGATTGCATTTGATTACTCGTGCTTGTTAACCCCTCTTTAGTCGGTATTTCTAAATCAATTTGATCAAACTTGGAGGAATATTTGCTTTCATCATCAAGATTTGTGACAAGTTCGAGTTTTGTTATCACTCTGGAATTCATATTTCTAAACCAGTTTTGGAATAGTGGAGAAAAGAAAGTTACAGAAATGATTGATTGAGATGCAAAAAATATAAATAAAGAATTCAGATCATTTATTATTTCATCGACTTGTGTACTTGAGGCAATAAATGATGAAGATGAATCTGTTTTGATATTGGAACAATTTATATTGTCCTGTCTATGTCAGCAGAATGGAGTCTTTGCAATCATTTATCTATTTTGTATTGGCCACAGATCACAGTCATAGACAATGTGTTATGGCATTGGTTTTAGTTCTTTACATTTGCTTATTATAACTAAACCACTTCATACACTTTCTTAGTGCTTGGCATAAATCATTATGAAGGGAAGAGAATTCATTCTGCAGTATGCTTTCTCATCCTTTTGATATTAAGATCAAAATTTTATATTTTACAAGAATGCCATGATCACAGGATAGGGTCAGCATGCAAAGCATGGTTTTCTTGTCTGAATATATTAGTATGAATATATTCCAAGCCTGGCCTTTTTGTCTGACTCTGTTAGTATGAATACATTCCAAGCCTGGCCTTCTTGTCTGAATCTGATAGCATGAATACAGTACATGCAAAGCCTGGCCTTGTCTGAATCTGTTACTATGAAAGTATGCAAAGTCTGTTCTATTTGTCTGAATCTGTTAGTATAAACACATGCAAAGCCTGACCTTCTTGTCTGAATCTGTTAGTATGAATACATTACATGCAACACTTGGCCTTCTTGTCTGAATCTGTTAGTATGAATACATTATATGCAACACTTGGCCTTCTTGTCTGAATATTTTAGTATGAACACATTACATGCAACACTTGGAATTCTTGTCTGAATCCATTAGTATGAATACAGTACATGCATCACCTGGCCTTCTTGTCTAAATCTATTAGTATGAATACAGTACATGCATCACCTGGCCTTCTTGTCTGAATCCATTAGTATGAATACATGCAAAGCCTGGCCTTCTTGTCTGAATCCATTAGTATGAATACATGCAAAGCCTGGCCTTCTTGTCTGAATCCATTAGTATGAATACATGCAAAGCCTGGCCTTCTTGACTGAATCCATTAGTATGAATACATGCAAAGCCTGGCTTTCTTGACTGAATCTGTTAGCATGATTACATTACATGCAACACTTGGCCTTCTTGTCTGAATCTATTAGTATGAATACAGTACATGCAACACCTGGCCTTCTTGTCTGAATCCATTAGTATGAATACATGCAAAGCCTGGCCTTCTTGTCAGAATCCATTAGTATGAACACATTCCAAGCCTGTGATCTGGCCTTGTCTGAGTAATGTCTTCCTCAGATACATTAACTTTTGATCATAACATGAGAATACACTACATTGGAAATGCAATCCTTTCCAATGTAAAAGTGACATTAACCACATCTTAAGGTCTGATTTAGCTATGAAATTGCCAAATTATCATTGACTTACTGACATAGAAAACAAAGTTGTTTCCTCTTTCACAGAGAGATTAACACAATATGCCATCAATTTGTACTTCCAGGCTTGTACCTAGCCAGTGTGCTTCTTTATAAGTCTTGGACTCTGCCAACATGGGTATGTGAGAAAGCTGCCAGTAGTTTCCCATGGGTCAGTTGTTCTTATGGTGGTTTTCCCGGGTTCTTCCTCTACCAGTTATACTGGCTGCCCTATTGTCTTGCCACTCACAGATTGAAGGACACTATTTTTGCTAATACTCTGTCATCCTTGTTACATTGGGTTATCTGCTCAGATGGAAACAAGACCAGTTGAATCTTATGCACATGGTTATAGCCTTTGAGCTTTACTGTGATGTCAGCCACATTCTAAGGGTTTTACCTCTGATGCTTTTTTTCCATATTGATATTGCAGGATCTTTATCAGCAGACCCATCAGCAGCTTCATAATAATGTTGGGTACATCCACTAGATTTGCTAGTGCAAACATTTTTTCTCTAAAACTGTCAATGCATTGACCAAATGCTAATCCAAGCTGGTATCTCACATATGACTTGATGCTGCTACATACATCAGCTCAAGGGATAAAAGAACCTGTGCCTTTAACTTATTATCCTAGTGTATTATTGTCATGTAAGATACTTGAAGAAGAATACAGTTTTGGAGTAAGTTATTTTTTTCAGTTATACTTACCTGATCATAATATGGTTTCACCTTTGCAAGCCCACCTTGCAATTGCATACCTGGAAGATGTGTATATCCACTGCAGTAGTAACTCACATTTGAATGAATTTGGTACCAATCCCTCTAAGGAAAGAGCATCTTCATCTGTCTTCTGCCATGGCAAGTAGATGACCTTTGAGCACTTTTGCCGCTACAACAAACCTTATGAAGTGGCTATCATCCTTAGCTTGGGAGGGCAGGATTTTTGAGACAGTCATTGTACTTGTAATGGGTTGAGTAAATATCTGACCACTCCAGTGGCCTAGTGGTTAGAGCATCCACCTCAGATGCGGGAGGTCATGGGTTTGATCCCTGGACGAGTCATACCAAAGACTTACAAAGATGGTACTGACAGTTTCCTCGCTTGGGGCTCAGCATTACAAGGTTAGTGTTCGGACTGGTCGGCCTGGTGTCAGGATAATGTGACTGGGTGGGACATCATGCTACATGTCTGTGGCATGATGCCCCAGTGCTAGACATCACTAAAAACTGAAACTCTGCAGACATCGTAGCAATATGACATTAAAAATCCAAATCACACACACGCGCACCCACAGAGTAAATATCTGAACACATATTTAACTTCAGAATTTGGTTTTAAGAGATTGGTAGCCATTTTACTTGAGCTTATTAGCTAAATAACATATGCTGGTCTGAAAAAGTAAGACATTTTTTAATTTGTGTTTAGACTTGCATGTATTTTGCTCTGCTGTGATTAAGTATCTCTTTTATTTGATTTCTAATAATTTAGAAAATTTGTCTCTTTTTTTATATTTCAGATGTTTTACCAATTTACCTCATTCCTTACCCCAGGTATAATCTACAGGTGTAATATTGCTGATGGGAAATATGAACCCAAAGTAAGTATCTACCATATATAGTAAGTACTGTGTATCTACCATATATATTCACTTGTAATTTGATTCCATCTATAAAAACAAGATAGATCATGATCACATAATGTGCTGGCAGATCAGTGTCTGTGTTGTTTGTTCTACTGATTGCTCATAAGAAACTGGTGCATTATGTGATGGTAGAACTGGTTGTGCTTAGTTTGCAATAGAAATAACACATTGTCAAAGAAATTTTAATTCGTGTGAAATTGAAAAAGTCATTCATTGCTTAAATATTTGTTGTTGTTGTTTTTTTTAAAAATCCCCTATCATATCGTTGTAGATATCATAAAGTGTTCCCAGTGTCCTTCTGTCTTATCCTTGCATTTTATCAAGGTGATTCAGTGGTTAAGGTGTTGGACTACTGACCTGAATTGGGGCAGGTTCCATTTCCTCCCTGGATGAGCTCAGATCAACTTTCATGATGTGTGCTTGTTATTGCCATGGTTTGATATAACCTTCAAAGTGTTGTAATACAGTGAAACACAAAACCAAAACAAACCTTATTAAATTAAACCATTCCATCCCATCTATTTTCATCCATCAGATTTCATTTCTGCTCAGAATCACTGAGGCTTTACATTGATAAGACCAAGAACAGGTTCGGTTTGAATGATTTGTCAGTAAATGTTTAAAGAGTTAATGACATGAATTTTTTTACTTGGTACTTCATTCTTAAATTTCTGTGCAGTAAAGTTTAACACATTAACCCCTGGAGAATTTTGTCATTTTCGCCTGAAAATCGAGTAGGAAACACATTTTGAAAGCTATTTCTATTTCTGAGTTGATCTGAAAACACCAAATACCAGGTATCTTTCAATAACAGGCTACCTAGTTGTGTTAGAAACATCATTTTTCATTGGCTGTTTGGCTCGTGCATGAGCAGAAGGGTAAAAGTTGAAGTTCTTTTCTCTTTTTTTGGCTAAACGGAGCCATTATTTTTTAATAAAGACGACTCTTTATTCCAAATGTCCATCTTTTCCTACTTTTTGCAAAGGTTCATCTATCT
Source organism: Sinohyriopsis cumingii (assembly GCA_028554795.2). Taxonomy (NCBI): domain Eukaryota; kingdom Metazoa; phylum Mollusca; class Bivalvia; order Unionida; family Unionidae; genus Sinohyriopsis; species Sinohyriopsis cumingii. Next base: position 102,562,852 of record CM068835.1, on the reverse strand, counting down.
GTTTGCAGTTCATACTGGTTTGCCTTAGATCTGAGACCAAAAAGTCTAAAATCCAGACACAAAATTGGATTCCGACTACGGGCAAAGTTTGGGTAGAAAAAATTCGGGTAAAAAAAAATGAGTTTCGTAGTGCAACTAGATATTCCAGATTATTTGGTATCATTGTAGAGCTACATCTGTCTACCTTTCTATAATGCCACCCACTTTTGTGTATCATGCATAACCGTGATGCTACAGAGCTCATCAGTAGGCTTCTACCTCCTGCCATGTTAACTTGTTGCTAGAGGTTAGTGTGTTAAACTGAACTGAAGCCAACTTTGGTTGGTACGAGTCTTTATATTAAAAAGATCAAGGTCAAATTAGTTACAAGTCTTTATATTAAAAAGATCAAGGTCAAATTAGTTACAAGTCTTTATGATCAAAAGATCAAGGTCAAATTAGTTACAAGTCTTCATAATAAAAAGATCAAGGTCAAATTAGTTAAAAGTCTTTATAATAAAAAGATCAAGGTCAAATTAGTTAAAAGTCTTTATAATAAAAAGATCAAGGTCAAATTAGTTACAAGTCTTCATAATAAAAAGATCTAGGTGCAGTTTTATATAAGCCTTTATAATAAGATGATCTGGGTCAAATTTGATTTTAATTACCCCCCTCCCCTTCACAAAACCTTTGTTCTTATCTTCTCATCCTTCTGAAACTCGAAAACAAATAATTTTTTGCGGATTGGTTTAGATGGATTTTGGGTTACAGGTAAAACAGATAAAAACACACTGGCACATAGATGGACTGTCATGACCCACCACAGTATTCTAACAAAATGCAGATAAATGCACACAGTAATAAAAAATCAAAATGTAATCATCCTTACTTTCTGTAATATTTCAATGGTTGTAACATAAAGAAATTTCGTTTCTATCTTCAAATCAGGTGTTCAGAGAAATCAAGGTGAAGGACTTTGATTTCAACAAGTTTGAGACCAGCCAAGTGTTTTACCCGAGTAAAGATGGAACCAAGATTCCAATGTTTCTGGTGCACAAGAAGGTAAGACTAATCAAAGTATTTTATCCCTGGTAAAAATAGAAGTAAGATTCTGTTGTTTCTGATGCACAGGAAGGCATGGCTCATCAAAGTATTCCCCCCCCCCCCCCCGGTAAAAATAGAAGTAAGATTCTATTGTTTCTGATGCACAGGAAGGTATGACCAACCAAGTGTTTTACTTCACCGGAGAAGGAACCAAGATTCCAGTGTTTTGGTGTACAGGAAGGCAGTACCAACCAAACGCTTTACCTCATTAAAGATGGAACTAAGATTCCAATGGTGATGCTGAGATCATGGTACGAGCACATGTCTAGAAGGCGCTACCCATTCTCGTTCATCTTCCCAACGCCAAACTTGCCAAGAGATGAGGGCCAAGATTCATGGTTGGCACCCACCCTAGCATTGAAGTCGCCCAGCAAAATCAAGTTATCTTTTTTTTTTTTTTTTGGCACCCACCCTAGCATTGAAGTCGCCCAGCAAAATCAAGTTATCTTCCTTGGGAATTTTGTCGATGAGCGAGTTTAACTCATCGTAAAACTCATCCTTGGTATCTGTGGAGGAGCTTAGTCTGGGAGCATAAATGCTGGTCAAAGGTCAAGGTTACATGAATAAAAGCAGATTTTACTCAGTAATTTTATTTCTAGACATTGTACATTGACCAAAGTTTGCGGAGGGGTTACACTTAAGGTATGGAAAAGGCCTATTTATTTATCGTTCAATGGCAAAGAAAAAAACAGTTCTGCTGAATAAATTTTGTTCTAGAGTAAGTTTCTTGACTAACCTTATTTGATGGTGGGTAATAAAGAATAAAGTTTGGATGTCACTGTTATTGTAAGTCTAATAAAACTGAATGGTTTCTGAAAATAAAGTGCTAGACCATAGTTTAATGTTGTTGAGACCCTCCAGACCCCATATCATGACCAAAGTTTGAAGTTGTCGAAACCTTTAAGACTGCATACTTTGACCAAAGTTTGAGGTCATTGAGACCCTCACAAACCCATACTTTGACCAAAGTTTAAGGTCATTGAAACCCTTACAACCCCATAACTTGACCAAAGTTTGAGGTTGTCGAGCCCTTCAAGACTTTATACCTTGACCAAAGTTTGAGGCCGTCGAGACTCAATGGACAGTAATCTTCAGAGTGTAGCATACACTGCTAGAAACAACATAGAAGACTAGTTAATGCACAGTGGACATTTTATTATTTTACTGTGCCATTTGTGTGTGTATATATATATATATATATATATATATATATATATATATATATATATATATACGATATTTACAGTAAATACTGTGCCATTCATATAAATATACAGTTTATACTGTGCCATACGTGTATGTGTATACATATATATATATATATATACATTTTATATTGTGCCATTTGTGTATATATACATTTTATAATGTTCCATTCATATATATATAAATATATATATATATATATATATATATATATATATATATTATAATGTGCCATTCGTATGTACTCATCTTAGGCATTGATATAAAAATATGGCTATGATTTTTCGCATGTTTAGCACTTAAACCTCTTTCATTATTTGGGTCACAGGTATTTATTTTAAGCATTGATTTTGCTTTGCACTTGTTAAATAAATGTTTAAAATGTTTTTAAAATTCTGCCCAGGGCCTAGCAATGGACGGTAATAACCCTGTGATGTTGTATGGCTATGGCGGTTTCAACATTTCAATTTCACCCAATTTCTCGGTCTCCCGTATTGTCTTCCTCCAGCATCTGGGAGGAGTGTATGCACTGGCCAACCTGAGAGGTGGAGGGTAAGTTTAGTGCAAGTCACTTCAGGTGTATGTATGTAGGAAATTCACTGCCCAGTTTAGTTGCCATTCAGTGTATGTATGTGGGAAATACACTGCTCAGTTTAGTTGCAGTTCAGTGTATGTATGTAGGAAATTCACTACCCAGTTTAGTTGCAATTCAATGTATGTATGTAGGAAATTCACTACCCAGTTTAGCTGCAATTAAATGTATGTATGTAGGAAATCCACTGCTCAGTTAAGTTGCAATTCAGTGTATGTATGTAGGAAATTCACTGCTCAGTTTAGTTACAATTCAGTGTATGTAGGAAATTCACTGCCCAGTTTGGTTGCAGTTCAGTGTATGTATGTATGTAGGAAATTCACTGCTCAGTTTAGTTGCAATTCACTGTATGTATGTAGGAAATTCACTGCTCAGTTTAGTTGTAATTCACTGTATGTATGTAGGAAATTCACTACTCAGTTTAGTTGCAATTCATTGTTTTACTACACAGCAGAACAGGAAGGTTGTATCTTGTGCGATAATTGGAGGAAAGTGATGTGTGCAAAACATTTTGTGAATTGACTATTCTTCAAGGGGTACCTGCTACAGACAACATTGATATTTTTAGTGTAAACAATAGGATCTCTTTTCCAGTCCTTAAAATTCTCTAAAAAAGTAAAATTGCATTTAAAAGATTTGGAGTTTCATGTGGGAGTGGGGAGGAAATTCAGATTCTTCTGCAGAACCCTTGTCTGTGATAGCTTTATTCTGTACTACAGGGAATATGGTGAGACCTGGCATAAAGGAGGCATGCTGGGAAACAAACAAAATGTGTTTGATGATTTCCAGGCAGCAGCAGAATACCTCATTGAAAAGAAATATACCTCACCAAGCAGGTAAGTTCAGAATACCATATAGAAACAGATAAATCTCATCAAATAGGTAAATTCAGAATACCTCATTGAAAACACTCCAACCACTAGGCCACTGGAGTTGTCTGTTTTTTATAAAGCGGAATATTACTGATAATAAGGACAAAGAGAAGTTTTAAAGCTTATAGTTCTTAATAAAATGCATTCTCAAGCCACCTTAATCTAAACTGACTACCAGGGCTTTTACGGATAGCCTGGTTTACAAGCAGCTAAATCTGAAATTTGTTGGAAACCTTTAAGTTGCAATGCACATTATAGATAGTTCTATGGCATATGTGATCTTGGTTTGGTAAAGACATATTATCAAATCCAATATTTTCTGTAGGATTGCCATCAATGGAGGTTCCAATGGGGGATTGCTGGTTGGAGCATGTGCAAATCAAAGGCCAGATCTATTTGGATGTGCAATAGCCCAAGTTGGGTAAGCCATAACTCATTTATTAATTTGTCATAATTCCCCCCAAAATGTAGTATAATTCGTATAATAGAAAAGAAAGTCACAAATCAAACTTTTGATCAGAAGTTTATATTTTCTCTCTTAATTTTTGTTGTGCCCACATAAGTGAGACATGAGACGTAGGAATTTTTCTCATTTGGGCATCTGCAACACTTGGAAGTAAGACCATTCATTTTTTAACATGCATGTTGACCTTGGATTAAAGTGAAAATCATAGAAAATTTGTGTTGTGGTTTTTGTTCAAGTTTTTCATTTTCTTTTTTTTCCTAAACCGCCTAATGGATTTTCTTAACACTTGAAATGAATCGTTATGAACATAACAGTTCATTCTGCAATACGCATTCTTGCTCCTTTGATAAAGGTCATGGTCAGTCATAGAAGATTTGCCTTAAGGCTTTGTTTTAAGTTTTTTAATTTTCATATATTTCACAAACACCTTGACAGTTTGTACATTGGCTTAAATTAAAACAATTAATACTTTACCTTTTGACCTTTGGGTCAAGGCCATAGGTTTCTTTGGTCATGGGCTTGACATGGCGGCATGTTAGGTGTAGCAATATAGCCTTTTTGACTATGTGGAATTGATAACTCCCCTGGCTTCACATATTTGATAACAGCTGTTCAGAGGTCTCGTAAATACTTAATTATGCGTATTTGCACGCCAGCTGTTTATCTCGGACACAGAAAATCACTGAAGTGGGAGTCCTTTGTGTGCATGTAATAGGTGTGCAGCAAAATTCAAAGACTTGCCAGTCCTGCTTTGTGGGAAATGTGTTGATCAATTAGCTGTGCTGATATTTACAATGCCAGAATTCAGTGACTGACAAACCCCTTGATTAGCATGTTGCCATTATAAGAATACACCAAAAGAACATGATGCAAAAGCTGGGTGGCAAGTTCAAAAGCTTTGACTGGTGGCCGGGTGGGAAATGTACTGATACTTACAGTGATTGAATTCAGAGGCAGAAATATCCATAGATGTACATGTGGTCATTTATAAAAGTACATGTAATAAACAAGTTTAGCTTTCATTATTGTGTTTATTTCCGAATGTAGCAGAATAAGTAGTGCATGTGACCTCAGGATCAAGACATGTTGAAACTTAAACAAAATGCCGTTCGTAAATTTGGATAAGTATTTTGGGGTTAAAGGGCAAACTTACGAAGATTGTAAGGAGATTCAGAATAGTGCTAAAGTTGCTAGAATTGATAGTTCAGATGGGACAGTAGCTAAGTGTAAGAAAGTGTGTGATGCCTAGCTTAGTGTTTGGAATAAGTCCTTACTTGGATTGGCAAAATTCAGTATCACTCTGAAGGATGAACAAGAGCCATGTCTGTGTTGTAAAGAATGTAGAAATTAAACTCAGTGGCAACCAATAGTTCTTCTAATTGTCATAGTTTTTTTTGGGAGGGCCAGGGGTCGTGCTTCCAGGCGAATTCGGTGACTAAGTTGCCTAAAAATGTCAACTTTGCCTTCTTTTGTTAGAAAAGCGAAAACAGCTTCACCCTGTGATTATTTAAGAGGTACATTGACCATACTATATTTTTTTCCAAATGCCCCTCGCCTTAGCCCGGTTAGTTCTAGTGTTGTAGCAAAATGTATTCATCAAGACATCATTAGCTAGGCCTAGTTTTGATATCAGTTACGTTGACAAACAAACTCTTACCCATTCACAAGCATATGTTTTGATAGCTGATTGATCATTAACCCTTTTCTGAGTAGGGTAGCAACTATCAATTTCCTGCATGATATCCTTTGATGATAAAACATATAAACATGTGTTTTAAGATCAGAATCGGTGATCTGGATATATATTAACTACCTCTTGTTCACTATTTCGTCATAAAATTAGTTTGAAACGGTAAGTGAACCAGTAGGCCTAATGGGAAATAATGGTGGACTTTGCTAAGTCTGGGAAGTAACAGTTTATTAGATTGTCTGTTTTCGTAAATCATTGGGCAAATATATTCAGAAAAATATATAAATCATTGAAAGCAAAGCCTTGGTATTATTTTATTAAAGATTCAACTTTAAAATGCAAATTATGAATGTCAGAAATGTATGGAACAATGCTATGTTGTGGAATTCGCGAGATGCACTTTAAGGTCAAAGCTGTTTTCTGACTTGACACGAATTTGCGGGAAAAAACGGGGGGAAAAAAGCAAATCAGATACTATTTAACCATTGCCTAAAACTACTACATGTGTGTAGACAAATAAATAAATCATAAATTTGCAATCCTGTCAATACACTGTGGTAATGAATCTATATTAAAGTGTGTGATTACATTATGAAGACCTCTCCATCTAAAAATAGATGCATTCATGTCAGTGTTGATTCAGTAGGAATGAAGGGACTGCAAACTTTGATGGTGGAACTCCTATTTTTACCAAAGTGGGAGTCCTGAACTCCTAGTTTTAAAATTCTAGTGAGACCTCTGGCTGTTGGTAAATCATTTTAGCAACCTCATTCTGACATGGACAAGATGACCTTTACTTGGAAATCTGATGAAACTGTTGACTTGTTCATTGCAGCATTAATAAAATTATCTATAGTGGGCATGTTTTCTTTTTATAGTTGATGCTATATTAATGTAATTATTACTTTATAATCATCAAAATTAATAGATTTCATGCATCATTGGAAATAAGCATTGATCATGCTGCGGTTGCATGACACCGCTCTTCTTTGTTACAAAATGCATTTTATTAAAACTTCATGAAATTTTCAGTCCAATCAGAGGAGATGTAAACAGTAATAAAACAGTGGTTGTAGTATGTTCCTATGATATTCCTACACAAAGAAATAATCCCTCAGACTTAATGCAGATTTGACCAAAAGTTTGGCAATTTAAATAAATGCATCATATATAAATACATCAAAATTGGCATATTCTGAGCTTGATTTTGTTACCAAATTTATATCCAAATTTATATATTGGAAACGTTTATAAATTAACTGCAATGAGCATTGAATTTGTAAAACATTTGAATCTCCCGTTTTGACATTGTCCACCATATTTTAATTTTGTAACAGCTGATAAGTTGATAATGATGTCAACTTTTCCACAACTGATGTTCCAAAACTAAACTTATTATTACTTTCGTACACATTGGTATGCCAGGAAAACATGCTAAGATGGGATCAGTAATGTTTTCAAAATACAAAACAAAAAAATACAAAGTCTGAAAGTGATGAATTATTTTGCAGGTATATGATATTGAAACATTAGTTCTAAGTGAAAGATGGATGCATTCCCTGGTCCATTCTGCAAGGAACTAAATTTAACATCACAGGATTTAGAAAATAAAACCAACTTGAATCCTATTCATGAAATAACATCTTGCAACATTATTTCAATGACAATTATAAATAAACATTGCATTTTTGTTGTTTTCGAAGTTGTTTTACATATGAACTATTGCTAATGTGATATATTTGTATTAAGTTAAATGTCATAAAAATTGAGAAATGTTTATATGCTTTTCGTTTATAAATAAAATATTAAAGTCGGACAACATATTTAATCAGAGCAATGAATTCAGCAGGAAAAATACAATCAGAATATCAAATTTCATAATAATATCTCAGCAAAAACGAAAGTTATAACATTTTATATGGAAAGAATATTTTACTTCGCTTCTATTACTGCCACATAATCTGAACACATTTATAACAGACACAAATTCTAGAAATTTGTAAATATTGTGTAACTTAAAAGTTGCATAATTTTTTTTCTAATAGAGATAATTTAAAAAATAAACTGTTTTGGAATGCTGTTAAATAGATCGTTAAAAAAAATCAAGTGTTTGCAGTGGGGTTGCATATCATTTAATATTTTAAATTCCAAAGGACCATTCTGGCCGATCTTTGTGAGGTTTGAATCATTATGTGTAAAGCATAGCAAAGAGCTATACATATTTTATTGATTTTCTTTAAAAGTTTAGATATCTGTTGATATTACTTACTAGGTTCCCTTACGTTTGATTATTTTTCATATCAGCTGTAACAGTTATAAAAAGTTAATTTTCATATCGTATGTTTCTAGAGTGATGGACATGCTCCGATTCCACAAGTTTACGATTGGACATGCTTGGACAACAGATTATGGCTGCTCTGACAAGCCAGATCAGTTTGCCTGGCTAATTAAGTAAGTTGAAAGTGTGTGTATGTTTGCCGCGAATTCATTTATTACATAGTTACCAGTTCATATGGTTTTCTGAAAAAATACATATTCATCTTTCTCTAAATTCAAAGAATTTAAGAAATCCAGTAAAGTTGATATCACACAAAAAATTCTGATTTTACTTTCTTTCTTTGTGTTCTTTCTGTTCAAATGTATTGTGTGTACCTGGACTAAAGTCTCACCAATCCAGCAATTTGGAACATTTGGTTTTCTGATTAAGTAAATTACCCAGTGTATGTGTGTGCTTTCACAGACTGGAATGAAGATTTTATTTTTCATACCGTTGAAGCTCATTTTTTTCAAATGTCATCTCAGGACAGGTTTTGACAATTAAATGCAATGTATATTTACTTAGATTGGGAAAGAGAAATACTTATCTGAAATTATCCATTGTCCTCATGCTATTGGAAGTATTGTGTTGTCTGCCCATCTGTTAACTGTGCCTTGTCCAAATTCAATGCCTTGCAATGGTTGGATTGATTTTCATGAAATGCTTCATTAGTGGCAGAGAAGTTACCATATTTATGCATATGTTCAGGTTCCATTTTGCAGTCCCACTTGTTGAAGTTCATAAGGTAGTTTTGCACTTGTTGCAGTCACACTTGTTTCAGGCCCTAGGATAGTTTCCTACTTGTTGCAGTCACACTTGTTGCAGGCCCTAAGATAGTTTCCTACTTGTTGCAGTCACACTTGTTTCAGGCCCTAAGATGGTTTAGCATTTGTTTCAGGCCCTAAGATAGTTTCCTACTTGTTGCAGTCACACTTGTTTCAGGCCCTAAGATGGTTTAGCATTTGTTTCAAGCCCTAAGATAGTTTCCTACTTGTTGCAGCCACACTTGTTTCAGGCCCTAAGATGGTTTAGCATTTGTTTCAGGCCCTAAGGTAGTTTCCTACTTGTTGCAGGCCCTAAGATAGTTTCCTACTTGTTGCAGTCACACTTGTTGCAAGACCTAAGATAGTTTCCTACTTGTTGCAGTCACACTTGTTTCAGGCCCTAAGATGGTTCAGCATTTGTTTCAAGCCCTAAGATAGTTTCCTACTTGTTGCAGTCACACTTGTTTCAGGCCCTAAGATGGTTTAGCATTTGTTTCAGGCCCTAAGATAGTTTCCTACTTGTTGCAGTCACACTTGTTTCAGGCCCTAAAGCAGTTTCACGTTTGTTGCAGTCAAACTAGTTGCAGTAGTGGCATTTGATTCGAAGAAAATGAAACTAATCTTAAGAGAAACAATGCTTTTAATCATAAGCTAACAATAACCAATAATGAACCGAATGACCACAAAACCTGAGAACAATGTGAGGAGAAAATCCAAGCATACATGCAGAACATTCCACACTGATCAAGTACAGAGAGTTTGTGCACACAGGATTGGGATTGGTACCAAGTAACAAATAATAATTGCCAAATTGCAACCTTTAAAGACATACAAAATGTGCAGTCAGATATTACAAAAAAGCAGAAAGGAAATGGTGCAAACTTGCCAATTCTACACCCTTTCACTGAACATTACAACCATAATGTGAGAGATGATAGGAATGCATTGGTATCGTTCATGCTAAAAGCTTGAAATTATATCCAAATGGTCCATCTTTCATTCAGTAAATTGGTTAGAGAGATATATTGAATACAGTTTTTTATCAGTATTTTAAATCAATACCTCATTCATTGGTACAAAGCTAATAGCAAAACTGAAGCTGAGGTTGGATTCAACAAAGGCTGTTTGGTTTTTCGCTTCAAACATTGGTACATAAATATCTGAGTAAAAATGGAGGCCATTTTGTAGAATTTTCCAATTCTTTTGACTATTTATCATGTAAAATTACTGACTTGCTTTGGAAAGTTGTTTAAAGTTCTAGACTCGATATGCAAAAATCTATGATCACGTAAGTTGCTGAAAGGACAATATCAGGAATTCTTAACCTGTAATATTAGCATCTAACAAGGCTGCATATTAAGACCTCATTTGTTCAGTCTGTTTATTAGTGTTGTTCTGATTATCGATTATAATCAATCATCAGTTAGATGAGTGAACCAATAAGATAATCGATTGTGAAACTCCACAATCGATTGGGTGAAAAGGGAGACCACTCATTTTTAGTTGCATGCAAAACACAAAGGTTAGTTAAACTACTGTGTAAATGGTAAGCTAAATAATAATAATAATAAAAAACATATATAATGATATGATTACAGATAGGGCTTAAAATCCACTAAAGCTGATCTGAATTGTTTATTTCCTTCACATCTTACAAATATTACACCATGTCATATTCGGTAAGGGCCAGCATTCATAATTAGGAACATGTAGTCATGATTAAGCTGTTAAATTAGCAAGTTAATACATTTTAACAAATTTTGATGATTTGCTTTAGTTTAAATATAAAATCCTTTGTAATATTTGTAAATAATGACAAACAAGAAAACCATGTCCTTGTAAACTCTAAATTATAGACACATCGTTAATGAATGAATGGGTTTTGGGGGATAGAAGCATTAGTTAAATTACAATAGACTGATTAGCCAGTTGCTTTCATTTAACAAAGTTGTACGGCAAAATTTGCACCACACAAATGAGAAACAAAATGTAAATTTTTATCAAAGAAAAGTATACATGTCGAGATTATCCCTATACATTTATTAAAATTTTGAACATTTGCACAAAGGTATAACTGTAAAACAAACAAAAATTCAAATTTGTTCTTAGTAACCAATTATGAATGATTATCACTTGGTTAAGTGGAACCAATTATTGATCTTGAAATTCTGACCAGTTCCCATCATTACTATTTATAAACGATTTAGTATCAGGCCACCAACAGAATTGTCATAATGGTATTTTTATTACACAGGAAATATCTGACATTGTGCATTTGATGACATTGCAAACTCTACTGATCCAGTTTTATTCTTTACAAGGCAAATATTGTGGAAACATTTTGTGAAAATTGTGGAATGTGTGTTAATTTAAATAAAACTAAAATTATTATATTCAGAAATGGTGGATTTTTGAGGAGTGGTGTGAAGAAATCTTCTATTCTTTTAATAAGTCTGAGGCTTGCACAATATGTCTTTCAGCATTTCACAGAAGAGGTAAAATGTACATGTAACTATATTTTTTTCCCCTAGCTATTTGTTATATCACAACTATGTAATGCTAGTTCTGTTTAATCTTCCTACATATTTCTATGGAGTTTTTTTGGGGTTTTTCCACCTCAATGTGTTAAATTTATTGGTAACATGGCATTCTATATCACTGCAATATTATTGTGTAACTGTATAGTATTACGGGCCTATGCCTACTTTACCAATAAATGTAATTGTCATTGACCATCTTTGGCATCCGTCCGTCTACGAGAGACGATGGCATAGCTCCAAAGTACGCTTTTGCTTATCCTTCTTTTTAGCTCTCTTTTCAGCTTGCTGTCATTGACCACAAGTCATACAATAAATATACTAACACAGTCAATCATCAAAGATAATTTGGGTTACACATTATTTCTTTGTTGGACATTCGGTACAGTTCTCATTGACTAAGCTTGCTACAGCTAAGTGGCTTGAACGCTATATCCATTTTAATTTTATTACAACTTAAGTGAACAATAGGGCAAAAAGTGAAGGGGGTAAAGAAGGACAAGTTCAGCATATGATAGGGCATCTAAGTAACGGGAGTACAAAAGCACAGCTTCAGTATACAATAAGGCATCACATTAAAGGGGCTAAAGAAGGACAGTTTCACTGCAAAATGGGGCACCAAAGTAAAGGGGCACCAAAGTAAAGGGGCATCAAAGTAAAGGGGCACCAAAGTAAAGGGGCATCAAAGTAAAGGGGCATCAAAGTAAAGGGGCACCAAAGTAATGGGGCTAAAGAAGGACAATTTCACTAAGAAAATAGGGCATCAAAATAAAGTTGGTAAAGGTCAACTTCAGTAAACAATATTACATGACAGTGAAGGTGGGTAAAGAAGGACAGTGACAAATAGAGCATCAAATTTCAAAGCTCAGCTTCTCAGTAAAAATATCTGTTTGCTACTTTTCTATTAGTTCCACAAATGGAAAATATGGAAAAACCATATAACTGAATGATTGTCTCAAAATCTTTACTAAATAGTAGACATTACCATATTCATTCATTCATATCATGTGCTCTCGAACCATCCATACTCATTCCTTCATACCACGTGCTTTAAACAATCCATACTCATTCCTTCATACCACGTGTTTTTAACAATCCGTACTCATTCCTTCATACCATGTGCTTTTATAAAGAAAAAAGATGCTTAACATTTATCACTGGAAAATAATTGATGAAGTTAGCAAATAAAACTTTGCATTAGACTGGATTGGAAATGCCAATTCAGTGTTTTGTATCTTTGATGCAGCATGCCTGTTTGTTGACCATACATAATTTTTAAAACAGCTGAGTGACCTGATAGTGTGTTGTTGGGTGAAATTATCCGGCATATTTTTGTAGAAAATAAAGTTTTATCGATAAAAGTGTGATAGAAAACTAGTTCTGAAGCAACAGCTATAAATCTGGAACTGAAAAATTTGCATATTTTGGTTATTTTATTCATATATGTTAAAATTATCTGATTTGATTCAACATTTTATATCTCCTTTGAGTGCTTGTATAATAATTTTCACAAACATCAGGCCACCATGTTAAAAAATATATGAACTGTCAAAATTTCAGTATCCCTGATTCATGTGTGTGTCTGTGTGTGTGTGTGTGTTTGAATAATAGCCCTTTGCAGAAAGATGATCTTACATGAGTATTATTAATTGCAGGAATGCCAGCTCTCCAATAGCATGAAATAAATATTCTTGTTCTGATCTGGAGCACACAAATGCCTTAGCTATTATATACATTGTTAATTGTAAGAGTCCTAAATTATTAGATACATTTTTCAAAATATTATTGAGAAGAACATAAGCATAAAAGTTTATTATAGTTTTTGCCAAAATCATTGTATTGATTCCTATAATTTTACATGTAACAAATATATATATTTCTATTTTCACATGTGAAAAATATTACTTTATATTTTCATATGTGAAAATATAAGATTTCCCATCGTACCATGTGACACTTGATTCTGTTGCAAAAAAAGCAAGTAATTTTTTAGCTAGAATAAATAAATAGAAACTGCCTTAGGATTCAGATATATAATTAATCTTTGATAAAGAAATTTGACCCAATGCTGTTTGCAACTCTCAGAAGTTATTTCCCCTTTCTTAATAACAACAAACCCACTTTCATGCATTGTTGAATCGGATATGCATTGTTTTCAGACAGTCAGGTAGTTTACAAAATGACATAATTGTAATTTACTGTGACAGATTAGGTTTAACCCAATCCTACCACTATTTAAAGTTGGTTAAACCCAATTCTACCACTATTTTAAGTCGATTAACCCAATCCTACCTCTGTTTTGTTGGTTAAACCCAATCTTACTGCTAATTTAAGTCAGTTAAACCCAATTCTACTGTACTTTTAAGTCTGTTAAACCCATTCCTACCGCTATTTTAAGTTGGTTAAACCCAATCCTACTGCTATTTTAACCCAATCCTAACACTATTTTAAGTCAGTTAAACCCAATCCTACCTATATTTTGTTTGTTAAACCCAATCCTACTGCTATTTTAAGTAGGTTATACCCAATCCTACCATTATTTTAAGTTGGTTAAACCCAATCCTACCACTGTTTTAAGTCCATTAAACCCAATCCTAACACTATTTTAAGTCGGTTAAACCCAATCCTACCGCTATTTTAAGTCAGTTAAACCCAATCCTACAACTTTTTTAAGTCGTATATTTATATGATCGGGCTATGAAAGTGAGGTGAATTAGAAAATAATTGGGGTGAGTATGTTGTGCCAAAGAGTGAGTTTGGTCTTCTGAACTTAGATTCTGAAGCAAGTTTGGTATTTAATAAAAAGAAACTTCTCTTTTCTTTGTTAATGCAGATATATTTCATCTTGTGGAACCAAAAACTATATATGTTAACTCTTGGCTTTCGCTACTCATTAATATATCATGTTTGTGGTACCACATAATGAAATATATCCAGTATTATTGTAGGGAAAGATAATATCCTCTTTTTGTGGCACCACATAATGAAATATATCCAGTATTAATGTCGGGAAAGAAAATATTTTTTTATTTGTCACATAACTGATTGAAGCAATAAAATAAAAAGATACATGAATTTGTTATAAATTCAAATGCACTCATTCCTTTTCGTTTTGTAATATACAAAAATATTTATCACTAGAAAAATATCTGAGTTGTTGACTGGTTGTGAGACATTATTCTAGTTACATCATGTAATAAAATGTGTTTGAGAAGCCTTCTTTTTATATTATATGTTGTGTTATTTTGTTAGATATTCACCTCTGCATAATATCAAGATTCCAGAAGGGCATGTCCAGTATCCAGCCACACTTCTCTTGACTGCAGATCATGATGATAGAGTTGTCCCCCTTCACTCACTTAAATTCATTGCTGAGCTTCAAAGTGTTGTTGGGTCCAGTGAGAAGCAGGTAAATTTTGAATCTCTTTTGAAAAATGTTTTTAAATCATGGAGACTTGTTCATGAGATTAGTTGTGAAATGTTTATGTTTTGTAATACTTTTCAGAAGACAACATTGCATATAGTTGAAACTGACATGTCACATTCTGTATCAGGAAAAAGTTGATGCAAGGTTTATTTTTCATTTCTTTGTTATTTACTGGTACGTTAGAACATGCAGCCATGAAAATTTTAATAAAAAAAGAAAGATTTAGATCTTTTTGGGAAAAAAAATTGATGCACAAAATTATTCATGTTTTGAAAAAAATTGTTTTCTGGTGCTGATCTTTCATCAGAATCTACCTTACTTTTCCAGAATCTACCTTACTTTTCCACATTTCTCGTACACAACAACTGTAACTTTGAGAGAAAAAAATCCATGTATTGTATTCAATGCAGTACTGACACTTTGCATTACACAAACTTTTTTGGGGGGTGAAAGGTCATTGTAATAAGTACATACTGACATTGACCAGCATCTCCGTCCTTTATATACATAATAGTGGAGTTTGCATCTTTTGTCAGTGTTTTGATAGCTTTCTACTATGAAGTTTATTTCCCACTCCCAGTATGATAGTACCATATCATACAGAGATGCCAGCCATTCCATGTTTTGCAAAATTATTATGCAATTTTAGTGAACTTCTGTATTATTATTTATATTGGGGAAAAATTCCAGAAAATCAAACTTTGGAGATACAATTTAAAACATGGTGCAGGTACTGAGAAAAGTTCTAAGCCCCAATATAGTTTATATAGATTTTCAATGTGAAAAACATAATATATTAAACATGGAAGTATACTAGTTAACATATATATTCCACAGTGTAAGTTCTTGTTGAAAATTTTTTGGGAGGGCAGGGATAATTTTTTCAAATACAAGTTATTCAAGGATTACATTGAAGTTAGAGAACTGTTGGGGTAACAGCAAGATAGATCTGTTCTTTAAATAAGCATATGGCTTTTGTTTGGTTAACGTAGAGTATGACATTTACAATAACATGATGGATGAGTTTGTTAGGATCAAACATGGGATAGCAACTGTGTAAAGTGAACATGTTACCAATACTACTAACTAATTACATTTAATTAGGAAGATAAAGAAAACATTATGTAGAGGGAGATTACCCATTTTGGACTCGTCTCCCATATTTCTGCATTTTGTCCTGGTTAGATAACCTAATGTTAAAGCAAGCATGCTTGGTTACACATTTTATTGTGCTGCTCATAAATTAGAAGACTTGAAGGAGAAAATAAATTTGACTTTTATGTGCATTATAATTAAAGGTTGAGTTAATTTTCATTAGAAGAATTGTATCTCGTGTTTCAGTTATGCAGTAAATATGGGTAGGAGGGGCCCAGAATGGTCTAAAGTGCTGTCCGTTACGGATCACTACCATCTCACCTCTGTCTGCGTGGGTTCGAGTCTCAGATTCAGCCAACGTGGGTATGTGAGAAAGCTTGCCAGTAGCTTCTCGTGGGTTGGTGGTTCTTTCCAGGGTTTTCCCGGGTTCTTCCTCCACCATTAATACTGGCCGCCATATATAGCCTATCATGTGCTGAAAAATGGCGTTAAACCCTACAACAACAACAACAACATGAATATGGGTAGGAAATAAAAATTACCAGTTTTCAGGATAAAAACACATTTCATCACTGACAAGTCCTTAGTACCTGCCTTGTCTGTGTGTGTGCGTGATTTAGATTTTTAACGTAGCTTTAACAATTTTTCAGTCATATCACTATGTTGTCTTCAGTGTGACAGTTTATAGTTATGTCTAGCACTGGGGCATCATGCTGCAGACATGTAGCATGATGTCCCACCCAATCACATTATCCTGACACCAGGCTGACCAATCCTAACACTAACCTCTTAATGCTGAGTGCCAAGCGAGGCAGCTGTTAGTACCATTATTGTCCTTGGTATGACTCGGCCAGGGTTCAATCCTGTGACCTCCACATCTGAATTGGATGCTTTAACCACTAGGCCACCGGAGCCTACCTTGTACATGTGGTGAAAAGTGGAAAGATATGCTGTCATTAGGAAAAGTTTTATTAGATAACAACTGGACAATATTTTGTAAACTTAGGGATGGCCCTTTATTCTTTATGGAATGATTATTTTCAAATTTGTATATGTAATACAGTGCTCAAACAGACTTCTCCTTTGTATCACCTCTGTGCTTGTTAAATTGGTGAACTACTCCTGCTGCTACTACTAATTATTATTATTATTGTTATTACTTCATTTATTATTATTATTATTATTATTATTACTTCATTTATTTTATTATTATTATTATTATTATTATTATTGTTAAGATATTCTCCTGTTTTCAGACTAATCCATTGATGATTCGAGTTGATACCAAAGCTGGACATGGGATGGGTAAACCAACAGCGAAAGTAGTATGTACATTTATTACAGTTTATTACAGTATTATAAAAACTAATCAAATGCATATTGTATGATAGGAAGGGCCATGTTTGTCAGTCAGATTCTTCATTCACACCTTTACATAAGATTTGCTGCACAAGAAAACCTGTCTTAAAAGGTTATCGAGTGCCCTATGGAATAGACATTTCTCATATTCCTGTATGTGTGATATTGTTTACCCATATGAGAAAGGCATGTGGGATATTCATGTTGGCTAACTTAAAGAACTTGTACCCCAGCACTCAGTAGTTAAAAAAAAGAAATGGTCTTGTCTTAAATTCCTTGAAATCTTTTCGTTCTTTAGAGGGCCCATCCTTTTGAAAGATGCCTGTTAATCTTTGTTCTAATTTCTAAACATTTACCCATTTATTGACTTTCACAAGGGTGAGTTGCAAGCTATTTTCTTTAAAAATGTTAGATTTCTTTGTCAAAAATGATCCTTGAAAACCTTGAAAATGACCCAGACAAGTCCTACCATTTTGTGTCACCAAGACTGTATGAACTATGTTTAAGTATACCAACATTAAGTCACTGTTAAAATTTTCATGCCTGAGTGGATCATGTTTCACCTGTCTCATGAAAATTTGTATTTGGTGACATTTCAAAGAGAATAACTCAACCATACAAAATTAGGTCACTGGAATCTATTTCAGATTTGCTGTCCTTGCATTTTTCTCCATATATGTCTGTATATTGATGGTTACCTCAATTGTGCTTATGTTTGCAAGGTGATTTGTACTTATGAGTAAATGCCTTTGCTTTGTATTTTTTTTGGGAAGGAAGGGTTTGCTGTTCTATTTTGTTTTTCTTAGCTAACATTTAGATAACTTTTGTCTTATTTCAGATTGAGGAGCTGACAGATATATACTGCTTCATTTACCAGTGTGTAGGGCTTAAGTGGACAGATTGACTCGGGTCTAGTGACAACCATCCCACACCATGCAAAAGCAGTCTGTGATACCAGGTGCCTTTCCTAAGTTCAGAAGAAAGCACATAAGATAGAAACCACTGATTGATTTGTTTCCTTTCCATCTTTAAAGGAATAAGTTAAATACGCAATATTCCATATTAACATGTATTAGTAGTTTTATTGCTTAAATTATTAAAAGACAGTGAATGTTTTTGGATGAAATATAGCAGATTGCAGTGATAATATTTTTATATTCCCATTCTCATTTTCAAATACCATGTTTATTTTGCAAACAAATTTTGTTCCATCTTTCATGAAGGAAAAGTGTTATTTAAATAGAGATTGACTAGGAAATCAAAAGTAATAAAATGGTTTCATAAATCTTCTCATCTGTAAGCTGTTGCCTTTTAAATGGAGGAATCTGCTGAGGCAGGAATCACAGCAGTCCATGTTTTTGAAAACACTTTGCCAACCAATGCTTGACAGCAGAACAAATAGGCTGTTAACAAATCCAAGTTTTGCCGCCACAAATACAAGGCAGTGTTTGCCGACCTATATATCATAACAAAGGGTCCACGGAAATATATGGATGGCAAAGGTGATTAATTTAATTATCTGTATTAATAGTAATTGTTATGTGTCACCTCACTGTAGAATCTCAGTTTGATAATGTTGGGACATAATTATTGTATCCAATGTCAAAAGTATGAAATGGAAGATGACAGTAATATTAGAAAAATGTCACAGATTTGAGATGTAATGAGTGATGTCAACGCATTTGAATAAGCCAGGCACATCAGTGGGTCAGGTATATGATTGAGTCAGGTATGTGAGTCAGACATGTGAATGAACCAGGAGTATAAATGTGCCAGGCATATGAATGAGTCAACATGAAGGTAAATAGTCGAATATCGATCTTGGCAAGTCAGATATTTACATGAAACTTTGTGAAATGTAGATTATCAAATGCCACTCTTGGTGGTGGTGGGGAACTTTGAGAATTCTCTGTAGGCAGACATATAGGCAGTTGACTCCATTGTTACCTCTCAGCAGGTCAGGGACTTGGACAAGCTTCATAGTAATTGCTTTGCTGTGTTACCAATTGTCAGAGTGGTCATGGACTTCACAGTAATTACTTAGCTGATAATGACAGAAAGCAAAATTTTTGTATTTATATCTGTATTATAAACACAGTAATTATAGAATCAAAACTTATTGAGTGCAATCATCTTTAGGAGTCCTGTTTCACCAGGATAAAAAAAGGTTGCAATGACCTGTTTTCAGACTTAATTAACTGTGTGTTTTGGGTCATGGAGCAACAAAGGCAAGACATAGTGTTCAACAGAATTATTATCATTATTACATGTTATTAATCATAATATTAATAATAATAATAATATTGTTATTATTAGTGAAATTTCAGAAGGTAGTAACACTTGATTCAGCATTATAGTTTCATTCCAGATGAAAGATTTACTTGAAAATAACATTTGATTTGCATACCATATCTTTTGCAGTAGTTTTATGAAAGAAAAGATGTAATGCAAAAGCTACAATTATGTCATTGTTCATGTATATTGTATTTAAGATTACTAGTACATGTAATAAAAGGTGTGAAAAAGAAAGTTTTAGCATTTTGTTCTTTACACATTGTCATGGATGGAAAGTTTAAATGTTTAATTTTGTGCATCTGTCAACTGTCTATTGTCTATTAGCAGTTGCTTGTTATTGCTGCTCCTGTACTAATTAAAAGTTTTGAAACTTGTCAGAGTTTCATCTTGAAACTGGGCCCCTCATTGTTGGATATTTTTAATAATCCACAATAAATAATTATCACTTTCATATTATGTAAACAAGAGGGGAAGAAAAATAGACAAGTTATCATTTATGTATTTCAGTTTATTATCAGGCCTCATTGGTGTGCATGAAGGTTCATAATAAGCAGGTTATGGGTTCAAATCCTACTCAGACCAGGTTGTATTGGCTAATATGGGGCATCTTTTGGTAAGGGACATTACTCCTATTCCATCAGCACTAAATAGTTTTGAATGTGCTGATGTGCCATATTCAGAGATTCTGCCAGGATGTGCGATTTCATGTATCATGCAAATTTGTATGAATTTGTGCACTCACTAGAATACCAGTGATGCAAGAGAACTCATGCAAATTAGTTTAAAATCACACATATGGAAATGTACTGCATGCAGTATACGATTATTTTTAAGCCTTTTACCTTCAAGTACTTGCCATGACATAAGTAAGTCCAGTAGAGGTATTGTAGTGCTTGTTGTGACGTTCCTCTTTTCACAACTATTTACACATCTGGGTTCTTTGGCTTGACATGATGCATGTTTAACTATGATTGGCACATTGGGCTCAGGAACAAGCATTCTGTAGTAGTTTGAACCTTGAATCAAGGAAGTTTTACGAATACGCATTTATAATATGGGCTACCTAGTAAACCCTAAACTCGCTGATTCCCAGCATGGTACATCTTTAGATGGCAACTTCATTCAGCAAACACTGGCTAGTGTTAGTGATGAAGGCAGCTTATATTTAAATTTATTAAGTGTATCCGATTATTGGAACTGTGAGTGTTAATGGAGATATCAGTGAGTGATTTTGTACAAAAAAATAGTGTTAAGTATGAGTCAGATGTACAGGCTTGAAGGCCAAAAACAGATAACATGCTGGTCCCCCCCCCTTTTCAGTGGTATTTCAGAATTAAATGTAGAAGATGCAGAATAACAAGCCAAAATACAGACAATTTAAAAGTCAAATTCAACTTTATTTTATCAAACAATTTAGCCCTATGGGATCTTGCATTACAAAACCATATAGCACCCTAAGGGGTGTTAAGATATAATAAATAAGAATGTAAAAATGAAATTAAGAAGTGAAGATGCTTACTTGATCAAAATACCTGCCTGACCAAATAAACTGGTATAGGATTTAAAATCCTAATACTTCTTTATGGAACAGATTATGATTATGGTGTAGTAGTCAGTAAAGAAAGTGAAACACGGATGAGCTTTTGTTAGTGAAAAATCTTTTTTGGAGCAGAAGTATTCAAAAGACAATGCCTGTGAGCTTTGGTAAATTGAAAATGACCATAAAGAACAGTTTTCAAGCTTGTTCCTGTTGGCTAAAATGACTGTGTATATGTCCCATTTGTTAGCAGATTCTGGTGGGGGGGGCATCTTGGCACGAAATAACATTCATGCACATGAAAGAAACAAGCATAGCTGCCATCCCTCATGACTTTTTACGGGATTCATGCCGCATGCCAAAAAATAAAAAATTCCCCAATTCTCAATTATATTAGATTTTCCCGCTAAGTACTAGTAATGATATCGGCAGTTGCTGAAATGGTTTGGCACCACTAATCACGATATTAGTAGAATTATAGCCAATTGGTACTGTTGGCCTGGTAGCAGGCATTTTATCGTATTTTAATCTATACGTATAAGAGTAGTTTTACAAATGCTTTTGAAAGAAACCAGGGCCTAAATCGGAATTTTTCACTGTGGATGTGCTGCCATTTTAATTACCGTTCAGCATCGCATCTTTAAAACATGTTCACCACCAAGGAAAAAGAGATGTATTGCACAAAAAGTGATGCTTACCGTATTTGCTGCATATGTTGGGACACAATAAAATAATTATTTTTTTTCTTGTCCCAGAACTTATGGTGAAACATTTTTTTCACTTTGGTCATATGTCCCAAGACTTAAGAAGCGATTTTTTTTTAATTGCATTTGTGCTTCCCCCCACCCCACTGCACGTTGCAATAAAATAGATAAATAAAACGTTGAATTGATAATAAAAAGAAAGAAACTAACCTTGTGTTGTTATCATTTATTCCTTTTTATCAACATGAGCATTTAAGAATAAAATATTTCCACGAAATCCGTAAGCGTGTATCAATTATGTCCGATACCACACACCACGTTGTTCACATGAACATTGAGAAGCATTTGTGTGTGGTTGTGCTCCAAAGTTTGAATATGTTATCCGACTGAAAACTGGAGCCAACAAAATTGCAAACAAGAGGGAAATAGTCAACCGATATCATGAATACGCCATTCACGCATGACACGGTGTTGGGTGGAAAATAATCAAGATTGAATTATATCCAGGTCTACTGTATGACTCGCAAATAAAAATGATCATTTGAAAACACATTCACTTAAGTGTAATTGACAATCTTTTCACCAGCTTGGGTTACAAAATTATCCTTACTATTTACCCGCAGACGTCGATGATACTTTGTATTAATTGTAACCACAGATGCCAAACACATAGAACATAGAAGTCCTGGTGGTGAATAAACACGACTGGCAGCAATCATTTAACTCCTTCTTTGAACCTACCGACAGGACATCAGAGACAAAAGGTGATTTTTATTACAAAGCAAGCCGATCTCAGAAGCCGACTTTGGTTACTTTTTTTTGTTTGGTTAAGGATACCAATACAAAGGTTTATTTTTTTGCAAAGCAAGCCGACATCGGAAGCTGACTGGATTTTGTGAAGTGAGCCGATTTGTTTATATTTTTTTTTTTTTTGTTTAATATACAAAGACGGCCGAGATATGGAAGCAAACTTGGGTATCTTTTCAATTATATTCACGGGAATTTTGAAAATAAATTGAAACAATGGAACAAATTTTGACGCAATATAGTGCTTTGTGCACAGATGTCGATGATTCGCAAATGAGAGGGAATAATCAACCGATATATTGAAGACAACTGCAATTCACGCATAGCACGGTGTTAGGTTCAAAATAGCCAAGAATAATTTTTATCCAGGTCTACTGTATGACAATATCTAGCAAAAAAAAATAATTATTTAAAAACACATTCACTTGAGTGCAAGTGAAAATCTTTTTACCGGTGCGGGTTACAAAAGTATCATTACTATTTATCCGCAGACATCAGAGCACCTTTGTAATAATTACTACAAAAAATGCCAAGCACATAGAAGCCCTGGTGGTAAATAAACACAGCTGGCAGCCAACAGTAAACTTCTCCTTTGAACTTACCGACAGGACATCAAAGACAAAGGTTATTTTTATCACAAGGCAAGCTGACGTCAGAAGCCGACTTTGGACTCGGAAGACAACTTTTTTTAATGGATATCAATACAAAGATTATTTTATTTAAAAGCAAGCTGACTTCAGAAGCCGACTTGGATTCTTTTACGTGTGCCGATTTTTTATATTTTTGCTTCGAATAAACAAAGACGGCCAAGATATGGAAGCTAACTTCGGTTTCTTTTCACAAGTATTCACGACATTTTTTAAAATAAACTGAAACAATGGAACAGTTTTTAAAGCTTACAATATAATGCTTCATGCGCGAACATCGATGACCCAGCATCATCCAGAAGATTTGGAGCAAAATAAAATCACGTGATGAATAGATCATTTCGCCGACAATATGATCATTAACATGGATAAAACTCTAGTGTACTTTGGTCGCATTCCTGGATGGACTGACTATAAGATGGGCGTCAAAAGTGAGAATTAGCAAGATTAGTGCAGATTTGAAAACATCTGACTTTTGTCCTTGCAGTTTCCGCTTCAGGTGGTGTGATGTCTCTAACATTTTTTCACGGTATGAGAAAGCTAAAAATATATTAATGTACCAAAAGAATAGATCATACGTGTGCAGGAGAAGGGTTGTGTTGATGACATGCTGCTGCAGTGGATTGAAGAGTTTTATTTCAAGTTTACAGTTTTATATTTTTTAAAATAAAATTTCAGTTGGAGTGCAATTTCTGACATGTAATTTTTGAATGATTTAAATGGTGTCCCACAACCTACGACTCGAAAAAAACGATGTGTCCCAGAACATACAGTGCACAAAAAAATTACTTTTAAAATTAATTTATGGTGTCCCAACAAATACGGTGTCCCAAGATATATGGTAAATGCGGTACTTTGGAATATACAAACATTTGCTATGCAATCAGCCATCAAATACCAATATACATCATGCTTTTTGCACAGTGTGCCACAAATTTTAGCATTGGGCATGGTGGCAGGGATGATGTGAGGAAGCACATTGGTAGCAAAAAGCACTTAAAGGTTGGAAAACTACATGAAAACAGCTTTTTCGAATGTTGTAATTATTTAGATTGAAAGATTAGCATATATCGTAATTTGGTTAAATTCACAGTTTTCTATGCATGTGCCGACACCACTACCCGTTCACCATTCGACATTTTGTCTTCTGGATTAATACCATTTAGTAATCAAGCTACACTGCAGTTAAAATATTTTCACCTCCAAGGAAAAAGATTTGTATTCCACAAAAAGCGAAGTATAGACTGGAGTACACCAAAATTTGGCCTAGCATTCAGCCATCAAACATCGATTTACATTATGCTTTTCACACAGTAGTGTGCCGAAAATGTTACAATTCAGAAGATTCACAAGGGCTGGTATTGTTGCTTATTATTTACCTGTCATATGTGTACCATGTAGTAATATTATTATAAGCACGTTTGAAAGATAAATTGTAAGCAATGAAATGAACCATTGGAGGTATGTGGCAAAACGATGTGAAACAGTACATTGCTATAGCACCCCCGACAAATTTTAGTTTTGGAGTACTTTAAGCCACCTACTCGAGTCCTGCATGCTATCAGGGCCGAAGCATTGATTGTGAGCTTTCTTGTTGAACATAACCTGTCTTTCTCAATTGGAGATCAGCAACAGTGACAGTGAAAGATTATTTCCTATTGTAAGGAAAAATAAGACAAAGTTCCTCCTTAGGTGCTGAAAAATTGCACAATTTTAGTCACCAAGATTAAACAGCAGGAAGAAGCCTAAATTGTTTTGAAAATAAATTTACCATGGCCTGATTGAAGAAGTTCAAGACCGCCACAGCATCATATCATGACAAATAGCATGAAGATTGTGTATATCAGTAAAATTGGCTGCAAATATAGTAGTATATGTAATCCGTGTAAATAATACATATTTTTTTTATTTTGGGATTTACATATAATGCAGTACTGACCATAAAAGTGGATGGAGTTAGTGTCATGATCTAATTTTTCACTAATTGTGTTCAAAATTCACTAATTTTTATCCTACTAATTGTGAGTCAGGAGGGTTGGCAGCTCAGAACAAGTTGGGCTGAGAAACAATCAACAGACTAATGCTTGTACAACTAGTGGCAATTACTTTTAAAGATTTTGATTTCAATAGAGCTCTAACAGGAAGAAGGAGAGATGGATGTTAAAGTTTTATGTAAATACTGAACTGTGGCTTCTTCCACCTCCTTTTTGTTCTACTCCCCTCTTATTTTTACGGCAAGGGAGAGCAGCCCCTTTAGATAAAATCCTGATATTGTTTCTGCATCAAGAATAAACCAGTCAAACAATTTTATCAATAACCAATCCTTTTAGTTTAAAGCTGACAGTTGCAAAATCTTAATGAAGTTACAATTGGTGGAAAGTTTGTTGTTGGAAGTTATTTAACCTTTCTAATGAAGTTAAGTGAAAGAGTTTATTGCTGTCAATTATTAACTTTTGCAATGAGACTTTGGTGGGTGCAAAATTTATAGCTGTGAATTACCTAATCTTGTTAATGAAATTATATTGGGTACAAAATGTACAGGTGGAGGTACTTTGCCTTTGTAATGCATCTACAGCGGGTGCAAAGTTTATAACTGGTAGTTACTTAACCATTGTAATATGACTACAGTGGGTACCAAGTCTATAGCTGGCAGTTCCATTTCTATTGTAATATGACTACAGTGGGTGGCAAGTCTATAGCTGGCAGTTACATAGCCATTGTTGTTGTTGTTGTGGGTTTAACGCCATTTTTCAGCACAATGGGCCATACATGGCGGCCAGTACTAATGGTGGAGGAAGAACCCAGGAAATTCCCAGAAAGAATGCCTTTCTAATATGACTACAGATAGTGGGTGCAAAGTTTATAAATGGTAGTTACTTATCCGTTGTAATATGACTACAGTGGGTACCAAGTCTATAGCTGGCAGTTAAGTCAGTCCAGACCCAACCACTAAGCTGCACTACCTTGTCAAACTTATCCATTTGTTGATGGTATGAATAGTTGAAAGTACCTGTCTACATGGGATGGACACAGTTGAAGAAAAGTTAATAAATGATCAATAATGGTACACCCCCCCCCCCCAGACTGAGAACCAGTCAAGCATGGAATAACTCCTGATAAATGCTAGTACATATTCACAACTGCATCAGCTGAAACAGTCTAAATTTTAATGCCATGTGTTGGTCTCAGAATCAGGAATGGTCCTATGCTGTACCAAAATTATCAAACTTTTGGCTTCGTGTCAATATATACTACATCCCTCAAGCACGTTCTCATATGGCTTTGCATCAGGAAAGATATCAGTACCAAATCTTCATATTTAGCAAATGTATTTAGAGATAAAAGAAAAGGAATACGAGTCAAATTATAGTGTCAGACTGTTTTAGACTTGATTCATAAAAAACATGTTCATTCATTGGACAACTTATTAAGTTACATATGATCCCTCTTCTGCATACCCTGGTGGGGATGTAGAGAGGGGCTGTTAAAAAGAACAAGAGGAGTACTTGTATACTTAAACTGCATTAGAATTATTTTAAACTTTATTCATTAAGTGTTTATTGATTCAATGATAAATCACATGAAGTGGCCTTTCAAGGTGAATGAAACAAGAACCATTGCCATCTCCCAGAAATGAACTTGAGACATCTAGGACTTGAAGCAATTGTGTAACCACCGTACTACTCAGACTGTACTGTATGTAGAATTAAAGTACTACTCAGACTGTACTGTATGTAGAATTAAAGTACAGTTAGTGTACTCCATTTTTTTTGTTTTAAAGTAATATGTCAAAATCTGCATATGGATACACTATTTGTTAATCCTATATCGTAACACTTGAAGCACACTGTGTCATCCAGTATAGTCAGTACTTTTAAATACTTTCATTGACTTTCATTTCTGTAGTGACAGACTTATAGGGAGTCTTGGTTGCAAAATATGCCACACATTTAAAAAAGCAATGTATAAACTAACCAGTCTGTGAAGAAAGATGACTTCCCATCAAGCAATGTATAACTAACCAGTCTGTGAAGAAAGATGACTTCCCATCAAGGTGTAGCAGTGATATCATAGTTCTTACAAAGCCATGAAACATTGTTCCTAAAAATAAAAAATAACTCCATAGTATAGTTATGTCTTGTCTAAGAACTGTATCCAAAACTGAAAAGAAGTCATTTATTTAGGGGTGGGTGGTAGCATTTTGGGTGAATTTTTATAGCATTGATAAGCTTTTAAGTTAACTGCAAATATCTCAGTAGAAGTTGTTGACATCTGCACTCAAACTTTGCAGCACAAGTCAGCAGACAAAGTAAAGAAGCAGGTCAGATGTTTTGATAATTCATCCTTGCTTCAGGCCTTTGCATAAATGACTGCATAAATTACAGGGTAGTTACACGGCCAGGTTTATTGAGGATTTGTTCTTGCTGCAGGACTGAATGCATATGATATACAAAAACTCCAGTCCCATCACTATATTGAAAAAAGTTACTATACAACTATTATACCTTACTAAGGTATTTCTTTTTTGTATGTAAATTAAAAAAAGTAAATGAATATAATTAAATAGAATTTAAAACATAAAATGGCCACCTAACCCAATATTAGCATGATTACAATGACATAGCATGATTACAGTGTTAGAGCATGATTACAATGATATAGCATGATTACAATGTTATAGCATGATTACAGTGTTATAGCATGATTACAGTGTTATAGCATGATTACAATGTTATAGCATGATTATAATGATATAGCATCCACATATAACACATGCAGGACATTAGATGATCCCTGGCCAAGATCACTAAAATTTATTGACCGTGATATAGAATCATCCACACGACCTAGTGTTTAAGGAGGGAAGTGTAAGTCACAAAAAATATACTGGGAATGAAAAGGAAGAGACAGCTCCAGGGACTTTGTAAGACCCATCATTAAAATAATAAAATGCAAATAGCAAAGAACAATCCTGAATAAAAATGTTAAATCCTCTTTTTTTTCTTCCAAATTCTTTTGAAATTTTACAGAAAAACAAACACCTACACTAATGGAGATACAGAAAGATAAAAAAGCCTTTAAAATTTTAGGATGGATGATGGGGAGACACTAAAAAGGCCAATAGCTTAACTTAGCTAAAGGTCAGAGAAGTTCTGACAAATAAAACAGTATACAGCTCACCATTTGTAAAAGGACTTTGATAAATGGTTTAGTTATTGTGGAATGTGATCGGTGGATTATAGATCGGTAGAAAGAAAATAAGATATGCAATGGAAAATTTTAATGCAGTGAAAATAAAATAATCAATGGAAATTATTTTTGTTTTAAAAATTTTATTTAAATAGTATCAAAAGAAATTTTTAATCAACAAATGTACACACATGTTTGAATTGCAAAGTAGAAGATATAATTAAGTGTTAAAACTGATGTTAATAATTGTATGAAACCTGAGCATTTGAGAAATTTGCAATCGCTGTAAGCAAAGGAAGTGGTTGCTCATGATTGCTGAATTTATTTATCATATGTATAAAGTTTTAGTGCAATGGAAACAGTATGCAATGGAAATTATTTATCGTAATTCTGTGTAATTTTTTTAATTAAGTGAATGTTAACAGAAGGATGTTTCATCAGATACATATTCTAAGCATTATGCATAATATAGAACATAATCTTGAAGGAAGGTTCATAATTGACTTAATTAAAAAATATGCTACTTTGAACCTTCAGTTCAACTTTAATTCTTTTTCTTTATTTGTTTCTATTGTTGATTTGGAGATAGAGCTAGAAGCATTTCCAGAAGGTATTGCCACTGGTCAACATTCACCAATGCACCACAGAATGAAATTATATTTCTCACCATGGGCAAACTTTACAATTAAATGCCATAAATAAATGCGTGATAAAGTAAATAATAAATAATTATTTGGCATAAAGAATATAATAATATATAAAAGGTTATGTGTAATTTTGCAAACCTCATTTTTTTCTTACCCATGGTTAGAGAAACAAAACAGGATATAGCTATGTTATATGCCTGTCTATCCAATCATAAACAAAGTAGTTTCTACAAAATGACTTCAGTTGTGCTGTGGTGTTTTTGCAAACCTCATTTTTGCCAAGGAATTGTGTTTCAATGTTTTATTATTTCCAAATAAACTTCATTTTTTTAAATTTCAGTTACAAGTATCTGCACAGGTTAGACATATAACCTTTTATATATTAATATATCCTTTGTACCAAACAATTATTTATTAATTACTTTATCACGCATTATAATTTCATTCATTTCATTCTGTGGTGTATTGGTGAATGTTGACCAGTGACAATACCTATTGGAAATGCTTCTAGCTCAATCTCCATACACTAAAGAGTTCTGAAAGAAAGGGCAGATAATGAGGTTACCAAAAAGGAATATAGCTATATTCATATGCTGTCTATCCAATCATAAACAAGGTAGTTTCTACAATATGACCTCAGTTGTGCTGTGGTCTGTTTTTGCAAACCTCATTTTTGCCTTACCCATGGGTAGAGAAACCAACTCACATGAATTTGTGGTTGGTCAATCCATTAGGTCAAAGGTCATTGGAGCTGTAAATGTATAATTTTCTTTTCTGCTTGATAAGTTATTTTGCATTCACTCAGTTTTCATCAGACATAAAAGGTCAAAGTCACAAGAGCCCACCTTGTAATTTTTAGGGTTTTGTTTGAATAAGTCAAATGTTTCTCTGTCAGGTCATCAAGTTTTGTAGGTAGTGTACAATTGACAGAGAAGCCTCTGCATTATACACAGTGACATAGTCATAATAGTATTTGTGTGAATTTTCAGCTTTAGTGTTGTCATTATAAAGTGAGAATGAAAACAAATTTAAATAGTTTCTCCAGTCAGAAATAATCATTCTACTACATCTGTACAAACACAATCCGTAGTATGCATTAACAATAGGCAATCAGTCTAGCTGTTATGGCACAGGAATACATGTACCTTGTAATTATGTGCCTTCCAACCTTGAAGATAAGACTAATGGCAAACAATGGAGAATAAAAGACTCTACAAGAATGCAATCTCTATTATATATCTCTTTTCAACAGGTCACACCATTTCAAAGTGTAATTTTAGAATGAGATTTTCTTTCCCTTTAACTGGTGTATTCAGTACTCATGTGTGTTAGGTTGTATTAAAAATTATGAATGTTATTACATTAGAATATTGACAATGGATACAGAGTGAATCAAAACTAAAGGTAAGAATTTAGATAACACATAAAATTATTTCAAGATTCATGAACTTAAATGTAAGTATATTTAGCTTGATTCATTTCATTGGGGTTCCCTCAGATTTGACCAAACTGAGATCTTTTCATGTGCAACTTGATTATTCATTAAAAAAATCTGATATAAAATAAAATGCATTACTCTGTCATTATAATACTGTCCATGGTAGACTTTGTAATAATGAAGTACATTAAACATATACAGTTGTCCCTCATTATAACACTGTCCATGGTAGACTTTGTGATAATGAAGTATGTTAAACATGTACAGGTGTCCCTCATTATCACAATGTCCATGGTAGACTTTGTGATAATGAGGTACATTAACCATGTACAGTTGTCCCTCATAATAACACTGTCCATGGTAGAGCATACTGCATTGTAATGAAGTAAGTACATTATAAATAAACAGTATTGCCTTATTATAACACAGTTCATTGTAGATATTTAGTATATTGCCTTATAATGAAGTACACAATACATTTACTGTACTCCCTTTTTATAAGACTGTCCATCTTAGACTGCATTAAAATGAAGTACATTATATTTGTACAATACTCCCTTATTATAACACTATTCATGGTAGCCATAGAGTATATTGCATTATGGGATTGCCTTATCATGAAGCACACCATGATATATAATTTCACTGCTACTAAATGAAAGATTATCCATTACTATGCTTGCCTCAAGACAATTTACTGTTATACTAATGGATTTTAAAATGAGGGAGTGCTGTACCTGTTTTAATGGAAACATATATAAAGATCAACTGCAATAAAAGAATATGGCCTTCAGTGTCCTTTATTGACAGGTTTTGTTATATTGACAAAGGTATTACAAGCATTTAAGAAATTTAAAGCACAGTATAACTGTCCATATAAGTTGACAATGTTTTGCCTTGTACACTTTTCACACTCCAAATTAAGAAACCAGTTATCTGATTGTTTTCAAGATGGTATGGAACTTTTTATGATAAAATATATAGCCCCAGTTAGTATTAAAATAAATTATTCTTGCTCAGATTTGTATAACAAAAGATCAAATTGTATCTATTGCATTAGTATCAACAAAAATTAAAAAATATACTGCTCCTGTGGCCTAGTGTTTAGAGCATCCACTTCAGCTGTGAAAGGTTGTGGGTTCAATCCATGGCTGAGGCATACCAAAGACTTAAAAAATTATACTAACAGCTGCCTCACTTGGTGCTCAGCATTAAGAAGTTAGTGTTAGGACTGGTTGGCCTTGTGTCAGGATAAAATGACTGGGTGGGACATCATGCTACATGTCTGCAGCATGATGCCCCAGTGCTAGACATCACTATAAACTGCACACTGCAGACATTGTAGTGATATAACTGAAAAATTGTTAAAGCTACATTAAAAATCCAAATCACACACACACACACACACACACACACACAGAGTAAAAAAAATTAAGTGATATAGGAAGAGAAAAATATCTTGGTTCAAAAAATGAAGTCCATTCAATACCCCCACCCCAACCATGAGATACAAATGGTTGGTCCCTTAGCATAACCTATGGATAGCTGTAGGGTGGTCTTGGATGTTAGCCTCTTTCACTGTTCTAGGTTTGCATGATTTTGGTGATAGCCTTGAAATTTTAGGCTCTGCATGGATGTGGTCCATTGTCAACTTGATTCCAGTCTCGCATGATGGGCCAAAGTTATTGATCATTTTAATTTGCTTAGACAGGGTGGGAAATGGGGGAAGCTGGCCTGGGATTTTGTACAAAAACATTACGGCTCACCAAGTACTCTTGTTCTGCATTTTGAATAGGTAATTCAACCCCCCACATTAGTTAGCCAAACAATTGCCTTCGGTTAAAGAAAAAACATCCTGGTTACCCTTGACCAGTTAGGGGAAGTCAAAGAAATAAATGATTTATTGTCTATGTTGCTATGATGATTAAGTTAATCATTGGAGAAATAAACTTGGTATAATGTGAAATGATTGAAGCTACACTCTCTGGTTGTCTTTGTCTCCAAGGCCATCATAATTATCATCATCAATCCCTTAACCCAAGAGGTCATTGGGGCACCACAGTTGACTTTACAACCAATTCTCTCCATCTTTCCCTGTTGTTCTCTAATGCCCTTTGGGAATCTCCAAATCTCATGCCTATCCACTCCTTAATGTTGTCTTCTCACGTCTTGTTCTGTCTGCCTCTTCTTCTGCACCCTCGATCTGTGCCTTGCAAGATTGTGTTTGCCAGTCCAAATGATCTTGAGACATGACGGGACCACTTAAGTTTGCACTTTTTTTACAGTGGTCAAGAGGTCTTTATAGGGTCTGATGGCTTGTTGGATCCTGTTGTGGACCTCTTTGTTGGTTACAATGTCAATGTGTGAGATGCACAAGATCCTGCGGTAGCATCTCATCTCAAAGGTTTGAATACTTCTTTGTAGATCTGATGTGAGGGTCCATGTTTCACAAGCATATAGAAAGATGGATATGACAATCAAGTGCATCAGCCATATTTTGGAGCCAAGAGCAATGTTGGTATCTTTTCATATTGGTCTCAACCTTGTTATTGCTGCTGTTGTCTGGGCAATCCTGCAATGTAGTTTTGGTTTGGAGCCCTCATCTCTGATAATTGATCCCAAGTACTTGAAGCTTGTGACTCTTCCAAGCTTCTGTCCACTGAACCTTATTGGTGTTATTTGTTATCAGTTTAGTTTTTTCAGCGCTAATCTCCATACCATATGCTGTGAAGGTTGTGTCAAGGAGCTCAACCAAGTCAGCTAGTTCTTTGTCATCTGCTGTTAAGAAATCAATATCATCTTGGAATTGAAGGTTGGTGATTGTTCTTTCTCCATTGCTGACAGTACCCTGGTGGTCATGCAAGGCATCTTCCATGATTTGTTCCAGGAAAATGTTGAAGAATGTAGGTGACAATATACATCACTGTCTGACTCCAACTGTTGTTCAAAACCAATCTCCTTTGCTGCCATTGATGACGACAGCGCTGGTGGCTTTGTCATAGAGGTGCTCAACAACCTATACCAGGTTTGAGCTGATGTTTTATTTCCTCATAGTTGCCCATAAGGCTGCATGCCATACCCTACCAAAGGCCTTTTTGAAATCATTAATGACATATAGATTCTGCTGATACTGAAGGTATTTCTCACAAAGAAGTCTGAGATTGAAGATTTTTCTGTGGTGCTCCTTCCTGTTTGGAAGCCTGCCTGCTCTTCAGCAATAATTTTCTTCGCTTGAGGCTTTAGTCTGTTAAGAATTATCTTCAGCATGACTTTGCTCAGGTGACTGATTAGACTGATGGTTCTGTAGTTCTGGTATAGCTGTAGGTTTCCTTTCTTGGTGAGCATGATGACCAAGGACTGAGTCCATGTGGTGGGCCATTCTCTTGTCTGCCATATCTTATTGCAGATTGTAGTCAGGATTGTGACTATCTCTTCTCCTCCTGCTTGAATGAGCTCAGCTGGTATGTTGTCAATGCTGGCTGGCTTTCCTTTCTTTAGTGACCAAACTGCAATTTCTACTTTCTCACAAAGAATGTGGTAGTCATCAATTTCTTCCATATCCTTATTTATACCTATTTAGCATAATGAACACATGGTAACATGACTCTTTCATTTTTGGGGAGGGGGTATTGGGATTTTCTCATGAACAGGGATATCCATTTCCTTTTAATGTGAGATAATTTTTCTTTTCAAATAATGTTTATAATTAGTTATTTTTGATGCAAATAACATCAGAAACATTTTTTTCAAGCTATTTTGGGTGCATATTTTTTTAAACATTTTACGTCCTCCCCAGAAAATTAAATGGTCATTTTCATAGTCATTTCATGAAGCAGCTGAGAAATGCAAAGTGTATTCCAAAAGTGAGAATCTAATTGCTTAAAACTCGCTATATCTAAATTAATCCTAATTATTTTCTAGGATATTTTATCAATTTAAAAACTGGCTTAAAACACTGAAGATGTAGGCTGAAATTTAATTGTCACATGACTACACTGTGAATGTTGTCTGTATCCAGGCAACCAGAGACAAAATTATTAATTACCTTCTCTTCTGTTGATGTCACAAGGGCATCTCACTTACAATAATGGTTGGAATGTTTTTATACAGATCTACAATACTCAGACTGCTTTCAATACTTTGTGTTTACTAAGTTTACAGGCACTATATTTATTAAGACTGGCATTAAAACAAGCATTCAGCATTTAGAAGTAACTAAATTTTTCCTAAAGTAATTTGTAATCCTTAAAAAATACACTTTATCATGTTGGTGAATTAAAAAAATAAAATAAAATTGGAAACAGACATGTGGTATATAAGAAAATATGGAAATACTATTACTGCCTTTTTAAATTTACATAATTATTTAAATCTAATATGTTGAACTGCATTTGACAAACCTGAACAGAACACGCATAATTGGACAAACCTGGATAAAACACATCATTTGACAAGCCTGCAATTAAAACACATCGTTTGACCTGTTTAACAAACTTAGTCACATATCCTTTAGGTAGTTACACCTGTACTTAATACTAAGCACACATACTACTCTCTCTGTCTCTCTCTCACACACACACACACACACACACACAAGAACAGATAAAGTTCAACAGACCTGGCTGAGCTAACACAGCAGAAACCAAAAATGCATTTTAGAACACTATGCAATACTCTGTATGGGAAAATGATAAATCTCCTCTGTTAGAAAAATTTAGAATTAAACATAATTTCCCCTCAACTGGTGGGCTCATTTATACTCAGATTTTATTCATGTAATAAATAAATGAATTCTGTAAATTGATAATATATTATTTCTGTTTAATATTAGATGATTAAAAAAATGTACCTGTAAATCTTGATTTCGTCTGACATGAAATATAAGAAAAACATGGAATAATTAAACATGACACTTGTCACTTTAAGTATGGCATATGATATTATTTAACTCATTTCATAAACTTAATATCACATAAACACATAAGATCCTCCATGTAATTAATCTAATTGAGATGAACTACAAATTAATTTTACCAATTTGCATATGGTATGCATCATTCCAATTAATTTCAGATGATGTGAAGACAGAAGAAAGAAAGCTGGAAATGGATGGATATGCAGCTAAGGCCTATGGGCTAGTTACTCTTTCTCAAGTACCAAGTATGTATGACCTAACTGAATTATCTATGTATGCATTCTGTTTTTTGGGAGCGGGAGGGGTATAGATAAAGTAAAAAAACAACAAAGTGAATCTGATTGCAGGTCACTGAGAAAACTGGGCTGCTCTGAAGATGCGTTAACAGTGTTGTATGAAAGGATTTGAGCTCATTTATTAATGGTAGTTTTATTGTCATAATTCCAGTTTTAACTGACATCAAATTAGTTATTTGCAGTAGTAACACCATCATTAGAATGTACAATACTTTTATCCCTATACGAACATATTTTGGAGAAAAAACGAACTGTTGAAACATAGCCATAAAAATATATTTTTTTATGATGCTATATTATGGAGAGAATAATGCCATCATAGTGTGAATGTTTTCAATAGACTGTCATGGATTTTTATTGCTGCAGATTTTGAAGTTGCATTCAAAAATGGGTTAGAACCTCGACTCTTCTTGTGACAGTAGATCCAAAAAAAAGCAAAATTAATTTCTTCAAAGATTTTTTAAATTTATTGTTGCCCATTATTAGATAACCTAACATTAAGATAATCACTTAAAATGCTTCCCAGTTTTTGTCCCAAATTCAGTATTCTTCATGATTAAAATTAGCTGACCATTCAAGATTAGCAGATTTTTCTACTTGGAACACCTTGCATTCTTCTGCTATAACCAAAATGCAATACATAAGATACATATGAAACACTTCACACATGAAATGCATATGTAGTATTTAATTCATGAGTGACATATGTGACTCATGCATTTCAGGTATGCAAATTACAACAAATAAAATAGAATGATTTGTCAAAAACGATCAAATAAGGTATCTTGTCCTTGCAAACTGAGGTAACCAGTCTATATTTAGTGGTGCCAATCTATATGGCAAAGTGGGAATAAAACCTTGTTACCTATGGGAGAAGAAATTAGTTCATGTAATCTCATCTGAAGTGCTGTTCTGTTTATAGAAAGAAAACAAGGTGCTACAAATGGGGCTTATAATTGGAGAAAACTTTCTTAAATGAGAAGGATGTGTTTGACTTGTTACAAGAGACTTGTGTTTAACATGGAGGATGGACTTGGTATCAGGCCTGGGCTTATCTTGGGAGACAGATGGTGTATAATATGGCTTATCTTGGGAGACAGATGGTGTATAATATGACTTATCTTGGGAGACAGATGGTGTATAATATGGCACTGATGGGAGACTTCTGGAATATAACATGGAGGATAGGCTTGTTATCAAGTGTGGGCTCCTCATGGGGGACTCCTGGAATATAGCAAAGAAGATAGGCTTGTTATCAAAAGTGTGGTTCTTTTATGGGAGACTTGTATATAATGTGGATTGTGGGCTTATTATCAAGAATGAACTTATCATAGGACTAATGCAGACAATGAAAGATTGGCTTATTGTCAAGCATGGAGTATTGTGTATAAGGTGGCATAAAGGCTTATTATTAGGTATGGATTTATCATCGGAGACATGTGGTGTATAATGTGGCCAAAATACTTTTATCAGGCATGCATTTATCATGGGAGACTTATGGTGTATAATGTGGCAAACATACTTATTATGCATTAATTTATCATGGGAGACATGTGGTGTATAATGTGGCCAAAATACTTTTATCAGGCATAGATTTATCATGGGAGACTTATGGTGTATAATGTGGCAAACATACTTTTTATTATGCATGGATTTATCATGGGAGCCTTATGGTGTATAATGTGGCAAACATACTTTTTATTATGCATGGATTTATCATGGGAGACATGTGGTGTATAATGTGGCAAAATTACTTTTATCAGGCATGCATTTATCATGGGAGACTTATGGTGTATAATGTGGTGGATGGTCATAATAATAAGCAATTAACATATCATGATGACTTGTAGCAGGGAGATAAAGTTTAAGCTTTCATAAGATTCAGATTCTTTCAAAGTTATGTCAGCAGTTCTAACTGTGGAAAAAGTTCAAGTAAATAATTTACTTTAATAATTCACTCACATTTTATGTTTGTTTCAAGCTATAGACAAACCATTGTTGGTAAGGATACTTGCAGCTGTATAAAGCCATCAGTCATAAACTGATATGTTTGGAGGCTGGTCTAGCAGATGATCCAATATAAATCTAAAAGAAAGTCACATAAAGTCAAGGTGAACATTTCAAACTGAATGACATCTTAAAAGTGGGTTACTGTGACCTACATTCTACTACAGTGGATATCTTGTGACCTCCACTAACAACACTAGTGTCACTATTTCCATTCATGTTTATTTAATAATTAAATTTTTCTTTCATCATTATGATTCACAGCAATGATTGGCCTGGCTCTTTTGAATATTTTGGGATGACACTTATATTGACCCAATTTATTTTGTTAAGCCACACCCACCTAAACTGCTGTCCTGTATATGTGTTCAATGAATGAGCATAGGATAACACAAATTCAGACTTCTTACAGAAGATTTTAATCATGAATCTAGTACTGGACTTTATTTTCAAATGAAATATCTTTCGCTAAAGCTACAAGTAAAATACACTTTAAGAGAATAAATGAACATTGTCTGCCTACATACCTTGACGTGAAGACATGAGAGTACCAAATGAAATTTAATTATAAGCATTGACTGCTTATTTCTTTTAAGTTCAAAGAAGTATGAATAGAAAAGTGATGTGCAAACTTTGGTATCATTCTGCTGTGTCTCATTACCAGTTACCATCATGCATGTATGGTGTCTCATTACCACTTACCATCATGTATGTATGGTGTATTATTATCCCTCACCATCATGCATGTCTGGTGTCTCATTACCATCATGTATGTTTGGTGTTTGGTGTCTCATTGCCATCATGCATATATGGTGTCTCATTACGACTTACCATCATGTATGTCTGGTGTCTAATTATCACTCACCATAATGTATGTCTGGTGTCTTATTATCCCTCACCATCATGCATGTTTGGTGTCTCATTACCATCATGTGTGTCTGGTGTCTTATTATCCCTCACCATCATGCATGTTTGGTGTCTCATTACCATCATGTATGTCTGGTGTCTTATTATCCCTCACCATCATGCATGTCTGGTGTCTAATTACCATCATGCATGTCTGGTGTTGCACTATCATCATGCATGTCTGGTGCATCATTTCCACATACCATCATGTATGTCTATTGTCTCATTACCACTTACCATCATGTATGTACAGTGTCTTATTTCCACATACCATCATGTATGTTTATTTTCTCATTACCACATACTGTCATGCATGTATAGTGTCTAATTACTGCTTAC
Source organism: Sinohyriopsis cumingii (assembly GCA_028554795.2). NCBI lineage: Eukaryota > Metazoa > Mollusca > Bivalvia > Unionida > Unionidae > Sinohyriopsis > Sinohyriopsis cumingii. Next base: position 102,523,716 of record CM068835.1, on the reverse strand, counting down.
CATCAAATATGTCTGGTGTCTCATTACCATCATGTATGTCTGATATCTCATTACCATCGTGCATGTTTGGTGCATCATTACCACATACCATCATGTATGTCTATTGTTTCATTACCACTTACTATCATGTATGTGTGGTGTCTCATTACTACACACCATCATGCTTGTCTGATACCTTATTAACACTAACTGTTATGTATATATAGTGTCTCATTACCACTCACCATCATGTATATCTAGAGTCTTATTACCATTTACCATCATGTATGTAGTGTCTCATTACCACTTGCCATCATGTATGTATAGTGTCTCATTACCATTTACCATCATGTATGTAGTGTCCCATTACCATTTACCATCATGTATGTATAGTGTCTCATTACCATTTACCATCATGTATATATAGTGTCTCATTACCACTTACCATCATGTATGTATAGTGTCTCATTACCATTTACCATCATGTATGTATAGTGTCTCATTACCATTTACCATCATGTATGTATAGTGTCTCATTACCATTTACCATCATGTATATATAATGTCTCATTACCACTTACCATCATGTATGTCTGGTCTCATTACTACTTGCCATCATGTATATACAGTGTTTCTCTACCACTTACTATCATGCATGTCTGGTGTCTCATTAGCAATTACCATCCTTAAATATATTCAGGTTTGCTCAAATCTATATAGGGACCAGACATTTGCATTGCTTTAAATAATAAATAATATGATGAATATGACACTACAGGTTTTAGTATCTCCCACATCCCCCACCACATACCCTCCCCCCCAAAAAAATGTTAGTATCCTTGGCTAAGTTTCATGCTTGATTAACAGACCCAGTTAATATCTCAAATGTAGGTGCATGTACTTTGTAGGAATCTTCTGTGATTACACTCTGATTCTTCAAATTTAGGCAGGAGGAATCAAAAGCTGGTTGTTCAGTTTGGGACTTCAATTTATTGGTTAATGCATTTATTTAAATTATGATTAACCCTAAAATAATTAATAGTAAAATCTGTGAGTACCACATTTTACATGATATGTGCAAATGCCCTTATAAGCATTCACCTGCTTATTTGCCCCAAACTTGCTAAGTTCAGTTTTGATCACATGCAAAATTGATAACAGATCAACATTGATAACACTATAGAAAGGGAGGTAACTGCCAGAACCAGCATAAAAATCATCATGATTTGCAATGGAACTTACCATGATGTATGTCTGGTATCATTACCACTTACTATGAAAATGTTTCTGGTGTCTCATTGAAGTAGTGTTCCAGAAGCAGTGCTATATGGTAAAACAAACTGTTGAATCAGGACCCTTGAGACTAAAGATAAAGCTGATATATAGTGAGTTAGATGCAGGTCTTGCAAGGAGGTCAGTTATGGTATGTATGCTATGGAACAAACATGTCTTTGCCTCTCACTACAAAACTTTAACATTACAATTACCACTTACTTTCATGCATGTCTGGTGTCTCATTACCACTTACTATTGTGTATGTCTGGTGTCACATTACCATTTACCATGATGCATGACTTGTGTCTTATTACCACTTACCATCATGTATGTCTGGTATTGCATCACCATTTACCATCATGTATGTCTGGTGTCTCATTATCACTTACCATCATGTGTGTCTGGTATTGCATTACCACTTGTCATCATGTATATCTGGTATTGCATTACCACTTACCATCATGTATGATTGGTGCCTCATTACCACTTACTGTCATGTGTGCCAGTTTTTGCATTACCACTTACCATCATGTATATCTGGTATTGCATTACCACTTACCGTCATGTATATCTGGTGTTGCATTACCACTTACCATCATGTATATCTGGTATTGCATTACCATTTACCATCATGTATGACTGATGTCTCATTACCACTTACTATAATGTGTGCCAGTTTTTTGCATTACCACTTACCATCATGTATATCTGGTATTGAATTACCACTTACCATCATGTATGATTGGTGCCTCATTACCACTTACTTTCATGTATGTCTGGTATTGCATTACCACTTACCGTCATGTATGTCTGATATTACATTACCACTTACCATCATGTATGTCTGGTAATGCATCACTATTTACCATCCTGTATGTCTGGTAATGCATCACTATTTACCATCATGTATGTATGGTGCCTCATTACCACTTACTATCATGTATGTCTGGTATTGCATTACCATTTACCATCATGCATATATGGTATTGCATTACCACTTACTGTCATGTATGTCTGGTATTGCATTACCATTTACCATCATGTATGTCTGGTATTGCATTACCACTTACCATCATATATGTATGATGTCTTGTTATTACTTACTATTATCTATGACTGATGCCTGATTACTGCTTGACTTTGCAACTTAAATCAATGTCAGAATCATATCTTACATGTGGCTTATTCATCACGTTCATATTACAGAATGAGAGAGTGCTATGTCTTACATGAGAGCTTCCAAGATTTAAATGGAGTAACTCTTTTAACAGGACATAAATATGATTGTGTCATTATTTATGACATTGTAAGTGTGCATTTGTTATAATATAATTAACTGATGAAATTTATAAAAAGTATTATTTCATAAATGCACATTGCAGGCATTATTACATACAGTTTATTGCAGATGATGTTCACATAGTCAGAAAAGTGTCTGGAGCTGATAACAAAATGTCTAGAAATTCAATGTTTGATCTTAGTACTGAAATTTTCAACCTCTTAATTATGATATAATTGACATTATATTTGGTACATTTCAGTTCCCCTCTCTAGAGTAATGATCAGTGTCACAGTCAAGGGGTTCATTTGTAGTGTGGAGTCCACATTGTTGTACATCAACAGTGAAACCAGTCCAGTGGAGGCTATATTTCTTTTTCCTTTTCGAGAGTATTCCTGCACTGTCTACAAATTTCAAGCAGACGTTGATGGGAGAAAAATTGCAGCCCAGTGTGTTGACAAAGATGAGGTATCTTGACTATTGCCATAGCAGAGATAGCCCTGTCTATGCATACTATTACCATAGCAGAGACAGCCCTGTCTATGATTAACTTTGCAATAGCAGAGACAGCTCTGTCTATGCATAACATTGCCATAGAAGAGACAGCCCTGTCTATGCATAATATTGCCATAGCAGAGACAGTGGTGTCTATGCATAATGTCATAGCAGAGACAGCTCTGTCTATGCATAACATTGCCATAGCAGAGACAGCAGTGTCTATGCATAATATTGCCATAGCAGAGACAGTGGTGTCTATGCATAATGTTGCCATAGCAGAGACATCCCTGTCTATGTTTAACATAGCATATAATTTATAAAGTTGCTATTATCTGAAGAATTCCCATATATAAAATTTTCAGTTTAGTAATATCTATCTATTGATCATATTCAAGGAACCAAACAGTTTTTCCTGTTTGGATAAATGTTGTATGCCGTATTTCTTCAATAATATCCCATCCTTCATTTCTACCATGTTCTGGTAAATACTTGTGAAGGCTATTTCTGTTGGAGAATAAGTTAACCCCAAGTTTTTGACCATTTTATCAGAGACTGGTCCTCTGATCTTAGGATAAAATGTTGTGTACTGTGATTACATAATACAACCATACACTAGTACAAAACTAGTACTAACATTGACTATACACTAGTACCAAACCAGTGCTAATGGTAATTACACTAGTATGGTACAAAAATAGAACTAACAGTAACTATACACTAGTACCAAACTAGTACTAACAGTGACTATACACTAGTACCAAATTAATACTAATGGTAACTGCACACTAGTACAGTACAAAACTAATATTAACAGTAACTATACACTAGTACATAACTAGTATTAATGATAACTATAAACTAGTAATGAACTAGTACTAACAGTCACTATACACTATTATCAAACTAGTACTGGCAATTACACTAGTACAAAACTAGTACTAATGGTAAGTAGTACTTAACTAGTAGTAACAGTGATAAGACACCAGCACAAAACAACACTTGCGTAATCGTCACACCTAACTTTTATCTTAGACATTGATATCAGTTGCCTTCAGTTTTTCTGCAAATACAAAGCAGTTTGTAATTACGTGGTAATTTACAATCATAATCATCTGAAAAAATACTGAATTCTGCCATATCTCTGTTGCAAATGAATATATTTTAAATGTTGAATGTGTTATTATGGATTTGCCATAATTGTTGTCTGGTGTTTCCCAAATCTTCACCTATGTTACTTCTTTGTGTATGCTTTTTCATGTATTTGTCTTTAGGAATCAATGCATAATATTCTTGGTGTGTTTTGTTTAGGCAAATGCAGTACATCTTGACTTGGGATTTATGGATTTGCCACATTTTTTTGGTCTAATATTCTGCAAAACATGATTCATGTGTTCTTCTTTAGGATGCTGTTTCATTTATTATAGTTAAGTGAAAATCACAGAATCCCCTTGATGCTTATCAATTACACAAATCCATTTAAATCAATTAGAAAATTTGTACAGACTGATTCCGTGTCCAGTATCATTTGTCATTTGTTTGTATTTTGGTACTTTATGGCACAACAACACAAGTGTTTAGTGTCAGGGTGGAGTATGGATCTACTTTCATGTCATGCTCAGTACTCAGCCAAGGCTCCACGCAAAGCTGTAGAAGCAAAGGATCCAGCTTCCAACCCGACTTCAGCATTGAATCCCAGTTCCGTGCTACTACCAAGAGCAGCCCCCGACATGCCAATGTCCTCTGACTTTTAAGCCATTGGACCAGCCCTTAGAGTTTTACAACTTAACGTTAAGGGTCTCTCAGCAGCAAAAGGAACCATCAGTGCCAAGGCAATTGAAGTAATGTGGTTTACAAAATGACACATATCACAGTAACTGAGCCAGGCTGGTCCCATGGTAGGATTCAAAACTCACACCCATTCTGTCACATGTCTGGCATGCTAACCAGCAAGTCACCAAAACTCCCCTTATTTGTTAATGATTGCATCAGTAATGATACATATGAATGATATGGGAGTGTTGTGTTTGTTATGTTTTCCATATTCAGAATAAGGTAATCGATGCTATGAAACTACAGTCACACTAGTTGATAAAAATATCAACACCGAGTTTCTGTGTGTCATTACTGTGTAGACCATGGTAACTGGTCAAAAACTGCTGCTCTGGTGGCCAAGTGGTTAGAGCATCCACCTCGGATGTGAGAGGTCATGGGTTCGATCCCTGGCCGAGTGATACCAGACTTACAAAAATGGTACAAACAGCTTCCTCGCTTGGGGCTCAGCAATAAGAGGTTAGTGTTAGGACTGGTCGGCCTGGTGTCAGGATAACGTGACTGGGTGGGACATGATGCTACATGTCTGCGGCATGATGCCCCAGTGCTAGACATCACCATGTACAGCCACACTGCAGACATCGTAGCGATATGACTGAAAAATTGTTAAAGCTACGTTACAAATCCAAGTCACACACACACACACACTCACACACACAAAAACTGTTAATCTGTTTAAAGAAATGAAACTGATTTTGTACAGCAGTAAAAGCAAGCAGAACTAGTCTATTGCTAATGCTAGCTGTACAATGTGTGAATACATGCTAGCTTCTTGAGTACTTGATAATACCTTTATTGGAACAGTTTAAGTGTTCACATAGGCAATGGTCATGGAATACAGTCAATAAAGTAGATTATATATATCTGACTGAGTTATGGCCCCTGTTTGACTAGCCATTGTTTTTGCCTCTTGTATTTTATTTTTGCTCAATAACTTTGAAGGACTTCACAGATTTAAACCAATTATTGTAAGAATCATAATAATAAGACTATTTAGAATTATTTATACATATATTTCACTTTTTCATACAAGATTTGGGTTATGGCCCTTGTTGGAAATAGACCTTGTCCTTGCACAATGAATTTGGTTTACTTTTAATTTCAATGGATTTTATCAAGAGAAATCATACTTACTAATCAAGAAGTGCCAGTGATGTCTCCACCATCATTTCTGTTAAAATTTTGAATTGATTATATCTCTTATGGTACTTTAAAGATTTAAATTTTGAAAGAGTTATATCTCCATTGATACTTTTATTTTAAATTTTACATAGGAACAGTTAAATTTGATTTTAGTTATTTTGTGCTGTATTTTTATTGAGCTTGTATCAATTAAATTTCAAATGATTCTTTTGTTTGCAAATTTTAGTTGAAAGAGAGTGCTGAAGACAAGACAAACCCCTTCTTTCTACCAGGGAATGGACAGGAAAAGGATGTGTTCAGATGCAGACTGGGACAACTTCCTCCTCAGTCACAAATTAGACTGGTTCTTATTTATTCTCAGGAACTTGCCTGTGATAAAGATGGAGAGCTTACATTTACAATGCCTTCAATTCTCAATCCCAGATACTCTTCAGAGTATAAATGTAAGTGACATATATTAGCCATGATGATAGAAAACATCCCTATAGGCATATGATTGACATTTTGATTTTGTGTAAAGCACTCACAAATTATAAGTTTCTTCATTATAACATGGATCGCTCCAGTGGCTTAAGGACACACGGTACTAATTATACGGAAGAACTGTGAACCAGTCTAGAAATGGGTGAAGAAATGATAGAGTATTTACAGGTTTGGTGGTCCATAATTGGTTAATAATGAAAATTAAAATTTTAGGAAAAATATCTTTTGAGAGCTTATCCTATATGTAATGTAAAAAAAATATTGACAAATTTCTACTGATGCAACTTTAGCATTTTTACAGGCTTGACTCAGGAGTACTCAATACTGAAAGTAGCACCTGATTCATTTGGTGCAGAATCAATAACACGTGTTTCATGCACATGTATGTAAACAAATTGCCGCGGGTCATATGGTGTTCTCCACACATAAGCTTGCACCAAGGTTAGATGTGCACGAAAAATTATAGGTGTCATTATCAGCACCCATAAATTTTAAGTTATTGAATTTTGAAAATGATAGTGTTTCCATATGTTTACCATTGGAGTGGAATTAGTACCGTGAGTCCTTAAGTAGCTAGAGTGTGCACCTCTGATGCAGGAGGTCGCAGGTTCCAACACCAGCCAAATCATATCAGAGACTTATAAAAATGATACTAGCAGCAGCCTAGCTTGGCGCTGAGCATTAAGAGGTTAGTGTTAGGAGTGGTCGGCCTGGTGTAGGGATAATGTGGCTGGGTGGGACATGATGCTACATGACTGTGGCATGATGTCCCAATGCTAGACATCACTATAAACTGCCACACTACAGACATCATAGTGATATGACTGAATGTATTTAAAAGCTACATTAAAAATCCAAATCACATAGGGGGAGTATGGTCATGGATCCAGTTTCATTATGGAGCAGTGAAATAAAATGTATAAAGTATTTTTTTATAAGCTGATATTGCTATAATTAGGTTGAACAATCAACGGCTCCCTCTAATAGTGTTGTAATGAGGGAGTACTGAATGATCTACTTCATAATAAGAAAGTCTCAATATCAGGCAGTATAATCTATGGCTCCAATTGACAGCATTATATTGAGGTAATACTGTATACTGTACTTTATTATTAAGTAGTCTTGCAATAATGCAATATACTCTATGATTACCATGGACAGCATTATAATGAGGTAGTACTGTATAAAATACTTTAGTATTAAGTAGTCTTGCAATAATGCAATATACTCTATGATTACCATGGACAGGATTATAATGAGGTAATACTGTATAATGTACTTTATTATTAAGTAGTCTTACAATAGTGCAATATACTCTATGGTTACCATTGGTAACATTATAATGAGGGAGTACTTTATAATGCACTTCATGACAAGGTGGAGTATTTCAAAAAGGGTAAAATCTTTTCTTAAAATAAAATGCAATTTGTTTCACACAAATGTGAATTTTATTTGAGTAACAATGGTATTATTGGTATTATTAAAATTCTTTTATATTAAGTTAATTGTCTTCAAGTTAGAATTTTTCATGTTGTAACATCATATCCATGACTTTTAACTAGGACCAAGAGCCATATTTAATTACTAGTAACTAAATGTTCATATCCAAAGGATGGTCTTAAATATTTGATATGTTCCTGTCCAAAGGACTGTGTTTTATATACGTGTTCAAAGGACCATGTTTAATATATATGTCCAAAGGACTGAGTTTTATATATATGTCCAAAGGGCTGTTATATATAAATATATATATATATATATATATATATATATATATATATATATATATATATATATATATATATACACACACACACATATATATATATATCCAAAGGCCTCTGTTTTATATGTGTTCAGAGGTATGTTACTCTAAAAAAGAACTGTCAAAGGATTGTGATATTCTGTTCATGTCAGAAAGGATACTGTTATATATGTTCCTGTCCAAAGGACTGTCACATATGTCCAAGTTTCAAAGGAGTGTTATATATGTACTCATCCAAAAGAACTGTATTGTTTCTGTCCAAAATAACTGTTGTTCATGTTCCTGTCAAAAAGGATAGTGTTATATGTTCCTGTCCAATAGGACTTATACATGTTCCTGTCCAATAGGACTTGTATATGTTCCTGTCCAAAAGGACTGTTATAGATGTTCCTGCCTAATATGACATATACGTTCCTGTCCAATAGGACTGTTATAGATGGTCCTGTCCAAAAGGACTGTTGAAGATCGTCTTGTCCAATAGGACTGTTATATATGTTCCTGTCCAATAGGACTGTTATATATGTTCCTGTCCAATAGGACTGTTATAGATGTTCCTGTCCAATAGGACTTATATATGTTTCTGACCGATAGAACTGTTATAGATGTTTCTGTTCAATGGTCTGAGTTATATATGTTCCTGTTCAAAGGACAGTGTTATATATGAAGTTTACTGTAAAGTTATGACCACTGAAGAGAGACCACTGGACTTGAGAAACCACATTTTAAATTACAGAAGTGCGTTTTTCTTTCATTGTATAGGCCTTCAATGAAATGTTAAATTTGATAGAAATTTTTTGTTTCTTTATATAGTTCATACAGTGCCCTGTATCATAGGCCTATCAAGTTTCACCTGTACCTACACAAATAAATCATCCCCCAAACCTGTACTGATATCGATGGATAGTTATGGTGCCACTCATCAGTAAAAGCTTGGGTCTGATTTAATTAATTCAGACTAACTTGAATAAAGAATCAGATTAAGAAATGACAGCTACTATTTATAATGTTACATAAAGAAATGAGACAACCAAAATATAAAGTGTTGCATAGGAAAGGGTAACTAAAATGTATAATATTACATAAAGAAGGGCATGTAAAATATAACATGTTGCATAAAATGTTAGGCTGCTTTCAGGCAGAGAACAGGGTAATTAACAGTTCATCATATCAATCTGCTCTCAGGCAGGCTGTAAATGAGGGGAATTAACACTTCCATAATGTCAGTCTGATTTCAAGTAGTTAGTGAACAGGGGAATGAACAACCTTGTCAGGTCAGTCTCCTTTCAAGCAGTCAGTGAACAGGGGAATGAACATTAAATTTCTCCATCTAGAGATAAAGTTCTAATGTCACTTAAATCACACTTTTTGATATATATTAATGTGAATATTTTTCATCTCACTGCTGTATTGTGCTTTAGATTGCTCACACACTACAAAGCTCTCAGAACACTGTTGTCTTTCCTATAACATGGGTATGAAGAATACTCACACACTACAAAGCTGTCAGGACACTGTTGTCTTTCCTATAACATGGGTATATAGTGTGCTTACACACTGCAAAGCCCTCAGGACACTGTTGTCTTTCCTTTAACATGGGTATATAGTGTGCTCACACACTACAAAGCCCTCAGGACACTGTTGTCTTTCCTATAACATGGGTATACAGATTGCTCACACATTACAAAGCCCTCAGGACACTGTGTCTTTCCTATAACATGTGTATATAGCTCACACACTGCAAAGCTCTCAGGACACTGTTGTCATGCCTATAACATGGGTATATAGTGTGCTCATACACTACAAAGTCCTTAGGACACTTGTCTTTCTTATAACATGGGTATATAGTGTGCTCACACACCACAAAGCCCTTGAGACACTGTTGTCTTTCCTATAACATGGGTATGTAGATTGCTCACACATTACAAAGCTCTCAGGACACTTGTCTTTTGCTGTAACATGGGTATATAGAGTGTTAGTTATGGTTTTTGGGCTGTTTACATTTTCCACCAATATAGATAAAATTAAATCCAGTTCTACCATAGGCACAAAATGACATGTGTTTAGCTTAGAGTCTGTGGAAAGAATTAGTTTGGTAAGGATACATGTGTAAAATATGCATGTTATGTATTAATTCACAGTATCAAAATGATTTATTTCCCCAGGACTACTATGTTCATTCAACTTAATGATATGCATAATACACTATTAAGTCCTAATTACATAGACACAGATCTGCTGTCATAAAATATGCATGTAGATCAAAGTCTACTCTGTTCATTCAACTTATTGGTATATATAAAATATCCTCAAGTCCTAATACCATGGACCCTTGTAGATCTAAGTCCACTCTATTCATTACTGATATACATTAAGCATACTTAAGTCCTAATACCATGGACCCTGTAGATCTAAATCCACTCTATTCATTACTGATATACATTAAGCATACTTAAGTCCTAATACCATGGAGCCTTGTAGATCTAAGTCCACTCTACTCATTACTGATATACATAAAGCATACTTTGGTCCTAATACCATGGACCCTTGTAGATCTAAGTCCACTCTATTCATTACTGATATACATAAAGCATACTTAAGTCCTAATACCATGGAACCTTGTAGATCTAAGTCCACTCTACTCATTACTGATATACATAAAGCATACTTTGGTCCTAATACCATGGATCCTTGTAGATCTAAGTCCACTCTATTCATTACTGATATACATAAAGCATACTTAAGTCCTAATACCATGGACCCTTGTAGATCTAAGTCCACTCTATTCATTACTGATATACATAAAGCATACTTAAGTCCTAATACCATGGAACCTTGTAGATCTAAGTCCACTCTACTCATTACTGATATACATAAAGCATACTTTGGTCCTAATACCATGGATCCTTGTAGATCTAAGTCCACTCTATTCATTACTGATATACATAAAGCATGCTTAGGTCCTAATACCATGGACCCTTGTAGATCTAAGTCCACTCATTATTGATATACATAAAGTATATTTAGGTCCTAATATCAGAGACTTGGCTCTGTGGTCACAAAGTACACTTGTATATCAGGGTCTGCTCTCTTCATTCATTTTATTGGTGTACATAACACACACTCAAGTTTTAATTTCATAGACCCAGATCTGCTATCACAATATGTACTTCTAGTTCAGTGTCTACTCTTTTCATTCAACTTTCTGTTTAAATATTTTACTATGGGTAAAAATAAAATTTGTGGGGTACCAGTTTTCATGGAATTCATTGTTGCTGTAAATATTGTTTTATAAATGCAATGAACAATGATCCTTGTGTGAGAATAATAGGACCAGTTTGCAAATAGACAAATTGATTGAAAAAATGTCATGTCTGAAAGTCTTTGAGAATCGGGGTTGATTTTAGAACTGAACATTTAGGTAAAAATATCCCCCCCCCCTTATCAAGAGAAAGGGAAAAAGTTTTAGGAGGGATTTTATACTAAAATACAATAATAAAACAGTGATGGATGAGTTTTGGATGATGTCATGAAATGAAAGCTTGTTACATTTATTTCCAGTGTTACGTGACTCTGCAATGCTGAAGGATGGCCATTTTGTTGCAACTAATACAATAGCATATGAAATCGATTTTATGTTACTCATAAATGGGAACGTCAGAATAAAGAATGTTGATTCTCCCAAGGAGAAAATCCATGTGGAATACACATCAGAGAAAAAAGTTGCTTTGGTGAGTTTTTAAAATACACCATTAGTTATTTTGACAGAACTTTTTGTATATGAAAGAGATGGAAGCTTGTTCTGCTATTATTGGTTTTGTATTATGCATGATCCTTGTCTGTTAAGAGCTTTATGATATTACAGCAATCTATATGAACACTGAAGACCCTGATTGTGTTCTTAATCACATCAGTGGTATTAAGCTTTTTTGCTGGTACATATGTGTAAAATGATGTTGGCATCTTCTTTGAGTTAGATCACTGCAGTTACATCAAGTCTTAGCAATGAAAAATTTAATAATCAACCAAATTACCTCAGTAGTTATTAAACCTGTTTGCTCAAAAATAATTATAGTATCTCAAGATAGCATGTTCTTTGTTATTGAAAATATTCCTTTTCAAGGCAAATGTTCTTTTTTAATTTTTTATTAAGCTGTTCTCTTTCAAAGCTATTAACGCTTTGATTTAATTATCAATTTGCTGTCTCTGCTATGAAATGTAGGCAGGATAAAGTGATCACTTTTCTGACAGTCTTGTTAAATACATTAGCTAAATCATTTACATCTTTAATATTAAGTAATTCATAAAATGTGATGTTTGTATTCATCTTCGAGGATACTACTTACCATGGCCAAAACTAGGTCACAGTTACCTATTGTTCATGCTCCAGCAGTTATGTTGTACTTGCAGTCATGAAATTTAATTTGTGGATTTATATTAGAGGTATTAACAACATGATTGATCGATTGATTGATTGGTTGATTTTTAACGGCGCATCAGCACTGTAAGGCTATTTAGCGCCAAAGTGTTATTTGAATAATCTTTTAAAACTTATAAAAGGTCCTATATCGACCAGCGATATAAAAGATCAAATGGTTGAAATTAAAAATGGTAGGATGGTAACGGTGCATTAACAACATGAATGACCTACTATTAAGGACACAGTGACCTCCTGTATTTTTGCTTGCAGGACTATGAAAGATTTTGGATTATGCTGCAGCAAAGCAGGCAAGAAATTGCATTTTATGGAATTCATGTTTGCAATACTCTTTCATAATAACCAACTTGGGATTCAGACTCAACTAATACATCATCATCCTTTTGTTTTATCAGTTCCAACAGCTAGAATAGGGTCCCCAGGTGGCCGATTTGTCTAAAGTGTATGTCTTCACAAATCACTGCCATGTCATCATTGTCTAGGTTTGTCATGGGCTCAGTCAATGTGGGTATGTGAGAAAGCTTGCCGGTAACTTCATGTGGGTCAGTAGTTCTTACTGGGACTTGCTGGGTTCTTCCTCCACTAGTTATACTGGCTGCCATGTATTGACTATCTTGGTCTGAGAATCGACATTAAACCCAAAACAATAACAGCAAGAACAACAACTCAACACGTCCAGAAACCAGTAAATTCAGAAAGTACCAGATGAAAGTGTTTCCCATTGTTACATTGACATTCCAGTAATACAGTATAACATGTGAAAACCTGAGCTCTAAAATTTAAATGATCAAAAATTATTTTGAATAAATAGGTTTGCTATTCCTGTATTAATTTAGACCTATTACAGCACTCCTCATTAGTGCCATAGAGTATACTTCATCACAGTAAGGATGCTTAATAATAAAATACATTATACACAAAGTCAAATGGGACCCATGGTCATATATGCTTGTACCAGGAATGTTGTTATAATGAATGGTCTTATGAAATGAACCATGTTATAATGAAGGGCCATATAACAGGAACCATGTTATAATGAAGGATCTTATTAACAGGAACCATGTTATAATAAAGGGCTTTGGGGTCGTCCATTAATTATGTCAACAAAATGGGGGGAGGGGGTTTGAAGAAGTTTGACAATTGTTGACATGGGGGAGGGGGGAGTTCAAGATAAATTGATGTCAACAATGCTATTTTTTACAATAAATTTAATAAATAAAAAAATAGGAAATTAGTCGGTGTGTTGGTATGGCACATACTCACTCACCCGTCAACAGCCCACCAGTTTAATCCTAAACCGGTTGATCTCTTGCCAAGGAAGTCATAGTCTTGTATCATCATATTTTGTTTTTATTCAATGTAGATTGTAGATTGTAGACAGATTTTTAAGGGAAGCTGTTACTAAATTCAAAGACTGCACTGAGCCATAGACATCTAAATAGTATAGCTATCCATGGACTTCTATTAAATAGCATCTATGTTATATGTATAGATGCTATATATTATTGAAGTCCATGAGCTATCCCTCCAAGGATGGATAACTGAGCCTAGGAAACTTGAAACCTTGACTATTATACAGTCATCTTTAACATAATACATAAAATAAATTATGTAGCTTGCACAAGCATACAACTTTTACAACCAGATGCAGTAACCTTAATGCCTTACAAATATTGTACACTTTGATATTGGGGGGGTCACTGAAAATTTGACAGTTGTTGACAAGGGGGGGGGGTAAAATATTTCCTAAAATTTGTTGACATAATTAATGGACGTCCCTTTTGTAACAGAAACTATGTTGTAATGAAGGACCTTGTAACTGGAACCATGTTATAATAAAGGGTCTTGTAACAGGAACTGTATTATCATGAAGGGCCTTGTAACAGGAACTGTGTTGTAATGAAGGGCCTTATAACAGGAACAGTATTATAATGAAGGGCTGTGTAAAAGGGACTGTGTTATAACAAAGGGTCTTATAACAGAAACAGTGTTATAATGAAGGGTCTTATAAAAGGGACAGTGTGGTAATGAAAAGGCTTATATAACAAAAACAATGTTATAAGGAAGGGATGCATACCAGGAACCATGTTGTAATGAAGGGTCTTATAACAGGAACAGTATTATAATGAAGGGCCTTGTAGAAGGGACAGTGTTATAATGAAAAGGATTATATAACAGGAGCCATGTTAAAATGAAAGGCCCTGTAACAGGAGCTGTGTTATAATGAAATACCTTGTAAAACAGGAACTGTGTTGTAATGAAAGGCAACAGGTACCATGTTATAATGAATGGCCTTGTAACAGGAACTGTGTTATAATCAAAGGCCTTATAACATGAGCTGTGTTACAATGAAAGGCCTTATAGTGAAAAACTGTTATAATACAATGACAGATGTAAGTTAGTGCTGTTTCATCACAGCTGGATACTTATTAGAAATAAATAATACATTATATGATTTTTTGCTTCTGTCATTTTAGGTTAGCCTTGCAGAAGACTATACGTTTAACTTTGATCATGACATCAGTGTGGTTATACAGTATGAAGACATATATCTCCCCCATGCCATTCTTGAAAGAGGATCTCCAAATGAAAGTAGGTGTAGTTTATTCTTTCATAAAAGATATATTAAATGTTAAAACTGTCTTGAAAAATCAGGGCTTGAATTCAACACTTGCATAATTGGAAAATATTTTATATGACGCAAGTTGAGATTGAAAGAAATTGCATCTTTACTAGAAACAAATGGACAAGCAAGGCTCACATCATTTTCAGGTGTTCACTTACTTTATTGATTTGAAAGATTCAATAATTATTTGCTCTAGAATTATGAGAGATTTATTCAGTTCACATGTCATGAAATAATTTCATGATTTTAAGCACATATGCTGTATTAAAGCTTACAATGATTAACATACTAGTGTGACAAGTGTGTTGATCGAACTTAAAGCATCAAAATCTAAGCACCTGTGTGACTATGAAATGTAACTTTACTAGCCTGAACTGGCAAATGAAAAAAAAATCCATATACAGTATATCAAGACTTTTATTAAATATCAGTTCTTCAATTCAACCACATTTTGGAATTCTCTGATGATTAGATTGAATGAAAACAAAATGAAGGCTATTTCATCATTGTTTGCAAAATTTGGAAATATCACCAAGCTGTTAATGCATTGTATTAGAGTTGTTAATGCGCTGTATTAGACTGAGTTGTTCATACATTGCATCAGGCTAAGCCGTTTTTACATTATATTAGACTAAGTTTATACACTGTACTAGAGTTTTCATATGCCATGTTAGATGGGTTTTTAATACACTGTTTTAGAACACGTTTGTCATAATAGTGTGTTACATTTTTCAGGATTAATTTGTGTGTGTTCCAATGGAACTCTTTAATTTTGAGAACCCAAATATATGCTTTTATTGTATTTATTTGTGTATGTCATGTGCTCAGAATGTGAACAGCATATATCCATTCATGCTACAGTCACTTAAGGTTAAGGTTGCACACTTGAGTTTTGCAATTTTTTACTGGGTGGAAGATTTAGAAAAAGGTATTCCATTGATTTCCTCCACTTGAATCCTTGTTATAAAAAGATAAATGTGTATATTGTAGTGGAAACTCCCTCAGCTACACTACCCATCTTGGAATCTTTAGGATAGGTCGTTATATTTGGAGTGATACCCCACTGTATCTGTCTGATGAGACTCTGGCTCTTCAGAGTGTGACAGAGTTCTACCCTAGCAAGATACTGTCTTATTCCTGGCTTCTTGTTGCCAACTGCATCGCAGAGTCATCAACTGTGGTTCTAACTGGGTCGCAGAGTCACCACATGTTCTTGCCCTGGCAGAGTGGTTATACTGCTTTGCTTGTAAGGGGATGTCTTCACTCCATACCACTTCATAACAAACAACCATTGCTGCCACAGTTGGCAGATATACCGGTATATATAATACCCAGGCAGAATCACATGACCCAAACTAAGATGCTAGATGGCACTACAAAATCCATTAACATTTAAAATCAAAACATAAACTTTAATAAAACAAAAATTATATGATCTAAAATAAAAATTATTGCCATGGGTTTTTCTTGTTACAATATCTTTGGGCAGTTTTAAATAAACAACAAGTTTTTTTTGAGATTGGAATAATGTGGTTGATTTGAGTAAGAGTGTGCATGGCTAGGCCTTGTGATAGATGGTTGATTTGAGTATGAGTACACATGGCTAGGCCTTATGAGTGATATGGTTGATTTGAGTATGAGCTCGACCTTAAGAATGATATGGTTGATTTGAGTATGAGTACACATGGCTAGGCCTTATGAGTGATATGATTGATTTGAGTATGTGCTAGGCCTTATGAATGATATGGTTCATTTTTTAGTATGAGTGTACATGGCTAGGCCTTAAGGATGATATGGTTGATTAGAGTATGACTGTACACAGATAGGCCTTATGAATGATATGGTTGTTTTGAGTATGACTGTACAAAGCTAAGTCTTATGAATGATATGGCTGATTTGAGTATGACTGCACATGGCTAGGCCTTATGAATGATATGGCTGATTTGAGTATGACTGCACATGGCTAGGCCTTATGAATGATATGGCTGATTTGAGTATGACTGCACATGGCTAGGCCTTAGGACTGGTGGGCAGCACATGATTGCTCATTCCACATGACATTTTTCACTTAGTGAGGTTCAAAGGTTAATTATACAAAATTAAGCAAATCATTTTTTAAAAAGTTTTTTTAAAATATATTTTACAATTTCCTAAGTGATGTTTTAGAAAATTGTGCCAATCAAGTATGTCCAGTGCTGTTTGGTTGAAATTTTATGGCATAGACAATTTAATAATGTTTTAGTGTGGGGAGGGGCTTTGATATTTTGTTTTTTTTGATGATGAGAATAACGGTATCCATGGGAATCATAGAGTACAGTGTCTTATAGAGAAACCACCTTATAATGAAGTATATGATACTCCCTCATTATAATCTGTGCTTTGGGAGCCATAAAGTGTAGACTTCCTTATATGATACAGTACTCCTTCATTATAACATTGTCCATTGGCCATGGGGCCATAGAGTATACTGACTTATAATGAGAAACTATATTAATCAAGAGTCTTATAACAGAAATTGTGTCACAGTGAAGGGCCTTACAACAGTAACAATGTTATAATGAATAACCTTACAGTGAGGGAGTGTTCTAATAATATAAATTTTATATCCTGTTTCAGATGGTTTTCTTCAGCAGGATATTCTCATGATAAATTATTTCCCTGATCTACCTGCGTCAACTGAATTTGAGTGTGGAGAGTTTATCTTTCTTATCAACACATCAGGTAAGTACACTTCTTTTATAAGTACTGTCAAATGTTGATAAAATTCACATATGTGATTGATAGTATGTATATATGTGATTGAAAATATAGACATATGTGATTGACAGTATGCATATATGTGACTTATAGTATGCATATATGTGATTGAAAATATAGACATATGTGATTGATAGTATGCATATGTGACTTATAGTATGCATATATGTGATTGAAAATATAGACATATGTGATTGATAGTATGTATATATGTGACTTATAGTATGCATATATGTGATTGAAAATATAGACATATGTGATTGATAGTATGCATATATGTGACTTATAGTATGCATATATGTGATTGAAAATATAGACATATGTGATTGATAGTATGCATATATGTGACTTATAGTATGCATATATGTGATTGAAAATATAGACATATGTGATTGATAGTATGTATATATGTGACTTATAGTATGCATATATGTGATTGAAAATATAGACATATTTGATTGATAGTATGCACATATGTGACTTATAGTATGCATATATGTGATTGAAAATATAGACATATTTGATGTATAGTATGCACATAAAGTATGTGCAAAGGGTATACAGAAATTTAAGTGCACATAAACCTTTTGATATTCTTGTTGCAAAAAATAACCCATTAAGCCACACAAACATTATTTCATGAGAATTAACCGATGGGATCTGATGAAAGTGGTCTGAATTTTAAAGTGTTCTCACATATAAGGGAACAATATTTATATCCAAACTATGTCATAAAGTGCACATAAAATGTAACATTCTTATGAATAATTAATGCCTTGAACAAGTATTAATTAACATTTTTATGAATCATGTATAACTTTTAGCAGTACATGACAGTGTTCTTATGAATAATTCAGACCTTTTGCCAGTACATGATAGATTTGTTATGAATAATTGGGGCCTTGTACAAATATATGACAATATTTTTACAAATAATTCAGGCCTTGTGCCAATACGTGACAGTATTCTTATGCATACATGCCAGGTCTCCCAGATTGTCCAGTAGTCTTTAGATTTTGGCTTCTGAATTTGCTGATGTATTTATTGTACATAAGTAAGTTGTTTTACTCATCAATATATTTTCAGTATTGAGTAATGTATTATGTATACCAGTTTGCTGGCAACTGCACAATATAAACCAGTTCTTTAAATCTTTGGAAATGTAATAATTTTGGTACCATGCTGAAACATATGCTAATGGATTCAATGGAAAATACACCATTGAGAAAAAGAAATTCTCATGTGCCCATTTTAGCCAAGTGTCTATCATGTCATGGCTGTCCATAGTAAGTGTCTACAATGTCTAGGCTGTCCACTGTAAATATATACAATGTCCAGACTCTCCATAGTGTCTACTGTGTCTAAGCTGTCTATAGTAACTGTTTGCCACATCTATGCCATCCATAGTAAATGTCTACCATATCCAGGTTGTCCGTAGTAAGAGTCTATCATGGCTAGGCTGTCCATAGTATCTGTCTAACATAACTACCCTGCAATTAGTGTTTACTACATCAAGGCAAACATAGTAAATATCTGCCATGTCTAGGCTATCCATTGTAAATATCTGCCATGTCTAGGCTATCCATTGTAAATATATCTGTCATGTCTAGGCTATCCATACTAAATATCTGTCATGTCTAGGCTATCCATTGTAAGTAAATGTACAGGCATTATATAGTTAGTAGGACAAATTTATATCTGTTTTTATGTTATTGATGGAATACTTGTCTGCAATTCATAATTTGCTGGTGTAATTTTTTTAATAATGACAATTATATTATTTAGCATGGAAAAGATGGATTTATGGATAACTGTCCCATTTTGTGCAAGTCAGTGATTTTCAAATGTCTGTTTCTGTCTATTTGGACAAGTTGCAGTGAATATACAGTATATGTGTACAAGTATAAACAAAGTTTTCACTTAAGTAAATTATTTTACTCCAAACTAAGTACATGTAATAGACTCGTGTATTTATCTATTAATATACCTTGTTCAGTGATGGCCTTCTCCAAACTAAGTGCCTGTATTAAACTCAGGCATTTGTCTATTAATGTACCTAGGCCTTCTCAAAACTGAGTACTTGTACATGTAATAGACTCAGGCATTTGTCTATTAAAGTACCTAGGCCTTCTCAAAACTAAGTACTTGTACATGTAATAGACTCAGGCATTTGTCTATTAATGTACCTAGGCCTTCTCAAAACTAAGTACTTGTACATGTAATAGACTCAGGTATTTACTATTAAGGTGCCTCGTTCTGTTGTGGCCATCTCTGTCTTACTCTTTCCTTCATTTACAAATTACAGTTATATGGTGCATTATAAAATCAAGTTGATAGGCATCAACATCCAGACTTGATGAACTTGGTGTGTACATATGTTTCATAGCTTATGCAACCATCACTAAATAAGTAAGAATATATGTTATTACTCAGATTTTGCAGTATACAGCACTACATTTGTTTATTAGAATTGACTTGCCAGTTAAAATTCCAAAGGTGTCACACCATAGTTGTTTTTAGCTCAGCTGCCCATAAATATTACCCAGGTATGGCGTGCATTATCCATTATGTGTTGTCCATCTATGTTGCTATTTTTTGCTTCATCTCAACAACCAGTTTCAGTCCAGTTTATTAGCATGTTCCTTTGGATATGATCTACTAAAAGTATGTTCAGGGTGGCTTCCATGGTACCAAATATGGAAGAAAAAAAAATTCACTTCTTGTTCAGAGTGACTCAGCCAGTGATCAAGATTAGTAAGAATGTTTCTTGGGATGTGCTTCTTGAAAATTATATACAGAGTGGCTCCCCTATCAACAGTATGGCTTCCTTGGCAAACAGTTGGAAAGTTTAGTTTTGACTTGTGTCAATAGGTATATCAGTCTGAATCAAACTTAGTATTGTTTCTTATGTCCTGAGTGGGACCGCTAACATTGTTGTGGATTTCAATGAAATCATATTGAGAACCTAATTTCTACTTATCAGAATTTCTGAGCCATGTTTATCAACTTTGTTGGAATTCTGTTAGAACAAACTTTATCAAAATTGTGTCCACAGACTTTGATTATGTTTACTGCAATGATGAATGAGAAAGAAATGTCACTGACCGTTATGAATATTCAATATAGTGGCAAGAAAAAGTGGACTTTGTACAAAAAAATTGGAGAAATTGAACACGAGCTTGGCTTTTTCTGCACATGCTGTTTCCACTTCTCCTTGCCTCTAAATGAATTATTTGTAAGTGTCAGTGACCTTTCTTGTTCACTACCTACAGACTACATAAGATTCCATATTGATGCAAACTGCATCAAAGTCTGTGGATAGAATGGTATGGAAATTTTTATTTGTTCTCTCTCTCTCACTCTTACCAACTATATATATTATTATATGAGTTTTGTTAGAGTGACGATAAACAAACACTGATTCCTGATCAATCTGTTATGAGAGTTGTCCATTTTGCCATCTCTGTGATGGCAGTTTAACCAGGGTTTCTGGCTGGACCTGGGACAGTTATTCTTTTAAGATCGAAATGCAACAGTGCCAGCTCTTATCATAATAGGTTAGTGGGTCATTATAGTAATATCCCATTACAACAGATAGTGTTGATTACATTATTCCAACTTGTAATATATTAACATTTACTTGCAACTTTCATTATGCTGTAGTGTTGATTTGGGTTTTCAGTATACAATAGTCTGTTTATACATTGCGGCCACATTGTAACTGGTGAAGATGAACCCGATAAAAGTGCTGAAAGGACCACCAACTCACAGGAAGATATTGCGAGCTTTCTCACATATCCACATTGGTCGAGTTTGAGGCTCAAACCTACATTGACAGAGATGAGATGACCATGAGCGGTAAAAATGGGCTCTTTAGATCACTAAGCCACCCAGGGACCTGCTGTATTCCTGGGTGTTATGTATTTTTACCGCTATGATGACTGAATGCTATGAGAATGTTTAATAAATATCAAGGGTAAAGGCCATAAAGTATGATAAGCTGCTTCCGATTTAATGCTCGCAGACTCTGGGACAGCCTGCTCAGTAAAATAAGAACGCCCTGAGTTCAAAGCATTCTGCAGGCTAATTCGGACTTGACTTTTTAGTGATCAGCAGTATTTGGTACTTAGCTCTAAGCCTACCAACTTCACTGAGATATTCTGATTTAAGAACCACTGACCCATTGGCCAGCATTCTTACATACACAAGTTGGTTGAGCCAAGACTCTGATATGTGCGGACAAAGGTGAGTTGTGAGTGATCTGCAAAGGTGAGCACCTTAGACCACTTGGCCACCTGGGGCACCTCTATGCTTTTTGAAAACTCCATGCCTTCCATGTCTGAGCTACAAAGGAAACAGACAAAGGGAAATAATATAATTGATAAAAATATATTTTTTTGTGGGCACTGTTTTCTTTACATTTTCTGGTTTATAAGTGAAAAGGACAGTACAATATTGTTGAGCAAAATATACATCCAGGTACACCACTATATCTATAATGATAAGCCTCTATTATGAAGCTGGAAAGGACAGTCTAATAATAAAGCATTTTTATTTACTTCAAGGAATAAAAACAGTACCAAAATACATGTATGGAACAAAACAAATCAAATAATGCGGACGCTATGATCCTCTCATACAAGATGGGTTTATTTGTTTTGTGCATTTTAATTCAGATTGATCTTTGGCACTATGTTCTAAATACAGATCAAAATTTCTCAACAATCATTTTAACTGCTTTCTTTATCCTTTATCAGGTTTAACTTTTTTCCTTGCATGATTTATGTTTTGGAGTTGTGCCAGCAAGAATAAAAAGAGTCTTAGAGATGTCTATATTAAATACTGTTTTGTTGTTTAACATCCACTGGTATCACCAATTTGCCACACCAAGGCTGCCATAAGAGAGTTTTGTCAATTTACTACAGCAAAGCTGCCACAAATGAGTTTTGCCAGTTCACAACAGCAAGCCTGCCATAAGAGAGTTTTGTCAATTTACCACAACAAGGCTGCCATAAGAGTTTTGCCGAATTACCACAGCAAAGCTGCCTTAAGAGGGTTGCAATATTAATTAAGCATTGACAGCAGCATATTTATACATATATTTCATGATTATGGGAGACTCAATTTTATCCATTACAAAATCTGTGAATTTGTAGTTGCAATTTGGTGATTCACAACAGGAAAATGATAGACGAGATTCCAGTCACTCATCTTTTGAATAACGATCAGACTATCAAATGCCATTGGCAATTCTCATAAGCGCAATTATGAACCATGTGTGTGTGTGTGTGTGTGTAAGAGAGTGTGTGTCTGTTTGTGAACCTTTAGCTTCGAATGGTTTTTCCTTGTGCACTTACCCTTTACTAGTAATAAGATGTGATATGTACACATTTGGTGAAGTGGGTGAAGCAGACGAAGGTGGGTGAAGTGGATGAGGTGGGTGAAGTAGACGAGGTGGAACTGAGGTACAAATGTAGACTCTATGTATGATTTTACTTGTCCACTAAGTAAGAATCTGTCAACAAAATCTCTAGATAAAACTTGCTGAAGTGGAGATGAGCCACGTTTTTAATTACTGAAAAGAACAATAGAAATTTAAATGTGTCTGCTTAAGAGATATTGATACTCAGAAAATAACCTAGCACAAATCTTTTGGATGATAAGGCAGACAGATATTAATGACGTTAATTTTATAGTTAGACTCCAAGAGTGATTTCTAATTGTAGTGACTGTAAGTCGTAAAATGTAACAGAAAGGAAGTGAAACCAATAATTTAATTAAAATTCAACAAACAGTTTATTTCTCTTTAATACAAAAGTGAAAATTAAAAAGACACTTGCAGAAATGGGAATTAAATTCCAAAATAACCCAAAATAAGGTGTATCTATACATTTACATACATCTCAGAATGTCCCCAATGCTTGTTGACAAGATTAAAAAAGCTAAGGTGTGTATCATCTAAATGAGTCACCACAAACCTATCTCCATTCTGATTGAAACATATTCCCATGGGTTTTCTTACAGTTCTTATCAGGAAGATTTGAATGAGGGAACCGTCAGGAGAAAGCTGGAAGATATTTTCTGACAGACATCCCACTACGTAAACATTGTCATCTCTGTCCACAGAAACACCTTGTGGAGCTTCCAAATTATGATGCATAAATTTAAAATGTTTCATTCCATCCAAACCAAAGCAATGCAGAGAATTGTCTTTCCAAACGGATATGTATAGACGAGACTTGAAGGCATTAAGAGCGATAAAGGTCTGGGAAGTACCTACACCATAAAAATTATGGAAGGTTTTTACCTTTCCTTCCAGGGTAATGATACTCCAGTAGTACCTATGCACATCACATGATCCGGATACTACCAACTTGTCCTGATCATATGTAGCAATGCTATAGCATCTGTACTCTGTTTGTATCTCTTTGATATATATGATCGAATTATCTTTGAGGGAAAGGAAGTGAATTGATTTTTGTTCTGGCAAAGTTACTGCTATTACATCTTTACTTATCATGCAAATGTCACAAGGTTTACCTGGGAATTTGTAACTAAAAACAATGTTATACAAGAAATCCATAAGGTAAAGTAGCTTGTTGTTTCTATCAATTAGCAGTGACTGTCGTTGCTTATTCGTTTCAAATACTACTTTAGTGTACCAAGGTGTTTTGACCTCTGACCCTTGTATATCTCTGATTCTGACACATTTTGCTAAACATTCTTTCATTGGCTTGAATCCTTCAAGAACAACCGGAATTTCATTATTCCTCTTCATCTTCAAGCTGCCTATTTCGCCCCTTGGGATGTTAGTGATAGATGCTAATTGTGGACTGACCTCTAATTGCAATGTCAATATGTCATTCTTCGGGTCCTTTTTGTCAATTTGCCATTTGGTCAATGAAAGCTGGTTCATAATTCTCTTTGTAAGGAGAAACATGTGGGACTGTGTTGCGTATTTACTTGCTAATTCAACAGTGACACTGGAATTCCGAATTGCCGTTATATGAGATTGGAGGCCATGGTTCAATTGTTCTATTCTCTTCTTTTCTTTGCTTAACATTTTGTTACATTCCTCTTTCACTCTTCTTTCTAGATCATCTAAAGCATAATTTATTGTTTTCTTTATTGTCCTTATTTCAAACGTCAGATCATTAATTTTTGATTCAAGTTTGTCCAGATTTGATAAATTAGTGTTTGTAAACATTCTTATCTGATCTTCAATCTTTCGCATCTGCTCTTTCATCTGGTTCAACGCATCTCCGAGATTTGGCCTGTCATTGGTCAGATCAATTACTTCTGAACAGTTTTTATGACTGGCAAAGAAGCATCTAGCACATAACTGAGTTTCGTGATCTTTACAGTAAAGTTCTACAGGATAGCATGTATGATCAGTACAGTGAAACGTTGCATCATTTTGCAGAATAGTCTCCTGTTTGCTTGGCAAGTCTTCGATTTTCAGAATAGTGTGGGTTATCGAAAATCTTGAACTTCTATGTACTTTCGAGCATTGAACGCATAGAGCCTCCTTACACACAGTACATAAGTCTACCGCTGGAGAGATGACGTCCTCAGCCTGGCAAGCATCACACACAAGGTCTGCTTTCCCTTGAGATTTCATTAACATAGAAAGCAGAAGTGTATTAATAGGAAATACATGTACCAATTTGGCGGTAGAAATTTCTCCAGAGCAAGCTA
Organism: Sinohyriopsis cumingii; assembly: GCA_028554795.2. NCBI lineage: Eukaryota > Metazoa > Mollusca > Bivalvia > Unionida > Unionidae > Sinohyriopsis > Sinohyriopsis cumingii. The sequence continues at coordinate 102,497,948 of CM068835.1, read as the reverse complement.
CATTTCCGCATATTGGGCAAAATAATTCCTTTACAGAGTCTATTGTTGAGGCAGTGTTAGAGATATGTGACTGTAGACAGTCCTGACAAAACGAATGTAAACATGGTAGTTGTCTTGGAGACCTAAATACCTTAAGACAAAGTGGGCAGTTCAAATCTTCTGATAGTGTTACTTCACTCTCCTCCGTCTCGTCCGAAGCCATCAAATATTTACACGCAGTTTCCATTATTGGCCCCTTTCGTTTCCGCCTACAAATCTTGTATTACTTACTAATGCTCCCCAAGTGACCTGGGTCACGTGTGATTTGTGATAATCTTCCGGGTTTTGCTGTTGATTGGTGCTCCGTTATGTCCTTTATCAAACCGAGGCAGTTAAAGTAGACTTCATCGACAAGGTAAATGTTTATTATTGTAGGTTTAGAAAGCTAACCGTAATGATTCGGACGTTGACCCCAATATTGTGATGTATTACTATATTAAGGGTGTGAGTCGTGTTTACATAATTATTAAATGATATATCAAGTCTATACTGGTTGAATAAGGGACTAACCATATAATTTCGGTCTGTGTGAAGCGGACGGGAGATGACTTTAGTGGGAAAGCCTACGATATTGTCTTGAGAAATAAATTTCCGCCCCTAAATAGCTTGGCAAAGTGTTCTTACTAAGGTTTTGAAAGAACTAATTCTATTTATATAAGTTGAAAAAGAATTTATATTGCTGTATTCTTGTTCAAAAGAAAATCACAGCATCCGCACCCATCCCATCCTCTCTTTTCTCACCCATTCGATAAAAAAGCTGGCTGATTTGCTAAACTTATTTCCTTATCTCAGTCTGGTTGTCTTAGCCAGTTTGACTTTTGCTATCCTGGCGCTATGACCTACGTTTCCAGGTCATGAACCCTTGACAGCAACAACAACAAAGATATAACCCCAACCCCAACCCCCCCAAAAATCGGCATTCGTAAATCAAATTAAGGGCATTATAACTTTTATAACACATCATACAAAACATTTTCACACACACACACACACACGCGCACACACACGAGTCTAGGTATTTGGTAGAGCTCATAAATGACAGTGTATGATATGACCCAAAACTGCTAAGACAATCAGTGCTGACCACTTGAATAAACTGTTTGAATCGTCGCTGTTGGGCCCTCAAAGCACCACATCAACTTTGTTAAACATTTCATTCTTGCGCTTTAGGGTACGGGAGGGTTGAAGAACACGGGACCATCACGGGGAGGGGGGGGGGGGGGGCTAAATTTAGAATATTTAAAGTTTAACGAGAGATGGATGAAGACGATGAAGCGAGGGTAGGTAACTAAGAAACTTCAGGCGTTTTGTTTTGAAAGGCATATAAATGAGTATACTTGATAATATAAAATTTATCAATTCATGTTTATATGCATTTGTGCTTAAAATAGCCTGAAATAGATCCCAAGATCAGTCACAAATTTACATTTTAGGAAAATTATTTATCCCGTTTTTCATTGACATACGCTTCAATCAAAGAGAGTGGTACAACGATATGGCGTTTCTTTCTTTTAATGCTGTTAATATTTTGAAAGTGCTTGTTAAAATGTTTATATTTCCACGCGTTAATCTTCTCTCTCTCTCTCTCTCTCTCTCTCTCCACTGTATATTAAATCAGAAAACTTAACTTACGCTCATCTTTTTATAACATAATTACAAATGCGAAAATGGAAATAAATGAAAAAAGTCTATTGACGTTGTATATATATATATATATATATATATATATATATATATATATATATATATATATATATATATATATATATATATATATATATATATATATATATATATATATATATATATATATATATATAACCTTGACTATCGTGCTGTCTAAGCCAGTGGCCAAAGATATATATCTACTATATCTTTTTGAATCCACTGGCCTCATACTCGTACTTGCAAACCTAGTTGATAAACGCCCCATCCCAAAAATTTGTGTTGATACTGTTGGACGATTTTGTGAATCTGAATTCCCCTATTCATATGATCAAGGAACTGTTTGCAGACAGTTCTGTTCGTTCATATAGGTATATATTTTAGACACTTACCTGTATTGGGTTTAATGGTCCTTTTGGCGATATATTCAGACTAATTCTGGATCAAATCCTTTGCTTGACGACATGTAAATTCACCCCAATAACTCAACCCTCTGTCAGGTGGATATTTTAAATATCGTGACTACATAATGCTATTATCAAGTACCAGTAAGTGTTTAAGCTGTAGACAGTTGTGTCCCCGTTAGATTGGTATGCAGCAGAAATGCACATATTAATGAACAGGTGATATCATACATATTAATCGCCCATCAATATAAACACAAATGGGGGGGGGGATGGTTTATCTGACTTTATTGAACCATGGTTAGATTGTCTATGGCAGCATTCAGAAAGAGACAAAACCGACAGTAATTCACATGGCCTAATACCAAGAACTGTGCTTTTCGTTCCTTTTTTCTTACTTTCTTTAATTAGTAAGTTTGAAATTACTTACTAATATGCAGTACATTTTCCGTATACAGAGGGTCGAATTACGTTGCCTTTAAGACAGCAGAGAAAGAAAACAAAAAGCTACCTGCTATGGATGTTCAAAAGTGTGCACACGCAGCTAGTACTTCCAGGAATCACATATTCAGCTACATGCAAAGCGAATGATTGATTTTACTGAACTAATTTGAATAAAACTGTGGATACGCTTATACTTATTTTTATAGAAGTTTAAATTTAACGCGTCTTAAACCTATATAGGTAAGAGTCACTAATTTTGGTTTTGCCTCCCACACCCCCATTTTCAACCTTCCCTTTTCCGAACTACATTTATTTATGCTCTCTCTCTCTCTCTCTCACAAACACAGAGTTTCAGACTAAACATATGTTTTTATTTATGTTTAAATCAAGATACTGTTATACCGATGAACATGCCTGACGTAAGCCATTATTTTACTGCTGATGGAGACATTCTCATCAATACATACGTTGACTACAGAAAGCTCAATATAATTCCTAGGAATTTTAAGCTTCGAAAGTTCAAATTGTGTGATACACAACACTAATGATGATTCCACCGATAATACCTCTGATGATTCCACCGATAATACCACTAAAATTACAGCTTTTTCCAAATTGCATACATGTGCATGAAATTTACAAACCATAGACTTGTAAAACTAAAGGTGGTGATACAAGTATAACTTTTCTCATACATGGACAAAAGTATGTAATTTAAATAGAATTTATGCGACTATTCTGATCTTTCAGTATATTTCCGTTTCTCGTAAATGTCTCAATTTGTATACCGATTAATGCGCGTCATCCGACGGTGGTGGGTTTTCATACCCATGCAATCCTGTTAGAGTCGAGCTGTTTCTGTTTGTCCTTGGCAAAGACACTTAGCTCTCATTGTTCTGCGTAATATAGAAAATAATGTGTTAATAGTGCCGATGAAAACCAGCCAACCTGCATCCAACCAACGAACCGACTAGTCATCTTATTCTTATTTAAAAACTGATACCTTAATAGTAAAGTTAAATTAAAACAAAACTAAAATAATAATTAAAACAAATGTTTACAAATCCAGCTTTGACAATAACAGTGGCGGTATTATTACCAGCAGTACACGCAGTAGTTAAAGTAGTAGTTACAGTGTCAATAATGGGTGTGGTTGCTATAGTGTCCTAACCCTCATTAACTGTGTTGTAATATCACTTTATTTTGCAAAGTGATCGCTGTGGATAAATTTGTATGCAAGGTGTTTGTTTTGTGGGTGGTTGGGTGTATAAGCTTACTCTAATATTGTGTATCAGCAGGTTTTTGGGTCATATTGAAACCTTTATCTTTGTTAATAACAAATTTCTTTGATCTTCATCTCTTCTTTACAGGCACATTTTTCATAATTTTGATAACTTTAGCCGTCCTTATTCTCTCTGTCCATGTCTTTTGTTTCTTTTCTTTTACTGTCTCATTTGAAACAAATCATTGTACTAGAAATGTCAATAACACCGTACTATTTATTCATCACATGCTTTGTTTTCAATACCGCTGTTGTGACGGGTAACATTTATAAAGAGGGTTAAACTCATTTCGTTAACCTTACCGTATTATAAATATTAAACGAGCAGAAACAAAAGACCGTCACATTTGCTACAGTTTTGCTTTCCTTCTAGTAATGTATAGTGTGGCTGTATTTCATTGGAAACTTAGTTGGAATCTACATCACCATACGTCATTGGGACTAACGTTAACCATTATACTGGATATTTATCAGCCAGAGTAATGATGGGGTTAATTGTATCAACTATAAATGTATACACACTACCCATGGCGAGAAATGGGGTTTGTGGTTCTGGTGGTGAGGGCAAAACATTGTATAGGTCTGGGAATGGGCCTTGCGTCTCATCCTTTATATATAACACAGAACGTGCCCGAAATTAGCTCCAATACACTTTAATGGTAATGTAATCTCCGAGGAGTCAATCTGTTTTGATCCTCTGTTATTGAGATTTATACACAGGGACTCATTTAACGTTTAATGGAATCGTGGGGTTCATCTCAGTGTGTTACGAAATGAATGTTTAAGTAATAACATTTTTCTCTATCCCTCTCAAACACACACACACACACACACACACACTCTACAAAACTAATAAAAATTGAGTCATACTTACTTTTGATGGTTAGGATGGATTCAAAAGAATTGTGCCGTAATTAAGTGCTGACAGCAGCATATTTACACATTTATTTCATGGTTATGGGAGAAACAATTGTATCTATGACTAAATCTGTGAATTCTTAAAAGCAGTTTGGTTAATCATCCAAAAAATGTTAGGGGAGCTTCCGGTTACTAAATTAATTATTCTTGATTAAACCAATCGCGACCTATTATGATCAATCGCCTTTTGGCGATTTTGGTGGTTGCATGTGTGTGTGTGTGTGTGAGAGAGTGAGAGAGAGAGAGGGAGAGGCATATAGACAGACATGCCGTTTAGCTCTACAAAGTTTTTCTTTGTGCATTCACTTTCTACCTTTGAATATGTTTATGACGTATGCTGGTAACTAGACATGGTGTCTACATACACTTCGGCGAAGATGAGGTGGAAATAAAGGAACAATACACAATATAGACCATGTATTTAATTTTATTTGTCCACAAAGTAAGAATCTGTTAATAATATCTCCAGATATAACCCATTAAAGTGCATTATTTTCAATATTTGCACAAACTTCAGATTTTGCAATGTGGCTGCTGAAAATGGATCGATACTAAAAAAAATAACGTATTCATGATTTACGACAAAATAACCCGGATGATACGTTGAATTGTATTATTGACATTAATTTTTTATTTAGCCTCCAAGAGTGGATCCTACGCGGAACTATTTGGCAACAATAAGTTGAAAACTGTTTACTGCTTCAAATGTACAAGATGTGTCCTAATCCAATGACATATCAGTAGAGGCAAAACCTACAAAGGTATCTTTTTTTGCTTGGAAACCGTACATTATTTGAAATTTAATTTATCACACATCCTCCACTCTTTAAGAAAACGTTTAGCCCAAATTTAGGTACCGAGTGCTGTACATTCAAGTGTATCGTACTTCTGATGATATCTACTGCTTGCTTTTTGTTGTAGAACAAAAATGATCTTAAGTGGAAAGACCATTGTAAATACATTTTACTTTATTAAAGAGGTCTGTTAGTGCACATTACTAATTTATTATGTTTTCATAATGATAATCTGTTATTTGAATTATCTACAATAAACTAATTATCTATGAGAGACAATTACAAATAGTGTTGTCTGTGACAGATATTTTTCCCAACATTGCCCTGAATACATTTTCTTTCTCTGTTTATTATCATATAATCTGGAAGAAATTAATCTATTGGATGGCATGTCTATCATTTCAGTCACTTGTAATTAACTTAACATCGAATGAATTTGTCAATGGGCAGAATAGCTGCTGATATAAATGTCTCTTGCACTGTTGTTTCCCTTATTCACACAGTTTGGGGATATTCAAATGGAATCTTGAACAACTTAAAAGATAAGTGTATTGCAGATAAAACATTTTACAGTTTTAAAGGTCACAGTGACCTTATAATGTTGTGCTGACTAACATCAATTATATATATATATATATATATATATATATATATATATATAAAATCTGATGACTTTATTTGATTCATTAGAAATAACATTAAACATACAGGTATATTAATCTTTATATAGAAAGGGTAAACAAAAAAATGAATAGAATTCAAGAAATGGATGACATAAATCTATCTATAGAACATAGTACCAAACCGTTATTGACTCGATGGAGTTCAAGAAAAGTGTTCAGATAATAAAATATATAAAAGACTAAGGAGAAATAGTAACTAAAACAGATGCATAGGTACACCGCGTCATCTCTTTCAACACATTGTGATCCTTGCAGATTGTATTTCGTGAACGTAAAATATTTCAATCTACTGAAACCAAAGCAATACAGAGAACCGTCTTTCCAAACAAACGGATATACACAGACGAGACTTGAAGGCATTAACAGCCATATTGAATCGTCCAAACATACTTATATGGAAGAGCCAATAAAGCAGTCAGAATTAGAAAAATGTCTGGTATGGGTTTTAACCATTATACGCGTGATAGGATGTTTGATTCCCTCCCAGCATAATCATGCTCTTTCTTTCTTTCAATAATATCCGAATAATATTGCCTCATTATGGTTGTATGTAACAGTGCTATCACACTTGTACTCGAATTGTGTATAATTTATATATGTGATCGATTTATCTTTGAACGAAAGAAATACATTGTCTTTTTGCCATTATTTCTTCACTTACTATATAGATGTCCAAATGGTTCCATGTGAAGTGTGACTGCTAAGAATTGTATAGGAAGAGCCTGTGAGACAAAGTAGTTTGTTGTTAAAATCAATCAACAATAGTTGTTTCTTGCTGGTATACGTCACTTTAGTGTGCCAAGGTTGAGTGCTAATTAACCCATTTATGTATCTACCATTCACAAGTTCTGCTACTCATTCTAGTGGTGGCCATCAGTCACAATTGGGATTTGGTCATGTAACTTCATTCTTAGCCTGGCTATTTCACCCCTTAAGATCTTAGTGATAGAATTTAGTTGTGGACTGACCTCTAACTTCACTTTAAAAATGTCGTTCTTCGAGTACATGTCCTCCATGTGCCGTTTGGACGTTGAAAGCTGGTTTATAATTCTCTTTGTAAGCACGAATAGTTGAATCGGTGATGCATATTTACTGGCCGACTCCATGACGACATTGGAATTCCGACTTGCTGTTATATGAGACTGACATTCATTTTTTAATTGTTCTATTCTCACCTTTTCTTTGTTGAAAAGCTTATTACCTTCCTCTTTCACTCTGTCTTCAAGATCATCTAAAGCATCATTTATTGTTTTCTTTAATGACCTTATTTCAATAGTCAAGCCATTAACTTCAGATTCCAGTTTGCTGAGATTCGATACATTCATATTTGTAAACTTTTTGAACTGATCTTCAATCGTTTTTATCTGCTGTCTCATCTGGTTTATCGTGTCTGATAAATTTGGTGTGTCGTTGGTCAGTTCAACAACTTCTGAGCAGTCTTTATGATTGTCAATGAAGCATCTGGCACACATCTGAGTTGCGTGACATTTACAATAAAGTTCTGCAGGATAACATGCATGGTCAGTGCAGTGAAACATGGTATTATCTCGTAGAACAATCTCCTGTTTTCTTAGCAAATCTTCAATTTTCAGAATCGTATGAGTTGACGACAGTCTTGAACTTCTGTGTACTTTCGAGCATTGATTGCATAAGGCCTCCTCACAAAAAGTACACAAGTCATCAGCGGGTGAGATGACGTCCGGAGCCTGGCAAGCGTTACACATAAGATCTACTTTCACTTTATGTTTCATTAGGATAGAGAGCATAAGCGTATTAAGAGGAAATACATGTACCAATTTTTCTGTAGAAATTCCTCCAGAGCAAGCCACATTTTCGCATACTGGGCAGCAGAATTGCTTTATAGATCCTTTGATGGAGACAATGTTAGATATATGTGACTGTAGACAGTCCTGACAAAACGAATGTAAACACGGGAGTCTTCTTGGAGATCTAAATACCTTGAGGCAAAGTGGACAGTTCAGATTTTCTGACAGTGTTGCTTCACTCTCTTCAATTACATCTGAAGCTATCAAATCGTCACTCGTTGTTGCCATTGTTGTGCTCTTTTGTTTCCGCCGACAAATCTCATATTACTATATAGTCTGGTTCCCTGCTTAGTATGCTCCCTAGCATACTAAGCAGGGAACCAGACTAATATTACTAATACTCACCATTTGACTTGAGTCACGAGTGATCTATGATAATCATTCGGGTGTACTTACTGACTGGTGTACCGCTGTTTTCATCTCTAGTGAAGGCAATGGAGGTGGACTAAAAACAGGCACAGACATAGACACACATGCACAAACACACTCAGACACACAGGACGCACACTTTTTTATCAGCACGGCAAATGTCTACACTTTTGGGTTTAGAAAAGTGAAAGTAACACGTTTGACGTTCTCTATATTTCATTGATGTATTGAGAGTAAACCCGGTCTATATCAGTTCTTACACCCTTATTTTTTTTTCAGAGTCCGGTTCGTCAGAAATCTCGCATATTATGTAACATCAATTACGGTCGGATCAATAATTTTGCTTTCAAGTAAATTCTCACATTCACTCTCTAGTGTTGTTTAATATAACACTTGTTACTACCATATTCAATAAGTGTATTAGTCGGTCTTCTGTATTTATTAATCTCTATGTTTAGGTATACTCTTTGCTTAAGTGACCACTGATATAATAGTCACGTGTGTTTGTGTGCTTGTGTGTTTGTGTGTGTGTGTGTGTGTGTGTGTGTGTAAGGGGCGTCGGTTGGGTGGGGGTGAAGTGTGTTGGGAGAATGGTGTGGGGCTTTAAAATCCTGCCCTTAAATAGGCTGAAAAATGTTCCTGTTCAGGTTTGTATTAAATAAGAACTAATTATATCCATTATATTATTTTAGACAAATATGTTCAGGCAAAGGACAAAAACATCGAAAAAAAAAAACCCTGCGCCCCCTCTTCAACCCCTATCCCCTCTCCCCGATGTTAGGTCTTTAACTTCAACCGGATGTAAAATAGTAGGAATTGGAGTTAATTAAGAAGAGAGTGTAAACTCTCTTAAAATGTCCTGTACGCATTAATTATTTCTTGGGGGAAAAACACCCCACCTCCACCCCAATCAGTCTTTGTATTTCTCTTTGCAAAGTGTGCTTTCTTATTTGTAAATCATTCAACCATCATTGGGTTTCGTTTGTACGCGTGTCTAAAGAATTTGAAGTCTAAATAAGCGGGGGTGGGTAGGTGACGATGTATACTATAAGGGCCTATTTCGGCCGAAACAAAATCTGTTTTGTTTTGAAAGGCATATAACTGAAAACGTTTTATTTGCTTTTCTAGAGGGAGGCGTGAACGTTATGAGTCAAAATGTACGAATTAATGTTTATATGTATTGTGCTTAAAAATAGACTGAAATGTAGTTCAGGATTAGTAACAGATTTATATTTTTGGAAATTAGAGATACAGTTTTCCTTGACATTTGCGACAATCAAAAGCGTAGTGTTATAAAGACACGAAGAACATTTTCAAAATGAGGTGAATATGTCGAAAGTGCTTGTCGAAATGTTTATAAATCAAGTACACTTTAAATAAAAGCTTATCAACTTGTTATTAGTGTCCAAGTTACCGGCCATCAAACCTTTCGCGCACACAAGCTTTAAAAGTATTCAAGATTTACCGAGGTCGAACAATAAATGAGACAAATTTTGTCTGCTGTTCAAACTGTACTTTGTTCTTCATTTATCTGAACTATCTCGTACTCTTGTGACACAATGTTTTTGTCTATGTAAGTAATTTAATTTTGTGTATTTGGATGGATCGATAGTCTTCTGCTGAAATAAAATGGTCAGCATAGCAACAATACTGATCAAGGGTATTCGAAGCAATGTTTGCTCAGAAACGTATGCTTTTATTTCTTATAGCGTGTGCTGGCCTTGAGAAACAGCACTTCAACTAATCCGAGTATCCTCTGACCTTAACATAAACGTAAAAAATATGCAAAATGTGAAAGGTCAGGAATCTTACACTACCAAAATCAGTATGCACTAATACCTACTCTAAATCGCCAGTTTCTAACCAAACAGTACATCGAATAAAAGTGGGGTTAATATTCGTAGTTAACAGTGATCATCATATGATTGATTTTTCGTTAAATACATCTGAGGAAACATGTCGCAAGAATGTTTAATCAGTTTGTTAATACAAATGAACATCTAGCATTGTTCATATATTTATCATTCTTTGTCCACAAATATATATATATATATATATATATATATATATATATATATATATATATATATATATATATTGTTAATTCTTATTTAGTAATACGATGATGATATATAATTAGGACCGCGTTAATTTTCTTTCATGAAATTTTGCAAATATTTTCAGTTTGGTATTTAGCAGAACGTTTATTTGAAGAAGAAAAGAAATGAGTCATTATTGATTTATGCTTCTCGTGGGTCGGTGGTTCTTTCCGGGGTTTTCCCGGTTCTTCCTCCACCATTAATACTGGCCGTCATGTATAGCCTATCTTGTGCTGAAAAATGGCGTTAAACCCTATAACAACAACAACAACAACAATTGATTTGTCAAATAAGTCCTCGGTCCTCGTGGCAAATTCATCACTTAACAAACTAGTTTACGTAAGTTGAATACTATATATACTCCTCCCTTTCAGTCCTAAATATTTCAGTGCTTACATTAATTACTTATTACTTTGCACGTGACTCAATTTATAGATGTTGGTATAAAGTATTTTTCCGTACAGTTTATACAGAAATAAGCGCAGCGTGGCCTGATCATTTGGTAAGGTTCTGACCAATTAAAAATCTTCGCTACAATTACCAACTAATGCAATTGCAATTACGTAATAATAAATAACATAAGAGTTCGATTATTTTGACGGAGTCTGGGTGTGTTGGTAGGCAGACAAATGGCAAGAAGTAGAACTTCGATAGTTGTCGCATATCCCGACGCATTTTTTTTTCTTCAAACCATTTCTTTATTTAAAACAGTAATATTTTAGATCCTTTTGTCTCCGACCTCTGCCTCGTCACCCCCACCTCCCACCCTTTAGTGAATGATTCATAAGTCCTAACTCTAAATCACACATATACACACAAACACAAACACCCATATGTATGTATGTAATGTATGTATGTATCTATATATCTATCTGTATATCTGTCTGTCTGTCTTGACACCTGTTTTAGGAGTGACTGTACGTAGATGAGAATACATTTCTTGGTCGATAAGCGGGTATGTCTGCTACGCACGAATGCCGATATCAATGACTTTGTAGCATACTTCCCTTGGAGATGTGTGCTTGGTTGATGGAGTATGGGCGTTGGTGCGTGCAGGCAAGCCGATTGGTGCCGTAGCCTGCAGACCAAGCTCGAATCCCAGTAGAGAATAAATGAAAAATCTTTTCCCATTTTAAAAAGTCACATCATTTTGTCATGCACACTCCTATTGGATCAAAAAATATCAATTATCACTGAGCATGGCTTATATTTGCATTTCTCCCTGTCTGTCTGTCTCCCGATGTGTGTGTGTGTGTATATATATATATATATATATATATAGAGAGAGAGAGAGAGAGAGAGAGAGAGAGACCCATTAATTAATCTTGTTTGCGACTGTGCAACTAAATAATAGTTTTGGAATGATTTAAATTAAGCCAAAGGGCTGGAAACAGCACTAATTTCTTTTCGGTACGTTAGAAGCAGGCAATGTAATTAATTTTATATTGCTGATATATAAAAGATACATATATAGTATGCACTATGAAAGAAAATATCCACCCATACCTTTATTTTAAAAAAATTAAAAACACAATATTGATTTTTAGATGGATTTAGCCAAAAGAAACAACAAGCTATAATGTCTTATAACTGAATGGCAGATTTATTAAGTTAGTTGCATATTACAGTAGGTTTCTGTCTGTTGGTTGAAATGGTCTACAAGATACATTTATGTAAATCAGTTGATTCATCTACAATCTTGGATTATCTCTTGGTTATATTTTTGTACATATCATCTTCAACTATTTTAATAAGACTTATACATACACAGACCTATTGTATACTTATACTCTTGCTATACGTTGTCTCTTAATCTCTTCTGGACCACACTACTGTCTTACTTGCCTGTAATATGAAGCTGGATAAGGCATTTCTTAAAACTGTTCTCTCTCTCTCTCTCTCTCTCTCTCTCTCTCTCTCTCTCTCTCTATATATATATATATATATATATATATATATATATATATATATATATATATATATATATATATATATATAACAGTGCAAAACTAGTATGTAAATAGCCTGAGGGCTTTCGACTCTTAATGAGTCTTTTTCAAAGGTAAATACACAAAATAGACAAGACAAACAACTTTACATGACTATGACTTGTTGTGGAAGCGGGAAGATATTTTATATTGACCTAGAAATCGATGAGCCATAGCGACATATGTTATTTTATGTAAATGTATGTACGCGCAGATTATAACCCGGATATTTCATTGTTCTAGTGGTAATTTTAGGTTCTTGGGTGACTAATAAGCAAATTTTGAGAATTATTTAATAGAAAATGTGTCGGCTGCAACAAGATAATGTTATTTCTGATTGGCTGTCTATTTCTAGTCTTCTTAGTTTAAACCGTTTGGTTTCAATGTTCTAAGGCGGAGTATTCAGTAAGATTCCTTTTTTTCCTGGTTTCGGAACTCCAGTTGGTGTTGTGAGCAATTGCAATAAGTGTTATGTCACTGAAACCGTGGCCACGGGAGGAGAAGTGTTCTGCAACTGGGCTTCTGTAAGGCTTCTTTGTCATCCAGTCAGATCTATGAAGGTTGAACCTTTTGTGTAGCTGTTTAGTTTCTGCGACATACTGGATGCTACAGATCTTACATGTGATGAGATAAATGACATTTTCTGTTTTGCTCTTTCTTTTTCTTTTTTTGACCATGCATGTTCAGTTTTTTTCTAGTCAATTTGCTAGAAAATATCCTGGTCTCTCTCATATGTTGGCAGGTTTTGCACCGTTTTTGCCACTTCTATCGCCACAGAATCGAATGTACGCTTCAGGCATTAACTTTTTAAAATTAGTTTTATACATGAATCCTCAAAATTATTAGTGACTAACTTACACGAACTGTTGCTATTCGATATTCTGTGATGCCATTTATCCTCTTCAACAAACCGACATATTTAAGGGGGGGGGGGGACGCTTGGTGAAATATCGTTATAAAATTATTTACATAGCGATTCTTCAGTGCAGTTATAATTATGATTGCAAAAGATGGAAAATAATTGTTGATTGTAAACCATAATTAAGTGACAATCGAAATTTGGGTGCATCGTCTGTTACCGAACTAGACTGCCAGCTTGCGAAGGCGAAACGTTTGCGTGTGCATGCATAAATGAATAAAAACCAAAGACCAAACTCTACAGAGATAAACTCATAGTCATTAAGATCATTTGCTTCAGTACCTTACGCTCAGAAATATGCTGGACATAGCGGCTGTTATTTTATGTTTTAGTGTGTCCTCACCCTAACAATACGCTCTATATCAATCCCCGCAATAAATGTCTTAACAGTAATAAATATATCTAGTTTCGTTTGAAAACAGGCATTAATTGACAAAATAAACAATTTAGCGCACTAAACTGGTAAAATTATTATAATTTTCGAAAGTTCCTTAATGGATGTAATGCAGTCATTAATAGCATTGACACATAATGGAAAAATAGATCAATGCAAATTGATGGTATTTGCCTTATATATATATATATATATATATATATATATATATATATATATATATATATATATATATATATAATGAAATCTACGTTTTCTTTACAGATGCAAGGATATATTTCACTCTTGACAATAAACTTTTCCTAACTTCTGCCACGAATATTTTATATATGCCCAGACAAGATAGATAGGTTTGCTAACTATTTAGTTATATCACTCACTGCTTCAAACCCATCGCATAAAATCTGTAATAATGTAATAGAAGCATCGTAAGAATTTACTAAAATGTTAAAAGCTGATAAACGTGAAAATGTTTTATTTTCACTAATTCTAATATGTTAGAGCCACATAACTATAAACGATTAGCATGAAAAGGCATCTGTTAGATTACCAATGTAGTTTCACTTGTGGGCTTGATTTTGCTCCTTCGTGTGTGTGGATAGTATAATTTGGAGGTTTGTGGATAGCAAAGTAAGAGTTTGGTTTGCTCCTTCGCGCGTGTTTTAATCTGTTGATTTTAGTTATGTTTTTGCTTTTTCCCGTGTGCGGATAAAAGATTTTGGGGTTTGATTTGGCTTCTTCGCGTGTGTGGAAAGTAGATTTTTGGTTTGGTTTGGCATCTCCATGTGTGGATAGTATAATCTGGGTTTGAGTTTGCTACTCCCCTGTGTGTGGATAGTATATTTTGGTTATGTTTAGGCTGCTTCGCGTGTGTGAATAGTATATTTTGGTTATGTGTTTGCTGCTTGGCGTGTGTGAATAGTAGATTTGAGTTTGATTATTGCTGCTTTGCGTGTGTGGATAATAGATTATGGGTTTGATTTTGCTGCTTTACCTGTGTGGATGGTAAGTTTGGGTTTTGTAAGTGCGCTTGTACGTTTGTGTGGAGAGTAGATTATGATTATGTTTTTTGCTGCTTCGCGTGTGTGGATAGTATATAATGGGGTTTGTGGATAGTAAAGTAAGAGTTTGTTTAGCTTCTTTGCGTGTGTAAATAGTACATGATGGGTTTGTTTCTGATTCTTGACGTGCGGGGATAATAGAGTTTGGGTTTAATTTGGCTTCTTCGCTTGTGTGATAGTAGATTGTGGTTATGTTTTTGGCTTCTCCAGTGTGTGGTTTAATTTTGCTCCTTTGCGTGTGTGGATAGTAGATTATGGTTATGTTTCTAGCTTCTCAGCGTGTATAGATAGTATAGTTAGGATTTGATTTGGCTTCTTCGCGTGTGTGATAGTAGATTGTAGTTATGTTATTAGCTTCTCCCGTGTGTGGATAGTAAATGGTGGTTATATTTTTGCTTCTCAGCGTGTATGGATAGTATAGTTAGGGTTTGATTTTGCTACTCCTCGTGTGTGAATGGTAGGATTTGGGGTTTGATTTGGCATCACCGCGTGTGTGGATGGTAAATGCTGGGCTTGTTAATGCTTCTTTGCGCGTGTGAATAGTATAGTTTGGGATTGATTTGGCTTCTTCTGGTGTGTTGATGGTACATAATGGGGTTTTTGGATAGTAATGTAAGAGTTTGTTTAGCTTCGTTGCGTGTGTGAATAGTAAATGATGGGTTTGTCTCTGATTCTTAGCGTGTGGGAATAGTAGAGTTTGGGTTTGATTTGGCTTATTCGCGTGTATGATAGTAGATTGTAGTTATGTTATTAGCTTCTCCCATGTGTGGATAGTAGATAATATGAGAAGAGAAAAGTAGGCATGTTTTCCTTCACGTCCGTGCTTTACACAGAAGAACTCATAGCGTTCGTCGTTCGCGCACTTCTACGGAATAACGACAACGAAGATGGTGGCCGTGACAGAGTTGTTTAACAACTTGAGACATAACTATTTCTGGATAGTAGATGGAATATACGTGGTGGAAAGACTAGAGAAGGAATGGAAATATCCAGTTACAAAGGATTTTGTGACCAGACAAGTGCGAGTGTGAATTAGCTATGGATCTCCTTGACGGTATGTAGAAGAAGAAGAGAAACAAATAAGAGGATGCATTGACCCTCCCTATGTGAGAGTAGGTAGCTTGAAGGAAGCTCTGGATAATGTAACGATAGTGAGATGCTTCCTACAAGATATCTTGGTGTGGAGTGAGTGGTCATACGTGAAATGGGGTTTAGACCAACTTATAAAAGCCGAGGAACTGTTGAGATGAGTGCTGACCCAAGAGGTAAAGAACATAAAGGAAAAATGGTCAAAGGAAAGGAAAGACGAAGAGAATAGAAAGGCAAAAGAAAGCTTTGAGAAACTCAACAATAACTGGATAAGGTTACAGGAGAAATTCAGAGCGATAGGTCATCCTGACTGGATGCCAGAGTCAGAAATAAAGATGAAGAAAGGAATAGTGCGAAAGATAAGGGGATGGCTGAAGAAGTGGAAGAAGAAGAAGAAGAAGAAGAAGCAGAAGAAAAAGAACAAGAAGAAGAAACCCAAAGGCCCTTTTCAGGGACATTCATAGGTCTCGAAAAGAAATTGACTTTCATGCCTAACCCCCAAACATTGTTGTATCTGTGTTTGTCTCTTGTCTATTGTCTGTGTTATATAAATCTCTCATATTTAATTTTCATTGTCCCTAGACAGTCCCACCACGTTAAAGTCCCATTGTCCCCATGGTACAAAAAAACTTTTTCCCATGGTAAATTCCCATTGTCCCTAGACAATCCCACCATGTTAAATTCTCATTGTCCCTAGACAGACCCACCATGTTCAAATTCCCCATGTTCCATTCCTCTTGAGGCTAGAGTTGCCTACGACCTTTTCCCATGTTCAATTCCCCTTGAGGCTAGACAAGCCCACCATGTTAAAGTCCCCTTGAGTCTAGGCAAGCCCATCCATGTTAAAATTCCCCATGTTCAATTCCCCTTGAGGCTAGAGTTGATATACCCTGTTTGTAATGGTAAGTCCCCTTGAGGCTAGGGTGGCCCACTAAACTACTATCGTAATGAGCAAACAGACTGTAGAAAGTTTGAAAATGTTCCGGGATCTGCATCCTACTATGTACACGTTATCATCTCTGTCCACAGAAACACCATCTGGTCCTATGCGATCGTGATGTGTGAACGTAAAATGTTTTATTCCATCTAAACCAAAGCAATGGAGACAATTGTCATTATAAACAGATATATACCAGCGAGTCTTGACGGCATTCAGAGCGACATAGGTCTGGCGTGGACCTTCACCATCAAACTCATGGTAGGATTTTTCCTTCCCATCCAGAGTAATAATACTCCAGTAAAACTTAATATTATCACAAAATCTGGATATTACCAACTCTTCATGATTGTATGTGGGAATGCTTGACATATTGTTTGTATCTGCCTGACATATGTTATCGATTTATCTTTGAGGGAAAAGAATTGAACTAATGTTCCAGATGGTAGAGTTGCACCTACTACGTTTTCAGCGTCTTCACTTACAATACAGACATCGAAAAGTTTACCTGGGAATGCGTGACTACAGACAATGTTATATAAAGGATCCAGGAAATAAAACATATTGTTGTCAATATCCACTAGCAACAGTTGATTTTTGACGGAAAATGTCTCTTTAGTGTACCAATGTATATTGTTCATTAACCCTTTTATCTCTTTATCGTTCACAAGTTTTGCTATACATTCTTTCAGTGGCTTGAATCCATCATTTATAATTAGGATTTCGTCATTTTTCTTTGTCCATAACGTACCTATTTCATCCCTTGGAATCTTAGTGATAGCTTTTAGCTGTAGATTTACCTCTAACTGCAATGTCAAAATATTATTCTTCGAGCACTTATCGTCAATGTGCCGTTTGGCCATAGAAAACTGGTTTGTTAGTTTATTTTGAAGAAACATTTGATTCTGAGTTGCATGTGTACTTGTCAACTCCACAACGACACTGGAATTCCTAATTGCCGTTATATAAGATTGGCAGTCATGGTTCAATTGGTCTATCCTATTCCTTTCTTCGTTTAAAATTGTACTACCTTCTTCTTTCACTCTTTTCTCTAGGTCATCCTTATTTCAATAGTTAAATCATTGACTACAGATTCAAGTTTACTCAGATTTAATGCATTGATATTTGTGATTTGTGATTTGTGATTTTGATTTTTAACGTAACTTTAACAATTTTTCAGTCATATCGCTACGATGTCTGCAATGTGGCAGTTTGTAGTGATGTCTAGCACTGGGGCATCATGCCGCAGACATGTAGCATGATGTCCCACCCAGTCACATTATCCTGACACCAGGCCGACCAGTCCTAACACTAACCTCCTAATGCTGAACGCCAAGCGAGGCAGCTGTTAGTACCATTTTTGTAAGTCTCTGGTATGACTCGGCCGGGGATCGAACCCACGACCTCCCGCATCCGAGGCGGACGCTCTAACCACTAGGCCACCGGAGCGGTACATTGATATTTGTAAACTTTTGGAGCAGACCTTCAATTTTCTTCATCTCCTCTTTCACATGGTTCGACCCGTCCGAGTCATACCAGTGTTTCATTATTAAGATCAATTACATCAGAACATCTTTGATGATTGGCAATAAAGCATCTTGCACATAGCTCAGTTTCATGACTTTTACAGTAGTACTATACAGGAAAGGACGCAAGCTCCGTACAATGAAAACTAACATTATTTTGTAGAACGGTCTCCTGTCTGCATGGCAAGTCTTCAATTTTCAGAACAGTGTGACTGGTAAACAGTCCTAAACTTCTATGTACGTTCGAGCATTGACCACACTGCGCCTCTACACATACGGTACATATATCATCGGCTGGAGAGACGACGCCCTCTATCTGGCAAACGTTGCACACTAGATCTGCTTTCACTTGCTATCTGAATTTCATTAGGGCAGAAAGCATAAGAATACTAAGTGGAAATACATGCATCAATTTGTCTGTAGAAAATTCTCCAAAGCATGCCACATTTCTGCATATTGGGAAACAGAACTGTTTTACAGTACCCTGTACAAAGGCAAGCCTAGATATATGTGACTGTAAACAGTCCTGACAAAAGGTGTATAAACATGGTATTTGGTAGTCGTCTTGGAGATTTAAATACCTTTAAACAAAGTGGGCAGTTCAAATCGTTCCAGACTGATGGTTCAACTCCTCTATCTCGTCCGAAGCTATCAAGTCTTCTCTCGACGTTGCCATTGTTGGTCTCTTTCTTTTCCTCTCAAGACTCTTTGTAGTATTAGGTATAACGGTACCAATTGCGCAAGTCCATGTGTAGGGAAGATTGCATTCAGAAATAAAGAACAACACTAGCTGTGATTGGTACATTATGTAAGAGTTGTACTTTCTGTTGGGCTTAAAAAAAAATAAAAAAACATTTGTACCTCTTGGCAACATGTGAGGTTATGTTAATTCCTATCTAGATCCTATTTTGTATTTTTTTATGATATTTTTAAAAATTTGGTACTCATGGCTGAAAATGTGTCTGTTGTGACTATATAACTCTTACGTCTGTCTAGTTCCAGCAGAGTTATCTCTCTTAAATGCATTGGAGTACCTGGTTTTGTCCTTGTCAAATTGACAGTCTAGCATTGTTCTCTATGACAGTGTGTGACATGCATGCTAAGGTAGGATAGATGGTATATTTATTTCACAAAACATTTGCATTGAGGTATATGCAAAAAAAAAACAATTGGTACCGTGATACCATTAATATCCCCTAGTGACTAGAGTCACGTGGCAGTTGTGATAAATTTTCCCGGTACTACCACTGACTGGTGCACCGTTATTGTCTGTTTCACGTCAAGCACTAAAGTCTGAATAAGCACACACACAGATACACAATAAAGAAAACACTGCAAATGACTTCTTTTGTAACTTAGATAAGCGTGGCGTAACACTTTGGATGATGTCCCGAGTATTGTAATATAGTGAATGATATATTATAGCAAAAGCTCAGTCTATATCAATATTACATCCTTATTTTCTGCTGGAACATGTTAGTCAAAAAGCGCACTTATTTATCCACGATTACGAATGGATCGATAAAGGCAGACGTGCTTCAAAACATGTCACAGTTACTCTCCATTCTATTATTAGTATATGCAAAGATAATACGAGTTACTAACATAGTCAATATTGCAGCTTAGTACTACGGGAAGAGTATTATTCAGATGTCCATACTTCTTAAGTCGCATGTATATATCTATTTAATCGACCGATCATACAATTTGTGTGTGTGTGTGTGTGTGTGTGTGTTGGGGGGGGGGGGGTCGTGGTTCATAGATGAATATGGGAGATGACCTGGGACTTTTAAAAAAAAAAATCCAAGCTATAAATAGCTGGAAAAATATCTTGCTTATTTTGGAGGGGAAAAAATGAACTAATCATATTGATTATATTATTTGAAAAACATATTATAGTGAGGTAACAAAGGAATATGAAGCCTAAAGAAAAGCGAGCTATGAAGGCGGGGTGGGTGGGGTGCTGTTAGGGTCAGTTTCAGCCATCATGACGTGTGTTTTGTTTTGAAAGGCATATAAA
Source organism: Sinohyriopsis cumingii (assembly GCA_028554795.2). Taxonomy (NCBI): domain Eukaryota; kingdom Metazoa; phylum Mollusca; class Bivalvia; order Unionida; family Unionidae; genus Sinohyriopsis; species Sinohyriopsis cumingii. Next base: position 102,477,491 of record CM068835.1, on the reverse strand, counting down.
TGGTAACGTTCGATTTGCTCTTGTAGAGAGTTGCATAACCCGATAAAAACACAAATCTATGAATATATTTTCTGCTAACGTTATATACAAGCCTTCGACCGAAATTTCATTATTACATAGATCATAAACTTATAACAAAGAAATACGTGCACCAATTTATGCAGAAAATTCTCCTGAGCAAGCCACAATTCCGCACATTGGGCAGCAGAACGGCACTGCATAACTTTTAATAGAGACTGTTAAATATGTGTAACTGAAGACAGTCCTGTCAAAACGAATGCAACCATGGTAGTCGTACCTAAAAACCATCGTACAATGTGGGCAGTTCAAATCTTCTGACATTGCTGCTTCACTCTCTTCAATCTCGTCAGTAGCTAAATCTTCACCCATTAGCTGAACTCGCTATGACAAGTTTTGGCATTATATACTATGCAATCGAAGCAGGTGAAACAGAATTCAACATAATTTTCTTTTGGTTCATTCTTAACACAGACCTTCGCATTTGTATTAAATTACAAGCGTGAAAGAAGAAAAATTTTCATTTTGGTTTGCCATTATGTTTCACTTGCATCCTCTTTTGCTCTCAGTAAAAAAACAGGCAGTGATTATGGAATTAAGCGCGGACAAATATATACTCATTGTGTTTCTTGTGTTCAATGTCTACTTTCTTGTTTAGAAAAGCGGAACGTAAATTTTGGACAATGCCCACAATCTCGGTCTGTAACGACCCTTACTCCCTTATTTTCAGCGTGGGCCTTGTTTGTTAAAATGGGTACAAATTATTTATCCTCGATTATGAACGGATTATTAATGCTGAACCTGTTTCAAAATTTGTCACAGGTACTCTCTTTATAATATAATTTTATTGAAGTCATTTGGGTTTTTTACTTTATATTAGTATAGCACAGATAACAGCTTTCCCTAATGTGTTTAATATTCTAGCTTAGCAATAAAATAAAATCACTATCCAACCTTCCTTAATTATTAAACCGTATGCATAGCCTATAATGGTTGTTTAAGGGCTAACTATATAATTTAGGAAGGGGTTAGGTAATGTGGCCTGGTACCTTTCTGCGGGGCAGGGTTTTGCGGCCCCGAAATATGTTGATAAAGATATTCTTTGACATGTTCGTTGGATAAAAGAACTAATTTGTCGACGCAGGATATTACTTGTGAAACTAGTTTATATTGAAATAAAAGAAACCAAAAAGTATTCTCGTTCGAAACAAATTCCTGCCCCACCCCTTCCACATGGTTGGTCGCTAACTTCAAAGATATATAAGATATAACATTACAACATAACTGGAAGCCTCTATTCCATTGCTGTAGTTGGTCCTCATGAAACAACACTTTTATAATGCCATAGTTGGTCCCCATGAAACAACACTTTTATAATGTCATGTACACATCAATTGTTTTTGAAGAAAAAAATCAGAAATCGATTCTTGTTTTATTGTCTTAAAAATACGTTTTTGTTTGTTGTTATTTTATTCCGCCATACTAAGTCTTATTTGTGCATGTATTTAAGGACTTTTTAAGCTAATGGAGTACGTAATATAAGGTATAATAGGTGTGGTTGGCTTCTCTAGAGGAAGGCCGGAACGCGATAAAAAATTGACGAATGTTAGTTTGTATATAATATGCCTGAAATAATAAAGTTGCTGTAGACATCGATAGGAAAGGAAGATATCAGCTATGCCATTAATATTCTCAATAACAAGCGTTTGTGGTTTACCATCTTGAGAGCCACCACCATCATCCTCGCTCCATTACATGCTGGAAATAGGTCTGTTTCGTCTGTTATTATATTTGTCATGTCTTATTTCTTTGTCTTCTTGATCGCTATAATCTCATGTGTTAATTAATCTATAGAAAATTCAAAAATGTACTCACATTCAAGTTCGTGTCATAGGTTAAACGTATATTTTAGATGCTGAGCTGTAAACAAATCAACGTTTCATGGGTCACAGATTTTACTTTCTGGCACACATCAATGTCAGGTTACTTACTTTGTACTATCTCAAAAATAAATACAGACAACCACACCATACTGCTTATATTCTAAAGAATAATCAATTTACTTTAAATCAGTATCGTGACCCTCCTTCATTCTAAGCCAACGATCACCACCAGAAGAAGAGAGGACAAATATATAATAGATACAGACTACATTCGAACCCGGAGTAGTCATATTAACATAGGTCAATAATTTCAACGATAACATAAAAGTAGTTGTTTGAGCATATATATGGATTCCCTGTGCACTATTTACGGAACGTAGGCACATTGCCAACTCAGAAATTATTACTTTTTATTATATATGTAAGCCCAAATGTCTTACATGTACTTAATTGGTCAAACAGTTATGTTTTACAAGGTTACAATGGGGAAAAAATGGGAGAGATTTCGTTTTTGTCATATTTACGAAACCCAACCTCTCTCTCTCTCTCTCTCTCAGCAAATAAAATTGCTTTGCTAAAAGTATCAGTTACCTCATTTTCCTGGACGTTGTTGCACGAATGGTCATGCACTTTCACATTTGCATTTAAAATTTATCACTTAGGTCAACAAACATAAAAATAAATTGTGGTTGTAATGACCTACTTTTGTTGCTAAACTGGCTATGCAAAGTTTTGGAATATGCATTGACAAAGCAGGCGAAATATATGATTCAATACAATTTCCTGTATATTCATTCTTAGCACATAACTTCGAATTTCTCATTATAAACGTCAAAGAAACGAAAATCTTTCATCATGATTAAAATCTTGTTCTGTAAAGCAAAACAAACAGAGTTTTACAATAATATTTTTATTTTCTTTATTTCTACATCTTTTATAAATTTTAATTTTCTTCTCTGCAAAGCTTAAAGTTTAGATAAGCCCCAACGTAGATCGACAAGCAGCCAAACTTAGACGAGTTGTGTCTATGCTAAGTACCACTTGTTGTGTTATTATCCGTATTGTATATTAATATATAATATAGTTTTATTTAAGTCATTTGGGTTTATGACTTTTATATTGTTATTCTTTAAATTCAGTGGCTGGCTTGTATTACAGCAAAAGTACATCTGCAATACGCTGTGAAATTTCCATTCTTAAATCAAGACCGATTGTTAAGGTCATGGCAACAACTATTTCTGTCCAAGTACGCCAAGAATTATTTTTAATGGAGGCAACGAAAACTTCATGTGATCTTAGGATTACGTTTGAACTGTAGACATATCATGCACACCCTAGCTGTTAATTGGCTCAAACACTAGAGGAAGTCATACCACGACTAGTAAAGTTATTTCACAAACTAATGATTTAAATGTTCGAGAATCTTTTTATGCGATTCAAGATTTGTTGATTCGATGTGTATGTGGTGGCTATATAAAGGAATTAAATAAACAACGTCTCATTCTGCAGTTATACTCAGTATTTGTAAGAGTTGTGAGAGTATGTACGATTTATTTATAATTTATTCGTTAAATTAGCAGAGTTGAGAAAAACCTTTATTCTAAAACAGACAGTACGTTGTGGATTATCAGACACTATTCAAGGACTTTAACATTTAAATAATTCTGTCGGATTATGCAAACATTTCAAGGACTTTAGCGATATCCTACTTTCAGTGAATAACCTTGAAGTAAAATTGCTTGGATAATAACACCGTTCCTTCAGTGGTGCTAGCACATAGTCACATTAGAACCTTCATTCCGAATACCATTGGGTGGTTTCCGGGTTAATGTGAAATTCATAGTACATTTAAGATAATATTCTTGGAATTCATACTCCTTCACTTTGTTTGAATTTATATTTTAGGGAAGTAAATTTATATTTTGGAAAATTGAATTCTTGCTATGTTTTACCTTACCTTGTTTCTTAGTTTAAGCTGCTAAAGTGGAGACTACACACAGAGCTGATATATATTCAGTATATTCAACTACTGCAACACAAATAACAAGTTCATGATTTAGTGGAAATCATCGTGAACATAAACCAGACAATTACTTATTACGTTTATTTAATTGCTAACCCTCCAGACTGGACCCTAATCGAACTTATTTGGCATGTACAAGCTGATAACGGTTTCCTGCTACAAAGGTACAAGCTGCAATGCCGTATCGAAACAAAACAAATATCCTTATAATACCAAGAAGACAAATGACTAGAAGAAAAAAAAAATAAACGAAACCAGCAATAGAATATTTATTTGCCCGGAAACAGTATATCGTTCTTAACTGAATTTATCACTCATCCTGCAATCGTGAATTAAGAAAGCACGTGGTACACACATTTTATTCCGAGTGTTGTAAATTCAGTTTCTTGTACTTCTGATGGCATCTTGTGCAGTTAAGAAAACAAAAACTTGAATCAAAATACTATTTCCAAATAAAATTTACCTTCTGTAAAGGATATTTGTGTCCACGTTAGTATTTCATTTTTATTTTCGTTGTGATTGTCTGTTATTTAAGATGCCCAAAGTAATTTAAATATTTGATGGGAAAACTGCAAATATTTTTGTTTGACAGAGAACGTTTGCCAGCAAAATTATCTTTGTCTGTTTCTTATCGTAAAATATGGAAGAGAATTAATTGTATTGGATGGAAAGTTCCTATGAAATTGATACTAATTAGCTATATCCCGTAATAGTCGAAGGAACACGTTAATGACAAGAATATCTGGTCATACAAAAGGCTCTTGCGCTTGTTTATTTTTGCTCATAGTTTGGGAATACTCAAAAGAAGCCTTCAGCACATGTGCAGCGATATTTGTATTATAATTACGCTTAACTTGTTTAGAGGTCACAGTGGATATATATATATATATATATATATAACTGAATCAATGAATAACTGAATGGAGTTAAAGAAAATGGTTCAGAACATAAAATATATAAACACCAACTATAATAATGACTAAAATAGTCAGATGTACTTAAGCTGCATAACTAGAACAGAAATAAACAGCTTCACGTATTTGCTTGCACAAGCACCAACTTTAACAAATCAAAGAAATCAGAAATTAAGTCATTGTTGAAAAATGCACTTTTCAGTTCTGTTCTCTCATGTACAAACGGGTCATACATAATGTGGAATGCTCATTAATAACAGCATTATTTTTATATGCTAAATGATATGTATCTACACATATATATTTATCTACTAATGTCACCAGTCTCTGTCTGCAAGTGTGTACAAACTGAGAGCTATACCTCTTGCATGAGTCAGTGCAAATTTGTCACCAGTCTGATCGAAACATATTCCAAAAGGTTTATTTTCAACTGCATTCACGATGATCTGAATAATGAAACCGTCAGGAGAAAGTTTGAAGATATTGTGTGACTGACTTCCCACTACATACACATTGTCATCTCTGTCCACGGTAACACCTTGTGGTCCTTTCAGATTGTCATGTGTAAAACTAAAATGTATCATTCCATCCAAACCAAAGCAAAGTAGAGAATCGTCTTCTGAAACAGATATATACAAACGAGACTTGAAGGTATTAAGAGTGATATAGGTCTGGCATGAATCATCACCGTCAAACTCATGGTATGATTTCTTTTTGCCTTCCAGGGTAATAATAGTCCAGTAGAACGTATCGTCTTCACGGTGTCCAGATACTACCAATTCTTCATGATTGTATGTAGCAATGCTGTAGCAGTCATATTCGGTTTGTATCTGCTTGATATAGGCGATCGATTTATCTTTGAGGGAAAGGAAGTGAATTGATTTTTGTTCTGGTAAAGTTACAGCCACTACTTTTTCATTTACCATACAAACGTCCCAAGGCTTACCTGGAAATGTATAACTGCAGACAATGTTATATGAAGAGTCCAGGAGGTAAAGCAGCCTGTTGCCATTATCCACTAGCAACAGATGCTTATTGCTGATAAATGCCACTTTAGTGTACAGAGATGTAGTGTTATTTAACCCTTTAATCTCTGTGACAAGCTCTGCCACACTTTCATTTCTCTTTATCAATAGCCTGCCTATTTCGCACCTGGAAATTTCAACGATCTGTTTTAATTGTGGATTGACCTCTAACTGCAACTTCAGAATCTCGTTCGTCGAGTATTTTTCATCAGTGTGAGATTGGGTCATTGAAAGCCGGTTGATAAGTTTCTTTCTAAGCAGAAACATTTGAGTCTGTGTTGCATATTTACTGGCGGATTCTACAACGAGATTTGAATTCCGAATTGCCGTGATATGAGATTGGAGGCCACGGTTCAACTGCTCTATTCTCTTCTTTTCTTTGCAAACAATTTTGTTAGCTTCCTCTGTTACTCTCTTTTCCAGATCGTCTAAAACATCATTAATTGTTTTCTTTAATGTCCTTATTTCAGTAGTCAAATCATTGACTTCAGATTCAAGCTTGTTCATACCTGATACATGGATATATGTAAACTTTTTAAACTGATTTTCAATCTTTTGCATCTGCTCTTTCAGCTGGTTCAATGCGTCTGATATATTTGGTGTTTCATTGATCAGCTCAAGTACATCTGAACAGGTTTTATGACTGGCGATGAAGCATTTGGCACACAGCTGAATGTTATGACCTTGACAGTAATACTCTACAGGAAAGGACGCGTGCTCCGTGCAGTTGAACATGACATTATTTTGTATAACAGACTCCTCTTTGCTTGGCAGGTCTACAATTTTCAGAATAGCGTGGGAGCTTGACAATCGTTGGCTTCGGTGCACTTTCGAGCAGTGACTGCATAGCGCCTCGTCACATACAGTACACAAGTCTTCAGCTGGAGAGATGACGTCCCGAGTCTGGCAAGCGTTGCACACAAGGTCTTGTTTCACTTTTGATTTCAATAGGATAGAAAGCATAAATGTATTAAGAGGAAATACATGAACCAATTTGTCTGAAGAAAATTCTCCAGAGAAAGCCACATTTTCGCATATTGGGCAGCAGATCTGCTTTACAGTACCTTTTATTGAGGCAGTGCTAGATATATAAGACTGAAGGCAATCCTGACAAAACGAATGTAAACACGGTAGTCATCTAGGAGACCTAAATACGTTCAGACATAGTGGGCAGTTAAGACCTTCTAATAGTGTTTGTTCATTCTCTTCTATCTCGTCTGAAGCTATCAAATCTTCACTCATTGTTGCCATTGTTGGCTTCTTTCGTATCAGGTCACAGCTCCTGTATTAATAATGTTCCCCTAGTGACTTGAGTCACGTGTCAGTTGTGATAATCTTCCTGGCATTACTATTGACTGGTGCACCGTTATTGTATTACTACTGACTGGTGCACCGTTATTGTCTATCTCAAGTTTAGGCAGTAAAGACTGACTAAACACACACACACACACACACATACACACACAGAGGTTCAGCTTTAGCAGACGCAGGGCCCGATTTGGATATTTGTTGTTTGTTTTTTCGGGGGGAGGGGGGCTGGATTTACGTATAATTTATAATTTCTAACGCGCGGGGCCACCTGTGAGTACGGCATTTGAAAATAAACTTTTAAATATGTTTTATACGATATTGAACTTAATATTTGTTTTATACGATATTGAACTTAATATTTTCCTCCATCGCTTTAAAATTACTTTCTCTCTTTAGATATATTTTTTAAAAATTACAAACGCGCGGAGCCCCTGTGAGTCGGCATCCGATTGGGCCAAATCGGTCGAATCGGCCTAAAGCCGGCCCTGCACAACACTGCTTGTTCATCTGCACAATAAATGTATTTTCTTGTAATTTTAGAGAAGCGGGGCGTAAGGATTTGAACCATGTCCCTAATATTATGATACAAAGAAAAAGTGTAGCACAAGCTACACCCTTATTTTCTGCTGATACGTGTTCGTCAAAACAAAAGCACTTGTTTGTCCACCCTTAAGAACGAATCAATAATAATGAACTTGCTTCAAAGCATGCCGCAGTTAGTTTCAAGGCTATTATTAGTATTTGCACAAATAAAACCTGTTACTAACGTAGTTAATATTATCACTTAGTACAACAAGAAGAATATTAGTCAGATGTTTCTAGTTTTTGTGATGACGCGTGTATGAGAGGATAACAAGCACTCTATGTACACTAATGTGAGCATTTAGATTACCAAATTAACAGTTGTTTTTTAATTTTAAGTTGAGGACAGCAAGTAGAAAAGTAAGGAGGAAAGCAAGAATTTAAGCGTAAAGAATAACGATGGAATACGATTTGTTGATGCAGGCTTCAGAAGTGAAAATAATATTATGTCCATATGATATAACATGCATAAAGTTATTTACAAAATTGCTTTAACATAGTATGTGGTAAACTACCTAGTTGAACTTCAGACCTGAATGTAAATTTTAAACCACCAAACCGTAAACAATCCATTTGGGAGCTGAGACCACTTTAACACAGGAACAATGCATGTCTCCCACTTTGCTTGGGGCCTGTGTCTATCACATTCTGTTTTCTTAATGGAGCGATCATATAATTTTCGTTTCTGGGTGGGGGAGCGTGGAGTGGGACGAGAATTAGGAGATGACATGGGATTTTGTTGAGAATTAAGATTCTGACCTTAAATAGCTTGAAAAAAATATTCTTGGTAATATTTGTAGAAAATAAATAACTGATCATACTAATTATATTATTGGAAAAAATAATTTATCTGTAAATTAAAAATATATCCTGATTCGAAAGAAAATCACAGCACGCGAAGGTTGGTCCTTAACTTCAAAGGGATTTAAAGTTGCAGTCTATAGTTAGTCTAAATTTTATAACAAAAAATAAGTCTACACGCTCTCAAAGATTCTAGGAAAAGAATTCAATACCTCCTCCCGAAAAAAAAAAAACAATTAAAAAATCTATCTTTGTGTTTCCTTCTGCAAAGTACGGTTTGTTAGTTATCAATTGTTCCACCATAATAAATTGTATTTATACGTGTGGCTTAATAATCTAAGCCTACAGAAGAGGTTGGTACTAGAAGGGTCAGTTTTAACCAACACAGCTGGTGTTTTGTTTTGATAGGCATACAAATAGATAAGTTGGAATTATTGTTGTAGAGGGGCGTAACTTCATGAACAACAAAAAAAACCTGTATGAATTCATGTTTCAATGAATTGTGAGTATAAACAAAAGGCCGATATGTAGGTCAGGGTAAGTTACAAATGCACATTTTTAGCCAAATCAGAGTTTTCCTTGAGATTTGCTTGACGAAAATAAAAATATTTGGTGTAACAACATAGTGTTTCCTTTATTAAATGTTACGAATATGTTGAAAATACGTCTCAAAATGTTTGTAATTGCACACAATTTATTAAAATACATATATCTTAATCAAATTATATAATTTCTTATTTGTGTACGAGTTACAGGCCATAAAAACGTTCGTACACAATAGTTTTTTCTGTTTTTATTTTATTTTAAATTTTCATGTTTTGCCAAGGATGGAAAAGTTAGTGAGACAAATAGTGTATATAGTTCAAACTGCACTTTCTCCGTATTCTTCGTGTATTTGAATTGAGTGAAGTGTCTGATATTCGCGTGCACAATGTTATCATAAACGCGTATTATGATTATTTAATTTTATGTATTTCTTCTTCTTGATCTTCATTTCTCTCTCTCTCTCTCTCTCTCTCTCTCTCTCTCAATGTCTCTTTCTCTCATGTATGAGTATTAAGTTGGAAAACTTGGGCTTATCTTTTCGTAGTAGCTTAAGGTTTTTAACTGCACAAATAATATTGTAATTTATTTCTAATCACGTAATGACCACACATCCGAAACTTTCATTCATGTTTGTATGATTCCTAGGTAAGCCTTTCCATGCCGAATATTGCTGCTTCACGCGGCGCAACAAAAAACATGAACCATACACCCAATTCATTATTTCAATGTAAAGTTTTTCAGTAGGTTTATCCAAAAATATCCAGAGAATTCCATATGTTAAGAAATCAGGGAGGAAATTATCCATACATAGTCTCACGAATACTGGACATTATGATGTCTGCTCCTAGAAATTGGCTAATTATTCGGGTTTAGAAATATCGTCCCAATACTGACTCTCCATAATCAAGAAATAATTACTAAAATCTCACAAAGCTATCAATGGAGAATTAAATACAAATAACACATATCCTATTACAATATTACGGAATAGCTTCTGCTAAATGCAAGAACTGAATGATTTCAATACTATAGTTTTCATAAAGACAAATTTGACTAGACAGTTAAAGAATGCAGACCTTTCTTGGTGACTGCAATATTCATTCCAAAGAGGTTGTTAAAGTAAAGAGGAAAATCTATTATTACATATAAATGTCTTTGAAGGCCCCGCTAAAGGATGTTAAAATAACTGTCCTTTATGTGCAGGTGGTCCTTATATGTTGGTTAATATGTAACAACATGAATTGCATGAGCTTTTTAATGTTGGTCTTTATAAAAACCACAATAGTAGATTTGAATTTATTTGATAATTTAGTATTTTTCTTTCTTTATTCCTTCGTTCTTTACTTTTTTAATTACTAAGTGTAATATGCAGTATACCAAATGTATACTAGAGGTCGAGTTAAGTTCACTTAAATTTGAGGATATGTGACAAACCACAACAACCACCTACTATGGATATGCGAAATTGTTCCCATGCGGCTAGCATTTCCGAGCATCACACTTTCAGCTACAGACATGAAAAAATAAAGTTGTTTAATATACTGAACTAATTCGAATCAGACGGAGGACACGCTGATCCTTATATGGGACGGAGTAATATTTAACACCTCTCAAACTAATTTAGGTAAATATCACTAAATTTGTTCCTTCCCATAGTCCCTCTCTCTCTCTCTCTCTCTCTGTCTCTCTCTCTCTCTCTCTCTCTCTCACACACACACACACACACACAGATTGTCTGATCAAATAATATACGGACTTATTAGAGTTTAAATCATCGATATGGACATGTTGATGAATATTGCTGATGTCAGCATTAATTTATTGGAGTTTGATATTGTGATAAATACATACGTTGAATAAAAATGTTTTTATTCCATACCTAACATTTGAAGCTCAAAGACTTCCAAAGACAACAGTTATTATGATGCTACAGATAATCTATATAAAACTGCAGCTTTGTCTGATTTCTGTACGAGCTTTTTCGTAGCACAACTTTATGAAGTTGAAGTTGGTGATACAAGTTCAAATTTTCACATCAATAGATAAGAGTATGAATATTTTGTCAAACGAATACGTCCAGTCTCATCTTATTGTTTATTTATATTTCGATTACTTGTTTCATTTGTACTGAGAATAATGCAAAAATGGCCAATGATAATCTCCAGCATGTATGTTCTACATTATCAAATATTTAATCCTTTTTTCCACAATTCAGGGTGGCCGAGTGGGCTAAAGCACTCGCTGATAGCTGACATCTCACCTATGTCTGGATTCGAGTTTCGCGCTCAGTCAATATAGGTATGTGAAAAAGATTCGTGGGTTCGTGATATTGCGGTGGTTTTCCCGGGTTGTTCCTGCACCAGTCATACTGGCCGACACATGAAGCCCACTGTGTGCTGAAAATGGCATAACACCCACAACAACAACAACAACTAAACAACTTGACATGATTTAATGCATAGACCTATGCATCACAATACGAAACATAAAATATGGAGTACTGCATGGAGAAGACTGAATATTACCTGTCAGCTATATCCCTTGTAATCTTATCGACACGACATATTGCAACTGCAGCTTATCGTCTTTATTTCCCAGAGTGACATTCTGACTAGCGAAAAGTCAACTACCTAAAATCTAGAATACAAACGTGTCAAAAATGTTGCATCAGATAAAGGCATATGGGCCAGAATACACCACTTTCATTTATTAATCACTTTTAAAAGAAAGACACCTTACTTATTATGAGCACCAAATAATCTTTACAACTTATGAGTATCCAATGGAATCTGACTGCTACGAATGTGTAGACAAGGTATAGATATAAAACACGAATACCCCTGCTTTAGATAGCAATGTTTTAGCGATCTTTACGATTGCCTAGTGATGCATGAACAAAACGGAAGATTATATCTAACACTAGTATACAGAGACAGTAAATAATCAGGTCTGATCACACAAAATGATACAGTTGAGAGACAGCATATAATCGGGTCTAATCGCACAAAATGATACACTACAGAGAAAGTGAATAATCGGGTCTAATCACACAAAATGATGCCGTACAGAGACCGTAAATAAACGAGTCTAATCGCACAAAATGATACAGTAGAGAGACAATAAATAATCGGGTCTAATCGCACAATATGATACACTACAGAGAAAGTAAATAATCGGGTCTAATCGCACACTATGATGCCGTACAGAGACAGTAAATAATCGGGTCTAATCTCACAAAATTATACAATATTGAGACAGCATATAATCGAGTCTAATCACACAAAATGATACAGAAGGAGACTTTGCAGTGGTTATAGGTAGATTATATTTAAGATGTATCAGTTGACATGTAAATATTACATCGATGCATACAAGCTTGACGAAAGTGTTTGGTTTTATTGTATTAAATGGCACTTTTAAAACATTATTGGTTATATCATGCCAAGGAAATGGGAGCAAAGTGCCCTTCAAAGACCCAGAGAGACAAGTGGCCTGGGCTAGACCCATAGGTTACGAGTTCGTCGCTCTACCAACTGAACTACCACGGTTCCCAAAGGAAGCTTGATTTTAGTGTGTGCCTTTATTTTACTTTGCAAAAATATAAATGACATACCTAGAGAGTAACAGCCTTAGAAACAAAAGGATACACAAACAAAACCGACATATATGTTTTCTTCTGAGTCGACAAGGACAACATTTCCAGTCCCTCCCAGTAGCTTGTACCTCCCTCCTCCCTACCAATTTCAAAACGATAAGCAAACAGGACATAAAAATGTACAAAACTAACTCATGTGATTCATTTATTTAATTCATTGCATTTTCCATATGCAGTGTGCATTTTGCATGTACGATTCGCTTTTTTTTAATGTTCAATAGAGTTATGTATTTTCCATGTGCAATGGTTTTCGATTTCACTGATTATCGTCTGTGTGTGTGTGCGCATATACTCGCGTGTGACGGTGAAATCAGTAATAATCAAGCCATTGGGTATATAGGCTTTGACTTGTAGTTTTGAAGAAAAAAAAACTGTTTAAACCAAGAAGTCCCCAAAGCTAAATTATACATCTGGTCTTGGAAATGCGTGTCACCACTATTCATTGTTTCAACTGCACGCGTTCTTGTACCTGAAAACTGAGCAGTAAATTAAAAGTCGAAACAATGCTTAACAACACTCCACAAGATGGCGAAGGGATCAAGGTGTGTTAACAACTCAATAGGTTAGCACCAAAAATCGCCAAAGAAGCAGCTCAGAAGTCTAATCCTCATAAAGTGGAAATTAGATCTGCTTAAATCACATATCTAGTGATGAGAAAATTGGCAATGTAACTTCGGTTAAGATTACAGGCCTGACCCGGAACTAAAGGGGCAAGGCGCATTAGTAAAAAGTTTCAAAAATATCTTTTAAATGGTTAAGAATGTTGCTCTTTCTAAAAAAAGTTTGTGTTCAGAGCGTATTTGGCCATTTTGGAGATCAAATGCAATTTGAACATTTCGTCGTTCCTTTACTCGCCTTAAAACGTGCGCTAAATTTCTAATAAGGCCAGATACGCACGATTTGGGGATTGTATACGTGTGTGTGTGTGTGTGTGTGTGTGTGTGTGTGTGGTTTAATAGCACATCAGCACAAACATAACTATGTAAATCCGAGATAACGGCCTACAAAAATAATGAAGAAAATCCCCAGTATATAGCCATATATTTAATATAAACCATCACGCTATTTTAATAAGTCCAAGCTCTTATTTTAACTTCTTCACGGAAAACATCCCAGGGCAAAGCGATTGCATCTGTCCGTACGGAGCTGCGGTGGCTCACTGGGAAAGATACTGGACTCACGATCAAAGGATGCGGGTTTGAATCCTACCATCAGACGAGCCTGAGTCAACTATATTTGTGTGTTCTTGGGCAAAGCACTTTACTCCAATTACATCAGCACCAAATAACCTGCTTGTAAAGCTGTGCCGTAAAGCACACAGCCAAATCAATGCCTTTATTGGTGACATCATGAGACATGCATCGGGTTTATTGTGCATCACCGTGTCCAGAGTTTGAGTGGGTACTCAATCACATGTACGCGTGCTCTCTCTCTCTCTCTCTCTCTCTCTCACACACACACACACACACATTAAAATTAAATTAATGTCTTCCCTATCAGATAGCCGCATTCCTAATTCCCAAATGGATTATGACATAACCTAGACACAATAAACTGTACTACGCCCCTGTTGGCTATACATCACTAAATGGAATATGTCTCGGTCAGGATGCGCCTATTTTTCGATTGAAAAGAATTCACAACTTAATTACAGAACCAGTTAATGGACTTCACGTCTTGTCTAACTACACTACTTGTTAACTATCAATTCTTTGGCATAACATTTCCAGACATAGTAAAAGCAAAAATTCCTAGAATACATGATTCATATCATTTAAGGCAAAGATAAATCCACACAGTTCTCAATTAGTATCATACGTAATGCATGAAACTCCTAGACTACACAATTCCTATTACATACAACCAGTACATTCGAACAATTCATATTATGTAAATATTGTAGGACATTCTTAGAATACTTCCACTTCCGCAGAAAAACTTGTACTGGCTAATGCCTGGAAGGAAATTACTTAAAACATTGATTTTCATCTGGAAAACACACACCCCTCATTTAGCTTAGTAAGTCAGGATTAACTTTATCTAACCGCCAGACACGCACATCTAACTTAGAATAATTCTCTCAATTCCGCCGATATTAACTATTTCTGGAAAAACTCATTTTATGACACTTACTTCAAATAGCACCAACTATCTCTGGACTGTCTTTACTTTATCGCTTCCCGCTACTTAACCCCAGTTAATATATCTGTCTGACCGATATCCAAATGGATTCTCATTAAAAATCATTAGAGCCCCGAACCAGGAAGGTTAAACCATTGCCTGCTTAAAACTTCTGATCTCTATCTCAATTCTTAAATTTTCACAGTAATAGCTATGGATTGTCTTGTCAGCAGTGCAGAATGGTATCGTAGTTTAATTAATTGAAAAGATAACAGTGAGGATACTCATCTCACACCTGGCAATAATAGTCTGTTTGTGGATCATCGTTGTCCATTGCGTACTTGTCAGTGCCTGACATGCCATGTCTGATGAGTTAAATTATCAACTTTAGCATATAATTATAAGATCTGTGTTAATACAACAATATTAAAAACATAAACTTTCCCATCCCATTTATTCACTTACTGATGTGCACTGTTGGATTTTAGCTCTTATCCTTGTTTGATGTCTTCCAGGAAAGGTAATTGTAAGCCCATACTTATCAAAAGGGACTGTAGTTGTTTATACCAACTACAAACATTGTAGAGTCACATCCATCATAATATGAGTACTAACTTCACATTATGTAGAAACAGATCTATCATCACATAATGTGTACCAACTACACTGTACACACAGGTTTGTCATCACATAATGTGTACCAACTGTATATATTGCAGACACAGATTTGCCATCACAAGGGACCCCGAACGGCCGAGTGGTCTAAAATGCTCACCATTATGGATCACTGCCATCTCACCTCTGTCTGCGTGGGTTCTAGTCTCGGGTTCAGCCTATGTGGGTATGTGAAAAAGCTTGCCAGTAACTTCTCATGGGTCGGTGGTTCTTTCCTGGGTTTTCCCGGGTTCTTCCTCCACTGTTATTACTGGCCGCCATGTATAGCCTATCACATGCTGAAAAATGGCGTTAAACCCCCACAACAACAAAAATAACATTTGCCATCACATTGTGTGTACCATCTGTGTACCAAAGCTTAATGTGTACAAACTACAAACATAGACACAGATCTGTAATCACATAATGTGTAGTAACTACAGGCATTGGAGACTCGCATCATCCACAAAGAGGACACTATGGGCAATAAGTTTTAAAAAATTTGAAGCATTAGGGAGATAAGATTTGCTTCTGTCTCAAATATAATCAATAGACATATAAGGGAGGTAACTTGTAATAGTAATGGACATGTAACTGTGGAGTCAACTAGGTCTTGAAAAGAAGGTCACTGTCCACTGAAAGGTTTCACCACAAATGCGAATAATGCTAAAATATTAAGTGTAACTGTGATTTTTTTAGTTAGAAACATTGTGTTATGTGCTATGTTTATTTCAGAAGCCATGTACAGTGTATTAGAGCATATTTATCATGATTGTGACCCATTTTAGTATGAAGATTTCATCAGGTACATGTGGTTTTTTGGTAGAGGCATAAGCAATGTAGTGGAGAAATGTACTGTGTTGAGTATATGAGGACAGAGGCAAATAACTCTTGCAGTTCACTCATCCCAGGGACTATTGCTTGGGAAATTTTTTCTTGCTCTATGCATAAATATATATGGAAATATGTTAAGCTGGAAGTTATACTATTTAACATAAGCCCCACTCATTCACAGGAAAATCTGTCCTAATCATGCAACCATTTAAAAAATTTATCGACATAAAAATAAGATAATATCAAATTTTGAGTCATATCCAAGCATGATACTTGTTTTAACTTATTATTCAGGTTCAGGGTTACTATATATTCTGATATTTTATTCCTCCTTGTGGGGCTTGGTCTGTTTTTTTTTTATATATTTTTTTCATTTTTTTTTTATGTCACATGTTCACCTGTGTTATACATGTTCTTTGTCACAATGCAATCACTCATGCCATGCAAAAATTACTGGCTAAATCAACAATTACATGTAAGGTATTAAGTAAGGTTGATTAGCATATTCAACCATTAATTTGATTATACTTTAGATGATGTATTTCTATGTTGAAGAACTTCATATAAAGATCAATAAAGAAACATTTTTTTCCTTACAAAAACGAAGAAATCATTTATAGGAATCAAACCCTTTGATTTTCAGGTGGAGGTGCCAAAAGATTTATTGAAGAAAAACAATTCAGCCCACACACCCACAAGTAGTTTGAAGAAAATATTCTTACCATGATTTGTAAAAAGGAAATGTATTCATGTTTTTTTTTAATAAAAATTATCTTGAGGTTAAAGAAAAGAATAATCCTGGTTCTAAAGAAAGTCAAAGGCTCCTCACCCCAACTTTGAAAATGAAATGGTTGGTACCTAATTAATTATTACAAATTGTGCTTGATTGCTTGATTAATTTTCATTTGGTTGTACTGTATTGACCAATTTTTTATTATTTATATTGAATGTCACACCTCTGTGGAATGCTTATTTTAGATTAACCAGTAAGTGGTTGACATTTGTTTCAGTGGAGGTCAATGGTGAAAGTCTGATGAAAACTATCTTTAGAGCACAAATGATTATCGTATTAGGATGTTGTACAAGTTACTTACAAGTTACTCTATATCAAGTTACTCTACACAAGTTACCAAGTTATTCTGTACCAGCTATTATATACAGGCTACCCTGCATCAAGTTTACTCTGCATTAAAGTTACTCTGCATCAATTTACTCTTTATTCAATAAGGTTACTGTGTATCAAGTTACTCGATATACAAGTTACTGTTTGCAAGTTACTCTGTATCAAGTTACTCTGTATGTAAGTTACTCTGTATCAATTTACTCTTTATTCAGTAAGGTTGCTGTGTATCAAGTTACTCTTTATCAAGTTACTCTGTATCAAGTTTACTCTGCATTAAAGTCACTCTGTATCAGTTTACTCTTTATTCAGTAAGGTTGCTGTGTATCAAGTTACTCTTTATCAAGTTACTCTGTATCAAGTTTACTCTGCATTAAAGTTACTCTGCATCAATTTACTTTTTATTCAATAAGGTTACTGTGTATCAAGTTACTCAATATACAAGTTACTCTGTTTGCAAGTTACTCTGTATGCAAGTTATTCTACATCAAGTTTCTTTGTATGCAAGTTACACTATCAGGTTACTCCAAATTAGTTCACTCTGTATCATATTACTCTGAATACAAGTTACTCTTGATACAAATTACCTATATGCATTTTCTCTTTATAATTCTGCCCACACCCCCACACCAATGTTCCCTCTAAGCAAATGGTAGACGTGCATGCTATGCATGCTGTTGTGGAAGCATTGCGGTGACTTGAGCAAAATTTTTGATCATCATAAAACATCCATACAAATTGCCAAAAATAATGTGTGGAGAACAATTCAGCTGTGCGGGGATGTCTGAGCAGCTGCATGGCCGCACACATGTACAGCTTAGAAGGAATGTTGCCCCACACATGTGTTACTCTTTATACAAGTAAATCTCTATAAGGTTATTCTGTACACAAGCTGCTCTGTATAAATTGACCACAATTCTCCTTGTCACTTTTACTTACTGTTTTTCTTAGATATCCTTTTTAAAATGATGGGGATATAGGTTTACTATAAAAGATATCCTTTGTAAATCTTTGTATGTGTGTTTGGGGGGTTGTTGTCAAAGATATCCTTTCTGTAGGGCATGCATATATTGTAAAGATATTATTTGTAAATCCAGGTTGGAGGGATGGGAATCTTATCAAAGATATCCTTTGTAGATATAGGGGATGGACTTATTCTCAAAGATATTCTCTCTGAATGTGTATGTGGGGGGGGGGGGCTTATTGTCAAAGATATTCTTTGTAAATATTTACCAAAGAAAATATGTAGAAGTAGGGCTGAGGATGGATAAAGATTTTATACTATTTCTAATGATAAAAGACACCCCTCTTTCCAAATTAAGCTAGTTCCAAGTATAAAAAACACCCCTCTTTCTATATTAAGCTAGTTCCAATTATGAAAAACACCCATCTTCCCATTTAAACACAAACAAAAATGCATTTGTCAGGCTCCCTGGAGATATGGACAATGTTCTTTTGTATACCAGGGCCCAGCAATGTGGAACAAATTGCCCACTGAACTTAGACACAAAGGCACAGTGATTTCATTCAAGAGTGCTCTTAAAACTCACCTATTTTGACTCAAAGAATAAACTTAAAGACCTAATAATGTTTCCTACCTTAAATATTTTCAATATATTTTATGTTTTCTAATTTCATGGTGTTTGTTTTTTGTAATCATATCATTATATATGTTTTTTATGTTTTATGTGTTCTTTAATGTTGTAAAGCGCTTAGAACTTCTAAAGATTAGGTGCTATACAAAGTCCTCATTATTAGTATTATTATTATAATTATTATCATTATTATCATTATTATTATATGATTAAACAATAGTCTGTAAGTAAGAAATTATCAATTACAGGCTTGATGGATGTGATAAAAATTGAGGAAGCCAAATCAGCCATGTTACTTCTCCTGAAGACTTTGCCAGACAGGTGCTACTTCAATATCATCAGCTTTACAGACACATATGCAGTGTTATTTGAAAAGTGAGTAAGATAGATAGATAGATAGATAGATAGATAGATAGATAGATAGATAACATTAAAATAGATTTGAGACCCTTCTAAACTATGTAATCTAGTATTTTGATTCTTCTGCATTATTCTTATTTGTGATACTGAGATAGAAAGATGGATATACACACAAATTAATAAAGGGATATATACCTACCTACCTGCCTAGTACATGGACATACAGACAGATAAATAGTTAAAGAGACATACAAGCAAAACAAAACTGCCAAGTATGGAGAAATAGTGTACTACATGGGGTATAGTGTATGTAGTTGCATAACAATGGAAAATTTCAATGATTTGTTTTTCTTCAGTTTTGCATGAAAGATAATTGATTACAGAGAGGATGGGTAGTAACAAGGACAAGACAGAAACAAAATTATTAAAAAAGTAAACAAGTTATGTCCTTTAAATGAGCATGTGTTATGCCTCGAATTAGTTTTTATCTAATATATATATATATATATATATATATATATATATATATATATATATATATATATATATATATATATATATAGACAATGTTCTTTTGCATACCAGGGCCCAGCAATGCAGAATGAATTGCCCACTGAACTTAGACACAAAGGAACAGTGACCTCATTTACTGGAAGTCTTGCATCTGATTGTTTTCCATATAATCTTACAATTACATGTGATTAATACCCAGATTTTATGGTAGATCTGTAAATGAGGCATCTGCAATTTTCTCCAGGATATATGGGCTGAATAGTGATTTTTAAAGTGACACCATATGATATAAATGTAACTGGATAAAACCAGGTCACAGGCATGTGGCCAGTGGACCATAGGTTGCACTTGCCCGATTCACAATTCTTTTCCTGCCTTGGATATAGGAGGTTATGGGTTCGATCTTCGGGCAAGTCATACCAAAGACTTACAAAAATGGTACTAACAGCTGCCTCCCTTGCCACTCAGCATTAAGAGGTTAGTGTTAGGACTGGTTGGCCTGGTGTCAGGATAATATGACTTGGTGGGACATCATGCTACATGTCTGCAGCATGATGCCCCAGTGCTTGACATCACTATAAACTGCCACATTGCAGTCATTGTAGCGATATGACTGAAAAATTGTTAACGTTACATTAAAAATCCAAATCACACACACACACCATTCTTTTCTTAATGAGGGGTATTCTGACTTATATAAATAACGAAGAGCTTGACTGGTTACTTCACAGAGATACAAATATGCTGTATGAATTTAGCTAAGATAGTGCATTGGTTAAGTCCCAGTTTGTACTTTGTGACAATGAAATCAGTTGTGTATTTTCATGTAACAGGTCTTGATGGATAGGTGTATGACCCAATTAGTATTCTTTATATTAAACGATTGGATGTAATTTGATGGGGGGGGGTGTTATCTCAGAATAAATGTGTTTCAATATTTCAGCATATGCAGACCTGGAGTTGTATTAATCAGTGATTGCATAAATCGATTTTGAAATGATCACAAGTACTTAGCAATAAAACATTTAGTATAGAAAAACAAGTAATTGTAAGAGTAATCAAAGTTAATATCTGATTACTTTATCACATGATTACTGCATGATTACATGATGACCTGATCACTTTACTGCATAATTACATGATCACATAATTATATATCATATTACTGCATGATTATATGATCACATTACTGCAGGATTACATGATTTCATAATCACAATTCTGTATGATTACATGATCACATGATTCCATAATCACATTACTGCAAGATTGCACTATCATGTGATGACAAAAAACTAAATCAAGAATGTGAACTTTGATTTTAAATTGTGTAATACATAAATAAAAGCATTTTGAATTTTTATTGAAATAATGTTTTTGTAAAACAGAGTGACTTCATTTTTTCTCTGCACAATATACCTCATTTTTTTAAATGCATTTCTTTAAGAAATGTAATGCACAAATTGGGACTAATATAGAGATATATGACCAAATTTATTAGAAAAGTAGCAAGTTAAATTTTGAAAGTTATTTAATTTCATCAATTAAATTAAAAATGAATTTTGACAACTAGTTGGAATTAATCACACATGAAAGTGATTATAATTAAATTGATGGCATCTGAAAGTATTCATACATATATTAATCACAAATCAAAGTAAAACTGTAGTTAAAAAATTACTTTTGAAGTAACTATAATTAAAATTAATTACTTTTTAGTATAATTGTAACAAAATTATTCACATCTTAAAGTTATTGTAACTAAATTAATTACATTTGAAAGTAATTGATCCTGATTCTCCAGTTTTCTTCACATCTAGTACCACCTCATACCTTAGGAATTAATAGTTTAGATAGGACTTCAACATAGTTTAGATAGGACTTCAACATAGTTTAGATAGGACTTCAACATAGTTTAAATAGGACTTCAACATAGTTTAGATAGGACTTCAACATAGTTTAAATAGGACTTCAACATAGTTTAAATAGGACTTCAACATAGTTTAAATAGGACTTCAACATAGTTTAAATAGGACTTCAACATTATCTAGACTCAGATGTGTTGGAGTGGGCAGAGGGGTATTTTATTCAGAGTGGGGCTGACAGATGGTTGATTTTGAGAGGGGCTGACAGGTGGTTGATTTCAAGAGGGGTTGACAGGTGGTTTATACTGAGAAGGGCTGACAGGTGGTTGATTAAATGTGGGGTAGCTAATAAAGAGTGACTGTTTTTGGATAGTTTCTATGCAATAGTACAAGAGAAATACCACTCAATCAGTCTACATAAAAACTTAGTTGGAAGCTCCCTACAATGTACAAGAATTTCTTTGGGGTGGACCATCTACCATAAAATGAGAACTGTTTATTGGTCTAACAGTGATTCATCTGGGCTATCTTAGCAATGTTCAGTACAACGTTTTGTTGAAATATATGCATTCAGCAGGAATAAAATTGCTTCTTCACTGATAGAGTTATTCCTCATGGATGTTAGAGTTATGCCCCATGGATGATACTCTTTTTCTCCTAGAACATGAAACTTTCAAATACTCCTTTTCCAGAAAGAATTTGTTATTGTTTTCTAACTCAGATAGTACATTACTAAATTGTTTTAAGCCTCAATTTAGATTTGATTATTGCTTAGTGACTGATTATTCCTAAATTTTTGAACAGTGAGAGAGTTGAATACAATGAGGATAATCACCTCCATGCAATGAAATTCATCCAGCAGATCACAGCAGTGTCAGGGGATGCAAATCTGCAAAAACCACTGCAGTTTGTGTATTCCACAGGGGTTATGGATGGAGTCAACAAACAGGCAAGTAAAATCAGGAGATGAATAGCTTTAGAGCAAGTATTACAAATCTAGGTCTTAAATTAAGTAACAAAAAGAAGTGAAGTCAACAATTTAAATAAAATCAACAAACAGTTTATTTCTCTAAGTTACAAAGTGAAAATTTAAGTGACACAGTGAATTAAATTTTAAAAAGTACTAAATGTACTATTACAATAACAAAAGAATAGAATATTCTGAATGGATTCCAATTGTCTAAGGTATCCTGAAATACCAAAATGATGCAATCAAGAATCTCAGAATGAGTTCAGATTAGTCCCAAAATAATGTATATGTAAGTCAGTGAGCACTTACTAATTCCATTGGACAATTGCAATAAACAAATCCTCTTGAATTTAATATATCTGAACACAAATATAAACACTGATAACAAATGGATTTCAGAGACTGATCTAAGATAGGAATGAATTATTTATCAAATCCCAATTTATACACATTTTTATATGAACTAGATGTGAGTCATTCCAATAGAAAATTACAATCAAGCTATAAACAAGTCTGTTTCTAGAAAGTTCTGAACTAAAACATTATGTCAACATGTTAATTACAACTGACAATCATGGACAAAAGTTCATCCTGTTCACAAATGACCATTATCTTAAAATGCAATCTTCAGTCATAGAATAAAGTTTAGTACACACTATACATATCCATAACACAATTATAGAAATAAGTGACTTTTGTTAAT
This sequence comes from Sinohyriopsis cumingii, assembly GCA_028554795.2. Taxonomy (NCBI): domain Eukaryota; kingdom Metazoa; phylum Mollusca; class Bivalvia; order Unionida; family Unionidae; genus Sinohyriopsis; species Sinohyriopsis cumingii. Next base: position 102,453,998 of record CM068835.1, on the reverse strand, counting down.
TATGTTTGAGTTTTGAAAAAAAAAAGGTTTACTAAAGATTGGCAAAAGTTCCCTAAGTGTAAAGTTCATTCTTCCCAAGGACCTGAATTAAAGTTTCCCCAAGGCCTGACCCCAAATTTCCCCCAAACCTGAGTCAAAGTTTCTCCAAAGTCCTGCATCAAAACCTCCCATGACCTGAGTCAAACTTTAACCATAATCCAAGTCAAAGTTTTTACAAGACATGAGTGAAAGTTTCCCCCAAGACCAAAGTCAAAGTTTCCCCAAGAATGGAGTCAACATTTCCCAAGGACTGATTCAAAGTTCCCCCAAAACCCAAGTAAAAAGGTACACAAGACATGAGTCAAAGTTCTGAAAGACCTGTGTTAACATTTGCACAAAACCTGAGTTAATAGCTTGATACCATTTGTAGCATAAATGCTGTGATCAATAGACAATGCTATATGAGTGATCAATACATATTAAATTTATGCCACAAGACAAATAATGGAAATATGACACTAGCAGCTTAAAGTAAATATCATGTTTTATTTTTCCAAAACTTTCTGAAATTTGTTTCAAATAACTTATTTGAAAACACACCTGTAAAGATTTAATGTTACTCTAATATTTTATTTTCTGAAATAAATGTGTTAAACCCTTTTTTTTAATCTCCCACTGCTTCTAGTGAGGGCATCTTGATTTGGTCCAATCTGTTTGGCTGTCCATCTGTTCATCAGTATTTCTATATGTCCACCCATCATCCCTAGACACTCATTAGTAACATTGCAAAAAGCAAACACTAAACATAGAAAAAATTAATTTGACAAGCATGTTTGCATACATATGCAGATTGCCAGGTTGGCATTTTTAAGACGTGTTCAATTTTTAAGACATTTTAAAACTTGGACTTAAACCTTGTAACAAAATCCATGTTAACAGAATCAAACAAACATGACTAGAGGAATGTGTGAGATGTCATAGGCATTGTTGTATTCATATGTGTGAATGTCTTGATTAGCTTTTGAGGCCATTACAGAAATTTTATAGGAATGTCTGCATATACATGTATATGGCTTGATTAGATTTTTAGACCATTACAGAAATTTGAAAGGAATGTTTGCATATATATGTATATGACTTGATTAGATTTTGAGACCATTATAGCAATTGTATAATTTTTTAAGTTTTTGAAGTTTTGAGGCTTAGAGTCTTTACTTTGCATTGGGTGCATATTTGTTTAATGAAACACAAACTTTGTTATTATAATAAATTAATAATAAATTATGATTCATGAATGCCATCATTTTAAGATTAACCAGAATAGTAATTCATTTACTCTTCCAGGTATTTTTGATCACAACTAATGAGGAATGGGATATATCAGAAAACCTTTTTTCACAAATTCGTCAACAGTCTGACTATGCCAGGTATTTTAAATTTGATGTTTTTTGTTTATGTTGGTTTTAATAAAACATTTAACACATTATTTGCTTTATCATGTTGAGTAAATTTAATGCAAGTACATGTACCTTTCCCAAGAATATCATGAGGCAGCTAATATGTGCTGACCTGGGTGGATATTGAACTCATGACCTTAAGACTGAAAGTCTAATGTTCTACCAACTGAGCTAATGCAAATTTTCTCACTCCACCCCCAATTAAACTTGATATGAAAAATATTTCTGATGGCTGTATTTTTTCAAAGCATCTGAAAAGGATAAGTTATTTGCTGCTTTTCAGATGAATATTATTTATGTTAATTAACATACAGAAATCCAAATAGCTAATCTTATTGGTCCAAATTTCACTGATAGAATAAACACTTTAAAATCATAATATGAGAAATAATCACATGAATGCAGTGTTATAATGTTATACCATTATACAACTATTTTATATATAAAACACATGTAATAAGACCTCATGGCATCACAAAACATGAAGGCATTGAAAGATTTTACTTTTCTACAAACTTATGTCATTGTGATATTATATGGTTTCATCACATAATCTGTCACATTTATATGTGATAAATAGAACTTAATGTTAGTGTATGCAAGTTAGGAAACTTGTTGAAACCTTGAAGAATGTTATAGAAACTGTGCAGAGTGTTATAGAAACTGTGAAGAGTGTTATAAAAACCATGAAAAATATTATAAAAATTGTGAAGAATGTTATAGAAATTATGAAGAGTGTTATAGAAACTGTGAAGAGTGTTACAGAAACTGTGATGAGTGTTATAGAAACTGAAGAGTGTTTTAAAAACTGTGAAGAGTGTTATAGAAACTGTGACAAGTGTTATAGAAACCATGAAGATAGTTATGAAAATTGTGAAGAGTATTATAGAAACTGTGAAGAGTGTTATAAAAATGAAGAGTGTTATAGAAATCATGAAGAGTGCTATAAAAACTGAGGAGTGTTATAGAAACTATGAAGAGTGTTATAGAAGAGTGTTACAGAAACTGTGAAGAGTATTATACAAACTGTGAAAAGTATTATAGAAACCATGAAGAGTGTTATAGAAACCATGAATAGTGTTATAAAAATCATGAAAAGTGTCATAAACTGTGAAGAGTTATAGAAACCATGAAGAGTGTTATAGAAACTCTGAAGAGTGTTATAGTAACTGTGAAGAATGTTATAGAAACTGTGAACAGTGTTATAGAAACTATGAACAGTGTTACAGAAACTGAAGAGTGTTATAGACAAACTGCGAAAAGTATTATAGAAACCATGAAGAGTGTTACAAAAACTGTGAAGAGTGTTATAGAAACCATGAAAAGTGTCATATAAACTGTGAAGAGTATTATAGAAACCATGAAGAGTGTTATAGAAACTATGAAGAGTGTTATAGAAACTATGAAGAGTGTTATAGAAACATGAAGAGTGTTAAACAAACTTTGAAAAGTGTTATACAAACTGCGAAGAGTGTTATAGAAACTGTGGAGTGTTATAGAAACTGTGAAGTGTGTTGTAGATCCTGACAGTGTTATAGAGGTCCTGAACAGTGTTATATAGACTATTAATAATGTTATACAGACCATGAACAGTGTTACTGAGAATATAAACAGTGTTACAGAGAACTTGAACAGTGTTATAGAGGCTATAAACAGTGTTATAGAGACCATGAACTGTGTTATAGAGATCACAAATAGTGTGACAAAAAATCTTGAACAGTGAATTAAATTTCGGAAGCTTGTTGAAACCATAAAGAGTGTTGTTGAGACAATGAACAATGTTATATGGATCCTGAGAGTCTAAAATGATTTCAGAGAAAATAAACAGTGTCATAGAATGATGGAGTCCATGAAGAGTACCCACGGTGTAGAAGCCATGAACATTGTTGATGAAAACCATGAGTGTGTTGAAAAGACCCTGAGATTATGAGCAGTGTTGTAGAGAGAGAGCACCGTAGAAATGACTAGCTGACTTGTCTTTTTATTTCAGGTTGTTTGTTGTTCATATAGGAGAAAAGAATGAGCAATCTGCAGAAATCTTAACCAGTCTTGTTCAAGCAGGAAAAGGGAAAGAACTTTTGTGGTCAAGAGTGGATAATATGGATGACAAGGTAGTTTAATAATAGAGTATTACCTCATTATAAAGCGGTTCACATGAATCATGGAATATTCCCACCTTATAATGAAGTATGTAATACATATACATTACGACCTCATTATAATGCTGTCAATGAGAGCCACAGAATACATTACCTGATAGTGAAATTTCTTATAATGAAGTAAATGGTACATCATTACCTCATTATAATACTATCATGGAGACATAGAGTATATCACTTTATAGTGAAGTCACCATAAAGTGAGAACACCTTATGATAAAGTACATGATTCAGATAAGACATTACCTGATTATAACAGGGTCCCGAGTGGCCGAGTGGTCTAAAGCGCTCTTCGTTACGGATCACTGCCATCTCACCTCTGTCTGCGGTGGTTCAAGTCTAAGATTCAGCCAATGTGGGCATGTGAGAAAGCTTGCCAGTAGCTTCTCGTGGGTCGGTGGTTCTTTCCGGGGTTTTCCGGGTTCTTCCTCCACCATTAATACTGGCCGCCATGTATAGCCTATCGTGCTGAAAAATGGCGTTAAACCCCACAACAACAACAACAACAACAACCTGATTATAACACAATAGCTCATGAGTCATAGAGTAAACCAGCTTATAGTGAGTCTATTTTATCATGAAGATTGCTATATAATGAAGTACACAATACATGTACAGTACTACCCATTACCATGCTGCCCATGGTGACATAAACTACGACTTTCAATGACAGCATTTTGATTAGGGAGAACTGTATCACTTTCCAGCGATAATAATGGCTGTCCACTCTGCCTGGGGTCAAACACCACAATGTAATGTGAGATTATATGATACATATTGAATTATCTCTTAATGGGATCCATGATCATGCTGCTGTACAAGAGAAAACCTGTGTTACAATGAAAGGCCTTTTATCGAGGGACTGCTTTAATAGTTTAAAAAAGAACATTGTCATCACTTTCCAGCAGCAATGATGACAGCCACTGTGAGGCCAGCATTAACTGCGACATATTTTCTTATTACCGGTAACCATTTGAAACCTAATACAGTGGTCACACAGTATAAACTGAAACCAGAGGGAGCAAAACACAGCTGTCACCTTGGCACAAATAATTACAAAACTAAGACACTGCTTTCTACAACATGGTTGATCACCCATTTCATCTTGGGGTCAAAGTCAGTCATAGTCATTTTGGCTAATTGTGCTTATACTGCTTAATCTATGATGGGTTTTCTTTATATACAGTGCAGTTTATTCTGTGACATGTTTGCTGTGGCCACAGCTGGCTGAATGGTTTAAAGTGCTCACCTTTACCGATCACTGCCATCTCACCTCTCTTTGCATGGATTTGAGTCTTTGGCTTGACCAGCATGGGTATGTGAGAAAGCTTGACAGTAGCTTCTTGTGGGTTTGTTGTCCTTACTGGGATTTTCTTGGGTTCTTCCTCCACCATTAATCCTGGTGGCCATGTATAGTTCATTGTGTGCTGAAAATTTGTGTTAACGTTACAACAGCAGCATTTTGACTTTGTGGTTAAATTATCACATTTTACAGCAGTACTTTGATCATGGACTTAACATGCAGGGCCTGATAGTGATTGTGTGTGTGTGTGTGATTTAGTTTTTTTTTATATAGCTTTAACAATGTTTCAGCTATATCGCTACAATGTCTGCAGTGTGGCATTTCATAGTGATGTCTAGAACTGCGGCATCATGCTGCAGGCATGTAGCATGATGTCTCACCCAGTCATATTATCTTGATGCCAGACCAACCAGTTCTAACACTAACCTCTTAATATGCTGAGTGCCAAGCGAGGCAGCTGCTAGTACCATTTTTATGTCTTTGGTATGACTCAGCCAGGGTTCAAACCTGTGACCTCCTGCATCTGAGGTGGACTCTCTAACTGTTTAGGCCATGGAATGGTCCCCTGATCTTGTGTTTTATTGGAAAATTTTGATCGTGAGCTTGATATGCAGGGCTGGATCTTCATGTTTTTAGTGGAAAGTATTTTGAAACATCCTTCTAGAAACATATGATAAACTTATCATGAGTCAGAAAGTTCCTGTGTTTGTTCTCCAGTAGAAGAAATAACAGCCTACCATCTAGAGAATGGTCAAATAGTGGTATTTAACTCAATTTGTTTTAATGTATTAGTGGCCTCCATTCATACCAGCTGGGCATGTTTGTCATCCACAATTCTGTACATCCATTCCAAAGTCTGTACATTGATATACATCTATTATCAAGTTTGTACATCCGTAAATCCATCCCCAAGTATGTACATACATCTATCATTGAGTCTATACATCCATCCCCAAGTCTGTACATCTATATATCTATCCCCAAGTGCCTGTACATCCAAACATCCATCTCCAAGTCTGTATATTCATACATCCATTCCCCAAGTCTGTATGTACATACGTCTGTCACTAAGTCTGTACATGCATACATCACCAAGTCTGTATGTACATACGTCTGTCACTAAGTCTGTACATACATACATCACCAAGTCTGTACATCCACATATCCATCCCCAAGTCTTTATATTCATACATCCATCTCCATGTCTGTATGTGCATACATCTGTCCCTAAGTCTGTACATTTTTTCTTTATTGACATGTAAATTACATTATTAGAAAATAAGGTCAAATATGACACATTTTTGTACTTTTTTGCACATTTTAAACAACAATCTTATGAGTACAATTTAGGAAAAATCTTGCAAGTTATTTACAAAAACAAATCTAGCTCTCTTTTGTTAAAGCTTGTCTGACTGCTAAAAGTAAAACATAATTTAGGCATTTCATTACACTATGGTTATAACTTGAGTTGAATATCAAATGATTATTTACAAAAAAATGTCTTCTGATGTTACAGATAAAATCTCTGATGAGGTCTGCTCTTCATTTTGACCTGAGGAACTTGAAGTTGACCTGGGATTTGCCCCCTACAGTCAAACCAGTTATTGTACCCAACAAGAAACCAGCTGCCATATTTGCAGGGGAGAGACTGATCATCTATGTTCTCCTCATAGGACTGAATGGACAAGTTAGTTTTGTAATCCATATCATGCCTTCCCAGCATGCAACTGTATTTGTTTTACTGCTGAATGCCATTTTTTCTTTCTTCTTGCTACAGACTTTGGACTAAAGTATTAAACATGAAGAAGATCCCAGACACTTCTGTTTTCAGGGTTTGGTTGAATGCTATCTATGCCATACTACTTACCATGTACACTCAGATCCAATTGCAGACTGCATTGATCCTGATCTGCCATCACTGATGTGCCAGCCAATCTGGATATATGCAGCTTGTTTAGAGTAATCAATACAATAAAGAACATAGAACATGTTCTGCTGGCACATTATGTTTTAGAACATGTTCTGCTGGCACATTATGTTTTTCAAAATGTTCTGCTGGCACATTATGTTTTAGAACATGTTCTGCTGGCACATTATGTTTTTCAAAATGTTCTGCTGGCACATTATGTTTTAGAACATGTTCTGCTGGCACATTATGTTTTAGAACATGTTCTGCTGGCACATTATGTTTTAGAACATGTTCTGCTGGCACATTATGTTTTGTAAAGGCTGATCAATGTTGCTGCTCATGACACATTTTTGTAATGGTATGGATGACAGATGTATGATAAAGACTTTAATGGCAAATCAATTTTGCTGACATATTTTTTGTACAGAATGGAAAGCAGATCAATAATGCTGCCTATGATATGTTTGTGTATGGCATGGATAACATATCACTATTGCTGTCTATGATACGTTTGTGTATGGCATGCATAACAGATCAATATTGCTGTCTATGATATGTTTGTGTATGGCATGGATAACAGATCAACATTGCTGTCTATGATATGTTTGTGTATGGCATGGATAACAGATCAATATTGCTAAGATATGTTTGTGTATGGCATGAATAACAGATCAATATTGCTGTCTATGATATGCTTATGTATGTTTTTCTATAGCATGGATGGCAGACGCATGTTTACAGGTAAAGTATAAACCTAACTGATTGGATCTAAAACCATCTATACAAGCATAATTTTGATATTTTCCTTGTTACCTTAGTTCACTGCCTATGACAGCTCTGTCACCCTACATGGAAGCATGGAGGATGTGGACACAGAGAAGAAGATGGAATTCTCTGTGTGAAATGGCTGATGAAGAAGATGATGGCATGGATGGCAGATCAATAATGCTATGATATTTTTTTATGGCATGGCTGTCAGATCAATATTGCCATGATATGTTTTTGAATTGTATTGATAACAGATCATTATTGCTGACTATGATATGTTTGTGTATGACATGGATAACAGATCAATATTGCTGTCTATATATATTTGTGTATGGCATGGATAACAGATCAATATTGCTGTCTATGATATGTGTGTGTATGGCAGGGATAACAGATCATTATTGCTGTCTATGATATATTTGTGTGTGGCATGGATAACAGATCAATATTGCTGTCTATGATATGCTTGTGTATGGCATGGATAACAGATCAATATTGCTGTCTATGATATGTTTGTATATGGCATGGATAACAGATCAATATTGCTGTCTATGATATGTTTTTCTATAGCATGGATGGCAGACACATGTTTACAGATAAAGTATAAACCTAACTGATTGGATCTAAAACCATCTATACAAGCATAATTTTGATATTTTCCTTGTTACCTTAGTTCACTGCCTATGACAGCTCTGTCACCCTACATGGAAGCATGGAGGATGTGGACATAGAGAAGAAAATGGAATTCTCTGTGTGAAATGGCTGATGAAGAAGATGATGGCATGGATGGCAGATCAATAATGCTATGATATTTTTTTATGGCATGGCTGTCAGATCAATATTGCCATGATATGTTTTTGAATTGCATTGATAACAGATCATTATTGCTGACTATGATATGTTTGTGTATGACATGGATAACAGATCAATATTGCTGTCTATATATATTTGTGTATGGCATGGATAACAGATCATTATTGCTGACTATGATATGTTTGTGTATGGCATGGATAACAGATCAATATTGCTGTCTATGATATGTGTGTGTATGGCAGGGATAACAGATCATTATTGCTGTCTATGATATATTTGTGTGTGGCATGGATAACAGATCAATATTGCTGTCTATGATATGCTTGTGTATGGCATGGATAACAGATCAATATTGCTGTCTATGATATGTTTGTATATGGCATGGATAACAGATCAATATTGCTGTCTATGATATGTTTTTCTATAGCATGGATGGCAGACACATGTTTACAGATAAAGTATAAACCTAACTGATTGGATCTAAAACCATCTATACAAGCGTAATTTTGATATTTTCCTTGTTACCTTAGTCCACTGCCTATCACAGCTCTGTCACCCTACATGGAAGCATGGAGGATGTGGACATAGAGAAGAAGATGGAATTCTCTCTGTGTGAAATGGCTGATGAAGAAGATGAAACTCCTATACATTGTATGGCCGGAAAGACAATCATTAGAGAGCTAGAAATGGACAAATATGGTGGTTAGTATAAATTCCATAGCAAGACAGAGTTGTCTCCCATACATTTCTCAATCATGTTTTACTTTTCTTGATCATTTGTTATGATTATATATGCATTGTGAGATGGAATTATGTGTCAATTGACCTAATGCAAATTTACTTTCTTCAAGGGATAACAGTTTTCATTGAGCTTGTGGTTGATTACAAGCTGCCTTTTTTAAGAGCCAATCAAATTTGATTCTTTGCTGGCAACAGTATTGGACATTTCCATTATCTACAAATTTAAATGTTGAAGAAAATGTCCTGTTTACTAGCCACACAAATGAATAAATTCAATCAAGAAAAATAACAATGAAATTGTAATATACTTGACAAAACATAAAAATGCTAATTGTTTGAATATTGTAAACCACAGCAAATGTCCACAATAAACTGGTAGAAATTTGCATCCAGCTCTGACATCCTCTTACAATGTAAGGCTAGAGGCACACATACAAGGCATCATTTATAAATTATGCAAGAAATGTTTATAACAGGATCAGATGTATTTTTTTGTTCACATTAGAACATCACTACCTTCGAGGGACTCTTGTTCTGTTTACAAGTCTTTGGTTGATGACAAGGCAACTCATTTCCAATATGTTTTACAAAAGTCTGGCAAATTATAATCGATGAATGCATTATCCCATTAAAGCTCTACTCAGTACTTTTCATCATATTTACAACTGGTCATGAAAGTATGAAGGCTTAGTTTGGTGGGGTTTCATGCCATTTTTCAGCACATGATAGGCAATGTACAGTGGCCAGTATGTATTGTAGGGAAGAAGATGGAAAAAACCAGCAATCTATGGGAAGTTACTTGTAAACTTTTTCACATACCATCACCAGTTGAGCCAAGATTTGAACTCGCATGGACCGAGGTGAAAAGTATCTCTCAAGGCAAGCACCTTAGACCAGTCAGCCACCCAGGGTCCTTCATATAAGGATGATACTAATACACAGTTCAGTGTGTTCACACAATGCAAGAAAACTTGAGAAATACTCAGATATCTGTCTCCTTTCTCCTGCACTCAAAGTCTTTGCTGTTGCACTCAGAGTTATTCATCATGATCTAGCAAACATTTGTATCTGTTGTTTTCAAAATTCTTGCTACCCTTTGTTTCAAATAATGCACGTGAGCACTATTTGTATATGAACAGTAAATGTAGAAGGTTACAAGTAATAGAATGTCTTGATAAAAATCATGCCCCATTTATATACTGAGTTGGTATCACAGTCTCAAAATTTGTATGTTTTTCATGCAAATATGAAAACTTCTATTACCTGTAATTACATTTTGTGGACAGTCTAAAACACAAAAATATAAAATTGTGTATTGATGTGATCAGAATTTTTATTGAGAAAACTTATATATCTGTACAAATAACACTGATATGTCTGTAAAAATAAAAGACTTTGATTTCTATAAGACTCGTTTTGAATATTACCATCAATGAACCTTTCCCAGATCTCTGTGAAAATTTTATGGAATCTCCAATATAATTGTTCCATTATTTTGTTCAGATATTCTAATCATGATTCTTGGAAAATTTGAATCTGAATTTATCTAGGCTACTTGTGCAGTGAATATTCAACAGTATTAATTATATAAGGAAATTTTGCTAAAGAAACTACAAGTAAAAATAGAATGATAATGCATCAGATCTCTTTATTGCAGAGGATCCTGAAACAAAATCAAGAATTCTGTTTATAAGCACATCAGCTAATTTGACAAGCAAGTACACAGTTATTGCCCCTGTTGACCATGAGGGAAAAATTCTGAATAATCTACTAATTTCCAGCCAGTCTGGTACACCATCTCACATAGTAAGTAACCTAACATATTGTTGTTCCTGCCAAATTTGTCTCTCACCTACCATTATATTGTTCTGGCCTAGTGTGTTTCTCACATAGTAATTGTAGCCTACCATTGGGTTGTTCTGACCTAGTGTGTTTCTCACATAGTAATTGTAGCCTACCATTAGGTTGTTCTGGCCTAGTGTGTTTCTCACATAGTAATTGTAGCCTACCATTAGGTTGTTCTGGCCTAGTGTGTTTCTCACATAGTAATTGTAGCCTACCATTAGGTTGTTCTGGCCTAGTGTGTTTCTCACATAGTAATTGTAGCCTACCATTAGGTTGTTCTGGCCTAGTGTGTTTCTCACATAGTAATTGTAGCCTACCATTAGGTTGTTCTGGCCTAGTGTGTTTCTTATATACCACCATGTTGGTTGATTCTGCACATCGGGTAATTCTATGCAACAATACATCATTTCTGTAAACATTGGATCATGTGTTATTTTTGTTTAAAAAATCCATTTTGTATAACAAAAGAATGACCTTACTTTAATTAAGGAAAGTGACATTCATAAAGTGTACAAAAATATCCCGCATTTCGACTCAAAATGCATATGAAAATGTGATTTCTAAATGTCAGCACAAAGACTCACTCCATGACCTTCTTGAACCACTAACCCAGAAAATCCAATTTACTATGTATCCTTTAGAATCATACAAATAAATACATTATATAAAAGATGGATATGTAAACGTTAAAACAATACTGTATTTTAATCCAAGTTTCCAATTTTGCAAGAAGTTGTCACACACATACAAAACATTTGCTGCGCAATATGTTAACTTGCTGCTAGAACATAAATTCTCAAGAAATTCCCCAGCATATAGTCTGTTTCTAAATTCTTTAATAATTTTTCCTGATCAACAAGACATTGTAAACACATTGCTTCCTATTCTTTGACTGACTTCCTTACTCAACTGAGGGGCCCCAAGTGGCCGAGTGGTCTAAAGCGCTCTCCATTACGGACCATTGCCATCTCACCTCTGTCTGCGTGGGTTTGAGTCTCAGATTCAGCCAATGTGGGTATGTCAGAAAGTTTGCCAGTAGCTTCTCGTGGGTCGGTGGTTCTTTACGGGTTTTCCCCAGGTTCTTCCTCCACCATTAATACTGGCCGCCATGTATAGCCTATCACATGCTGAAAAATGGCGTTAAACCCTACAACAACAACAACAACATTACTCAACTGAACTGCTGACAGAAACAGTCCAGAGTAATGTATTTCATTTCTAGAGCCCAATGGATAAACATTACATCTTTTCAAAGCTATGTGCAGAATAGGCCAACATACTGTGAGTCAGGAAAACATGGGGGTGGTATCCCCTGTGTCCAAAATTAATATTATTTTGAACAGAATAGTCTTGTGACAATTGCCTTTTTTCTAATGGTAAGCATTGCTATATTTTTTTTGGGTCAATCGATTGAATTCGGTATGCATTTTACTTCAATATTGGAGACAGAAATCTTAAGTGCGCAGAAATGCCCGACAGCATTGTAGTAATTGTCACCTACCATTATGTTGTTCCGGCCCAATGTATTTCTCACATGGTAATTGTAACCTATGATTATGCAGTTCTTGCCCAATGTGTTTCTCACCTATCATTATGTGGTTCTGTCCCAATGTGTTTCTCACATAGTAATTGTAACCTGCCATTACGTTGTTCCTGCCCAATGTTTTTCTCACAAGTAATTGTGACCTACCATTATGTTGTTCACACCAAGTCTGTTACACCTTCTATCACACCTGACATAGTAAGTATCTTTTCATTACCAGTGTGCTGCTTCCACTCAGTATTGTTTGATTGCCACCAAGTTGGTCCCCAACATTGACACCAAGTGGTCCCCAACATTGACACCAAGTGGTCCCCAACATTGACACCAAGTGGTCCCCAACATTGACACCAAGTTGGTCCCCAACATTGACACCAAGTTGGTCTCCAACATTGACACCAAGTTGGTCCCCAACATTGACACCAAGTGGTCCCCAACATTGACACCATCTTCATGTTTTAAACCTAACAGAACTTTAACATTAGCATTTCATCCATTTTTCATAGGCAGGTATGTGTTTTTCATACAACAGGAGTGATGCTGTTGATAGTGTTCTGTAAACTCCAGATACATTTCCATAACAATGACATGTAAAGTCATAATTTCCCCACTTTTAAAACTCTTTTTGCTGAATTATTAGAATAAGAAAATGCATATATTGGATGCAGACCACAAAGTGTTTACCTTCTATGCAGTCCTTCAATCGACCTTTTCAGTTTGAAATGCAAAAAAAGTGACATTGTTGGGGACTGCTTGTTGGCAATAACATTAGAAATTATAAATTGATGAATGAAATGAATAAGTTTTGTACCTTTTTTATATCCCTAATGTTCTTTGTTTTTAAAATTGGTAGGGAGTACAAGCTGCCAGAAAGTAGGCTGAAACTACAGGTCATTGTGTCTTGTAGCTTGGACAAATTGAAATAAGATAGATAGACTTGTTGTTTTGGAAAGAAAAGAGTATTGACAGACAAAAACAGACAGACAGAGATAGATACAATCTGTACAAATTGTACCTACATTTGTTTGTATAATATAGTACATGGGGATGAAAGGTATGAGATCTCAATAATAATTGTCAACAAAACGTCTGTCTTACAGGATGCTGCAAGAATACCAGTCAGCTTTGGACTAAGCAATCACATGTTCCAACATTCAAAGCGGAAGCATTTGGTATGATGTGATTTCTTTTATGTATAAAAGCTGAGTTTTATCAGTTTTCGGATTAATTATATTATCTTACATTTTAACTTTTACAAATTTATTTTTAAAATATAAACCATGATAACCAAACCTTTTAAATTGTTTGCCAATACAAAAATTCAATTTCAGATACTGCTTTTAGACTAGTTTAGACTTTTTATGTAAACAGGACCAATAGTCCTTATTTTACTTACATGATGTCTTAAGGCATTCTGTTTATATGCAGTTCTACTGGCATAATCTGGCAGGTCTGGGATTAACAGTTAACATTTGGTCAGTAGAGACAAAAGTAAAATTATTAGCTTGTGTAAATGTCCAATAATGAAATACATGTCAAAAGCATTGCACATTATTTTTCAAGTTCTTTAAATGAAAATGTAAATCATTGTAAGACTGAATCATTTGATCTTAATTAATACATAGTGTAAGCTGCTTTCCTTTTTTTCTCATTTTTATAAAAGAACTCTTCTGCCACTGATCAGTAACCAGTGTACAGATTGTAATGTGTAAACAAAATACCAGTACTGTATACACAATACCAGTAAAATGTACAAAAATACCAGTACTATGTATGTAAATACAGTACTTGTATAAAAGTACTTGTCATGTATATAAATATATCACTACTGTGTTCACAAGTACAGTTTGTCACCTTGATGGTCAGGAATATGAATGTTTGACCTGACTCTTGTAAGCAATCATTACCAGTACTATGTATGTAAATACAGTACTTGTATAAAAGTACTTGTCATGTATATAAATATATCACTACTGTGTTCACAAGTACAGTTTGTCACCTTGATGGTCAGGAATATGAATGTTTGACCTGACTCTTGTAAGCAATCATTACCAGTACTATGTATGTAAATACAGTACTTGTATAAAAGTACTTGTCATGTATATAAATATATCACTACTGTGTTCACAAGTACAGTTTGTCACCTTGATGGTTAGGAATATGAATGTTTGACCTGACTCTTGTAAGCAATCATTAATATTCATATAACACTTGATATCTTTTTCAGCATAAAACTAACAGCAATCCTGAATTACCAAAGTCCCCCAAATCTTCCAAGGGATTGAATTTTTCCAAATTAGCCAATTTTTTCAAACCTAAATCAAAACATTCATTATCATCATCATATGATGTCAATCAATCTGAAATCGAAGCCATACAGATGGAGTTCTCATCTAATCACGATGTGTCACCTAAGAAAAACACCTCACATGCTACAAAAAAATTGCTGACTCGACAAAGACGGATTTGTATTGGGGAGGAAGAAGAAAGTAATCACCAGAATAGTGAATTAGGAAGCTCCACAAATGGATGTATTGACGGCAGTGAGTTTTCAGATGTCTCTCGGAAGATAGCGCAATTAAAAACAGGTTTGTTGAACCAAGGAGTTTGAAAATTGAATCTTATTTTCTTAATTATTTTAAGTTAAAACCCAAAATGGATATTAAATTAGCCTACGCTGAGAAAAAGGGCACCGCAAACAGCACAATACCCATGATAATGTTAGTTGTTTTAATATATTTTTCCAGCACACTCCAAGTATACATGAAGCACTATGTTAAGACTTGGTTCCAACAGTTCTCCAAGGACAATTTTCACCCTATTGACTTGGGGCAAGCAATGGGAGCAAGGGTCAAGGTGGCTCTGTAGTCAACATACTGACTCACAATTAAAATGGTGTAAGTTCAAAGCCAGTGATGGCTGCAATGGTATCTTTGGTCAAGGTGACGTGAACATTGTTACAATTTCCTTGGCACTACATAACCTATTTGTGTTGCTGTGCCATAAAACCCCCAAATCAACAGGATTCTTCCGGAAGCTAATTGGAACAAATGTGCAATATGCAATTGAATTCTTTTACCAAGAACATAGAATATTAACTGGAGATATAATGCATAGTAAATATCTGTTGTTGGCAGTGACCTTGACCTTGGCACTACTGACCCCAAAATCAGTTCTTCATTGTGCCAGTGAAAACACATGTGCCAAGCTGCATTAAAATCTATTCAGTAAAATGTGTAATCGTCTGTAAACCAATCATTATACCCACCTGCCAACACACTCTTATGGAAACCCACCTGCCTACACACTCTGATACCCACCTACTTACACACTCTAATGGATACCCACCTGCCTAAATAATGTAATGGAGACTCACACTCACACACACACACACACACACACACACACACATACATACATGCATACGTACATATGGATGACTATTTTAATGTCTACATTCATATTAAGGTGATGCAGAACTAGACAAGATTCTACAACTGCAGCATGATGATGGCTACTGGAATCTGACAGAGGACATAGCTACAGCAACCTTTAACCTTCCCATATCAGAGATAAAATCCAGACTGGGACTACAGGTTAGCTTCTGAACAGGGCAGCAGACAGGCTTTGTGTGCTTTAGGAAAGATTCTTCAGTAGGCCCCTGTAAATTACAAATTGCAGTGGCAGTGGACCATTGGCTGTTGTGGGCCCCCAGAATTTTGTCCCAGTTGTCTTACCTTGTCTGCAGCCCTGCATCTAAGGCCTAGTTAAATGCAATCATCAGATAAAATAGATTGTTAGACAAACCAACCCCATTTGTTTTGGCTACAATGTGTTGGCTTAATCACTGTTTTGAATCTTGCAATCATTCATAGTTGTTTTGAACGAATATTATTAAATCACTAAATGACACAAAATATTAGAATTTGTTTTCCCAGAGTAGTAAAGAATGCAAATCAAGCTGATCTTGCACTTGAGAAAAAGCACAGACAGAGACAGAGAGAGAGAGAGAGATTCAGCATTTCTTCCTAAACTATGATGGAATGTATACATTGTTACATGTTTGTGTTAGCATGTGTGCACTGCTATATATTTGTGTTGGCATGTGTTCACTGCTATGTATTTGTGTTAGCATATGTGCACTGGTATGTGTTTGTTCTGGCATGTGCTCACTGCTATGTATCTGTGTTGGCATGTGTTCACTGCTATGTATCTGTGTTGGCATATGTGCACTGCTATGTATTTATGTTGGCATGTGTTCACTGCTATGTGTTTGTGTTGGCATGTGTTCTCTGCTATGTGCTTGTGTTGGCATGTGTGCAGTGCTATGTATTTGTGTTGGCATATGTTCACTGCTATGCATTTGTGTTGGCATGTGTGCAGTGCTATGTATTTGTTTTAGCATATGTTCACTGCTATGTGTTTGTGTTAGCATATGTGCACTGCTATATGTTTGTGCTGGCATGTGTTTGCTGCTATGTATTTGTGTTGACATGTGTGCACTGCTAAGTATTTGTGTTGGCATGTGTTGGCATGTGTTCACTGCTATGTATTTGTGTTAGTATGTGTACACTGCTATACATTTGTGTTGGCATGTGTGCACTGCTGTGTATTTGTGTTGGCATGTGTTCACTGCTATGTATCTGTGTTGGCATATCTGCACTGCTATGTGTTTGTGTTTGCATGTGTGCACTGCTATGTATTTGTGTTAGCATATGTTCACTGCTATGTGTTTGTGTTAGCATGTGTGTACTGATATATATTTGTGCTGGCATGTGTTTGCTGCTATGTAGTTGCATTGGCATGTGTGCACTGCTAAGTATTTGTGTTGGCATGTGTTCAATGCTATGTGTTTGTATTAGCATGTGTGCACTGCTATATGTTTGTGTTGGCATGTGTGCAGTGCTATGTATTTGTGTTGGCATGTGTTCACTGCTGTGTATTTGTGTTGGCATGTGTGCACTGTTATGTTTTAAGTTTTTTCTTTCTATAAGATAACATTTGTTTACATGTTTTACAGGATAACAAGATTACAGGTACCATTGTGATAATAGCTTGGCTTCGTCTCTGTCATGAACACACCCAAGAGATATGGAACCCACTTGGAAAGCTTGGAGCAAGTTGGCTGCAAAAGCAGAGAGTTGTGCAGACGCAAGCAGAAAAATTGATCTCTCATGCCATTGAGGCATTAGATGCAGAACACAAGTTGATACAGCTGTGAAGGAGTCCAGTTTTCCAGTTTAGAAATGGGGAATTCAGAATGTGTAAAATAGCGACTTGTCTGAACTTTTGTACACTATAATGTCTTTCATCACAGGTCCTTGTACAAAGCATGTATTGAAATGGATCCCATTTAATGAAACAATAGTAGAATTTTGTGCAAGATGTAGTTCATTATAAGGCATTCACTATAGAGTGATATACAAGGCATGTATGTTCATTTCATGGAGTGATATTAAAATTATATGCAAGACGTACTTCATTATAAGGCACCTCGCTATAAATTTGTATACTCTATGGCTCTAATGACAGCATTATCAGGGAATACTGTACATGCACAAAGTATTTTATTATAAGGTGCCTCACTATAAAGTGGTATACTTTGGCTCCATAGACTGTGTTATAATGAGGGAGCACTGTATGATGAAGGACAATGTAGATCATTAAAGGAGCACTGCATGATGAAGGACAATGTAGATCATTAAAGGAGCACTGTATGATGAAGGATAATGTAGATCATTAAAGGAGCACTGTATGATGAAGGACAATGTAGATCATTAAAGGAGCACTGTATGATGAAGGACAATGTAGATCATTAAAGGAGCACTGTATGATGAAGGACAATGTAGATCATTAAAGGAGCACTGCATGATGAAGGACAATGTAGATCATTAAAGGAGCACTGTATGATGAAGGATAATGTAGATCATTAAAGGAGCACTGTATGATGAAGGACAATGTAGATCAGTAAAGGAGCACTGTATGATGAAGGACAATGTAGATCATTAAAGGAGCACTGTATGATGAAGGACAATGTAGATCAGTAAAGGAGCACTGCATGATGAAGGACAATGTAGATCAGTAAAGGAGCACTGTATGATGAAGGACAATGTAGATCATTAAAGGAGCACTGTATGATGAAGGACAATGTAGATCATTAAAGGAGCACTGCATGATGAAGGACAATGTAGATCATTAAAGGAGCACTGTATGATGAAGGACAATGTAGATCATTAAAGGAGCACTGCATGATGAAGGACAATGTAGATCATTAAAGGAGCACTGTATGATGAAGGACAATGTAGATCATTAAAGGAGCACTGCATGATGAAGGACAATGTAGATCGTTAAAGGAGCACTGTATGATGAAGGACAATGTAGATCATTAATAAAGTTCCAGAGAAAATCTGCAAATAATTGTTTATCATGACAACTGATTTAATGTTGAAAGAGAACAATCATTTGTTTTGAAATCTGAAATTTCACCATACACTATATATTTGCTTACAGGTCAAGACCAAACACAAACTGCCTTCACCCACCAGGGTTATACACCTCACTTTGTACAGGTGAGACAAAAATAAAAATGGCTATAGAATCCATGGATATGAACAGAGAGATTACATGTCACACATTTGCAGTTGACATGAGCTGTATAGTTTTACTCTGAATATTTTATTATGCAGGTGTGAAAACATGTTTTTCAATTGCTATGCAAGTTCTTCTGGACTCAAGAGTAAAACTGACTTGACTTGCTGTTTATGAAATGTTGCTTGTCCTTACCCAGTCATCATTATTAAAGATACTTCATGTATTTCATCATCTGTTTATAATTATAATATTTATCCATCTTTCTTCTAATGTTTTCTAGATGAGATGTTTAAAACCTGTTATAAGGACAACCAGACTTTTGTAAATACCAAATGTGTCAAAGAATTAATGTGAAAAATGGACACAGTTTGATTACGTACAAAACTGTATGGACTATTTCTTTTCATCGTTCAATCCACAAGCCATTTTTGTAGTGTGTTTTGCATACATGTATTATACAATAGTATTATGTTAACACATCACAAAGACTGATTTTGCATGTCAGATAATAGCTTTGTTATTTATTATATGTATTTTATTGCAGTTAAAATTTACAAACAATGCACAGTTATTGTTCTCTCATTATCCTTATGGAAAAAATATCCCAATGATGAATCTGAATAATTCACCATCATCTATTCATCATACCAAATATAATTACCCTCCCTAAATCAAGGTTATATGTAGATTGAGTTTAGTGTTAAAAAAAAGTCCATATTATGTATAAAATTTGACCTGTAACACCAGCCCTCTACTGTCAATTAGGATGCATCCAGGATAAATAAATAAATTGCTTTGATCTACACCTCCACCTAAAACAATGTATCACCTGTTGTCATCTACACTAAAAATAATATATAAACTGCTGTCATCTGTTAGCCACCTAAAACAATGTATCAAATGTGATCATCTCTCACACATGGTGTAGATGGAGTTCACATTACATAACTGCACAGATGGAATAACAGACCAGTAGGGTGATGGACAAACATCACCTAGACTCAAATGTGAAAATATAAAAAATGCAGACACTTTCTATGACCAAAGAGTGAACCTGCCTAAACTGGACCATAAATACATGTTCAGAGAAACCTTTGATTTGAGACCACCCCATCTGCCAGCAAAATGTAACCTCTCAATGTAGACTGATTTAATTACTTGGTTTTTTAATTACCTATTTTGGAATAATACCAAACAATGTCAAGGTAAGATTTCATAGACTCAGCATCATTACAGGCACTTGTTTCTTTCAGTAAAAAGGGTATTTGTATTGTGAAAAATAACTAAGCGAGGGAACACAATAAAGAAATGAGGATATGCATGTTACTCAGATGGGAGGGGGGGACAGTGGCGAGTGTAAAGTAGACAAAAGATGTAAGAATACCTCTTTAGTATGGGTGGATCTCATTCATTGTTTAACTCCTCTAAGATCTTGATTATATAGCATATATTCCATGTTTGATCAAAATCAGATCAGATACAAATCAAACAGAGAGGCAAAAAGGAATTGTTGATGGACAGCTCAATGATACGACACAAGGCCATACCATAAACTCACTCTTTCCTTTGGTCCGGTGGGCTAAATAGAGATGAAAGTCAATGTATTTAGTTTTTACTTATGTTACTTATAAATAATATACACTATATTACACACACTAACAATAATGAAGCTGTAAGTTTTGTTGACTGCATACTGATGAACATGTGAATGGATACAGATGGGGACAGGATTGTATAACAGATGGGGACAGGATGATATATGTATAACAAATGGGGACAGGATGATATATGTATAACAGATGGAGAGACAGGATGATATATGTATAACAGACGGAGAGACAGAATACATGTATAACAGATGGACAGACACGATGATATATGTATAACAGATGGAGAGACAGGATGATAAATGTATAACAGATGGGGACAGGATGATATATGTATAACAGATGGGGACAGGATGATATATGTATAACAGATGGAGAGACAGGATGATATATGTATAACAGATGGAGAGACAGGATGATATATGTATAACAGACGGAGAGACAGAATGATATATGTGTAACAGACAGAGAGACAGAATACATGTATAACAGATGGAGAGACAGGATGATATATGTATAACAGGCGGAGAGACAGAATACATGTATAACAGATGGAGAGACAGGATGATACATGAATAACACATGGAGACATGGAGAGACAGAAGGATACATATATACCAGATGGATATATATATATATATATATATATATATATATATATATATATATATATATATATATGTATATACACACACACACACAATGGATGGAGAGACAGGTGGAGATATGTAACACAGGTGGAGAGACAGGTGGAGATTTGTAAAACAGGTGGACAGACAGGTAGCTACCTGTGTAACAGATGGATATACAGGAGGACCCGTACAACAGTTAGACAGGGGGATGCATGCTTAACAGATGGACAGTAGCAGATAAGTATAACAAATAGATAGGTGGATATATGATTGTATAACAAATAGACAGATATGTGACTAACAGATGTCCCAGCAGGCGGAGATATTTATATAACATATTGATAGACAAGAGACAAGAACTTTTCAAAATATCATTATTTTGGTGGCAAATACTATCATGTATGCTAAGTGACAACTCTAACACAAACATCCAACAAAAAATAATATAATGTATCTTCAACAAAGTCCAACATAAATTTATATAATTTACCTACACCAAAGACCAAAAAATCCATAATTTACCTGCACCAAAAAATCCAACACAAAATTATATTATGTACCTAAAGTCCAACACAAAATCATATTATGTACCTAAAGTCCAACACAAGATCATATTATTTACCTAAAGTCCAACACAAAATCATATTATGTACCTAAAGTCCAACACAAGATCATATTATTTACCTAAAGTCCAACACAAAATCATGTTATTTACCTAAAGTCCAACACAAAATCATATTATGTACCTAAAGTCCAACACAAAATTATATTATGTACCTAAAGTCCAACACAAGATCATATTATTTACCTAAAGTCCAACACAAAATCATATTATTTACCTAAAGTCCAACACAAGATCATATTATTTACCTAAAGTCCAACACAAAATCATATTATTTACCTAAAGTCCAACACAAGATCATATTATTTACCTAAAGTCCAACACAAAATCATATTATTTAAATACACAAAAGTAATAAAACTGTCTTGCCATCTAAAAATTAAAAAGTCACTCAGATGCAGTTATCTGACTTTCATCAGAACTGAGAGTAAACAGAGTTCAGACTGAATTATATTGTTACTTGTGTTAAACAATCACCTGTCTTAACCATTTTATGAGAAAGTATAAACCAAAGAAATACAACAAGCAAATACAAATCCTTAGAGGCCAATTATCTAACGACTCAAGCATCAGAAATAACAACTGCTCTGGTGGCCTAGAGTTTAGAGCATCCATCTCAGATGCAGGAGGTTGAGGGTTCGAACCTCAACCAAGTCATACCAAAGACTGATAAAAATGGTGCTAACAGTTGCCTCACTAGGTACAGAGCATTACAATGATAGTGTTAGGCCTGGTGTCAGGATAATGTGACTGGGTGGGACATCATGCTTCATGACTCTGTTGTGATGCCCCAGTGCTAGACATCACTATATACTGCCATAGTGCTGGCAATCATAGCGATATGGCTGAAAAACTGTTCAAAACTACCTTAAAAATCCAAAACACACACACACACACACTCAGCCTAATACATGTACAGGTTTGCATATTTAATTCAGATACCACAATGTAGGCCAATGAAAATCCCTAATTCAGGCCCATCAAATGTCCTAATGCAGGCTAGTCAAACATCCTAATGCAGGCCAGTCAAACATCCTAATGCAGGCCAGACAAATGTCCTAATGCAGGCCAGTCAAACATCCTAATGCAGGCCAGTCAAATGTCCTAATGCAGGCCAGTCAAAAACCCAAATGCAGGCCATACAACTGTCCATATGCACATAAAATTTGATCTTTTTAGTAGCTACAGTCATCATCTGCCTCTTCACTATTCTCCTACTCCTCCTCCTTCTTCTCCTCTTCATCTTCATCTGACAATTCAGCCTCTGACAACTCTATTAAACTCTTGTCTTCTCTTGCCTTGGCTGAAAATATGATTAACAAACTCTATTCTTGGAAGACAGTAAGAGCACTGTAACTTCAGCTGACCAGCTTCCAATCAGTATTTACAGCAAATACAAAAGTAATGTGTAATCTTGCAAGATTTCAAATTTTTCAACTTCTTCAGTTTTTAGCCACATCATGGATGTGATTGTCCAACATCTCAGCAAAGATCTGTGTGTTTATCACACTTTCCAATTTGTAACCATCTCGATGACAATATTATTCCAACAGCTGAGCCAAGAATTGTATATTTTCACACTGGCTAACATCTAGGTAATGATTGGTGAGTCTATCGCATTCTCCAGTTTTTAATCATTTCGAGGACAGCATTATGCCATGGTTAGCACTTGATATAACACAAATTGGATAACTTGTAAAACAGTTATCACTTCATAAAAAAAATGTAATCAGGGGTCATCCATTTAGTACATACTCAAAAATCTGGCAAAGCTAATTGACACTCCCCCCAGTAGACATGCATACTTTTTTACACACACACACCCATCTGTCTATGCACACATCCCCAAAGGTTCTGTAGAACAACTTATATTTAATCCACGCAGAAACAATAAAGGATTAATAATATTAACGTGTTTAATAAAATATAGTCAAATGACATTCAATGTATGGCTGCATCAAAGAAATAAGCTGCGTAACTTTATACAGACTTGATACTATGACATGGTATATGATGATATCAACACAAAATACAGAGTTGACAGAATTGACAATATTGGATGATATCAGGCTGTATGCAGAGCTGATAGTATTGACACAGGACAGAATGGTGATGTTACCATAACACAGTATACAGAGCTGAGAGTATTGACACAGTATAGAGTGGTGAGTGCAGCATATTTCACTCTGGTTCAACCAGGTCTTGAGTATTGCTCGACTGTGTGGATCCCAAGTAATACAAATCTAATAAATAAGATAGAGATGGTTCAGATGAGATCTGCTGATTCACCACTAATAAATATCGTAACACTAGCAGTGTCAGTGAAATGTTGAACCATCTCCAGTGGAAATCACTCGGATCCAGTCGAACCAAAGCCCAGCTGATCATGTTGTACAAGATTGAGAACAACCTAGTGGCAAATACCAGACCCTGTCATATAGCCAAACTGGGCAAACCACAGGAAAAAGTTTCAATTAAAGTCAGCATCGACAAATTGTTTCAGTTTCAGCTTCTTCCATGTACAATGGGACTTGGAACAAATTATCATCAATAATTGCAGAAACTCCTGACTTTGTATCTCACAAACAGCTTTTCAATATCATATTCTAATAAACTAGTCAGCTAAAAGTAAGACCTAATGATTCTCAGGGCTATGACGGCTGAGATTCCATATCACATCGCCGCTACGGTAGCCGGACTGGTCTGAGTATGAAGGGACGAAAGCACTGGCACTATTTTACTTATTTATGCCTTTCCTATCATTACTCTTCTGACTGTCCTATCACTCCCGTCTTTACTTTCTTTGACCACGCACCACCCGTTACTTAATAATCAAGTGTGCCTGCGTCAACGTATTTATAGATGGATAGAAAATACCGTGCGGTTTTAAATTGGACGTGGCAAGATATATGTCCCAAGTTTTAAATTTTATTACTGTTTCAATGAAAACTTTTCATTTATCACTATTTGGGTGAAAATTTATTACAGATATCCAAAATCTTCACTATCTGAGTGCAAATGTTGTCATTGTTTATATGAATCAATTAATCATTGTTGGAGGAGAATCACATTAAGTCGTTAATCTGTTTCTTTTTTGTTTAATTCGTGTTCAACATCAATTCACTTTCGTTTAAACTGCAATTCGTTCCATTTAGGAGCTGTATTATTTATATAAGTTATTTAACTCAATGCGCATCATCGTGTTAAATGTGCAACGCTTGTATTTTCCGCACAAGTTTGATATAGGTTTTTTCTTCCTTTAAATCATCGAAAATCACAGTACGGTTGCCATAAGAGAATTATGGCAATTTATCACAACATGGCTGTCGTGAGAATGTAGTTTATCAAAGTTTATGACAGCAAGATTACCAAATTGTCACTGCAAGGATATCATGAGTGTTGTATTAAGTTATAACAGCAAGATTGGCATAAAAGAGTTGTGTAATTTTATTAAATAAAAGGGTACCATAATAGTTGTGCCAATTTATCACAGCAAGTCTGCCATAAGACATGTTCCAAGTTACCACAGCAAGGCTCAAATAAAAGGGTTGTACCAAGGTGTGACAGCTGGGCATCTAGAAGAGAGTTGTAGCAATTTATTATAGCAAGGCTGCCACAAGAGAATCTTGCCAATATATCACATCAAGACAGCTATAACAGAGATGTACCTTGTTACCATAGTAAGGCTGGCATAAGAGATTATTGACAATATATTACCTCAAGACTACTATAATAGAGTTCTTCTAGTGTATCACGGCAAGGCTGTCATAAGAATGTTGTACAAAGTTATCACAACAAGGCTGGCATAGGGGAATAGAGCCAATTTATCACAGCAAGGCTGCCAATACAGAGCTGCACCAGTTTGGAGCAGCAATGCTGTCATAAGAGAATTGTACCAAGTTATCACAGCAAGGCTGGTATGAGAGTATTACACACATTATCACAGCAAAAAGCTACACGACAAGAGTTATACCAAGTTACAACAAGGCTGCTGTAAGAGTGTTGTGGCAATTTATAACATTTTGTCATAAGAGAGTTGTACCAAGTTCTAGTTATCTCAGCATGGTTGCCATGAGAGTTGTTCCATAGAAAGGCTGCAGTATGACTGTTATGGCGATTTATCACAGTAAGACTACCACAGGAGAATCACGATATTAATTAAATGTTGACAGCAAAATATTTATAGATTTATTTCATGATGAAGGAAGAATCGATTTTATCCTTGACTGTGTGATCACTTTTTCTGCAATTAGACCATTCATGAAAACTTGATAGTGCGAGAGAGAGGGGAGCACAATGATCTACCGGGTGGTCTTTTCTTTACTTATGAATTTATTTCGCATTTTTCAATCTGCTTATGGCATGAACTAGTAATAACATGTGATGAAGAAGAGGTGGAAATAAAACAAACATTCACAAGCATGCATTGTAATTTATTTGTCCAGAAAATAATACTTTGTCAATAGATCTCCAGATTAAACCTGCTAAAGCAGAGACTCACTTAGCTTAAAGACATGTGGACTATTTTCAATAAATGCAAAGAACATTTTATTGAGATGCGTCTGATTAAGAGGGATCCATCCTCAACAAATAACATAACTACTGTATTTCTAGAGGCTAATGACACAAAACAATTAAGCACACAAAGGTATATTTATGTCAATGTTTTAAACTTAATTATCACTCATTCTGCAATCATCAGTATAGAAAAACTCTTATTACAAAACTTATATTGTGAATTGTGTAAATTCAGTCTCTTGTACATCACATGACATTTGCTACTCCTTATTTGTTAAGAACCTAATTGGAAAGAATTTTTCCAAACAAAGTTTACCTCATTAACAAAGATTTGTGTGTGCAAGTTGCTATTGTATCCTCTTTTTATTGTGATAGTCCGTTATTTAAAATTTCTACAATATCTTAACTATATACATGAAGGAAAATTAAAACTATTTTGAGAAAGAAGAAAGATGTTTTGCTTATAATGTTTATAATGCTACAATCTGGAAGAGAACGAAGGCTATTATTTGACATTCCTATATATTCTTAACTACCAGTCGCCCTTAGTAATCGAAGGAGAACGTAAAGGACCTAAATAGCTGATCATAACAATGGCTTTTTAACCGTTTACTGACTTTATCAAAACACGTCTGCAATATTTCCAATGGAATCTTCAACGCTAGTTAAAAGTAAAGCACTTTACATATTAAAGCTTTTTGTTGTTTAAAGACCTCCTATTATTGTTTGTTATAATCTTACTAACTAGGTAACATATTTTTTATGATCAATATATTCATTCATTGATAGAGGATTTCAACTGGGTAACGATTTAATATTGAATTTATTAAACGAGTTGAATAATGTCCAGCTTTTGCAAGCTGGATATCATTTAACGCGTTTCATAAATTTAATATTAAATCATTATCATTCCCCATCTGAGATTCTTTTTATCACATATTTTTATTTCAGTAGAAATTATTTAGATAGAAACAAAAACGAATAATGTCGTTCATTATGACAGAAGTTGAACCTTTCATTTGTTGTGCGTAAAAAAAAAAAAACCAAACAAAGTTGAAATAGTAAAAGTATATTATAAATTTTTGATAACTATAAATCAATGAATAAGCGTCCATCCAAATAAACAGAACATTTTATAAAAAACAAAATATCCGTCAACACAAAATGTCCAATGCATGTGATGTCACGTTATTTATATGGTACACAGTACCGGTCTGAGTTGCTCTACACAACACAGTGACAATGTTTGAAATTCTACATTACATCTAAACATTACACTGTTGCGATATTTTTGTAAAAAGAAGATTACTGGATGCAGACATACACGTATGTGCTGTAATGTATTTGTGACCGGATATTTGCAGCATTTGAATTTGAACATTAGATAGTACAAAAGACGTAAACAAATCTCTTTTACCGCGTAAAGATGATGTGGTTTGATAAAGTTCTGTCAGTTGGGGAGACCAATTTATGTCTACATTCTTTCGTGACCAAAGTTGAGCTTATTTACTTCAGTAAGTTCACATCTAAACAAGGCTTGTATTTAGGCTGGATTCCATGCTACAGATATACCGCCCATCCATCCCCACCGCCACCCTCGTTATCATCTAAGCAATACCGGTAGTTTTGCCTGTTGTTACTGTTCTTGTCTTGGGGGGGGGGGGGGGCATTTTTCATGTTACGATATGTTATACATGACACAAGAAACCCCTTTTGGGGTAAATTGGCAATATTGAAACAGATGAGACCATTTCTTCCCAATTCCCTTTCGCGAGTCGAATAAAGAAGGCGACAAAAAATGTTCAATAAAACAAAATATTCCAGAAGGCGGAGTTTAATAAATGTTTTCCCAAGATCGCAGCCAATCAGTAAATAGAATACTGCACAATAATTTCATGGGCTTATTTGGATCAAATCAATCAGAATCACATAAAGTGATATATTCACTTGTATAATATCAAAAATATGAAACTGCACACACTGTAGGCAATGTGCGCCGACTATGTGATAAATGAGAAATATCATTAAACGTCAAGCTAGACAAATTAAGAAAACTTGAATGACTGAAATGAGTTTAAGAAAATGGTTCAGATTATAAAATCTATGAATAATGATAATAGTACAATAGTTAGATATATTTAAACAACTACATATTAAAAAGCAACTGCTTCACATTTCTTGATAAGAACTAACAGTACCAAACCACACCTGTCCAAACGTAAGAACTTATTGCAGGATGCATACATGAGTTCAGCTATCTTATATACAAATTGGGTCATACATTCTATTGAACGCTTATCACTGACTGCAGTCATTTGGTACAACATGTATCCACAAATGTAAATTTATCTCAGAATTTCACCCGTCGTTTTGTGCAAGTTTATAAAAGCTGAGAATAGTATCATTTGCACGGGTCAGTGCAAATGTGTCCCCATTCTGGTCAAAACAAAGTCCCATGGGTTTCTTTTCAATTCCATTCACGATGATTTTAATAAGAAAACCCTCAGAAGTAAGTTGAAAAATATTGTAAGATATATACCCCACTACGTACACATTGTCATCTTTGTCGACGGAAACACCTTGTGGATATTTGAGATCGTGATGTGCGAACGTAAAATGTTTCATTCCATCTAAACCAAAGCAATGCAGAGAATTGTCCCTATAAACGGATATATACAGACGAGTCTTGAAGGCATTTAGAGCGACATAGGTCTGGCTATTACCTTTACAATCAAACTCATGGTAGGATTTTTTCCTTCCCATCCAGAGTAATAATACCCCAGTAGTACTTCTTGCTATCACCACATGGTCCGGATACTACCAACTCGTTATGATTGTATGCAACAATACCATAACAGTTGTGCTTTGTTTGTATCCGCTTGATATATGTGATCGACTTATCTTTGACGGACAGAAAATCAACTGAGTTTTGAAATGGTAAAGTTACTGCTACTACTTCTTCATTTACCATACAGATGTCCCACGGGGCTTCTGATAATTTGTGACTGCAAACAATATTATATGAAGAGTCCAGGAGATAAAGTAACCTACAGTGAAAATCCAGCAGGAGCAGTTGTTTATTTCTGGCAAATATCAGTTTAGTGTACCAAGGTGTAATGTCATTTAATCCTTTCATATCTGTGACCCTCACACGTTCTGCCATACATTCTTTAAGTGGCTTGAATCCATCAGGCACAACAGCGATTGCGTCATTTCTTTTCATCTTTAGCATCCCTATTTCTCCCCTTGGGATATTAATGACAGATTTTAGTTGTGGGTGAACCTCTAACTGCAATGCTAGAATGTCATTCTTCGAATACTTGTCGTCAATGTGCTGTTTTGTCACTGAAAGCTGGTCTCCTATTTTCTTTGTAAGCAGGAACATTTGAGTTTGTGTTGCATATTTATTGGCTGACTCCATGATGACATAGGAATTCCGAATCGCCGTTATATGAGATTCGCAGTCATGGGTCAGTTCTCCTATTCTCTTCTTTTCTTCATTGACGATTTTGTTACATTCTTCCTTCACTCTCTTTTCCAGATCATCTAAAGCATCGTTTATTGATTTCTTTAATGTCCTTATTTCAATAGTCAAATCATTGACTTCAGACTCAAGATTGCTCAGATTTGATAAATTGATAGTTGTCAATTTCTGGAGCTGATCTTCAAACTTTTTCATCTGCACTTTCATCTGGTACATTGCGTCTGAAACAGTTAAGTTTTCACTGGTTAGATCAATTACTTCTGAACAATTTTTATGACTGCCAATGAAGCATCTGGCACACAGCTGAGTATCATGACTTTTACAGTAAAGTTCTACAGGAAAGGACGCATGCGTCGTGCATTGAAACATGACATTATGTTTCAGAACAGCCTCTTGTTTGCATGGAAAGTCTTCAATTTTCAGAATTGTATGAGTTGTCGACAATCTTGAACTTTTATGTACTTTCGAGCATTGAACACATAGGGCCTCCTCACACACAGTACATAAGCCTTCAGCTGGAGAGATGACATTCTGGGCCTGGCAAACGTTACAAAAAAGGTCTACTTTCACATTCGATCCCGCTGTCATTAAGACAGAAATAATGAGTGTATTGAGAGGAAATGCATGCACTAATTTGTCTGTAGAAAAATCTCCAGAACAAGCCACATTTCTGCATATTGGGCAGCAGATTTGCTTTACATGCCCCTTTACAGAGGCAGTGTTAGTGATATGTGACTGTAGACAGTCATGACAAAACGAATGTAAACACGGTAGCCGTCTTGGAGACCTAAATACCTTAAGACAAAGTGGGCAGTTCAAATCTTGCGACATTGATGGTTCACTCTCCTTCATCTCGTCCGAAGCAATGAAATCTTCACTTGTGGTTGCCATTATTGACTTCTTTGCTATGAGTCCACAACTCTCGCATTACTAATGCTCCCCTTATGACTCGAATCACGTGTCAGTTGTGATAACATTTTGACTGGTGCGCCTTTATTTTCGGTCTCGTTACAGCATTAAAGACTGACCAAACACACACAGACACACTGCTTTTTCATCAGTACGGTAAATGTTTTCTCTTGTAATTTCATAGAAGCGGGACGTAAAAATGTTGACGTTGTCCCTTGTATTATAATATATTGAATATATTTATCCGTCAACAAACGCGGTTATTTACTCACAATTACAAATGGATCAATAATGGCTAATTTGCTTCACAATTGTCACAGTTACTCTTCGATCTCTTATCAGTAATTGCCCAGATAACATATTTCTAAAATAGTTCATATTGTATTTTAGTACTATAAGAAGAGTACTAGTCAGGCATCGGTAGTTTTTAAACCGTATGTCTGTCCTACACTGGATTGTTAATGGACCGATCATATAATTTTCGTGTAGGTGGGTGGGTGGGTAGACGGAGGGATAAGTGTAGGGGGATGGCTTGTGACCTTTTTGTAAACTAAAATCCTGCCTCTAAATAGCTTGAAAATATATTCTCACAAGGGTTTGTAAAAAAAGAGCTAATCATATATATTATAGTACTTGAAAACATAATTTATACTGAGGTAAAAGAAAAAGATATTTCCAATCCCAGCGCCGCCCCACCCCTGTTCTTGCAACGAGCTGGTTGGTCCATAACTTTATAATTGCAATAATTTTAAAATTTTAATAGTAAATTTATGAAATTCGTTGAATGATATCCAGCTTTGCTCGCCAAGACTCGAAAAAGCTGGACATTATTCATCTTGTTTCATAAATTCAATATTTAAAGTATTGCCAGTTTAGTAGTAAATTGTACATGCAGATAAAAATGTTGATATTGAAATGTTTTAGTGTGGAACAATTATACAAAGAAAATTGTTCTCTCTCTCTCTCTCTCTCTCTCTCTCTCTTATATATATATATATATATATATATATATATATATATATATATATATATATATATATATATATATAGGGTAATCCGAAATCAGTAATATATTCATAATGTATTAAAAGGAAGCGTTATTGATAGTATTTATTTAAGGTATACTATTCCTACATGCAGAGTATTCGTGACGATGATGTATGCGAATACGTTTAAAGGAGTAAAGCTTAATAGCACATCAGCACAATTCTGGCTATATAGTACCGAGTGAGTTTAGGTATCCCCCAAAAGAAATACAAAATAAAGATGAAGGCCAAAAAGAAAATTTGTAAAATCATTCAAATATACCGCCAGTTATTTAACATAAAGCACGCTCTTTACTTTTCTTTACGGAAATTATACCAGGATAAAACGATTGCCTCTGTGATTGGAGGTGCGCTGGTTAAACATGCTGGACTCGCGACTGTATCCTTTAATTTGAAAAGTCTGGGTCGCTACCGTAGTGTGTTTTGGGGCAAGGCACTTTACTCCAATTACTTTAACACAAAATAACCTACTTATGTTGCTGTATCGTAAGTTCGTAAGACACCAAATCGACAACAACAATAGCTACCACTGACAACATGAGGAATATTCTACATCACCCACGGAAAGGGGTGGCGGGTGCCGTTACCGTTGTTCTTCCATGTGAACAATTACTAATTATTTTAAAATCAATATCAGAATGTGTTCGTTTACCTCTGATCCAACAATTCATGATCAGCAATAGCAGTAGGTTAGTAAGCTGAAATCTCGATGAATTTATTTTGTATGTTTCTTTAAGCGACACTTTATAGTAGCTTTTGACATTTAAGCCATAAAACTGTATTCACTGTCAAATACGGCAATGTAAAACAAGAAACACAAGACAATTATAATACATAATAAACAATCTCATTAATTCAAAGATACATTGTGAGCTTATTTTCAATTTCATTTGTATATTATTTAGGGACATAAGTACAAGGGGGGTTGGGGGAAACCAATCACATTGCCGTTGCATCTCAAGCTACCTGGAAAAATTTTGAACAAATATATTTCATACACACACATTTTGAAACAAGTGATTGTTAACCATATGTGTTTTTATATATAATATATATTTAAACACAGCACATGGATATGTAACAAGATATAAATAGATTATTCAATCTCTGCTGTAACATCCATAGTACATTGTATGCACATGGTATGTATCTCGTATTTATTTATTTATTTACTTATTTATTTATTTATTTATTAAACAACATTTGACCAATATTTTGTCTGTTGATATTTTTTATGCAATGTGCTACTCTAAATAGCAATGTGGTAATAATTCAGATAGGAATATTTATCATACTAAAATTACAGTGTATTTCTAAATTTAATTTTTCCTTTCTATTATGAATTTAATTTGTAGGCAACCTGAATGACATCAACCTTTTAATTTTGATCTGCAGTTACATTTCTGATTTGTCAGCCTCGATTTTATGACATGCACTTTCAATCTGGATCAAAAAAATTCCATATATTTCCTGTTTTATTGGTTTTCATTTAAATAAACCCTGTTTCGTTCTTAGCAGAGATACTTTCAGTTTATTCTACTTTAATTTAAGAATAAACTGTTGTCTAATTTGATTTAGGATATTGTACTTTGACTTTACAGCTACATTTCTTATATTAATAAAGTATGTGATGTCTCTTTAATTAGTGATTTTTTAATTAGGGATATTTTAATTAGGGATTTTTTAATTAGGGATATTTTAATTAGGGATGTTTTATTTCAAGGAAGGTTTTAAATATCGTCCTTAATTTATGACATCCATTTTAATTTTTGATCTTTACATGGATATATAAAGAAAGAAAAAGCAGTGCTGAATGGTATTGTAGTGTAATTAATTGAAAAGGAAACAGCACAGCTAATTATCTCACACCCGACAATAAGAGAGTGATTGTTGATCCCCTTTGTCTATTCGGTATTGTCCGTACTCGATGTGCCATGTCTGAGGAGTTATATTAACATAGACTAACCAGCAGATCTATGTTAATACAACATTGATGAAAAAAAGAATCAAACCTTTCCCATCCCATTGATTAAAAGATGTTAGCAATCACTGATAAGCACTGTTGGGTTTAATCTCTGATCCTTGCTTGACGTCATCCGTGGAAGGTAAATGAGGTCCATACTTAATGAAAGGGACAGTATTTGTTTAAGTATAATATGTACAAATTACAAGCATTGTAGACTCACATCTGCCGTCATATAATGTGTACCAGGTACAAACATTACAGACTAGCATCTCTGAACATACACTCTATACCAATTACAAACATTGTGGACTCGCATGTCATCACGTAATACGTACCAACTACAGACGGTAGAGTTTCATCTGCCACCGCATAATGTTTACAAAATTAAATAGTAGACACTGAGTTGCTATCGCATACTGTGTGCCAATGAAATTGTAGACACAGATTTGTCATCACCTGATGTGTACCAACTACACTGTATACACAGATTTGTCATCACCTAATGTGTACCAACTA
Organism: Sinohyriopsis cumingii; assembly: GCA_028554795.2. NCBI lineage: Eukaryota > Metazoa > Mollusca > Bivalvia > Unionida > Unionidae > Sinohyriopsis > Sinohyriopsis cumingii. The sequence goes on along the minus strand of CM068835.1, from coordinate 102,419,593 downwards.
CACTGTATACACAGATTTGTCATCGCCTAATGTGTACAAACTACACTATACACACAGATTTGTCATCACCTAATGTGTACCACCTACTCTGTAGACACAGGTTTGTCATCACATAATGTGTACCAACTACAGTGTAGACACAGATTTGTCATCACCTAATGTGTACCAACTACACTGTAGACACAGATTTGTCATCATGTAATGTGTACCAACTACAATGTAGACACAGATTTATCATCACCTATTGTGTACCAAGTACAGTGTAGACAGATTTGTCTTCACATTATGCTTTCCAACTACAGACATTTTAGATTTTTATTGGACAGCACATACTATGTTCCAACTTATTCACTGATCTGTCATCATATAATGTGTGCCAACTACAAGATAGACATATCTGTCATGACATAGTGTGTGGAAACTGCATTGTAAACACATATTTATCATCACATAATGTGTGCCTACTGCACTGTAAGCACAGATTTGTCATCACATGTGTGCCAACTACATTGTAAACACAGATTTATCATCACATTCTGTGTCAGCTACATTGTAGACACAGATCTCTCATCACATAATGTGTGCCAACTACACTGTAAGCACAGATTTGTGATCACACAATGAGTATAAACTATATTATTGACACAGATCTGTCATCATGTAAGGTGTACCAACTACATTATAGACATGGATTTGTCCTCACATAATGAGTACCAACTGTGTATCAAGTTTCTCTCTATAATGTTACTCAGTATCAAGTTATTCTGCCTACACGTTACCCTGTATTAAGTTACTCTGCATACAAGTTGCCCTGTATTATATTAATCTGTATACAAGTTATCCTATATTAAGTTACTCAGTGTACAAGTTACCCTGTTATACGTTACTCTGTGTACAAGTTACCCTGTATTACGTTACTCTGTATCCGCGTTACCCTGTATTAAGTTACTGTGTACAAGTCACCCTGTATTAAGTTCTTTTGTATAAAAGTACCCTGTATTAAGTTACTATGTTTAGAAGTTATTCTGTTTTAAGTTACCCTGTGTACAAGTTACCATTTTAAATTACTCTGTGTACAAGTTATTCTGTATTAAGTTACTCTGTGTACAAGTTACCCTGTTTTAAATTACTATGTGTACATGTTTCTCTGTATGCTAGTGACTCTGTATCAAGTTTCCCTGTATACAGATTACATGCACCTTGCACCAAATTATTCTGCATGCACCTTAACACTGTATGCAAGTTATTCTGTATCAGACTTTCGGCTTTGTCAACCTCAGTTTTATGACATGCACTTTCAATATAGATCTAAAAACGTTCCATATATTTGTTATGTTTTATTGGATTTCATTTAAATAAACCCTGTTTCATTCTTAGCAGAGAAAATTTCAGTTTATTCTACTTTAATTTATGAATAAACTGTTGTCTAACTTAATTTAGGATACTGTATTTTGACCTAGAACTAATAAAAAGTTTGCAGGTACATTTCTTATATTAATAAGGTATGTGATGTCTCTTTAATTAGTGATTTTTCAATTAGGGATTTTTTAATTAGGGATATTTTAATTAGGGATGTTTTATTTCAAGGAAGGTTTTAAATATCGTCCTTTATTTCTGACATACATTTTAATTCTTGATCTATACATGGGTATATAAAGAAAGAAAAAGCAGTGCTGAATGGTATGGTAGTGTAATTAATTGAAAAGGAAACAGCACAGATAATTATCTCACACCTGCCAATAAAAGTGTGATTGTGGACCCTCTTTGTCTATTCCGTATTTGTCTGGGGAGTTGCATTAACATATATTAATCAGCAAATCTATGTTAATACACCAATAATGAAAATATAGAATTAAAAGAGTCCCATTCCATTGGTCAACAGATACTGGCAATTACTGATGTGCACTGTTGGATTTAATGTCTTATCCTTGCTTGACGATATCCGGAGAAGGTTATTGCAAGTCCATACTCACAGAAATTGACTACAGTTGTTTTATGTTTATTATGTACAAACTACAAACATTGAAGACTCACTTCCGCCATCATATATTGTATACCAAAGTACAAACATTATAGATTCACTTATCTGAACATACACTCTATATCAGTTACAAACATTGTGGACACACATGTCATCATATAATGTCAACAAACTTCTGATTATGTAGAGACAGATTTGTCATAACATAATGCGTACCAACTACACACTGTAGATTCTCATATGCCACCATATAATGTTTACAAAATTAAACAGAAGACACTGATTTGTTATAGCATTCTCTGTGCCAGTGAAATTGTAGACACCCGAGTTGCTATCACAGTTATAGATCTATATTCACATAATGAGTACCAACTACAGACATTGTAGTTTTTCATCCGCTATTACAAAATGGATATCTTTTAAAATGTAGACACATTTCTGTCATTACATAGTGTGTTCAAACTACACTGTTGACACGGGTTTGTCATCACATAAAGTGTACCAATCTCACGGTAGACACAGATTTGTTATCACAAGTATACCAACTACACTGTCAACACAGGTTTAGCATCACATAATATGTATCAACTACATGGCAGATACAGGTTTGTCATCACACGTGTACCAGCTACACTGTAGACACAGATTTGTCATCACAAGTGTATCAACAACACTGTAGACACATATTTATCATCACAAGTGTACCAACTATACTGTAGACACATATTTGTCATCACTAGAGTGCTAACTACACTGCAGACACATATTTATCATCTTAAGTGTACCAACCACACTGTAGACACAGAGTTGTCATCACTAGTGTACCAACTACACTGTAGACACGGATCTGTCATCACAAGTGTACCAACTACACTGTAGACAAGGATTTGTCATCACCTAATGTGTGCCAACTACACTGTGGACACAGATTTATCATCAAACGTGTACCAGCTACACTGTAGACATAGATTTGTCATCATATAATGTGAACCGACTACACTTTCGACACAGATTTGTCATCACAAGTGTACCAACTACACTGTAGAGACAGATTTATCATCACAAGTGTACCAACCACACTGTAGACACGGATGTGTCATCACAAGTGTACCAACTACACTGTAGACACGGATTTGTCATCACATAATGTGTACCAACTACACTGTAGACACAGATTTATCGTCAAAAGTGTACCAACTACACTGTAGACACAAATTTGTCATCACATATGTGAACCTACTACACTGTAGACACAGATTTGTTATCACATAATGTGTACCAACTACACTGTAGACACAGATTTGTTATCACAAGCGTACAAACTACACTGTAGACACAGATTTGTCAATACATAATGTGAACCAACTACACTTTAGACACAGATTTGTCATCACATAATGTGTATGAGCTATATTATTGACACAGATCTGTCAACATGAAGGGTATTGCATCTATATTTTAGAAATGGATCTGATTCGTTACATAACGTGTACCAGTCTGCCATCACATAATATGTGCCTGCTACAGATACTGTAGTTTACATCTTCTATCACATTATGTGTAACAGCAACAGCCATTGCCTAGTCGTGCCTGTTATCATGTATGAACTAATTACAAACATGATATACACACCTGTCATCATGTGTGTACTAATTACAGACATTGTAAACACATATTTCTTAACATAATATGCAAGAAGTAGACACAGATTTGTCATCACATAATGTGTACCAAAATAATATATATGTATTGCAGACTCAAATATGTTATCACATTATGTGTATCAGTTACAACCATCACAAACTCTTCGATGTCCTCACATTACATTATTTGTACCAACTGCAAACATCTTGTTGCTTGTTGTGGCATGACATAATATGTACCGCCATTTACACTGTAGACAATTGCCATCACATATTGTGTACACTTTGCTAACATTGTGGGTACACATGATACTGTGTATCAAGTTTCTCTGTACACTGTATAATGTTACTCAGTATCAAGTTATTCTGCCTGTACGTTCCCCTGTATTAAGTCTGTGTACAAGTTACCCCGTATTAAGTTAGTCTATGTACAAGTTATCCTGTATTAAGTTACTCTTTGTACAAGTTACCCTGTATTAAGTTACTCTGTGTACAAGTTACCCTGTTTTAAATTAGTCTGTGCACAAGTATTCCTGTATTAAGTTACTCTGTTTGCAAGTTATTCTGTATTAAGTTGCTCTATGTGCAAGTTACCCTTATTAAGTTACTCTGTTAACAAGTTATTATGTATTAAGTTACTCCATGTACATGCTACCTTGTTTTAAATTACTCTGAGTACATGTTTCTCTGTATGCTAGTGACTCTGTAACAAGTTTCCACTGTATAAAAGTTACCTTGTATCAAATTATTCTGTATGCACGTTACTCTGTATCAGACTTTCATGTGTACCAGTTACTCACTAGCAGGTTACACTATATACATCTTACTCTGCATCACGTTGTGCTGTATACAAGGTATTATATAAACAAGTTATTCTATATTAAGTTACTACAATTCTCCAATGAAAAGCATTTCACTGTTACTTACTGTATTATTTACACGATTAGAGCAGGGTTTGGGTTTTTATCAAAGATAAGCTTGCAAAATGTAGGGAGAGTGTATAGGTTTATAATAATATCCTTTGTTAATGTATATATATATATATATATATATATATATATATATATATATATATATATATATATATTGTGTGTGAGTGTGAGCGAGAGTGGTATTATCAAACATATACTTTGTAAATTGAGGAAGCCAAATCATCCATGTTACTTCTCCTGGAGACTTTGCCAGACAGGTGCTACTTCAATGTCATCGGTTTCACAGACACATATGCAGTGTCATTTGAAAAGCGAGTAATAAAGAGAGAGAGAGAGAGAGAGAGAGAGAGAGAGAGAGAGCAATGTGCTAATGTGCACTTTATTATGCAAGGCTGGTACTCCTGCAGAACTTAATAACCTAGTATTTTGATTTGCAACTTTTAAGTAAATTAGACCCCTTGGCTAAGATTGGCATCTGTCAATCTTCCGTTGCATAATGTTGCAACAGGCTGAAGACCAGTTGGAACACAAACTAGGTGTGGATGTCCATTACATTACATTACAACATACTGCTGACCAACTGGGTCAAAAGCTAAGTGTTAATTATGATTACATCATTTGGTGGTCACACAAAATTAACTAAGTTAGGATCATAAACAATTATAATAAAACATGTGCAAGCAACTTCAGCTCTTTCTATTGCTGACATATTTGACCCAATTTGCATGCCTTCTTCCCTATATATATATACTTATTAGCTTTTAATCCATGGGATTTTCTTTATCGAGAAAATCAACTTGAAAACGTCCATCTGAGAAAATGTATAATAAACTCATTCTTGTTTTTTGAATGAGTAAAATTTGTTTGCTGTATTATCATTGTACATTTATCAAGGCATAACAAAGGATCTTGCTCACTAACACCTCGAGAACAACTCTGGACAAATACGATATTTATTTTACTTTCGATAAATTCAAACATTCGATAGGATCAATAATGATCCAAAGGTGTTTTAGCCACGATATATATCTAATCCTTGAGAATTATGTAACATACTTGCATAAGCAAGGCACCAGTCTCAGGGTTTACCGTCTACAGATTCCAACGCAGGTTAAACCGAACAAGAATACGTGTAAACTCGATTCCCGGTATTGCACCAGATACATTTTTACTACCACTGTCCTGAGGTTGATATATCAACAGCACTAGAACGCTTGGAAACTGTACTTAGTGCAGTTGGAGTAATTCTTGCGGAAAAAGCATCCAATGTTTGTTTTCTTGAGTCAGGAAGCAAGCCGTGAGGGGTACACGCTGACAGCAAAGTTTTCATGTGAGTTAATGCAATACATTCACGCACCTGTTTACATTGAAAGTGATCTGTTTGTAACAGAGTATGTGTTTTGAATATTTTTATTCATTTTAAGAGAGAGAGAGAGAGAGAGAGAGAGAGAGGGAGAGAAACAGTACATCAGCTGTAAAGCATACAGCGTGTGTGGCATATGTATAACACTGCTAGTATGATTATAGTTACTTGACAGATTAAGTATGTCAATTTGATATTTTCATTGTTTAAACAATGACTGAACAGACAATGGTTTCTTATTTTATATCAAATGTATCACCAGAAAAAAGGACATAAAAATAGAGCAGTAAGACAGGTAAATACAACTGTAATTGTGAACAGTGCATACGGCCTCACTCCCTCCTCAAAGAGTTTGTCAAGGAAGTCATCAGTGTGATTTAACCAATTAAAAGTCAACGTGAAATCACTAGAATGTTACAACATCAATAACTTTGAAATTAAGAAATGTTAATTATGAGTATGCATAGCGATTTCATTTTTGTCGTTTATATTGTCAAACCATTGTACTTAAAAGAAAACATGATCAAATTTGCGTTGAATACTGAATTGGCATGGTAACAGCTGTCTAATTTTAAGCATATAAACACAAACCATCTCTTGAATCTTACATCACTTTTAATGCTGATAAAATAAACAAGAAGGAAAACAAGAAATCTTCAGATTTGAAAATTGCAAACTAACCTGCATTTATACACGCTCAAGATCTGGCACACAGAGAGAAGCACTCACGCATGCACACGCATAACAATAACGTATATAACATTATTCCATGAATCACCTTCATGCAGCATTGAATGATAAACACGAAATTATAACGATAAATACCCCCATGTACCCATAAATAGTCACAAGCAAAAGCTATGTCCTAATCAAATTGAGACCACAGCGAAATCACAAACAATAAATGGTTGATCAAAACGCCACTTGCAGCCATCGTAGAGATGGGAAAATAAATGTACGATCACGGGAATCTTAACATGGATCAATATTTTATTTAACTTTTACATCTACGTAAAATTTTGTTAAAGCTTCTAGGTCATAACAATGATGCAGGTTTCTACCATTCGGAAAATCATGCAAACTGCATGTAATGCATTTATGATAAGGTTAGAAACGTGTAATACCCCTTCGTTTCTAAAATTACGTAAATATTTATGTACAATAAAATAAATATTTATCTTTTTAAAATATATTGAGTTCAATATATTATATTCATTTTTTCTTTATTAAAAACTAGAAATGAGAAAAGAAATTTAAAGAAATGTCACTAAATTCAACATCGAAATTTATAATTATTTCATTAATGAGCTTCAGTAGGGGATAAGAATGCGATGTTGGCGTAGATAAGAATTTTTTATTCATCTGACGGTCGACAACAAACAAGTTTCACTAAGGGTTTCAGTTCATTGACATAATGGAAAAACAAAGGTATTTTGAATGGGAATAGAAATGTAATAAGCAATGTGATGTTTATTGCTCATCGTTGTACATAATGTGTGTACTTGGGGGATTTAGACGAACTCAAATAATTTTCTTTACTTGCAGTAAAGAGTGAAATTACTGTTAAGAAAACTTACGAAATTTTCGCCATCAGCTAAATGTTATCACGTGATACCAACGAAATAAAAAGGCCGCTCCGAAAAAAACGACACTTCGAAACTGGCATCAAGACGATAAGTTTAGCTATTGGTTTTGGAAGTGAAAGTAGCTTTAACATTATTAACTCATATCTATTCAGGAACATAATTTTATGTAACTAATCCAGATAATATTCTTCTTTCATAATTGTCACATAAAACAACATGGGGCCTTTTAATAATAAGTTTCATGGGAATATAAATGAGTGGGCTTACCCTCTGCAACAGATATTTATTTTTTATTTTCTATTCTTTTGATTTTGAAACAATATTTTGAATATTTCGGACTCGTCCATAATGCATTACATATGGCCGTACAGATAGTCTTTTCTGTTCTGGCCGCACGGCGGCCGTGCGAATAGTCTTTTCAAAAGTAGCCACACTGCGGTAGTGCGAATAGACACTTATATTTCCTCTTGTTCGCAAAATATAAATGCAAATACATTTTACGAAGTGCGATTTGTATGTGCATTACTGTTTTATTTTATTTTCGTTGTAACTATTGTTTTATTTTATTTTCGAGGTAAATGAGATTTGAAAATTTGCATGTTAATTTATTTATTTATGAGGGACAATTACAAATATTGTTTTTGTTTCAACGAGGCCGGGATTAGATTCTCTTTCTCTACTTATTATCGTATAATCTGTAAGAGAATTTAAGATTTGTTTTTACTTTTGTAAGGGTCACAGTTTACATATATATATATATATATATATATATATATATATATATATATATATATATATATATATATATATATATATATATATATATATATAAAATGACTTTTGATTCATTAGAAATGTCATTAGATATTAAGCAGCAGGGAAGTTGAACAGACCTTAGTTTCCAGACCCGAAAAACCTTTCTACGCAAACTTTTCTCGTAGAAACCTCAGAAATCAAAAACAAAGCCTTCTACGAGGGTTAATTTTTGCATTTTTCAGACCCACTGCATCAGGGGACCCCCCATGATGTGTCATAAAAACATGATGCCCCAGGCAAAAGTTTTAAGGAAAATGGAATATAATTTTGTTCGATTTTTTTGTTTTTTCAAATATCGCTGCCTTTTTCACGAATAAATCTGATCAAGACCGACGCGATATCGACCACGTGGATCATGCAAATTTATCGTAATAAAACCATGCGGCGTTGACTGAGCGCGGCTAAATAAATGTTTGAATTTATTTATATCCATGTCACCGTTACACCAAGTTTGATGGATATTTCTCAACGTATGCGTATCCACGCCATTAAACACAGATAAAATATTACAATTATCCCTAATTACCTTTGGAATCTGCGTATATCTCTGTGTCACGTAAATCACATCGGTGTTCTTGTGCCTGCCACGCGAAAATATCCTAGCTGGATTTGTTTGTTTATCCAACATAACATCATCGTAAACAACAAGATTATTAATATCACCGTTGAGACTTTCCACGGAAGGAGCTTCATTAATATCTGTGATGAACTCAATCACGCCCTCACCGATATTGTCACTAAAATCTTTCAAAACTTGATAACAACGGTGATCGTCAACGGATGGTGCAATCAAATACAATTTTTCCCATTTTAGCCATCGCATTATCAAATTCAATAATAATTGTGTTTTTCCTGACCCTGATGGGTCGATTATTATCATTCTAATCGAATTTGGCAATGCCGCGTGATGTTTCACCTGCTCGCGTCGTTTCGTAGCTGAAAAATCAATTACATTCACGTTATTAATTATTATGGATCTATATTGTGTTAAGTGTCGCACGCACACAGCAACGATAAATCCAACCGAAATCATCACACGCAATAACAGGAACGCAATCGCAGGAGAGTGTGAAATTTGTAACACACGCAAATTCAAATTCATCAAAAAAAAAAACTAAACACGGAGGAGACATCGCAGCCTCCTTAAAAATCTACCTGGTTTTATTTGGGCGAAATATCCCGGAGAAAAACATCTACCTGGATATAATTACTGCGGACCTGGAACTAGACTCGATATCAGACTCGATAAAAACAATCGACCAAAACAAGGCGAAAATCCAATAAACGCCATCTATCACGCTTGTTACATTCACGATCTTGCATATCGCAGCGGGGATCTACAACAAAGGCATCTCGCTGATTAAGATTAATTCACGCATTAAACGCAATTCCTAACAAAACCCTCAAAGAAAAATTAACAACGTTACTAATCAAAGGCGCGATGAAAGGTAAATTAGTATTCGGTGCAGGTAAATAATATGGAAGAGATATATTATTCTCCACGGAGATTTTGGCGAGGAAAATCAGCGATTGCCAAACTTGCCAAGGCCGCTAAAGTAAAACCATCCGTGGCTGCATCGTGGTTATCAAAACAAGCAATTTGGCAAATATATCTTCCTCCGCCTAAAAAAATACCATACGCGAGTTTCACGGTTAGTATTCCCAATGAGGTACATCAGGCAGACTTAATGTTTCTCCCTCACGATACCGTCAACGGAGTTACTTACAAATACGTTCTGACCGTCGTTGATATTGCTAGCAGATACAAAGAAGCGGCGCCATTATCGAATAAAACATCGACAGAAATCGCTAATGCATTTAGCGATATTTATTCACGATCTCCATTAACATGGCCGAAACTTCTCCAGATTGATCCAGGAAGGGAATTTCTCGGCGCGGTTACCTCGCTGATGAAGAAAAACAACGTGAAAATCCGACGCGGTCACGTAGGTGTTCATCGCGATCAAGCGATCGTTGAACGATTTAACAAAACGCTTGCTGAACGATTATTCGGATATCAATATGCGCGTGAATTTATTCAAGATAAACGATCCCATGATTGGGTATTAAGATTACCTCAGGTCATTAACGCGTTAAATAACGAGCCAACTCGAGCAATATCAATGAAACCGGCAATTGCTATCACAAAATCAAATATACCGATAAAGCGAGATTCCACGATGCAACCTGTGTTAGGTAATATCACCGTTAGGTATTTGTATAAGGAAGGCGAAGCTGAAGGTGGAAGAAAAAGAGCAACCGATCCAATCTGGAGCGTTACTACACACAAAATATCCGCCGTAACAAGATCGTCAGGAAGACCGGCAATCTACATACTAGATTCGCTAGCTCCACAACGAGGATTTACCAGAGAAGAATTACAGGTAATTCCCGAGGATACTCAATTACCACCGGCGTCACTAAGATAATTTTCCAAACGAATTCGCCCTAATTGGGATAATTTTCTGACTCTCGATACAGCCAAGTAAACCAAATTTGACCAAGTAATCCTATCATCGACGATCCAAACTTTGCCATCGACAGTTAATCCCTGAGATGAATGTATCGTTGTTGCGTAACCTAATTTCCACGGTGATTTTTCTGCATTTAGCGCGTCATTGACAAGATTAATATCAACGAAAATAATATCGTTTAAAACTAAATTTTTTTTCTCTCCATTTGGCAAAGTAACATCGATATTTTGTCGCCTAGTATCGGCGGGTCTATAGCACAGCGGAACCTGCAACGTTGGAAATTTTTCACAATGCAGCTTAAATAATTTTTCTTGAATAATATCACGAACTATTTTCCTACTAGCGACGATTAAATGATCAGGACGCCATAAATTTAGGAAATCGCTCATCGGTGTTTCGTTGATTATTTTTCTCATTGTATCACATTGTACCTTATCTGGCTGTAGTCGAATTAATTTTTTAAACTCGATCAACAATTTATCTGTCGATCTATAATCGACATCGATTTCTTCGTAATAATCAACAAAATTCCTAAGCCAATCATGAGGCGATTCGCCATCAATCGGATTGGGTTGACCATGATCCCCGCACATTATCACGGCGGTATTTTTCTCCGATAACCAATTTAGGAATGATTTTAATACACACAAATTTACCGTGCAAATCTCATCGAAAATTATAATCTTATTTATATATTTATTTCCCATACGCGCCGAATCCCATGATCCACCGCTGTATTTGAAATAGCTATGGTACGTACAAGAATTAACGCCACGTTGCTTTATTTCTCGCGCTAATCTGTGTGTCGGCGTTAATACAATCATATCAGAATTTGCAAATAGATTTATCACTCGCGTTGTTTTACCACTACCACCAGGCCCATTTAGGTAAACGAATTTACATCGCGAAATTGGATCGAACGCAGATGCGGCCACGGATGTTTCTTCGAATCTACCTCGGTGAAACTCGTCACGATCCTCAACGTCAGCGTCTTCGCAATATCCTAGGATATTTTCGTTTTTTATTCTCCAGGTTCCCCATGAACTACCATCCGTGATCAAATTTTCCAACCTACCTAGGTATTTTTTATCGATATAGAACGAATCTGTCGCGACTCTTACTGCGATATCAGAAAATTTGTTTATCAACGAAAGTAAATTTATACTAACGTAAGCTAGCATCGACGATCGTAAATAAATATACTGCGCCGATTCTCCATCGAGATAGCTAACAACGGTACCTAATTTTGTTCCGTCAACGATAATATTTTCTCTATTGCAGAATATTCCTCGTGACGCTGCATCGGCGATTATAAAATCCAACTCAGCATCGTTAATAAATAATCTGGCATGTCGGTGTTTATGATCAACAGATCCACCTTGGGTAAATTTACCTATTATTTTTCTTCCGATATCTTTGGCGTTATCACAATCCCTCGGTAGCCACACGTCGGTTTGTTTTTTGTACGAGATAATTGCCTCACTCACCGTCAGCGATACTAACATTGATGAATCTAGCATATATCTTAATAACACCGTGGGCACCCAGCGACGCTGAGAGAAATGCCTGCCGAACCAAATATAACAAATCCTATGTAGATTTTCAGCAAATTCGAATGATATTACACGAGCGAATCCGGTTATAACAAAATCAGGTAACGGTCCGTTAATCGCGACTCTTGTCATTTCGCTGGTAGGGTGACCGAATTTAGCAAAATACTCAGCGCAGTCGCCATATCCAAGAAAACTACCAGGATAACACGCCGACATATCAACGGAAATCATATCCTCAAAATCATACCTGGTATTCCACAATCCGCCATGGCCATATTCGATGCAACTATTCTGAATATCAGCGAAAAATTCGGATCGTGTGGGTTTCCACGAATTTCGTTCTCTGGCGGCGTGAGCGGCAACGGATGGGATAGTAAAACAATTAGTTAGTAATTGATCAGGATTTGCCGAATATTTTACCGCGAGCTCTTTCATTGACTCATGTAACGATTTATCTCTGTAAATGTCGCCGCGTGGTAGAATAAATTGATCGTATTTTCTTCGCTTGAAAATAACCAAACCGATATTGGATCCGATTTGCTTAGTTCTTTGATAAATCTAAACATGGCTATGGAATTATTTTCTACAGCAGAATTATTTTCTGCTGCCGTGGAAAATTTTTCCACGGGATAAAATTTAACCACACGATCCCGTGGGAATATCACCGAATGTGACCACGCGTGAGAATTATGGTCGATAATTTCGATTGGCGCTCCTCGAGATTTATACGGCGACGAGTATAATATTTCCCCCGATAACGTTTTTACCGAAATTGGGAATTTTAATTTTTTGCTTAACACAGCTACATCATCTATCGACGCTCCATCAATAACGGTCTCCGCCCATGCATTAATTTTTTCCAATCTCAATTGGGTTAAACCAGATCCGCGTTTTGCATTTTTCATGTGCTCGATTACACGTTCAGCTACGCAATTTATCACCGAAGATTTTTTCATCACAGGCAAATTTTTAATATCCGGATTATTATTTAGCCGATAAATCCCATAAACAACTGCGCTAACCGGATAAGCTTTGGTGTAATAAGGACCATCGATACCCAATAATAATCCCGGTCGTGAATTTTTGTCAAGAATAACATTTTTTTTACCACCGCGTATAGGATCTCGTTTGTCACGAATAATCCAGGTTTCATCAGGCATTTGTGCGATAAATTTTATTCCGAAAATAAATCTTTCTTCGGAGTGTTCTATTTTTATATGATCGATTATTTTCTTAGCTTGTTCCAGATTCATCGTAGCATCAATGGAATTTGTCCTCCAGGTTGACCAAGTGTGAACCGCTCCATCGTCAAAGAATTCCTTCTTAGCTCGATCAACGTCAGGAATATTATATTCTGCCTCATCAAGGTCAAATACATCCATTATTATATTTTAGACAAATATCTAAATAATAATGAATAATTGCAAATGGCTATTGATCGGTTCGATAAATTTCTGTGACAAGGCATGCAGAAAAGATTATTGTGGCGCTCATATATATGCGATCCGACAGGGCAGCAAAGGACCACAGCGGTGTTTGGTTTGTCAAGTTGGCACACGAGGGAAAACTCGATTGTGTCTGAAATGTGGTGGAAAATGTTATCGAGAGTTAAAACGATATTACGAAAAAAAACACTCGTCGGTAACAACCTGCGAAGAAGACTATATTAATCGATTTCGAGCAAACAACGATTTAAACAAATAAAATATTGTATATGAATCCAAAATCAATGAATCCAGAAACAATGAATCCAGAAACAACGATTCCAGAATTTAAAACCCATCCAACGATTATCGGATACGAGGCATCATCGGACGGCATCGTTAGGAATATTAAAACAAAGAATCACGTTGGTAGAGTTTGTAATTCGGGTTACCTAATGTTTGGTGCCGGCAAAAAATAAAGAAGGAAGAAAAATCTGTTATTATAATCACAGATTTATATTCGAATGTTTTAACGGACCTATCAAAAATGGTCTTGTTATTGATCACATTGACGGAAATAAACTCAATAACAAAATATCCAATCTTCAGGCGATTACTCCAAGTGAAAATCTACTGCGTAGTAGTAACGTTGGTAGATTTCCAAAATATTCCAAGGCAGTTAAATCGATGAATAAAGAAACTAACGAAGAAATAATATTTACGTCGATGAATACCGCTGCAAAGTACTTTGGTATTAATCATGCATCGGTGTGGCGAGTTGCAGAAGGAATAACCAACGCGGCATTTTCTTATAAATTTGGTGTATGGATCGAGTTTTATTATATCCCAATAATATCCGAATCAGAAAAAATAATACTAGAAAATTACAAATTTCGATAAATTAAAGATAAAAAATATAATATAATGAACGAAGAAAACATAAACAATATCATCGAAGCCATCGAAGAATTAAAAAATAAAAATATAAATTTATCTTCGGATTTGGACACCGATAAAATCCAATCTGAATTTGAGACAATCATTCAAGGTAAACTCGAACACAGATACACGCTACCGTCCGAATATAAATTTATAAAGAAAATCCAATCTGCGATGTATCAATCATTAGCGTCTGTTGATGATGATCAGATTAAGGATTTCGTCACATTATCGGCGTTGGTAGAAAAAATAAGATCAAGTTTATCTAACGAATACGAGTCGAGAAAAATTACTAGTTTACGCATCAGGCAATTAAGAAAACTACTCGAGGAGAGTAAAAATTAACCACAAAAAAACGATTCCCTGTAATTTTATTGATTTTTTAAAATTTTACTAATTTTATTTATTTTTTACCGATTTTTATCTATTTTTTTGTCATTTTTTTGCCATGTACAGGTTAAAAAATCAAGAATCAAAAATCAAAGATTTTCAAGACTCTTAAGATTTTCATTTTCAGGATTTTACTAGTAGATTGATGCTTAATGTTTCGTCTCGTATATCAAGCAAATTTCCATTTTGATCCGTCAATTTGAAATTTATCCTCGACAATAATCGATTATGGCATCGCAGATAAAATGGATTAACAGGTTCTTTTATAATCAAATACCCCGGAGAAGCACTAGGCGCGAATGAATAAAGAATAAAGCCCTGCTGAGCTCGCTCTGACACAGAGGCATCCGCGCTATAACTACCGTCGATAATATCCGCGTGAAGATTAATAGCGATAACCTCGGTTATATTAACTATACCCGGCGAGATATGGCGCCCTTGTCCAGCTGGACTATTATCGTATCTAAGTATCGACGCTTGTGGTAAATTTCTGACCCATGCGGCGTGTAATTGTGGAAAATATTCATCGACGATATCGGCAACTGTTTTTTTTTTTTTATTCTATCAACGTTGATAAAGAAGGGAAATTTATAATTTGGTAATGTTTCTTCGGTTAGCCCGTATTCGGTAATAAATTTTTGTTTATTAATTTCATCCGAGTTAATAATTATTTGAATCAAATTACCCTGAATAGATTCAAGGTCGAACACAATTTGATTTATCATCTCCGTAATTTTGATAATCTCATCGCATGCGCTTGATATATTTATTACACATTCCTGAAAATCTTTTTCTAGTTGCTGTAATAAATCTTTATATTTATCTTTGATATTTGATAAAAATAATCTAATTTGATATAATTCGAATCTTTTTTGATGTTTTTCAGAGAGCCAGGTTATATCATCCTTTTCCTTGAAAATAAATCGATAGTCATCAACGAGAAATAAATCAGACAAGAACCTGATCAAATGATGGTAGTTTTTATTATCGGTGATATAATTATTTTTATAGGTTCCGGTGACGCTGGTGGTTCTGGAGGTTCCTTCTCAGGCCAACCTAACACGGTCCTAATCGATGATTGATAAATATCAACGATGTAAGGTGATTTTACCTCGATCGTTGATGCTAGCGTTGGTTCATGCACGGATATTTTTATTCCCGGTTCAGCATCGCCGGTTATATTTGATATTCTGCGGACGAGTTCATCATTTATTTGTTCAATCTCGTAACTGCCTGTTGGAATACCAACAACGATCCAATCTGGGGTTCCATCGAGACGATTTTTATTAGCAAAAACGAAAGAATTATTCGATGGTAGACCACCGAATGATTTCGATCTAATGTTGGGCCAACTATTATAAACGCGTAATTGTGATAATGCAATTTCGTTGACGCTAATTGGCATTGGAAAATTAATACTAAACTCGGGTTTAGTTGAATTTACCGATATCATTGTTGTTACCGGCGGCGTTGTGTTTGTCACAATCTGAGCTAACTCCGACATTATTAATATCTATTTGTTCAATCTCAGAGTAAATTTTTATCATCAGAGAGAATTCGTGAACGGAAATAATACCGTCGTTGAGACTCTCAGAAAGCAGCGATGATAATTTCGAATATGCTTCTGTAACTAGGGATAATTTGTTCGTGTACAAGGATAATTTTTCACTCGCACATGAATATATTTTTTTTGCGATGATATTAAGAACACCTGCGATTGTCGTTGACGCTGAAATGATTATCGTTGCCGCGACCGGTGCGATCATTGTCACGGCGGATAATATTACTCCTGCACCAGCGATGATTGCGCTTGCTGTGCACACGGCAACGTCGATGGTAACTAATCTACGTTGATATTTTTTTACTTTCGCTTGATACTCGTCAAGTAATTTTTTTAACGAATCTTGCCATGAACGCGCCTGATTATATCGATATTCCGACGCGGTCATTATTAATTAACTCGTCCAACTAAATGATGAAGGTACTTCGGTGATAAACTCGATACAAGCAAAATACTCGGTCGTTGCTGTTGTGGACCTTTCTGGTGGTTCTAACTCGAATGTTTCTTAGATGTTTTTGGTTAATAATATATTCAAGAACCCAGAAAATCTATCGGTGGCATGGCGCCATTTATATAATTTAGATATTATTCTGAATCTTATTTTGGAAAAAACGTATACCCGATATACGCCATTAATTGGCGCCGTGTATTTGAACGAGTTATTTTCGGGCGTCCATGTGCCTCCTAAATTTGATGATACCACAAATGGCATATTTAAAACAAAATCTGATGGTACATTTGACGGAAACCTAATAGAGTCTGTTTTAATAATAATTTCCGGCAGTTTTGTGTTTATTTCCCTAATTTTGTTGCTAATTATATTATTTTGACGTGTTATGATATCGATTGCAGCGGCATTAGCATCGATTTTGGTATTAATATCGCCAATTTTTTTTACACTATCGTCAAGTTTCGCGCTAAGATCATCGTGTGATGTTATATCAACCTTTTGACGCGCTAGGATATGTGTCGCAGAAATATCATCATTAACCTTAGTAATATCCTCGTTGATTTTTTTTATATTTTCGCTAATATCATTAAATTTCGCGCTGAGATCATCGTGTGATGTAATATCAGCTTTTTGTAGCGCTAGATTATACGTGGCAGTAATATCGGTGGAAACTTTAGTGATGGCATCATTGGTTGTTTTTATATTTTCGTTTAGCTCGTTAATTTTCGCGCTGAGATCATCGTGTGATGTAATATCAGCTTTTTGTAGCGCTAGATTATACGTGGCAGTAATATCGGTGGAAACTTTAGTGATGGCATCATTGGTTGTTTTTATATTTTCGTTTAGCTCGTTAATTTTCGCGCTGAGATCATCGTGTGATGTAATATCATCTTTTTGTAGCGCTAGATTATACGTGGCAGTAATATCGGTATTAATTTTAGTAATAGCATCGCTGATTGTTTTTATATTTTCGTTTAGCTCGTTAATTTTCGCGCTGAGATCATCGTGTGATGTTATATCAGCTTTTTGTAGCGCCAGGTTATACGTGGCAGTAATATCGGTGGAAACTTTAGCGATGGCATCATTGATTGTTTTTATATTTTCGATGATTGTTTTTATATGATCGCTAATTTCGGTATTTTTCGCGCTGAGATCATCATATAATGTTTTATCGGCTTTTTGATGCACCAGGGTGTTTATGGCAGTAATATCCGTGGAAACCCTAGCGATGGCATCGTTTATTATTTTTATATGATCGTTAATTTCGGTATTTTTCGCGCTGAGATCATCATATAATGTTTTATCGGCTTTTTGATGCACCAGGGTGTTTATTTCCGTAATATCAGTGGAAACCTTGGCAATATCTCTATTATTTATTCCAACATTTTCAAGGATTGTTTTCAAATCTTCGTCAATTACCTTAATAAAATTATTTATTTCTTCGGTATCTTTTTTATCGACCTTCGATGATAATTTTGTTGAAAAATCATTAATATCATCGTTAATTTTACTCGTTAATTTTGTCAAGCGATCAATATTACCCACGTGAATATTATGCTCATCTCGGTTAATTATATCGGATATTTTGATATTGCTTGTTCCTAATTTTCCTTCTTTATCTTGAAAAATAGCAACATCGTTAGGTTCGATCCCTACTAACGATACAAGATTATTAATGCCATTTTTGGTTGCATATTTTGATAGATCGATATCGGTCTTTTTTTTCTTTTCATCTCTGTATAAGGATCTTCCATAAATGTCAACCATAATATTTATTTATCGCATATTCAAATACTATTTTACGATACGGACCGGATGATTTTGAAATTGCGTCAAGAACGTTAATAGATTCAGGACCGCATATCGGTGGATCCGTTAGTGTCTGTGTCGGTAGCGTCGAATACCAGACAGGAATGTTTAATTTTGACACGTAATTGACAAATTCCTTCGGTGGTGCTAACACGTACGAATCAAAATAAACAACCTCACGAGGATTAATCGCGTAGGCAACCCAATGTGTTCCAGGACCTGTGCTCGAATCAAGATTTATTATTCCTGTCTCGGTGGAATTTGGTTTACTAGGTAGCTGGTCCCGCATAAACAAGCCTCTGAAAAATTTTATTTTTTTATTTTTTGCTTCATTAAACAAATCTAAATTTGAGGATGGTAGGCTAATCTTAGACCGGATCCGTACGGGGGTGGACGCCTTAGATATAATCCCTTTCCCTTTTTTTTACCGTATCGTCCTCCCGTTATTTTTTGTAATATTTTACTACCTGCATATCCAGCTGCGCCTGATGCTAAACCTCATGCTATTACCGGAGCAGCAGCGGCTAATAATCCCGGAATAGCAGCTAACAAAGGAAGAAATCCACCGATTTTGATCATATCTTTGATAGCACCTGGACTAAGATTAATATGGACGCCAGAATTTGTCGATTTGGCCTTGATAAAACGTCCATGTTGAGTTTTAGTTAGCGATAATTTGTTAGGTCCACCTTGAATTTGATCGTTTTTTAGAGTCAATTTCACGCCACATCTTTTTGTCGTCGCTGATTGAAGCTTTTTTACTTGACTCGGAGTCAGAGTCACACTGATGTGTTCGTATGGCATATTATAATCGTTTTAATCTAAATTTTGGATTTTACATTTTTTCGACAGGTGCATCGATGACTCTCATTCTGCCACTAATACCTTCAAGGATCATTGTTCTATCGCTGAGAATTACCGCGATTGCTCTGGCTGCTGCTCCACCTGTGTTAATTCTGGCCTTAAAATGGATATCAACAACGGATTGTTTTACCAAATCGAGATGTTCCAGAGAAAAATAATAAATAGGATAGCGTTCATTAAAATCTAACTGTGATATTTGCAATCCGGTATCGATATTTTGGTCACGACCCATAAAACTTAGCAAACGATGATACGCACGGGCCGTTGAGTAATTAGCAAAATCAATCGATATTTCTTCGGATGGTTCTTGTTGCCCGTTTATTCTCAACGATACTTCTGTGGCCCCAAATGTATCAAATATCATGTGACTGTGTTCCTGATCATACCTGTTTGCGTTTTGAAGGGCAATAAATATGTGCCTAGGCGCAGAGACACCTTGCTGTGACGCAATGCGCCAGGTAAATATTCCATTAATATTTACGTCGATAGCATCGGTAGTTGTTGTTAGCCAGGACATGACTGATTTACCTCCTTGATAATAATTTTTCTTCCTCAAGCATCGATGGGGTTATCCAGAGAGTGAATTTGGTTAATACCACTTTACCCTCATCACCGGCTTCTCGCCAGATAGCTCTGTCGCTACCAGCAGCGTCTCGAATAAAGGAAATCGTATGTTTTGCTCCGTAAATGACTTTTCTGAAATGTCTGCAAAATCCAAAAATGTGAGATAGCGGAATCGCACAAGAAAATCTTCGTTCATTGCCTTTTAACATTAATTTTCGTGTGGCAAATCCAAGATTATAATTATCATTAGCTTTAATAATCATATCCTCGATTTCTGCGGCGGTATTATCTCGTTTATTTGGCCGTCTAACATTATGCGATAAATGTTCAGCGTGATCACTGTTATCCTTGGCAAACATCATACTTGGACCAGCTGATCTAATAAAATCATCCGAATACCTAGCTAGACCTATAATTGTCGTTGCTATATCAACATTATCTGTAATTGACTCGATTTCCCTTCCATCGATCATATACGTGGCACTCTTAAATAACGCCATAATACCGTTATTGACAAATCCTATTTTAAAATGTTCATCATAGGAAGTATTATTCTCTTTCACAATATTACCAACAAATTCGATAAATGCCTCAGAAGGAAGAAAATACCTTGTTGTATCATGAACCTGAATTTCCACGCGATTAGGTGCATTCGGTATGACCGCATCGTACGAGAAATATTGAAAATCACGCACGGACGTGTCCCGACCTACAGGCTCGTCCATGTCAAATACTTCGTTGGACATTTGTGCAAACATTTTATTATAAAGATTATTGTCTGAAACGAAGACCACTACCTGATATAAAACTTGTATTTACCGCTTTTTCGGTTTCCTGATTTACTAACTCATTTATTTTTTTATTCGCTGCGCCATTTATTATTTTACTATCGTCGCTTGGCATCTCGTCGGTGCTAGGTAATTTGATCGGTTTTTTTTGTCTTTTTTGCGTGTTAAATTTGCTATTTTACCTTTAACAATATCGAAGCCTTTACTAGCCAAATTACCAATACCAGAAATGACTGTCTCGCCAATCTTTCCTATTGCCTTTGATGCAATTTGCTTAGCTACAGGTCCGATTTTAGGAGCTATTCTTGTGACGAGACTTCCAACAATATCACCAAATCCGTTGCCATGAACGTATTTTTATACGGGTAATCGAGAATTAACCACGCGAACCTGTACAGGTCTGCGTTGATATTTATGAACGATCATTATCTAATTTAGTATTATTTAATCGATGAGCTCATCAATGAGTTCCTTGTAGATATAAGAGTCAATAACAAATAACTGAGGCTTCGTTGATTATTTCAGGAGAGTTATTTCCGGCTCGTTTTCCTCCGATTAATACCTCAAGGCGAGATACATCGTTGACAACACTGTCAGGGCAAATGGTATATCCGCTACCTGTTTTGGGTGATGATTCCTCCTCCTCAGATTGTTGTCGTAACTTAGATACCTCACTAAGAAAATTTATATAATCAGAATCATTCAAGTTAACTGTTTTTTTCTTATGAGCAAAATATAAATAAACTGGCCACTCATCTTTACTTACGTGTTGGATATATTTACTATCTAAATATTTATATCTTTGATTATAATCGTATGCAGCAACATCAATTACTTTGGATCGATCCGATAATATATTTAGTCTGGTTTTTGAAGAAAACATTTTGATTGGATTTTTTTCAGCGTTTCTCATCTCAGCAATATTATTATTAAAAATTAAATAATCTGGGTCATTTTTATCAATTTTTCTCATGTTACTAGCAAAATATACCATGGGAACCCAATCGCCTGGTGTTATATTTTTTACATAAGATTTATCTCTCAAATATTTTTTTCTTTCTTTATATCCATGCATGGCAATTTTAATTAACCTAGATTCATCATCAAATTCATCAAGAGTTTCTTTTGTAAAATATTCATATGGCATAACCTCAGACTCAGCTTTAGTTTTAGAAAAATCCTCTCTTTCATCGGATCCAATGTCTTTCTCTTTTACGAGTAAAGAAGATTCCTCTATCGGTGATGTTTTTTCCTGTGGTTGAAATATCTCCTTTGGTCTTGCTCCTAATTCCCGTGGAGGAGGAGGTGGAGACCGTTCTTCTCTCTTCGATTTTTGTTTGTTATATTTCATTCGCTCACGTGCAAGTGACAAAAAACGAGTATAAACATAATCTGTTTTTTTTCGCCTGTGGTATTTTCAAATTAGCTCTATACAGCAAATTATACCAAATATCACGTGATTTAACCTTGTTTAATCCTTCCTGTGTCAAAAAATGTCTTCTATTATCGAAAGAATCTTCCGCAAACATAGCAAATCCATCTATTCCCTGAAAAGAATCAAGTTTTTTTGTTATTGTCTTCCAACCATATTCGGTAAAGTTTTTCTTTATTTCCTCAAGAAAAGATTTTTTTTATATCAATTTTTTATGTTCCTTATTTTAAACACTGGTCCTCGTCTTTGTCCTTCCGGTTGTGCTTGCGCTAGTTGATCCGGCAATATTCGCGTGTGTTCCTCAATGTCTCTCAACACAGGAAGAATTCCACGTTTTCTCACATCCGGATCTTTCACATCCCCAAGTAATACCTTTTCGGTCGTTTCGGTAACTGGCTTTAATAATTTTGATGATAATTCGGTAAATCCCTGTTCTGCATCTTCGTGTTCGCGTACCTTTTTCTTAAATAATTCTCTCGTGGGAATGTATTTCCTTAGTGCCGCTAATTTTTCTCGACCTAATCTAGCGGAATGTGGTTCTCCAACACTAGTACTAGAATATAGATTCATTTATTTTTAATATATTATTTTAATGCAACGTAAAATGGAACCGGGCAGCGATATTTGCAAAACAAAAAAATCGAACAAAATTATATTCCATTTTCCTTAAAAATTTTGCCTGGGGCATCATGTTTTTATGACACATCATGGGGGGGTCCCCTGATGCAGTGGGTCTGAAAAATGCGAAAATTAACCCTCGTAGAAGGCTTTGTTTTTGATTTCTGAGGCTTCTACGAGAAAAGTTTGCGTAGAAAGGTTTTTCGGGTCTGGAAACTAAGGTCTGTTCAACTTCCCTGCTGCTGACATTAGGTAGATAAATCATATAGAGCCAATA
The DNA here is from genome assembly GCA_028554795.2 of Sinohyriopsis cumingii. NCBI lineage: Eukaryota > Metazoa > Mollusca > Bivalvia > Unionida > Unionidae > Sinohyriopsis > Sinohyriopsis cumingii. Next base: position 102,396,128 of record CM068835.1, on the reverse strand, counting down.
AAGATTGAATGAACTTAGAATAATACTAATTAAACTAGGTAGATAAGTGATCGATATGTATCTGTATTACATTTCTTAGAATGTTACCCGTTCTTCAATACCAGCCGATAAAATCCAAGACCTGTATCATTAATATGAGATAACACAAATGTATCTCCATTCTGATCGAAGCATATCCCCATGGGATAATTTTCGATTTCATTCACGATTATCTGAATATGTAAACAGTGTCATCTCTGTCCACAGCAACACTTTCTGGTCCTTTGAGATCGAGATGTCTGAACGTAAAATGTTTCGTTCCATCCAAACCAAAGCTATGCAGAGAATCGTCTTTCCAGGCGGATATATACAAGCAAGACTTGAATGCATTCAAAGTTACTGTTACTACTTCTACATTTACCATACATATATCCCATGGGTCTTTCGGAAATGTTTGCATGTGTGCACTGCTATATATTTGTGTTCACATATATGCACTGGTATGTATTTGTGTTGGCATGTGGCTAAATTGAAATATATCAATTTGGATCTGGTGTATCTTTCATTGTACACAAATACCTAACAGTGCATACATGCCAACTCAAATATATAGTAGTGCATGCATGTCAACACAAATACATAGCTGCAATATTTTCAAGATGGCTTCCATGATGGCCATACTTACCAACAGACATGCACCATTTTCATTCAGGGTCAACCAGACATCATATGATAACATGTTGAACTTCTTTACTTCAACTACATATGTCTTCAATTGATTTGCATGTAAATATGAGTGATTAAGTTTGATAGATGCTAAGGTTTTCCGTTCTATGGTATAACATTTGATTGTATATTTTACAGGATAACAAGATCATAGGTACCGTGGCGATGATAGCTTGGCTTCGTCTCCGTCGTGAACACACCTAAGAGGTATGGAACCCACTTGGGAGGCTTGCAGCAAGTTGGCTACGGAAGCAGAGAGTTGTGCAAAAGCAAGCAGAAAAATTGGTCACCCATACCATGGAGGCATTAGATGCAGAACACAAGTTGATTCAGCTGTGAATGAGTTCAATCTTCCATTTTGGAAATGGGTATTCAAAATGTGGAAAACAGAGACTGTACAGTATTCCCTCACAATACTGTCTTTAATTACAGGTTCTTTTACAAGGCATACACGGTCATGGATCCCATTTCATTAAGTGATAGAAAGATTATATGTATATTGTGCTTAATTATAAGGCACTCACTATAAAATGGTATACTCTATGACTCCCATGAACAGAAATATAATGAGGGATATACTTATATTCATGATGTACCTCATTATAAGACATCTCACTATAAAGTGGTATTCTCTATGGCACTAATGACAGCACTATGAGGGAATACTGTAGATCTTCATTAAAAGTGCCTCACTGTAATGTGGTGTACTCTGTGGCTCCCTGGACAGTCTTATATTGAGGGAGTACTGTGTAAAGAAGGACTCAAAATACAGGTCACTAATATAGCTCCAAAGACAATCTGCATATAATTCTCTATCAAGAGAACTGTTTTAACGTGGATGAAGAACACTCATTTGTACTGAAAATTCACTTTTGACCCCATGCACTGTATATTTGGGTTTAGGTCAATACCAACAGCTAACTGCACAGACCCACATCTGCCATTGGTTAATGTGCAGGCAGATCCATATCTGGTCAGTAAAACAACGAAAATATAGACCCAGATCTGCCAACACATTATGCAATGGCAGATCAGGGTTTGTGTTGTTTGCAGTTGGACTTGCAAGCCAGGGTTTATACATGATACTCATTATGTGCAGGTGAGACAAGAAAGATGGTTATTCAAGCCAGGGAAATATACCTCGCCATGTACAGGTGAGATGATAAAGACGATTATTTAAGCCATGGTTATATGCTTTGCTATGTATATGTCAGATGATAAAGATTGTTATTCAAGCCATGGATATATAGAGAGATTACATATCATACATTTGCAGTTGACATTAGCTGCATATTTTTACTCTGAATATTTTACAGCTGTCAAGAAAACAACCTTTTACATTGCTACACAAGTCTTCTGGACTTAAGAGTAAAATCGACTTGACTCACTTGTCCCTATCCAGTCATCATGCTTGAAGACACTTCATGTATTTTACCATCTCTATCCTATCATAATATTTATCTGACTATCCCTCTTGCAGTGTTCACTAGACAAGATGTTTAAAACCTGTAATACGGTCAACCAAACATTTATAAATACCAAACTTTACCAAATAATTAATGTCAAAAATGAAGAAGGTTTGATTACTCACAATACTGTATGGACGTTTTCTTTGTATCATTCTATCCACAACCCATATTTGTTGTGTGTTTTATATACATGTATGATATAACAGTATTATGTTAGCACAGCACAAAGACTAATTTGCATGTCAGATAATAGCTTTATTTATTTTATATGTATTTATTTGCAATTAAAGTTCACAAATAATGCACTGCTATTGATCTCTTATTATCCTTATGGAAAAAACAAGTGACATTGCCATCAGAAACATATACACTATTTTATTTTTAATATCATCCCCAACTCCTAAGGCTGCACTCAGAATTGGAATAATTCACTGTGATCTACTCATCATACCAAATATAATTACCCACCCAATCAAGAACCTGTACATGTACATCAAATTAGTGTGATTATTTTATTTTTGAAACTGTGATCTTAACCTAGACTCCCTCGTCTGCATGAAGCTGCATTCAGGATTTTTAAAAATTGCATTCGTCTACACCTCCACCTATAACAATGCATCAGCTGTTGTCAGCTACACGAAAACTTATATACCAACTGTTGTCATCTTTTACAACACCTAAACCAATGTATCAAATATGATCACCTCTCTCGCATGGTGTAGATAGAGTTCACGTTAGATAACTGCACAGATGCAAGGGCACACTGGTTGATAGATGGACAAACCTCACCTAGCCACAAATGTGAAAATATAAAAATGCAGACGCTTTCCTATGATAATAGATTGAACCTGTTTAAACTGGACCATAACTACAGAGAAACCTTTCCTTAAAGATCACTGCATTTGCCAGCAAAATGTAACCTCTCAATGTAGGCTGATTTAATGACTTGGTCTGTTAATGACCTGTTTTGGAATGATACCAAGTGAAGTCCAGGTAAGATTTCTATAGACTCGGCATCATTACAGACACTGTTTTTTCACAATAGAAAGGGTATTGGTATAGTACTAAATAAAGAAGTGAGAGAACGCATTAAAGAAATGATGGAACACATGTTACTCAGATGCTGGGGCAAGGGACAATGGAGAGCGCAAGAAAGTCAGGGAATGTCATTCCCACAGCACTACACTCATTGGAAATGGAAATACTAATTATAACATCTTCCCCAACTCAATGTTAATTCTTAGTTTCCCCATTCTAACTGATATAAACAAATACCTATGGACATCTTTCCAAAATGGATCACCAAAATACAAATATGCCTTACCAATGACTTAATGATCTCTTTTCATATCTTTTTGATGTGGAATCATGGCTGAAAAAATATGGCCATATTGGATTCCAAATTGGCATTTATTTTAATTTAGGAAGTGATATAATTTTCAAGATGGTTGCAATGGCACTCATGCTGGCTGTCAGATCAGTGCCATTTTCATTTAGGAACAATGAAATGTCACAAGGAGTCCTCTTGTTCAGATGACCATGCAGCCAGAAGGAGTAGTAGTAACAGGTTTTCAAGATGGTGGCCATATTGGAGGTAATATATTAGGATTTTCAAGATGGCCACCATACTGGAAGTTAGTTTGGCAAGAATGTAATCTAGGCCCAGCTAGAAATAATGCAAATTATTTTAGTGAAAACCCCATACTGATATGACCATCCATTCGGAAACAGCAGGAATAACAAAAATTTCAAGGACACTATGTTGTCCACATTGGGTGTCCTAGTGGCACCTTTTTCATATAGGTTCAGCTAGCTTTTTGGGGATGAATGCGTTTGAAGATTTATGGCAATCCTCCATCTAGTTAAAAATTAATGATAACAAAAAAAAACGTGCTGATGGACAAAAAATAATCTGTTTGAGGCAGGTGAAGTCTATTTTTAAAATGATTGTTGTTAGAAATCACTAGAAAGCATGATTTCATTGGGCACACGGACAGTGAGAAGATATTTCACAACACAATCACAACATCTCCCAGTGTAATTGTGATGAGTTTAACGGTGAACACACCCAAGAAATGTATCTTCTGCTTTAGCTGGGTCTAACTCCAATTATCAGCACATTTATACATGGCGGCAAGTATATTTGGAATAGGAAGAAACAGAGAATACCCTAGGAACAGCCAACGACCCGCGGTCGAACCAAGACTATTACTCTGTACAGGCGACGACCATAGGCCACTCGACCACCCTCCCCCAACAAATTCAAGGACTATAAATGCATAGCTGTCTGTGCCCATATGATATTTGCCAATACAAGTAACCTTCAAGAATAATGTACTATTTAGCGCTAACACGATATGATTTGATCTTTGGTCACATATAATTTAGTTCTTGCAAATCAGTGCAGTCAGAGAGAGATATATCCCAACGTTTAGAGAAAGAAAATTTCTGGCCACAAATAGTTTGAACGAAATATCCTTTCTATGATTTATGGACACCCCGCCCCCTTAAAAAAGTAACCCCACGAAAAACAATTTAAAAAATAATTTCATCCATGATATTAATTGAGAAATATTACTTACATTCAGATCAAAGGAAAAAAAATCCGGTTCGAACGAAAACACTACCCCCCCGCCACCGAAATTTAAGTAGTACACATGCTCGATCGTTATATCTAGGCTCTGCACATTTGATTATTGTTGTTGCTGTTGGGTTTAATGCCATTTTTCAGCACATGATAGGCTATGTATGGCGGCCAGTATTAATGGTGGAAGAAGAACCCGGGAAAACCCTAGGAAGAACCACCGACCCACGAGAAGCTACTGGCAAGCTTTCTCACATACCCACATTGACTGAATCCTAGACTCGAACCCACGCAGACAGAGGTAAGATGGCAGTGATCCGTAACGGAGAGCGCTTTAGACCAGTCTAGACACTCGGGGCCCCTACATTTGATTAACCTTCATTACTGAAGTATCGCCCCAAGTAACACTAACAATGAAAATTTCTATAAAGCTGTTATGAGTTGTCACCCCAATAACCTGGCATCAGGTGGCCGAGTAGTTTAAGATGTTCTCATTTATATACAACTGACATCTCCCCTCAGTCTGCGTGGGTTCGAGTCTCGGTTCGCCCGACGTGGTTATGTGCCCAGCACAACTATTCTTCTATTTTAGTAAATTGTTTCTGGTTTTTAAATGATAAGGACAGTCAAGTAACGACGTGTACACAATTTTAGTTAACATCGTGCTTGTCGAGGATGCCAATGACGATAACGATATACATCTTGTATTAAATTTAGAAGGATAGTCCATTAACGAAGTACATTTGTTACTTTACGGAACAAAAACACCTAGAAAATATTTGCATGTAAGGAACCGAACTTAAGAAAGCAAACGATTGAGTCCTCTAATAAAACAGGAACATGATTGTGCATTTTAAGTATTTGCTCTTGTCAACTGAAATTCATCTTTGACGCCATACCCGAAACACCAGTCTTGTCCTGTGAAAACAAATTAAGGGAAATAACAAGTCCAAGTTTCTTAACAATCTTATCAATTTCTTTTCTTTCTCATTCTTTCTTTATATCTTTATTCTTTATGAAGTTGAATTTTCTTTCCTTGGATAGTTTCATTTTGGAGAGGCACTAGTGGGGGATCGGAAAAAAATCAGAGTTTGAGAGACGTCAATATATTAACTACCATTTTGCTCCTCAAAGTTCCAGAACATTACCAATTTATCACAGTACAACTGCCAAGCGGGAGTTATGCCAGGCTATCTCAGCAAAGATGCCACACTAAAGTTGTGTCAATTTATCATATCTAAGATGTCACACGATGGTTGTGCCATTTTATCACAGCAAAGATGCCACACGAGAGTGGTACTAATTTATAACAGCGTGGCCGCCATAAGAGAGTTGGGATAATTTGTCACAGCAAAGATGCCGCACGAGAGTTGTGAAAATTTATTAAAGTAAAGATGCCACACGAGACTAGTGCCAATTTATCACAGCAAGGCCGCCATAAGAGAGTTGGGACAATTTGTCACATCAAAGGTGCAACACGAGAGTTGGGCCAATTTAACACAGCAAGGCTGCCATAAGAGACTTGGGCCGACTTATCAATTCAAGGCTGTCATAAGAGAGTTGTGTCAAATAATTACAGCAAGGCTGTCATAAGAGAGTTAGGCCAATGAATTACAGCAAGGCTGCCATAACAGAGTGGTGATAGTAATTAAGTGTTGACAGCAAAATATTTATACATTTATTTCATGATCAAGGGAGAATCGATTTTATCAATGACTCTCTCTCTCTCTCTCTCTCTGAATTCGTATTTGCAATTTGGTGACGAATAAAATACCAGTGCGTGAGAGAGATGGAGAGGTATTATCTTTATGTACTTAATCCATACCTTTTAATCTCATTGTGACGTGTACAAGTAATAAAATGTCATATGTATACCAATTTCGGTATAGACCATGCATTTGATTTTAATTATCAACCAAATAACAATCTGTCATTGAATCTTAGGATTAAAATTGCTGAAGAAGAGATAAGCCGCAGAGCTTAAAGAAACGTAGAATATTTTCAACTGCTGCAAAGAATATTTTGTACTGAAATGTTTCTGTTTAAGATGGAGTCGATATTCAAACAAAAGCTACAACCGACTGTATCTCAAGAAGCTACTGACTCGAAAAATTAATCAAACACACAAGAGTATATTTATTTGCATGGAAATCACAAGTTTTTAACTGATCAATTATCGTTCTGTTAATAAAACACTTATTACAAAACTTATATTCCGAGTAGTGCAAATTCAGTCCCTTGCACATCTGATGCCATGTGTTACTCATTCTTATTTTGAAAAATTAATAGGCAAAACATTTTTTAACAAAAAAAAACCATAGCTTTATAAGAGGGATATGTGGGTTCACGTTACTATTTATTGTGATAGTCCGTTATTTAAAAATTCTATAATAATTTATTTATGCATGAAGGAAAATTAAAACTATTCATGTTTGAGAAAGAGCCTTTGCCCAACAACGGCCAGATAATTCTTCTGTTTATTATCGTATAATCTGAAAGATATTTATTGCTATTAGTTGGCATTCCTATATTTACATAACTAGCAATCGCCCTTCATAATAGAAGCACGTTAATGACCAGAATATTGTACTTTTATTCATACAGATTTACAATATTCAAATGAAATCGTCATCACCCTTGAAAGGATATGTGCATTTCATTTGAACCCTTTTTGTTCTTTAAAGGTGGCATTGACCTATATTGTTTGGTTGAATGAAATGATATTATCTCGTTAATTTGTAATATATATATATATATATATATATATATATATATATATATATATATATATATATATATATATATATATATATATATGTATATATATATATATATATCTGTGTGTATACACGTGAATGTAGATAAATTTGTCTATAAAAACAAAACTTGAAAGACTGAATTTGCTTAAAGAAATTGGTATAATGACTCACAATAATAGATACCAAAAATTCATATGTACTCATACTATATAATAGGCAGGAACAGCTTTAAGATTCTGGATAAGAACTAATTTAACTAAATAGTATCAGTCAAAATGTAAGACCTGGTTGTATAATGCACGATTCATTTTAGTTATCTCGTTTACAAATCTGGTCTGTTGAAAGCTTATCGCTACTTGCAGTAAGTTTACATGTAAAACTGTATGTATCTATATATTTCTATTTATATCAGCAGTCCCTGTCTATTAGGTTATAAAAACTGATAGCATTGTTTTTTACATGAGTTACTGCAAATGTGTCCCCATTCTGATCGAAACATATTCCCATGGGTTTCTTTTCAATTCCATTCACGATGATTTTAATAAGGGAACCGTCAGGAGTAAGTTGGAAAATATTGTGAACTGAACTTCCCACTACATACACATTGTCATCTCTGTCGACGGAAACACCTTGTGGATCTTTGAAATCGTGATGTGTGAACGTAAAATGTTTCATTCCATCTAAACCAAAGCAATGCAGAGAATTGTCACTATAAACGGATATATACAAGCGAGATTTGAAGGCACTTAGAGCGACATATGTCTGGTTATTACCTTTACAATCAAACTCATGGTAGAATTTTTCCTTCCCATCCAGGGTAATAATACTCCAGTAGTACTTATTCTCAGCACATGGTCCGGATACTACCAACTCGTCATGATTGTATGCAACAATGCCATAACATTTGTATTTGGTTTGTATCTGCTTGATATATGTGATCGACGTATCTTTGAGGGAAAATAAATGAACTGATTTTGCGTATGGAATAGATACCGCTATTACGTCTTCACCGTGTTCATATAAAATACTGACGTCGAAAGGTTTACTTAAGAATGTGTGACTGCAAACAATGTTATATAAACAGTCCAGGAGGTAAAGTATATTGTTTTCATAATCCACCAGCAACAGTTGCTCATTGCTGGTAAATATCAGTTTAGTGTACAAGGGTGCCTTGTCCTTTAACCCTTTCATATCTGTGACATTCACAAGTTCTGCTATACATTCTTTCAGTGGTTTGAATTGATCAGGCACAACTGGCATTTTACTATTTCGCTTCGTCCTTAACGTGCCTATTTCGCCCCTAGGAATCTTAGTGACAGTGTTTAGTTTTGGGTTGACCTCTAACTGCAATGTCACAACGTCATTCTTAGAGAACTTGCAGTCATTGTGCCGATTGGACATAAAACACTGGTTTGTTATTTTCTTTTTAAGCAGAAACATTTGATTCTGAGTTGCACATTCACTGGCAGATTCCACAACGACATTGGAATTCCGAATTGCCGTTACATGAGACTGGCATATATGGTTTATTTGCTCTATTCTCTTCCTTTCTTCATTGAAAATTTTGTTCCCTTCCTCTTTCACCCTTTCTTCTAGATCATCTAAAGCATCGTTTATTATTTTCTTTAATGTCCTTATTTCAATAGTCAAATCGTTGACATCAGATTCAAGTTTGCTCAGATTTGATACATTGATAGCTGCAATTCTTTTTACCTGATCTTCAAGCTTTTTCATCTGCTCTTTCATCTGGTTCAAAGCTTCTGAGAGATTTGGCGTTTCATTGGCCAGTCTAATTGCTTCTGAACAGCTGGCGTGAGCATCAACACAGCATTTGGCACAGAGCTGAGTTTCATGACATTTACAGTAATTCTCTACAGGAAAGGACGGGTGCTCCTTGCAGCGAAACATGTCATTATTTTGCAGAACAGTCTGCTGTTTACTTAGCAAGTCTTCAATTTTCAGAATAGTATGACTTGTCAACAATCTTGAATTTCTATGCATTTTCGAGCATTGGGCCTCCTCACATACAGTACATAAGTTTTCTGCGGGAGAGTGGACGTCCTGCGCCTGGCAAGCGTTACACATAAGATCTACTTTCACCTTTGATTTCATTAAGACCGAAAGCATAAGCGTATTAAGAGGAAACAGATGTACCAATTTGTCTGTAGAAGATTCTCCTGGGCAAGCCACATTTCCGCATAGTGGACAACAAAATTCCTTTACAGAGTCTTTCATAGAGGCAATGTTATATATATGTGACTGTAGACAGCCCTGACAAAACGAATGTAAACACGGTAGTCTTCTTGGAGATCTGAATACCTTCATACAAAGTGGGCAGTTCAAATCTTCTGATAATGGTGCTTCACTCTCCTTCATCTCGTCTGAAGCAATTAAATCTTCACTGGCTGTTGCCATTATTGACTTCTTTCATTTAAACCCACAACTCCTGCATTAAATATGCATATACGCCCCCTGTGACTTGAATCACGTGTCATCTGTGATTATCTTCCGGGTAGTACTACTGACTGGTACAACATTATTCTTTGTATGAATTATAGGGAATGACGGTGGAAACGCACATACACACATGCACACACACACACAGTGAACTGTTTTTCCATCAGCATGCAAAATGCCTAATCTTACAGGTTTAGAAATGTGCAAAGTACAATATAGCAAAAGCTCTGTGTAATGTTTATCCTACTCTGCTTGCTTAAGGAAGCGACCATCTTATTTGTGTATGTGGGCGTAAGAGCATTTGGGTACAGGATAGCTAGAATGTTTTGAAGGAAAAACAATTCCCCACTCCCAGATAACATGAAATTTAAGTGTTAATTTCAAACCATGCAATCTTTTTGTTTCTAAAAGCATATTAATGGATCATTTTTTTATTTGTTTTTCTGGAGGAAGCCGTGAATTGGACCCAAAAACAATGTGATGAATTAATGTTTCATATCAACTTATATATAAATATATACATATTATCGTACTTACAATAGTCTGAAATGTAGGCCAAGGTCAGCCAGAAATGGTCATTTTAGCCAAATATAAATACATTTTTTGTACTGTGCTTCAATTAATAGCAAGGTGATATAGCAACACAATGAGTTTAATGCTGATGTTTCCAACATGCATAAAGTGCTTTTAATTCTCAATCGAGATGTTACTGTGCTAACTAAATTACTTAAAAATCGATTAATTTTGGGCAACAAATAAGTCATTTTTACATTCTTGTTCAACACTTCAATCGAAAACCAAACAATTGTTCGTCATCTCATTAACGATGGGATTGTTTTAGTGATTATTATGGACTCCTTTGAAAATGGATGAGATATTTCGAACTGACACAAACATTGAAACATAACAAATTATCTATGTCTGTTGCGAACGTCTTTTTATCATAATAGTCCATGCCGAGTACAAGAAATATTCGACATTTGGCAAATGTGTCTCTGAGCTTGCGATTTGTAAGAAACTTATTTTTCCCTGTTTCAGCTAGTTTGTCAAGCTCGTCATGAACTTTCTTTAGTCGCTTTTGTTCTGGTTGATTACCACCATGTGATTTTGTTTTAACAAGATTAGAGTTGCCAATTGTCAAAATATTTTCTTTGTTTAGTTCCAACAACGTCTTCGACAACAAAGACTCAACTTTTAATCGCTGTTCTTCACAGTCGATTGGAGGACAGTATTTCCTGATAATATCATAGTCGCTGATAGCATATTTTAGTTGAGGACCTCTCAACCGTGAAACTCTAGCAATATTGTATTCGTTCTCCTACAAACCTGGTGTTTCACGCGTAAAACTATTAATTTTAGCAATTGTATTTGATGCTCGAGCTTCGTTAGCACTTTCAATGTCTAATTAATCAACGTCATCTGTCGCTATTTCCATTTTGGTTGTCAGTATTGCGCTGGAAAACTCATCAGCTAACCTAATTGATGGAGGATCAAGATACATTATATATTATTATGACATTAAATCGTCAACAGTGTATATTGGAAACATCGTCAAACCAGGATAAGGACTTTCTGCGTTGATGTTTTATATCCGAAAATAAAGATATTTGTTAACAGTGTTAGCATTAGCTATAGTATATTGCTGACTTGTTGTTATATAAACACCTGTTGCATTGTATAATGCTGTCTATGTTATATTATCAGTAGATCATTCTAATCTCAAGTTGTATATAAGACCGATATTAACATTTAATCTACCTCGCAGCTAAAAGTTCCATACTGCAAATGCAGCCGGATATTGCACTTTAATCCAAACGTTACTTGTTTCTCCGTTAGTTGTCCACTCTGAACCACCAGATATAGCGTTGTTATACAAAAACGCATAATCTATATAGTATTTCCAGGATACTGTGTTAGCGCACTCGCAACAAAACCCCAACGATTATCAACCGCATCAATGAGATGTGGAATATGACCGACGTATTTTTTTAGCTCTTTTGTACTACCACCACCTGAAAAAAACACCATCAACATATTGCTTTCTGGTAAGGTCAGATGCAGCAACATGTACATACGTTGTTGTTATTTTGTTCGCGACATATCGATGACACCTGTAATTGTGCCACCTGTTTTCTTCACGTAAAGAGCATCAGCAAATGTACCTGCATCAACCACAGCATTACTTGCAGCTGTTGAACAAGATGCGTCAACATAAGATTTATTTGTTAAGTTCGAGGTATTGACTGGTGCATAAGTAGATGTTATTTTGTTAGATCCCATATTTAACGTGCCAGTCATCGTATCGCCGGATTTTGCTACTCGCATCACAGTATTTCCTGCTATCATGTCGCTGACGTAATTCGTATTTGTTAAATCTTTTGTTGCTGGAATCGCTATTGTTGTTATTTTATTTACGCCTATATCAAGATTGCCTGTCATCATATCACCAGATTTAAGTACGAACGTTTGTTTGACTAATTTTACATTTGCTACTGAAACTATCATTTAACAGCAGGGTATTATCAAGCTGGGTATTGTGTATTACTTTACCGCCGAAATATATAGACCCTGTCAATGCGCCTCTGCTAAGTTTTAAGTATGCTGGCAATGATCCTAATAATTGATCGTAAGATATTGCATCTGTTGCTCCACTCGGAGGGTAATCTGAAGGTAATGCTATTATCTTACCACCGTTAGTAAATATGATTGTATCAGGTACTATATCTCCGGTTTTAGTTATTTTTGTATTTGCTACTGTGTTGAGCTGATTGATACTTACCGCCTGACTAAGATTCTAATTAGCTGGTGGATAAGATGTCTCCAAGTTTATTATTCGCTTACCTGCCATATTTATATCACCAGTCATTATTCCTTCGGCAAGTGGAAGTTTATCTGATACGGCTGTGGTTAGTTGATTGTAACTTACAGCTTGTGTGTCATCGGCGTTAACGAGTGGATATGTTGTTTGCAGATTTATTATCTTGTTACCGAATATGTTAGTGTTACCTGTCATTATGCCACCAGTCAACGATAACTTGTTACTGTCTAATGTTGTTAGTTGATTGAAACTAACAGCTTGTGTATTGTCAGCGTTGGAGTTGTTTAGCGGATATGATGTTTCTACGTTTATTATCCGCTTACCTAACATGTTAATGTTACCTGTTACTGTTGCACCCGTCAATGATAACTTACTATCGCTGACCGCGCTGAGACAAGCATAATTTACAGTTTGTGTATTATTGACATTCACAGGAAGATATGTTGTTTCTAGACCTAATATTCGCTGTCCTGACATGATGACAGTACCAGTCATTGTATCACCAGATCACTTGAGAAGGTTTCTTAGTTGCTTGTCGTAGTTGCAGTTGTTTCACCAGATGAACTACTAACTAACGTTCCAAATTTTATGTAGTAGCTCATGTTATTTTATGTTATCTGATGAAATGTTGTACACACTCTGTATACAATATAAGCATCATAAATTTTGACACTGAGCGAGTAATAAAGAGTCAGCACAACTACGAATTACCAGATTGTCATTACCTAAGAGTTAGAGAAAGTGTATCTGGCTACTCAATGACATTTTTAACTACGATCGAGTTTATATTTATAAAATTAATTATCAGCAGGATAGTGTTGTTGAACGAGTATAATGAAAAATTAGAAAATGAACTTGAAGCAAACGATGACATATTTGTTATAAGACAACCCGAAGATCTTATTCCTGCTGCAGAACTCGATTCAGACGAACGTAAGATAATTGAATTTGATGACATTCCGCTTAGTAACAGTGAAATGGATACAATTAAATCTTACTTTTCTTTGTCAAGACGTTGTAATGTAATTTATCTTGCACATTAGTTTTATAACGTCAATCATTTTATCAGAAGGAACATAGGACGTTTCATACTATTTTCCGGACTTGACAACATTGACGTTCAGAATATAGCACGAGAACAATGCAGAGATATTTCTAAAGACAAGTTTATTGAACTTTATCACGAGGCCACAAACAGAAAACACAGTTTTTTCTTATTCAACAAACTTGCTGGAGATCGCCCACACACGTTTCGTTGAAACATTAACACATTTCTAGACTGTTCGGATCACTAGAAACGTTAATCTAAAATATAACAATAATGGACAAGAAACGGATAGATATTCTAAAGAAATACGTTACAACAAGAGCCACATTTAAAAGAAAGATGAACAAGAACGTGCAGGACAGCAACAAACAGAAAGAGAGACTGCAAGACTTTTTAAAACCGATTACTGAGTCGGTGCTTAGTAAACAACCTGGTATTGATAAAGTATCAACAAAAAAATTTAAAAAAGTTTAAAGAAAAAAGTGCTAGGCATACTCGATGAAAAGCAAAAGAAAGTTTCTGAGTTTAATATTGAAAAAATAGTCGATCCTGAAAATATAGAAAATATAGAAAATGCAATTGAAAAGATAATGTTACGTCAAGAAGAAATAGCGAAAGAAAATAAAATGTTTTCTGACGTTTTCTTTTCAAAACTTGATAATAAGGATCAAATGCGATTTTACAGGGAAAAAAAACTAAAGAACCAATAATTGCCGAAGAAATTAACGAATTTTTGATCGATCAGGTTGATGAAAGTAGTCGAGATCTTCAAAACATGCGTTCATGGGAACGTGTTAAATACAGAAATTGTAACGATTTAATCATTAACATTTCTGACAATGGTACAAAAGCTGAAGAAAACATTTTAAAGTCAAAAAATTAAAAAGATATTTTAAAACTTTTTTTACACAAATGTGTCACGGAATTATAGCTGATGTTTTAAATAAAACTTCTCATAGTTATAGGACTAGAAAACAATCGTATAACAAATCATGGACTTTTTAAGACTATTTTTAAGAAATGTCCAAATTCGTGACAAACATATTGATGAAGACAAATTAGGTTCTGGCATTAAAATATTTAACTCGATGGCTGACATTGTTGCTCGACTAATGCCTCGTATCTTATCAAAAGAAGCTGGAAACGTTAGCACTGAAATTGACAATGAAATAGTTGAAATACTTGATCACCTGCCGTCTAACAATTCCCTTACGATGGATGAGTGCTATATTCTACACGGGGGCTTAATTCGATAACGATTATGAGATTATTGTTTTATCTACGAATCATAATAAAAACTTTTTTACAAATGCTGCTGCTCGATTCATCTCAGACAACATTGAACAGCGCAAAGTTTTCTGTGTCGTATAATCGATATATCAAACTAGAATGTGATAAACAATACGAAAAAATATTGGTATCAGCTACTGCCTGGTACTCTGTAGCAAATATTAAAACCAACATCAACAATGATTTTACGTTTGCGTATAGCACGGGATCATGGAATTCTGTTAAGATCCCGCAAGGTGCCTACAACGTTACAGATCTTAATAACATTATAAAACATCTAATAACCGCTGGCAGCAGTGGTATATCGTCAGACAATTTTGAGCCTGTTCCATGCTATAACACGCTATGAGCAAGGATAACACTAGAAACAATTTTTTGTTGATTTCGGTAAAAAAGATACAATCAGTGTATTACTTGGGTTTAATAAACAGCAATACGGATCTGAAACAGCTGATTCAGTATCATATGACAGTGAGTCAGCTGTCAACATCACAGACATAAATGTTATTTTAATGAACTGTTCGATTGCGACAGGATCGTATGCAGCACGAGGGACCCAAGGACATTCTTTTAGTCCTGATATTCCACCAGGTTCGCTCATGCTGATAAATCCTAGACAAATTATCTATTATCTGTTAGTGTTGAAAATCAAATATAACCTATTACAATGACACTTACTGACCAATCAAGGTTGACAGACCCATCTCAACGACGAGACTGTAACCTATTATCTACAACTGAGATATGTAAGCTAGATGACATCACTGCAATTTTATCAGACTTGTTGTTATACAATATGAAACAACGCAGAAAAATTATAGGTGGTTTCTTCGGAAATATATTCTCAAAGATAGTAAAAATATGCCTGGGATACCTCACAAAGTAGCACCAATCGCGTTTTACGTGCAAAAAAACTTTTGCAACTGGAGCCGCATCTGCAGCAGGAACGGCTTCGGACAAAAGATCGCTTATAAAATAAAAGGCGCTCCAACTTCAGCAGATATAAACATGTTATTTCTGAAATAGCACTAACATCAGATGCACGTGCTTTGATAACAACAACAAAAAAATTGTTATCTCAGGCCGGCGAGGAAATTGTTAAGAAACTAATGACTCGAGCTAGACCAAAAACAGATATCGCATAAAATATCGATGAAAAAATTACCTTGACCTAGCAGAGGAAATAACGATGGATGACTTAACAAAAAAGTTTGAGCACGTTGAGTATCTTGATGAAAACTCGAACGAACCTAACAAGATGGGCATCAGAAGTGTTTAACACACGGGATGAAGATGTGCTTCTTTGCCTCATTAAGCTGCACTTGAAGTACGAAGAAGTGTAAAAACAGCTGCAGGCGGTGATATTGCAGCTTGTACACACGTGGCACTTGTTAATAACGGCTGAAGTTTATTCGAAAGTGCCAGATATCAACTCGCTAATCAAACCGTCGAAGATATTTGTATACATTGCCAGTTCCAAGTACTATTCTTAATGTGGTGTCGTTCAGTGATGATTAATAACAACCTGTTGCAACAAATATGCTGTGGTTCAAAGATACTGGAGCTGGATCCGCTGTTTCATCAGAATATATTTATTATGGAAAAATAGACGACGGAGCTGATATTGCTGCTAATCTAGTTTTGGTTAGAAAGTTTCTTATCGCAAACGCTGAAGCTCTGGGAATTGTAGCCCCAGATGCAGCTGCAAATGCAGATGTTTTAACAGCATCGCTGCCTGTTGTGTGTAATGTTATTGGAACTGCTGTACCAGATGCCGCAGCTGATGCAATTGCAATGTTAGCAATCGTAAACAAAATAGTAAATGTTAGAAATTAATTGTGTAATGAGTGATTCGCTAAACGAAGAGCTTTTACGGAAAGATCAAATCAAATAATGATGATACTTCCGCTAAGGAAAATATTTGGATTTTGTCGCGATTACAACAAAGTTTTTCGTGGAAATAAACACACGCTTATACTTGAACGAGCTGATCAAAATGATTGATGAGAGCTGCTGCTGCTGGTGATTCTCTGTTTATGATCTCTAGGCTCGTACTTTTAATGCCTCGAGTTGTTGTATCTATTTCTAAATCAAACGAGCCTGAATCAATGCTGTCAGCGTACAACGGAAAAAGATATTTTGAGCAAAACAAGATTTATCAAACAGTTGTACCAAATTATACTGATAGCACATGGCGGATAACAACAGCACAAAGCGAACAGTTACCTCGTCAAGGACGATGTAATGATCAACTACGAAACAATTGTTTTCGATAGCATTGACGTCAGGAGAATATTCGTCCGAATAAACTCTAAACAGTATCCGGAACAGGCAACCAAATGGAATTTTACAGCTGATGCTAATAAAAATGTATCTCGCGCGCATGTGTACCTGATGAAAGCATTGCAAAAATACCAAGACGGTGATATCGGATCTCAAATTTCGATTGAAGAGTTTTGAACACTTTATCCAATATTTCACTCTGGCGTATCAAAACATTCCGATCGAGCTATTAGATCAACTGCCGGCATAGAAGTAACATGGACGCTAGAAGAGGCTCCAGAAGCTGCACCAGCTGATGCATATTACGCTTATGCGCTGATAACATCGGACTGATAGATAACAATTGATACTGCGAAAGGTAGAATGAAAATACAAATGTAAGATTGCACCGCAAGCAGTATGCCTTTAGCGTCGTGAGTGCTCGTAGTACAAAGCACTCTAATTTTATCCAACAAAATAAAATACAAATGAAATACATTTTACATGAAATACACTTATCGTAGGACCAGGTTAGAAAGCTAGTACCAGCTATAGCTAAACGAAGATCAGTTTCACTAAAGATAGATTTCGAAGCTCAAAACGTTCTACCAACAAAATTGCTATTGACACACCGACAAATCAACAAAATATTAAAGAAAAAATATTTTGTGCTTAATATATCAACTGCACAGGTTACTGCATTTGCTAGGAGCGGAGGACCAATCGGAATAGCAATAGCGACTATGGCACGAACACTACTTCCAAAAGTATTACCTATACTTGGAACATCAGGTATTGCTGCAGCATCATGTGCTATATTAGCAACAACAAAAAAGCTGTATCCGGTGACATAGTCACCTTTGGTTGTGTCAAACAGTTGATGCAAAGTGTAGTAATTTACACTACTCACTAGACTGTAAAGCGGTGGAGTGCTTTGCACTCTAATTTTATCTGCTCGATATTATAACGCAATGCCTTCGACACGAGCATGGAAAAAACCGAGGATGACATCGCACACACAACAAAAGAAGAACGAAGAAACAAGGCGGATTTATAGGTCCACTGCTGGCAGGAATAGCAGCAAATCTGTTACCAGATCTACTTGGAATAGGACGTGAGATGCAGAGCAATGCTACGCTGAGACGTCGGACTGCAAGCAGTCTGAGAAGAGGATTAACACTACCAGGAACACGAAGGTGACCGCCAGCGGTCCAGATCCGTTAAGTAACTTTGAAATTGCAAACGGCTTAAACAAAATAAAAAATTGTATTGGAGTATTTTCTAAAGATGGATTTGTAGACCTCTCGCGGTCTGTGCAAAGCGGTTCAGTGCAAAGCACTTTGCCTATTGCAGTGCGACCATCACAAAATTGTGTTATTAAAATTCATATTTTAATGATGGATCTGGAACACATTGGGTTGCACTTTACAATAACAAATATTTCTATTCGTTTGGCTTTCCTCCGAGTGATGTTGTTAAACAGTATATTAGATCATCGGAAAACAAAAAAATAAATTACTCTTCTAATCAGCTTCAGCCAGTTGGAACTGCAGCCTGTGGTTATTATTGTATTATGTTTATCAAACATATGTCTGCATCCGCTAGCGGATCTAGTGGCGATTTTTTAAAGTTCATTCTGGAAGTTAACCCTTTTCCAAGCAATAGCAATCATTTTAAAGCCAGAAACTGCTAGCATAGACCGCTTTGCCGTCTGGGTGCAAGCGCACTGGACCACCTACACACTGACTACAGCCAACTAGCTATAAAGCGAAGGAGTACTTTGCACTCAAATTTTATCTGAAGTTGAGTATAAAAATGCAAACGTACTGTCTCAAGTGCAGAACCAAAACAGATAATGTCAACGAAACAACAAAAACAACTAACAACAACAGAAAAATGCTAAAGTGAATTTATACTGTTTGTGACAGAAGCAAGAGCATGTTTTTAAAGCAAGGTAAATCTGAGACCGCGCTGCGACTGGTGGTTGTATTGGTGATGATTGAGTCCCATGTGACAAACAAAAGTTATTTTAGTCGATGACTAGACATAATGAAGAAAAGTTGAGGTTGTTGTGCATCTCATGACAGATCGCTGAGCAATAAATTGCTTTACTATCTGTGTATAGAGGATGATAAAATAGTTACATACTGTCAATGATGCAAGAATCGGTTTGTCATAGGATCAGGACTTGACATACATACAATTATTGGCAAATTACCAAAAACAGGAGGTAGTTGAACATTAAAAGAACATAAATATACTGGACCTTACAATCCACTTGATCATCAGCTTGATGAAAATGATAATCCTCTGCCTGGACAAGGACCTTGCAATCAGGTTGATGCTATTGCGATGAAACATGACATTTGTCTTAGGGACCATGAAGATGATAAATCAGGTTGTGACAAGGTTATGCTCGACGAACTACGAGAGATAAAACTGAATAATATACGAGCAAGGTTTGATAGAAAGCTGGCGCAAGGTATTATTGGAACAAATCATAAACTCGGACTCGGTAAAACCCAAGCGCCTCAATGCTGCATTGGTGTGCCGGCATCCTCAATACAAGCATCAGAGCAGATTGCTGCTCAACTGCACAAACCTAAACAAAAGTGTTTCTCCGATGAAAGGTCGTCGCAAACGCAGTTGATGATATCTAGACATGTCAAATGTTTCTCAGACAAAGTATACTTGTTAAATATCGTTGACACTTTTAGTGAGTATGCGTTTAGCGTTCCTGTGGCTGATAAAACCGGGTCTATAATAACAAATGCGATAAGAGATATTATATCTGCGACAGATAAAACCAAATAAGATCTGGGTTGATCGCGGTTCAGAATCTTTTAATAAGCAGATTGAGCAGTTTCTGAAGGAAAGTAATGTTTGAAATATGTGACAGGGAATGAGGCAAAGAGTGTTATTTTTGAGCGTTTTAATCGCACGCTAAAAGAAAAAATCTGCAAGCACCTTATAGCAAAATATACCAGAAGATATGTTAATGCTCTGTCAAGGATGATATCGGATTAAATAGCGTTAAGCATAAAACACTGACCGCACGCGGATCAAAAATGTCTCCGAACGACGCTATTAAAAATCCGATTCTTGCAGACGAGAATATGTATCGCAGACGGAAGTTTAAGGTAGCTGATCGAGTCAGGGTATCTTTGGTAAACAAACACGATTGAGAAAGACTTTACCCCGAACTGATCAGAGGAAGTATTTGTTGTTGATAAGATTTTGACAACAATACCAGTAACATATAAACTTAAAGATCTTGCAGACGAAGATGTGATAGGAAGCTTTTACGCACATGAACTGCAACTAACAGCGCAAGACAATTTTGTTATTGAGCGAGTAATTAAAAAAACTTGGTAAAAAGGTTTAGTTAAATGGAGAGGTTATAGTGACAGTTGTAATAGTTGCGTACCTATTAGCTCAATCGAATCTCCACTGATCTAATCTAAGATCTCTAGCTATAAGATCAAGTCAGTGTAAATCTTTTCGTATTTCAAACGGACAGACCTACATTTTGCTGGCCTGCACAACGATATTAAATATTGTCTTCGCGTTGTTGTTAGATCTGTCATCAGGTTCAAAACGTTTACAAATATAAAATCGAATTTTATATTTTTTTACTTACATTATGCTTCTAACCGTCCAATCCTCATAAACGGCTTTATCATGTTCCAAAATAGATGATGCTCAGCAACGGTAAAATTAAATTGTCTGATCTTTTTGGCAAGATGTTATTTTACATTGTGTCTAGACTGTACTACAACATAAACTTGTGGATCGCCTGATAATATGCCGGGTTCATCGGCAAACTTGTCTTCGAGGACAGGAAACATACTTTTCAAGATGGGACTTGATATTGCTAGCAGTGTTGGGATTCTTCGAATTTTGCTGTGTTGACATATCACGTGATTCATGCTTACATTCCACATTATCGAAATCGAGTTCAGAGAAAAGTTCTGACAATCTTTTCATCAACGACATCTTATATAAAAAAATATTGTCTAATTACTACAATAATATGCCAGATGAAATAAGACGCATCGTCAAAACTAAAATTTTAAATATGACCCTGCTACTCGAAGTTGGCTGTCAAAATATTTTTCAGCAATGAAAAACAGAAAACAATATGTTAATCTTTTCGTTAAATACGACCCTAACTAGACGTTTAGAGTGTTGCTTACAGATTCTGAGCCAGAGGAACTTGAAAAATATATAAAAAATATTTTTTTTTATACGACAGAGTTACTGTGATAAAGTGGACGCATTGTTGTTTGACCAGGGAGTATCTAAGAAATATCTTTAAAGACAAGATTTAATAAATTTATATCTAAATTGTTAAACAAAATGGAAAGATTTGTTACTCGAGCTAATGAAGTAAACCCCTACCAACTTGAAGAGGCTATAAGAAATACATTTCGCGGTGGCAACAACATTGTAGCACATTTTGAAATAGAGTGAGAAAAAAAATCTTATTATTTTGCTCAACTGAGACATGGAAAGATCTTGATCGAATACAATTGTTGCTTGACCAACAACGAGTTAGCGCAAATCCTAAGCAACAGATAACTGGCATCAAAAGAAGATTATATCATAGTAATAGTAAAAGGAATCCGAGGTAGAATAAGTGACATAACAACAAAATATGCAAAAGCGAATAACAAATATTTACCAGACTATGACGCTAACTCACCATCAAATATTATAACTTACCTTGACACCAATAATCTTTACGAATATGCCATATATGAACCACTGTCACATACGTGTTTTAGGTGGATCAGTGAAAATGTTTTTCGATAAAACAGATAAAATATGGCAGGCGATGTCAGTTCTTTTGTTGAAGTTGAATTTGATTACCATTTTAAGCTTCTAAGAAAAGTTCATCGTGTTTTAAAATTTAATCAATCGCGTTGGATGAAAGATTATATCGATTCTAATATTAGTCGAAGAGCAGTTGAAACAACAGCATTTGAGAAAAACGTTTTCAAACTCATGAACAATAGCGTCTTTGGAAAGACCATGGGAAATATTAGAAAGCGAGTATATGTTGAACGCCGTAATAAACTTGTTGCATCTCATGATTTTGTCAGTAGAGATTTTTAATGAAAATCTAGTAACCGTTCATAAAAGAAAGACATATCTAAAGATTAACAAACCAGTTTATGTCAGGATGGCAGTTCTTGAAATATCAAAGACGATAATGTATTATTTCCACTACGACTTTGTTAAGGTTAAATGGCAAGATGTTGAGTTGTTGTTTACAGATACTGACTAGCTGATGTACAAGATAAAATCTAATGATGTTTATAGTGAGTTTTACAATAACATATCTATCTGATTTTTCAGATTATCCTAAGCATAGTGGGTTTAACTGTCACAATGACAAAATGTAATAGGAAAGTTTAAAGATGAAGCAAACTTTGTTCCTATGTTAGAGTTCATCGGATTGCGCAGTAAAATGTACTGTCTAAAATTATCTGATAACAAAGTTAAGAAACAAGCCAAGGGAATCAAAAGAAATGTAGTCGGTAAAGTAATAGTATTTGATAATTACAAAGCTACCCTAGCTGGTTTTGCTGGTCAGCTTGAGATGATAACAATAAAATCAAATTCTCATAAAGTTGAGATAGATGTTATTGTAAAATCCAGACTATGCAATTTTGATAACAAGCGATATTGTTCTTATGGAATAAATATATTTGCGATAGGTTATAAAAAGTGTGTCAGCGAAGGCTTCAACAAGTTAGTCTTTTTATATTAGTTATTACAGTAAATTCTTGTGCAAAATTATAAATAAACTTTACTGTAAAATTGTGTGTGAAAATATAAATAAATTTTATTGTAAAAACCGCAGTAGTTATTGGTAAAGGGGTGTTACTCAGTCAAACCGATTTTGTTTGACGACGATGATGATTTCCATGGTGGCCCTGTGTTCGGAAACGACTAAGAAATAAATTTTGTTGTCTCAACAAAGTTGTTTTCAAGCACGTTTAGACGAACTAGGGGGCTGTTCATAGGTAATTTGTGTTGTCGTCCCCATCACAAAACAGGGGTTTGGCTCAGAAACCCCTTTATCTATACTACTCTTGACGACGTGCATGATTGTAACGTTGAGGTGATTCGTACTAACGACTTCAAATATCCATGAGAATCGTAATCAGCTAGCAATCACCATGGATTATAACCAATCCTCTGTATATTAAGACGCGTGGTTATTGGAAAGAGCACCTCAACAGTTGTCAAATTAACTAGTGCCTCTCGGTTCGATAGAGAAGTTGGTTTTACATGATTAACATAACAAGCATAACGGCAGGTTTATTTATCAGCACGGAAGAAAATTGCACGATGATACTGTGATGTTAGATTGGTGTTAGGACACCAACGAAGTTCATCAGGCTAATATTTTGTGTGTACCACTTCATCAGATCCTGCGACACACATCCACATACATGTTGCAAAACGAAACAAACAAGCGGAAATGTTGATATGCAAAGATTAAATAAGTGTCGCGCACGCGTTTAAACGTAAATGCACGTGAGGACCATAATTGTACACGTAGATCCTGAGAATGCAGTTTTCAGGGCATAGTCGACGTTGATGGAACAGCAACATGTGTGAATTCTTCATGTACATGTTGTTCTTCATCACGATCAGCTTATCGTTGAACGATTCAACCATACGCTCTTGGAACGATAATTTTGGACACCAATACGTGAACAAAATGTTAATGCAAACTCAGATTGTCAAGAATCCAGATCGATTTAGCGATGTAACGAGGCTTCATGCAGTCGTAGCCGAGTCGAATAATGAAATCACACTCACAGTCATGTTAAAACCAGTTGACACATCCTCCCCCAACAGCTGCGAGACATACCGGTAAGTGTACATAATGTACACCCATGTGTGCAGTCGAATTGGCTGAGGATCTTTGCATTTTTTAATGAATATGTGATATCCGTCCCTAAAGGTCAATCAATATCATTAAGTGCGAGGGGCTGATTTTTCGGCCTAGTCCACAGTAAAATGCCCGGAGTCACCAGCGTGATAACTTCATGAATGCGCTATATTACATCAGACACAATGATTTTCTGTACACGCTCCGGCGCAAGATTGTCGCAGATGGTCTGATCACAAATGCGTATTCGCTTTACCTCGGTTCCTTTATACTAGAATATTTTTTTCACACTAAGCGTACGAATTTGCGATCCCCACAATTGTTCAGTGAATTGTTCAGCGGATGTACTTTCAGGATGGTCTGGAGGAGGTACATTCGGATGGTGTTCTGGCACATCTGCCTCGTTCACGAATAAGGCGAGAACAACTCTGGACAACTGGTGCCATGTATAGCATGATATGCTATTATGACCATTCGATACGATCATTAACGTAGGACTTTATACCATAATTGCATAACCAAGTAAGCAGTCTGATGGTTTACCGTCCACCAATTTCTAATGCGGGTTTAACCCCACCTGCATCAACGTGTACAGTGTCGTTTATCGCAAGCATCTGTGTAAATTCTATACCCGGTATTGTAAAAGATATATTTTGATAACAACTATCCCAAGGTATATACAAAAGCAGCACTGGCTTGGTTGGAAATCGTACTTAATACAGTCAGAACAATTCCTGATGAAAGGCATACAATGTTTGCTTTCGAGAAACAACACAAGTTTTCATGAGAGTTTATGCGATACATTCACGTATCTATTTAAACTGAACGCCATCTGGCTGTAAGCGCATATACGTTTCTAAACTTTACAGTTCTTCCTTGTCAATGTGAGTCCTTGTTGATTTCATCGTTGTTATCCGCATGCATACGTAACCATACACGGGGAAATTCACCTGCGATTGGCGGTGTTTGTACGTTATCATTGCGTGCGACCACGTGAGCGTGCTTCTATAACAACCAAGTGAAAACATATTTCTAGTGTAACATGTGGAACAGTACATATCTAATCCCAGATAGTCACACGGGGATGTACTTTTATTCCACGCGATTCGTTGAATTTAGATGAGTCAGTTTGATCCATGAAACAAATATGTCCTTGCATGTACAAGCTCAAATCAAAACATCCAACTCGGCTGGGTCTGTAACTAATCGTTGTTTTAAGCATGCACAATCACCAGAAGCTTCTGCGGAAAATTTGCCAATTACGTTTCGCTCAACGTCCTTAGCAACGTCCGTCTTCCAGAGCTGGACCTGATCCACCAACGGAACGTTTTGGTTCAGGAAACTAGACGTATTTTTTATTGTTGCTCGTGACTATGGCTTCTTCTATGGTGGGATTGTAACAGGCCTTCTATTTATAACTAATATTGTATATTGTTAACATTTGGAATCTTCTAGAAGGCAATAGTTTTGTTCTTAGAAAATGCTAATTGTGACATGAAGTCAAATATAGGAATATATAATCTTCTTTATCTAGAAATATGTATTCGTGCTGGAAGATCTGAGCGGAATCAGTTGTATTTATGTTGTGTCCAGTATTTCATTCGGGCTGGAATGTATTTATTCAAATTACTTAATTGAACATAAACTACTCTGGAAAGTGCTCAAAAATAACAATCTTGGAAATAGAGACTTGGATTTATAGTGAAATTCAAATAAGGATATATTATTGGATAGTGTTATTGTGATTATTGTTGGCTCATTACTATGACACAGTCCATCACAGGCACATCAACGCTTTCAGCGTTGGATTTAACTTGGAATACCACTAACAATTATTCAAGCCTTTAATCATCAGGACTTGTGTTAGAAATTCTAGGATTATTTGCGATTTAATTTGCAATATCATATGCTCTTTTTACAGTTTTTAATTTGTATTCAAAGGAGAAAAATAAAATTTCATGAAGATTTTTACTTTTAACAAACTAGTCGTATCTCTTGTGAATATATCAAAAGTACGCAATAAAATATTTATATTGCAGGTGTTTTGTTTTGCTGAAATAAGTATATTTAATATCAAAACATTTAAACTGGCCTTGATTGTTCCAATTTTATCCTATTTGCATTCCATTAAATTTTCGCGCACACTTGTTCACAAAGAGTGTTCTTTGCGTACAATTGGGCCTTATCGGAAGGTAAATATGCAATAACTTAACGCAAATGACTTTTTTATATTGACCATTATAAACAGGTAACTACTTTACAAGGTTAAACACTATAGCAGGTGTGGTTGTGTTTGCTAATTTGTTAATGCTTTCTTTACTTCCTAGCTTCCTTTGTCCCTTTTACTGTTAGTAATTTTAAATTAATCTAGTAAACTGAAGTACACTTGACTTATACTGAAGGTCATGTTACCTTGCTCTTAAATTTGATGTTATCGGAGATATTACATCAACCACCTGATATGGTTATAACAGTTTACTACCATGCATCTTGGATCACGCCTTCAGACACGGCGATGCAAAGCGATTGCTTAATTTTACTGAACTAAATTTAAACAAAACGAACCATCTCTAAACGTATATGGGACCGAGTTCACTTATTTCGGTAAATGTCACTATTTTTTTATATGCTGTCTCCCTTCCCCTTCCCCTTTTTAATTCTTTCATTTCACATACAGTGGCTGGAAAAATATACGTATTTATTCACATTTTAATCATAAAGATGGCCATAGGATATTCCGGAGGTACACATTGAATTACTGGAGTTGGACATGTCGTGTTATATACATACGTTACTAAGCACTGATTGGCTTATTGGAGTTCGAGATATAGTCTTATATATAAAAAAAAAGTTAACTAAAGATTTGTAAGCTTCAAGAGTTCAGATTGTGTGATACACGATACTGATCATGATCCTACGGATAATAACTATATAAATAAAAAGTTTTCTGATTTGTGTACATCTGCACGAAATTGTACACATCTTCATCTATTACAATTCAAGTTGATGATACAAATACTTTTTGTTTTTTTCAAACGTTTGACGTTATGTCGAATAAATACTACCTATCTGCCCGTATGGTTTATTTCTGTTTTTAGTAAATGAATAAATTTGTACTGAGCTTAATAATTGATATGAAAATGGCCAATGATTATTTTCAGAGTATATTTATTCTCTTGCCACAAATTAAAATACTGGATATGATTTAATGTATTGACCAAAGTTTCATGTGGGGCCCGTGGTGAGATAGTTACGCTACTGGCGACATACAAATGGACATCGGAAACAATTTGTTCAATCCCGCTGTAAATAACTTTGGAAATAATGGTGTCATTCCAACGCCCATTCCCAACTGCAGCCTCTCAGAACGTCCCGCCAGAAACAGATCAAACGCCATCAGTCATGCCTCAGATATAAACTGTCACGGATATTTATCTGCTGACACCTTCCGTGATGCAAAATTTGACAACTACTCAATAGCTGCAAATCACATATAGGGGTATGTTGCCCCATGCGTCAAAGAACCTGAATTGTTAATATACATAGTAATGAAAAACTAATGAAATGCATGAATGTTTTTATACACGTTTCATTCATAAACTGAAATGTTGAAATCTTACCCAATTTCGTTTTCTTTCATTTACTTTTTGGGGATTTTATTAATTGACCCTAACATTTCTTGGTATATAGCAAAACAATTTTCACAGTTATTACATCTTGATTGCGAGATCATGTCTTCTTGTCAGCATCAGAACATCGCGTCTCGTGATAATCCGGATTAGAAACGTATCATTTGTACGGCTATCAGCCAATATTACTAAACAATATCTCAACCAGACACAGTTTCTATGTTTTATCAATGATTGTTTTGTCTTTGCAACATAATTGAAAACTGTTTCGAGTCGATTTGCTGATCTGATTTATATATAAATTGCCATTGGGATGTACTCCTTATATACATTTTACGGAAGTAAATAATATCTATATACGTACTACTTGCTTCTCTACACTCGACGCTATATTTTCTAGACCCCTTTTCTCTATTCGATACTCTTTTTCTCAGCCCCTTTTCTGTCTCGATACGTTCGTTTCTTTTTCCTTTTCCTGCACTCGAAACCCACTTTCATGAACTTCATACTCGTTACTAGAATGTAGGTAAATGTTATGAGATGTGGGATCTGCCAGACCAAATCTGGTTTACCTGCTGTAGTACTGTGTCTTTGTAAATGTATTTTGCGCCAATTGCCACGGTGTCGAAGAGACCTTTAAGTTATGACGTACATTCAATGTCATACAGTCAATCCAGCTGAAGTTATGACATCAACATTCCTGTATATACACTGTTTATTGTTGAGAATTTTGTTAGTTGTATTTACAAAAAGAAACAAATATAAATCATTTCACCCTCCACGTGTATTAACTTGCTCTATTTTAATCGTGATGTATTTATCGTCTTGAAAAATAAAATTAAAGTTGTAAATTATCCAGCTTATAGATTAAGTACTAATTATTGAGAAGATTTTGTTTTGGTGTCTTATATATTCATACAAATATAAAGGAAAACGAATGTTTAATAACAAATTAAACCTGCTTCTGTTTCTTTTATAAGGTCTCGCAATATATTTAGTATAAATATTCAGCTAAAGATTGCTAGCTTGGAAAGTGCAATATATTTATTAGTTTTCAGTTCAATGCACCATTGCTTGTTTTTCGCTTATGAAAAGCATTCACATTTATGTGAAAGACCTTAATTTGTTATTGTGCTCTCCAAAATTCTATTTTCGAAATTAGGATGATCAAAGTTGCATTTCGATGAATGGATGGTTTTCCTTATTGCAGCTCATTATTTTCCCCACAAACTCTAATATTTTACAGTTAGACCTTATTGTTCCATAACTACATCTGAAATATGTCTTTACATGATGTGTTTCATAAGTTGGTGTGTATGTTTATTATTGATGTTGAAGTTGGTAATTACGACTCTATTATCTTAAACCTAGTAACAGAAAGATGAGAAACCAATACATTTTGAAAAATCCAAGAAACAGTTTATTTCCATAGAATACAACGTGACAATTTAATAGGAATTTGCGGTGAAAGTTTAGAATTCTCCGAATGAATTCCAATATTGAATGTGCTGATGTATCAATAGCTTTGAATGTGTTAATGTACATATAGTCTTGTTTTTCACAATTATATAATCAAAACTGTCCTTGACTGAATTTATATTACCATCTCCTCTTCTTGTACATCTTAACGTCAATGCTCTTACATTTGTCAACAGTTATACGTATTTGGTTCACATTTTAAAATCCAATCAGTTAGATGATGAAGATATGATGAGGCATTATAGATTTTTGTGTACTCAAACATACATGCTTCTACGTAAATTAAAGTATTGTTCATTGAATATCAAAATTGGATTGTACTCCTCTGTGGACAAACTTTAGTGACTGTATGAAAAACAAATCTTGTTATTGGTTATAATAATAGTCTTCATTTTCTATTAGGCCTTCCAAGATGGAACAGTGCCTCCAACATGTTTGTAAATTATAACGTATTCAGTTTTGATGTAGCAATGAGAAAGTATGTGTTCTCAATGATGACAAGAAAATCTAATAGTAAGAATTATACATTGAAATCTCTGTGGAACTATGATATTTGTTTAAATTCTCGTATTATTAGGACATGCAACAAATTACTCTTAAAATGCGCTACTTAATTTCATTCCTGACAATGTAGTGCACAGTCCATTGTATACTTGTACACAAGATATATATTATATTTTATGTTTACAATACTTTCACTCTATACCTATATTTTAATTTAGATGTATGGACTATGTAGTCTGAAATAAATAATTCTTATCTTGTCTTAATTTCACTTGACCTAAGGAACAATAGAATGCCCGGAATGTCGGTCATGTCATTTCAAATTGAAAATCCAATCAAATCCGTAAACAAGTTTTGGCCTTTAATTTAAATTTTAAGTAAACATCTTTAAAAAATGTGACAAAAGTCAGGTAAACCAAAACTCTACCCTCAATGTTTGGCAAAGGTCAAACGCAGAATATATATATATATATATATATATATATATATATATATATATATATATATATATATATATATATATATATATATATATATCAGTACCATAGGCCCACATAACTATTTTGGTCAGAACTTTTAGCAGAATTATACATTTTAACAGCATGTTTTGTTACACGATTCCATGTGAGGGAAGGTAATGTTAACATCCGCCTAGCACACCATGTGGTCTTTTTAGGGTGGGGTCGGGTGGGGTAGGGTGGGGCGGTAACCTACCACATCGCATTCATGTTGTCTCGTTTTCTACTTGCCTTGTGGGATAAATCAGCCTCAGAAATGGATCATAATTTTAATTTCTTGGGTGTAAACATATTAGAAGAGAGAATGAACCATCATATTGGAAATCTCACCGCAAAAGTAAAAGGAACCTAACACTTCAAGTTTGTACATACACGCGATGGAGGCGCACTTTATGGCATCGTTGGTGTACGCTTATTGTAATCGACTTTAAACTGGTGAACTTTGTCCCGATATTACCTTGTTATCTCATACCGCATGTATTAGATCGCATACAACACATAAGCAAGCCCCGATAAAGGTGGACTTTTGATTTAGCATCTAGTAGTTGATAACTTTATGGATGGAACATTCAGTGGTCTAAATTATGAAAAACATCATATAGTGTTCAGCCTATTTTAGGAAAGTCGGGGAAATAAGCAATAGTACTGATTTCCATGTTCATTCATATTTTTTTCAAATGGGTGATATTACAAACTTAGTTAAAGAAGTATAGTTAATGTCAGACATCCGGGTTAAAAACCTGAAATCCAGGTTTCAACCGAAATATTCAGGACTTTTCTTCCAGTACCTGACAAAATCCTGGACTATATATATATACAGATTTGTGTATATTGTTCGACTTCAGTCTAGACACCTTTGCAAAACTCTGTCATCTAGGTTTCACACTTCTGGTATATTTATTATTTATTGAGAAAATATTATAATTTGTTTATTCCCTTGTTTGTTCCTAGAGTTTAAAAAGGCATTTGATACAATTTCCTCAAACTTTATAGACAAAACATTTAGATACTTTAATGTTGGGGAGTGAATAATTACCTTTATAATGAAGTTCTTCGTGTATATTGGAATATGGATATGTGTCAGTCTTTTAGTGTAAGACGAAATTATATACAAGGAAATCTTATGTTACGGTTTTGTGGAAACCGATAATAAATAATAAAACAATTAAACGAATTATTTTTAACGAATTATTTTTAACGAATTATTTTAAAATAAATTAAGGTCAATATCTTGATAATACATGTTAAAAAATGTTTAGATCAATGGCCGTTTAAATTTCAGACGTAAGTGTTTCAAGTCTGGTATATAGTTGTGTGTTAATAGCGGATTCGGACCACGGTTACTAATCTAGGTCACAGCTTCTATTCGCAATGACTTTTACTCATATTGGTAAATTTGTAATTTGTAATTGTTTCAGATCTAGTATGAGATATTTGTGATTTAACTTCGCCTGAGATAAAGAAGGCAGAAACAACTCTTAATAGGTAGCAAAGGAGATAGAATAATCAGTATGGAAATAATGTTATAATAAATCCTTATTTTTATCTAAATTTATACACCAATTTCAGTTTTTGACTGGTCGTATACAATTTCTGACAGAAAAACTTGATATAAGTGGTGTTTTTTAAAAATAAAATATATCGTTTTAAAAGACAAGTAATGCCTGAAGAATATAAGAACGCTCGTCTGTAGATGGTTAAATTAAAGACTTTTTAAAGCATTGAATACATCATGGTCGAGAAAACCCAAAAAGCACATGTGAATGAATAGATTTATCGTATATTGATTATAAAAGAGTTTGGATCTGCAGAGGTGAGTGCCTTGACCATGTAATCTGAAGACACTATGCTATCCATATCTTAATTGATTTCGACGCTTAAAGAGCAGTTACACATATATCTGAAGCAAAGTCATATATTCTTTTATAAAAATACATGTTGCTTTGAAAATGTTCTTTCGCACAATTACACCGATGTCCACTTACACCATCACCTAATAACTCCGACTGTGCATACACAGGAAAGGGGACGTATTATCATCGATGATGGCTTTTTGTTTGCACTGTTTTCTTTGCAACGTGAATGTCGGGTAAATCAGTCTCTTATTTAGTCATTGTTGTAAATAAGGACAGTACAGTATTATCGTCATCATAGTTTAGTTGCATCGTGCATGTCAGGTAAACCATTGACTATAATGTTAAATCTCGATTGTGAAGCTGAGAAGGGCCGTCCAATAATCCTTTGTATGACGCTAAGAAGGGCAGTCAAATAGCAAAGAACATTTTTTAAAATTTAGGTTATAAAAGTAGACCAAAAATACCTGTATTTAAAAATCAAATCTTTCTTGGTGAATGCATCATGTAAAAAAACACCAGTTTATTGTGCGTTTTAATTACTAGCCCTTGTCAAATGAGATCGATCTTGGACACTATACTCAAAGCACCAGTCTTGTACTAGGAAAAAGGTGCAGAAGAATATCAGCTGAAATAATTTCAAGAATCTTAGTAATTTCTTTCTTTCTGTCTTTATTCTTTATAAAATGTAAACTGATTTCATCTGATGGCTTCATTCTTGGAGAGGTGTTAATGGGGGATTCGGAAAAAGAGAAACGAGTCTGGTAGATATCTGTATTAAGTACCATTTTGCTATTTGACGTTCCTGTACGCTGACAATTTATCACAACGAGGTTGTAATACGACAGCTGTGCTCATCTATCACAGCACCGTTACCATAAGAGGAGTTGCACCATTTTATCACAGCAAGGGTGCCATAAAAGAGTCATGACAATTTATCACAACACGGCTGTCAAAAGTGTGTTGTTTATCAAAGTTTATGACAGCAAGATTACCAAACTGTCACTACTAGGATATCATAAGAGTGTTGTATTAAGTTATAACAGCAAGACTGGCATAAAAGAGTTGTGTAAATTTATTAAATCAGTGGTGCCATAATAGTTGTGCCAATTTATCACAGCAAGACTGCTATAAGACATATTCCAAGTTATCACAGCAAGGGTCACATAAAAGGGTTGTACCAAGGTGTGATAACAGGGCATCCTGAATTTATCATAGCAAGGCTGCCATAAGACATGTTCCAAGTTATCAAAGCAAGGCTCACATGAAAGTATTGTACCAAGGTATGACAGCAGGACATCCTTAAGAGAGTTGTGGCAATTTATCATAGCAAGGCTACCACAAGACACTCTTGCCAATACATCACATCAAGACAGCATAACACAGTTGTACCTAGTTACCACAGTAAGAGATTCTTGCCAATGTATTACCTCAATACTACCATAATAGAATTGTACTAGTGTATCACGGCAAGGCCGATATAAGAATGTTGTACAAAGTTATCACAACAAAGCTGGCATAAGAGAATATTGCCAGTTTATCACAGAAGGCTGCCAGAAGAGAGTTGCACCATTTTATTACAGCAATGCTTTCATAAGAGATTTGTACCAAGTTATCACAGCAAGGCTGGCATGAGAGTATTAAACCATATTATCACAGCAAAAGGCGGCCAGAAAAGAGTTATACCAACGTATCCCAACCAGGCTACAAGAAAAGAATTATACCAAGTTACAACAAGGCTGCTATAAGAGTTTTGTGGCAGTTTATAACAACAATGTTCTCATAAGAGAGTTGTACCAAGTTCAAGTTATCTCAGCAAGGTTTCCATAAGAGATTTGTACCAGTTTATCACAGCAAGGCTGCCATGAGAGTTGTACCAGTATATCATAGAAAGGCTGCAATAAGACTGTTGTGGCAATTTATCACAGAAAGACTACCATATGAGAGTCACGATAGTAATTAAATGTTGACAGCAAAATATTTGTAGATTTATGTCATGATAAAGGAAGAATCGATTTTATCCATGACTATGTGATGTCTTTGTTGCAATTTGACGATTCATGAAAACTTGATAGTGCGAGAGAGGGGGAGGGAGAACTATGAGCTACCGAGTGATTATTTACTTATGAACTTATTTCACATTTTTCAATCTGCTTATGGTGTGAACTAGTAATAACATATGATGAAAAAGAGGTGGAAATAAAACATAAATTCACAAGCATGCATTTAAATTTATTTGTCCAGAAAATAAAAATTTGTCAATAGATCTCCAAATTAAACCTGCTGAAGTAGAGATCCATATAGCTTAAAGACATGTGGACTACTTTCAATAACTGCAAAGAACATTTTGCATTGAGATGTGTCTGATTAGGAGTGATCCATCCTCAAGAAATAACTACTGTATTTCAAGAGGCTACTGACACAAAAGCAATTAAGCACACAAAGGTCTATTTATATCAATGTTTTAAATCTAATTATCACTCATTCTGCGATTTTTGGTAAAGAAAAACTCGTATTACAAAAGTTATATTCTGACTTGTGTAATTCAGTGTCTTGCACATCACATGACATTTGCTACTCCTTATTTGTTAAGAACTTAATTGGAAAGATTTTTTCCAAACAAAGTTTACCTCATTAACAAAGACTTGTGTGTGCAAGTTGCTATTGTATCCTCTCTTTATTGTGATAGTTCGTTATTTCAAATTTCTACAATATCTTAATGATATATATGAAGCAAAGTTAATACTATTTTGAGAAAGAATTTTTGCTTAACAATGGCCAGATTAAATGTTCTTTCTCGGTTTATAAAGAATTGAGCATATCATAGCCTTCTTCTCATTTCTTGCTATGAGAAGGGATTACTCATAAGTTAAGAAATGTCTTTGCCATGGTGCGAGAGAGATAGAGAAAAAAGAGTTCAGGCTCTTTCAAACGCGGTGTCACTCATGACGGTGTAGATACGTCTACATCTTTTAGAATGAGGTACCTGAATCGCTGGAATGAGAGACACACTCTTTCTGAATATGAACGAGCAAACTTTATTTAAATAATTGATACACGTAATACTACCTTCTAGAGATACATCTTATAAAACGTTTATATTTAAAATACAAGAAATGCAGATAAGAGTACACGTTTCCTTCGAGCTTACCAACTTCATACATTTGTATAATTTCTGCATTTTAGAGTATTATACAGATAGTTAAATCTCAATTAAATTCGTGATAGCCAAGGAGTATAAAATTGAACAGTTGCGATTAATGCAATGATCATTTTGAAGTAAGGTATTTTATTAAATTCAAAATAGAATACGAATTTGTAATAGGTTACTGAAACATTATTCTTCATTACTTAAAGAATATTTTATTTCCACATTAAATCTAAATATGAAGTTGGTAGCGAATTCGTCTTTTCCAATAATAATTACCATAAATACAAACGAAATATAAATTCTTTAAAACCATTAAACATACCATTACATTATAATATAAATAAGAAGAACTCAGAACAATGTTGCAAAAATATGAACTCTACCGTTAAAATTCCAAGTATTAAAAAGTGCCTATTCTTTAAGGAAATTTACGAACGATTCTTTCTGATTCTGAACGAACGAACTAATTCTACACAAGCTTGTTCTTAATTTATACGCAGTCTTGAACGCCATCTCAAGGGCCAGATATGGACGCTCGTCAACACGCTAGTGTTCGTTCATTTCGAATCAGAACGAGGCTCCCATCTCTTGCCTATTAAATCTACCGTGTTCGAGTTCGTGTGTGTGCATGTGTGTGTGTGATTTGGATTTTTAACGTAGCTTTAACAATTTGTCAGACATATCGATACGATATCTGCAGTGTGGCAGTTTATAGTGATGTCTAGCACTGGGGCATCATGTCACAGACATGTAACATGATGTTCCACCCAGTCACATTATCCTGACACCAGACCGACCAGTCCTAACAATAACCTCTTAATGCTGAGCGCCAAGCGAGGCAACTGTTAGTACCATTTTTGTAAGTCTTTGGTATGACTCGGCCGAACCCACGACCTCTCGCATCCGAGGCGGACGCTCTAACCACTAGGTCACCGGAGGGATGCCTGAGTTCATCACTAGATAGACAGTATTGCCACATCAGCTTCCTTACTCAATCAAAGATAATTAGGAATTCGTTATTTCAACAACCTACACAACTTACCGAGTGTAATATTTGCTGACTTTTCGATACAAGAGAAATTTATAGTGCAAGGGAGTTTTGCCTTTGCTCATAAGGGAGCAGTCTTTATTAAAATAGTATATAGTTTAATACAGAAATAAATGAAATTAATCTCAATATATTTTAGTTGAAAATTACTTTCAATATAATTTAATGAAAAATTACTTTTAATGCAATTTAGAGAAAATTTCAATCTTATTACTTTTACTAAAAAAAACATGTCCTAATATAATACTACAATCTGGAAGAGAACGAATGCTACTATTTGACATTCCTATATATTCTTAGCTACCAGTCGCCCTTAATAATCAAAGCAGCACGTAAAGGACCTGAATAGCTGATCACATCAATGGCTTTTAACTGTTTACTGACCTTTATCAAAACGCATCTGCAATATTTAAACCAGAATCTTTAACGCCCTTTAAAAGTAAAGCACTTTACATTTTAACTCTTTTTTTTGTATGTTGCTTGTTATAATCTTACTAACTAGTTAACATATTTTTATGATCATACATTCATTCATTCATTCATAGAGGATTTCAAATGGGTAACGATTTAATATTGATTTTAGTTATTATTTAACGAGTTTCATAAATTTAATGTTAAATCATTACCCGTTTGAGATTCTTTTTATCACACAGATATATTTCAGTAGAAATTATTTAGATAGAAAGAAGAACGAATAATTTTGTTCGTTATAACAGACGTTGTACGTTAGTAGTGAAGGGGGATACTATACGTACAATGGGAATTAGCATTACAGACCAACCTTGGGAACATATACCTACAAGGGAAATTTAACATGGCGAAAAATCGTGGGTCAATATACGTACAAGGGAATTTAACATGGGAATAAATCGTGGGTCAATATACGTACAAGGGGAATTTAACATGGGATTTTTTTAAATTCTTTTTTAAATTTAAAAAAGGGGTAGGCAATTGAAAGGCTATCTCTTTTCGAGAAATATGGCTGGCCCTGAAAAGGGCCTTTGGGTTTATGTTAATGTATTCATTAACATAAATGGCACCGCATTGGTCTTCTTCTTGTCCTTAGGCTGCGTCTCACTGTTGGCCCGTAAATTAGCACTCTTTTCAGGCATCCTTGTCTTTCAACGTAGATCCTACGTATCCACAGGCTGGTGTTTGTCCTGTGGACAATGGTCCACTTCGATCGGACATACATGAGCATGTCCGTCCTGAACATCATCGTTGACACAAGCGTTGAAGAGTGCACATCAGTCCACATGTTGAGGCGCCGAGAACAGGTGAATCAATGCAGTGAACTGCGCTTATTTATAGGTAGAGGAAGGATTGAAACGGATTGAGTTCATTCACCAATCCGAACACGCGTTACAAAATTCAGTCAGCTCGCATCCAATCCGAAGAGAGCAATCTGTGACGTCAGTTGGTCTATATAGATTCGCTAGCGCTTGTGTGCAGTCAATCTATACGACAGTGATTCAACATGACGGAAATTCAGAAAACGATTCATTGGGGTGCACCAACAGGGGAGACTGCCCAAGGGAACCCGGACTTACTTTCAGAAGAGGTGAATTGGGATTTTGTCGATTTTCTCTCCTCGCAAGAATTTGTTCCGGAACCTGCTTTACCTTCTTCATTACCGCAAGTGGAGAATTTTAGACAGAGACAGAAAGAAGAATTGGAGAAATTTATACAACGACAAAAGGAAGCGGAACAAGCTTTTCTCTTACAGCAACAGCAGCAAGAAGAAGAGGTAAGAAAAAAACAACAGCAACAACAGCAAGAAGAAGTAGCAGCAAAGAAACAAGAGGGTGAAAATCAAACGGTCACGGTACTGTTGGACATTTTAGCGGAGTTAAGAAGTCTGAAACAAATGTATCAGACTTCTTTATCACGACCGAAGAGAATACGACCTTCCCGAGCAAAACACGTCAACCCTGTGACTAAGCCTACCGTACCACCCTTAGTGATTTCAACCCAATCATCATCATCAACATTACGCAGTCCAGAAGTAGGCCTTGGCCGTGGCAAAGGCTTAAGGCAGTTAAATTTGATTGTTTAAACTCACCCCTGCACCATAAAGAAAAAAGGCCCTTTTCAGGGCCACTCACATTTCTCGAAAAGAAATACAATTTCAGTTTGCCAATAACTCAAAAAAAAAAAAAAAAAAAAACACACCCATTTTACCCTTATAGTACGTGTCTGTGTATGAGGGCGTGAGTGTAGCTTCTTATTTTAAAATCAAAACTCAAAGACACTTACCTTGTATCATTAATTTATTCTTTTCTCCATTTTTTTACAATCCAATTCACAATTCATAACACACCACTTTAATTTAAAGTTCATTGATTTCTTCTGTCTCCTTGTTTAGTCTCTCTGTTTTTTAAATTTCTTCACCGTCACACTCTTTTCCTCTTCTTCTTCTTCTTCCTCGCTTTCTTCCCTTCTTCTTTTTTTCTCCTGTTTCTTTTTCTTCACCTGTCTTCTTTCTTCCTCAGAAGAATCCCTCTCTTCCTCTGAAGAATCCCTCTCTTCTTCTGAAGAATTCCTCTTTTCTTCTGATTCCTCTTGTTTCTTTTTTGGGCAATCTGGAGACCAATGTCCTTTTTCTTTACAATAATAACAGGTATCTTGACTTTTGTCTTTTTTAGCCCCTGTTTTTGTTCTTTTTTGACGGTCTGGACACTCTGAAGACCAATGCCCTTTCTTCTGACAGATATAGCAAGTATCTTGACTTTTATCTCGAAAGGAAGGAGAGTAGTCCGTGGGCTGGTCTGAAGAGAATTTTCTAATGACCCCTCGCAAAGCTCTGACGAAACGTTCGATTTGGTTAGTTTCTTCCATCGTTGTGTTCGGCTTGAGAGTGAAATGAATAGTGAAAGGACAAGACACACACCCTTTTATATACGCTAGTCTGCTATGACTATAAATTAGTCTATGGTGTTTAAACTTGAGCCATTTGACGTTTTTCACTCAAGATGAAACGATCCCATTCATTCGAGAAGAAAGAAGAAGAAGAAGAAGAAACTAAGAGGCAGAAACGTGATCTATCGCCTCGTACCAGGGCTGAAATCTTGGCACAAATTCATGCCAGTGATTTTGAAGAGGACATGAGTGAACCTGAATCCAAACCCTCTAAACAAAGTTCACCACCCTTAGTCAACCCTGAAAAATAATATTCCATTCGAGAGACGGAAAAGCTCTCCTCTAGAAAATTTAGAACCACGGCTTACAAATACACAGTGAAGTTTAAAGATTTCAAGGCTGAAGTGCCGTTAGAGAAAGCAGAAGTGTTTATCACTGGGGTGTGGGATTCTTTGCTCACCTCACTCAAACGACAATGTCAACCCAAAGAAGACGATCGCTTGAGACTTTCCATACAACACGACGGTTTGAAATCCCCTGTTTGGATCGAGTTTAGCACCCCTGCAGAATTGACCGCTTCCAAAGTCATGGACAAGATTCAACACGTGCAACAATCTAATGACCAGTTTGACATCACCGATGGAAAAGCCACATTGGACATGACCCACGTCTCTCCTCCTCAAGGGACCGGACGCAAAAAGATGTTATTGGTGAACGAGCTTCGCAGCATTAAGCGTAGCCTTGTCCAAATTCACAATCCTCATGACCAGATGTGTTTAACCCGTGCCATCGTGGTGGGATGAACCTATGCCAACAAGAACGACACGGTAGAATGGAAAAGAACCTGGAACACTATTCAACGTTCCTATCGAGCCAAACAACGAAACGAAGCAGAACTCCTGTTGCAACAAGCTGGCCTGTCCAAAGACACACCCTGTAGCATTCCTGAGATGCAAAAATTGCAAGATGCCCTAGCTCCACGATACACCTTGAAAGTGCACCCTCAAGAAATGCGCGGGCCTCTGTTGTTTCGAGGGCAAGATTTTAAGGACGGAAAATACATTCATGTTTATTATCACGATGACCATTTCGATACCATTACCAGTATCACCGGATTCCTGGGATACGGTTATTACTGTGAGAAATGTGACCATGGTTATAATAATCGAGAGCAACACAAGCATTGTGGATTGAAATGCTCAGGATGTTTGGCCTCTTCACCCTGTCTGAGCGAAGAACCAGTGCCTTGTTCAACTTGTCTGCGCACGTTTGTCAGCCCTACCTGTTACCAACAACATCTGAAAACGCAAGGTTCACAGAAGAAATGCGCTTGTCAACTCCTGAGATTGTGCTCTACGTGTGAACAAGTCATACGTACCAATAATACCAAGGCACACGTATGTTCAGGAAAGAAAAAATGTCACATTTGTCACCACATCGTGGACTTGGAACACCAATGCTACGTGCAAAAATACCAACCCCCACCAGAGAAAGAGGATGGTCACAAGAAGAAAGGCAATTTTATCTTTTTCGATTTCGAATGCATGCAAGAGACCGGCATTCACATTCCTAATTTCTGCGTGGCTCATCGAGCGTGCGAGAAATGCATTCAAGAACCAATTTTCAGTCATTGCCCTCACTGCAGCAAGATTCCTGGAGGACGTGAAAAAATCTTTCGGGGACCGAACACGTTAGCCGATTTTGCCCAATGGGTCTTAGACCCCGTCGACAAGACGTGGAGCCAAGAGGACATCGAACTTTACGGAGATTGTCATCGTCATGCCACGGTGAT
Source organism: Sinohyriopsis cumingii (assembly GCA_028554795.2). Classification (NCBI taxonomy): domain Eukaryota; kingdom Metazoa; phylum Mollusca; class Bivalvia; order Unionida; family Unionidae; genus Sinohyriopsis; species Sinohyriopsis cumingii. The sequence goes on along the minus strand of CM068835.1, from coordinate 102,354,993 downwards.
GGCTCACAATTTCTCCGGATACGATGGACAGTTTCTTTTGAGGTACTATACGGAACAAGGCACCGAGCGTCCTAAAGTGACTTTGAACGGAGCCAAAATCATTTTCATGCAAGTGGGACAAGTACAGTTTAAAGATTCGATGAGCTATTTGGCCATGCCTTTGAATCGAATGCCTAAAACGTTTGGAATGACAGAAATGGCTAAAGGGTACTTTAAACACTTTTTCAATACGGAAGCCAATCAACACGCCGTTCTACCCCATTTGCTTGAGGCTCACTATTACGACCCCGACAACATGCGTACCGAACAACGAGAAGCTTTCTACACTTGGTACCAGGCTCACGCCTCGGACCCTTTCGACTTTCAGGAAGAAATGTTAAAGTATTGTCGTTCCGACGTGGACATTTTACGACGTTGCTGTGGAAAATTTCGAGAACTGTTCATGGAACACGGAGGGGTCGATCCTTTGAAAGAAGCTTGCACCATTGCCAAAGCGTGTTCCTTAGTGTACCGGCAACGATTCATGCCTGAAAACACCGTAGCTGTCATCAGTCCTCAAACGACCCACTATGTCAAGCGTCAATACTCGGTCAAAGCCCTACGCTGGTTACATTACTTGTGCGACAAGGAAGACAAGTGGATTCAGCATGCCCGCAACGGAGGGGGCGAAAAGACCATCGGAACGCATTCGGTCGATGGCTGGGACTTAGAAAACCCCAAGATCGTGTACGAGTTTAACGGCTGCTTATTTCACGGATGTCCCGTCTGTTACCCTGATCGTAGCACTAAAAATCAGTTTTTACAACGAACCATGGAAGACTTGTACCAGGACACTTGTCAGCGACGCCTAAAGTTAGAACAGCAAGGATACCAAGTGGTGGAAATGTGGGAACACGAGTACGATCACCGTTTGAAAACCGATCCCGAGTTTAAACGCCTCGTGGAAAGTTACCAGTTCATGGACCCGCTGAACCCGAGGGATAGTTTGTACGGAGGAAGGACCAATGCCACCTGTTTGCTGTACCAAGCCGACGAAGAGAAAGGAGAAGAAATCAAATACTTTGACGTGTGTTCGCTGTATCCCTACGTGTGCAAATATTGTTGCTTTCCTGTAGGGCACCCGCAATTGTTGACGGAACACATCGACCTGAAAAACATTCGACAATACGAAGGCTTGATCAAGTGTAAAGTTTTGCCTCCCACGAACCTATACCATCCCGTCTTACCTCACCATTGTCAAGGCAAACTGATGTTTCCATTGTGCCGTACTTGTGCCGAAACGTGCAACCAAGACCAACCTTGTCAGCACACCCAGGAAGAACGTGCCTTGACGGGAACCTGGGTCAGCGTAGAATTGTTCAAAGCTCTGGACATGGGATACCAACTGTTAGAAGTGTACGAAATTTGCCACTTTCCCAAGACACAACAATACCACAAGGGTGATCCCAGTCAGAAAGGTATTTTCGCTGACTACGTGGATGCCTTTTTGAAACTGAAGCAAGAAGCCAGCGGCTATCCTTCCTGGTGTCACACTCCCGAAGACCAAATACAATTCAAAGAGAAATACTACGAACAAGAAGGCATCACTTTAGACCACATCGAAAAAAACGAAGGCAGGCGATCGTTTGCCAAAGTGATGTTAAATTGCTTGTGGGGTAAAATGGCACAACGACCGTGTTTACCCAAGACGGAATATTTGACAGAACCTTCCCGCTACTTTCAGATGATTCACGACAAAACCAAATACATGAAACACGTGGACGCCGTTCGAGAGGATTTGATCTTGGTCAATTACGAAGAAGATCTGGACTTTGTACAAGACGACCCTTTTGGAAATGTCATCATTGCGGCTTACGTGACAGCTCATGCTCGCTTAAAATTGTACGAAGCTTTAGAACTGTTAGGGGAACGCGTCCTGTACTTTGACACGGACAGTTGCATTTACATCCATCACCCGATTCAACATCACCCTGACATCGAAGGAGACCGTTTAGGAGCCTGGACAGACGAGCATCCCGACGACAAGATTCTAAGTTTCGTCAGTGGCGGTCCCAAAAATTACGGCTACGAATACCGTGACAAACAAGGAGAAGTGCACACGACGTGCAAAGTGAAAAGTCTGACTCTGAATTATCGTACCAGTCGAGTGGTCAACTTTGGGGTATTGAAAGAAGCCTTGCAATCGGGAGAGGATGGAAACTTTAAAGTGACCACTCACCAACCGAACAAGATTGTACGTTTACCCACTCACCACATCGTCAGTCGACCCCTGGAAAAAATCTATCAAATCGTGTACCAGAAGCGAGTGAGACTTCCGAATCACTTTACGTTGCCGTACGGTCACGTCGGTATTGGTCTGTATATAAAAAGGAACCCTAGGCAAGATCGATAGTTCATTGGGACTACCAAGACCGAGCGAACAAGATGAATACTTTCAGAGAAACACAGAACAAGTTGTTTAGAAAGGCACAATTCAAGTGTGAGGCTTCGGAAGTGGAATGCGATTGTGAGCCTTGCGATGGGTACGATGCTGTACGTTGTGACCTGAGCGATGCTGTAAATCATCATGGGAACTTTAGTGTCCCTACCCCTATCATGGAAAGGGATGCTGTGCGTGTCAAGCCTGAGGGATGCGAAAGTGATGCCGCTCGTCCTCTTGGACATTTTACTGAGTTTCGTTTTAAAGGGGAATGTTCACCTTCACGTCTACCCCCTTACGGATGTCATCCAGCCCTGAGCAAACTCCTGTTCATGTCACCCAACCCTCATCGAAACGAACCTGTGAAAGACGAATATTCGTTCCCTGTGCGTTTGTCGGAATACTGCGACTTTGAAAATCGTCTTCAATCGTTCAAAGGAAAATGGCCTAATTATCTGGGAGGACCGACCCCCGACGGCCTACGTTGAACATGCTCGATGGTCACCGAATTGTCATTACTTACCCTTAGTGGGACCGAGACATTGAAGTAACTTCTTGCCATCATCTGTTCATGGATACTTTACAAGAGAACATTCGTGCTTTGCCTGTGGAGTTGAGAGAACGAATTTATCGAGAACTAGTTAAAATACAAGTGAAACGTAAAGAACAATTGCATCCGTTACGTCACCGGTGTTTGAACCACTGGTACCTGAAGGCTATACAAGGATTGATTCAATTGAAAGTGTTCCATCGGACAGACATTGATCAACGATCCTCTAGTTTTAAAAAGGATTGGTTTGGTATGGGCGATTCTACCTACATCATTGTAAACGTACTGCATCGAATTCCAGAGGAAGAGTTAACGCATTACCAACATCTTGAACACAATGTCAACTTGGTGAAAGAGGAAACTTCTGAACGAATTGTAATGTGCAAATTAGTGACTGAACGATTTAAATTCGACACTGAAGTAAAACCATCTCTGTGCAAACAGTACATTTCTTGTGTCAGACCAAAGAGAATTTAGTATGACCTATTCATGGATACTTTGCTAGAGAACATTCGTGCTTTGCCTGTGGAGTTGAGAGAACGCATTTACCGAGAACTGATCAAAATACAAGTGAAACGCAAACTCAAAGTGATTCGTCCGTTTTTAAATTATGCTATGTTCCAAAGTACAAGAAGACTGATTATGAGTGGATATTACATTAGGCACAAAGTTAAACGAGGCTATTGCCCACCACCCAACGATTCCAAAAACAGTGTATATACTTATGGATACTTTACAAGAGAACATTTTGGGCTTGCCTGAGGAGTTGAGAGAAAGGATTTACCGAGAACTGGTGAAAATACAAGTGAAACGTAAAGAACAATTGCATCCGTTACGTCACCAGATCTTTAACCACTGGTACCTGAATGGAATAAGAGGACTGATTCGTCAGAAATTTTTTCAGTGGTCAGACCTTGTTGAACACTTTCAGTGTATGAATGATGATGATGATGATGGACTAGACGTTCGTAATTTTGGTTACTTCGAGATTCACTTACTGCAACGTATTGAGGAAGACGAGTTAAAGGATTACCAACATTTGTTACATGGAATCTGCTTAGAAAAAGACGAAACATCTAGACAAACTCTGACGTTTCAGTTACAGTATGTAACATTTAAATTCCCTACTGGAGAACGAACGTGTTTGGTTAGAAATTACCTTTATTGCTTTTGAAACAAAGACACTATAAAATCAAGTTGCCATGCCACGGATTATGTCACATATCATTCAACAGATTCCGTGGAAGGTACTCAATGACCATATTCAAACCGTGGATCATTACCATCAATTATTACAAGAATTTTATCCATTCAATTTGGGACGACAAGTGGTGTGTGTCTTAGTGACTTGTTTTCTGGGATTTCGTTTACCAGCCGATTCTTTGTGGACTCTTTACGATCAGTACTTACCACCTCAATGGCCTTAAATGGTCACGAAAAACTCCTTTTGCTCAAAGCCTTGCGTTTTCATCTGGATACTTCTCGACCTCAACAGGAAAAAAAGATTCGTCAACTTTTAGCTACCCAAGACGTGTATAACGATGTGTGTGTAGCTTGTGACTTACATCCCTATTGGACAGATGTCCGTACCTGGAAAGAATGGGGTTTTGAGGCTTGGACCCAAGAAGTGGCCCAGTATGCACGAGAGTTGTTCAAGGAAAAAAGTTACTTTTCAACCCGTGTTAGTGACGGTGCCAGAAGAACCCGTCACCCAGGACAGGACTGTCGTGGACAGACCTGAAAGACCCTTTCGGGAGGACACTTGTGTGACCTTACCCCCTACTATAGAACTGGTTAGAACATTACCCAAAACATGTTGTACAGACACTTGTTTTTATTCCACGTTCATGGTTATCATGTGCCTTTTATCCTTGTACTTAAGCCTTTGGCTTTTATGTATTTTTGTCTTTCGTATTCATGTTTCAAAAAAAACATTCAATAAACGTGTTCTGAAAAAGTATATAAACTCTTGTCTTGTTTGTTTTTCGTGTCACAAGTGACATTTCTCACACTATGGCTACCTCTACTGTCTCTGCTCCGTCTTCCTCTACTGTCAAAGTCATCGACGAACACTTAGATCCTGCCAGTTGGGAGGCTTTGTATCTTCGCCATCCCTTTAACATGCTCATTGCTGGACCTAGCGGTTCAGGCAAAACCGAATTCGTCAAACGTTTGATCGAACATAAACATCATTTGATCGATCGGCCCCCTCAACGGATCGTGTGGTGTTACAAAGAGTGGCAATCGGCGTACAGCCTCTTGCGAGAATGTCAAGGCGATTCCATCGTGTTTGTGGAAGGCATTCCTAAAGAAGACGACGGCATCGTCTCTGACTCCCGTCAAACCCATTTGGTCATTTTCGACGACATGTTAGGAGAAGACGAAGAAGAAATTAAATTCTGGTTCACGCGCAAAGGGCATCACCGTAATGCCAGTGTCGTTTACATCACCCAAAATTTGTTTCAACAAAGTAAAGCCCATCGCACCATCAGTCTCAATGCGCATTACGTGGTCTTGTTTAAAAGCCCTCGAGATAAATCGCAAGTGCAAGTCTTAGCCAAACAGTTAGGAACGCCTTGGCTGACTCAGGCGTACGACGATGCCACTCAAACTCCACACGCCTATTTACTCGTCGATTTGAAACCTACGACCCCCGAGGATTTGCGATTTCGTACCCACTTGTTTCACCACTGGTGCCAAGACGGAGGGCCTGTCCTGTACACGTCTCCGTCCTCGACTTCATTTCACTCCCCATAAAAAAAATCTATAAAAACCTCAGACCCTTTTTCGTCTGTCTCACACAGTGTGAACATGACCTCCCTTCAGTCGCATCTTCCCGTCAAATTGATTCGTGCCTTGTATGGCATCAATCGAGAAAAAAATCCACAAACACGAGCTCGTGTCTTAGAAGCTAGTCTCAAAGAAGTCTTACGATGGTTCACGGTGACGGCACGTCAAATACTCCAAGGAATCATTCAGATTCCTCATCAAACCAAACGCTTTTTCGATCGAAACAAAGTCGCTTTGGTCCAACTGGCCGATCCCCGCATCGACACTCAAACCAAAAAACAAATCATTTTGAAACCTGGAGGGAGCGGTACTCTAGGAGGGGTCATCATTCGCTCTCTCTTAAGATGGGATCGTAATGCCCCCAAAGTTATCCCCAAGACGAAAGTCCACCGAAGCCCGAAGAAGAAAAAGAAAAAGACCAGGTCCCCAAAAAGAACTTCTCCAGTGGCGGGACCCTCCTCTGACCAGACACCACCACCCCGGAAAAAGAAAAGAAGCCCCCAGAAAAAGAAACAGAAAAAAGTCCCCAGAAAAAGAAAAGTCCACAGAAGAAAACTAGTCGCAAGAGAGCCACTTCGGCCAGGACGCAACCTTACACTCGCAAACCACGACCTGCCACAGCGGTGACTGCGTCTCCGGCAGCCTCACGTTTATCCACTTCTCCGTTAATGACACCCAGAACTGAAGAGTACTTGGAGACGTTGATCACACCAAGAACTTCTCCGTTGATGACCCCCAAAAGAACTTCCCCAGTGGCAGGACCCTCCAATTTAGCGGCAGTGGCTGCTGCTCACAAAGTACCTTCTCCCAAAATCAAAGTCCATGAAAGATCGAGCATGTTACAAAGTTTACTGGATTTGTCCAAGCAAGAACTGGCTCGATTTAGTCCGTTACGTACCAATGCACGACGTGTCATGCCTGTCCTCAAACTGATACGACGTAAAGACAATCAGTGGCGACGCGTTCCAGTATAAAAAAGGCCTGTGACCAAGTCGGGGTATCAGTGAACTTGTAAAAGATGTCACCTCCAAGAAGCCACAAAAGAAAGAGACAAAGGCAGACGCGTCATCCGACAAAGCGCTTAGCCAAGCATCGACATTACCCTAAGAAAAGACACAGTCGTTCCAAGAAAAAGAGGCGTCAACAAAGGGGAGGATTCCTTGGCGATTTTGGGAAAAACATTGTCACCTTTATGACAAAGCGATAGTCCCAAAAAAGATAAAAGGGTGTGTGTTAAGTCATCGACGTTAGTGTCTGTTTGGTGAATGTGCCGGAACCCACAAGCAAAGATGTCACCCTCCAGAAAACCCCAAGGAAAGAAAAGGAAAGGACTGCCACCACGTTTAGCCAAACATGGGGACATGTTATCTGTCCTGTCCAAAGCTTCTCCATCCCTACGAAAAAAACTCATTCAAACGGCCTCCAAAGAGGTCATCGATACCGTGTGCGAATGTTGTTTGAACGTTTTGAAAGGTACGATCCCTTTGTCCAAACACCAGAAACAATGCTTAGGCAAACATCGTCACGTTCTTCGGAAAATGGTTCAAAAGAAAATTCCCATTCGTCAAAAAAAGAAGATGTTGGTCCAACGTGGAGGCATTTTACCTCTCTTGTTAGGCCCCATACTGAAAGGAGTCTTGGGAACCATGTTGGGAGGACTGGTGGGAGCAAGATAAAAAGGTCCTCGGAAGTCCCAAGATCTCAGAATCGACCGCTGACAACCCCATGGAAGGACGAAAACTAGCTTTAGTGCCTTACAAACGATGGATTGAATACCATCGGTGGCAAGAACAACGCACCCCGCATTTACCTCCCAATCCCAATTTGAGCGAGATGTCCCAGTTACAACACGAATTGCAGTCCTTGATGGATCGCCAAGATTTGTCCGAAACAGAAAAATCGCAAAAGTACGGTCAACTCTTGCAACGACTGCAACTCTTTCACCAGAAAGCTTTAGACGAAACAGCTCTACCCACTCTGAAAGATTTTAAGACCTTGATGAAAAGTCCAGCACCATCATCATTACCACCACCACCACCACCACCACTACTACCATCCCCAGGGGTCACCAGAGATGCTACCCCACGAAGACCTGAAGAAGAAGAGATGCGAGAAGTGTTTCAAACACCGTCAGCAGCTCCCATTTCGAGCAAGATTGCAGCATCCTTGTTGACACCGTCCCCCACACCCCAACGAGAAAAAATGAAAGCTTGGGTTAAAAAGATGATGTCCACTCCTCCTTCGACAGAAGTGAAAAAGAAAGAAGGGAAACCAGAAATGAAAAAAGAAAAGAAAACCAAAGCCATTCCATTGCCACCTCCACCACCACCACCACTACTTTCGACTTCTACTCCCGTAGCCCATCGGACACGTAAATCCGTTTCCAAACCACCCTTTCGACCCACCCAAAGTAGCATCACCGAAGAGTGGGTGACTTATTAACACACCAACCAACACAAAAAATAAAAAATGGAAAAAGTCTTAGCCAGCATTTACTACGATCCCTCTCATCCTGCAGGTTACGCAGGAGTTCAAAAATTGTATCGTGCTGCCAAAACGCGACTGAAAAGTCTCCGTTTACCTCAAGTGCAACGATGGTTACAAGAACAAGCTACCTACACTTTACACAAACCCATTCGACGCAAGTTTGCCAGAAGTCGCACCCGAGTGGAAGGCATCGATCATCAATGGCAAGCCGATTTAGCCGATGTCTCTCATTTGGCCAGCTACAATCGTGGCTACAAATATTTGTTTTGTGTCATCGACGTCTTTTCCAAATTTGCCTGGGTCGTGCCCTTGACTTCCAAATCGAGCAGCGAGTTAGTGCGAGCCCTGCAACGGGTGTTGAAACAAAGCGGTCGTCACCCTCTTCGATGGCAAACGGACAAAGGCACCGAATTTCTGAACCAAGCTTTCCAAAAAGAATTAAAGAAACGTGACATTCATTTTTTTACCACCGAGAATCCCGAAACCAAAGCCAGCATCGTGGAACGTTTTCAACGCACTTTGAAAGAAGGCATGTGGAAATATTTTACGCATCACCACACTCTGAAGTACATCGACATCTTACCGCACCTGGTGCAAGCGTACAACCAATCTTACCATCGAAGCATCGGACGTGCCCCGCAAGACGTGACTCCCGACAACGAAGTGTTGGTGTTTGAGCGTCTGTTTGGTACGTCCCCGACGAGGGCTGTCCCCAAGAAAAGTGGAGAGTTGGCCGTAGGAGATTGGGTGCGCATTGGCAAAACCAAACGCACTTTTGACAAAGGTTACTTACCTAACTGGACGACCGAATTGTTTCGCGTCACTGGACGAGTGCATGGCCGTCATCCTGCCGTCTATAAATTGGAAGACATGAACGGAGAAGTGCTCAAAGGAACGTTTTATTCGCCCGAGTTACAACGTGTCACCAAAAAAGAAGACGATGTGTACGACATCGAAAGCATTCTCGAACGCAGAACCCGTAAAGTGGGCAAACGACGTGTCAAAGAAGTCAAAGTACGTTGGAAAGGATATCCACCCAGTTTTGATTCTTGGATCGACGCTTCGCAAGTCATCGACTATAAAAAGAAGTGACCATCATGCCCTTTCACACAGCAGACGCAGCTACGTCGACCACTCCTTCTTCACCTAGTTCTTCTGTGCAAGATTTACAAAAACAACCCTTGTGGGTGTGGTGTGGAGAACGTGTGCCTAAAACGCAAATCGTCTTTTTCTGCCAAATCTTCGTGGTGTATTGTGTCATCGGGGCAGCCATTGCCAATTTGAGTTTGCAACAAGGAGACAAACAATTGTGGACCATTTTATTGAGCAGTTGCATCGGTTACCTGCTTCCCAATCCCTCCCTGAAATTCTCCTCGAACGGGAACCTTGTGTCCAGTGCCAGTGTCAGTCACCACTCCAACTACCACAACCAGAACCCCATTTTGGGCGGAGACACGCCTCTGACGTCCAGTAATATCCCCTCGGACAGCCACAGAACTCTAGAATTATTAGTCACCAAAACCAATTTTACTTAACCTTACCCAGTGACAGTTCCATGGAGGTGTTTCCCAACAACACGTTGTGCTGTTACACGGCTAAATTACCTCAAGCCATCCCCTTAGATCACGAAGCCCATTGGGAAGTGGCTTTAGTAGAAATGATTCACCCGACCCAAGTCCTCAATGTCCTTCCCAATCAAAATAAATTTGATGACAAGCAAGTGCAAAAGTGGGTGGATGAAAATAGCAAATATGACAAGAAAACCCCTCCCACAAAAACTCAAAAGTGGACCAGCTATCACTTGTTCATTCCCCCAGGTTATTATTTTAGTGGTCAACATTTGGTCAGCACCATAGCCACCAGGTTTAATGGTGTGTTTCTGAAAGCTTTGGAAAGTGCCCAAAAAAGTGTCACCCTGGAGTACCACAAAACAGCTCGTCGCTTCCTGATAAAATTTCCTGAGGGGCGTAAAATAATATCTTTCTTATTTTGTCCTGAATTGTTTGACATGTTGGGCGGTGACATGGAGCTGAGGAAGAAAGTAGAACAAAAAACATCACCCGAATTACCAGTCATTTCTGACAACGAGACATTTGCCAAGTTTTTTCGTACCCCGGTAGAACTGAACCAAGGACTGAATTTGATGTTCGTGTATTCCGATGTGGTGGAGTACAACGTGGTGGGACACACCTCCGTACCGTTACTGCGTGTCATTCCTTTCAAAGTGGATTCTGCCGCAAACGCTGACGAGGAAGGTGGAAACACTTACCACGTCCACCGCGAATTTGTCCATCCTCACTATTTACCTGTCAGCAAGTCGTATTTGGACACGGTCAACATTACTATAAAAGGAGATTTGGGACAAAATATTCCATTCACCAAAGGAAAAGTCACGGTGAAACTCCATTTTCGAAAACGGTTTTCTCACGACTCGTAAGTAAGTCATGTATCCAGTGTACCGAGGGGTTGCTCGACAGCGAGGACACGGTTTTGGAGACATGTTAAAATCGGCCTTTCGTTCGGTGGCCCCGGTGTTGAAACCGATGGTGACACGCGGATTGCACGCCTTGAAAGATGCGGCACTGACGCAAGGCAAAGAATTTCTCCAAAATGTCATCATCGACAAACAAAACCCTAAAGAAACCTTCATGAGGGCAGGTAAAAATGTCTTGCTGCAAACGGGCAAAGACATTTTGGGCCGACGAGAAACACCTATAAATGCCCTGCACGCTACCGAGTCAGGCATTCAGCAAGGACAAGGCAGAAAGAGACGACGACGAAGAAAACACCCTTTCACCAGACTTCAAGCTAGAAAGGCCAAGAAAAGAAGAACCGTTCGAGACTTACACGTTTTCGATTATTGAGACACAGCAACAAAAAAAAAAATGATGCACCGAGAGTCTTGCGCTTGTTCCAAGACGGAACTGGGTCTGTTTGCCATGCCCCCCACCATGATGACGATGCAAGAATCCCAGTGGGTGGAATTTCACCCCGTCTCCTCATTGACAGCCTCAGCTCCCATCGAGTTTGAAATCAAAGGACAGCCCGAAGATTACATCGATCTGAATAGCAGTTACTTGTACTTGAAAGTCAAAGTTATCGATGAGGATAATACGACCCTAGAAGGTACTGAGGTAATAGCTCCCGTCAACAATTTCATGCATTCCTTGTTTAGCGGAGTGGGCTTGTACTTGAACAACAAACTGGTCAACAGCAGCATGGATACTTACCCTTATCGAGCGTACCTGGAAAATCTCTTGACGTACGGAATAGACGCCAAGAACACTCATCTCAATGCCTGCGTGCTATGGGAACCTGACGAAGCGGGCGAATTTGATAAAACAGGTCTTGAAGCTGACCCCAAATTAAAAATAACCACCAATGAGGGATTTGTAGAACGAAGAAACAGAATCAAAGATGGACAGAGTTTGGAACTAATGGATCGTTTGCATTTGGACATGTGGTTACAAGAGAAATATTTGCTGAACGGGGTGAATGTCCGCCTGAGACTGAATCGTAGCAGTGCCGCTTTCCATTTGATAGGTACTGACGCTTGCAAAACTGTCATCGAGGAAGCCAGGCTCTACGTACGACGCGTGGAAGTGTTACCTAAAGTGGGTAACGACATCAGTCAAACATTGAGCAGAACGACCGCCAAGTATCCCATACGACGCGTGGAAGTGAAAACCTTCACCATTCCCAAGGGACAGCGATCCATGATCGAAGATCATCTATTCCAAGGACAGTTACCCAAACATTTGATCGTTGGTATCGTCGAGAATGAAGCCTTCAACGGAACTTTGGGTAAAAATCCTTTCTACTTTCAACACTTTGGCGTGTCCAAGATCGAAGTCAGTCGCGATGGCAAAACCTTGTGTACCCGACCTTTCGAACCTGACTTTACCAAGAAGAATTACTTGAGATCGTACTTGTCCTTGTACGAAGCCACCGGACAGTTAGGAACCAATACCAGTCACGGTATTACGTACGACGATTATGCAGGAGGCTATGCTTTGTGGGCTTTCGATTTCACTCCAGACCAAGGCAGCGACGAGGGACATTTCCACCCTATAAAATCCGGCCAGATTCGTGTGGAAATTCAGTTTAAAGACCGAGAGCCTGATGTAACGGTGAACGTCATCCTGTGTGCAGAATTCGATAATACGATAGAAATCAACAGTTTGAGAGAAGTCATCCTAGATTATTAGAAACCATGGAAGACTGTTATCCCTCTTTACCTAGTGGAGAAACTTTAAAGATGGAATGTGAGGAGACCCTGGAAAAAGAAGAAGTGATCATGATGAAATCGAGATGGCCAGAACAAGAAGCCCATTTAGTCTCCTGTTTTGCCAAACACTTGGTCGATAAAATGACGGAATTGATCAAGAAAAATTGTTATGGATGTCAAAACGATCATCCCAGTCAAATTCAACACGATAAATGCCTGATGTTGAGTCAAGAAGAAAAATTGGACGAGTATCTGGACGAAGCTTGGAGTCTCATCTCGAACAAAGACGTGTTGCACCAGTGGTATAAAGACTTGCGTGAACATTCTTGTCCACCATTAACCACTCAAGAGATCCATCGTATCGAAGCTCTCCTGAATCAAAGTGAGGAAACAGAACGAATAACCGTTTATTCGTCAGACATTTTCAAGCAAAAAGTCAGGATCGAATTGACGACTTATTATTACCTGTGAAGAAGAAGAAAAAAGCACACACAAATCAATGGATACCTGGGAACTTTATTACCTTTTGAACCTTTTGAACCTTTTGAACCACAGTTCGTATACGGCTTCTTGGAATCCTGTCGTCTGTGCTAAAGATGAACTTCCTCATCGCAAACCTCAAGACCATCAAGCTTACGTGATCAACACGGACGACAGTCATCTCCCAGGAACCCACTGGGTAGCCGTCTACTTTCCTCAAGAAGGATGTGTGGAATATTTCGATTCGTACGGATTGCCCCCTTTGGAAGACGATATCATCGACTTTATGAGAAGAAATGCTCAGACCACCCGATTCAATAATGTGAAATTACAAGGCACAGATTCCTTGGTGTGTGGACAGTACTGTGTGTATTTTCTGCATCATCGCAGCCTGGGCTATTCCTTAGAACATTTAGTGACTCATTTTGATCCTCGTTCTTCTGCTAGAAACGATGTGAAAGTAGATCGATGGTTTCGTGACCATTATGCTTATCTTTTGTCTCAAGCTAGGAAACGTAGTGTCCATCAATGGCCTAATGATTTCCAACAGTGGAAATCACAACGTTGTCAGCCCTGTTTAAAGTATAATGTGAATTGAAAAAATGTTTCTGATTTGAAAAAATTGTTTATGTTATATTGTTGGATTATTGTTAAAAATGTTAGAGTTGTTGTTTAGTGTTAAGTGATTTTTGAATAAAAAATGTTGTGTTTTGAAAAAAATGCCTTTGTCTTTTGTTTAGCTAGAAGAATGTTGGATTGATGCTCTATCATTTCTTACTATCCCTCTCATGACACTCATTGAACGTTGCGGCTCGAAAACCGTGTGGGGGATGTTTTCCTTCACGTCCGCGCTTTGACTTTAAGAACTGGGGTTGTTTCCAGTCTAACCATCCATTGTCGACTCATCCTCCTAAGAAGATGTGCTCCAAACTAGCTAAGCTCAACGAAGCCTACGTGAATTTGCATAGGGTCAGACACAGTCTGATACCGAAGCCAGAAGAAATAGAGAATGTGAGAATGTTAAAAGTCACTGAAGACCTGATAGAAGAGCTCTTCAGAGAAGAAATGAACAGGGAGAAAGAAGAATGGACAGAGAAGTATAGACTTCAGAGACAGCAGCAACAACAACAACAACAGCAGCAGCAACCTGAAGCTGACAGAGGCTTTGTCGATTGTCGTATCGACACCAAAGAGTTCTTCTTCTCTTTCCGAAGAAGCAGACCTATCGCCAGAAAGTCTATCCTCAGAGGATATCGCATTCTTAGAAACTAAAAAAAGAATGCCATAGCAAACAAAAAAAACAGCCCTTTTCAGGGCTACCCAATACTCTAGAAAAGAAATAACTATTAATTTGCCAATGTGTGTAGGTAGAGCAGTGTGAATATAAACACTAACTCTTTTTTTAAAAAATGTGAGGGTATGTGTTTGTGTGTTTGTGTTTGTAAGTGCTCAAGTATGTTGATATGGATAGTAGATTAAAATGATGTCTTTTTTTGGTGTTTGAGGTGTATATTAGGGGTTAGATTGGATTGCTTTGCGTATGTGGATAGTCTATTGAAGTGATTTATAAAAAATTTTAAAACAGTGATGGGTAGCATAAAAAAGTGAGTGAGTGTTTCTTTTAGGTCCGCGCGTTGTTGTTTTTTGGTTATGATCTAGGTAAGATCAATTTTATGTTTTTAGGGGATGCTTTCCATAACGTCCGCGCTTTCAGTATAAATTGAAACTCGCTCGGCAGTCTAGCTACCCTTGTTGATTGATCAACACCAGAAGAATGAACACCAGAATAGTGAAACTGTTAGAACTCCAGATGCACCTGGAATATGCCATTGTCGAAGAAGCAAGAATGAAAGAGGAGGAGGAGGAAAGAAGAAGAAAAGAAGAGGAGGAGAGAAGAAACAAAGAAGAGGAGGAGGAGGAAAAGGAGAGAAGAAGAAATTTCAGAATCCCAGAAACCGAAAATTGGGATTCTGAAGCCACATATCCTGCCTCTGCACTCCCAAGAAGAAAGGTGAAAGAAGACTGGGGAAGAAGATGCGTGTGTGGCGCCAGGCCAGGAAGGTGCAACCATTAGATAGGTGCATCTGGAGTTCAAAAAACAGCCCTTTTCAGGGCTACCCAATACTCTAGAAAAGAAATAACGATCGATTTGCCAATGTGTGTAGGTAGAGTAGTGTGAATATAAACACTAACTCTTTTTTTAAAAAATGTGAGGGTATGTGTTTGTGTGTTTGTGTTTGTAACCGTTCACGTAAGTTGGTATGAATAGTAGATTATGGGTTTCTTAGCGTAGGTGGAGAGTATAGTTTGGGTTTTATTATATGAAATGAGAAAAGTAGGGGGATGTTTTCCTTCACGTCCGCGCGTTGTTGTTTCTTTGGTTATGATCTAGGTAAGATCAATTTTATGTTTTTAGGGGGATGTTTTCGTTCACGTCCGCGCTTTCACTATAAGAACTCACAGTATTCGTCGTTCAAACCATTCTACAAAGAAGATGGCTTCTAACCAAATGGACAAAATACAAACATTGCAAGACGTTTTAGACAACTTAGGAATGATGGAGCAGATGTTAATAAGACTCGTTGAAGACCATTATTCCTATAGTCTCCATCGTGTAAAGATGGAAATTAATAACTTAAAAAAGGTAAAGGACAAGATTAGTGGTGTCATGAAAGAGATAAAGGAGGAGAAGGAGGATGAAGAGGAAAGAATAAGAATAAGCAAATGGAACGAAAAAATTGAAAAAGAAGAAGAAAATGAGAAGAGGAAGAAAGAAGAAGAGAAGAAGAAAGAAGAGCAGGAGAAAAAAAAGAAAGAAAAGAAGAGAAAGAGTGTAGGAGATAAAATAAGAACTTGGTGGAGAAAAAGAAGAAATTAGAAGCAGAAGAAGAAAAACCCAAAGGCCCTTTTCAGGGCCATCCATATTTCTCGAAAAGAGATAGCCTTTCAATTGCCTACCCCTTTTTTTAAATTTAAAAAAAAAAAAAAAAAAAATCCCATGTTAAATTCCCCTTGTACGTATATTGACCCACGATTTATTCCCATGTTAAATTCCCCTTGTACGTATATTAACCCACGATTTATTCCCATGTTAAATTCCCTTGTACGTATATTGACCCACGATTTTTCGCCATGTTAAATTTCCCTTGTACGTATATGTTCCCAAGGGGGGTCTGTAATGCTAATTCCCATTAGTATCCCCCTTCACTACTTACGTTTCATTTGTTGTGCGTAAAAAATAGCCCCAAACAAAGTTGAAATAGTAAACGTATATTATACATTTCTGATAAATATAAATCAAAGAATAAGTGTCCATCAAAATAAACAGAACATTTTACAAAAGACAAAACATCTGTCAACACAAAATGTCCAATGGATGATGTCACATTATTTTTTATTGTGCACAGTACCGGCTTGAGTTGGCCTAGACAACACAACGACAGTGTTTGAAATTCCACATAACATCTAAACATTACATTGTTGCGATATTTTTGTGAAAAGAAGATTACTGGATTCAGAAATACACATATGTAATGTAATGTATTTATGACCGGATATTTTCAGTATTTGATTTGGAGCATTAGATTGTAGAAAAGACGTAAACAAATCTTTTTTACCTCGTAAATATGCTGTGTTTGGATAAAGTTCTGTCAGTTGAGGAGACGGATTTATGTCTACATTCTTCTGTGAACAAAAGTGAGTTTATTTACTTCAGTGAGTTCACATTTAAACTTAGCTTGTATATAGGGTGGATTCCATTCTACAGATATACCGCCCATCCATCCCCACCGCCACCCTCGTTATCATCTAAGCAATACCGGCAGTTTTACCTGTTGTTATTGTTCTTGTCTTGGGGTTTATGCCATTTTTGATGTTACGATATACATGACATAACAAACCGATGTGGAGGTAAATTGGCAATATTGAAACAGACGAGACCATTTTTTCCTAATTTCCTTTCGCCAGTCTCATAAAAAATGACGACCACAAATATTCAATGAAAACAAAACAATTCAGAAGGTGGGGTTAACAAAGTTTTCCCACGATCGAAGCCAGTCAGTAATGAGAATACTGCACAATAATTTCATGGGCTTATTTGAATCACATAAAGTGATACGTTCACATGTATAATATCAAAAACATGAAACTGCACACACTTTAAGGTTAAGTGTACCGACTATGTGATAAATGAGAAATATGACTAAACGTTAAACTAGATAAATTAAGAAAAATTGAATGACTGAAATGAGTTTAAGAAAATGGTTCAGATTATAAAATATATCACCAATGATAAAAGTTAGTAAAATAGTCAGATACATTTAAACAACATATTGATAAGAACATATTTAACATGATAAGAACCAACATTACCAAATCACACCAAATCAACTCGAAACGTAAGAACTGATTTTAGGATGCACACTTGACTTCAGTTATCTTATATAGAAATTGGGTCATACATCCTGTTGAACGCTTATTACTGACTGCAGTAATTTGGTACAAGATGTATCCAAGAATGTAATTTTATCTCAGAATTTCACCCGTCGTTTTATGCAAGTCTATAAAAACTGAGAGCAGTATCTCTTACATGAGTCAGCGCAAATGTGTCCCCATTCTGATCAAAACATATTCCCATGGGGTTCTTTTCAATTCCATTCACGATGATTTTAATAAGGAAACCCTCAGAAGTCAGTTGGAAAATATTGTAAGACTTACACCCCGCGACGTACACATTGTCATCTTTGTCGACGGAAACACCTTGTGATCCTTTGAGATCGTGATGTGTAAAAGTAAAATGTTTCATTCCATCTAAACCAAAGCAATGCAGAGAATTGTCCTTATAAACGGATATATACAAGCGAGTCTTGAAGGCATTTAGAGCGACATAGGTCTGGCTATTACCTTCACAATCAAACTCATGGTAGGATTTTTCCTTCCCATCCAGAGTAATAATAGCCCAGTAGTATTTCTTTTTATCACCGCATGGTCCAGATACTACCAACTCGTCATGATTGTATGCAGCAATACTATAGCATTTATATTTCGTTTGTATCTGCTTGATATATGTGACCGACTTATCTTTGACGGAAAGAATATGAACTGATCTTTGAAATGGTAAAGTTACTGCAACTTCTTCTTCATTTATGATACATATATTCCATGGGTTTTCTGGAAATGTGTGATGGCAGACAATATTATATGAAGAGTCCAGGAGGTAAAGTAGCTTACTGTGATAATCCAGCAGGACCAGTTGTTTATTGCTGGCAAATATCAAGTTAGTGTACCAAGGTGTCTTGTCATTTAACCCTTTTATATCTGTGACTCTCACAAGTTCTGCTATACATTTTTTTACTGGTTTGAATCCATCAGGCACAACCGGGATATCGTCATTTCTCTTCATCTTTAGCATCCCTATTTCGCCCCTTGGGATGTTAATGACAGATTTTAGTTGTGGGTGAACCTCTAACTGCAATCTTAAAATATCATTCTTCGAGTACTTGTCGTCAATATGAGGTTTTGTCACTGAAAGCTGATTTCTTACTTTCTTTGTAAGCAGGAACATTTGAGTCTGTGTTGCATATTTACAGACTGACTCCACAACAACGTTGGAATTCCGAATTGCCGTTATATGCGATTGGCAGCCATGGCTCAATTGCTCTATTCTCTTCTTTTCTTCATTTAATATTTTGTTACCTTCTTCCTTCACTCTCTTTTCCAGATCATCTAAAGCATCGTTTATGGATTTCTTTAATGTCCTTATTTCAATAGCCAACTCATTTACTTCAGACTCAAGATTGCTCAGATTTGATAAATTGATAGTTGTAAATTTTTGGAGCTGATCTTCAAACTCTTTCATCTGCTCTTTCATCTGGTTCAATGCGTCTGAGAAAATTTTGGTTTCACTGGTAAATTTAATTACTTCTGAACAATTTTTATGACTGGCAATGAAACATCTGGCACACAGCTGAGTATCATGGCTTTTACAATAAAGTTCTACAGGAAAGGACGCATGCGTCGTGCATTGAAACATGACATTTTGCAGAACAGTCTCTTGTTTGCATGGCAAGTCTTCAATATTCAGAATTGTGTGAGTTGTCAACAATCTTGAACTTCTATGTACTTTCGAGCACTGAACACACAGGGCCTCCTCACACACAGTACATAGATCTTCAGCTGGAGAGATGACGCCCTGAGCCTGGCAAGCGTTACAATAAAGGTCTACTTTCACTTTCAAACCTGCAGTTATTAACACAGAAATAATTAGTGTATCAAGAGGAAATACATGCACTAATTTGTCTGTAGAAAAGTCGCCAGAGCAAGCCACATTACTGCATATTGGGCAGCAGATTTGCTTTACAGGTCCTTGTACAGAGGCAGTGTTAGATATATGTGACTGTAGACAGTCCTGACAAAACGAGTGTAAACACGGTAGTCGTCTTGGAGACCTAAATACCTTAAGACAAAGTGGGCAGTTCAAATCTTGCGACATTGATGGTTCACCCTCCTTCATCTCGTCCGAAGCTATCAAATCTTCACTCGGTGTTGCCATTGCTGACCTCTTTCCTATGAGTCCACAATTCTCGCATTACTTATTCTCCCTCTGTGACTCGAATCACGTGTCAGTTGTGATAACCTTCTGGGTATTGCTACTGACTGGTGCACCTTTATTGTCTGTCTCCCGTTACAGCATTAAAGACTGACTACACACACACACACACTGCCTTTTCATCAGTACGGTAAATGTTTTCTCTTGTAATATCAGATATCTGTTTCTTAGATAGTTTATACTGTATACTTGTACTACGAGAAGAGTATTAGTCAAACATCGGAAGTTTTTCAACCGTATCTCTATCCTATACAGGATCATTAATGGACTGATCATATAATTGTTGTGTGGGTGGGTAGATGGAGGGATAAGTATAGGCGGATGGCCTACGACCTTTTTGTACAATAAAATGCTGACCCGATATAGCTTGAAAATGTATTCTCAGAAAGGTTTGTAGAAAAGATCCAATCATATCTACTATGTTGCTTGAAAACATAATTTATATTGAGGTAAAAGAAAACGATATTTCCGATCCCATCCCCACCCCCTTTCTTGTAACGTGATGGTTGGTCAATATCTTCAAAAAGATTTAAACTAGTAGTCTATAATTGCTATATTGTTTTTTAATTTGAATAGTAACTTTAGGAAATTCGTTGAATGATGTTATTCATTTCGTTTCATAAATTCACTATTTAAATCATTACCAGTTTGAAACCCTATATTTATGCGAGATAAAGAACAGTATCGTAGTAAATTGTACATGCAGTTATATAAGTTGATATTGAAATGTTTTAGTGTGGAATGATTACACATAATTGTTATATATATATATATATATATATATATATATATATATATATATATATATATATATATATATGCTTTTTGGCGTTATCCTTTTACTATATAAATCATTATTTTACCTGGAAAAGAAAATAAACGAATTGCTTTAAAAATATGTAATGCACCAATTGACATATTTGGGGCTTATAAAGAAATAAGACCAAATTTATTAAAAGATAATTAAAAGTCAAAATTTAAAAGTTATCTAATTTCATCAGTTAAAATAAAATGAATTTTGACAAGTTATTGTAATTAATAAAATTTAGAAGTAATTGTAATTACAATAATAACATTTGATGTAATTATAATTAAGACATTAATCACATGTAAAATAAACTTGTAGCTAAATTAATCACATCTGAAAGTAACTGTACTTAGATTAATTACATTTGAAAATAATTGATCCCACTTCTCCAGTTTCCTTTGCATCTAATACCACCCCATGCCTGGTCATTTTGCATTAGCAGTTTACATAGACATTCAACAGTTTCTGGACTGACAGGTGTTTGATTCAAGTTAGGGAAGATAGGTGGCTGATTCAGAGTGGGGTAGTTAATAAACCACGACTGTTTTTTGTCTTTGTTGCTTTTTTAAAAAAAAAAACGATTTTCTGCAATATTTAAAGAAAAAATGGATTCAACTTAATATCTATGTAGATTATTTGAAGAATTTCAGTGGGGTGGACCTTCTACCATAAAAGTTATCAAATGTAGTGGAGAACAATTTATTGGTCTGTCATTGATTTTTATGGGCTGTCTTAACAATAATACATTAAAATCTGTCTATAATAAGATCAGTCGACTGCAGAATGTTTGCCCTTTGCACCCTATGTGGACACTAGGAACTGTTTTACCATTTGGTTTTGTTTAAACATGTACACTCAGCATGAATAAAATTGCATCTTCTCTGATAGAGTTATGTCCCATGGAAGATACTTTTTCCTCCTAGATCATGAACCTTACATAGATTTCTTTTCCAGAAAGAATTATTTTAATGCATTTTAATTGAGATAGCAAATTTATAAATTGCTTCAAACCACAATTTAGATAGGATTATTGCTTGATTAACTGATTATTCCTAATGCTTTTGTGAAGAGTGAGAGAGTTGAATATAATCAATACAATCATATCCATGCTATAACATGCATCAAGTCAATCACAGCAGTGTCAGGGGACACAAATCTGGAAAAACCACTACAGTTTTGTACTCCACAGGGGTTATTGACAGAGTAAACAAACAGGTGAGTAGAATGAGATGATGACTAGCTTTATAATGAGTATAGAAATTAGGGACTGTGTAGATCAGACTTAAAGGGTTTCCAAAACACAATTCAAAGACATGAATCAAAGTTTCCTCAAGACCCAATTCAAAGTTCTCCCAAGACCAGAGTTAAAATTTCTACAAGACTCGAGTTAATAGTCTGACACCATTTGTAGTATAAACTCTATGTGAACAATGGACAATGATATATGAGTGATCAATACATAATAAATGTATGCCATAAGATAAATAATGGTTAATTGTGAATTGAAATCACATCTATATTTTAATTTCCAGATGTGCAACTTCCACTGTTTCTAGCGAGGGCATCATGATTTGGTCTTGTCAGTCTGTACATCAGTCTGTCTCCCTGTATGTCCACCCTTCAGCCCCTAGAAACTCATTAATAACATCGCAAAAAAAAGCAAGCACTAACATAGAAAAAGTAAATCTGGCAAATGAGTTTGCCTGCATATGCAGTTAGCCAGATTGAGATTTCCAAGACAAGTGTTCAAATTTTAACACATTTCAAAACTTGTTGGACTTAAACCTTTGTAACAAAACCCATGTTAGTAGAATAAAAGAGTCACAACTAGAGGAATATGTGAGATGTAGTAGTTATGGTTATATATACATTGATGACTTGATTAGTCCATTACAGAAATATGGTATGAATGTTTGCATGTATCTGTATATGACTTGATTTGATTTTCATGCTATTATATCAGTTTTATAATATTCTATGTTTTTGGAGATTTGGCTTATTTTAAGTGGGGGTACATGTGTTTTACAAAACACAAATCTAGTTATAATGACACAGTATTATTAATAAATGTGAAACCTTTAAGATTAATCAGAAAGGTAACTAATTTATTTTTTCCAGGTATTTTTAATCACAACTGATGAGGAATGGGATATATCAGAAAACCTTCTTTCACAAATTTGTCAACAATCTGACTCTGCCAGGTATTGTAAATTTAATGCTTTCTTCTGTTGGTTTTAAAACAAACATTTAAAACAAATTTTAACAGATTATTGGCTTTATCATATTGTGGAAATTGGAGGCAAGTGCCTTCACAATGATACACCGAGGCAGCTAACCTGTGCTGGACTGAGTGGGTATCAAACCTAGGACCCTTAGATTTGCAAGTCTGCTGCTCAACCAACTGTCACTACTGCAGATCCCCCATTAAACTTTAATACAACAAACAAGTTTTGTGATTGACATAGCATTAAAAAGTGTTTTACAATAAGATTGGTTATTTCTTGCTTTTCAGTTGAAAATTATTTCTTTGAAATAAGTTACAGAAATCTGAAAGAAAATAGCTAATATTATCAGTCCAATTTGTCATAGGGCAAGCACTGGATAGACATCATGAAAAGTGTTATAGAGATCGTGAAGGGTGTTAAAGACACCATGAACAGTGTTATTGAAATCATGAATGCTGTTATTGATACAGATAATGAACAGTGTTATAGAGGTTGAGTGTTGTAGAGATCATAGCAGTGCTATAGAGACTGAACAGTGTTGTTGAGATCATGAACAGTGTTATAAAGATCATGAATGTTGTAGAGATCATGGCAGTGTTATAGAGACCTTGAACAGTGCTACAGAGATTATGAACATTGTTATTGAGATCATGAACAGTGTTATAGAGAGGGAGTACTGTACTAATGACTATCTGATTTGCTTGTGTATTTGACATTTGTGTTTTTTCTCTTTCAGATTGTTTGTTGTTCAGATAGGAGAAAAGAATGTGCAATCTGGTGAAATTTTAACCACTCTTGTTCAAGCAGGAAAGGGGAAAGAAGTTTTGTGGTCAAGAACAGATAACATGGATAACAATGTATTACTTGCGGGCATAGCCTGAAATAATTTAGTAATACAGTATTACCTCATTGTAATGCTGTCCTTGTGAGTCATAGAGTATTATGTCTTATAGTAAGACCACCCTATAATGAAGTATGTAATGCATATACCATACTACTTCATTATAATTCTATCAATGGAACCATAGAGTCTACCACCTTATTGTGAGACCACCTTATAGACAAGTAAATAATACATATGTGACACTACCTGATTATTACACTGTCCATTGGAGTCAGAGTATACCACGGTATAGTGAGACTGTCTTATAATTAAGTACATAATACATGTACAGTACTACCTCATTATAATGCTGTCCATAGGAGCCATAGAGTTTACTGCCTTATGCGTAAGCACATCATGCTGTACATATAATTGTATCATTAAATAATGAAATTCAATCCAAGACCATGCCACCTTAAAATAGGAACAATGTAATAATTAAGGGACATACAGTGAGGTTTTGCTGTACTGCGTATCCAGTTCAAGGAAGACATTGGTGTCACTTTACATCAGCAATTATGGACAGTGGTATGTATTTTATTTATTATATCTATCCAGTTAAAGGAAGACATTGCTATCAATTCCCAGAAGTGATGATGGATAGTTGTATGCATGTTATTTGTGATGTCTGGTCAGTGTTTGCAAGACATTGGGAAATTACTTCATCAGAATGAAAGTAAATGATACCATCATATTGAGAGAGTACTGTATCACTTTCCAGCATTATTAATGACTGTCTAGATGAGCCAAACATCAACGGTAATATGAAATCATGTTAAATATTAATTAATTATAATTTAGTGGAATCCATGATCATAGTACATTATAACAGACAAACGTGTTATAATGAAAGACCTTCTATTGAGGGAGTTTATAACACTTTAAAGGGACATTGGCATCATTTTCCAGCTTCAAAGATGACAGTGGCTGTGAGGCCATTATCAGCTTGAGACATTTTCTTCTTACAGATTACATTTTGTAAGTCATGTATCTAATAAAGTGGTCACACACAAGAAAACCCCTCAATAAGCTGCCATCCCACTTCTAATGCAGGTATGGTCATGTGTCCCAATTTTAACCTCATCGTAAGCCCACTCAATATAATACGATAATAGCCTATAATGTGCTGAAAAAGCAACAGACAAGCAACAAAATCACTATATCAACATAATTTACATGCTTTACATAAAGTTTGTTATTGTTGCACTGAGACAAAACTCTGATTTTTCTGTAAAAATTAAGTTTATATCCTGTGTTAACCAAGGTTTTGAAATTCTTCTTTAAGTACAAACTGCTTTAGATTTGTTTAAGTTCAAAAATTCACATATTTATGCCATGCCTACTCCCAGTGAAAACTGATATAGAAATGTCAGAATGTATCAAAAAGCTTCCATTATTAATTGTATAAAATGTCAGCAGCATCGCTTACCGGTATATTTTTTGGTGACATGCAGGGCAGATGGCCAAGTCAATAACTTTTGTGGAAAGTAGTGGATGGTCTTATCACAGAATACACGTAATGCCACTGCCTGAAATTGAAATATGTCAACAATATTTAAGATGGCAAAAGGGTTTATTTTTTAGGATCACAGGATAAAACTGGGTAATACCTGGAATTCACTGATGTTAGGTCTATTCTTGAAGACAGTCCTATCTTTAACTTTCACATCAATGTGGCAAATTTGTTTAAGAAATTCTTGTCCAGTTAAATGCCCATCCCAAATGTTTCAGTAATTTTACAGGATTACTCCATTGGTCTTATAAAGAGAGAAACACTATATCAATTAGTGAAGAAAATATCCATGCATATTTCATTGCCCAAATGAAACAAGAGGCCCGCATGATTAATACATGTATATGACTAATACCCAAATGCTATAGAAATCTGAATAAGTGGGATGCTTTCTGATGAAATCTTTTTCAGTGCCATTGATTGTACTTCTCATGAAAATAGTCATTTCAAGATTTCTCTAGTCTTTTTTATCTTCAAGTATATTTGATGTTACATCAGCATAATTTCTACAAGACTGAAAGGCCCATATTCAATCGTGGGTTTATTTTGCATCTAAATTTGTTGACATTCTGTTCAGTAATACTTGGAGATAAAGCTTTCTTAATGTGTTTCTATTTTTGAGTGATTGTGGCCATATCTGAATTGACTTTATGGTCGGACATGTTCTGTAAAATGTGATGAAACTTCTGTTGAGCATACTGAAGATAGGTTTTGACATTTTTAGTAAGTGTAGCTATAAGTTATGGAAGAAATATATAATTTGTAAAAGCCTAAAGCCCCTTCATACCAGAATGTTTTCTGTCAAATTTTGTTTTAATGGTTTTGAAAATTACTTACTTAAAGGATTTCTCATTTTTAGTAATGGTAGCCATATTTGATGCAGAATTGGCATCATTTGTAAAAACTTGAAGTGCTTTTGTCAGAATGTTTTGTTGAATTTGTTTAAATTCTGTGGATCAATGCTTGAGAAGTTGTTTAAGCACTTTGCTATTTTTAATAACAGTGGCCATATTTGATGGTGGATCAACATCATTTGTACAAAATTCTAATCCCATTTGATTTCTATCTAAATGTTTGGTCAAATTATGTTAAACGATTTATGAAAGAAGTTGTGTAAAGATTTCTTCAGTTTTGGTTTTTTACTAATGATAGCCATATTTGATGGTAGCCTTACATCATCTGAATAAATTGAAAGACCTACATGCATGGGTGCTTTCTGTCAAAATCCATAAAATTCTGTTCAGCAGTTGTTTTAAGTATTTATAGTAATGGCAGGCAAATTGGATAGCAAATATACATACTTTCAATAAATTTGACAGGCTGAATGTTGCCAGTACAATCATGTGCAAATTGGTCATGTGGCTCTTCAAAGACACTGCAAAACAGAACTGCAGCTGATGATGGACGATGCAGAAAGAACCTTATGGCCAGGTGAACAAAAACCTGTATAAATGTGTGAATTGTTTCATCGTTAAGCTATTAAGTAACATTTCAAATATGTGTAGTCCAACATTTTTATCCATTTTTCTATCACAGAATATTATCAAAAACCATACCTCAGACATTAATCCACTGACAGACTTGTGCATTAATCCTGGTTTATTTCTCCTTATGTATTTCTCATCTATTTTGATGCTTTTCACATGTTTCATTTTTCAGTATTTGAAAATGTAATCCTTTAGCATATTATAACTTTTTTATTATGCCACCACTGTAATAGAAAGAGTGCATTGCTTTGCTGTTGTCCATCTGTATATAAAGAAATTACTATGTCTGTACATCTATCTATACATCAATTCCTAATTGTACATTTAAACATCCATCCTAAAGACTGTACAGACAAACATGTTCCACAATCTGTACATCCATACATTTATAACCCAATCTGTACATAAACAGAGCCATCCCCAACTTTGTATATTTATACATTCATTCCTAACTGTACATTTAAACATCTGTCCTAAAGACTAGTGTGCAGCCATACATCATTCATCGCCAAGTCTGTGCATCCATTCATCCTTCTTCAAGTCTGCACATCTATACATCCATCCCCAAGTTTGTGCATCCATTCATCCTTCTTCAAGTCTGCACATCTATACATCCATCCCCAAGTCTGTGCATCCATTCATCCTTCTTCAAGTCTGCATATATATATATACATCCATCCCCAAGTCTGTGCATCCATTCATCCTTCTTCAAGTCTGCACATCTATACATCCATCCCCATGTCTGTACATTCATACATCCATCCCCACATCTGTACATCCATACATCCATCCCCAGGTCTGTACATCCATACATCCATCCCCATGTCTGTACATCCATACATTCATCCCCAAGTCTGTACATCCATACATCCATCCCCATGTCTGTACATCCATACATCACTTCCCAGGTCTGTACATCCATACATCCATCCCTAGGTCTGTACATCCATACATCCCTCCCCAGGTCTGCACATCCATACATCCATCCCCAAGTCTGTACATACATACATCTATCACTGAGTCTGTACATCCATACATCCATCCCCAGGTCTGTACATCCATGCATCCATTCCCAGGTCTGTACATCCATACATCCATTCCCAGGTCTGTACATTCACACATCCATCCCCAGGTCTGTACATCCATATATCCATCCCCATGGCTGTGTATTCATACATCCATCCCCACATCTGTACATCTATACATCCATTCCTAATCCACATTAGAATGATAGCACTAAAAACTATTGTGGCTATGAGATAGCAATATCTCACACTCATGTCTGAATTTTTGGAGACAAAATACTTCTTAGAAGATTTAAGTACAAATGACTTGTGTTTACAAAAAGTGAAATTTGGTACAATTTTCTTTATTAACGTGTAGATGAACTGATCATAATTTAGGTCATATAAGCAATTAGTTATTAGTTTTAACACATTTTTGAACATTTTTAATACCATTTCAGTGATCACAATTTAGAAAAAATATCATTCAAGTTTTCTTCAAACACAAATTTAGTTCTCCTTGGTTGAAGCTTGTATGTTTGCCAAAAGTATAATCAATAATTAGGTACCAACAAATTTACAGTGGAACAATTGAACAATTTAGAAAGATATGCATTAGATTGTTTTTCATTACACATTGTTTACAACTTGTGTGGAATGTCAATTATGCTTTGTTTATCATTTGTATTAATTACCACATGATTATTACACTTTGTTTATAATTTGTGTTCAATATCACATAATTATTACACCGTTTATATCTCGTGTTGAATATTACATGATTATAACACTTTGTTTATAACTTGTGTTAAATATGACATGATTATTACACTGTTTATAACTCTTGCTGAATATCACATGATTGTTGCACTTTGTATAGAACATGTGTCAAATGTCACATGATTATTACATTTTTCTTATAACCTGTGTTTTATTAAATTATTATTTACTAGGACATATGTCTTCTAATGTTACAGATAAAATCACTGATGGGATCTGCTCTTCACTTTGACCTGAGGAACTTGAAGTTGACCTGGGACTTGCCCCCCACCCCCACCCCCAGACAAACTGGTTATAGTACCCAACAAGAAACCAGCTGCCATATTTGCAAGGGAGAGACTGATCATCTGTGTCCTCCTCATAGGACTGAATGGACAAGTTAGTTTGGTAATCCATTTCATGCCTGCCCAGCATGCAGCTGGTTTTAAACTGTTGAATTGCCTTTTCTATTTTCTTTCTTTCTTCTTGCTACAGACTTTGGACAAAAGGTTTTGAACCCAAGGACAAATCCCAGAATCTTCTGTTTCCTGGGATATGGAAGAATCATATTGATTTCAGGGTCAAAGGTCAGAGGATAAAATCATTGTGACTGAAAGAAGAAAAAAGGTTTTTACACAATAACATTACTTCTACATCAAAGACCTGACCCAGACAAGGTAGATAGCTTGTACCTTGGGTAAGGATGAGGCCTATTGTTAATGGGGTCAAAAGATCAAAGGTCAGGATCCATGTGACTAAATGAAGAAAATTGTTTTGGCAAAGTAACATTAGCTCTTTGTCACATACCTTGTGGATGTCTTGCATTTGGTGTAAGGAAGAAGTCTATTGATTTTAGTGATGTAAGGAATAAGTCTATTGATTTTAGTGCTGTAAGGAATAAGTCTATTGACTTTAGTGGTCACAAGTTTAAAGGTCTAGAGCAAAATAACTATTGATTTTGGGGTCAAAAGGTCCAAGGTAAAGGTCACTGTGACGGAAAAGAGAAAACTCTTTGTAACTTTAGTTATGACCAATATACCATGACCAAAATTGTCTGGAAGGCTTGCATTTAAGGTATTGGAGAGCCCTATTGATTTTGCAGGTTGAAATAACAAATGTCAGGGTTCTGTTGTAGTTATACAAAATGTATTTCTCTGAAGAACTTTTGTTACAATGTACAATCCTTATCTAAAGTTTGTGGATGGCATTCACTTATGCTAATGAAGAACCCTGGAGATTGGGGGTGTAAATAAAGTGATCCCATTCATGATAAATGTAAATATGCAATTTTGGATTACAGTGTTTTACCGAGCTTGTCAATAAGGCTTAAAGATGTGCTAAATCTGAGCTTGACAGGATTTCCTCCATTTTCACAAAACATCAGCAAATACTTGCTAAGGTTATTTTATTTTGATAATAAGCTCACCCCATACTTTATGGCTAATTTATTTAGCATGCCCCCTGGTCTTATGACAAGAGAAATAATGTCAATAGGAGAAGCATATTTTAATGAAGTAACAAAATATTATAACACATTGCAGATCAAATATTGCTGCCCATGATATGTTTTTGTAATGGATGACAGATTAATATTGCTGCCCATGATATGTTTTTGTAACAGATGTTCTGTTTCTAAGGCTTTCCTTGATGATAAGGCAGCCTATTTCCATGTTTTAGAAAAACTTCAGCAAATTATAACATATGAATGATTTTTTAAATGAAAAGTCCACTCCACACATTTCTTCATATGTACAGTTGGTCAAGCCAAGTCCTAGACTCGCATGGACAGAGGTGAAAAGTGTAAGTGCTCTGTAAAGGCGAGCACCTTAGACCACTCAGCCACCTGGGTTCAGTTACCTAAGAATGATGATAATACACAGTTTGCTGTGTTCAAACTTTGCCAGAGTACTTGAGAAAAACTCTGATATCTCTGGCTTTGTTTATCAATTTAGAAAGGACCACTCCAGACTACTCTGATGGCCTAAGTGGTTAGAGCATCTGCCTCAGATGTGGGAGGTCATGGATTCAAACCCAGGCCAAGTCATACAAAAGACTTATGAAAATGGTACTAACAGCTACCTCGCTTGGTGCTCAGCATTAAGAGGATAGTGTTAAGACTAGTTGACCTGGAGTCAGGATAATGTGACTGGGTGGGATATGATGCTACATGTCTGCGGCATGATGCCCCAGTGCTAGACATCATTATCAACTGCCTCACTGCAGACATAATAGCAATATGACTGAAATATTTTTAAAGCAAAATTAAAAATCAAAATCACACACACTCATGCTGGCTTTGCTCTTGTTCTCAAAGTCTTTCCTCATTGTCTAGCAAACATTTGTCTCTGTTGTTTTCAAATTGCTTGTTACCCTTTGGTCCAAATAATGCATATCATCACTATTTACATATGAATGATAAATGTAGAAGTTAAAAATAATAGAATGTAGTGATACAAATCATGCCCCCTTCATGACTAAATGGTTTAGTTTCATGGTCGATTAGCACATTATTAATGCAAATGGGAAAACCTGTATTGCCAGTACCGTAATTATCTTTTGCGGAAAGTTGAAAACACAGAAATATGAATTTGTGAATTTTTGTGATCAGAGTTTTTATTGAGAACACTGATATACCTGCAAAAACAGCACTAATATATATTTGAAAATAACACTGATATGTCATAAATATAACATTGATATATCTGTAAAAATAACAGACTTTGATTTTTGTAAGATTCATTTTGAACATTACCATAATTTGCATGGACCTTTCCCTCGATTGGTGAAAAGTTCATGGAGTCACAGGAGAGGTCTAGTTGAATGAGAATGAAATTTCCAATATACCTGTTCCATCATTTTGTTCTGATATTATAATCTTCATTCATGGAAAATTTATATTTGAATATATGTGGAATAAATTGTAGTGACTATATTAAAGTATTATTTAAAAACTAAAATTTCATAAAAATAAATAACAAATAGAATGATAATGCTTCATATCTTATTATTGCACAGGATCCTGAAACAAAATCTAGAATTTTGTTTCTAACCACATCAGCTAATTTGACAAGCAAGTACACAGTGCTTGCCCCCATTGACCATGAGGGAACAATTCTGGATAGTCTACTGATTCCCTGCCAGTCTGTTACGACTTCTCACATAGTAAGTAACCTAAAATTATGCTGTTCCATTCTAATGTAATGTATTTCTCAGAGCAATTGTAACCTACCATTATTCTGTGACTGCCTAAGGTGTTTCTCACATAGTAATTGTAACCTACCATTATGTTGTTCTGACCCAATATGTTTCTCACATAGCATTTGTAACCAGCCATTTTGTCATTCTGTCCTGATCTATTTCTCACACAGAATTGTAACCTACCATTATTTTATTCTTGCCCAATGTGTTTCTCACCTATCATGATGTTGTTCCTGCCCAATGTTTTTTCACATAGTAATTGTAACCTACCATTAGATTGTTCTGACCCAATATGTTTTTCATATAGTAATTGTCACCTACCATTATGCTTTTCCTCATCAACGTGTTTCTCACATAGTAATTGTCACCTACCATTATGCTGTTCTGGCCCAAAGTGTTTCTCACATAGTAATTGTCACCTGCCATTATGTTGTTCCTGCCCAATGTTTTTCTCACATAGTAATTGCAACCTACCATTATGTTGTTTTCCCCAATCTGTTTCGGACATAGTAATTGTAACCTACTATTATGTTGTTACTGCCCAATGTGTGTCTCACATAGTCATTGTAACCTATCATTATTTCCTGCCCAATGTGTTTCTCACATAGTAATTGTAAACTACTATTATGCTGTTCCCATCAAGTCTGTTACACCTTCTGTCACACTTGGCATAGTAAGTCTTACCTCATTAACAACTTTTCATTACCAGGATGCTACTTCCTCCCAGTATTGTTCAATTGCCACCAAGTGGTCCCAACATTGGCACCTTCTTTGCATTTCAAACCTGACAGAACTTCAACACTAACATGGCATCCATTTTGGCATAAGCTTAGTATGTTTTGTTCATACAACAGGAGTGGTGTTGATAGAGTTTCATGAGTTCCAAGTTATCCCCAACCTTTTAACACATGTGTTTGTTGAAATAGTTGAAAAAGAAAATGTGTACATTGATTACAGATGAAAAATTGTTTACCTTCTATGTGCACCTTGCATACACCCCTTCTCTGAAAATGGACTCTTCTAGCATTCACAAAATTACAGCGAGTAGGATCTCGATTAGGACTGAAAATGTACATTTGGTTTGAAACATGAAAATAATGATAATGTTGGGGACCACTTCGTGACAGTCATGTTAGAAATTATGACTCAATGAATGAAATAAGTATGTTTTGTACCTTTTCATATCCTTGATGCTTTTCATTACTAAAATTGGTGATGAGATACAAGCTGCCAGGAGTGTAGAATGAAAGCATATGTATTCTTGTTTTGTAGTTCGGAAAGAATGAAATAAGACAGACTTGCTGTTCGAAAAGAAACAAATTATTGACAAACTTAGAGAAAGAAATAGATACAATTTCTTCCAATTGTACATACATTTGTTGTTTTAATATGGTACATGGGGATGCAAGATGTAAAATTTCAGTAATAATTGTCAACAAAACTTTTATCTTCATATAGGATGCTGCAAGAATACCAATCAACTCTAGATGAAGCAATCACATGTTCCAACATTCAATGTGGAGGCATTTGGTATGACAGGATTTTTTTTGTATGAACGATTTTAGCAGTTTTCAGTTTTATGATCTTGTCTTGCATTTTATTTTGTATAAATTTGTTTTTAAAATATGAAACATGATAGTCAAACAATTTTAAGCAGTTTTTAATTAGAATTCAATTCAATTATTGATGGAAGTAAGAGTACCAAGACATTGTGGAAGCATCTAAAAGAGCTGAACCCACGCAAGAACAGTTATCTTCCCCCTAGACTTAAGCAAAATGATGATATAGCAACATCTGTACAAGACTGGAAATGTTCAACAATTTCTTCATAAGCATCTCCAGTGTTAGTATTAAGAACCAGACTAACATCCCAATTGAACTTGATGCTCTTAGATCATTTATAAGAGCTAAAATTCCTGATGATAATTATTTTTCAATAGCTAATGTTAGTAAAGCTGATGTTTGTGACATGCTAATTAAGGTGAATATTAATAAATCCTTTAGATTGGATGGTATTGGTCCACAAATTCTTAGAATTACTGCACCAGTAATAACAAAGTCACTAACGCATATCATAAACTTAAGTATAATGAGTGGTAATTTTCCAGAAACATAGAAAAGTGCAAAGGTTACACCTATCTTTAAGAAAGGAGAAAAAGAGGATCCAGGGAATTACAGACCAATATCAATTCTATCTGCATTGTCAAAATTATTTGAAAACCATGAAGCCATTCAGGTCTATAATTTTTTTTAAACATACTCACTATTTCATAAAGCGCAATCAGGATTTAGAAAATATCACTAATGCCAAACAGAACTTGCCAAATGAATTGATCTTTGGCTGAAGGAAATGGATAATGGACATATGGCTGGGATTGTTTTCCTTGACTTCAAGAAAGCCTTTGACCTTGTTGATCATGAAATTCTGTTACAGGTTCAACAATCCTTCTTTAAACTGGTTTAGATCATACCTAAACCAAAGGTCTCAACAAGTAAGCATTGGTAACAGTAGCTCTCACACTCACAATATTCATTCAGGGGTCCCTCAAGGTTCAGTTTTAGGCCCTCTCCTCTTTATTATCTATATCAATGATCCACCATTAAATAATGAATCCACAAATACATGCTGGTTTGCAAATGATGCAACTTTGTATCTAGTTCTGATACTGCAGTTATCCAAATGAGATTTGTTGTTGTTGTTCTTATAGGGTTTAATACCATTTTTCAGCACAAGAGAGGCTATACATGGTGGCCAGTATTAATGGTGGAGAAAGAACCCTGGAAACCCCAGAAAGAACCATCGACCCACTAGAAGCTACCAGCAAGCTTTCTCACATATCCACATTGGTCGAGCCCTAGACTCGAACCCATGCAGACAGAGCTGAGATGGCAGTGATCCATAATGGAGAGTACTTTAGACCACCCGGCCACATGGGGCCCCCCAAATGAGATTAAACTCAGACCTTATTAGAGTCCAAAACTGGGCACAACAAAATAGGCTGGTATTTAATGATGGTAAAACAAAATGTCAGGGAATGCAGAACTATCTCTAGTAATAAATAATCATCCATTAGAAAATGTCAAACATGAAAAGCTTGTAGGTGTGTCCATAGATAATAATGACCATATTGATAAGCTTTGTAACACAGTGTCATCAAAAATTGCCCTACTCGGCAGAATCAAGAAATATTTCCCTAACGAAACTTGCAATCCATACTACAAGTCATATATTCTTCTAACAATGGATTATTGTTCAGATGTATGGGGAAACTATGCTAAATCTGAGCTTGACAGGATTCATAAGCTTCAGAAACGAGCAGCACACATAATTCTAGATGCATCTATTGATCATCCCTCAAAAGCATTGTTTACTGAACTCAGATGGTTCACAATAGATGACAGGATAGATTTTCACAAGGCCATTCTTTTATATAAATGTCTACGTGGAACTTATTGAGGTATTTTTCAACACAATACCAGTTGAGATCAATATCACATGGAAAACTTCTAGCACCAAAACCAAGAACAGAACAATTTAAAAAGAGCTTCCAGTACTCTGGTACAGTTCTGTGGAAAAAGCTTCCACTACATGTAAAATCTGCTAAAAATATTACAGTATTTGAGAAGAGATGTCATGAGCATGTATGAGTTTCTAATAGATAATGGAATTTAGTATTTTAGTACTAAACATGTTAAAGTACACAGTAATTATTGATATCTTCATATAATGTGCATTGTTATACTCTCATTAAGAGAGCCTCAAGGGACAATAGTCCTTGACTAATGAGTCACCTTCTATAAATAAAGCATTACTATTATGATTATTATTATTATTATTCCCAAAACTGTAGTATTACTGTTGTACTGGCATAATCTGGTAGGTACTGGATTAACAGCTAACAATTGGTCAATAGAGACAATAGTCTCATTTAGTGGAAATGTCTAAAAATAAAATACATCAAATCAGAGTCATTACATATTAATTTTCAATTGCTTAGCTACAAGTTCTTTAAAGAAAATGCTAATCATTTTTTCATTAAGCTGCTTTTCTACATTTTCTACATTTTCTCATTTTCTAAAAGGTAAGCTTCTACCAATGATCGGCTGCCCCTTTTAGAAAGTGTACAGATTGTAATGAAATACAAAAACTACTACTGTGTACACAAATACCATAATGTGTATACAATTACTAGTACAGTGTACATAAATACCCATACTGTGTACAAATACCATAATGTGTATACAAATATCAGTACTGTGTACACTAATACCAGTACTATGTACATAAATATCAGTACTGTGTATACCAATACAAGTACTGTTTATACCAGTACTGTGTACATAAATACCAGTCCAGTGTACATAAGTACCAGTGTTGTGTATACAAATACCAGGACTGAGTGCATAAATATTTGAACTGTGTACATATATACCTTTACTGTAAACACAAATGTCAGTATTGTGCAGCCAAATGCCAGTACTGAACACATATAGATGAATACAAGTACTATGTCCATAAATACCAGTCCTGTGTATACAACTACCACTACTGTGTACATACACACCAATACAGTGTACAAAAGTAGCAATACTGAGCACATAAATACAAGTACTGTGTACATACTCACCAATACAGTGTAAAAAAATAGCAATACTGAGCACATAAATACATAAATACAAGTACTGTGTACATAAACACTGGTACTGTGTATACTACTACAAGCACTGTATATATAAATACCACCACCATGTACACAAATACCACTTTTGTATACACAAATACCACTATTATGTACATAAATTATACCAGTAATGTTTACACAAATATTATACTGTTTACACAAATACTACTACTGTTTATGCAAAATATCAGTACTGTGTACATAAATACCAGTACTGTGTATGTACATTATAGTAACATGTATGCAAATATCAGTACTAAGTGCACAAACACAAGTACTGTGTACATAAATAAAAGTAATATGTTTACTGATACCAGTACTATGTACACAAATACCTGAGTACAGTGTAAATAGGTACCATTCTATGCACAAATACCATATTGTGTATACAAGTACCAGTACTGTGTACACAAATACTGGTACCATGTATACAAATACCAGTACTGTGTATACAAAATACCAGTAATGTGTATACAAATGCCAGTACTGTGTATACAAATTATACTTAAGTCCAAATGGATTTAGATGCATACATAAAATGTTCTTATACATTGCTGCTGAAATGCCTGAAATCCTTACCTCTTAAAATATATTGTTTATGGTGCCAACAGATGACATTGGAAGAATTACAAAACAAGAGACCACTGATTTGGCTTTACTAGTATAGTCTTAGGCCATTGGCGTTAAAGGCACATTTATTAAATCTGCATGTAAATGCATGTACAAGGTATGATACAAATGTGAATTACCTTGATGTACAATGTATGATATAAATATGAATTACCTCGATGTACAATGTATGATACAAATATGAATTACATCCATTTACATAGTAAGATATAAATATGAATTACCTTGATGTACAATATATGATACAAATATGAATTACCTTGATGTGTAATGTATGATACAAATATGAATTACCTTGATGTGTAATGTATGATACAAATATGAATTACCTTGATGTGTAATGTATGATACAAATATGAATTACCTTGATGTGCAATGTATGATACAAATATGAATTACCTTGATGTGTAATGTATGATACAAATATGAATTATATCCATGTAAAAGGTATGATACAAATATGAATTACATCCATGTACAATGTATGATACAAATATGAATTACCTCCATGTACAATTTGTGATACAAAATATGATTTACACATCTTCTTGAAATCTTAAAAGCAGCCATTGATTAAAATCTGATGTATCATCTCCCAGTTGAATAGTAAAATTTAGAATACTGGACTTGTTAAATAAAAATGATACATTCTGAAGCCTTCCATTGGAACAGCCTGGATTAATTACCTTAGTGTGACCTTGGGCAAGGTACTTTATTCCTATCACATTGACCCCAATTAACCTACCTGTGTTGTTATGCCATAAAACACCACACAAAACCATCTCTTACGGTTCATATGCATGACGCAGTAGTATAGTACTGACAGCTTACCTGCATATTAAAGATAGGATGGTTCCTTTGATGGTCCTTAAACTAATTCCTGTAAGCAAACACTAAAATCCATATAACACTTGATTTATTTCAGCATAAAACATACAGCAATTCTGAATCACCAGATTTTCCAAGGGATTGAATATCTCCAAATCAGCCAATTTTTTCAAACCGAAAGCAAAACATTCAGGATCCATGTCATATGATGTCAATCCAAAGAACTCTGAAATTGAAGCCGTACAGATGGAGTTCTCGTCGTGATGGGTCACCTAATAAAGACAAGTCAAATGGTACAAAAAATTTGCTGACTCAACAAAGATGGATTAGTAGTGGAAGAAGAAGAAGAAAGGATTCTCCAGAAGTGAATTAGAAAGCTCTAAAAATGGGAGTATTGATGGCAATGAGGTTTCAGATGTCTCTCAGAAGGTAATGCAATTAAAAACAGGTTTGCTAAACCATGCAGTTTGCAAATTAACTTTTTTTTTAAGCTAAAGCTTAAAATACTGAACATCTCTGCACAGATATCATAACCTTTCTACAGTAAATTTACTTTTATTTCTCAGTCTATGTAGGAAGTGTGAAGTATGTGATTTGTAGCATGATGCCCCACCCAATCACTTTATCCTAACACCAGGCAGACCAGTCCTAACACTAACCTCTTAATGCTGAGCACCAAGCGTAAGTACCATTTTTGTAAGTCTTTGGTATGACTTGGCTGGGGATCAAACCCATGACATTCCACATCTGAGGCAGATGCTCTAACCACTAGGCCATCAGAGAGGTCTATATGAAGGAAGTGAGTTGCCATGTTGAACAAGAGCACCGCAGACAGCACAATACCCTACCATGATAATGTTATTTGTTATAATGTATTTTTTCCTAGCATACTCAGAGTAAACATGAAAAGATGTGTTCTGACATGGTTTCAACAGCTCTCCAGGGTCAATTTTCACCCTATCAACTTGGGGAAACCAATGGGAGGATTGCCATTGATGAAGGTGGCTATGTAGTCATTACACTGACTCACGGTCAAAATGGTA
Organism: Sinohyriopsis cumingii; assembly: GCA_028554795.2. Classification (NCBI taxonomy): domain Eukaryota; kingdom Metazoa; phylum Mollusca; class Bivalvia; order Unionida; family Unionidae; genus Sinohyriopsis; species Sinohyriopsis cumingii. The sequence continues at coordinate 102,316,372 of CM068835.1, read as the reverse complement.
CAAGTTCAAAGCCCATGATGGCTGCCATGGTGTCCTTGGGCAAGGTGACGTGAACTTTATAACAATTTCCTTGGCACTACATAACTTAATTGTGTTGCTGTGCCATAAAACCCCAAAATGTACAGAATTCTTCCTGGGGATAATTGGAACAGATGTGCCATATGCAATTGAATTATTTTATCTAGAACATAAAACATTATCTGGAGATGCAATGCAGATGGAATATTTGTTATTGGCATTGACCTTGACCTTGGAACTCCTTATCCCCAAATCAGTTCTTCCTTGATCCAAGGAAAACACATGTGCCAAGTTGTATTGAAATCTGTTCACTAAAATGTGTAATAATCTGTAAACCAATAATTATATCAACCTGCTTACACACTGTAATGGATACCCACCTGCCTACACATACTAATGGATACCCACCTGCCTACACACAATAATGGATACACACCTGCCTACACACACTAATGGATACCCACCTGCCTACACACAATAATGGATACCCACCTGCCTACACACACTAATGGATACACACCTGCCTACACACTGTAATGGATACCAACCTGCTTACACACTCTAATGGATACCCACCTGCCAACACACACTAATGGATACACACCTGCCTACAAACTTTAATGGATACCCACATGCTTGCACGTCTAATGGATACCCACCTCCCTACAAACACTAATGGATACCCACCTCCATACACACTCTAATGGATACCCACCTCCCTACAAACACTAATGGATACCCACCCCCATACATGCGCTAATGTATACCCACCTCCATACACACTCTAATGGATACCCACATGCTTACACATCTAATGGATACCCACCTCCCTACACACTCTAATGGATACCCACTTGCCTATACAGTCTAATTTATACCCACCTGCTTACACATTCTAAATGATTACAGTTAATTATTAACCCATGATTTTTATTGGCAAGGGTTACAAATATGACATATGGCAAACATGGAATTTGACATATTGGGTGGGGGGGTGGTTAGTAACTTCCACTACCTCACTCCACACTTTCCAGTTAAGATAATATCATGTCTACTTAAAATGTAATAAATATATTAGACTACTTTAGTCAAAACCAACCACTTTTACTTACTGCATCAAATCACCTTATAAACAATCATGGGTTTTCCATAGAAAGACATACATACATACATACATGCATGCATGCATGCATGCATGCATACATACCTACATACATACATACATACATACATACATACATACATACATACATACATATGGATGACTATTTTAATGTCTACATTCATATTCAGGTGATGCAGAACTAGACAAGATTCTACAACTACAGCATGGTGATGGCTACTGGAATCTGACAGAGGACATAGCTACAGCAACCTTTAACCTTCCCATATCAGAGATAAAATCCAGACTGGGACTACAGGTTAGCTTCTAAGCAGGGCAGCAGACAGGATTTGTGGGCCCTAGGAAACATTATTCAGTAGGCCACTGTAAATTACAAATTGTAAGGAAGGTGGACCCCTCACCATTGTAGGCCCCCAGAATTTTGTCCCAGTTGTCCTACCCTGTCTGCAGCCCTGCATCTAAGGCCTTGTTAAATGCAATCATCAGATAAAATATGCTGTTAGACAAACCAACCCCATTTGTTGTAATTATCAAGTAATATTAACTACTTCCATTTCTTTTCCCAGAGTAACAACAAAAAATGTAAATCAAGCTCAGCCTGATCTTCCACTGGATTGAGCATAAGCACAGAGAGAGAGAGAGAGAGAGAGAGAGAGAGAGAGATTCAGCATTTCTTCCCAATCTATGGTGACATGTGTGCACTACTATTTATTTGTGTTTGCATGTATCCACTGCTATCTATTTTCATTGGCATGTGTGCACTGCTATGTGTTTGTGTTGGCATGTGTGCACTATGTATTTTTGTTTAAATGTGTGCACTTTGTATTTGCATTGGCATGTGTGCACTGTTATGTGTTTGTGTTGGCATGCATGTACTATGTATTTGTGTTGGTATTTGTGCGCTGTATTTGTATTTGTGTCAGGATCTGTGTAATGCTATGTAATATGTTGGCATGTATTCACTCCTATCTATTGTGTTGTCATGTATTCACTCCTATCTATTGTATTGTCATGTATTCACTCCTATCTATTGTATTGTCATGTATTCACTCCTATCTATTGTGTTGTCATGTATTCACTTCTATCTATTGTATTGTCATGTATTCACTCCTATCTATTGTATTGTCATGTATTCACTCCTATCTATTGTATTGTCATGTATTCACTCCTATCTATTGTGTTGTCATGTATTCACTCCTATCTATTGTGTTGGCATGTATTCACTCCTATCTATTGTGTTGGCATGTGTTCACTCCTATCTATTGTGTTGGCATGTATTCACTCCTATCTATTGTGTTGGCATGTATTCACTCCTATCTATTGTGTTGGCATGTATTCACTCCTATCTATTGTGTTGGCATATGTTCACAGCTACATATTTAAGGTTTGTCTTTCTGCATCACAACATTTGATTGTATATTTTACAGGATAACAAGATCATAGGTACCGTGTTGATGATAGCTTGACTTCGTCTCTGTCATGAACACACCCAAGAGATATAGAACCCACTTGGAAAGCTTGGAACAAGTAGGCTGCAGAACAAGAGAGTTGTGCAATCACAAGCAGAAAAATTGGTCTCTCATGCCACTGAGGCATTAGATGCAGAACACAAGTTGATACAGTTGTGAAGGAGTCCAGTCATCCCGTTTAGAAATGGGGAATTCAAAATGTGTAAAACAACAACTTGCCTGAACTTCTTTAGAGGTACCTCAGTACAGCACTCCCTCACTATAATTTCTTACATTACAGGTCCTTTTACAAGGCATGTATTGAAATAGATCCCATTTAATAAAAATTATATGCAAGATGTACTGTATTATAAGACACTCACTATAAAGGCATGTGTGGTCACTTGATTGAGTGATATTAAATTATTATATATATATATATATATATATATATATATATATATATATATATATATATATATATATATATATATATATATATGTATTGTACTGCATTATAAGGTGGTGACCCTGAGTGGTCTAAAGTGCTCACTGTTGTGGATCACTGCCACCTCACCTCTGTCTGCTTGGGTTCAAGTCTCGGGCTCAGCCAGCGTGGGTATGTGAGAAAGTTTGCCATAGCATCTCGTGGGTCAGTGGTTCTTTCCAGAGTTTTCCCGGATTCTTCCTCCACCATTAATAATGGCCACCATGTATAGCCTATCTTGTGCTGAAAAATGGTATTAAACCCTATAACAATAACAACAGCATTATAACACACTCACTGTAAAATGGTATACTATATGACTCCCATGGACAGCGTTATAATGAGGGAATACTTATATGCACAATCTACTTCATTATAAGGCATCTCACTATAGTGAAGGATAAGTGTATAAAGAAGGGCTATGAATGTTGGTCACTAATAAAGCTCCATAGAAAATCTGCACATAATCATCTGTCAGGTCGACTATTCTAACATGGATGAAGAACATTCATTTGTGCTGAAAATTCAGTTGTCACCTAATATTTCTTATAGGTAAAGACCAAGAGCAAACTGCACACAACCATCTGCCATCAGTTGATATGGAAGGAGATCCAGATCTAGTCACGATAACAAACAAATATAGACCCTGATTTTCCAACTCTATGCAATGGCAGATCAGGGTCTATGTTTGCAGCTGGACTTGACTTGTCTTTGGTATGACTCAGCCTGGGTTCGAATCCGCAACCTCCCGCATCCGAGGTGGACGCTCTAAGCAAAATATCAATTTAGTCCTAAAGTCAAAGAGCACTTCGTGATTCCAATGAATTATTTAACTAAAGAAATTAAATTCTCTCAACTGAATTCAACTTGATTCCACTAAGACTAGTGTTAAGGTATGGAATGAATAATTTTATATAAAAAGCTAAGACAATAACAAACCCATGATGATGATCATTTTCCCATTAACTTCATAAACAACTTGCTTCTAGAGCATTCCAAATACCTATTAAAACAAGAAAAATAGACATTGAAATCAACATCAGTTAATATGTTGATCTCTAAGTAATAATTATCTTAATATATAAACTAAATCATAAACAAGTATTAACTATGTAATATGTTGTTTACAAGAGCAAGAAAAAAATATGAGAAGTGAGGTAGGCCTCTGTCCTCAATTACTAACAAAGGTGAATCAGGCATCGATAACAATACTTAAATCATATAGTTTGCTGGAGGTTTAGATACTTAAATCACATAGTCCAATGGAGATTTAGGTATTTTAATTATGTAGTCCAATGGAGGTTTAGGTACGTAATTTATATAGTCCAATGGAGGTTTAGGTACTTAAACTAAATTGTCAAATGGAGGTTTGGGTTACACAGATTGCAAGCATTATGTGGTTTTCTTGCTAAAATAAGAAGGGCATAGAGACTGTGACCTAGAAAAGTAATAAAAATCAAAAACTGCCATTTCCACTCTACAAAAAGTTATACAAAATTAAAGTAATTGAGTCGAGTTAAGTGACATATAGTGCTGATCTAATTGGGCTCTTGGGGAACTACTCTCTCCATTTTAGAAGTTACACATAGCTACAAAGGCATGGATGTGATATACCTAACACAACAGCATAGGATGTGATATACCTAACACAACAGCATATAATGTGATATACATAACACAACAGCATAGAATGTGATATACCTAAACACAACAGCATAGGATGTGACATACCTAACACAACAGCATAACTTGAAAAGGTGCTCTGTAACATCGCATTAGGAAAAGCAGCAGGATATGACAGTATCCTGACTGAGTTCCTGAAGCAGCTTGGCCTGAAGGCAGATGTATGGCTTGCCGCTTTATACACACGGGTTGTTAGGAAAAAGTGCATGTTGACTTTGTTGTGGCAGGCAAAGATTATTGCGATCCCCAAGCCTGGCAAAGATACCCATAATGCGGCGAGCTGTCGGCAAATCTCCTTGCTTTCGGTCTTTTTAATGTACTGGAGAGCTTGATTCTCCAAAGAATCGGTCCAATCATGTCGAACATCATAACTGTTGAGCAGGTAGGCTTCAGACATGGCCACATCACGTGTCATAAAGACCTTGCCCTGGATACGTTTGTTTACAATGGTTTTCAGAGGAACTATTAAACTGGAGTTGTTTTCCTTGATCTAACAGTGGCATATGACACGGTCTGGCATGAAGGATTGTTAGTAGTGAAAGGGGCCACCCTACGTACAATGGGAATTAGCATTACAGGGACCCCTGGGCCACTCTACGTACAATGGAAATTTAACATGGCGAAAAATCGTGGGCCACTCTACGTACAAGGGGAATTTAACATGGCAATAAATCGTGGGCCACTCTACGTACAAGGGGAATTTAACATGGGGAATAGAGTTTGGGGTTGTTTAGGGACAAAGGGAATGGAACATGGGATTTTTTTTTTAAATTTAAAAATTTAAAAAAAGGGGTAGGCAATGGAAAGGCTATCTCTTTTCGAGAAATATGGCTGGCCCTAAAAAGGGCCTTTGGGTTTTCTTCTTCTTCTAATTTCTTCTTTTCCTCCACCAACTTCTTATTTTATCTCCAACACTCTTTCTCTTCTTTTTTTTCTCCTTCTCTTCTTTCTTCTCTTCCTCCTCTTCTTCTTTCTTCCTCTTCTCATTTTCTTCTTCTTTTTCAATTTTTTCGTTCCATGTTCTTATTCTTATCTTTTCCTCTTCATCCTCCTTCTCCTCCTTTATTTCCTTCATCACACCACTAATCTTGTCCTTTGCTTTTCTTAAATTGTTAATTTCCATCTTTACACGATGGGGACTATAGGAATAATGGTCTTCAATGAGTCTTATTAGCATCTGTTCCATTATTCCTAAGTTGTCTAAAACGTCTTGCAAGGTTTGTATTTTGTCCATTTGGTTTGACGCCATCTTCTTTTTATTCTTTGCAGAATGGTTTGAACAACTATTACTGTGGGTTCTTATATGAAAAGCGCGTACGTGAAGGAAAACATCCCCCTAAAACATAAAATGGATCTTACCTAGATCATGACCCAACAACGCGCGAACGTGAAGGAAAACATCCCCCCTACTTTCTCATTTCATATAAAATAACCCTAACTATACTCTCTACATACGCTAAGAATCAATAAATAAATCCATAATCTACTATTCACACAAACTTACTTCAGCATTTACAAACACACAAACACACAAACACATACACTTCCACTATTAATAAAGAGTTAGTGTTTATATTCACACTACTCTACCTACACACATTGGCAAATTAATAGTTATTTCTTTTCTAGAGTATTGGGTAGCCCTGAAAAGGGCTGTTTTGTTTGGAACTTCATGGACACCTGGTTAATGGTGGCACCTTCCAGGCCTGGCGCCACATACACATCTTATCCCCCAGTTACTTTTTACCTTTTGGGGGGAGAGAGCAGAGGCAGGATATGTCGCTTCAGAATCCCAATTTTCACTCTCTGGGATTCTGAAATTTTTTCTTCTCTCCTTTTCCTCCTCCTCTTCTTTATATCTTCTCTCCTCCTCTTCTTTTTTTCTTCTTTCCTCCTCTCTTATCCTTCCCTCCTCGACAATGGCTTCAGCGGCCAGTTCATTTAATATGCGCCTGGCATATTCCAGATGCACATGAAGTTCCAACAGTTTCTCCAGTCTCGTGTTCATTTTTGGTGTTGATCAATCAACAAGGGTAGCTGGACTGCCGAACGAGTTTCAATTTATACTGAAAGCGCGGACGTGAAGGAAAACATCCCCTAGAAACATAAAATTCATCTTACCTAGATCATGACCAAAAAACAACAACAACGCGCGGACCTAAAAGAAACACTCACTCACTTTTTATGCTACCCATCACTATTTAAAAATTTTTATAAATCACTTCAATAGACTATCCACATACGCAAAGCAATCCAATCTAACCCAAAATATATACCTCTAACAGCCAAAAAAAAACTAACATCATTTTAATCTACTATCCACACCAACCTATTTTATCACTTACAAACACAATCACACAAACACACAAACACACAAACACATACCCTCACATTTTTTAAGAAAGAGTTAGTGTTTATTTTCACACTACTCTACCTACACACATTTGCAAATCAATCGTTATTTCTTTTCTAGAGTATTGGGTAGCCCTGAAAAGGGCTGTTTTTTGTTTTGCTATGGCATTCTTTTTTAGTTTCTAAGAATGCGATGTCCTCTGAGGATAGACTTTCTGGCAATAGGTCTGCTTCTTCGGAAAGAGAAGAAGAATTCTTTGGTGTCGATACGACAATCGACAAAGCCTCTGTCAGCTTCAGGTTGCTGCTGCTGCTGCTGCTGCTGTTGTTGCTGCTGTTGCTGCTGTCTCTGAAGTCTGTACTTCTCTGTCCATTCTTCTTTCTCCCTGTTCATTTCTTCTCTGAAGAGCTCTTCTATCAGGTCTTCAGTGATTTTTAACATTCTCACATTCTCTATTTCTTCTGGCTTCGGTATCAGACTGTGTCTGACCCTATGCAAATTCACGTAGGCTTCGTTGAGCTTAGCTAGTTTGGAGCACATCTTCTTAGGAGGATGAGTCCACAATGGATGGCTAGGTGTGACTAATATTGGATGGATAAGACCCAGGCATTGCGACGGAAATGTCCGGAAGGAAACTGCGATTGTCCATGTGGTTACCATTGTAATTGCGTAACGGAGTTTGCAGACGAGTGCGATTGTGAGCCTTGCGATGGATACGATGCTGTACCTTGTGACCTGAGCGATGCCGTAAAGCATCATGGGAACTTTAGTGCCCCTACCCCTATCATGGAAAGTGATGCTGTGCGTGTCAAACCTGTGGGTTTCGTTTTAAAGGGGAATGTCGACCATCACGTTTACCTCCCTACGGATGTCATCCAGCCCTGAGCAAACTCCTGCCCATTTCACTCAACCCTCATCGAAACGAACCTGTGAAAAACGAATATTCGTTTCCTGTGCGTTTGTCGGAATACTGCGACTTTGAAAATCGTCTTCAATCGTTCAAAGGAAAATGGCCTAAGTATCTGGGAGGACCGACCCCTGAAGAATTAGCCAGAGCCGGATTTTTCTACTTGGGCGAAGGAGATAAAGTCAAGTGCTTCAGTTGCAGTGTGTCACTTCACCACTGGGAACCGCAAGATTCGGCCTACGTAGAACATGCTCGATGGTCACCGAATTGTCATTACTTACCTTTAGTGGGACCGAGACATTGAAGTAACTTCTTACCATAATAATCTGTTCATGGATACTTTACAAGAGAACATTCGTGCTTTGCCTGTGGAGTTGAGAGAACGCATTTACCGAGAGCTGGTCAAAATACAAGTGAAACGTAAAGAACAATTGCATCCGTTACGTCACCGGTGTTTGAACCACTGGTACCTGAAGGCTATACAAGGATTGATTCAATTGAAAGTGTTCCATCGGACAGACATTGATCAACGATCCTCTAGTTTTAAAAAGGATTGGTTTGGTATGGACGATTCTACCTACATCATTGTAAACGTACTGCATCGAATTCCAGAGGAAGAGTTAACGAATTACCAACATCTTGAATACAATGTCAACTTAGTGAAAGAGGAAACTTCTGAACGAATTGTAATGTGTAGATTAGTGACTCAACGATTTAAATTTGACACTGAAGTGAAACCATGTTTGTGCAAAGAGTACATTTCTTGTGTCAGACCAAAGAGGATTTAGTATGACCTATTCATGGATACTTTGCTAGAGAACATTCGTGCTTTGCCTGTGGAGTTGAGAGAACGCATTTACCGAGAGCTGGTGAAAATACAAGTCAAACGTAAAGAACAATTGCATCCGTTACGTCACCAAATCTTTAACCACTGGTACCTGAATGGTATAAGAGAACTGATTCGTCAGAAATTGTTTCAGTGGTCAGACCTTGTTCAACACTTTGAGTTAGTGAATGATCGAAATGTTCATTATTTTGGTTACTTCGAGATTCACCTACAGCAATACATTGAGGAAGACAAGTTAAAGGATTATCAACATATTTTACGTGGAATCTACTTAGAGGAAGAGGAAACTTCTAAACGAACTCTGAAGTTTCGGTTACAGTATGCAAGATTTAGATTCCCTACTGGAGAACGAAGATCTCTGGCTAGAAAGTACGTGTATTGTTTCCGAAACAAAGAGACTATAAAAACAGGCTGCCATGCCACGACTTATGTCACATGTCATCCAACAGATTCCGTGGAAGGAACTCAATGACCATATTCAAACCGTGGATCATTACCATCGATTATTACAAGAACTGTATCCATTCAATTTGGGACGACAAGTGGTGTGTGTCTTAGTGACTTGTTTTTTGGGATTTCGTTTACCAGCCGATTCTTTGTGGACTCTTTACGATCAGTACTTACCACCTCAATGGCCTTAAATGGTCACGAAAAACTCCTTTTGCTCAAAGCCTTGCGTTTTCATCTGGATACTTCTCGACCTCTACGGGAAAAAAAGATTCGTCAACTTTTAGCTACCCAAGACGTGTATGACGATGTGTGTGTAGCTTGTGACTTACATCCCCATTGGACAGATGTCCGTGCCTGGAAAGAATGGGATTTTGAGGCTTGGACCCAAGAAGTGGCCCAGTATGCACGAGAGTTGTTCAAGGAAAAAAGTTACTTTTCAACCCGTGTTAGTGACGGTGCCAGAAGAACCCGTCACCCAGGACAGGACTGTCGTCGACAGACCTGAAAGACCCTTTCGGGAGGACACTTGTGTGACCTTACCCCCTGTTGAACTGGTTAGAACATTACCCAAAAGATGTGATTGTTGTACAGACACTTGTGTTTATTCCACATTCATCGTTATCATGTGCCTTTTATCCTTGTACTTAAGCCTTTGGCTTTTATGTATTTTTGTCTTTCGTATTCATGTTTGAAAAAAAACATTCAATAAACGTGTTCTGAAAAAGTATATAAACTCTTGTCTTGTTTGTTTTTCGTGTCACAAGTGACATTTCTCACACCATGGCTACCTCTACTGTCTCTGCTCCCTCTTCCTCTACTGTCAAAGTCATCGACGAACACTTAGATCGTACCAGTTGGGAGGCTTTGTATCTTCGCCATCCCTTTAACATGCTCATTGCTGGACCTAGCGGTTCAGGCAAAACCGAATTCGTCAAACGTTTGATCGAACATAAACATCATTTGATCGATCGGCCCCCTCAACGGATCGTGTGGTGTTACAAAGAGTGGCAATCGGCGTACAGCCTCTTGCGAGAAAGTCAAGGCGATTCCATCGTGTTTGTGGAAGGCATTCCTAAAGAAGACGACGGCATCGTCTCTGACTCCCGTCTAACCCATTTGGTCATTTTCGACGACATGTTAGGAGAAGACGAAGAACAAATTAAATTGTGGTTCACGCGCAAAGGGCATCACCGTAATGCCAGTGTCGTTTACATCACTCAAAATTTGTTTCAACAAAGTAAAGCCCATCGCACCATCAGTCTCAATGCGCATTACGTGGTCTTGTTTCAAAACCCTCGAGATAAATCGCAAGTGCAAGTCTTAGCCAAACAGTTAGGAACGCCTTGGCTGACTCAGGCGTACGACGATGCCACTCAAACGCCACACGCCTATTTACTCGTCGATTTGAAACCTACGACCCCCGAGGATTTGCGATTTCGTACCCACTTGTTTCACCACTGGTGCCAAGACGGAGGGCCTGTCCTGTACACGTCTCCGTCCTCGACTTCATTTCACTCCCCATGAAAAAAATCTATAAAAACCTCAGACCCTTTTTCGTCTGTCTCACACAGTGTGAACATGACGTCCCTTCAGTCGCATCTTCCCGTCAAATTGATTCGTGCCTTGTATGGCATCAGTCGAGAAAAAGATCCACAAACACGAGCCCGTGTCTTAGAAGCTAGTCTCAAAGAAGTCTTACGATGGTTCACGGTGACGGCACGTCAATTACTCCAAGGAATCATTCAGATTCCTCATCAAACCCAACGCTTTTTCGATCGAAACAAAGTCGCTTTGGTCCAACTGGCCGATCCCCGCATCGACACTCAAACCAAAAAACAAATCATTTTGAAACCTGGAGGGAGCGGTACTCTAGGAGGGGTCATCATTCGCTCACTCTTAAGATGGGATCCTAATGCCCCCAAAGTTATCCCCAAGACAAAAGTCCAACGAAGCCCCAAGAAGAAAAAGAAAAAGACCAGGTCCCCAAGAAGAATAACTTCTCCAGTGGCAGGACCCTCCTCTTACCAGACACCACCACCACCATCACCCCGGAAAAAGAAAAGAAGCCCCCAGAAAAAGAAACAGAGAAAAAGTCCCCAGAAAAAGAAAAGTCCACAGAAGAAGACGAAAACTAGTCGCAAGAGAGGCACTTCGGCCAGGACGCAACCTTACACTCGCAAGCCACGACCTGCCACAGCGTCTCCGGCAGCCTCACGTTTGTCCACTTCTCCGTTGATGTCACCAGGAACTGAAGAGTACTTGGAGACGTTGATTACACCAAGAACTTCTCCGTTGATGACCCCCAAAAGAACTTCCCCAGTGGCAGGACCTTCCAATTTAGCGGCAGTGGCTGCTGCTCACAAAGTACCTTCTCCCAAAATCAAAGTCCATGAAAGATCGGGCATGTTACAAAGTTTACTGGATTTGTCCAAGCAAGAACTGGCTCGATTTAGTCCGTTACGTACCCATGCACGACGTGTCATGCCTGTCCTCAAACTGATAAAACGTAAAGACAATCAGTGGCGACGCGTTCCAGTATAAAAAAGGCCTGTGACCGAGTAGGGTATCAGTGTTTTTAGGTGCTCCTAAAGACTCAAAGATGTCACCCTCCAGAAAACCCCAAGGAAAGAAAAGGAAAGGACTACCACCACGTTTAGCCAAACATGGGGACCTGTTATCTGTCCTGTCCAAAGCTTCTCCACCCCTACGAAAAAAACTCATTCAAACGGCCTCCAAAGAGGTCATCGATACCGTGTGCGAATGTTGTTTGAACGTTTTGAAAGGTACGATCCCTTTGTCCAAACACCAGAAACAATGCTTAGGCAAACATCGTCACGTTCTTCGGAAAATGGTTCAAAAGAAAATTCCCATTCGTCAAAAAAAGAAGATGTTGGTCCAACGTGGAGGCATTTTACCTCTCTTGTTAGGCCCCATACTGAAAGGAGTCTTGGGAACCATGTTGGGAGGACTGGTGGGAGCAAGATAAAAAGGCCTTCGGAAGTCCCAAGATCTCAGAATTCACCCGATACAATCCCATGGAAGGACGAAAACTAGCTTTAGTGCCTTACAAACGATGGATGGAATACCATCGGTGGCAAGAACAACGCACCCCGCATTTACCTCCCAATCCCAATTTGAGCGAGATGTCCCAGTTACAACACGAACTGCAGTACTTGATGGATCGCCAAGATTTGTCCGAAACAGAAAAATCGCAAAAGTACGGTCAACTCTTGCAACGACTGCAACTCTTTCACCAGAAAGCTTTAGACGAAACAGCTCTACCCACTTTGAAAGATTTTAAGACCTTGATGAAAAGTCCAGCACCATCACCAGTACCAGTACCAGTACCAGTACCACCAGTACCCGTGACCAAGACAGAAAAAGGAAAAGAAGAAGAAGAAGAAGGGTTTCAAACTCCACCAGAAAAAGTACGCAAGTTAACAACACCACCTACCTCCAGAATTGGATGGATTAAAAAGATGATGGCCACCCCTTCTTCCTCACAAGAGAAAAAGAAAGTGAAGACAGAAGTGAAGACAGAAGTGAAACAAGAACCGATATCCCCCGCTCAGACATCCTCCTCCTCTTCGACACCTATTGCTGGCCGCACACGCAATGCCTTGCAATCCAAGAAAATACCCCAAGAGAAAAAGAGTAGCCTCTTCCAAGAGTGGGTACCTTATTAACACACCAACACAAAAAAATGGAAAAAGTCTTAGCTAGCATTTACTACGATCCCTCGCATCCTGCAGGTTACGCAGGAGTTCAAAAATTGTATCGTGCTGCCAAAACGCGACTGAAAAGTCTCCGTTTACCTCAAGTGCAACGATGGTTACAAGAACAAGCTACCTACACTTTGCACAAACCCATTCGACGCAAGTTTGCCAGAAGTCGCACCCGAGTGGAAGGCATCGATCATCAATGGCAAGCCGATTTAGCCGATGTCTCTCATTTGGCCAGCTACAATCGTGGTTACAAATATTTGTTTTGTGTCATCGACGTCTTTTCCAAATTTGCCTGGGTCGTGCCCTTGACTTCCAAATCGAGCAGCGAGTTAGTGCGAGCCCTGCAACGGGTGTTGAAACAAAGCGGTCGTCGCCCTCTTCGATGGCAAACGGACAAAGGCACCGAATTTCTGAACCAAGCTTTCCAAAAAGAATTAAAGAAACGTGACATTCATTTTTTTACCACCGAGAATCCCGAAACCAAAGCCAGCATCGTGGAACGTTTTCAACGCACTTTGAAAGAACGCATGTGGAAATATTTTACGCATCACCACACTCTCAAGTACATCTACATCTTACCACACCTGGTGCAAGCGTACAACCAATCTTACCATCGAAGCATCGGACGTGCCCCGCAAGACGTGACTCCCAACAACGAAGTGCTCGTGTTTGAGCGCCTGTTCGGTACGTCCCCGACGAGGGCTGTCCCCAAGAAAATCGGAGAGTTGACCGTAGGAGATTGGGTGCGCATTGGCAAAACCAAACGCACTTTCGAGAAAGGTTACTTACCTAACTGGACGACCGAATTGTTTCGCGTCACTGGACGAGTACATGGCCGTCATCCTGCCGTCTATAAATTGGAAGACATGAACGGAGAAGTACTCAAAGGAACGTTTTATTTGCCCGAGTTACAACGTGTCACCAAAAAAGAAGACGATGTGTACGACATCGAAAGCATTCTCGAACGCATAACCCGTAAAGTGGGCAAACGACATGTCAAAGAAGTCAAAGTACGTTGGAAAGGATATCCACCCAGTTTCGATTCTTGGATCGACGCTTCGCAAGTCATCGACTATAAAAAGAAGAAGTGACCATCATGCCCTTTCACACATCAGACGCAGCTACGTCGACCAGTCCTTCTTCCCCTAGTTCTTCTGTGCAAGATTTACAAAAACAACCCTTGTGGGTGTGGTGTGGAGAACGTGTGCCTAAAACGCAAATCGTCTTTTTCTGCCAAATCTTCGTGGTGTATTGTGTCATCGGGGCAGCCATCGCCAATTTGAGTTTGCAACAAGGAGACAAACAATTGTGGACCATTTTATTGAGCAGTTGCATCGGTTACCTGCTTGCCAACCCCTCCCTGAAATTCTCCTCGAACGGGAACGTTGTGTCCAGTGCCAGTGCCAGTCACCACTCCAACATCCACAACCAAAACCCCATTTTGGGCGGAGACACGCCTCTGACATCCACTAACCCCTCGGACAGCCACAGAACTCTGGAATTATGAGTCACCAAAACCAATTTTACTTAACCTTACCCAGTGACAGTTCCATGGAGGTGTTTCCCAAGAACACGTTGTGCTGTTACACGGCCAAATTACCTCAGGCCATCCCCTTAGATCACGAAGCCCATTGGGAAGTGGCTTTGGTAGAAATGATTCACCCGACCCAAGTCCTCAGTGTCATTGACGATCAAAGTAAATTTACGGTGGAAGTTTATGACGAACCATTGCAAAAGTGGATGAATGACAATAACAAATATCCCCATAAAACAAAAAACAAAGTCAATCCAAATTGGACCGACTATGAGTTGTTCATTCCCTCAGGCTATTATTTTAGTGGTCAACATTTGGTCAGCGCCATAGCCTCCAAGTTTAATAGCGTGTTTGGGGAAGCTTTTAAGACTTTCAAGTCCAAAGCTGTCACCCTGGAATACCACAAAACAGCTCGTCGCTTCCTGATGAAATTTCCTGATGAAAAAATCTTGGGTTTCTATTTCTGTGATGAATTGTTTGACATGTTGGGTGGTAACGTAAAGATGAGGAAGAAAGTAGAACAAACACTAAAACAAAAAACCATCATTTACAGCAACGAGTCTTTTGGCCAGTATTTTCATGCCCCGGTAGAACTGAACCAAGGACTGAATTTGATCTTTGTGTATTCCGATGTGGTGGAATACAACGTGGTGGGACACACCTCCGTGCCGTTACTGCGTGTCATTCCTTTCAAAGTGGATTCTGCCACAATCGCTGACGAGGAAGGTGGAAACACTTACCACGTCCACCGCGAATTTGTCCATCCTCACTATTTGCCGGTCAGCAAGTCGTATTTGGACACGGTCAACATTACTATAAAAGGAGATTTGGGACAAAATATTCCATTCACCAAAGGAAAAGTCACGGTGAAACTCCATTTTCGAAAACGGTTCTCTCACGACTCGTAAGTAAGTAAGTCATGTATCCAGTGTACCGAGGGGTGGCTCGACAGCGAGGACACGGTTTAGGAGACATGTTAAAATCGGCCTTTCGTTCGGTGGCTCCAGTCTTGAAACCGATGGTGACACGAGGATTGCACGCCTTGAAAGATGCGGCATTGACACAAGGCAAAGAATTTCTCCAAAATGTCATCATCGACAAACAAAACCCTAAAGAAGCCTTCATGAGGGCAGGCAAAAATGTCTTGCTGCAAACGGGCAAAGACATTTTAGGCCGACGAGACACACCTATAAATGCCCTGCACGCTACCGAGTCAAGCATTCAGCAAGGACAAGGTAGAAAGAGACGACGAAGAAGAAAACACCCTTTCACCAGACTTCAAGCGAGAAAGGCCAAGAAAAGAAGAACCGTTCGAGACTTAGACGTTTTCGATTATTGAAACACAGAAAAAATGATGCACCGAGAGTCTTGTGCTTGTTCCAAGACGGAACTGGATCTGTTTGCCATGCCCCCCACCATGATGACGATGCAAGAATCCCAATGGGTGGAATTTCTTCCTATCTCCTCTTTGACCGATTCTGCTCCCATCGAGTTCGAAATCAAAGGACAACCCGAAGATTACATCGATCTAAATAGCAGTTACCTGTACTTGAAAGTCAAAGTAATCGAAGCGAACAACGATGCCATAGACGATACTGATGCAGTAGCTCCCGTCAACAATTTCATGCATTCCTTGTTCAGCGAAGTGGACTTGTACTTGAATAACAAACTGGTCAGCAGCAGCATGGATACTTACCCTTATCGAGCGTACCTGGAAAATCTCTTGACGTATGGAATAAACGCCAAGAACACTCATCTAGATGCTTGCGTGGTATGGAAACCTGACCCAGCAACTAAGTTCAACGCTATTGTACTTGCTGCGGATGCTGCACATTCAAAGGGATTTGTAGACCGACGAGCGAAAATTGCTAAAAGTCGTAATTTAGAACTGATGGATCGCTTGCATTTGGACATGTGGTTGCAAGAAAAGTATTTGCTGAACGGGGTAGACATCCGCCTGAGACTGAATCGCAGCAGTGCCGCTTTCCATTTGATGGCTGCAGAAAATGCCACTTACAAAACCAAAATCCAAGAAGCCAGACTCTACGTACGTCGTGTGGAAGTGTTACCTAAAGTAGGTAACGACATCAGTCAGACGTTGAGCAGAACGACCGCCAAGTATCCGATCCGACGTGTGGAAGTGAAAACGTTCACCATTGCCTCTGGACTCCGATCCATGATCCAAGATCATCTGTTCCAAGGACAGTTACCCAAACGTTTGATTGTTGGTATCGTCAAGAATTCAGCCTTCAACGGAGCCTACCACGAAAATCCTTTCCTCTTTCAACATTACAATGTGTCCAAGATTGAAGTCAGTCGCGACGGCAAGACCTTGTGTACCCGGCCTTTAGAACCTAACTTTGGTGACGGGAATTATTTGAGGTCGTACTTGTCCCTGTACGAAGCTACCGGACAGTTAGGAACCAACACCAGGCACGGCATTGATTACAACGAATATGCAGGAGGCTATGCTTTGTGGGCTTTCGATTTCACTCCAGACCAAGGCAGCGACGAGGGACATTTCCACCCTATAAAATCCGACCAGATTCGTGTGGAACTTCAGTTTACTACAAATCTAACAGAGACGGTGAACGTCATCCTGTATGCAGAATTCGATAATACCATAGAAATCAACAGTTTGAGAGAAGTCATTCTAGATTATTAGAAAGCCATGGAAGACTGTTATCCCTCTTTACCTAGTGGAGAAACTTTGGAGATGAAATGTGAGGAGACCGTGGAAAAAGAAGAATCTCAAGACAAAGACGAAGAAGATATCATAATGAAGTCAAGATGGCCAGAACAAGAAGCCCATTTAGTCTGCTGTTTTGCCAAACACTTGGTCGACAAAATGACGGAATTGATCAAGAAAAATTGCTATGGATGTCAAAACGATCATCCCAGTCAAATTCAACACGATAAATGCCTGATGTTGAGTCAAGAAGAAAAATTGGACGAGTATCTGGACGAAGCTTGGAGCCTCATCTCGAACAAAGACGTGTTGCACCAGTGGTATAAAGACTTGCGTGAACATTCTTGTCCACCATTAACCACTCAAGAGATCCATCGTATCGAAGCTCTCCTGAATCAGAGTGATGAAACAGAACGAATAACCGTTTATTCGTCAGACATTTTCAAGCAAAAAGTCAGGATCGAATTGACGACTTATTATTACCTGTGAAGAAGAAAACAAACACAAATCAATGGATACCTGGGAACTTTATTACCTTTTGAACCACAGTTCTTATACGGCTTCTTGGAATCCTGTCGTCTGTGCTAAAGATGAACTCCCTCATCGCAAACCTAAAGACCATCAAGCTTACGTGATCAACACGGACGACAGTCATCTCCCAGGAACCCACTGGGTAGCCGTCTACTTTCCTCAAGAAGGATGTGTGGAATATTTCGATTCGTACGGATTGCCCCCTTTGGAAGACGATATCATCGACTTTATGAGAAGAAATGCTCAAACCACCCGATTCAATAATGTGAAATTACAAGGCACAGATTCCTTGGTGTGTGGACAGTACTGTGTGTATTTTCTGCATCATCGCAACCTGGGCTATTCCTTAGAACATTTAGTGACTCATTTCGATCCTCGTTCTTCTGCTAGAAACGATGTGAAAGTAGATCGATGGTTTTGTGACCATTATGCTTATCTTTTGTCTCAAGCTAGGAAACGTAGTGTCCATCAATGGCCTAATGATTTCCAACAGTGGAAATCACAATTTCATTCACAACGTTGTCAGCCCTGTTCAAAGTAGTTAGTAATTGAAGAAAAAAATGTTTGATGTTATCATGTTGGATTATTGTTAGAGTTGTTGTTAGTTAGTGTTAAGTGATTTTTGAATAAAAAATGTTGTGTTTTGAAAAAAATGCCTTTGTGGTTTGTTTAGCTATAAGAATGTTGGATTGATGCTCTTTCATTTCTTACTATCCCTCTCATGAACGTTGCGGCTCGAAAACCGTGTGGGGGATGTTTTCCTTCACGTACGCGCTTTAACTTTAAGAACCGGGTTGTTCCCAGTCTAGCCATCCATTGTCGACTCATCCTCCTAAGAAGATGTGCTCCAAACTAGCTAAGCTCAACGAAGCCTACGTGAATTTGCATAGGGTCAGACACAGTCTGATACCGAAGCCAGAAGAAATAGAGAATGTGAGAATGTTAAAAATCACTGAAGACCTGATAGAAGAGCTCTTCAGAGAAGAAATGAACAGGGAGAAAGAAGAATGGACAGAGAAGTACAGACTTCAGAGACAGCAGCAACAGCAGCAACAACAGCAGCAGCAGCAGCAGCAGCAACCTGAAGCTGACAGAGGCTTTGTCGATTGTCGTATCGACACCAAAGAATTCTTCTTCTCTTTCCGAAGAAGCAGACCTATTGCCAGAAAGTCTATCCTCAGAGGACATCGCATTCTTAGAAACTAAAAAAGAATGCCATAGCAAAACAAAAAACAGCCCTTTTCAGGGCTACCCAATACTCTAGAAAAGAAATAACGATTGATTTGCAAATGTGTGTAGGTAGAGTAGTGTGAAAATAAACACTAACTCTTTCTTAAAAAATGTGAGGGTATGTGTTTGTGTGTTTGTGTGATTGTGTTTGTAAGTGATAAAATAGGTTGGTGTGGATAGTAGATTAAAATGATGTTAGTTTTTTTTGGCTGTTAGAGGTATATATTTTGGGTTAGATTGGATTGCTTTGCGTATGTGGATAGTCTATTGAAGTGATTTATAAAAATTTTTAAATAGTGATGGGTAGCATAAAAAGTGAGTGAGCGTTTCTTTTAGGTCCGCGCGTTGTTGTTGTTTTTTGGTCATGATCTAGGTAAGATGAATTTTATGTTTTTAGGGGATGTTTTCCTTCACGTCCGCGCTTTCAGTATAAATTGAAACTCGTTCGGCAGTCCAGCTACCCTTGTTGATTGATCAACACCAAAAATGAACACGAGACTGGAGAAACTGTTGGAACTTCATGTGCATCTGGAATATGCCAGGCGCATATTAAATGAACTGGCCGCTGAAGCCATTGTCGAGGAGGGAAGGATAAGAGAGGAGGAAAGAAGAAAAAAAGAAGAGGAGGAGAGAAGATATAAAGAAGAGGAGGAGGAAAAGGAGAGAAGAAAAAATTTCAGAATCCCAGAGAGTGAAAATTGGGATTCTGAAGCGACATATCCTGCCTCTGCTCTCTCCCCCCAAAAGGTAAAAAGTAACTGGGGGATAAGATGTGTATGTGGCGCCAGGCCTGGAAGGTGCCACCATTAACCAGGTGTCCATGAAGTTCCAAACAAAACAGCCCTTTTCAGGGCTACCCAATACTCTAGAAAAGAAATAACTATTAATTTGCCAATGTGTGTAGGTAGAGTAGTGTGAATATAAACACTAACTCTTTATTAATAGTGGAAGTGTATGTGTTTGTGTGTTTGTGTGTTTGTAAATGCTGAAGTAAGTTTGTGTGAATAGTAGATTATGGATTTATTTATTGATTCTTAGCGTATGTAGAGAGTATAGTTAGGGTTATTTTATATGAAATGAGAAAGTAGGGGGGATGTTTTCCTTCACGTTCGCGCGTTGTTGGGTCATGATCTAGGTAAGATCCATTTTATGTTTTAGGGGGATGTTTTCCTTCACGTACGCGCTTTTCATATAAGAACCCACAGTAATAGTTGTTCAAACCATTCTGCAAAGAATAAAAAGAAGATGGCGTCAAACCAAATGGACAAAATACAAACCTTGCAAGACGTTTTAGACAACTTAGGAATAATGGAACAGATGCTAATAAGACTCGTTGAAGACCATTATTCCTATAGTCCCCATCGTGTAAAGATGGAAATTAACAATTTAAGAAAAGCAAAGGACAAGATTAGTGGTGTGATGAAGGAAATAAAGGAGGAGAAGGAGGATGAAGAGGAAAAGATAAGAATAAGAACATGGAACGAAAAAATTGAAAAAGAAGAAGAAAATGAGAAGAGGAAGAAAGAAGAAGAGGAGGAAGAGAAGAAAGAAGAGAAGGAGAAAAAAAGAAGAGAAAGAGTGTTGGAGATAAAATAAGAAGTTGGTGGAGGAAAAGAAGAAATTAGAAGAAGAAGAAAACCCAAAGGCCCTTTTCAGGGCCAGCCATATTTCTCGAAAAGAGATAGCCTTTCCATTGCCTACCCCTTTTTTAAATTTTTAAATTTAAAACAAAAATCCCATGTTCCATTCCCTTTGTCCCTAAACAACCCCAAACTCTATTCCCCATGTTAAATTCCCCTTGTACGTAGAGTGGCCCACGATTTATTGCCATGTTAAATTCCCCTTGTACGTAGAGTGGCCCACGATTTTTCGCCATGTTAAATTTCCATTGTACGTAGAGTGGCCCAGGGGTCCCTGTAATGCTAATTCCCATTGTACGTAGGGTGGCCCCTTTCACTACTATTGTTGTTAAAGATTTCCAGAGTATTTCCTCGCTGGATTGTTGAGACTCTCGAATTGTTCCTTTGCGACACGCGCTTCACTGAGCTCACATCCGAATGAGATACAGCTCGTGGAAACGTCAGACTAATGTACTCACACAGGGCTCTGTTCTTTCGCCAAGTTTGTTCAATATTTATATATTTGCCCGAAACACAGTCGCGAAAGTTAATGTACGCAGATGAGATTGCTCTGGGGTCCCAAAGCTGTTCGTTTACTTAGCTTGAGGAGGTACTGAACAAGGATCTGGAGGAAATTATGGACTTCTTCAAGAAATGGCACATACAGCCAAGCACAACAAAGACAGTCTTCAGCGTCTTCCACCTTAATAATGCAAATGTGAACTGTGAGCTTTGCATCGTCCACAATGGGCAACACATAAAACACGACCCGAAACCAACATACCTTGATGTGACTTTGGACAGATCACTAACATTCTACAACCACCTTGAGAAAACGTCAGCAAAACTGACACTCGAAACAACCTACTTAGCAAACTGGCTGGCTCAGCCTGCGGCGCTAGTGCTCAGACATTCGAGTCATCAGCACTGTCCCTCTGTTAGTCGACAGCCGAGTATTGTGCTCATGTCTGGGATCGATCGTCATGATAAAGTGTGTCTTTCCTTTGAATAGAAATGGAACCTAGCTATAAAATCCCTCATTATATCACTAACCATGTGTTAGAATAAGGTAATGGATCCCAGAGAGTTCTTTGAATTTAATCGTATCGTTGCTTCCTGGATAGTTTTGCATAATATGCTTTTGCAGCTGATGAGAAACAATTAGAATGTGATTGACATACTTAAATACACTATTATGTATATGGTATATCCTATTATGATATAAATTTGTTGGAATGTCCCGTAGTATAAGGCACGCTCGCTTGTAACGTTGTTCACTGTTATAAGTCTCGTATACACATTTGTAGGAAACATGGTGCATGTGTCTCTCTTTCAAACGGCAAAAGAAAAAGGATACTACCCCATGCCATTAACTCAGAGTTGCAGTAGAATGCTTCTTACCTTATTTTGATTCCACCATCCCGTAAAGCTACAAAATTGCATGCAAAGACAACTAAAATTACTCTTTACAGTTGAAATTCTTTTCTCAGTTGAACAGAAAAGATTTAATTTCATCTCAAATACCCAAAAATTTAAAATTAAAAATGAAAGACATGTTTTAAGCTGATTAAAAACTCACTGTTGATAATTCTTTTCGCCATTTAATATTTAGTTGTGATCATTAACCTGCTGGTTTTCAGACTCATGTGGCGTGTTTGTACTCGGCTGGTTGAGATTCTGGCAAACACTCCAATCAGAATCCTGTGTAGCGGCTCGCAAGCCAATATAACTTGACGGATTTGTGTTCGTACAAACACTCCTTGCTTTTTATAGCACCGCTAGATTAGTCAACAAAAACAGACGATCTTGAGGCAAAAGCCGTGGTATATGCTCCCAACACAAAAAAAAATTCATAATTCACCACTTCCTTGGCAAACTTGGGAAATAGCATCCCCTCCCCCGTCCCGCACCATTCTCCCGCCACCCTCTTCCGCCCAGCCAAATATTATATGGTCGGTCCCTAATTGATACAAGAGACAGACAAAGGCTAGACGTTAATTAATTTTGTGTACATCTAAAAACATTTGCAAATAAGTAAAACCATCGTATGAATAGCTTCAATCCAAAAGGTGGTAAAAACGTTTTGGAAATAATTTAATATGGATGGCCCCTTATACCACAAAGAAGAAAACATAAACTGGGCAAATCCAACTGATGAGTTATAACACCAGATGTTTTAAGGAGTAAGATGAGTCGTTTATTTATCGGGTGTGTATCATTGCACTCTCACTCTCTCTCTCTCTCTCTCTCTCTCTCTCTCTCAAACACACACACACACACACAAAACACATTCGTTCTTCGCCATTTTGGTAAAATCATGCAACTGAAATTCGAATGGTTTCTTATCTTGGATTAATCCGTCAAAGTCGAACTTGGTGATGTGATCTGGCTCAATAGCGGATGATCTTTTCTGTTCTCGTTCAAAAAACTTATCTCTGCTCTTCTTTGGTTCTATTTTTCTTAATCTCTCAATTTCACTCGCGGTTAATAACGATTTTAACTCATTCCGTAATTTGTCTTGTACAATTTTCGACCTTGGGAAAGCTGTTTTTATCCCGGTTTGACTAAAATACTGTTCTTGCAGTTGTTTTGCAACTGTAGAATTAGTCATTTGCTAGTATATGATATCCTGTCTGTAATATAATATAACTTTCTTCTAATTAGAAAAAAATTATATACTATAATTATGCCGACGGCAAAAAATACCTGCAGCTGGCTAAAAATCGGATCAATAATTCCTTGTGGAAAACGCTGTCGCGGAGATTATAGTAGTGTTCAAACGTGAATATCAGACTTGGCAGAACCGGCCCAAAATCATGTTTAATATGTGGGGTGGGGTATAAAAGGAAAAACACAGTTGTGTGTCGCTTGTGGGGGACAAAACTATATTGAAAAGTTAACTTGAGATAATGAACGCTGATACTAATTTAAAAATGAAAGACACAATAGACTACATAGAGAGATAAATCAAAACTGATAATGTCGTATTAACAGAAAGCAGAATAATATAATGGAGAAAGCTGACAGAATAGTAATCTCTATGAATTAAGATGTCATCCAATATTCATTAATTACGAGGCGAGCAGAGCTGATGTTATACAACACTGCAAGAACAAAACAACCTGTTGGATTTATCACTAATGCAGGTTATATGCAATTCGGCATAGGAATCCCAAACAGTACAAAATATTAAACACTGTCTCTCACTTAGATTTGTATATGAGTGTTTTAACGGCGTTATCAATGACGAGTTAGTTGTTGACCACGTGAACTGACATAGAACAGATAACCATTTGGAAATGTACATGCCATCACACAAAGCGAAAACAAAAAGGAACGAGTTCAATAAATTTAAATACCAGAGAAATAAAAAAAATAAAAATATATTACAGCTGCTGTAAATATTTCGACATCAAACAACACTCAGCACAGCTTGTTGCAAATTCTGTAACTAACTCGGCTACACCAAAATTGTTTAATAAAATAAAATTCAGTATATCCAGTAACGTAACGTATTTTTGTCCCAAAAATATAAATTACCGAGATCTCGGATATTCTCCAGCGTAGACCTTGCCGCGGTCACGTGACTGCGCTAAAAATACCATGTTATTAATAACACCCCTAAGATTTTCACAATATGGTCACGTGGTTCAATACGCTAAGTCTCTGAAATTTAAAGGTAAATTCGCGTATTGTATTATCGCTAGAGAAATATACCTGTTACACTAATAAAAATACTTGAGAAATAAATTATACAGTCTAAATGCGTGTATCTGTCTGTCTATTCAGTAAGCGTATGCTCATATATATTATTTCATCATATATTCTTAAACGAGACAGTGGCCGAATTGGTGAGAGTGTTCAGACAAACTTTCGATTGGGCTTCATGAGTTCGAGTCCAGAAAACAAAAAACGTGATAGACATATTGTCAGCGTCTGCGACAGATGCTGTTATTGTATGGCGCCAGCAGAGACTCGAAAGTTAACAGAAGATTCACTGATAATTGATAGTTCGTCTAAAAGGGTTGAAGTTTCATACCCCGGGTATTTCCTAAGGGAAGGTGGGTTAGCATAAGACAATTATCTGTTAATGTCCTCCCGTAGAGTACGTGGGGGAGAAGCCTCCATTTTTTCTTTCAAAACAATACTAATAAATGCATTAAAAGAATTAAAGCAAAAATACTAATAAAAGCAATAAAGTAAAAATGCTAATAAGGGGAGGCCCCCCCCCACTATAATGTTCATATTGTGACTAAAAATCAAATAAAATAGCACATAAAAAAACATCACGATGTGTCACACATAGTTTATGTTACCATGCGTTGGTCATTCCAACGGTTCTATGTATTTTTAGTCGTTTTTGTTTCTTCACCTATGTTCGACACACACACCCCCTTAGGTCGGTTTGCCCTCTGTGCTGTTCCTCCACAGGCCTGTCACCACGTGTAGCGCCATGTGACATAGCCCTGTTATCTACGCCTGATACTTTCTCTGTCATACAGGTTCCCTGTCTCCGTCAGTATTGCTTTGTGTTTCCTATCAGAGTGTGTTATAATTAGTGTTAGTCTAGTGGGATTCCCTTTCTTGTGTTATGAGGTTACTTGTTAATTTCTAATGGAGGAAGATAACAGCAGGCGACTTTTGGTTTCCACTCCGAATACCGTATGACCTGTGACAGAGCATCCAGCCCGCGCACTGGTTTGAACCATCCCTTAGGCGGGGCGGTGAACTGGAACTCATTTCCCACAGTGGTCAACCCTAGGGATTTGGGAAGTAGCCTGGTTCCTGGTCTCCCATGAGCATCATGGGAGGCCAGGGTACCGGGCTATTTGGGAAGGAGAATTATTTTTCTGTATTAAGTTATCTTTTTATTTTAATTATTCGCCGCATTTTATCATCGTTTTGACTATATAATCATGCGACTTTTATTAATCAAAAGTACCATCTATGTATGAAAGTTTGTCATTCCGGTATCTTCCTGTCTGACCTAATTGATTTATTAAACTAGCTTTTTCGGTTTATTTTGTTTTTCGCATTGCAATATTTCATGCATTTTTTTAAATTAGCTTTTGGCGCCTTGGATACATATGCATGAATTTTATCATGTGGCGTTGCAGGGCCACTTTTCCTGTAAGCCAGATATCATGCAGGCGTTTGAAAATCATGCTTTGTATTTTCAGAGATTTTATTTCAGCCCAAGTTTTCCACACGCTTTGTCAATTTATACGCCAATTTCTCTGTTCGAACTTCACTTGTACATTTTTGTGCGTGTCTTCCCTAATCCATTCGTATGGGGGGGGGGGTTCTCTCATATTTTCCATAAGTCATTCTTAATGTTATATCCTTTATATATATGTATTTTTGGCACTTCTAACCGTTTTGTTAATGTAATATTTTTTTGTAAATTTCTGGTTTCTAAATCCTTGTTGTTGTTGTTGTAGGGTTAAACGCCATTTTTCAGATAGGCTATACATGGTGGCCAGTATTAATGATAGAGGAAGAACCCGGGGAAACCCAGAAAGAACCACTGATCTACGATAAGCTACTATCAAGCTTTCGCACATACCCACATTGGCCGAGCCCGAGTCTAGAATCCACGCAGAGAGAGGTGCGATGGCATTGATCCGCAACGGAAAGCGCTTTAGACCACTCAGCGGAGCATCATGGGAGGCCAGGGTACCAGGCTATTTGGGAAGGAGAACTTTTTCCTGTATTAAGTTACCTTTTTATTCTAATTATTCGGCCGCATTTTATCATCGCTTTGACTATGTAATCATTCACATTTTGTGCGACTATTTTTAAATCAAAAATACCAAATAAGTATAAAAGTCTGTCATTCCGTTATCTTCCTGTCTGACCTAATTGATTTATTAAACTAGTTCTTTTATTTATTTATTTTTTCGCAGTGCAATATTTCATGCATTTTTGTGAAATTAGCTTTTTGGCGCCTTAGACACATAGGCATGACTTTTATCATGTGGCGTTGCAGGGCCACTTTGTATTTTCATAGATTTTATTTCAGCCCAAGTTTTCCATACGTTTTGCCAATTTATACGCTAATTTCTCTGTTCGACCTTCATTCGTACATTTTTTTTTTTTGGTGCGTCTTCCCGAATCCATTTGTATGTGGGGTTTTTTCTCTCATATTTTCCATAAATCATTCTTTATTCTATATCTTAATGTTATGTCCTTTATATATATATCCTTTATATATATATATATAGTGGCAGTTCTAACCGTTTTGTTAATGTAATATTTTTGTACATTTCTGGTTTCGGAATCCTTGTTGTTGTTGTTGTAGGGTTAAATGACATTTGTCAGATAGGCTATACATGGCGGCCAGTACTAATGGTAGAGGAAGAACCCGGGAAAACCCGGAAAGAACCACTGACCTACGATAAGCTACTATCAAGCTTTCGCACATACCCACATTGGCCGAGCCCGAGTCTCGAACCCACGCAGACAGAGGTGAGATGGCAGTGATCCGTAACAATGAGCGCTTTAGACCACTCGGCCACTCAGGGCCCCCTAAGTATGAATCCTAACTAATAAATATATAGGGCTTCCCACGGTAAAGACGGGTTCGCTTTTATTTTTTAATCCTATTAATTATATTTGTTATTTTTAATAAATTAGGATTGGGAATATTAATCCCTCCCCCTATTTTACCTCAGTGTAAAGTTTCTCTTGATATATAGTGCATCTTTTCATTCCATATATAGATTTGTATAGTTCTTCTAATTGTATGTTACGAAAGTCGATTGATTTTATAATATGATTTATATTGCTGTACTTATACGTTTTTTTCATTTGGGTCCACTTCATTATGCTAAGCGGTGTAAGTGCCCAGATATCTATAGTTTCATTTTTTTTCGCCGCTTGCTTATAGTTTTCTACACTTAATTGGTGCCCAAAGGTTATTCCAATGGCCTTGAACTTATCTTTTATGGGGGGGGGGTGGCAGGCTAGGTGATACCCCTTCCGGTTTTATATTTGTTAGAATTTTGTCTTCTCATGGTTGATCTTTGACCGGAAGTTTTTCCAAAATTTTCTAATTCCTTCTGTAGATGTTCAAAGGATCTGCATCCGTGATAAACTTGTTATAATCATCAGCATGCTGGAGCATGTTTCATTCTTGTTTTAAATTCCAATGCCTGAGATTTTTTTGGTGACTTAATATCTCAGTTGCTATCACGTATAATAGCATGGATAGTGGATATCCTTACCTCATTGACCTTTTAATATCAAATTTGTCCGTAATTGCTCCATTTACCTGTACCCTAGAAGATATTTTGTTCTACAGGAATTTGGTCCATTTTCGTGGGTTTTTTCTGAAACCAAATTTTTCTAGGACTTGTTCAACATAATTGTGTTCCAATCTATTGAAAGCTTTTTCCTGGTCAATGAGTACCATGGCACCTTTTTGGCCACTTATATTTAGGTAGCAGATTGTTGTTGTTGTTTTTTGTATACTTAGAACGTTATTTTGCATATCCCTTCCTTTTTCTCCACAACTTTGTTTTCATTTATTATCCGCGTCATTCCATTTGGTTTTATTAGATAGAATCCTGTTTAATTTTTTTATATCAACATTAAGTAGTGAGATATGTCTCAAGTTTTTCAACTCCTCTCTGTCTCCCTTACCTGTGCAGAGTATTGTTATTAAACCCTCCTTACCTGTGTATAGTATTGTTATTAGACCCTCTTTTACCTGTGTATACTATTGTTATTAGACCCTCCTTACCTGTGTATAACATTGTTATTAGACCCTCTTTTACCTGTGTATAGTATTGTTATTAGACCCTCCCTTACCTTTGTATAGTATTGTTATTAGACCCTCTTTTACCTGTGTATAGTATTGTTATTAGACCCTCCCTTACCTTTGTATAGTATTGTTATTAGACCCTCCTTACCTGTGTATAGTATTGTTATTAGACCCTCCCTTACCTTTGTATAGTATTGTTATTAGACCCTCTTTTACCTGTGTATACTATTGTTATTAGACCCTCCTTACCTGTGTATAACATTGTTATTAGACCCTCTTTTACCTGTGTATAGTATTGTTATTAGACCCTCCCTTACCTTTGTATAGTATTGTTATTAGACCCTCTTTTACCTGTGTATAGTATTGTTATTAGACCCTCTTTTACCTGTGTATAGTATTGTTATTAGACCCTCTTTTACCTGTGTATAGTATTGTTATTAGACCCTCTTTTACCTGTGTATAGTATTGTTATTAGACCCTCCCTTACCTTTGTATAGTATTGTTATTAGACCCTCTTTTACCTGTGTATAGTATTGTTATTAGACCCTCTTTTACCTGTGTATAGTATTGTTATTAGACCCTCCCTTACCTGTGTATAGTATTGTTATTAGACCCTCTTTTACCTGTGTATAGTATTGTTATTAGACCCTCTTTTACCTGTGTATAGTATTGTTATTAGACCCTCTTTTACCTGTGTATAGTATTGTTATTAGACCCTCTTTTACCTTTGTATAGTATTGTTATTAGACCCTGTTTTACCTGTGTATAGTATTGTTATTAGACCCTCTTTTACCTGTGTATAGTATTGTTATTAGACCCTCCCTTACCTTTGTATAGTATTGCTTTTAGACCTCTCGTTGTTTTAGTCATTTTCCTTTCCCTTAAAAATATTATTATACAAAGATCTTAAAACGATTACAATTTCTTTTTTTCTTTATTTTATTATACATTTTTGGTAAAATTCTTCGGTTAGACCGTCCGTCCCTGGTGACTTTCCCTTTGCCAGGTCGGAAATAGTTTTATCTACTTCAACGCTCGTAATACATTTTTCGTAAAGTTCTTTTTGTTCTAATGATATTTTTTTCGCAATTAGACCTCTGTATACAGCTGCTTATCACTTCTTTTTCTATTTTTTTTTTTTTTGTGAGGTGTATACGTTTTGGTAGTAACTTTAATGCACTTTAAAATTTGGTTTTTATATACATTTTCTCTCTTTATTTTTTTATTTTTTTTTCCTAAACTTCTCTCCTCTCCTTTCCCTAATTACTCCCTCCACTTTTTGTACAATTCACTGAATGCGCCTCCTCTTATTTCTCGCCCAGTTTTTCTTCATCTAAAATTTATATTAACCATCCATCCACCTGTTGTTTATTTCCTCATTCCCTGGTTGTTTGAAGACTCTTTTGAGCTCATATTTTTCTGTGTTTCCTTCCTTATTCTGCAATAACTTACGGTCTGAGTTTTTATTTTTTTTGTTTTAGTGTGTCCCCTTCTTGGACAATGTCTTGATTTTCTGTTCAATACAGTACTTCAAATCTTTCCTAATTAAATTTTCGTATTCTGTCTCGTTAAGAATTTTGTTATTCGATTTCCACTCTCCCCCCTCCCATTTTTCCTTTTTTTTTTCCAATACCAAATTCTAAAGTTACCATCATGCGTTCTGAGATTTTACTTTCACTTATTTTGCATTCCTTTATATACCATCTTTCCCAGTTGTATACATGAAATATATCTAGCCTGCTAGCTTGATTTACCCCATATTCGTACGTATATTCTGTTCCTATTATATTTAATTTTCTATTGGCGTCATGTAGTTCATGCTGTGTCAGTAAATTTCATGTTGTGTCAGTAAATATTTCATACTTCTCTCAAGAGCTTATCAAATGATGTTCATTCCGTTTTCCTGTCTATTAATCCTCTACCCAGCTATAATCACACACACACACACACACATTATGAAATTTTCAATCGTCTGTTCTTGTACATATATGTTCAGATTCTCTACATTATTTTATTCTGTTGTGCGCTGAAAAGTATACATTTACAAAATGCCAGTCTTTAACCAGATATGTATTAGTCGCCCTTTAAACATTCCCCTACTTGTAGCTGATCCCATTATATGTCTCTATTGTTCCTTATTATTGTTGCCACACCTACCCTAATTTCTTCCTGGTTGTTGTTTAATAAAACTAGTGCACCCATTCTTTCTTCTAATTTTTTTCTTCATTGCACTGGTCTAATTGTGCGTTTCCTGTATCAGTACTGTTTCAAAATTCCTTCGTTTCTTCAATTATTTTTTAAAAATATTTCTTCCTAATTTATTCCATTTGTGTTTACGCCTACTATATGGAAGTTTGTTCCCTCCATTTGCTTGTCCTTACAACTTTTGTGAATCTTAAAAAAATAAAATATTTTTAATCTTTATGCTCCAGCTTTTTCCGGCCGGAACACTTTTCGTGTGTTGTCATTTGAGTCATCAGTGTCTATAGTTCCTGTCTTATCTGAGGTATCTGTTATAATTTCGCCCGATTTTATTGTCTGGTCTGTTTTGATTCCACTGTTCTCTGAATTTATGTTATTTTCCGAGACATTTGTATGTTGTTCCATTCTGTCATTTCGGAGTTTCTCCTCCTTGAGCCCATTCTCCAGAATTAGATTTCTTTCTTTTCCGTTCCTACTGGACCGGGGTAGAGGTTAGAGGTTTATTCCCAATCGAATTCACTAGCCCCTTCTATTAGGGTACCTCTCACCCGTCGAGGTTTTCCATTCTTCCTCTTCAGAGGAAGAGCTACTTATTTCTGCTATCAGGCTTTGCAACGGGTAGTACTTCTTCTGGAGGAGTAGTCTTTTCTCAGTTTCTTCTGCTGAAATTTCATTTATAGGAGGATTTCATTTTTGAGGACTTGTACCTCTGAAATTCTCACACTCAAGGTCTTTAATAAAGGTTGGCTCTTCCTTCATCTTCATTGTTCGCTTCTGTCCTCATTGGACTTTGCACTTGTTTGTCATAAGTCATACTCGGACTGACAATTTCCTCCAGGTTACTATGAAGTTATTCACTGTGTCTGAACGTAATACCACCACCACCACCCACCCACCCTTGTGCATTTTCTACTTTTATTTCCTCTTCAGCTCCTTCCAGACATAGACAGTTGTTACTTACTTGGTTTGCGCATATCATTTGTGTCTTGGGGTTTGGGCATTCTTTCGGCCTGCAGCGTGGGCATTGTCGATCATTTTCATACCCTTTATATCATGTTTTCAATATAACAAAAAGCTCATAACATAGAAGAAAGTTTATATTTTTGGGGCTTCTCCTTTTAATACCGTAATTATCATTTTCCCTGGTTTTATGTGATGATAGCCCCTTATGGTGGCCATTCTGCTTTTCCTGACTTTGGTCTGGAGTTTCTTTTCTCTTTTGCACTAACCCTATGCTATCCACCTCCATGGGGAGTCCAGACACATAGATGTCTGTGACGTTGGCCCCAGCCTCGCAGATAATAGGCGGAGCTTCTGTCACTTTAGCTTTTTGTCCTTTGACTTATGTTTTTGTTGTTTTTATGGACAGGAGTTTGGGGAACGAACTTACTCCTGTCCCCATATTTTTGGCATCAATTTTGTCGATATTTACCCCTTTTGTTTTCAGGGCTTTCAAAATTTATGCCTGTCTGGTAAATGTTGTGATGTCCCGAAATCTATTTGTTGACATCCCTTTGGGTGGTACGCTACCAATCTTTGGTCATCCCTACCCCCTTTAG
Organism: Sinohyriopsis cumingii; assembly: GCA_028554795.2. Taxonomy (NCBI): domain Eukaryota; kingdom Metazoa; phylum Mollusca; class Bivalvia; order Unionida; family Unionidae; genus Sinohyriopsis; species Sinohyriopsis cumingii. Next base: position 102,284,202 of record CM068835.1, on the reverse strand, counting down.
CCTTGTCTCGAAATAGACATTTAACTTAGTTTCTTCATGCTGGGTCGTTGTTTGTACACCTGGAGAGCTACTACTTTAAAAATGACTTTGAATTGGAGAAATCTACTCCTACTATCTCCATGCTCAGATGTAAACTATTATCTATAGCATAACTCGTAAGTAAGGTAGTTTACAGTGTGTGTGTGTGTGTGTGTGTGTGTGTGTGTGATTTGGATTTTTAACGTAACTTTAACGATTTTTCAGTCATATCGCTACGATATCTAGTGTGCCAGTTTGTATAGATGTCTAGCATAGGGGCACTATGTCACGGACATGTAGCATGAAGCTCCACCGGGTCGCATTATCCTGACGCCAGCCCAACTAGTCCTAACACTAACCTCTGTGCGCTTAGCGAGACAGCTGTTAGCACAATGTTCGTAACTTGGTCTGGGTTCGAACCCGCGACCTCCCGCATCCGAGGCGAACGCTCTAACCACTAGGCCACTGGAGCGGTGTGGTTTACATTGAACAATTTATCTAAATTGCCTTCCCTCTCGCTGTGGTTTAAGCAAAAATGATAATTTATTCAAAATAAGAAAGAAAAGGAAAATTTTTTATACACTTTTGCATTCTTCACGCAAATGTGTTCCGATGTATCTTTAAGCAAGAGCACACTGGACAAGCAGAAATTAAAAAATAACACAAAGTTCATCAGATGGTTGCAACTAAGTGCCGAACTGTAGAAAAGTTGAAGATTATGTTTTAAGGTGCCAAAACAAAAAATGAAAAGAAAAAGTAAAAAGAGGAAAAAATTATAAAGTGATTGTGTGCAGTAATGTGTTTATGTAGGTTTGTGGGCTTTCGGCAGTTTGTTTCTTTCGTGCCATGGCAGATTAATATTCGAAGACTTTACGTCTCCAAGGGTAGTTCTGTGCCTTTTATTTGAGAGAGAGAGAGAGAGGTGTAGTTTAGGGATTAAGGGAGAATTACCATAAGAACATTTTTCTTTACTTTCAACCCCTATGTTTCTGTTGGTTGATTAGTCTGCTGCCTGACCAGCCAACACAGTGAGAGAAAGAAAATGCAATGGGGCAGCCTTCTGATACTGTCATATTTAAAAATAATCTTTTTAGAACTTTATTTTAGGTTTTAGAACAAAACAGAAAGAAACAAAACATTAAATAGATTACAGTTGGCTTATGTGTGCCTCGTAACCAAGAAATTGGAGCTTTGCATCACTGATACTATGAACGTTGTACATAAATTCCAGTTAAAGTGTATTTTGTACCTTATGCATGAGAAAGAGAGCGAGAAAGAGGGAGAAAAAACAAGGAAAAGGATTGCGATGAAAGTTTGTAGCATTTTTAATTCATTTAGAAAACGGGGATTCTTAATATATCTCTCGTTATTTTCTTACGTCGTTAATGATTAATCAGGAGAGAGAGAGAGAGAGAGAGATTAGTACCGCGAAAAAGTATGTACCATGCTATTTCTGAACGTACCGCGATACGTACCACGGTATACCGCAATTATATTAGGGACCAACAATTTAATGTTCTTGGACAGGTTCCTGACACTTTGTTTAATTTCTGTCTCCTAATAGTTAGAAAAATATTTTGCTCTGTATCATAACAAAATAACACCCTACAATTATACGTTTTATTATTTAGAAAACGACACTAAGCACCAAGAGATAAAAGAAAAGAAATATTCCAGTTCGAAAGAAAATCACGGTCCCACTACACACCCAGAAAATGAAATGGCCAACAGCTTAGTGTAAATGCATTTGCTATGTGTATGTTGACTATTGTATAAGTTGCAATATATGAGCCGTACCTTAAGTGGAATGATTAATATTACACTATAGCCGATACTGTACAAGACATCATGCTGACATTCTGGAGCCTATTGATACAAATCTAAAGTTTTGATACTGAAGCCAATAGTTTACTAGCCACACTAGGGGCATAATAGGTAGAAACAGTAAACATAAAACACACTTACTCAACAAACGAGAAAATATTTAGTGGACTTTAGAAAATCACGTAATGTTCAGACAAGAAACAAGAGCACTCCAGAAAAACGAAGGATGATTCGCAGCCTTACAAAGTAATACATATACATCACACATTCACATATGCTAGTAAATGGATAAATTATGAGATGACGGGGGGTGGGGGTGGAGTAGGGTGGTGGTCGATGGATGCCACAACTGCATAGTATATATCTAGGCCTAGTTGCTGTTACGTATGTAATATGGTGAGTTTTCAGAGGTGGTCCAATACTTTCATATTTGGAAAATTATGACGGTCTTAAACACGCAGAAGAAAGAAAGAAAGTATTATATTATATTATATTATATTATATTATATTATATTATATTATATTATATTATATTATATCATATTATATTATTTAACAAAAATTGTGTGCGGGTATAATAAGTTAATTTTTACTTTTAAATCAATGTCCGCGCTGAAGGGTAAGGTCTTTGTTAATGGAAAAAATGCCCTCCTTTCGAACACTTGATATGTTCTGCAAAGTATTTGTTAATTAGTTTATGACTGGAGGTGTTAAACGCAGATCCTACTTTTTTAAATGACCTGGAAAGCAGACACTGAACCATAAAGTGTGAAACCGGATGAACTCTTATCAATATCGACAGTTTTACAACGATCATGTTTCCGTCTAAATATGCGTCCGTTAATTACTCAACAAACATGGGGCGTGATAACCTGTCATTTTGGTTAGTTAAATACCTTTGCAAGCAATCAGATATAACCTTACAAACGAAACATAATGAAACGACTTGTTTCTTTTGTCAAACCCCACTGATAGATGGTATGATACTGTCCCAATCTAATTAAAATCAGACCGCCAGACTGTGGAGATCTGATTTTAATCATATTGTTACTGATTAAGGTTTTATAGCCCATGACCCATGCTGTGAACAAAAGTAATAATAACCCCACCCTATTTTTTTTGCTTATTTGATCAGATTTCTCACGTGCTTTATATTTACATCTATAAGGATATAGAACCTGTATCATAATCTCAGATTTAAAAAAAAATTAAAAAATTTTTATCAAAAGAAAGTGAATACAATTTATCAGAGAGATTTGGAATAGATTTGCAAGAGATTGAAACAAATTTTAATAGCTAAGTCATCAAAAAATTGATTTTCAAATCCATCCAAAAGAAATAAAACTTACAACAAATTTTAAAATTCTTATTTGTTTTATAATTCTCATTGCATAGTCAGACTAAATTTTAACCGGAGAGAGAGAGAGAAGGGTCCCCCTTCCCCGGGAGGGAGGGAGATGGAGTGGAAATAAATGCCTGTTTAAAATTAAGACACGTACAATTAGACAGCTTCCGCACTTTCTTTCAATAAATGAAATATACGAATTGAGAGCATTATAAATTGTACATTGGAATCTGATTGCAAATTGGATCGTGTTATTAATTAACAAAAAAACGTTATTATTAAAAAGACATTCCATACTTTTCCCTGAGACCAACATACATGTCGTATCTGCTTATTTTACACGAGTTTTATTTATAAAATGTCAGCCAGATGACGAAAACTAATGCGCAATAGGACACGTAGCTTAAACAACATGGTATAAAACAATGGTAATATAATTGTCAGCAGCAACAACGTACAAAGAATTATTAATTTAAATTGACAACATGCTCATAAGATTTTCATTGTCATCAAATCACTTTCCAAAAATAGTTGTAGATGCTCCCTGCATTTAACTAAGAGTAAAAACATGTGCAAATAAAAGCATTACACGTGTATATGATGAGAACTGTTGTTCAACTTAGTTACAAAACAATGAGTTCTAATGTTTTTCTTTACTAAAAAAATCCATTTAATTATTTCATTAGATTATTATGTCTAGTTTAAAATTTTAATATGCACCATAAGCCAATGTTAACAAAAACTTGGTAAAGGCTAAACATCTCGATAAACAAGGTAGTAGTCTTAAAGAACGCTTAAATCTTCTTAGACATGGAAGGTATTCAAGTTTCATCCGATACAGACAGCAGCAATGTTGGTTTAAACGTATGCCGTGGGCATATATATAACATATGCCACAGAAAAATATCAAAAGATATTTTCGTGCATCGTATCAAATTTGCATCAAATTAGATTATTTTGTTTAAAGTATATTCATAAATTTGGAAGCGGCCTTTGACCGTCCACAATCATGCCTGATGTGGGCTGGAATTCACTTTGCTGAAGAAAAAAGTGATTCAGCAATTATAAACCTCATGTGCAACGTTTAATGTTATGGGTTTGCAAAATAAATAAATAAATAAATAAATAAATAAATAAAACAAAAATAAATTTAAAAACGCTTAATACGACTACCTCGTTATTTCCAGGTCTCGCATCATTCTAAAAAAAAAAAAAAAACCCGCATAGTTTTATTACCCGTTCTTGAGGCCCAAGTCCTTTATGCCAGGCAGAGGTGATCTCCCTAGGTGTTGTGGACATTCACACCTCTTATCAATGGCAATGTGTGTGATGCAATCCACGTTTGCCTTCGTCTTTAAGATCTTGTGATAGTATATAAAGCCAAGCAGTTGATGAAGGAAACATCTTTGACACTGTTTCTCAAAGCTGTCGTTATTTCCCTGATGGAATCTAAGGTAGGTTTACAGCCAATGTAGTGTGCCTGATAGAATACATCGTATATATAATTCGTATATTTTCTTCTGCATTCGAAGAACTGTTTGTTTTATTTTATTTTGTTATTTTATTTTATTTTATTTGTTTATTTGTTGCATACGGCATTATATGATGACTGCATAAGCTACATACGTAATAGTACAAGTTTATGTGCGATTATTAGGGAAGATGGGAAAATTAATTAAAACTTTTAGCAAAACAATTAAGTAGGAATTGTGTTTGAATTTTGATAAATATCGAATAGTCGTATGGATAAAATAGTATTATAGTGTTTGTAGTCAAGCCGTTGTTTTCACTTGACGTTATAAAATGTGTACTTCCACATCCGCCATTTGATACCCTTGTCAAGCAAACATGTCATCTAACAACATTATTCTTCCCAGATAATTATGAAGGCACGTCTCATTTTGTATGTAAAGATTTATTAACACATAACATTTTGTTGTGCATGTCTACCGCACGAGACCAAATGCGTGACTTTTCCCTTTTCTTTCTTCAAGTAAACATTGAAATTTCAACCATCTTTATTATTCCTTCATAAACAAATAGATCCATCAATAAACAGTGACATAATCAAATGGATACACAAACAAGTAGAAACAGGTAATGATTTTCAATTTTCATGGGCTGAAATCAATCATTTGGTTATCGTTGAAATTATTCGACTACAAAACCTCACAAAAAAGGAAACTGTTGAATACTGTCCTTTGCTTATAGCGGTACTAAATTCTACAAAGACGATAGCACGGCTGCCGTTCGCTTGCAACCGGTATCTGTCACGCAGTTTTGGATTAGAATAGAAATGACAATTCAATTTTACTTTTAACAGTTTTTTATCAGACAGCCATAACATAAACTGAAGTATATGAGTGGATGTCGACTTATCACGCAAAAGATCTAGTACCGAATCTCACTCTATGCCTTTTCTTTTTGTTTTAGCATATGCTTTGAACTAAGGAAGAATTGTGCCACCCGGATTTACTGTGTGAAAATACATTTTAATTGATGCTTTGTTATCATGAATTAAGAAGGAAATATGTTACTCAGATTTACCGTTCGAACGTACACAACACACTACAGAATATAAACGGTAAAATGTTGAAAGAAATCTACGCTTAAATTAATACCTTTTAGCTAACCAGTTTGTTTGAGCAGAAAGAAAAAAAAAAAAAGAAAATTTGTTTGTTCTGAATAAATAACGAAAAAAAGTACATCGATGGGGTGACAAATCTTGTGTTTTTCACCCACGGGCTTAACTCAATATTTATTGGAAATTTTACATTTGTACCGGAGGCAAAGGAGTATAACATTATACAAGATTTAATAAGTGACACTTTCTGTAAACCTTTGATCTGAAAGCAATCGGGCAGGGAGAAAGAGGTAAATGTTTTAATAACCCAAAACCCTAACTAACTCAAAATTTGCTGAGTTGAAATACTAAAGGTAAATTGAGCTGTTAAATTAAGTTGCGAATAAAAAAAATTACTTGATCTTTCAAGGTCAGTAGTTTACTTGCTTGATTACTTTGTCAATTCAAGGATTTTTTTTTTTTTCAAATTGGAGATCAAGTTTTCATTAGTTTTACATATGTCTAATTTAACTGGGCATGGCAAGGTAAATATGATATGCATGGCAAGGTAAATATTATATGCATGGCAAGGTAAATATTATATTCATGGCAAGGTAAATATTATAAGCATGCAAGGTAAATATTATAAGCACGGCAAGGTAAATACTATATGCAATGGCAAGGTAAATAATATATGCATGGCAAGGTAAATATTATATTCATGGCAAGGTAAATACTATATGCATGGCAAGGTAAATATTATAAGCATGGCAAGGTAAATATTATATGCATGGCAAGGTAAATACTATATGCATGGCATGGTAAATATTATATGCATGGCTAGGTAAATATTATATGCATGTCAAGGTAAATATTATATTCATGGCAAGGTAAATATTATAAGCATGCAAGGTAAATATTATAAGCATGGCAAGGTAAATACTATATGCAATGGCAAGGTAAATAATATATGCAATGGCAAGGTAAATAGTGTTGTTATATCGGGCGTATTATGGACATTGCACGGTAAATGAATTTGCGATGAAACATTCAGCAAGAGAGATACAAAATGATGACGATGGATGAAAAGAGAAAGAATTTCTAGCCGTAAACAGACATTTACCCAGAAAACTACAATTAAGTCACAAACTATATGTCAAGAACTATACTTTATTACTATTATTATTATTATTAAATTTTATTAAATATATTTCCTCATTTATTTTATTAAGGCCACATCAGACAAAGAATCCTTAACACAGCGGTTTGGAAAATTTGATCATCTGCTGAAAAAACGTCTAGATGATTTTATCAAAAAATGTAAGTAGTCTTCCACTTTTATTTTTCAGCTGTGTTTTTTATATGTATGTCTTTTTTTTAAAGGAATTTTAATATTTTATCTTCTTTTTTTCTTTCTTTCTTTCTTTCAAAATATTAAGAGTATTGCCTTCATGTCAAAACGGTAGACAGCAACATACATACAAGATATGCTCTGTAGAATTGTCCCATAAGTTTGCGATGCATCTTCGCTAACCAAAGTTCCGATAATATAGCCATATCTAAACCCTGGTGGATCAAATGGATATGGTGATTTGTCCTAACGATATCGATTGAATTTCATGAGTTGCCTCCCTTAGTATGTAAATGCCAACTAACCAATTGTGATACATCAACGGAAAATGGTGGAGGTAACTGACCTAAAAAGGATACTTTGTACGTTTAACCAAAGGAGTCTGAAGTTTTATCAATAAAGTAGGACAAAACCTCTGACAACATGAAATGACCTTATCGGTACTATAACTTAATGCAAGGAGTGCAAGCGTGACCACAACCCTCCGCTGGATTAGACTTTTCTCACACGTCTTTTATCCCTTCAGAATCGCAAGAAGACTGAAAAACTACATATATCCATTCAAAAGACAGTAACGTACCAACGCATAACTCTCGGACGACCTTCGGATGAATCCTATATGGCGAATTAACCTTTATTTTCACCATTACGGTCACAAACCCTTTCTAGCAGAATCCATCAGCCGGAAGTAGCTCGTCATTAACGTCGTTGTTTCTCACCAAAACAAACTTAGATTTTTTTCTCATCTTTTTTCTTCTTCAAATTTGTAATGAAGATTTGTTTAGCTAATACTACTTATAATTAAAAATGTTATTAATATTTCGCGTAGATATTTTTACTCTGGCTGAATTTGTCAAAGATTTTTTTTATAACTGAGAAACGAGTTCCGTAGAATCATGAAACAAGAACCTAATTTCATGAAGATTATTACTTGTTCACAAAGACGAAAGACGTAGAGCTATATTAGACTTGCATTAAGACTGCACTCTTTCCTCACGCAATAAGTAATTTTGTTTCAGGATTTTTTTATTTTATTTTTTAAAATATTTTTTCTTCTTGTAAAAAGCTGGCATGAACGTTTAAAGTTACTATTTTCGTGAAGAAAGTGACACTTTTCATGGTCGATACACATTTTTCACGGAAAAGCAACTTGTGAAAATTTTGTTATTTATATAAACACCCCTTCCGTCACCATATACACATAACCAGACTACCATTTACTTACGTAATACCTAGTCCATTATGCCCATCCAGCTGGCTTGCCTTGTGGGTTCATGTGTATTACATGTACATGACCGGCACCAAATGAACAGCCATACATATTACTTCATAGATACATCCACTCGCCGCAGTATGAGGTAATGGCGAATATGTTACTGGGTATAGGACGCAGGTGGCGTCTTCTAGGCGGACGCCCCGGGTCTGGTTGTAAAGTTGTATGTGCCTGCATCAGAAAATCCCGCGACGAGCGTAGATATTAAGAAATGCGCGTGTTTATGAATGACCACTTACTGCATAAATAAATAAATCAATAAATAAAAATAAAACCGATGATTGTATGTGGTAATAATATCGACGTGGATGAATGGCCAAATATACATTTTTATTTTTATAAAAAACGAATCAGTGATGGCACCTTATAAAATTCAAATTTGAATAAAAGAAGAATTCACACAAGTATTTTTTTAACACAAGAAATATTTACTTAATGAAATTGATGATTGAGTATGTACCGAGCCCCCCCCCCCCCCACGAGACCATGCGCTCAAACCCTCTTTATTCACTCCTTCTAATTATTTCAACCGAATTTTAATCGTTGTACTTTTTTAATAATCAATAGATTTTGGCGGCTATATAGCAATCAAGTTTCATTTTTCAGTGTGTGTGTGTGTATGTGTGTGTGCGTCTGTGTTTACGTATTTGTCTTCGCCGAAGCGTAACGTTGTATATCTAACCAATGTAAAATTATTTTTACAAACTACAAACTTATCGGTAGTGTTTGTTCAGGCATTAGTCGGACTTACACAAGTCATTTTTAAAACTAAATTTTGATCGAAAATATTGAGATAACTTATTTATACTACTAATGTCTAAAAATAATCTGCCAATATCAAATGCTTAACTTAGGACTGCTGTTTTCTCCAAGTTTCAAAGACCTCGAGACAACAGTCGATGTCTATTGAAAGGTTCTTAATCTCGAAAATAATGATTTTCAGTAATCACTTAATGACCACACATCGCGAATCTATTTCACACATGCAAGTTTTTTTCTCTCACTTGTTTCACATTTATGACTTATTGGTAAGCCTTTTCGAGCCGAACATTTGTATTTCACGCTTACAATACAAAACAGGATCCAAACAACCAACACAAAGATATATTTATATCTCAAATTACTTAATACGTACACCTAATTGCTAGGAAATTTGGAGGGGTCCATATTACGAATTTAATCCATGTTGTCGTAAAGTCATATTAATGCTGTACATTATGACGTATGCTGCTAGAATTAGCTGATTACTCGAGTTGACAGGTATCTTCCCCTCACCATCCCCAGATAATCAGTACATAATCACAGATCTCTAGCAAATTCATAAACGCACACATAATTGCAAGTTGAACAAATCTGCGGGGGTGGGGTGGTGGTGGTGTTATTTTTTAACACATTTTAGTTGGTAAAATACATTTACATGATAAATAGGTGCAAAAGTGCCTCAGCGAACACCCAGGGTTTCTAATAGTCTACAAAATGAAAGCGTTGATGAATTGTGAACAACTGATTAAATCAAAACACGAACATAATAGAGCTATAAACGTATTTGAAAAGTCAGCAATAATGAAGATCCAGAGTTCAACAGAGGTGAGAGAAACCGGTTGTAACAGGGCAACATGTACGGGGAGGGGTAAATGGTGGTAAGTGTGCAAAAAAAAAAAAAAAAAAGGAAAACCGCTTGCACATGCTGCACCTGTTGGGCATGAGCTGGTTCTACCTGTGTAACTTGCATATTATTTGAATATATACCTCCAGGTTGATTTTTTTATATCAAGTAATAAAGAGCTACTTTATAACATATGGAGGTTTACGCACATGTACTCCTTTCTATTTTGACAGTAGTTATTTTTTTTTTAGATGAATTTATGCCGAAATGCCGCAAGTCATAGACAGCCCATAGCATTCTGAAAAAGTTCAAGATTGTTTATTATTTGAACAATTAGATAAGAATGGTGTTAAAAAAAAGATAGGTATTTAGTATTGTTTGGAGAAAAAAAATTGATCAATAATGATTTTATTTGTTAAAAATGTAACAATTTTCACCCCACCCCACCCCAAAAAATTGTTTTCATGTATTACCAGATTTAAACTTTTGTTTCTAACCATGTGTTATTTTTATCTCTATTCTTTATCACATATAAAAATTTCTCATATTTTACTCTTTTCTGTTATACCAGTAATTTAAATTGTAATTCTTTTTAAATGCATACATTTTTTCAAGTCATCAACAACTAGGGTAAAACGCGTTGCCATGTTTAAAAATAGAGCGCTAAATGCAGAAAGAAGAATGACGAGAGTTGTAACATTCACTACTTTATTAGCAAATGGATCATAACTTTTTTTCACGGACCCATGTAACACATGTAACAATTTATTAACATATTAAAGAGATAAATTTAAATTTTCATAAGTTGTAATTACTTCGGGCAAAATTAAAATTCTTTTCCTCATAACGTATCATTCGGACTTTGTTACACAGCCTCGGCTCTAAGATGTGCGGGTCCCAAGGAAGCATGCTGAGCCCAAGGCAGCAAGCGATAAGCACGGGGCCCCAAGAAAAAAAAATTGCATTGCGGATAAGCGCGGGACCCAAAGCGATTGCCTTGTTCGCCTTGCCAAAGGGTCGGACCTGTAGTTATATTACTAAATCATGAAAATTCCCCCCCCCCCCACACACAGTTTATTCTTTCCCTGTTTCCAGTGAGTGGATGAAAAAATAATTTGCAAGCAAAATTATCTGTGACATGTGACATGTATTATTTTTGGCAATTTTATAATGAATATTTTATTTTTTAATATTTAAAATAAATTAATTTTTCAAGTATAATTTGGATTTGTAATCTATATAAACCGTTTTCAATGAAAATTGAAACTTATGGGCAATATACTAATCCAAAACGTTTAGTACAAAATCAGGACAATTTCACACTTTTATTTTTATTCTCTCTTGGTATTGTTTCGATGTCTTTAAATTGTAAATCGTTTTAAAACTATCGTCAAAACAGACCTGAGCACTGGCCAAAAGTAAAATGACAAAGGCATGGTGATATGGAATGTGTGACAGACCTGCTGAAACTATAGAAAACAAAATGATTGATGTTGGGCTTATGCTCTGTTAAACTCATTCTTAAGTTATTCCCATATTGTTACCCATAAATCTAAACACAAGTGACTATATTTAAAATGTACCTCGGAGTGCCAGAGATAAAAGTATTGAAGTCGCTACATATTTGCGAGACATTATACCTAACACACCCCTCCCAATATAAAGAGGGCTAGCGTTCACATCCAGCTCCTCTGAGACAGATAAGTTTATTTTGATGTAGGATTCTTTCAATTCCCTCTGTTACATAATTCGTGAAGGGAACACCCACGTCGCTTTCTCTCTCTCTCTCTCTCTCTCTCTCTCTCTCACACACACACACACACACACACACACACACACACACACACACATTATGTGAATCTCAAGTGACATGAGGTTGCTGATTCTGTAACACTGAATAACATTATAAGAACATAGTCGTTATTTCATTTACTTTTGATAAAGCAGATTCGCACGTACTGGTTACTTAGAAAAGGCTTATATTTTGACCAATAAAATCTGCAGCGGTTGCAGAGTACAGTAACAACCTATTATCTGGCGAATCATGCAGCAAGAGACATATAGTTGTGGGATGTGGTTATAATTATATATTGCAGATCAAAATAGTTTGCATTATCTTAGCATTATGTGTATTTTGTCTTCTAAATATATTTATATCATAAGAGTAAGTATATTATCAACTGTATTGCCTTGTATTTCATTGACTATAGCGAGAAAAGAAAACAACAATGCTGAGTACTAATATATCTATGTCAAACCGTTGTGAGAAAAGATCCGTATTACAAAATGATTTATATCGTATAATATTATCGGATCAAATACGTTTGAAAATTATTGAAAAAAAAAACAATTTACACGTGTAAGAGAAAACAAATCACATTTTTACATATGTGTTTAGAAATTGGCACCCAAACCCAAGAAAGGTAAAATATAATCTATGGTTAAAAACAGGCAACCAAATACAGGAACGTTATAATATCATCTGTCTTTAAAAGCAGGAGCACAAACTCAAGAAACTTGTAATATTATCTGTGATTTCAACAAACACCTATACTGTTGCGGCTTTTATTATCCTTTTTGTAAACATCAGTTAAGTTCCTCCCTGTATGTTTTGTCACTTTGAATTTTATTTTATCCACAAGTTCATAATTAATCTAGCTGACCACTTCCTGACTGCCACCACCACCCTGAAAATAAATTCTGCGGGCGTCGATTCATACATATGTTGAGTTCACTCGGCCTTATGGTCCAAAGGGATTATGTCAGTAGTTTTCATCCCCCATGTCACAACCCAAATCATAGTCGCGAGGAGGTTCTTTACGGTCGGAAGGATTTTTTAAATATTTTTTTTTGTGTTGAGGGTGGCAAAAGGTATAAGTCTGTGGACACGGGGTCGTGATTCTCAGAGCATTTTCTGTTTGGGGTCGCGACCAAAAAAGGTAGGGAACCACCGGTTTAGCATATGGCCATGTGTCTGTTACACACGATTCATCAACGGCCATCAATTGCTGTTTGTTACAACTAGAGTGACTTTATTTTGGGACATATTTTAATCCACCTTGCTCTTGAAGCATATTAGTGAGGGTCTGGTAAAGATGGATTAATACGATGGATTATTAGCAAGATATTATCTATCTATCTATCTATCTGTCTAGCTAGCTCTATGAGGTGAGGCGATTTACCACTAGACAGTGTGAACTTACTACAATTGAATATCGATAATTCTCAGAAATTATATGATCAGAAAGTTGATTAGTACATTTGAAATGGATGTGTAATCGCGTGATTTGCTAACCTTATTGTTGAGCCATTATTTCTGGAGAGATTGTATTCAGTTGGTATTAAAAAAAAAAAAAAAAAAAAAAACAATACAATTAAGAATACGTTTAACTAGGAACAAGATATATGCATAGTAACGAGTCGGTCTGGCATCAAACTGGCTTGCCTTCTTACCACACAAGAAGCTGTAGTGTATTTCCGAGCTGATTACAATGAAATTAAGTGAATTGGCTGATATAATCAAAATAATCAAGTTTAGTCACAACTTGTTAATGAGTTGAGTTTGCACCAGGTTATGGTTGGATGTGAACTTGTTTCCACAATAATGTCGAGGATTATCTATAAATATATTTTCATCAAAATTGTTGCATTCGTTAACATCATAACTAGAATTGTCCTTGGCTACTGAGAATTTGGCAACAATATATGGACAACTCTGGTGGGCTAGTGGTCAGAGCGTCCGCCTCGGATGCGGGAAGTCGTGGGTTCGATCCCCGGCCAAGTCATACCAAAGACTTATAAAAATGGTACTAACAGCTGTCTTGCTTGGCGCTCAGCATTAAGAAGTTATTATTATGACTGGTCGGCCTGGTGACATGATAATGTTACTGGGTGGGACATCATGCTACATGTCTGCGGCATGATGCCCCAGTGCTAAACATCGCTATAAACTGTCACACTGCAAAAGTCGTAGCGATATGACTGAAAAATGGTTCAAGCTACGTTAAAAATCAAAATCACACACACACAAAAATATATGGACAAAGATAGCATCGACTTAGAACATAACTTTAAGAAGGTATTGCTAAAGTTGAGGATTCGGCATAATTTGGAATTTTAGTAGGATAAGCTGTTTTGTTTTGGACGGTTGAGTGAGAGGATGAGCACCACTACAAACACAGTCTCGGCATAAAGATCTCTGAAGAATCTGACTATGAACCTATGAACAGCAACTAATTATGCAAATTAATGTGGTGTAATTGTATCTGATTAGTTGAGATTATGACCAATCAAAAGATGTATAACAGTCGATTTTGAACAAGCTTGCTATATAAACTAGATATCAATAACTCATCTGAGTTTTCTCGTCTGAACAATCTATGTATATAAATGAGATGATCTGGCATCAATACAAATTAATCAGGTGATCTGAAATCTGATTGGGTGTATTTTGGCGAACTGACATCTGATTGGCTTACTTCAGAAAAGATCTTCATATAAATTGGTATGAAGGCATGGATAATTAAAGTTTAGTTTTGAGAAACATTTTATTAGATGAATAAATCTGATTGGCTGAGCTTACTATGTCACTTAACAAAGTATTTATTTGTTTAAAACGGGTAAATAAGCTAACAAGTATATACACCAATGTCGTGTGCATAATGCATAATACTTGTAAGGAGATTTATGTTGTGTTTCCGTTTTAGTGAATTTTGGCTGATCTCTTTTCCATAACACAGCATCAGCCCTTATAGGCACATTAATGTACAACAGGAAAGGATACAAAATCTGGAAACTCAAAAGGAGTGTTGTCCTTTTCTAAAATCATAACTTTCTACCACAAAAAGTACATATCAAACATTTGGGCTTGCATAGATAATCTGAAGTAAAACTTCCATAGTTGAAAAGTGGCAACATCGTTTCTGAGTTCTACAAACAGCATATTCTAACAACTGCGCATGTCACCATATAAGCTCATGATTCCATGCATGCAAGGAGATTAGCGAAGATGCATATTCCTAACAATGAACTTTTTGTGGAAAATCTTCCTGTACAGACGAGATTAATTTTGATTTAATACAAGCTTAATTTCAAAATGTTTCGACATTTCATATCAAACAGAAAAAGAACGAGATGTAATTTTTTTTCTGGAATTTAATGCATTAGAGCTCTTTCAAATAGATTTAACGAGAATTAGCAAATTAAAAAGGCTACATTTATAAGAATATTTAAATTGAAAGCATGCCAACAAAACTTCGTCAGTTGTTAGCATGATAACTGCAACAATCACTGTCACATGATCTATACCGGGTCCTGTGAGCCAGTTGTTATGTAAAGACATTAAATAAATGATACAAATAAATGATCTTTATTTTCAGATGATGGCAAAGTTACAAAAATCAAGCAGCTGCCAGTATCTGCATGGGATTTTGAGACCAAGTATATCATCAGCGGGGGACAGTTCGGAGAGGTTCATATTGTTCAGAAGAAGATATCAAAAGAAGTGTATGCGATGAGAATTCTGCATAAGGACAAAATCTTGGCACATCATGAGGTAGGTGTGAAGATTGTGTGTGTGTGTGTGTGTGTGTGTTATGAGTAACAAATAATGATACAATTTCATTAAAGTTACGTCAGTAACTCGTAATAGTAAATTGGTATCATAGTCTTCAGGTAAATTGTTCACCACTGAACGTATCTTACACTCTCAATCCATATTGTTTTCTTTATACAGTTCTTCTCGAAATTTATTTTTCACTAATTGTTGTGAATTTTTATTTCGGAATGTTTATTTTTTATGTAGGTTACAGTGCCATTGCATCTATGGGTTATGTGTATTGACATAGTGCTCAGAAAGCAAGAAAGTATTTTTATTCAAATTATGCTGGGGGTGGGGGTGGGCGGGGTTGAACCCTGATGAATAATATGTGAGTTGATGTTTGTTGTTTTCTCAATAAATACAATGTTTCATGACAGAAAACCTTTTATGATTGAAACTAAAATCTAGTCTGGTTCTCAATGTATCCATCTATCTCTTGTACACCATGGAGAAACAATTTAATGAAGTCATTTAGAATCAAATGAACTAATTAAATGGTGGGTTTGCAACTCAAGAGAACATACTTTAATAATTTTGTTCATTTAAATATTGTTAAAGTATAAAATTGTTGCAAGATTATCAAGGCAATGAGAGTCATCCAGATTTGAATCCTTTGACAGCAGCATATTGTGGATGCACAAGGCCAATGAAAAACCTGAAATACCATACTGAGATAATTTCAAAAACTTGTCTGGCAGCCTACAGAACAAATAGGCCAAGATTTGTTATCATGGTGTAACAAGCTGACAGATTAGGGTCTGTGATGTTGTATTTATAATTTAACGTTAAAAACACAGCCCATGATATATTAGGTTGTTTTGCAATGACAGATGTAGACATTGATACTAATACTGTTGATTGTGCAGTGACAGATCTAGCTTTCATATTCATACTGATGATCATGCAGTGACAGATCAAGGCTTTCACATTGATACTGTCAATTATCAAGTGACAGATCTAGATTATCATGGACATACTGTCAAGTATGCAGAAACAGTTCACTTTTTCATAGTAATAATGTCAATTATGCAGTGATGGATCAAAGCTTTCATGTTCATACTGTCAATTATGCAGTGACAGAATTAGGCTTTCATATACATACTATCAATTATACAGTGACAGATCTAGGCTTTCATATTCATACTGATGATCATGCAGTGACAGATCAAGGATTTCATATTAATTCTGTCAATTATGGAGTGACATATCTAGATGTTCATAGTCACACTGTCATTTATGAAGTGACAGATCTTTATTTTCATAGTCATACTGTCAGTTATGCAGTGACAGATCATGACTTTCATATTCATACTATCAACTATGTAGTGACAGATCTAGACTTTCATATTGTCAATCAAGATATGCCATCATGAGGCAATGAACAGGCAGATTAAGGTCTTTGCTGTTCTACGTATGTTTAAAGTATAGATCCTGATATATTAGCTTGTTCTGCAATGAGATCTAGGCCTTTCGTCTTTGTCATTTGGGTGCATATTTTACACAAATATTGATATTTTGCTGTTGTTTTGTCAGGATGTATCATTTCTTTTGAATGAGCTTGATGTACTGGCCAAAGCCAGCAGTCCTTGGATCACTAAGCTTCACTTTGCTTTCCAAGATACCAAGAATCTGTACCTGGTGATGGAATGCCATTGTGGAGACTTAAGATCAATGCTGACAAGGTAATTTGCAAAATGCTGACTGCATTATTTCACAGAATATTACCTAATTAATGGTACACATTACAGTTTCTCTCAGTGATCACACAAGCTGAAGAATAAATTTGAGAAAACAAATACAAATAACATTTATAATCTTGAAATGTGAAGTGATTTTTTTTCTTTGTATGAAATATTAGAGAACAAAAATAATTATACATTTAAAAAACAGATGTTATATCTGTTTTGTGACAAATTAGAGACATTACAGCAAACTGATGATGCAAGAGCTTATGTCTACTTTGAAAAATGACACTTGTTTTGTTATAGTGCTCATCAATGACTGATGATGCAAGAGCTTATGTCTACTTTGAAAAATGACACTTGTTTTGTTATAGTGCTCATCAATGACAAATGTATAGTGCATGCTTACTTCACTAGAACTCAACAATATCAATAGTACAGTGCATGCTTACTTCACTTGAAATCAACAATACTAAATGTACAGTGCATGCCTACTTCACTAGAAATCAACAATACCAAATGTACAGTGCATGCCTACTTCACTAGAAATCAACAATACCAAATGTACAGTGCATGCTACTTCACTAGAGATCAACAATACCAAATGTACAGTCATGCTTACTTCACTAGAAATCAACAATACCAAATGTACAGTCATGTTTACTTCACTAGAAATCAACAATATCAATAGTACAGTGCATGCTTACTTCACTAGAACTCAACAATATCAATAGTACAGTGCATGCTTACTTCACTAGAAATCAACAATACCAAATGTACAGTGCATGCTCACTAGAAATCAACAATACCAAATGTACAGTCATGCTTACTTCACTAGAAATCAACAATATCAAATGTACAGTCATGCTTACTTCACTAGAAAGCTCCTCAGTATATCACTATTAATTACAGAGTACTTTATACAAAGATTTTCTGTCATAATGAGGGTATGGAAATGTATTGCATTTTAGTGTGTAATTGTAAAGATATGTATAACACAGGGTATGGACATGTATTGCATTTTAGTGTGTAGTTGTAAAGATATGTAGAACATAGAGGGTTTGGAAATGTATTGCATTTTAGTGTGTAATTGTAAAGATATGTATAACATAGAGGGTATGGAAATGTATTGCATTTTAGTGTGTAATTGTAAAGATATGTATAACATAGAGGGTATGGAAATGTATTGCATTTCAGTGTGTAGTTGTAAAGATATGTATAACATAGAGGGTTTGGAAATGTATTTCATTTTAGTGTGTAATTGTAAAGATATGTATAACACAGGGTATGGAAATGTATTTCATTTTAGTGTGTAATTGTAAAGATATGTATAACATAGAGGGTATGGAAATGTATTTCATTTTAGTGTGTAGTTGTAAAGATATGTATAACATAGAGGGTATGGAAATGTATTGCATAAGTTTAAATAAGATAAATGCTGATAAGTTTAAACAGGATAAATCAAATGCTGATAAGTTTAAATAGGATAAATCAAATGAAGAGCAGAGCAAATAATGGATGGAAATATTAGTAGATAATGGACTATGACTAAAATAGAAGACATGAATTCCATAGTGAAGATAGTTCCTCATATACTAAATAATTAAACATGTTAATGCTTTTAATTTTCACGGGCAAATCTTGATGACTTATTGGGATTTGTAGGGCCATCTGGCACGTGACAATGTATAGCACCACCTTGCACATGACAATGTAAAGGGCCACCTAGCTCATGACAATGTATAGGGCCACCTAGCACAAGTCAACAAAAAGGGTCACCTAGCACATGACAGTGTATAGGGCCACTTTGCTCATAACAATGTAAAGAGCCACCTAGCACATGACAATGTATAGGACCACCTTCCACATGACAATGTAAAGGGCCACCTAGCACATGACAATGTATAGGGTCACTTGACACATGTCAGTGTGTAGAGCCACCTAGAACATGATAATGTATAGGGCCACCTATCACATGACAATATATTGGGCCAACAAGTGCATGACAACATATAATCAAATCATGGATATATGCACTAAGGCAAATATATTTACAGTAATATTTATATTCATTTAATTGATACATGTACATTGAGATGTCACTTAATTGATGCTTATTACTTTTTAACAGATACTTTTAAGATACCATTAAACTGATATTTTGAGATATCACTTAACTGTTATTTTGAGATATCACTTTAACTGATATTTTATATATTATTGAACTGTTAGTTTTAACAAACACTTTGAGATATCAATTGACACTGAAATATCATTTTAACTAACTTTGAGATATCATTGTAAGTGACACATTGAGATAAGATTAATTTTTGTTCTTATTTACAGATTTGAAGGGGACCTAGAAGAGGACATTGCTCGCTTCTATATGGGGGAGATAACCCTTGCTATTCACAATTTACACTTGATGGGATATGTTCATAGGTAAGAAATTTTAAAAAAATAATTTTATCCCACCCCTCTCCAATGAAAAAAGTTACCCTATAAAGTGTATTACAACTAAGTTACAATAAATCTTATTTGCCTGACATTTATCCTTTTTATTATGCTAGTGATTCATCAGATTTAAAGCATATCATTCACTGAATATTTAATTTAGTGAATGGTGTTTCATGCATTGAACCAATTTTTAGTCAAACATATAATTAAGTACTGTCTGTTTAATATGTGAATTGACACAAGTTTTATGGGATCTGTCGGTAAACCATTCATTTGAGTTTTCAAAAAATAAATTGCCAAATCAAATGACATCTAAATATTTGTTTGACGCAAAGATAAAAAGAAATGCACAATGATTTCATTCCATGTTATTATTCATGCTTTCCACATCACCAATAATTTCCTTTTCAAGGGATTTAAAGCCAGAAAATGTTTTGCTGGATTGCAGAGGACATGTCATGCTGGCTGGCTTTGGATTTGCTGTAAAACTGGATCATACACATAAGGTATAAATTAGGCCTCAAGAATTGATAAATTCTACATCCACCAAAAACATAAAAAGCTGTGATATACTGAACCAACAAATAGCCAATCATGAAGCAATAACACTAGACTTCATGCTCACAAACCCCAGTTAATTGGGCAATGGGCAAGGGGCAAGGGGCAATGGAAGCTGAATAAAGAAATTCTAGAGCTACCAAAATATCAAAATGAAATCACTAATCTTTAAGACAACATAATGCAAACTAAAAGTAACATATATGACAATAGGAAGAAAACTAGACAAAAAATAGCACAAATATCTTAGAAATACTCAAGACTTAGGATGGAGAATCTAAAAGCAATAGAACATGAATGGAATATTATACTAAGGATAGAGAATAGCAATAGAACATAAATGTAATATTATACTTAGGATGGAGAATCTAAAAGCAATAGAATATGAATGTAATATTATACTAAGGATGGAGAATCTAAAAGCAATAGAATATGAATGTAATATTATACTAAGGATGGAGAATCTAAAAGCAATAGGGAGAAAACTAAAGAAAATAAAACAAATATCTCAAATACTCAAGACTAAGGATGGAGAATCTAAACGCAATAGAACATGAATGTAATATTATACTCAGAATGGAGAATCTAAAAGCAATAGAACTTGAATGGAATATTATACAAAGGATGGAGAATCTTAAAGCAACAGAACATGAATGGAATATTATACTAAACAACTCAGAGACAGATAATGAGCAACAAGACATAACTAAATAAATTCTAGAACAAATTCAAGAAAATAAATACAGCAGGGCACAAATAAGAGCAGGAAAATATGATGATATATTTAGAATAGGAAAAACAATATAAAGGAAAGAAGAAATAAAAAGAGGAAATGAAAGAAGTATCTCCCAACTAAAGGAAGGTGATACAATCTTGGAAAGGAAAGATGAAATTCTCAGTTTTATAGAAAAATACTACAACTCCTTTTACATAACACAAAACATACCAACATAAACCATCAAGGATTACATAACAAAACTAAACCTCCCACAGCTACAACCACACCAAAAACAACAATGTGAAGGACCCATACAAACAAACAAGATACACAAAGCAATTGAACAACTAAATAAAAATAAATCACCAGGCATAGATGGAATCACTGCTGAATTTTACCAAAAATTCCAAACACAAATTACCTTTACCCTAAAAGAAATTTATAACTCAGTCATTGACAACAGTGAAAAGATCGATACAATGAAAAAGGGTTTCATAACATTACTTTATAAAAACAATGGGGAAACAACAGAATTTAAAAATTGAAGACCAATATCTCTATTCAACACTGACTACACGATCTTAAAGCAAAATTCAAGCAAATAGATTCCATAGAAACTATAGTCAATCTAAATCAATCATGTGGTGAGAAAGGAAGACACATAATGGATTTTATCCATCAAATCAACAAAAGAGCTTATACAGCAACAAGGAAAGGGAGGTGCGATGATACTTATAGATCAGGAAAAGGCATTTGACAGAATTGACCACAATTATATTTTAGAAATCCTTAAAAGTTTCGGGTTCAGACAACAATTCCAAAAATGGGTCCAAATCTTATATACTAATGCAACATCTATGGTACAGACCAATGGCACATAAACCAAACCCTTCCCGATACAGAGATCAGTAAGACAGGGGCATCCCATGTCCATGCTGCTCATGTATTGGGAATAGAAGTTCTCAGTAAAGCCATACAAGCAGATGTTAAAATTAAAAGGGTCAGTTTTCCCAATATTGTAGCAGAGTGCAAAACATTTCAACATACAGACCAATTTTATAACAGAACAACAATCATACCAAATCCTGATGCAACAGTATTATTTAGCAAGGTTTCAGGCTCTCAAATTAACCATGACAAAACTAAGTTTTACATATTGGCAACTGGAAAGGGAACCATCCAGGTTCTACACCAGACAAAAATAAAAAGCAAGTTAAAATACTATGAATCATTTTGGGTGAAAATAGCAAGTATCTTAATCTCCTACAAATCAAGAAAAAAATATGTAAACACAGTGAAATTTGGAGCTCCAGGCATTTTTAATATTTCTAAAAAAAAGTCCAGATAGCTAAACCTTTTTAGTTCTATCTGGTATGAATTTAACAAAATTGATTTTAAATACTGCTTAATAAATCAAATTGAAACACTAAAATATAACTTCATTTGGGGAAATATAAAAAAATACATCAACTGGCCAAGCACACTCCAAAATTCAAGAGACAGAAGGGGGCTTAAACACCCCCGACCTCAGGGTAAAGCAGATAAAGAACTATATAGAATGAATTCAAAGCATAAAGAACACCCAACACATATATGGCAGGGTATATACCTCTGCTGGTTTGGATTTCTCCTACAAAACAGACCAGAAATATATAGAAATAACAGAATATCCAAAGCACTATGTCCACACAAAATGGAAAATATGGAAAAAAAGATATCAATATCCATTTAAAATAATACACAAAACCGTATCTAAAAAAGTAGAAAATAACAACCCCAATATTGGCTGGGACACAATATGGAAAAAATGGGCCTAAATTAAGGAAATGAAAAAACAGGCAAGACTACTACTTTATTTACATGATGTGTGGTAGACCAGGAAGAATGCCTTCAAAAGGAAAATTCTGAAAAACATTCCCCCTGCCCAATATGTAAAAGGATCAAGACTCTAAAAAGCACCTAATTCTACACTGCAAAACAAATGAAACACAGGAGAAAAAAATCATAAACCAAATTCAAAACACAATAGGATAATATGATGAAATGCAGCTTTTATACACAAATGATATTAATGATATAAAGCTATACAAAGAAATAATTAACTTTATATACAAAACTACTGACATGAGAAGGAACATATGGTTAACAGAAACAACAAAAATATAATTAAACAAAATCTCCCTCCCTATCCATCCACTCCACCCCTACTATACACACACAACTTTCACCTCCATAGCCAGGCAATGATATCTCTCACAAATGCCTACTGGATCAAATTACAAACACAAAGGGGGGGGGGAGTTAATTAGTGCTACAGTTTAACAGAGAATATAATCTCCCCCACATTTTTTCCTTAGTAACTATACACCAAATTAATTAAGTACCACTTAACAGACCACAAACTCCTCATAGTCTTACAAGATACACTTAATCAGCCAAACTTAGCTAACACTGCATAAAGCTATGTTAATAGCTACCTGAATAGGAATGCAGGAACAAACCCCAATAATGTATAGCATACAGCCCCATGGGCTCACTGAAAAGTTGTTCTATACACCAAACATGCATCACCATGCCTGTCTGCTATATATATATATATATATATATATATATATATGCAACCTATCAGAACTCCAACAAATGGATATAAGAAAAACAGGAGGGCAGGGGCTCCAATGTGGAAAGCCATCTCTGGATGAGGTATCTCAAGAGACTGTAATGTGAACCTCCCACAACTGTCCTAAACAAAATATCTGCAAAATAATCTATAAATCTAACTACTGAAATTCTAAACTAATTTAAAAACTCAACTAAAAATATATTTAAAAAATGCCTCTTCCTAAATACAACCAAAACAAATGTATGTTCACAATTAAATATAAACAAACATGCAATCAAGCATGCATAAAACAGACTACAGCATGTACACACATTGTTTTATTTCTTTTTGACCTATATTCCAAATTTGCTAGGAATAGCTAGAAATTACAGACCAACACATGATTTGACAGAGATAGTACCAGTCCTAACATGAACAAATGCAAAAACAACAAAGTACACATACAAACCACAATCACAGGAACAAATGACTCAGGTAAAGTCACTTCACAGAATAAAATCAAGGGAAAAGGGCTGGCAACTGACCCTTAGACAAATAGTCCAATGAATAGGAAGTACAACCCAAAACTCCAAGCTGAGGTGGAAATGGAAACCATGCCCAAGCCCCACCCAGGCAAAGGAAAGAGAGCAAGTTTCTGCTCCAAAGCTTATGGGATAAAAGAACTGAAACAATTTGATGAGCAAAACAAATAGCAACCCTGCAAAATTTATAATATTGCACCAAGTTTTAATTATTTCTTAACACACCAAATACCTCACACTATATGGGTGGACAGGGAAACATATGCAAGAAACACATTTTTAGGAAAACAGAGTGTCACTTCATTGTCTTAACCAGCTATATATGCCAGGATAGGGCTAAGAAGTGTCAACAAATTCATTTGGTTAGTCCTGCACTGTTTGTCTGTCTGTCTTTATGTATTAAGGAGAAAATGCATGTTCATTATTGCATAATATTTGTAGAAAGAGAATTGATAAATATGTCCGCTCAGCCAAGCATTTTAAGGCATTTTTAAAAAAACTGATTGATGTGGATTTCTCAATCACTAGGCTATTGAAATCTTGTATTTTATCAATCACTAGACTTTTGAAAACTGATTGTGGATTTTTCAGTCACAATTCTATGGAAAACTGATTGATGTGGACTTCTCAAATACTAGGCTATTGCAATCTCTTTGTGGATTTCTCAATCACTAGGCTATTGAAATCTCTTTATGGATTTCTCAGCTACTAAGCTATTGAAAACTGATTTATGTAGATTTCTCAGTCACTGGGCTATTGAAAACTAATGTGGATTTTTAAATAACCAGACTATTTAAAACTGATGAGATTGGAAACACTAGACTATAAAAAATTGGATGCGGATTTTGCAATCACTAAACTACTGAAAACTGATGGATGTGGATTTTTCATTCTGGCACTATGTTTGCTGTTACGACTTTATGGTCATACTCTATGTAACAGAAAGAAAAAAACCAACAAGGTTTGTAAAATTTAAATAATTTAATTGTCAATGTTATAAAATGAAAATGTAAGATGAACTTACAGCATTATGAATTGAATCCAAAATAACCTTAAAACATTCTATTTAAGTCCAAAAGAATAGAATGTTTCAAATGCATTGGTCTGCCAACAGTCCTGATGTATCAAAATGGCATTGTCCTGAACTTCTTTGAATAATTCTCAATAGTCCCAGAGTAAACTATTAGTCCAATAAGCACTTTGTAATTCCACTGAATAATTCAATATGTTTCCTCTCAAATAATATTCAAACACAACATTAAATGTCTTAAGACTGATGTTACAACAAGTAAATAAGAAATAAAACTGAATACAATTTTCTAGCTCAACATACTTATATACAAGCAAAGGTGTGAACTAGCTATATGACCTTTTGACCACCTACCTGACCTAACCAATCCAAGGGGAAAGTTTTCTAAAAACCCACAATAACCCACCAACCAATGGGAAATTGCTAGAAAGTTTTCAACATTTATATTATTTATTTTATTAATAATGATCATAAATACATATGTCAAAAACTATTTATAGATGTGAATATGCATTTTCCTTCAACTAGCTATATGACCTTTTGCACACCTTCCTGACCTAATCAGTCCAATGGGAAATAACTTGTTTTTAAGAACCCACATTAACCCAGCAACCAATGGGAAATTACCCGAAAGCTTTCAACATTTATTATTATTAATATTGTTATTAATAATCATAAGTACATACGTCAACAGCTATTTCTAGATCCTTTGCAATCTACACTCTTAATATCATAGAATTTATAACTGTGCATAACATTAACTATCTAATGTCTTGATTATAGATGATCATTACAATTTACAGTCATCAACAATAATTACACATAATATAGATTCAATCATGTACCAAGAGTAACAAAAATTACACATAATATAGATTCAATCATGTACTAAGAGTTACAATAATTACACATAATATAGATTCAATCATGTACCAAGAGTTACAATAATTAACATAATATAGATTCAATCATGTACCAAGAGTTACAATAATTACACATAATATAGATTCAATCATGTACCAAGAGTTACGGGGGCCCCGAGTGGCCGAGTGGTCTAAAGTGCTCTTCATTACGGATCACTGCCATCTCACCTCTGTCTGCGGCGGTTTGAGTCTCGGATTCAGCCAATGTGGGTATGTGAGAAAGCTTGCCAGTAGCTTCTCGTGGGTCGGTGGTTCTTTCTGGGGTTTTCCTGGGTTCTTCCTCCACCATTAATACTGGCCGCCATGTATAGCCTATCGTGTGCTGAAAAGTGGCGTTAAACCCCACAGTAACCAAGAGTTACAATAATTAACATAATATAGATTCGATCATGTACCAAGAGTTACAATAATTACACATAATATAGATTCAATCATGTACCAAGAGTTACAAAAATATAGATATAAAAATCATTACATACTGTATGATAGTGAATAATTTTATGAGGCTATAACTTGAAATATTTTTAAAAAGTACTGGACAGCATACTTTCTTCTGTATAGAATTTGTAAGGGATAAATCCCCAGACTGAAATTAATGACAAAATGTTATGCTAAAATAACTTGTATGATAAGATCTAGTGAATTTTATTAGTTGTATAAAACCTTAACCTAAACTTAAAGATTGCACTAGTTGTACTTTCAAAATCTACACATTTTACACACACAAACTCTCTCTCTCTCTCTCTCTCTCTCTCTCTCTCTACACAGATCCCTTTTGATACTAACATATCATTCAAAGTGCATCATTAGTTTCTCTGACTTGCTGTGCCAAGTTTTGTGAAGTTTCTGTCCTCAGTATTTCATTCTTGAAACAAATGATCTCTCAAAGATACAGTGAATATATATATATATATATATATATATATATATATATATATATATATATATATATATATATATATATATATATAAAGCCAGTACATCTGGGTTTATGCACTTTGTTAGGAGTATTCTTTAGAACAAACAACATAGATGGCAAATCAGGGACTATGTTAGTTGCAAGTGGACTTAAAAATGATATAAATCAAGGCAAAAATCATGATATGCTGTAGCTGCACCTGCAGATCAGATCTATGTAGTTTTGTTTCCTCCCAGATCTGCCAGTGCATTATGTGATAGCAAATCTGGGTCTGTGCAGTTTGCAGACAGACTCTACTTACACTGGACAACAAATTTTTACAAAAGTCATGTTACTGAAATAAAATTAGTCAATTCTTATCAATTTTTATGTGCTGAACACGAATATGACAGTCAAATTGCAAAATTGGCTCTAGTTTTTTTGTAATCTGCAAGAAATTAATGTTTACATAACGAAATGCATTCCAATAGTAAAAGGTCAACTGTAATAGCCTACCTATAAAAAATCAAGTCATTGACTACATCTTAGATTTCTTCGCCTGTCTCTTGTACAGCTGTTCGGGAGCATCTCTGAGGAGTGTCCAGCAGTAGTCAGCCAGCATTGTAGTGGACCATTTTCCCTGGTATCTTTGTTCCATTGTTGCGATATCTTGATGAAAACGTTCGCCGTGTTCATCACTAACAATACCACAGTTGTTAGGAAAGAAATCCAAATGGGAATGAAGGAAGTGAATCTTTAGAGACATATTGCAGCCAAGTTTCTTATACTTCATCAACATGTCTTCTACTAGTTCCTTATAGTTTTCTGCCCTAACATTTCCGAGGAAGTTTGTAGAAACTAGGTGAAAAGCATTCCATGCTTGTTTCGCGTCACCTTCCAGCAAGTTGTTGAACCGGTCATCTTTGAAAAGCTCTCGAATCTGAGGACCCACAAAAACTCCCTCTTTAATCTTTGCTTCGCTGAGTCGAGGGAATTTTTCATGCAGGTATCGGAATGCTGGCAAAGTCCGGTCAATGGCTTTCACGAAGTTCTTCATCAAACCTAGTTTGATGTGAAGGGGTGGTAGCAAGATTTTCTGAGCCTCAACCAGAGCTGGGTGTTGGATATTCTTCTCTCCAATGGCTACATTCTGCCTGTGAGTCCATTCCTTCCTCATGTAGTGCATTTCCCTTGCTCGGCTATCCCACTCGCATAAGAAACACATGTATTTTGTATATCCTTGCTGCAGTCCCATTAAAAGGGCAACTACCTTCAAATCACCACAGAGGTGCCAGCTGTACTTGTTATACTCAATGGAATTCAGTAGCTGCCTTAAGTTATCGTATGTCTCTTTCATGTGGACAGCATACGCTACTGGAATAGATGGAAGAATGTTTCCATTGTGCAAAAGCACAGCCTTGAGACTCAGTTTCGAAGAGTCCACAAATAGTCTCCATTCTTGTGGGTCATGAGTGATTTTTAAAGCATTCATGAGGCCCTCAATATCGGAACAGAATATCAGATTACTTTCCTTTCTGAAGAAAGGCTCCAATTGCTGGTGGCGCTTTCGATATGCAGTAATTGTGACATCTTCTTCTAGAAGATTCCATTGTTGGAGTCTTGATCCTAGCAATTCTGCCTTGTTCTTTGATAAGTCCAAATCACGAATCAGGTCATTTAGTTCTTCCTGTGTTATTCTGTGTGGGGTTGATGATGCACCACAGTGAAAATCTGGATCACTGCATGCTGATGGACCAGGAGAAGAACAGGTCGACTCACCTTTGTCTTCGTCAGATGAATCAAGAGAATATTCTGCTGGAGGTTCTGGAATAGGAAGTCCCTCACCATGTGGAACTGGTCTCAATGCAGACGGAATGTTTGGGTAGACTATTCTCGACTTCTTTCGCTTCGTTATTCCGCCGGAAAGAGGAGGAACCAAGCAGAAGTAACAGTCATTTAGGTGGTTGCTTGGCTCTCTCCACACCATTGGGACTGCAAACGGCATTGATGACCTTTTGCAATTCAACCACTGTGAAAGCTGTGTTGTACATGTAGCACAGCATATATGCGGAGCCCAAGGCTTGTCTTGGTCACCAACCTTGCATCCGAAGTAAAGATGATATGCCTTCTTCACTTGAGAATTGATACTTTTCTTCTGGTTGGCAAATGTCACTTCCCCACAAATATAGCAAAAATTGTCCGCGGTATTAACACACTTTCGAGGCATTACTGTTCTTTATTGTACGTAAATGGATAAAATAATAAGTTTTATGTAACAGTAGCTTGAACTGTCTCGCACAACGTCTAAAATATTTTAAATGCTGAACCTATCTGATTGGGCTTTATATAGTACACTGCTTACGTCAGCTTCAGCAGCCGCCTGGCATTAGTATAATAGGCCTACACATGTATAGTACACTGCTGACGTCAACTTACTTCAGCAGCCGCATGGGATTAGTATTGCATTGCATCAGAAAATGATGCAATCAACTGTGGATGATGTGAGCATGATGGTATTATGCAATGTTACATCATTATTCCGGATGTTGCTGCAGTCCTACTGGAGAAATTTACACAGTGAAACATAGAAAATGAGGTATATGAATATCTTCAAAACGAGAGCCAATACAAATTTTTCACGGTTATATTCGTGTTCAGCACACCAAAATACCACAGATTAGGGCCTTTTCAAGTCAGTAATGATTTCACTGTTGACCAGTGTTATAAGTGAGTATATACGGTACACATGAGTAGATGCTGCATGTTGGAGAGGATGTATGACTGCTGTTAATTTCTGTATGAAGATGCTGCATGTTGGAGAGGATGTATGACTGCTGTTAATTTCTGTATAAAAGATGCTGTTTAACTTGTTATAATGAAATAACTAACATCCCATATGTTTGTAATGTGTTTTATGTCTTTCATGCCAAATATAAAGTCTTCATCATGTAAGTCTGTTTGACAAAATATTCTTTAACCATCTTAGATAAATATGCCTGATATAAATAAATGTCTGTCTAAATTCACACATACATTCACCAATGTGAATGGGCTGTATAGGCACAATATCCATTATTTATTTTGAATGAAAGATGGTTTAGGATAGCTGTAGGTGAAAATGGAGGCCAGACTGGTTTAGTTGGTCACTGCATGAAATTAAAGCAGTCAGTGATTGATACTGATGCATATTCTATGTTTTAGTTAGTGTGGAAAATATAATCAGGGAAGTAATGTGAATGGGCTGTGTATGCACAATATCCATTATTTATTTTGAATGAAAGATGGCTTGAGATGGCTATAGGTGAAAATGGAGGCCAGACTGGTATTGTTGGTTAATGCATGAAATTAAAGCAACCACTGTCTGATACTATATGTATTCTAAATTTTAGTTATCACAAAATATAATCAGGGAAATACAGGTTTAATCAAGGAAAAGTCAGGGAATTTTCATTTCATCCGCTTTTAGATTAATCCAAAGTTTGAAAATGAGTACTCTGTTTAGAAATGAGGACACTAACCTAATGTATTGTTCACAGACAACATCAAGGATGACAATAAGACCCCCTGAGGATATATCACCATACACGTCCCCAAAGCTTCTGGAAACCAATCAACGCCAGAATGTGACCTATGGAACAGAGGTTGACTGGTGGTCTCTAGGGATCTGTCTTTATGAGATGCTGTATAGAAAACTCCCCTTCACAGGCAATATTGCATACAGTATTCTGAATCACAAGGTGAGATTTTTTGTTGTGTTTTTTTTTCTCATCTGATAACAAAACATGTTGGGTTTAAAGTATATAAAAAACTGACTGAAAAAAAATTGACTTTTTGCCATTTCACTGTGTTCTGTGTGCTCTGGTCAGTGTGCTCTTTCTGTTAGCATAGCTTTAGTCTTCTCAAAAACTGCTGGGCCAATTTGGATCAAAATTGTTTATAATACTTCTTATGATGTGTTCTGCCAGCCCCCTAGCAAACCTGTGGCTTTAAAAGCAACCCAAATAGAAAACATCTCAGATTTTTGCTTCCAAAAATGACTGAGGCACTTTCCATCAGATTCAGTAAGAGTGTTCCTTATTATTGGTTTTGTCAAAGTTTTGCCAGTCATGCTCTTATAACAGCAGTATGGTTTCAATATCAATCACGTGATGGAAAAGCAAATTTTGCCTTCCCTAGAATAGCTGAACTATGTTTGATTGAACTTGGCAGAATGGTTTGTTAGGACATGTTGTATAAATATTATGTGAAGGTTGGCTTCCCTAGTGCCAGTTTGCTTTCTGTATGAAAACCCAAGTTTAAACAACTCTTGAAAAGCTGTGTCAGCCTTAATTAAACTTGAAAGGATATTATTTTTATGAAACACTTTTGGTTTATTAAAATTGTGTCCTGGGGTGTTCCCATTGCAACAATGTGGCTTCTAAATTGTCAAGCCAATTTTAATGAAACCCATGTGTTCTTTGTGGCTTTCCAGGCAATGTGGTTTCCTTAGAAATTAGACATAAATTAATATATAATAGATCTGTCATCAAATGCAAGTTTCTTCAAATATATCATCACTGTCATGTCTTGACAAATCTGTCATCAAATGCATGTTTTTTCAAATATATCATCACTGTCACATCTTGACAGATCTGTCATCAAATGCATGTTTTTCAAATATATCATCACTCATGACTTGACAGATCTGTCATCAAATGCATGTTTTTTCAAATATATCATCACTGTCATGTCTTGACAAATCTGTCATCAAATGCATGTTTTTCAAATACATCATCGCCGTCACGTCTTGACAAATCTGTCAACAAATGGATGTTGTTTTCAAATATATCATCACTGTCATGTCTTGACAAATCTGTCATCAAATGCATGTTTTTAAAATATATCATCACTGTCACATCTTGACAAATCTG
Source organism: Sinohyriopsis cumingii (assembly GCA_028554795.2). NCBI lineage: Eukaryota > Metazoa > Mollusca > Bivalvia > Unionida > Unionidae > Sinohyriopsis > Sinohyriopsis cumingii. Next base: position 102,252,306 of record CM068835.1, on the reverse strand, counting down.
TCATCAAATGGATGTTGTTTTCAAATATATCATCACTGTCATGTCTTGACAAATCTGACATCAAATGCATGTTTTTTTCAAATATATCATCACTGTCATCTCTTTACAAATCTGTTATAATTACATTGACTTCACAGTTATGTCATCAATACCATTTCTTTTTTGATGTCATAAATTCCATGTGTTTACTAGTCTTAAAAGATGTCATCAATTCAGTGTGTTTACTTGTCATTATTGGTCATCAATTCCACGTGTTTACTTGTCTTTATAAATGTTGTAAATCAGATTTCTTTACAAATGTATGTTCGTCACTTCCATGTTTTAGATCTATCATCAATACCTTGTCTATACAGGTCTGTCATCCTTACCATGTCTTTAAAAATGTTATCATCATTACCATGTCTTTACAATTCTGTCATCATAACCATGTCTTTACAATTCTGTCATCATAACCATGTCTTTACAATTCTGTCATCATAAGTATGTCTTTACAATTCTGTCATCATTACCATGTCTTTAAAATTCTATCATCCTTACCATGTCTTTACAATTCTGTCATCATAACCATGTCTTTACAATTCTGTCATCATAACCATATCTTTACAATTCTGTCATCATAACCATGTCTTTACAACTCTATCATCATAACCATGTCTTTACAATTCTGTCATCATAAGTATGTCTTTACAATTCTGTCATCATAACCATGTCTTTACAACTCTATCATCATAACCATGTCTTTACAATTCTGTCATCATAACCATGTCTTTACAAATTTATCATCTTTACTATGTCTTTACAAATTTGTTATCATTACAATATCTTTACAAATATTTCATCATCCCATCTCTTTACAAATCTATCGTCATTATCATGCCTTTAAAAATCTGTCATTATTACATTATCTTAACATTATCTTGGCATGAGTGTTATGAGGACCTATAGGGATAACCAGCAGACTTTTCTTGGCATCAGTATTATCAAGACCTATAGGGATTACCAGCAGACTTTTCTTGGCATCAGTATTATCAGGACCTATAGGGATTACCAGCAGACTTTTCTTGGCATGAGTGTTATCAGGACCTATAGAGATAACCAACAGACTTTTCTTGGCATCAGTATTATTAGGACCTATAGGGATAACCAGCAGACTTTTCTTGGCATTAGTGTTATTAGGACCTATAGGAATTACCAGCAGACCTTTCATGGCATTAGTGTTATTAGGACCTAAAGGGATTACCAGCAGACTTTTCTTGGCATTAGTATTATTAGGACCTATAGGGATTACCAGCAGACTTTTCTTGGCATTAGTGTTATCAGGACCTATAGGGATACCAACAGACTTTTCTTGGCATCAGTGTTATCAGGACCTATAGGGATTACCAGCAGACTTCTTTTGGCATTAGTGTTATTAGGACCTATAGGGATTACCAACTGACTTTTCTTGGCATTAGTGTTATTAGGACCTATAGGGATTACCAGCAGACTTTTCTTGGCATTAGTATTATCAGGACCTATAGGGATTACCAGCAGACTTTTCTTGGCATTAGTGTTATCAGGACCTATAGGGATTACCAACAGACTTTTCATGGCATCAGTGTTATCTGGACCTATAGGGATTACCAGCAGACTTTTCTTGGCATTAGTGTTATTAGGACCTATAGGGATTACCAACTGACTTTTCTTGGCATTAGTTTTATTAGGACCTATAGGGATTACCAACAGACTTTTCTTGGCATCAGTGTTATTAGGACCTATAGGGATTACCAACTGACTTTTCATGGCATCATTGTTATTAGGACCTATATGGATTACCAACTGACGTTTCTTGGCATCAGTGTTATCAGGACCTATAGGGATGACATTTAACTTTATGTCAAATGTTTGGAAAAATCTACTATAAATTTGTTTATTAAAACAGCAGCTTGATGAAATTTCTTTTCAATATACTGACATAAAGATAAAAGCATAAGAAATAGCAGATTTAGTCTTTTATTAAGTCATTGCTGTCTATATTCTCTGTATAAAAGAATGCATAATCATTGCATCTCTCTATTTTCAAAGAAATATCTGCAGTTTCCAGAGAATGACAGCAAGAATGCCAGTGCAGATGATCTAATTAGGAAACTCTTAACAATTCAAGATGATGGACTGAAATACAGTGAAATAGAAAAGCATTCATTCTTGGCATCTTTCAAATGGGCCAGGGCCAGGAAAGGTATAGCCTTATTTTTGGTCCCTTTGTAATTAATGCAGGATATCTATCTATCTATCTAGTTTTTTAAATAAAATTATTGATGTTTTGGGGATTTCCTTTTACAGCCCAAAACTGTTCATATGTGGTGAGCACTTGTCTGAAACACCAGGACAAAATATTAAATAAATTAACTTCTATAAAGATTAGAGACACTTCAGGTTATTTACATTCAGAAATAGTTTATATCAAATAAAATTAGATGACAGAAAATTCATAGAAATAAAAGAAGTGGAGAGTCATCAAACTAGTTTTGTCACCAAGTATGTCATTATTATAACAACCATCCTAATTGAATTTCACACCAGATTAGACATTTGAAGTCATTGTATTATCCTGCTGAGCTGACCAAGCAAGCTATGTGACATCACAGAGGAATTTCATTCAGAGATCCAGTGTTGAAAGATGATGTTGTCCTTGAAATGCTGTATTGACAGGAAGGACAGTTGCTCCTCAAACAGTAATTTGTAAAACAAAATGTACTTCAGGATGTTATTGGTTATCAAATAATGGAAAATTGCTTCAACTTGCATCAAGGGCTTCTTTCATGCAATAATTAAATGAAATTATTTTTTTCTGCCTCCCACTAAAAATAAAAGCTATGTTATAAACATAGCTAGAGTCTCAGATGGGCAATGATTTAATATTCAGTTTATGAAAATCATATAATTTCCAACTTTTGCTTGCCAATGCTTGTAAAAGCTTGAAGTTATTCAACTCATTTAATAAATACAATATTAAATTATTACCCATTTGTGATATGCTATAACAGAGTAATGATTACATTAGTGCCCATTTCAGATAGACAGGGTTAATTATTGACTACATGTGTGCTCATTTCAAATATAGAACACTAATTAATGACTACACAGATGCTCATTTCATATTGAGGTTTGATTATGGACTACATAAATGCTCATTTGCAGTATAGAGATCTACTTAATGAGTACACTATTGATCATTTCAAATAAAAAGATCTGTTAAAAGAATACATTTTTGATCATTTCAAATAAAGAGATCTACTTAATGAGTATACTATTGATCATTTCAATTAAAGAGATCTATTTAATGAGTACACTATTGGTCATTTCAAATAAAGAGATCTACTTAATGAGTATACTATTGATCATTTCAAATAAAGAGATCTATTTAATGAGTACTCTATTGATCATTTCAAATAAACTGATCTACTTAATGAGTATACTATCCACTCTGGTGGCATAGTGGTTAGAGCATCTGCCTCAGATTAGGGAGGTTGTGGGTTCGATCTGTGACTTAGTCATAATAAAGACTTATAAAATGGCATTAGCAGCTGCCTCACTAGGCACTCATCATTAAGAGGTTAATGTTAGGACTGGTCAGCCTGGTGTCAGGATAATGTGACTGGGTGGGACATCATGCTACATGTCTGCGGCATGAGGCCTCAGTGCTAGACATCACTATAAACTGTCACACTGCAGACATTGTAGCGATATGACTGAAAAATTGTTAAAGCTACTTTAAAAGTCCAAATCACACACACAAACACACACATAATGAGTATACTATTGATCATTTCAAATAAAGAAATCTACTTAAAGAGTAAAGTATTGATCATTTCAAATAAAGAGACCTGAGTAGACATGTGCTGTATATCAGACAATGTAGTCATCATTTGAGTAAACATGTGCTGTATATTTTACATTGTAGTCATCATGTGAGTATTCAGGTGCTGTATATCTCACAATGTAGTCATCATGTGAGTAGACAGGTGCTGTATATCTGACACTGTAGTCATCATGTGAGTATACAGGTGCTGTATATCAGACAATGTAGTCATCATTTGAGTAGACAGGTCCTGTATATCAGACACTGTAGTCATCATGTGAGTATACAGGTGCTGTATATCAGACAATGTAGTCATCATTTGAGTAGACAGGTGCTGTATATCTGACAATGTAGTCATCATTTGAGCAAACATGTGCTGTATATTTTACATTGTAGTCATCATGTGAGTATTCAGGTGTTGTATATCTGACAATGTAGTCATCATGTGAGTATACAGGTACTGTATATCTGACAATGTAGACATCATTTGAGTAGACAGGTGCTGTATATCTGACAATGTAATCATATGAGTTGACAGGTGCTGCCTATCAGACAATGTAGTCATCATTTGAGTAGACAGGTGCTGTATTTCAGACAATGTAGTCATCATTTGAATAGACAGGTGCTGTATATCAGACAATGTAGTCATCATTTGAATAAACATGTGCTGTATATTTGACGGTGTAATCATTTGAGTTGACAGGTGCTGTATATCTGACAATGTAATCATCATTTGAGTAGACAAGTGCTGTATATCAAACAATGTAGTCATCATTTGAGTAGACAGGTGTATATCAGGCAATGTAGTCATCATTTGAGTAAACATGTGCTGTATATTTGACATTGTAGTCATCATGTGAGTATTCAGGTGCTGTATATCTCACAATGTATTCATCATGTGAGTATACAGGTGCTGTATATCTGACAATGTAGTCATCATGTGAGTATACAGGTGCTGTATTTCAAACAATGCAATCATTCTGACTTCATATTTTAGCTCTGGTTAAGATTAAAATTGTCCAGCTACAGTGTAATTCATGTATATGGAACTTCAATTTGTCAGATTTCTCAATACATTGAAGTCCAAATTGTATACTATATACACTATCATTTTTTCAATACTTTTAGAAAACATTTGTAATTAACAAATTTATCTGGATTCTTAGTGTACAAGCCAATTCCAGTGTATTTATTATAAATCAGTTCAAGTGTGTTTATTACAAGTTAGTTTCAGCATATAATTACACGTTAGTTCCAGTATGTTTACTATAATTAAATGACAGCTTATTTATTATAAATTAGTGACAGTGTATTTATTATAAATTAGTGACAGTGTATTTATTACAAGTCTGTTCCAGGGTATTATTACAAGTTAATTCCAGTATATTCACTAAAAGATTTATCACAAGTAAGTTACTGCAATACCAAAAGTAAATTGCTGTGTATTTTTACCAGTCAGTTCCAATATATTTATTATAAGTTACATGCAGTGTATTTTTGATATGTCAATTGCAGTGTATTTATTTAAAGTCAGTTGACATGTATAGTCAGTTTCAGTGTATTTGTTTTAAGTCAAGTTCAGTGCATTTATTTCTTACAAGTCAGTTCACAATTTATTTTCCAAAGAGACAGCCCCTTGTACACCCCAACTGATCAGTGTGAATTTTAAGTCAGATAAAGATGTTCCAGACATGAATGATTCCATGCCGACCAGTGATAACATCTTTGGAAGGCATTTGCCCTTTTTTAATAGAAGGCCATCTTCATACAGGTATTGTAGTTGTGTGGTGAATTTTTAAAGTATATCACATAGAATTTGTAATACATTCATTAACTAAAATTGTTTGGGATATGTTACTCATGACTAAAAGTGTGGATATTTACTCATTACTCAAAATGTGTGGATATTTACTTATGACTCAAACAAGTTGTGGATATTTACTAACTCAAAATGTGTGAATATTTACTCATAAATCAACCATTGTTTCTATTGTAAAGAAGCAAAGTCATGAACAGTTTCATAAAGTTACTTTTTTATCAAGCCAAGTGTTACTGATATTTATAAAACTTAATGAATTTAAATTGAGATCTTATGGTACATTCAAGTTTGACTTGTACAGGGCTAAAATGTTTTGAAGTAGTCTTAGAAATTTACAAATACTGCCACTAGAGATTGATGAAATTGTATGAAAAAATGTCAATTTTGATTCATGTGTTTTTTGCTGATACAGGTCTGGGCAATTAACATAAAATATTACCTGGCCATCAAAGGTATTTACTGGAAGATGGCAGTCAGACCTGGAATATTATCCAATTCATTTGATGTGTACAAGCAAATATTCAGGGCTACTTTTAAAGGATGAAAAACCTACTGATGTTTTCGTTGGTTTCTAACTAATGGCGTTTAAATAGAGTTGATACCATTTCATGCTATCAGTTTTATTTACACTAGTTTTTGACATCCTTTATGCCTAATGAATTCTAATTAATTTGTATAATGTTGGAATGTGCAATAATTGACTGAACATGATGACTGCTGATGTTTAAACAAGTTTCATTATTGAATAATGTTCTCCTTTACTCTAGAAAATGGAAACTGAATAATTGAATGGTCATGTGATTCTCTCCTATTTTGTTTTTATTTGTGGTCTGTTTAAGTATTTATTCCCATTGTATTAATATTTCTGCAATAGAGTGGTGCATCAGTGGCCATTTTGTATCATACTTTGTCCTGTCTTTTGACATGGTATGTAATATGCCATATACTTAAATGATAGAGCGTCATTGGCCATTTTGTATCATACTTTGTCCTGTCTTTGACATGGTATGTAATATGCCATATACTTAAATGATAGAGCGTCATTGGCCATTTTGTATCATACTTTGTCCTGTTTTTGACATGGTATGTAATATGCCATATACTTAAACTATAGCTGAACTTTTTTTTATTCAAAGGTCACAAGGGTCAGCTGATTGTAAGCCAGGAGAAAATAAATCCACTGATGCCTTGAAGCATGTTCAAGGGTCAGCAACTAAACATTGGTGTCAACAGGGAGACAAAAGAAAGAATGAAAGTATGATGTTATCGAAATGTCTGGACAGTACTTTTTGTAAGACAAAGGTAAGAGTGTTAAGAAGACATTAAAAATCGCACTAGATTATATGTTATACCTTTGTTATTAGCTCTACAATTCTTAGACCAGAAGAGTTTATGGGGTGGTCTGTTGTTCATCCATCCATCCATCCATCCATCCATCCATTCATCCATTATTCATCCATCCACCATGCATCCATCCATCCACTCATCCATCCATTAGTACAAATTTGTTAACGCTACCCCCCCTAAGCTACTTGGAGGATTGCCTTTAAATTTTGGTCACACATTCATTCTATGGTCAAATAATCTAATTGGTCCTAAATGTGATGGTGCCACTCAGATTTCTTATATGGTTGCAACCAAACCATTTAAAAAATCAACATGGGGTTTTCATTTATATCAACATGGGGTTTTCATTTAAATACTTTTTATGATGACTTGTTGGTTCTAGATGAAAATGATGGTAATCTAAACATCCAATATGGCCGTCATAGCAGCCATCTTTAAGATATTGTTTTGCCATTGCTTCTGAATGGAAAGTTGCTTTCAGAAGGCTACTTATGATCTTAATTCAAGTAGTGATGACCTAATGCCTAATATGGTCACCATAGCAACCATCCAAAATATCTTATCATTGCTATTCAAGAATGAATAGTCATATCAACATGGAGTTTCCACTCAAAGACTTATTATATATATAATTAGTGCTAATAATAGATGTTGCTGATATGATGTCGAATATGGTCACAATAGCAGCCATCTTGAAAATCTTGTTGTCACCTTCTACTGAATGGAAAGTCACATTGACATGAGATTTTCACCAGAAGACTTCTTATGATGTATAGGTGGTTTGTGCAAAAACCATGTGACTATGTAGTCCAGAAATTAACTTAAACTTAGCTTTTAACAATCTTAGATAATTGCATTAATTATGAGCAATTGATATTAATAATGACTTTTAGTGTTGGAAAAGTTTATTTTTTTCAGAATATACCAGTAGGTAAAATCATGATATATGTTTTGGAAGGTGGTTTACATAGACTGTGTTCTAACATAATAAGCCATTTGATTGAAATTGTTAACTCTCAGGCTCAGTTGAGCAATATCAGACTCATGTTGGCCTCTTGTATTGTAATGCAATTACAGACTTACATGCATGAGCATATAAATCTGTTGATGCTACAAACCAAACAAGTGCCATTGCCTCACAGTTTATGGTGACAGCATTCTAATTTTCTTTTGCAGGTGACACAGCAACCACCTCAAATTGAGAAGTTTGAAAAGGACCATGGAAGTGGCAAAGAGTACAAAAAGCTTGCTGTGGAACATTCCAAACTCCAGCAACATAACAGCCACCAAAATGAAGAATGTTCTGCTTTGGGATCAGAACATACCTTACTGAAACAGCTTGAAGAGGGAGAGAACAAGTGTCAATTTCTAAATGAAATGTTGGATAAAGTCAGGACTGAAAAGACCGAATATGAGTGCCAAATAAAAACATTGGAGAGAAATGTAGAAGATCTGAAATTCAGACTGGAAGAATCCAAATTAAATCTAGAAAAGCAATGTCACACTTATAGTGAGCTTAATGCTGAGTTCCAAAAATACATAGATGAAGCAAATATCAAGTCTATGGAGGAAACCCAGGCAAAAGCCATTTTGAGTCAAGAAGTGGAGGAACTGAAAAACATAATTCATAGAAAGGACGAAAATAGTCTACATCTGAATAAAGAAATGACTCAGGCAAAAGATGCTTTAGTGAAAACCCAATCATCACTTGATGAGACTAAATCAAAGTTGGAAGAGAATGAAATGACCTTGAAGCTTGTTCACTGTGAGTTAAAGGCCACTAAGGTCAATCTGGAAACAGAAATATTTCAGCAGGAGAAAATCAATCAATCTCTACAAGACAAAATAAATTGTTTAATAGAAGATGTTGAACATCAGAATAAGCTGCTTAAAGAAGAACAAGAAAAATTTAACAGAGCATGCCTACAGCTCAGGGAGAGTGAAGAATCCTGTGTGAAACTTGCCACAGAAAATGAAAAGTTGGAAATGTGTCTGAGTCAAAGGAATGAAGAAAATCATGATCTTCAGAAGAGATTGGACCATTCAAATAATGATCTTATCTCACTGCAAACTGTGAAAGCAAACTTAGACCAAAGCCTGAGTCAAACATTATATAAGCTGGAAATAAAATCCACAGACTTGATGGAAGTGAGTGAACAGCTTGAAGAGGCAGAGAACAAGAGTCAATTTCTAAATGAAATGTTGGATAAAGTCAGGGCTGAAAAGATCGAATATGAGTGTCAAATAAAAATGCTGGAGAGAAATGTAGAAGATCTGAACTTCAGACTGGAAGAATCCAAAGTAAATCTAGAAAAGCAGCATCACACCTATAGTGAGCTTAATGCTGAGTTCCAAAAATACATAGACAAAGCAAATATCAAGTCTATGGAGGAAACCCAGGCAAAATCCATTCTGAGTCAAGAAGTGGAGAAACTGAAAACCATAATTCACAGAAAAGCTGAAAATAGTCGACATGTGAATGAAGAAATGACACAGGCAAAAGATGCTTTAGTAAAAACTCAATCATCGCTTGATGAGACTAATTCAAAGCTGGAAGAGAATGATATGACCTTGAAGCTTGTTCAATGTGAGTTGGAGGCCACCAAGGTCAAACTGGAAACAGAAATATTTCAGCAGGAGAAAATCAATCAATCCCTACAAGACAAAATAAATTGTTTACTTGGAGATGTTGAACATCAGAATAAGCTGCTTAAAGAAGAACAAGGAAAATATAACAGAGCATGCCTACAGCTCAAGGAGAGTGAAGAATCCTGTGTGAAACTTGTCATAGAAAAGGAGAAGTTGGAAATTTGTCTGAGCCAAAAAAATGAAGAAAATCATGATCTTCAGAAGAGATTGGACCATTCAAATAATGATCTTATCTCACTGCAAACTGTGAAAGCAAACTTAGACCAAAGCCTGAGTCAAACATTATTTAAGCTGGAAAGGAAATCAACAGACTTGATGCACTTGAGTGAACAGCTAAAAGTGGCAGAGAACAAGTCTCAATTTCTAAATGAAATGTTGGATAAAGTCAGAACTGAAACGATGGAATATGAGTGCCACATAAAAACACTGGAGAGAAATGTAGAAGATCTGAAATTCAGACTGGAAGAATCCAAAGTAAATCAGGAAAAACAACAGCATGCTTATAGTGAGCTTAATGCTGAGTTCCAGAAATACAAAGCTGAAGCAAATATCAAGTCTATGGAGGAAACCCAGGCAAAAGCCATTTTGAGTCAAGAAGTGGAGGAACTGAAAAACATAATTCATAGAAAGGACGAAAATAGTCTACATCTGAATAAAGAAATGACTCAGGCAAAAGATGCTTTAGTAAAAACTCGATCATCACTTGATGAGACTAAATCAATGCTGGAAGAGAATGAAATGACCTTGAAGCTTATTCACTGTGAGTTGGAGGCCACCAAGGTCAAACTGGAAACAGAAATATTTCAGCAGGAGAAAATGAATCAATCCCTACAAGACAAAATAAATTGTTTAATAGAAGCTGTTGAACATCAGAATAAGCTGCTTAAAGAAGAACAAGAAAAATTTAACAGAGCATGCCTACAGCTCAAGGAGAGTGAAGAATCCTATGTGAAACTTGCCAAAGAAAAAGAAAAGTTGGAAATGTGCCTGAGCCAAAAAAATGAAGAAAATCATGATCTGCAGAAGCGATTTGACCATTCCAATAGTGATCTTATCTCACTGCAAACTGAGAAAGCAAACTTAGACCAAAGCCTGAGTCAAACATTATATAAGCTGGAAATAAAATCCACAGACTTGATGGACTTGAGTGAGCAGCTAGAAGTGGCAGAGAACAAGTGTCAGTTTCTAAATGAAATGTTGGATAAATTCATGACTGAAAAGACTGAATATGAGTGCCAAATAAAAACACTGGAGAGAAATGTAGAAGTTCTGAACTTTAGACTGGAAGAATCCAAAGTAAATCTAGAAAAACAACATCACACTTATAGTGAGCTTAATGCTGAGTTCCAAAAATGCATAGATGAAGCAAACATCAAGTCTATGGAGGAAACCCAGGCAAAAGCCATTTTGAGTCAAGAAGTGGAGGAACTGAAAAACATAATTCACAGAAAAGATGAAAATAGTCGACACCTGAATAAAGAAATGACACAGGCAAAAGATGTTTTAGTGAAAACTCAGTCATCACTTGATGAGACTAAATCAAAGCTGGAAGAGAATGAAATGACCTTGAAGCTTGTTCAATGTGAGTTGGAGGCCACTAAGGTCAATCTGGAAACAGAAATATTTCAGCAGGAGAAAATCAATCAATCCCTACAAGACAAAATAAATTGTTTACTTGGAGATGTTGAACATCAGAATAAGCTGCTTAAAGAAGAACAAGAAAAATTTAACAGAGCATGCCTACAGCTCAAGGAGAGTGAAGAATCCTGTGTGAAACTTGCCACAGAAAAGGAGAAGTTGGAAATGTGTCTGAGCCAAAAAAATGAAGAAAAGCATGATCTTCAGAAGAGATTGGACCATTCAAATAATGATCTTATCTCATTGCAAACTGTGAAAGAAAACTTAGACTTAAGCCTGAGTCAAACATTATTTAAGCTGGAAATAAAATCCACAGACTTGATGGACTTGAGTGATCAGCTTGAAGTGGCAGAGAACAAGTGTCAATTTCTAAATGAAATGTTGGATAAAGTCAGAACTGAAAAGATCGAATATGAGTGCCAAATAAAAACACTGGAGAGAAATGTAGAAGATATGAACCTCAGACTGGAACAATCCAAAGTAAATCAAGAAAAACAACATCACACTTATAGTGAGCTTATGAAATAGAAAGATGAAGCAAATGTCAAGTCTATGCAGGAAACCTTTTGAAGCATTAAAATTTAAAAATAAACTAATATATACCAATTTTTATTTGCTGCAGACATTCAAAGAAAGAGAGCAAAAATTATATCAGATAAACATATTTAAGGTTAATTTGTGTCCCCTGAAGTGATAGAATTTACCACATGGAACATTGCAAATGGTAGAGTGTCTCCAATCATTTCAGAGTACTTGATTGATGATTGTCTTAATATGTACAATTAGCACCATTCTACCAGATTTTGATCTTGAATGAAAGTTGAAGTAAATACATGCTGAATGTCTACATTCATCAAGTAACAATGCCTATTTATCCCTACTATAGTGAGTGGTACTAATTGCCACAACAATATTGCCTTTATTATTAGGGTGACACAAATGTCCACATCAGCATCATCACCCCGTCATAAAGCAGATTATCCAAGTTCAGTAACAGAATTAGCAGCTTGATGACAACTTTTTCAATAACAGAATTGGCAATTTAATGAAAAATTCAAAGAATGTGTCATTAACAGGATTGGCAACATGATGAAATATTCTATGTATTTGTCAGTAACAGAATTGGCAACATGATGAAAAATGCCATGTATTTGTTAGTAACAGAAATAGCAGCTTGATGATGTATTTGTCAGTAATAGAATTAGGGACTTGATGACAAGTTAATAGTACCTGTCAGTGAATTAGCTACTTGATGAAAACTTCCAAACCCGATGAAACATTTCAAGTATTTGTCAGTATTTTTGCTCTTTGCATTATGCTTGCAACCTTTTCACACCATTAAGCATTTACTGCAGTCTGTACTGGTTTTGTGACAAATCTGTCATGTTGGCTCTTCCCTGAGTGAATAACCATATTTTGGCTGTAATCGAGTCACACAGAAAAGTTTTCATTCCCATCAAACAATTTTAATTTGTTCACATCTTGCCGTGATAAATAATCTAAACTTCCTTGAGTATCATTAAGCATTGTAAAATACTCTTCAGAAGCTTTGTATGTTTTCATTTGCTCCAGGGTCCATCCTAAATTTACCTGACTTATATTAGATATAGGGTCCATCCTAGGTTTACCTGACTTCTTTTGGCTCTAGGGTCCATCCTAGATTTGTTTGACTTCTTTTGGCTGCAGGGTCCAACCTAGGTTTATCTGACTTCTTTTGGTTCCAGGGTCCATCCTGGGTTTGACTTCTTTTGGTTCCAGGGTCCATCCTAGGTTTGTCTGACTTCTTTTGACTCCAAGTTCCATCCTAGCTTTGTTTGACTTATTTGGCTCCATGGTCCATCCTAGGTTTGTTTAACTTCTTTTGGCTCCATGGTCCATCCTAGGTTTGTTTGACTTTTTTTGGCTTCAGGGTCCATCCTAGATTAGTCTGACTTCTTTTGGCTCCAGGTCCATCCTAGATTTGTCTGACACTTTTGGGCTCCATGGTACTCACTAGGTATGTCTGACTTCATTGACTTGGTACATCCTTGGTATAACTTCATTTGGTTATATTTTACATCCTAGTCTTGTCTAACATCTTTTGTCTTCATGGTCCATCCTAAAAGTAATTCTTCACTGTGATGTGAATGGTAATCTCAATGGTTCTTAATTGCTGTCATTTACAACTTGTTTTTTGCTAATGTAATTCATAGTCTTTCATGTATAATTCATCTGTCCTTTTTAATGTTGTTCTCCCATCCATAACCATCAGTCCAAGATTTGATTTCATGTGAATTAAAATATTGCACAAAAATATTCATCACTGTACTATTTTAAAATGTTTTAGACATCTGTTACAATGCATCTGTTACCGTGCATCTGTTACTATGCATCCTGAGGATTGCTTTTGCTTAAGAGTTGCCAACAGCCTCAGCAATTTTACAAATAATAAAAACCAGATGTCCTTTAGTCAATGGTTTTCCAACCTTCTTTTTTCTCCCACTCTTGTTCTTTCTAATCTCCATACAGGACTATTAGAACTCCTCCTGTTGCATTTATCAATGGCTACATGCATTTTGACATTAACTTGGATGCCCTTATCAACACAAATTTAAAGAAGAATCAGGTTTGCCATGAAAATGTTACCAGTATGGTATGTCTAAACATTCTGACTGCTATCTACAGTGACTACTGCTGAAAGCATTTATTTATTATTATTATTATTTATTATTAGTTATTATTTTAGTTTCAGTGCTTCGGGCTCAATGAATACATTTCTATTATTGTTTTCTACATTTCAACATTTTTGATCTATATTCAAATTGTTTTCTTCTTTAATGAAACAATATAGAGATAAATATTTATTTCTTAAAATCTGATAATAAGAAAACATTACTATAACTATGAACAGGTACAACAGAAGTATAAAGCTCATATCTTTAAGGGAACAGTTCTAAGATTTGGCACTATATAGTCGTGGTTAAGCTGATGTGTTGTTAAACCCCATGCATACTGTACTATAGCCGATGTGCTGATAAAACCCATGCATACTGTACTATAGCTGATGTGCTGTTAAACCCCATGCATACTGTACTATAGCTGATGTGCTGTTAAACCCCATGCATACTGTACTATAGCTGATGTGCTGTTAAACCCCATGCATACTGTACTATAGCCGATGTGCTGTTAAACCCCATGCATGCTGTACTATAGCTGATGTGCTGTTAAACCCCATGCATACTGCAAGATAGCCGATGTGCTGTTAAACCCCATGCATACTGTACTATAGTTGATGTGCTGTTAAACCCCATGCATACTGTACTATAGATGTGTTTTATTGAAATATTTGTTGCATGGTGTACATATTCTGAGAAAATTCATTAAAAAATGTTTGCTACTGTGAACCCTGAGAAAAGTTTTTACATTTATTCACACAGGACCTGAAAGAAGAGATCCACTATAGAAGCTTGCTGCCCCATGACTGGCCTAAAAGTCAGTATGATGTATTGAAAAATGGGAAAGTAAGTATCCATATCAATGCTTTCATTCCTTCCATTGTTAGTTATACGTTATTGACATTAGTCATGAAGCATTTGTTTTTTGTTTATCTCCTAGACTTCAAGAATGAAAAGAAAAAAAACTTTTTTGGGGTTTCCCCTCACCAGCTAACTATAGACGTACTTAAAATGTTTATAGTACCAACAAATTGGAACCTTTTGCTGTAGTTGTGAGGACAAGACCAGATTTTGTTGAAATCATGAGGCCTCAAAGTCGCCAAACTGTGCACAAAAATTAAATTTGGATTTGAGTTGCCAAAATTACAACAACAGAAAAATCACTGAAATATAGACAGTATGTATACTAAGATACAAATAACAATATATCCTTAACATTTTCATCACAAGCTTATTTATGTAAGATTAAAGTTCATCAATATTATCATGGGTACCATTTTGTGTTCAGAACATTTCACGTCTATGGATCTATTGTAAAAGAAACCATTAGGCATCATAATCATAGCTTGCCATTTTCTTAAGCATCTGTATTAATCTAGATAGCATGGTCTGAATACAAAGGGCTTTTTGGTACATACATAATAATCATAGTTGACATAAATCCAAATAAAAAGGGCTTTCTGGTAAACACTAACCCTAGCTGGCATAAATCCAGACTGTTGCTTGTTATGTTCAGTTCACAGATAAGTCACAGTGTGCCATGTAATCCTTGTATTCATTTCACAGACAAGTCACACAGTGTGCCATGTAATCCTTGTATTCAGTTCACAGGCAAGTCACACAGTGTGCCATGCAATCCTTGCATTACTTAATAACAGATGCTTGTTGACATTACAAATCATACAACTGTGATTATTTCATTGCTTCTCACAGTGAGGGTGGAGATTATCTCGTTGTTGGGATTATCATACATGGGATTGGGATTATCTAGAATATTTGATCCAGAGGATCATCTGATTATGGAGGTCATCATGATTGGGGATTATCTCATTATGGAGATTATCATGATTATGGGCAGTTTCTTTTGTATCATTGAAGGGATTATCCTGATTGTCATGATTGTATAATTTGGGGATTATCATGATTTTAGTTGCATGCATAATAATCACTTAATTGCCCCTATACAAATGCAAAATTGGGCATATAAAGGGGAACTTTTAGTTGTACAAGCTGGGATATAATGAGGACCTCTGGCTTGTACATGATGTCAAATTTCTATCTCATGGGGGTGGAGTTCGAAGCAAGAGATATCTTTTCATACTGTATATGTAATAATCCATGTTTTGTTTGAATAAAAGCCAGGGTTTATGTGATTCTCCATTTAGACATATATATTGTTGCATAGCTTTGACTTAAAACCATGGAATTTGATTGTAGGATGCCTCAGAGGTTGCAGGTGGTTTGTAGATGTGTATAATTTATTTTGTTATCTCTCATCAAAATAAATTGAGAAGATATAGAAATAGGTAGCATCCATTTCTCACTCTCACAGTTTTAAGATCTAATTGAGCAATTCATTCAATTTAGCTGCCAGGACCGTGGCTCACAAAAGAACATCTGTATGACTTCATTTTATCAGTGGGAACAATGAGAAAATGAGTGTCAGAATAAGAGTGCAAGTTTCTAGAGGGGGTCTATACATGGGTGATGTCAGATAGGCATATTGGACTGGAGCTCTAGATAGGGTGTATAAATGTTTGAGGTCAGATAGGCATATTGGATTGGAGCTCTAGATAGGGTGTATACATGTTTCAGGTCAGATAGGCTTATTGGACTGAAGCCAGTCAGATTGGACTGGAGCCAGTCAGCGAAATGTAGCATAATGAATAGTTTTTATGTTCGATTCTGGATTGAACAGGTAGCCAGTGGAGGTTACATGGGGGGGGGGGGGAGTGTGTTCATTTCTATGTACTCTAAGGATGATCTTTTTGAAGTTTCTGTAGTAGATCTTGATATGAACCAGACAGAGGTGAATAGCAATAGTCCAGTCTTGAAAGTAGTTAGGAACACACTAAGTGTTTAGTGACATCAAGTGAGAAAAAAAATTTTCAAAAAGAGCTGATGCGTCTCAGCTCCAGATACAGCCTTGGATATGCTCTTGACATGTTGGTTAAGACCAATATGTCAATGAGAGAGTACTGTCAAGAGTGACACCTACATTTCATACTGACTGAGAATTTAATGATGGTATTGCTGATACTTTGAAGTATACAATGTGAATGAAGAAGTTTTTGCATGGTGATTAGAATGTCTTCAGTTTTTATCATCATTTATCTGGAGCTTGTTACATGTTATCTATGACTTCACATCTGAAATGCACCTTACTAAACCTTGGATGGCTGGGCAGCTAGATTTGTATATTTGAGTGTCATCAGAATACAGTTGGTGAGATACTGGATGTTGTTCTATATTGGACACTTGAGAGTGGCTGACTGAATAGAATTAAGAAAATGGGGCGGAGAGTTTCATGGAACACCAAAACATAGATCAATAGGGCTGGATTGTTTTCCATTTATCGAGAAAACTTTGCATCCCGTTGACCAAATAGGATTTGAACCATAGTTAGGGTGTATTGTAAATACCTGCTGGAGATGGTAAAGTAATATATCATGGTCTATTGTGTAAAATTACTATGCTCCTGCACTCATTATCAGTTGTAGCTGATTGCAGTTTATGACAGTATCTTTTGCATGCAGATATGCCATGAAAGTTAATAGGATCCCCATCACAAAATGTGCATATCAACTGATCACTTTGTTTCTGTGTTAGAATTGCAGCCCTTTCTTACTCAGAGACTGATGTAGTTGACTTCATCTTGTACACACAAATGATGTAGTGTATGACTTCATCATGTACACACAAATGATGTAGTGTATGACTTCATCATGTACACACAAATGATGTAATGTATGACTTCATCTTGTACACACAAATGATGTAGTGTATGACTTCATCTTACACACAAATGATGTATTATATGAATTCATCTTGTACACACAAATGATGTAGTGTATGACTTCATCTTGTACACACAAATGATGTAGTGTATGACTTCATCTTGTACACACAAATGATGTAGTGTATGACTTCATCATGTACACACAAATGATGCAGTGTATGACTTCATCTTGTACACACAAATGATGTAGTGTATGACTTCATCTTGTACACACAAATGTAGTGTATGACTTCATCTTGTACACACAAATGATGTAGTGTATGACTTCATCTTGTACACACAAATGATGTAGTGTATGACTTCATTTTGTACACACAAATGATGTAGTATATGACTTCATCTTGTACACACAAATGATGTAGTGTATGACTTCATCTTGTACACACAAATGATGTAGTTGACTTCATCTTGTACACACAAATGATGTAGTGTATGACTTTATCTTGTACACACAAATGATGTAGTGTATGACTTCATCTTGTACACACAAATGATGCAGTGTATGACTTCATCTTGTACACACAAATGATGTAGTGTATGACTTCATCTTGTACACGCAAATGATGTAGTGTATGACTTCATCTTGTACACACAAATGATGTAGTGTATGACTCATCATGTACACACAAATGATGCAGTGTATGACTTCATCTTGTACACACAAATGATGTAGTGTATGACTTCATCTTGTACACACAAATGTAGTGTATGACTTCATCTTGTACACACAAATGATGTAGTGTATGACTTCATCTTGTACACACAAATGATGTAGTGTATGACTTCATTTTGTACACACAAATGATGTAGTATATGACTTCATCTTGTACACACAAATGATGTAGTGTATGACTTCATCTTGTACACACAAATGATGTAGTTGACTTCATCTTGTACACACAAATGATGTAGTGTATGACTTCATCTTGTACACACAAATGATGCAGTGTACGACTTCATCTTGTACACACAAATGATGTAGTGTATGACTTCATCTTGTACACACAAATGATGTAGTGTATGACTTCATCTTGTACACACAAATGATGTAGTGTATGACTTCATCATGTACACACAAATGATGCAGTGTATGACTTCATCTTGTACACACAAATGATGTAGTGTATGACTTCATCTTGTACACACAAATGATGTAGTGTATGACTTCATCTTGTACACACGAATGATGTAGTGTATGACTTCATCTTGTACACACAAATGATGTAGTATATGACTTCATCTTGTACACACAAATGTAGTGTATGACTTCATCTTGTACACACAAATGATGTAGTGTATGACTTCATCTTGTACACACAAATGATATAGTGTATGACTTCATTTTGTACACACAAATGATGTAGTATATGACTTCATCTTGTACACACAAATGATGTAGTGTATGACTTCATCTTGTACACACAAATGATGTAGTGTATGACTTCATCTTGTACACACAAATGATGCAGTGTATGACTTCATCTTGTACACACAAATGATGTAGTGTATGACTTCATCTTGTACACACAAATGATGTAGTGTATGACTTCATCTTGTACACACAAATGATGTAGTGTATGACTTCATCTTGTACACACAAATGATGTAGTGTATGACTCATCATGTACACACAAATGATGCAGTGTATGACTTCATCTTGTACACACAAATGATGTAGTGTATGACTTCATCTTGTACACACAAATGTAGTGTATGACTTCATCTTGTACACACAAATGATGTAGTGTATGACTTCATCTTGTACACACAAATGATGTAGTGTATGACTTCATTTTGTACACACAAATGATGTAGTATATGACTTCATCTTGTACACACAAATGATGTAGTGTATGACTTCATCTTGTACACACAAATGATGTAGTTGACTTCATCTTGTACACACAAATGATGAAGTGTATGACTTCATCTTGTACACACAAATGATGCAGTGTACGACTTCATCTTGTACACACAAATGATGTAGTGTATGACTTCATCTTGTACACACAAATGATGTAGTGTATGACTTCATCATGTACACACAAATGATGCAGTGTATGACTTCATCTTGTACACACAAATGATGTAGTGTATGACTTCATCTTGTACACACAAATGATGTAGTGTATGACTTCATCTTGTACACACGAATGATGTAGTGTATGACTTCATCTTGTACACACAAATGATGTAGTATATGACTTCATCTTGTACACACAAATGATGTAGTGTATGACTTCATCTTGTACACACAAATGATGTACACTTCATCTTGACTTCATCTTGTACACACAAATGATGCAGTGTATGACTTCATCTTGTACACACAAATGATGTAGTTGACTTCATCTTGTACACACAAATGATGTAGTGTATGACTTCATCTTGTATACACAAATGATGTAGTGTATGACTTCATCTTGTACACACAAATGATGTAGTTGACTTCATCTTGTACACACAAATGTAGTGTATGACTTCATCTTGTACACACAAATGATGTAGTGTATGACTTCATCATGTACACACAAATGATGCAGTGTATGACTTCATCTTGTACACACAAATGATGTAGTGTATGACTTCATCTTGTACACACAAATGATGTAGTGTATGACTTCATCTTGTACACACAAATGATGTAGTGTATGACTTCATCTTGTACACACAAATGATGTAGTGTATGACTTCATCTTGTACACACAAATGATGTACACTTCATCTTGACTTCATCTTGTACACACAAATGATGCAGTGTATGACTTCATCTTGTACACACAAATGATGTAGTTGACTTCATCTTGTACACACAAATGATGTAGTGTATGACTTCATCTTGTACACACAAATGATGTAGTGTATGACTTCATCTTGTACACACAAATGATGTAGTTGACTTCATCTTGTACACACAAATGATGTAGTGTATGACTTCATCTTGTACACACAAATGATGTAGTGTATGACTTCATCATGTACACACAAATGATGTAGTGTATGACTTCATCTTGTACACACAAATGATGTAGTGTATGACTTCGTCTTGTACACACAAATGATGTAGTGTATGACTTCATCTTGTACATGCAAACTACTCTCACACTTATCAATGCATCGTCATGAAACTTTGTAAAGGTCATGGCCATCATTTGTAAAGGTCATGGCCATCATTTGTAAAGGTCATGGCCATCATTTGAGGATCAGGGTCTGCCTTTTATGACAGTTATTGACATTTTTTACTTGAAGCAGGATGCAATGTCAACTTGTGAAAGCAGCTGTTCTTGTGTTTTTTTTACATGATTTGTTTAATTTGAAATGAGTGCAGATTTTATAATGGATATCATCGGAAGATGTCTGTTTACCAGTCACTGTCCTTACTATAATTTCAGAAGAGTTGTGCATGTTTTCTTTGCTATAGATTCATGTATATCAAATGGGTACAGGTTGGATTTTGGAGGGGTGGGGAGTGTATTTACATTAGCATCTCTTCATCATACGGGTAGGGGTTTGATATCAGAGGTAGGGAGTGTATTTACATAAGCAAATCTCCATCGATAGGGGTAGGGGTTGGCTGTCAGAGAGGTGGGGAGTGTATTTACATAGGTGGGGAGTGTATTACATTAGCATCTCTCCATCATATGGGTAGGGGTTTGATATCAGAGGTAGGGAGTGTATGGACATTAGCATATCTCCATCATAGGGGTAGGTGTTGGCTGAAAGAGAGGCGGGGAGTGTAATGACATTAGCATATCTCCATCATAGGGGTAGGGGTTGGCTGTCAGAGAGGTGGGTAGTGTATTGACATTAGCATATCTCCATCATAGGGGTAGGGGTTGGCTGTCAGAGAGGTGGGGGGTGTATTTACATTAGTATATCTCCATCATAGGGGTAGGGGTTGGCTATTAGAGAGGTGGGGGGTGTATTTACATTAGTATATCTCCATCATATGGGTAGGGGTTGGCTGTCAGAGAGGTGGGGTGTATTTACATTAGTATATCTCCATCATAGGGGTAGGGGTTGGCTGTCAGAGAGGTGGGGAGTGTATTGACATTAGCATATCTCCATCATAGGGGTAGGGGTTGGCTGTCAAAGAGCTGGGGGGGTATTTACATTAGTATATCTCCATCATAGTGGTAAGGTTTGGATGTCAGAGAGGTGGGGAGTGTATTTATATAGGTGGGGAGTGTATTTACATTAGCATCTCTCCATCATATGGGTAGGGGTTTGATGTCAGAGGTAGGGAGTGTATTTGCATTAGTATATCTCCATCATAGGGATAGGAGTTGGCTGTCAGAGAGGTGGGGGGTGTATTTACATTAGTATATCTCCATCATAGGGGTAGGGGTTGGCTGTCAGAGAGGTGGGGGGTGTAGGATGTTAGAGAGGTGGGGAATGTATTTGCATTAGCACATGTACATCATAGAGATAAGAGCTGAATGTTGGAGAGGAAGGATTGTATTTATATGAGCAAAGTGCTTACCATTCCTCTAGTTCTGTTTGTTTTTTTTTTATCTAATCACAGATGTTAGCATCTCCAACATGGCCACAAAGTTTCTCACCCTTCCAAAAAGGCAAGCCTACTGTTCAACAGGTGAGTTTATATATATATATATATATATATATATATATATATATATATATATATATATATATATATATATATATATATAACTGATACCACTGTTAAGTACAGAAATTATATGCCAACAATTAGTGGTCAACATAATATTTCTTGTCTCCGCTATTTTAACCAAAAGATGGGGGCATAATTCATATCCATGCATATCCATCAGTTTTCCATAGGTCTACTCCTCACAGAGTTATTTTTGCTCTGTAACATTAAAGCTTTAAAATTAAATGAATGTACTGATTCTTATATATACTTATACATTGTCACTAAGAAGCCCTCTTATTTGAATGCCCTTTGAGGCAATTAGAGATAAATAAACATAATTAGATATATGTTGTCATTAAGATGCCCTCTCATTTGAATGCTGTTTAAGGCAATTAGAGTAAAATGAATATAATTAGATATAAAGCTCTCATTATTTCCCCCTTAATAACGACCTTTGTTATAGCATCAATCTAGGTATAACACAATACTGTACTACTATCAACCCTATGACCAAAAATTAAACCATTTAATTGGACTATCAAATTTATGATAATATTGATTGAAAGCAAATATGCTTAGTGTTTAGTATTTATTTCCATTTTTAAAACTAACATTATTGGAAATAATTAAATGCAAAAATACCATGGAATGGAGCATACAAATATATTTAATTTATGCAAACCTTATATTATTATGGAGTTTTGTTTAATCCACTAACCTACCATGACGCACATAACCATTTCTCAAATTTGTTATCATTACCTCTATAATGTGGTTTGAAACAACTTGGTCAGCAGTTATGGACTCCAACTAATCCATTATAATGAGGTCAGTATATGATTATGTTCCACATTCAAGACCATATTTCAAGATCAAAGTTAAAAGTTCAAAGGTCAAATATATATTCTCCTAGTGCTTACTATACATGCACCCACTGATTGCAGCATGGACACCTAGACTGGGGCAAGTCTCTGCATGTATCTGTCCTTCAGTAAATCCATTCCCAGAATACTGGTAGCAAGTTTTAATCTTGAATCCAGGCAATGGTATACATTGCAATAATTAGTCATGCATGCAGGCAATGGTATACATTGCAATAATTAGTCATGCATGCAGGCAATGGTATACATTGCAATAATTAGTCATGCATGCAGGCAAAGATACATATGGCAATAATTAGTCATGCATCCAGGTAATGGGATATATTGTAATCATTGGTCATGCATCCAGACAATGGGATATATTGTAATCATTGGTCATGCATTTAGACAATGGTATATATTGCAATAATTAATCATGCAAGTAGGCAATGGTATATGTTGGAATAATTAATTATTCAATCAGGCAATGGTATATATTGGAATAATTAGTCATGCATCCATACCATGGTATATATTGCAATAATAAGTCATGCGTCCTGGCAATAGTATATATTGGAATAATTAATCATGCATCCATACCATGGAGTGTATTGTAATCATTAGTTATGCATCCAGACAATGGTATATATTGGAATAATTAGTCATGCATTCATGCCATGGTATACATTACAATAATTAGTCATGCATCCAGACAATGGTATTTATTGGAATAATTAGTCGTGCATCAATACCATGGTATATATTGCAATGGTATGTATTAAAATAATTAGTCATGCATCCAGGAAATGGTATATATTGGAATAATAAGTATGCATCCAGGCAAGGGTATATATTGGAATAATTAATCATGCATCCATACCATGGTATGTATTGTAATCATTAGTCATGCATCCATACCATGGTATGTATTGTAATCATTAGTCATGCATCCAGGCAATGGTGCAATGGTATATATTGCAATCATTAGTCATGCATCCAGGCAATGGTGCAATGGTATGTATTTTAATCATTAGTCATGCATCCAGGCAATGGTATAGATTTTAATCATTAGTCATGCATCCAGGCAATGGTATATATTGCAATCATTAGTCACGCATCCAGGCAATGGTGCAATGGTATGTATTTTAATCATTAGTCATGCATCCAGGCAATGGTATATATTGCAATCATTAGTCATGCATCCAGGCAATGGTATATATTGCAATCATTAGTCATGCATCCAGGCAATGGTGCAATGGTATATATTTTAATCATTAGTCATACATCCAGGCAATGGTACATATTGTAATCATTAGTCATGCATCTGAGCAATGGTATGTATTGTAATCAATATCTGGAGAATGTGCATACAATTTAGTTGCTTCAGTTGAATAACTCTTCATCTATTTTATATAGATGTCTGATACACAAATTTGTTTTGGTTCTTTTGAATAACTGTACATCTATTTTATATAGATGTCTGATACACAAATTTATTTTGGTTCTTTTGAATAACTGTACATCTATTTGATGATGGTACTTGAAATTTAGTACATAGGTATCACTACTAGTGGTTATGTTGCAAATCAGCTACCATACACCATTAAGGTCAAGGTCACATGTCTGCCTTATTCCTAATGGTTTCTATTTTGTAACATGAGAGTCATTAAAGATAGACACAAGTGGGGGTGGAAACCTTAGAAAACTAAAGATTTGACTACCATAGTTTTGTGTCCCATTGTAATAGTCAATAATGTCATTTAGTCTCTCTAAATCATGGGTCTCAATCATGTGGCCCTCAAAATGATTGGCATCACAAGGTGTCATGTGTGATAACAAACAAAAATGTCCTTATGCAGCCCTCAGGGAGGTCTGAGACCCCTGTTCTGAATCTAGATAGTAATTGCTATTTCCAATGTCTGCCCAGAAACCCTACTGTACGGTCCTCAACTTCTAAGTTCATCATTGTACAATGCTCACCCAAAAACCCTGCTGTACAGTCCTCAAGTTCAAAGTTTATTATTGTACAATGCTCACCCAGGCACCTGATGTACAGTCCTCAAGTTCAAAGTTCATCATTGTACAATGCTCACCCAGAAACCTGCTGTACAGTCCTCAAGTTCAAAGTTTATCATTGTACAATGTTCACCCAGAAAACCCTACTGTACAGTCCTCAAGTTCAAAGTTTATCATTGTACAATGTTCACCCAGAAACCCTACTGTACAGTCCTCAAGTTCTAAGTTCATCATTGCACAATGTTCACCAAGAAACCTTTGGTCAAATTTCATTACTGTACAATGTCCACCCAGTCAGTGTCAGTGAAATAGCAATGAATTGATTATGATTTCTATACTAGATTTTGGTCACAATTCACTTCTGCACCATATTTTCAGTCTTACACTTCAGTTTTGGCAAGAAATGTGGACAAGTTAATTGATTATTATTCAATTTTAATAATTTGACGTGAACTTCAAATGCTAGATCCCGAGATTTTATGCAGTTCCCATTACTAGTACCAAATGTTTTCATGCCCCCAATGTGATAGCCTAATGGGCAATTGTTTAGCATCCAAGTCTGTATTTGGATTTTTAATGTAACTTTAACATTTTTACAGTCATATCGCTGCGATGTCTGTAGTGTGGCAGTTATAGTGATGTCTAGCACTGGGGCATCATGCCACATACATGTAGCATCATGTCCCATCCAGTCACATGATCCACACACCAGGTTGACTAGTCCTAATACTTAACCACTCAATGCTGAGTGCCTAGCAAGGCAGCCATCAGTACCATTTTTATAAGTCTCTGATGTGACTCAGTCGGGGTTTGAACCTGCGACCTCCCACATCCAAGGTGGACACTATAACCACTAGGCCACTGTAGCTGTCTCATCTATGTCTGTACAACCATCCCGACTCCATGTTAGTGTAATTGCTCAAAAACTATTTTAAAACAAATAACAAGGCAATAATATGTATGCATGCTTCTCTATTGGTCAGGTTGTTACAGCAATGTTTCATGCATTTTATAAACTCTTTTTAAACTGTACTTGAGGTATGGAAATGAAATTTGTTAGGTATATTCGAATTCATATAAATGACCTGATTATAATTTGAGACAATTTTCAGGAATTTTTCAAATTTTTTGACATTATTGCTTAACACTTTTATAAAACTTCTGAAAAACCTTCTTAACATAACTGACATTTGTTTACATCTATGAATTTAATAACAGATGACCTAATTAGAGTTTGATGCCATTATTTCAATTTGTAGGTTTTATCTAACTGGTTTTGAATTTTCTTTTACTTAAAATTTATTTCGTTTCTTAAGTCTTGGGACATATGACCAAAGTGAAATAATGTTTCATCATAAGTTCTGGGACAGGAAAAAATAATTATTTTAAATTATTTTATCATGTCCCAACATATACGGTAAATATGGTAGATCCAGTTAAAGTTTGATTTTAATACAAGTTTGATTTTTACTTCTACATGTAGTCATATTCTGTATCCTCCAAAAAAAAATACTGTAAATGAAACAATAGAAAAACTTAAAGAAGTTTATAAGTCATCAGGATAAATTTATATTTATGGTATTTTTGATCTTTTTTGCAAACGTAATTCTTCTTAGTAAGACTATTATATACACTGTATAATAATATAAAGTATGTTCCAACAAATACAAACTACTATGTAGGATACACAATGATACATTTAAATAATTATTATTTTATAGCTGGACTGTGTACGAAACATTAAAGGGTATGAATAAAATACAGAAAATAAAGTACATACTTGCCTTGCAGTGTTTAATGTGTCATAGTTTAGCACATAAAAGCAGGGGCACAGCTATGATAGAGCAAGGGTATGCAAAAGCATAGTGCCCACAAATTATTTGTAATGCTATAGATTAGGCCCATCTATAAGCTTTGCATGGGGATCCATATAGGGGCCCAATTATCCTAGCTACACCACTGCATGATAGGATATATATGGCCACCAGGGTATCTGGTAGAGGAAGACCCCTGGAAGAAGCATCCACCATACCATGGAAAGCTACTGGCTTGCTTTTGCACATATAATGGTCAGAGTGAGACATGAACACTTGCATATGGAGGTGATGTGTGAGTAATCTGTAAAGACAAATGCCTTAAACCACTCAGTTACCCAGGGCCCCCTAATATTAACATGAGTAAGCATTATGGTCTCACAATAAACGGAAACAGTACAAAAAACTAGCAGAAATTCACGTTCTGAAGGATGTACCAAGTATATTTTCTCATGGTTATTTCTACATGATTTACACCGTCTATAAAGCTTCCATAAATAAATCCATGGTGCTCACAAAGTTCTTCAAATCATTTTGTAGACCCTATCATCATTATCCCCCGTTACAATGGACAAAAAAATGGACCCTCGGTCAAAAGATCATGAAGCTGACTATTTCAGGTAATATTTTACATCCACTTATTTATAAACCCAACTTAAGGCAAAGGATATTATCCCATTAAATCAATCAGTCTGTCTCTGTCCCTATGTTTTTTTTTCTTTTGTGTGATAATTTTAATTTTAGATCGTACACCTTGGTAAAACGTTGAAGATGGGATGTGCTTGAGGTAAGAGAGAAGCCTATGAAATCAAATAAAAAGGTCAAAGATCAAATTCACTGGCTGAAAGAGTAAAATGGTGTTGGCACAAGAACATAGTTATAGATCCCCATTTTGGATGCTAAACTTTGCAGTAAGGAAGACAATTTAATGGTCAAATTGTCAAAGGTCAAGGTCAGTGTGAATACAAAAGAAATATAGGTTTTGTACAAAATGTTTACTTTAACACCATGTATCTTGACCAAGTGGCTTGCACTTGTTGCAAGAAAAATGCCTATCAACAGTGTGAAGGTTATATCTCAAAGGTCATGGTCAGTGACTTGAAGACGAAAACTAAATCATGTAAATATATTAACTAAGGTTGGCAAAACATCTGAGTGGTCATTTTGGCCTAACTATATTTCTGGTCACATCTGAGTACTGATTTTTGGGCCTGACTATATTTCCGGTCACAAGTGACAAAATACATCCACTATTAAATAACTTTATGCAATATCAATAATTGAATGCCTTACACTGTTGCTGAGCCATGGACAACATAACATCAAAGCGATCATTTTGCTTTAACCATGTGTCTGTTCACATTAGTGACAATAAGCCTCTTATAAAATTATTCACCACATAATGGCATTAAACTTGGAAAAGGGCTTATTCATATGGGAAGGAAATATGCCACAGATGTCTTGCACAGCTTAAAGGTAGGAGTCGCAATCACCAACCACATAATACACTAAACTTATTTCAAGGGCCCAGCTTACTCATATGACAATAAAATATATGCCACAGACATGTCTTACAGAGGTTAAAGGTCAAAGTCACAGTGAGTCTAACACAACAGTGTTTGTCTACACAAATAGTTTGCTTTGGAGAAAGGAAATAACATGTTTGAACTTTGATACATTGGTAAATACTGTTGAAAGTCAACTATGCTGTTCAAGACAATTAAGCACATGGTGGATGCAGTATGGGTGGGTGTGTGTGTACTGTTAATGGTTCTCTGGTCTTTAATTGTAAAGCATTTATTCATACAGTGTTTAGTTAAACTTTGTAATCCTTGACTGTATAAGGTACAATCATTCATAATAGAAATATATGGAAAGCCATTTATTTATCTAAGTTGTTGTACACAAGTCCATAATTACTGTATAGATGTGTGAAGCACTACACAGTCCCTAATAAATGGACAGCTGAATGATGTACTGAATGAAAGTCCCTAATTAATGGACAGTTGCATGATGTACTGTATGAAAGTCCCTAATTAATGGACAGTTGCATGATGTTCTATATGAAAGTCCCTAATTACTGGACAGCTGCATGATGTACAATATGAAAGTCACTAATTAATGGACAGTTGCATTATGTACTATATTAAAGTCCCTAATTAATGGACAGTTGCATGATGTACTATATGAAAGTCCCTAATTAATGGACAGCTGAATGAAACAAAATCATATTGGTTTCAGTATCACAATGGGAAATGTTTTTATCCTAATAAGGTTTTGTTGATATAGAAAACAAAACGTTTATGATTCATTTGCTGAACTGTGTTGACAATTTACTGTGTAATCTTATAATGATGCTATTTACTTCTGTTTTGAGACTGATGTAGTTTCAAGGATGCATTATGTATTATGTTAAAATGACAAGACACATGATGTGTCGCTCTTTGTTAAAACGATATCACAACTGAATTTTACATTATTTATGGTGGATTTTATTTATTGTCTTTCATAAAACAAGTGGATATAACTAATTACCTTCCTAACCAAGGGGCTAGCTAGTTACTTTCGTAACCAAGTGGACATAGTCTGTTATTTTCATAACCATGTGGATAGCTAATTACTTTCACAACCTAGTTGATATAAATTAATAATTTTAATAAACAAGTGGATATAACTAATTACTTTCATAACCAAGTGAATATTGTTAATTACTTTCATAACCAAGTGGATATTACTAACTGCTTTCAAAACCAAGTGGACATAGCTAATTACTTTCATCACCAAGTGAATATTGTTAATTACTTTCATAACCAAGTGGATATTACTGCTTTCAAAACCAAGTGGATACAGCTAATTTCTGTCACAATCAAGTGGACATAGCTAATTACTTTCATAACCAAGTGAATATTGTTAATTACTTTCATAACCAAGTGGATATTACTAACTGCTTTCAAAACCAAGTGGACATAGCTAATTACTTTCATCACCAAGTGAATATTGTTAATTACTTTCATAACCAAGTGGATATTACTAACTGCTTTCAAAACCAAGTGGATACAGCTAATTTCTGTCACAATCAAGTGGACATAGCTAATTACTTTCATAACCAAGTGAATATTGTTAATTACTTTCATAACCAAGTGGATATTACTAACTGCTTTCAATACCAAGTGGACATAGCTAATTACTTTCATCACCAAGTGAATATTGTTAATTACTTTCATAACCAAGTGGATATTACTAACTGCTTTCAAAGCCAAGTGGACATAGCTAATTACTTTCATCACCAAGTGAATATTGTTAATTACTTTCATCACCAAGTGGATAACTAATTTTTTTCTAACCCATTGGATATAGCTAATTACTTTCATAATCAAGTAGACATAATTATTTTCATAGCAATGTGGATAGCTAATTATTTTCATAACCAAGGAGATAGTTAATAAGTTTCATAACAAAGTGGACAGGTATTTCAAAAATTTGTAATACCAGTAACCCATATTTTATTTTTCAGGAGGTTAGACTCAGGATTTCAAGCTGAGGATATTTCCCATCGCATGGGAGCATCTTTTCTCAAGACTTTTTCCTGGTTCAAAACATGACTCCTCATCCCAACAGTACAAGAAAAGGACGTCATGTAGAATGTGAATATATTGTTTAGGCAACCATCCTTTTTGCGATGCATTTTATTGTGGTCAAAAGGTGTGGTCTCTCAAAAAGTTTAACTGTATTTTTATATACAAGAATTTGAAAATCAAGATGGTCTCCCAAAAGGCATCTTTCTGGTTAGGTTTTAATATGTTGAGAACACATCTGTATAATATAAAAGGGGAGGAGAAGGGGAAAAAGTGTGTATTTTTCCCCGAAGTGAGAGATGAGGGCCAGGCCCCAGCCCGACTAGAGGCTGGAAGCATGCCCCTAATGAGCAGTAACCCACCACCACCATACCCCCCCCCCATTATGATGTCCAATGGCCAAGCTTTCTTTTTATAGTTATCACCTGGCCACAGGCCATCATTTTTTTCGTTACGTAATCTGTAATTTTGATTATTAGTTTTGTTGTCAAAATCTCAGTTGAGAAATAGCATTCTGTTCCATCTGTATCTATCTTCCTTACATATTTCCATTATAAGTTTAATCTTGTCTGGCTTTCTTTCTTCACATTGGGCTATGGCATGGTATTTTGTGAAATTAGCCTGCTGGCACACAGGGCATTTCGGTATTAACCTTATCATATGCCTTCTTAGGGCAACTTCTCCAGTTAGCCACACATTAAATATCATACTCTGAATTTTCAGGGAACTGATTGTGGCCCAATGCCCCCATTCCCTTTCCCAGTTGATTCCATAGTTATTTGAGTGGCCCCGAGTGGCTGAGTGGTCTAAAGCGCTCTCCGTTATGGATCACTGCCTTCTCACCTCTCTCTGTGTGGGTTCAAGTCTAGGATTCGGCCAATGAGGGTATGTGAGAAAGCATGCCAGTAGCTTCTCATGGGTCAGTGGTTCTTCCCGGGGTTTTCCAGGGTTCTTCCTAATACTGGCTGCCATGCATAGCCTATCATGTGCTGCAAAATGGCATTAAACCCAACAACAACTATAGTTATTTTGTTCTACTTAAGATTTTTAGTGACGTCTCCCCTTATCCATTCATACGTTATATATCCATCTGTTTTCCATAAATCATTCCTATCTCTATATTTTACTAACAATTCTTTAATATACCCAAATTTCCTGAAGACTTCGTTTTTCTCTCTCAGTAACGTTATTTTTATAAATATCATCCCTATTTCTAATAGTCAACCCATACCAATAAATATAAAGTGCCTCCCATGGTGTGTGTGGCTCCGAGTGTAGCCTTTTTATTCGGTTAATTATATTTGCACATTTTGCCCTGTATAATGTCTCTTTTTAACATAACGAGTTTTATAACTCCAAATGTAGTTAATTATATAATTTTCTAATTTATCCAGCTTTTTGTTTCCTATGTCTATCGATTTTATTGTGTAGTTTATGTTTGAATACATACAAGTTTTGGCCACATGGGCCCGCTCCATTATGCATAGTAGCGTGAGTGCCCAGATATTGATGCTTTCTTTTAAATATTTTTTTACCATATTCTTGTTATTCTTTTGCTCCTCTCCCTCTCCCAAAAAAAGAGCCAGAGCTTTTACCCGATCTTTTTTTAGGTGGGGTCCAGGGTGATTACCCGCCAGTTTCCTATCTTCACGATTTTCGTTTTGTCACGATTTATTTCTTACCAAGATGCTTTTCAAAAGGATTCGAATTTCTTTTCTAGGTGTTTAAATGAATTTGGGTCTCTTATACAGTTTGTGCAATCGTCTGCATGTTGAAGCATTTTAAACTCTTCCTTTAGACTGGCGATTTTTATTCCCTGAATTTCTTTCTTGTTTCTTATTTTGATACTTAAGATTTCAATTGATATCACGTATAATAGCACTGATAGTGAGTACCCTTGACGTGCTGATCTTTGTATGTCAGATTTCTCTGTGACAGCCCCATTTACCTATACCCTCTGGCAGTTATTTAATTATACAGGATTTTTGTCCAATTTTGAAAACCCATTCGAAATCCAAATTTTTCCAGAATTTTTTGCATGTAGTTATGTTCCAATGTGTTGAAGGCTTTTTCTTGGTCGAAAAGTACCATGGCACCTCACTGACCTGTTTCCTGTAAGTAGTCTATTACAGTCCTTATACTTAGAATATTGTTTTGAATGGCCCTTCCTTTTACCCCCCATGTCTGATTTGTGTCCATCACGGTATTCATTCCTTTTTTTTTTTACCCTATTTGCTAATATCCAACTTAAAATTTTGTAATCTATATTAAGGAGGGAGATGGGCCTCCAATATTTTAATTCTTCCCAATTCCCTTTCCCCTTGTAGATTAGTGTTATTTTCCTCTCCCTCGTTGAATCTGACATTGTATCATTTCTCAATAAGATAAAGAACCTTAATGAAGTCACGTTATATGCTTAGATTACATATCACACATTTGCTGTTGACATTTACTGCTTATTTTTAATCTGAATATTTTATTATAGACATCCCAAAACTTTTTAAAACTGCTGGACTCCAGAGTAAAATCATCTTCACCATCTGTTATAATAATAATATTTATCCATCTTTCTTCTAATGATTTTCTAGATGAGATGTTAAAGAACTGTTTTAAGGACAACCACACTTTTGTAAATACCAAATTTGTCAAAGAATTAATGTGGAAAATAGGCAAGGTTTGATTGCATTCAAAACTATATGGTCCATTTCTTTTGATCATTTTACCAACTTGTGAGTTTTATATACATGTATGATACAAATGTATTATGTTAACATAGCACAGACTAATTTGCATGTCAGATAATAGCTTTATTTATTTTTATATTTTTTGCAATTAAAATTCACAAATAATGGACTGATGTTCTTTTTATTATCCTTATTGAAAAGAACCAAGTAATTATTGCCTCCATAAAATTTATACACCATTTTATTTTGACCCCATCCCATATTCCTACAACTGCACTCAGAATTTGAATAATCTACTGTCCTCTACTCACCATATAATTACCCCCCCCCCATCAAAGCACATGCAGATAGTTCAGTTTAAAAATTAGAGTCAATATTATCCCCACCTTCCCATGATAAAACAAACATTTGTTTTCATCTATACCTCCACCCGAAAACAACATATCAACTGTTGTCATCTACACCTACATCTAAATTTATGTGTCAACTGTCGCTGTCTATTAAATCAAATACGATTACCCCCTCTCACTTTGTGAAGGACCGCTCCTGTGGCCTAGTGGTGAGAGTATCCACCTCGGATGCTAGAGGTCATGCATTCAAACCCAAACCTAGTCATATCAGAGACATAAAAATAGTACTAACAGCGACCTCGCTAGGCATTCAGCATTAAGAGGTTTGTGTTAGGACTGGTCAACCTGGTATTAGAATAATGTGACATAATGCTACGTGTCTGCGGCATGATGCCCCAGTACTAGACACACCATAAACTGTAAAATTGTAGACCTGATAGAGATATGGCTGAAAAATTGTTAAAGCTACATTGAAATCCTAAATCACACACTTTGTGTAGATCGAGCTCACATTACAAGAGGCAGGGGATTCATTGATGCAAAGACACAACGGCCGATTGAATGAAGAATGGACAAACATGACCTAGCCACAAAAGTGAAAATATAAAAATGCACACAGATTCCTATGACAACAGACTAAACCTGTTTAATCTGTATCATAAATACAGATGAACTTCCCTTTAGAGTCCATTGGCTCTGCCAGCAAAATGTAAACTTTCAATGAATGCTGATTAAGTTACATGGTTTGTTAGTGACCTGTTATGGAAAGATATCATGTGAAGTGATTTCTGTTGACTCAGCATCACAACAGGCACTTGTATCTCTCAATGGAAAGGGAAAACTAATGAAACCATCCTTCCCTGCTCAATGCTAATTGTTTCCCCACACATAAAAACCAGTGTCTGTGGACATCATTCCACACTGGGTCACAAACTCTTGCCTCACCAATGACCTTGATGATCTCACATCTTCTTGATATTGAAGCATGGCTGAGACACAACACATAACTTAATTAAACAAGAATCATTGAAGGGGATGACTTAAACATTTGTTGAATAATCCAAGAAAAGACTGTCTTCTTTTTAAGCGCAGAACTTTGAAACTAACATTTTTGGATTACCTATATCAATATAACCAATCAGGAGAAGCAATAATACTTTTGATATGGCCCTTGTAGTGGCCAGATTGGATACAATATTGGCCAGATTGGATACAATATTGGCACCAAACCTTTAAGATCAGCTAGATATAACTGGAAGTCTTTTGGTGAAAACCAAACTTTAAATTTTCAAGATAGCCACCATTTTTGCCATAATGGATTTCATTTTGGCACCATTTTCATTTGGGAAGTCATCTGGTAAAAACCCCATGTCATCATGACTTTTAATTTTGTAAGTGAAGTGATAACATTTTCAAGATGACAGTCATGGCAGTTGTACTGGCTGTCAGATGACCACCATTTTCATTTAGAAAGAACTGAACATCACAGGAAGTCCTTCTGTTCATATGACTATGACTCAAGAAGTAGCAGTAATACAGTTTGCAAGACTGTGGCCATACTGGAGGTGAGATATTAAGACTTTGAAGATAGCCACCATATTGGATGTCAGTTTTGCAAGAATTTAATTGAGGCCCAGCTAAAAATAATACAAAGTCTTTCAGTGAAAACCCCATGCTGACATGACCATCCATTCCGGAATAACAGCAAAAACAAGGTTTTCAAGATGTCCATTGTGTTGTCCACACTGGGTGTGCTAGTGGCACCTTCTTTCATTAAGAATCAACAAAATTTTGGGATTAATGGGTTTTAAATTTTATGTAGTTAAAAGTTCATGACATACGTGCTGATGGATAACAAGTGATCTGTTTTGGAGAGGTATATTGTATTTTTTAAATGGATTTTTATTAGAAACTGCTAGAAACGATGATAGTTGTTGTTGTTGTTGTGGGGTTTAACGCCATTTTTCAGCACATAATAGGCTATGCATGGCAGCCAGTATTAATGGTGGAGGAAGAACCTGGGAAAACTCTGGGAAGAACCATTGACCCACGAGAAGCTTTCTCACATATCCACATTGGCCGAATCCTAGACTCGAACCCACGCAGACAGGTGAGGTGGCAGTGATCCTTAGCTAAGAGCACTTTAGGCCACTCGGGGCCCCTAGAATGGATGAATTCAATCAACCAACAGAAGTCATGGGGATGGCACTCTCCCACAAAATAAGCACAAAACGATCGGAACATTTCCTAGACCAATTTTTCTGCTCAGTTACATGCTTAAAATGTAATTATATATAATAATGCAAGAATGTCCTACATATGCTTCAAATGCAGGGGCTTCTGGGTGCATTGCACGCTGGCCCACCCATCATGGGGTTTTGACTACGCTTATTTATGCCCAAGCGACCTTACCCCTAAATTATATTGTTGGATGCGACACTGGAATCATGGTTGGGTAGCCACCTTATTTCAGGTTCTGTAGTCTCAAAGCCTGAATAGCACAAAATATTTTCCAATGTTAGTTTTACATATGGTCAAACCTTTAAAATCTAGAAATAACTGGGAACAACAATTTAGGCCAGATTTTACCTTAAGCCAGAATACTGCAATCAAAGAAGAGCAAGGGACAACAGAATTGGCAGTAATGGGCAGAAATCCTAAGATTCAAGGGCTGGATTAAATGTTTCATTATACCAAATGACTAATGAAAATATTTATAGGATTGATCAGTTACAGTATATGTCATCTGCATGCAAAATGTATTTTTATGTTGTATAATTTTTCTGATTAAAGTTTATTAATTACCTACAGTTTTAGATTATGATTTTAAAAAGCTAAATTTGCCTAAATAATTATTTGGTTTAAGATTGTATAATGCTAAATTTTCCTATTTATTTATTTGGATTAAGTTTTTATAATGCTAAATTTGCCTAAATTATTTGGTTTAAGTTTTTATAATGCTAAATTTGCCTAAATATTTATTTGGATTAAGTTTGTATAATGCTAAATTTGCCTAAATATTTATTTGGATTAAGTTTGTATAATGCTAAATTTGCCTAATTATTTATTTGGATTAAGTTTTTATAACGCTAAATTTGCCTAAATAATTATTTGGTGTAAGGTTTTATAATGCTAAATTTGCCTAAATATTTATTTGGATTAAGTTTGTATAATGCTAAATTTGCCTAATTATTTATTTGGATTAAGTTTTTATAATGCTAAACTTGCCTAAATATTTATTTGGATTAAGTATCCATAATGCTATAATTGCCTAAGCAATTATTTTGATTAAGTTTTTACCGATACCACAACTATCACATTAATACTGATAAAAATGCTTTAAAGACCATCATGTTTTTTACCATGATGATTGCAGACATGTTGATTTAAAAATACACCTATACCAAAAGTACCCTGGTCTAGATAAGATGAGTTATGGCAAAGAAAGAAATCTTGCCAGCATGTATTGCATTATCTGTAGTGTATTTCTCAGTCTTACCTGGTACTTGCAAAAACAAAAAGTGAATAAAAGCTTTTAATGTGTACAAAGCAGCTGTCACCACAAAGTGAAATATACATCTTCCCATGTACTGATGCAGGTGAGACAATACACTGTGCACAAAGCATTCATTACTTATTTGAGCTATTTATTTTTTATTTGTAATGTTAACACTATCTCCAATCCAATTTGGGTAGGACTTGTTGTAATAAGACACAACTGAAACAAGGCCAGATGTCACTCGCCTAACTCACATAACATAAACAAGGCAGTAGAATATATGTACAGCAGATGGACAGACAGGAGGATAAATGTTTCACAAGTGGAGACGGGGATAACTGTATAACAGACTGGGAGAATATATGTATAACAAATGGAGACAAGAGAATATATGTATAACAAATGGAGAGACAGGAGAATGCATGTGTGTAACAGATGGGTAGGCACAAGGTGACATGTATAACAGATGGCCCATCTGGTATGTATTACAAATTAATAAATAGAAAAGGAATTTTCAGAATGTCATTATTTTGGTTGTAAACACTATAATATATGCTAATCAACAAACTTTAATTAAAAAACCACAATGCACGCCAGTCAAAGCCCATATGCAGGCAAGTTAATGGCCTAATGCAGGCCAGTCAAACCCCATATGCAGGCCAGTCAAAGCCCATATGCAGGCAAGTCAATGGCCTAATGCAGGCCAGACAAAAATCATGATTCAGGCCACACAAAAGTGCCAAAATGGGCCAGTCAAAAGCCCAAATGCAGGATGAGACAAAATTCCCACAACATGCCAGTCCAAAGCCCTAATGCAGGCCAGGTAAAAGCCATACCTTAGGCCAGTCAAAAGCTCTATTGTAAGTTGGTCCAAATGCAGGCCAGACAAAGGCCATAAAGCAGACCAATCCAAACCCTTCACACTGACTAAACAAAAGGCTTAAAGCAGGCTGGACAAAAGCCTTTCTGCAGGCCACAGTTGCCATAATGCTGGCCAGACAACTGACCTAATGCAGGCCAGACAACTGCCCTAATGCAGGCTGCCCTCATGCAGACCAGACAAATGGCCTATTGCAGGCCAGACAACTGTCCTAATGCAGACCAGACAACTGCCCTTATACAGTTCAGACAAATGCTATAATGCTGGCCAGACAAATGCTATAATGCGAGCCAGACAACAACCCTAATGCTGGCAAGACAAATGCTATAATACAAGCCAGACAACAACCCTAATGCTGGCAAGACAAATGCTATTTCTGCTATTATGATGAAACAAAACCATGAATGCAGTTGAATGTGATTAAGATTTTATTTACAATATGTACATGAAATGTGACTTTATCACTAGCTACAGTCATCATCTGCCTCTTCACTATACTCCTCTTCATCCTCCTCCTCCTCCTCTTCATCTGACATTTCAATCTCTGCAGACTCTATTAAACTCTTGTCCTCTCTTGCCTTGGCTGAAAATATGAATAGTAAACTCTAATACTGGAACACTTAGAGCACCATAACTTTAGCTGACCTGCTTGCGATCAATATTTACAACAAGTACAAAAGTACAGTAGTCTTAAATCATGCAAGATTTAGATTTTATTGCCTTCTTCAGTTTTTTTACCACATCAAAAGACAAAATTATCCAACATCTCAGCAAAGATTTGTGTTTATCACATCTTCCAGTTTGTAACCATCTTAAGGACAGCATTATTATAATGGCTGAACCAAGGTTTGTGTATTTATCACATCCAGTTTTGTAACCTCTTCTCCAACACCATTATGCCAACATCTAAGTAACGATAGGTTTGTTTATCACATTCTCCAGATTTTAACTTCTTCAAGGATAGCAATATGCCATGGTTAGTGCTTTATATAACACACGTTGGATACCTTGCAAAACAAGAAACACTTCATAGAAAAATGTAACAAACAGATGATATACAAAAAGCATAACATTATATCAAGGATCATGATATGGTGAATAATGGTGATTTCTGTTATTACAGAAATTACTTTTAGCTGTGGAGTTTTAAAATTGATTTTGCAAAATCACATTTTCACTTCTGAAGCAAATAACCAGTCAATATTTAAATCCTAGTAAGGCCATGAATTACAGCCACATAAATGACTGTGAATTAAATCCAGAGTATCAACTGTGAATTAAATCTCTAGTACTGATTGTATATTAATTGCATAGTACTGACTGTATATTAATTGCATAGCACTGACTGTGTATTAATTGCATAGCATTGACTGTGTATTAAATTCATGGTATTGACTGTGTAGGCATTGACTGTGAATTAATCCAGAGTATAACTAAGTCTAAGTAACAACTGTGAATTAAAGCCAGAGTATCAACTGTGAAATAAATCTCTACTATTTACCGTGTATTAAATCCATGGTACTGACTTTGTATTAATTGTATAGTACAGACTGTGAATTAAATCCATAGTACTGACAGTGAATTAAATCAGTGTATCAAAAAAGGATTAAATCCCTTGTAGAACTGAAGTCTGAGTATCAACTGTGAATTAAATCTGTTTGACTGTGATTCAATCTGTAGCACTGACTGTGAATTAAATCTGTAGCACTGACTATGAATTAAATCATGGTATTGACAGTGTATTAAATCCATGGTATTGACTGTACATTAAACCCATGGACTATGAATTAAATCCATGGTATTGACTGTACATTAAATCCATGGACTATGAATTAAATCCATGGTACTGACTACAAATTAAATCATAGTATTGACTGTACATTAAATCCATAGTACTGACTGTGTATTAAATCCATGGTATTGACTATGAATTAAATCCATGGTATTGACTGTACATTAAATCCATGGACTATGTATTAAATCCATGGTACTGACTATGAATTAAATCCATGGTATTGACTGTACATTAAACCCATGGACTATGAATTAAATCCATGGTACTGACTACAAATTAAATCATAGTATTGACTGTACATTAAATCCATAGTACTGACTGTGTATTAAATCCATGGTATTGACTATGAATTAAATCCATAGTACTGACTGTGTATTAAATCCATGGTACTGACTATGAATTAAATCCGTGGTATTGACTGTGTATTAAATCCATGGTACTGACTATGAATTAAATCCATGGTATTGACTATGAATTAAATCCATGGTATTGACTGTGTATTAAATCCATGGTATTGACTGTGTATTAAATCCATGGTACTGACTATGAATTAAATCTGTGGTATTGACTGTGTATTAAATCCATGGTACTGACTATGAATTAAATCCGTGGTATTGACTGTGTATTAAATCCATGGTACTGACTATGAATTAAATCCATGGTACTGACTATAAATTAAATCCATGGTATTGACTGTGTATTAAATCCATGGTATTGACTGTGTATTAAATCCATGGTACTGACTATGAATTAAATCCATGGTATTGACTGTGTATTAAATCCATGGTAGTGACTGTGTATTAAATCCATGGTATTGACTGTGAATTAAATCCATGGTACTGGCTATGAATTAAATCCATGGTATTGACTATGAATTAAATCCATGGTATTGACTATGAATTAAATCCATGGTACTGACTATGAATTAAATCCATGGTATTGACTGCATAGCTGCCAACCTTCCAGGCTCACAATTAGTGAAAATAGGGATAAAAGTTGTGAATTTGGACATGAATTCGTGAAAAATACCGTGACAATAACTCCATCCACTCTGACCACTCTGACCGTCAATACTACACTATATCAAGTTCGCAAAATAAAACTAAAACACTACATATATGCAAAAATATTTATTTATCAAGACATGATACCGTGGCAGACTTGAACTTCCTCAACTGCTTGATCGTAAATTTGTTTTCTAAACAGTTCCGACTTCTTGCCTGCTGGTTGATCTTGGTGACTAAAATTGCTGACAAATTTTCTGCAGCTAAGGAGACCCTAAAGTCTGTCTTATTTTTCCTCACTAAAGAAAATACTCTTTCGCTGTCACTGTTGCTGTGAGGAATGCACAGGAGCTGCAGCATTTTTGGTTCTTCCACAGGAAAATTTGGAAGCGATTTTCGAGTCCGGGAACATTTGTCAGAACAAATGTTTAGCATGGTCTCCAGCTGATAAAGGTAGATTGTGTTCGAAAACTCACAAATAATGCTTCAGCGTTGGTAGCCTGCAGGTCTTCCGCCAATGGTTTAAAATATATTCCAGAGCTGAAATCTGCGAATTCTTAATTTTCTCAACTTCTACATGTTTTCTGCAACTGACGTGCTTCCTCACATCATCTCTGCGATGGGCACACTAAGTGCAAAAAGCATGATGAATATCAATGTTTAATAGCAGAATGCAGGCAAATTTTTTATATATTACAAATTAAAATTCACTTTTTGAGTAATACATTTCTTTTTCCTTGGTGGTGAAGACATTTTCAAGATCTTACATGTGATGCTGAACGGTAACTCAAATCAGTGTTGGTGACGCATACATGGAGCAAAATTCCGGTTGGGCCCCAGTTTCTCTCAAAAGCATTTGTAAAACTACTCATATACACATAGATTAAAATAGGCTAAAATGCTTGCTACCGGGCCAACTGTACTAATCGGTTGTAGATCTACTAATATCGTGTCCAGCAGTACCGGACTGTTTCGGCAACTGCGAATATCACGACTAGCACTTAACGGGAAAATGGTTATTTTATTAAAGATTTAAAATAACAGAGGATTGGAGAATCCGTGAATCGCTGAAAAAGTCGTGAAATTCACACAAAATTCATGAGGGTTGGCAGCTATGTGACTGCGTATTAAAAGCTTGAGGCATGGAAATGAGATGTGCATGCTTATGTAAATATGACACTGCTTAAAAAATGGAGCTGACATGCAAGCTCAGGTTAAAAGTATTCGGCTTGACATGGGAAGCTGAAACATGCAAGTTTACATAAAAACTATACAGCTTGACACATGGAACTGACACATACTTGTTTAAATAAAAATAACATTGTGTCATCAAGAGTAACATTTACCTTTCACTTTTACTTTAGATGGCGTGATCTTTTCTTCCTTGTCATGGAATTCTTCCCATGTTCCATCATTTGACCACATAGCCTCCACTGTCACATGGAACTCTGCCATTTTATGACCAAATAATTTCTGGAAGACATGGAAAAAATGTAACAAATTAAAATGGTTTTTAAACAATAAAATGCATTCGTGGAATTCATATGCCCTATCACGATGCCCCACCACCACTGAAAAAAAGAGAGGCCAAAATGTCCAACGTGACATAGATGTGACAACTGGATGGAAAGACATGGTTAACAAATATATATTTCCACAGACTTGTCCAGGGCAAGTGGTTTCAGAAAATTTACTAGTCCCACCTACATTTTCACTGATACACTGTACCAAAATTTCTCTCTTGCCTGGATTTGATAAGATGTATGCATTTTAATCCATAGAAAAAAACAAAAGAAATAACCGACAACAAAATTATTAATTCAAAGTGATACATTTTGTATTGCATTATTTCTTGTTCCGATTAAGGTAGCATCTACACTTTCTTAAGCAAAAATGGAAATTAATTTACTGGAATTTAGACTCCAAAACTTCTCCCCTCAAGATGTTATCATAGACACAGCAAAGTCTTTTGCCCTGGGTCTGTTCTTATAACAAGCACCAAGTTTACCACTGTTCTTCTCATGGAGCACACAGAGCATTTCCATATCTGAAAATGGTTCTCCATACTGGGGTTTTGGGTGCAGGCTGTGTTAAAGAAAGCCATCATTTGATGTTACTTTACATTTCACACTCATTTCATTCAAAATGCCCTTTTTAATTTGATTTCAAGATGGCCTTTTTAATTTGATTTGAAAATGGTCTTTTTAATTTGATTTCAAAATGGCCTTTCAAGGTGCAGTATTAGCAGTTCCAACTTGGATGTTCTGCATATACTGGATAATGCCTGACATTGTACAAGTTTTATGATTAATGTTGCTTCTAGACAGCTTTGTAAGATTTATATTACCTGACAAAGAATATTGTTCTTATTGTGCTCAGATAGGTCAAAGTGTACAGACACTATGGTAGTAGCAAATGTTAAGCTTGTTGGTGTTTTGAAACAAGAATGTCCAGTTTTCTCTTTTTTGTTAGAGTTCACATCTTTTCTAATCATTTAGTTGTGGAGTTGCATAGAAATGCTGATGCACTTCCATAGGTATTCACTGAGCTCCCTATGATTTGGGGATCTGTCAGATTAGTATCCCACAGAGGTCACCTTCACTTC
The DNA here is from genome assembly GCA_028554795.2 of Sinohyriopsis cumingii. Lineage (NCBI taxonomy): Eukaryota > Metazoa > Mollusca > Bivalvia > Unionida > Unionidae > Sinohyriopsis > Sinohyriopsis cumingii. The sequence continues at coordinate 102,208,859 of CM068835.1, read as the reverse complement.
CAATTAAATATTAATTGTTAGAAAATGAATAAAGGATGTGGAGGCATACCCCCCACCACCCGCTGGGGATCAAGAAGGTTGTGGGTGAGTGTGATTAGATGAGCCCGGCAGGTGGGAGGGTATGTCTACACATCCTTTTCATCACTTTCAAATTATTGTCATGGATCCCATCTAATTAACTGGTAGTAAAATTACACGCATAATGTGCCTCACTATAAGATGGTCTCACAATAAAGTGATATACTCCACGACTCCAATGGACTGCACTATAATGAGGGAGTAAATATAGCTAATTATTTCTATTTTGTTACACTTCTATATAACTCAATAACCAAAATTTTGAATAGGAACTTGTAACTCCTTACCAATATCCTAGCCATTTCTGGAGTTAAAACACTGCCTTGTTCACACACGGTGTACTCTTTTGTAAGTGCTATCACACCTAAAATGAAAAGATATCAACTTCTCAATATATGCCGACAAACAATATGCGTAGATCTTGCTCATAAAACTCATCAAACATCTTGCTAATGAAAGACCATTCAACCAGTCTAACAAAATCTGTCGGAAAGCATAGTTGCTACATTGTTAACAACATCACCCAATTAAATGAAGGGTCACATTAATGTGTGTGAATTCCACCACAGGCCTGATTTCCAAGTTTGATCAAAGTCCTAACAAAAAACCAAAACATTGTCTTTTGAGAAGTAAAATACCCACATCAAATTTGAACCAAGATCACCATAAATATGAATAATAAGAATGATGCAACATCCTGATGATACGAGAATACTTACCAAGTTTGATTAAAATCAGGTCAGAAATGCTCTTTCAAGAGGTATGAAACTCTAATCTCGTACAACCGGATCATTAATATGCACAGATCTTGCCAATAATACACACAAAACACATGCTGATGTTATAAGCCTATTTCCCCAAGTCTGATAAAAATGATCTGAAATGTTGTCACTGATGTTTTGACAAGATCAACTAATCAGATGAAAACATCACTAAGATGCATGAGTTTCTCACAACTCTATTTGACCAAATATTTTAAGGATTTAAGTTTGATCAAAATCAGAAGAAGAAAAATTTCAATCTCCAGATTAGTAACAAGTTCAACCATTTAAATGTAAAATCACCTCATTAATATCCACAGTTCTCACTCATTACTAGAATTGACCAGGTTCCTGATAATATAAACTTATATTCCAAGTTTGATCAAAATTGGAACAGACATAGCTTCATAAGTGGTAACATGCATGATCAACGCATTTTCTAACCATAAGCGTGCTTTTGCTTTATCGTCAGTTGCTTTAAGAGAGGCAGGACATTCAAAGATACAAGACTTTTAAGCATATGAATATTTGTTTCAGATACATGGTACAAAGTCACAAAGCAAAGTAATCCCACATAAATAACTAAGAAATCATATGAAAATGTACTACTCAATATACAACAAGGGTACTTGTCAAAAAGCACACTATGTTTAAGTCAGAACCTAAATATTTGTGCTGAATCTTTTCCTTTATGCACAATGACTTCAACATTGAATGCAAAATATTACGAATACAACATTTTCGAAGTTTATCCAGTTTAAAAAAAAAAATTTCATGTTTAACAGTGTAATTAATAAAAGCTACCTTTTTTAAGTGCTGTAGGTAGACCCAGCTGCCGAAGCTGGGGCTCCATGGAGTGAGAGAACTGTGGGATTAAACCCTCCTCAAGGACGACTGTCTGTGTGGCAGTGTTTCCTGAACGGGCATAGTCCTGCTTCCGAAAGTTTTTAAAATACCTGTGAACAAAAGCAATAAGACAAACTATCATTATATATATTTATACATCTGCCCCTTTTCAAAAAATCACTCTCCTATGGAAGGATTCAAAACTGCATCCTTTAAGTCATAAATAAGTCAATTATTTTGGAACAATCATGAGCCCGTAACTGTGATTCTTCATTATGTTTTTGACATGTTTAATAATGAGCCACCATGGCTGCAATGCAAGATTTCATCTTTAAATATACATCAGGGTTCTCAATAGATTTCCAAACTAAAGGGTCAGTTGACCCTTGACCCCCAAATCTGAGAATTCAAAATGAAAATTTCAAGAGTCAAAACTAATATCTGGAGAGAGTCAATTATTTTGGAACAATCATGAGCCCATAACTGTGATTCTTCATTATTGATGGAAACAAATGATGTTTAAGATTTCTCGACTCGTGCTGAATAATGTATTTTGCAAGAAATGTACAATTTCATTTTTGTAAAAGTGTATCTCTTTCTAACTATTTGTTACTGTGTGTATATTTTGTATATGAAACAGACAGAACTATTTTATACTTTTTTAAAAATATACCCATACAACTATGAAGGTTATATATTATTCAAATACCAAGGATGTACATCACAGAATTATCAGTTCCCTTTTCCACTGTCCTTAAATTTTCTAACAAATTATGCGGAGATTGACTTTTCTTCTTCTCATCACAGCTGACACTCTCTTTCTGTTTCTTAGGAGTCTCAGGGTCAGAAAATTCAGCAATGACAGTCATTTCTGAGACAGCCAAAAAAGAAAATATATTTTTCGCCATTGTGAGTTTAAAGTTCAGAAGTATGCACAGAGTTGTTATGCCCATTCAATTTTTTCTGAATGATCCATTAATTAAAATGTTTCAGGTTTTAAACGTTTTGCTGATTTAAGCATTCAATTAATCGCCAATAAAATGCAATCCGACACTGAAAACTAGCTTCGTGAGGAGCCATATAGCCCCATTTCTGTCTAACTGATTATAACTGAAAATGCAATCAAACAAATGCCAATATTTTATCAGAAATGAATCCTGTGAAGTCATAAATGATTTAGAACTTTTAAACATCCCGCTAAACGACGCAAATTCCCAGTAAAACAATTAAAGTTGGTCCACTTCTGTTGACAACCAGCTTCGCGAGCCACCATAATGATATGCTCCAGTTCTAACCAGTTGATTATAATTTTTGATGTCCAAACATAATGCTGATATTTGATCAAAAGGCATTTCGTTCATGTCATAATCATTTCCTCTTCTTCTATCATAAACTTCAAAACATATTCTAAAACAATCCAACCTATGTCAGTTGAATCTAAGCCTGACTTCAGTGAACTGTTAGCTCCTCCCAGTTCATTTATATTTTCCATTGGTGTGATATTATTGGCCGTCAAGGTCTAAACTACTGTCAAAGCAGATGTCAATCAGAGCCGTCTACAGTAAATTTGTTATGGACAGAGTACTCTTAGTAAGAAACTGTGCTGGAAGTAAATCAAGTTTAATTAAGATTGATGTTTCAGCACAGATCTAAGTGTGTCAAAAAAGACGCACAAGTAAAAATTTATGTGCGTCAAAAATGGGTTATTTTTAAATTCCATGTGTCATAATCCAAGGGAACGCTTTATTGAAAACCCTGTACATGGATCTCACGCAATTCAAAAACATCTAAGAACTAGATGATATAAGCCCATACGTTAAGACTGATCACAGTTGGGTCAGATACATGGATGTTGTAGTAGTAATAAACTAGAACCAGATGATATAAGCCGACACGTCAAGACTGATCACAGTTGGGTCAGATACATGGATGTTGTAGTAGCAATAAACTAGAACTAGATGATATAAGCCGACACGTCAAGACTGATTACAGTTGGGTCAGATACATGGATGTTGTAGTAGTAATGAACTAGAACTAGATGATATAAGCCGACACGTCAAGACTGATCACAGTTGGGTGAGATACATGGATGTTGTAGTAGCAATAAACTAGAACTAGATGATATAAGCCGACACGTCAAGACTGATCACAGTTGGGTGAGATACATGGATGTTGTAGTAGCAATAAACTAGAACTAGATGATATAAGCCGACACGTCAAGACTGATTACAGTTGGGTCAGATACATGGTACATGGATGTTGTAGTAGCAATAAACTAGAACTAGATGATATAAGCCGACATGTCAAGACTGATCACAGTTGGGTCAGATACATGGATGTTGTAGTAGCAATAAACTAGAACTAGATGATATAAGCCGACACGTCAAGACTGATCACAGTTGGGTCAGATACATGGATGTTGTAGTAGCAATAAACTAGAACTAGATGATATAAGCCGACACGTCAAGACTGATTACAGTTGGGTCAGATACATGGATGTTGTAGTAGCAATAAACTAGAACTAGATGATATAAGCCGACACGTCAAGACTGATCACAGTTGGGTCAGATACATGGATGTTGCAGTAGCAATAAACTAGAACTAGATGATATAAGCCGACACGTCAAGACTGATCACAGTTGGGTCAGATACATGGATGTTGTAGTAGCAATAAACTAGAACTAGATGATATAAGCAGACACGTCAAGACTGATCACAGTTGGGTCAGATACATGGATGTCGTAGTAGCAATAAACTAGAACTAGATGATATAAGCCGACACGTCAAGACTGATTACAGTTGGGTCAGATACATGGTACATGGATGTTGTAGTAGCAATAAACTAGAACTAGATGATATAAGCCGACATGTCAAGACTGATCACAGTTGGGTCAGATACATGGATGTTGTAGTAGCAATAAACTAGAACTAGATGATATAAGCCGACACGTCAAGACTGGTCACAGTTGGGTCAGATACATGGATGTTGTAGTAGCAATAAACTAGAACTAGATGATATAAGCCGACACGTCAAGACTGATCACAGTTGGGTGAGATACATGGATATTGCAGTAGCAATAAACTAGAACTAGATGATATAAGCCGACACGTCAAGACTGATCACAGTTGGGTCAGATACATGGATGTTGTAGTAGCAATAAACTAGAACTAGATGATATAAGCCGACACGTCAAGACTGATCACAGTTGGGTCATGCTGTAGTAGCAATGAACTCCGTCGGTCAGATCCGACATCACCTCATTAATATACATACATATCCCTATCTCATTATATATATAAACACACAGCATATACAATCTCATTAATATGAATACATACTGCTATCTCATTAATACAAATACATATTGCTATCTCATTAATATACATACATACCATTATATCATTAATATACATATATACCAGCATCTCATTAATATACATACATATCATGATCTCAATATACATACATACCATTATATCATTAATATACATACATATCACGATCTCATTAATATACATACATACCATTTTATCATTCATATACACAAATACCAGCATCTCATTAATATACATACATATCATGATCTCAATATACATACATACCATTATATCATTAATATACATGCATATCACGATCTCATTAATATACATACATACCATTATATCATTCATATACATAAATACCAGCATCTCATTAATACACATACATATCATGATCTCATTAATATGCATACATATCACTATCTGATTAATATACATCAAGGTTCTCTCCAGTATTTATCAACGTCATAAGTTCACATTGCGCTTTTTTGCCACCCATATTAGTAATAATTACTCTTATGTCTCTCAGGAGAATGATAAGTATGAACTTAATACAAAGCAGTTCAGGTTCACATGTAATATAATTTCTCCTTGATTGGTTACCTGGGTAACTGATCATTAGGATAGACATGTACGGGGGTGGCTTTTTCTAAAATTCTGACATCTTTACTGACAATCAGGTACATCACCTCTCACGTTATTTAACTTGTCCAAGATTTTTAAAAACAAAAACGGAATAGATTAGAAATGGTAAAATGTTCAGCCAATTAGATGCAAGACTGCTTCATTAATATGTCTGGATCTTGCTTACTAAGAAAGCCATCCATGATCTTGATGACATAGGATCATATATCTTCCAGAATGAAAACAACCAATCAGATGTAAGAAAACTTCAACAGTATGCTCAGCTCTTGCCTGTTATCAAACTTGTCTAAAATCTTAATGATATAAGCATACATAACAAGTCTGATTAATGAGAAATGAGGCATCAAGAGTGATAACAGGTTTTATTAAAACCAGATCTGAAATGAGGACTTGAGAGTGTAAGATGGTTATCCCATCACAAGTATTAATGTCTGATCGATATGTAAGGATTTATTTCATCAGAACTTTTTTTTACGATGTTCAAAATTGTGGTCTTGTCCATAGAATTGCAAATTTTTACATGTACATTAAAACGGTCAAATTTGGAAATGTTTTTCCTTCTTCACACATTCAGAATTTTAAAGTAATTGCAATGAAAATTCTTGAACATTAAAATAATTTTACAGCCAAAGTCAATTTGACACTTTATATCCAATGCTAAATTTGTAGTAATTTTCTATGCAAAATGCATTCAGAATTTTTTAAATATTAAAGTGGGAATTTTTGTGCAATCAAACTGGAACAAATTAACAGCTTTTCACATGGGGAATAAGGCTGAATTTTGGCTCCAACAAGACCCAGTAAAATCTATGGCTGCTTGTTATCAAATCAGTCAAGACACTGACAATGTAAAACCACATTCCATATCCTATTCAAATCGGGTTAGAAAATGTCCTCAGTGCTAGCAACACATGAGTCATATCATTAATTCACTTGCCCTTACAGCTAGGTTAGGTTTACGAGTTATCCCATTGCAAACTGACAATGGAGTCATGCCATCTGTGAAATAATTTGTCCCCAGTATTAACTTTCTCGTAAGTTACTTAGCTCTATTCAACATGGAATGAAAATATTCGTTATTACTTACTCTATAACTTCTTTCTTTGTCTTATTTGTGAAGAGTATTCCAGTCTGACCTCTTAGATGACTACTAATTTTGTGTAAATTATCCCGATATTCATCCTGTGCTGTTCTCCCTAATGCCAGGGACATCACTTTATTCTTCCCAAAGAAAAATCTGAAAAGTATTTTTTAAAAACATGATTTCGACCATCTGCTATCAATATATTTTGACAATTAGCATCATAACTATGAAACAAAATTTTCATGCATAGAAAGTATTGCACAATAATATTATGGGATAGGTACTAACTTGACAGAAAACTTATGTCTCAACTCTATCATCAAGATTTCTTTTAAGTAAAACCAAGTTATGAAAAATCCAAGCAACAACTTCCCTCCAAAACTTAAGACATACATTCTGTTTAAACTCTATCTAGATACATAAACTTTTCCACACCTGTAATTCGCCAATAGAATCACAATGATGTGAAACAATGTCTGATATACAGATTGAATCAACAAAAGATTTTCTACAATGTTCCTCAGGTTTGAAAGCACACAGTAAACTGAATTCTAATTGGCTAATCATGAAGATGACCACCTATAGACAAGATGGAGAAAAGGATTTGCAGAAGAGATTGATTATAAATCTAGAAAACCCATACTACCATAGTGTTCATCTTAGGCTGCATGAATGTGCAAGTGTCCCTCATTTTTCATTTTTGGCATTTTACTTCTAACAAGCAGGGAAGATACAAATGACTCCAGAAAGTAAAGACGCAAGATTGTTATTGTTTATTATCCACTGACTGAATCAAGCACATTCCCAGCTGGCTTACTGATAAGAAAACAGCTCATGAGACAATTTCCCTGGCTGTTAGAAATGTTTTATTATGTTTACTCCAGGCACCAATCAAGAGCACATAGTTGATGTAATGAACCCTGCTACTTGCCAACAATTCCCTGGCCTAACAAGCCTGAACAATTATAACCCAATGTTGGACAAGAAGAATTTTTATTCAAGCAAACTTTTTCCTACTTGACCAAAGCTGTATTTAGAAGGTCAATATTGGAATGTTTGCCCTCTGCTAGATGTGACTTATATTATTACAGGAAAAGCTTACACCTATGTGTCAAACCCATAACAAGGCCAAGACGTGGATATGTTGTTGTTGTTGTAGGGTTTAACACCATTTTCAGCACATGATAGGCTATACATGGCGGCCAGTATTAATGGTGGAGGAAGAATCCGAGAAAACTCCGGAAAGAACCACCGACCCACGAGAAGCTACTGGCAAGCTTTCTCACATACCCACATTGGCTGAATCTGAGACCCAAACGCACACAGACAGAGGTGAGATGGCAGTGATCCGTAACGGACAGCGCGTTAGACCACTCGGGGCCCCCCAATGTCCACATGTAAAACCCATGACAAGGATAAGGCCTACATATAAAACCCATGACAAGTACAATGTCCACATGTAAAACCCATGACAAGGCTAAGACCTACATGTCAAACCCATGAAAAAGATAAGACCTAATTGTCAAACCCATATAAAGGACAAAGGCAAGATTTCAAACCCAAGACAAAGACAAAGCTTATATATCAAACCCATTACGAGACCAATGCCTGAATGTCAAACCCATGACATCCCTGGACAAGGTTTACATGTCAAACCCACAAGTACTAACATGACAAATCAATGGCAAGAATAAGACCTACATGTCAAACCCAAGACAAAGACAAGGCCTACATGTCAAAGCCATGACAAGGTTAAGGAATACATTTCAACCAACCACAAGGTCAAAAAACTGTGGAAAACATGACCAAATTTGTATGTTGCACAATGATTTGTCTTAGCTTCAAAATAATTCAACCAAAGTAAACATGAAATATTAGATATGAACAAATAAAACTTTGAACTAAAATCATAACTCTATTAATATGACCTTGACCCCAAGGTCAAAGGAATCGCCAAGTGTTTTGAACAATGAATTGCCTTAACTTCATAATGATTCATGCCATTTACGATGAAAATCTAGAGGTTTATAAAACACATGCTAATGAAAAACTTGAACTAAAACTTAACAACACTGTTGATGCTACAGGCAGAAAAAACTGTCTCACTTCCGACTAATGTGGACTTAACAATAAATCAGACCCATCAGGGATCAATTGTCTGTGAGATCAAGAGGTTACTCAGCCCTGCCAACCCTAATAAGACCTCAGGAAGTCAACTGTCTGTGAGATCAAGAGGTTACTCAGACCTGCCAACCCTAATAAGACCTCAGGAAGTCAACTGTCTGAGATCAAGAGGTTACTCAGACCTGCCAACCCTAATAAGACCTCAGGAAGTCAATTGTCTGTGAGATCAAGAGGTTACTCTGACCGGCCAACCCTAAAAAGACCTCAGGAAGTCAATTTTTTTCTGTAAGTTGGAAAAGTTTTCAATAAGGTTTAACAAAATATCATTTACTGCTGTTGTCAATCTGGAAAACATGCATTCAAAAGTCAAGTAGTGTAATTCAAGACTAATGAAGTAACATTGAGTTCAACTCAAAACTTTATAAAGTTTGCCTGAACCTTATCTCTAGTAGTTTCACGAACAGCAACCCAAACACTACTGATCTGAATGGCTTCTTGATATCTTTCAAATTATGTAATTATTAAAAATATTAAAAAATCATGTGAGCTGGGACAACAGCAATAATTTTTCATTCTCAAATCAACACGTAATGTCCATAGACGAGGTTGTTGCCCTTCCTTACATTTCCCCAATAATCTGAGTATTTTCTTTCATTTTACTGAACTATTAAAACTTTTGTCCCTTCTGACCTGACATGTCGCTTGTTTTATGCCATTTATATGAAGAAAAAAATAGGAGCTTGATCATGCAGACGCTTTGCATCACAAAATATGTGACATCACAAATACCCAAAACTCTATGGAAAAGCCTGGGAACGTTCAAATCAAGAGTGAGAATGCAAGCATATATAATTTATGTGGCACATAATTACATATGTAGGCATGTTCTCAACAAAACCTGTACTAGCCACTGATGTTGGATATTAGTTGCCCTCTCAGTTGCCTTGGTTTTCGACAATCAGAACCTTATGGTGTATTTGGCTTACATGCTCCATTTACTGATAGATTATAATTGGCATTCTTAATTTCTGTATAAAGCTGGGCGTTCAGAAATTGTTGGAAAACAAGTTTTTTCTCATCGGCAGATGTTTCTGTGCTTATTCATCAAGAATGTCAAAGATTTCCCAAATAATTTACAGTTTCCACTCCCACTGAGATGGTCTCAAGTCCATGATTTTTGTGTTCAAAATGGTGGATAATCTACCCTTAAGTTCAGCAAGTCTAAGTTGTTTTCATTCAGTCAATTGTTTCAGTTAGTTATTCACAGAGATTCGGCATTGTTGAAGGTCCAAATTTAGAAATGATTTGCTTCTTCAATGGACTGAAACATTATACTTAATTTTTGCAGATAAATACATATCTAGTGATCTTCAGTCAATTTAAAAAACTCAAGCTCACAAGACTAAATGCCCCAAAATACATGCAGTTTAAAGGACCCAAGATACTCCATTCATGTTAGTCTGGTTCGTTGATAAAATTCCACTAAATCTAATATGAAATCCAGATCCAAATCAAACACGGGCAAGCCAGTATCCAAGACTTTACCTAAAAAAATGTCATATTTCTGTTATTTGTGCTTCAATTCCACAAGTCTGTATTTTTATTTTAAAGGTCAAAGGATGAAAGACAATTACCAGGCATCTCTGTACAGAGAATGTGTGCAATAAATGGCTGAAAATGTAATTCCAGCATGAAAATTTGGTCACAGGGATATAGTTTTTATATGCATGCACAAACTAAGTTTCATCTGTGTGTAAAATAATGTACAGGTGTAGCAAGTGTATTTAAAAATATAGAAGTCAATTAGACATGGAAATTAGGTCACACCTACTTGAAACTGGCTACGTTATTCTCTCATTTGAATTTATTTACTTATGAATTTGAATGAGAAAAGGTGAATTTAAGTTCAAGATATTGCGAGTATAACAAATTGACAGGTGAAAATACGCAAGTCATTTAGGCGTGAAAATGAGGTCATGCTGAACAACTTTTAGTACAGCAGAGTGAGTGGCCTAAAGCGCTCTCCATTATGGATCACTGCCATCTCACCTCTGTGTGGGTTTGAGTTTTGGATTTGGACAATGTGGGTATGTGTGAAAGTTTGCCAGTAGCTTCTCGTGGGTCGGTGGTTCTTTCCGGGGTTTTCCCGGGTTCTTCCTCCACCAATAATACTGGCCACCATATATAGCCTATCGTGTGCTGAAAAATGGTATTAAACCCTACAACAGCAACAGCTCTCTGACATACATCCACATACTAATTTTTATAAGATTAGGTGACATATGGTGTAAAATACTAAGTGCTTAATGGATAATGTGTCCACAAGCAAATGTATGAAACACATGTACAAATCAGCACAACACTATAATCCCCCAAAACAACATTGGTGACGGTATACAAAAATACAATTATCATTTTTTTTTTTGGGGGGGGGGATTATAATATGCTAAAAGTTGCTTGATATTAAAAATTGCAAGCAATAGCTTAATCACTGTGCAATTTCAGTGACTGATTGGCAAATCTGAATGCTCAACCTGATTACCCTTTATAGCACTTTGACAAGGCAGTCAGCAGTCAACAGTACAGAGTGACAAGGCAGTCAGCAGTCAACAGTACAGAGTGACAAGGCAGTCAACAGTTACTGAGTACTTTTCCAAGACCATATTTATGTAATATCAGGAATAATTACAGATTGTCAGATTTAAGACTGCAACAATTTCAATGTGGAAAGGGGGCCATAAAAAAATGATTTAATTTGTTTTTTTGTGAAAGGTTTCAACTTGGTTCAAACTTTCTGAATGTGGCTGGACTTTCTGCAGTAAAATCTGTATAATAAAACTTCTCCCAAAAACAAATGAGCAGTCACATTATCAGTTTCCGACTAAGTTGTAATAACAAAATGTAAGATTTGTTCAAGACTTTAAGTAATTTTTTAAATTTTTAAGACATTTTTAAAATCTTGAAAAAAGCAATTTTAAATTTTAGACCTTTTCCAGAATTTCAGACTGGCATGGGCACCCTGTTGTTACTTTGAAAAAAAAACTGGTACATAAATTGGTACAGTTTTTGTTGTTGTCCAGACAGATTTAAATAAAGCATAAACTAGAAAATAATAATCATTTGCATCCTGAGTTTAACTTCACCCCTTTGTTAATTTTTGGTAACTTCCTCATTTCTTTTCAGTTTTTTGAATCACTCCCCCCCCAACCACCCCAACTATAGGGTAAAAAATGTGGGTGTCATGGAATCAGAACCACACATACATTTTTATATGGCTTAACCATAGTGGTGATTCTTGGAATACAGAAATTTACTGTTTCAGATGTCAAAGTGTGGAATAAATTATAGTTTTTTGGGTATACACTGTTTGGCGTTTGGGCCATAACACTATTTCATATGCTCAGTTAGACTGAATGGATGGTAGTTTCAAAGCAAATTAAAGAATCAGTTCTGTTAGTCTGAGGTAAATTGATCATTCATTCTTAACATAAAGGCCTCTGATGGGGAAGTTCCAAATGTATCCAAATGAGTCCATTAATAATGACCTGTAGAAATGGAGCAAGACCATCCAATCTGCTCTCCAAGCTGTGTTTGCTACAACTCATATGACATCCAGGGCTATTTGACAGTTGTCCCTGAGGTATCTAATATGTTGAAGGAAAGTCATCTTATGGTTGCAAAAAGTCAGAATTAAGACAGAAAAGTGAGTCTCCTCCCCAACAGGAATGAAGACAGAAAAGTTAGTCTCCTCCCCAATAGGAATGAAGACAGAAAAGTTAGTCTCTGTCACAATAAGAATGAAGACAGAAAAGTTAGTCTCTGTCACAATAGGAATGAAGACAGAAAAGTTAGTCCCCTCCCCAATAGGAATGAAGACAGAAAAGCGAGTCTCCACAATAGGAATTAAGACAGAAAAGTTAGTCTCCCCTCCAACAGGAATGAAGACAGAAAAGTGTCTCCTACACAACATGAATGAAGACAACCTTCAAGATAGAGCTCTGGGTCGCCATGAATATTATGTATTCAACAAAAGTGCACAGTTTGATTTTGTATTTAAATATTATGTAAATAAACGAAGAGCATACAGTTTGATTTGTATTTAAATATTTTGAGCCTTTTTCTTTTACCCATGCATAAACTCTGTTTAACCTTATATGTAGTTGACGTCTGATAGTCTGCATACTCTTGGATCTACAGCAAGTCAAAATACCATCAGCACGTAATGAACAGTCAGTTCCTGGATTAAAGTTGTTGTTGTGGGATTTAATGCCATTTTTCAGAACAAGATAGGCTATACATGGTGGCCAGTATTAATGGTGGAGGAAGAACCGGGGAAAACCGTGGAAAGAAAAACCGACCCACGAGAAGCTAAGGCAAGCTTTCTCACATACCCACATTGGCTGAACCCAAGACATGAACTCACGCAGACAGAAGTCCTGGATTAAAGCAGTACAAATTTAGCTCCTTTCTGCAAAAGCACTTACTCAAATAGTGTACTTGTAGACATAGTGCAAATGCAACTGCAGCTTCCTTTCTGTAAAGGTACTCACCAACTGTGCTTAAATTCATAGACATTGTGCACTTGCACACATAGGACATCTTCAGTCCCCATTCGGTACAGCGATTCCTGATTCTGATTCTGCTCAAAGCACTTCCAGTACTAATTCCACTCTTGACACAATACACTAGTAAAATAATAAAACTCACTCTGTAAAAGCACTTACCGACTGTGTTTCCATTCACATCGAACATCCTTTAGGTACGTGTTGCGCATATTCTGCACAGAAAACAAAAATATCCTTGCATAGCTATCGATACATTCTCTGATCTGAAATGAAATTTAGACCAAAAAAAAATTAAAACGTAAGTACAGAAATCTTTATAGCGTACTTACCAATCTGAAACTGAATTATTAAGCAAAACAACAGATTCTAAAGTTTAATCCAATCTCCTATTCCACTCATCTCTCAAAAATAACACAAATAAAAACGTCCATCTCAAATCTTGAATTATTATATCTGGACTTTTGTCAGCAAGTATGTGATACGAACCAAACACAGGAGGTAAAGAGCTCAAGAAAACAAATCATATTTGCATATTTTGTGCTGATAATTCAATAAAACTGAAATTAAGACATTTTTTAATCCACACAATAATTAGTTAATTTGATCAAAAGTAAGAATATAGATGTCTTTTCCCGGACAGAAACATGGCTAAAAACATCAGATGATGAGCCCAAGTGTGCAGATCTAACACCCATCAGTTACTCCATCAAGTCGTTTCCCCACCAATCTCATGGAGGTGGAAATGCTGTCGTCAAAGAAATCCATGATCAAATGTCTTAACCACACCACAACTTTCAATTTCTACCACACATCGTTTGAACTAGTCCAAACCACACTTACAATGGAACAAAAGGTCAATCCATTTTTTCTGCCTATACCTCCCTCCTCCTAGTAGAAAAAAAACAAAGCTGACTGAATCTCTTTTTGGAGCAATTTCCAAATCTCTTGAGTATTAAAATTCAATAGGTGGCAACTTGAGTAATCTTGGAGATTTCAACTTTCACTATGTGTCCCAGAAACCCAAACACATCAAAACCCCTAGATTCCATTTATGTTTTCAACCTCAAACAGGCAGTTAACCAACCCACCCATAAACATGGTTACATTTTAGACTGGATTCTTCATAGACCTGTTGTTAATATTCTACGTTCCTCCCTGGTATGCCATGAACTTGCATCAGATCAATTCTGCATTATATGCCATCTTGACGTAACCCTCTACCTTAATTTGCTACTAAGAGAAACCTCTGTATGACAAACAGAACCAAACTAATGCATGACACCCAAGTGAACCTAACAACTTGCCTACCTCCTACAGCAGAACAACTCAATAACTGCTTGCATTCACTGCTCAACAAACATGCCCCAGCTACCAAGTACAGAATATCAATTCAAAAGTGTTATCCATGGTACAGCAGTTTTAGGGACCAGCTTCACACTGCTAAAAGAGACTGCTGTAAAGCTGAGAGGCTTTGGCTTACCACCAGACTCACTATTCATAAGCAATCTATGAAGCTGCTAAGAAGAACATCACATACATAGTCCAAATCAGCCCACTACACTACTAAGATAATGGAAAGTTCCAGCTGAAAAGCGCCCGCAAGCTAATGTCAAGGAACAAATGTACACCACTTCCAACTACCTTCTCTCTAGTCGACCTTCCAGACCTGTTTGCAAATTTCTTCCGTCACAAAGTACAAACCATTAGAGATAAGCTTGACACCACAATTTCATACAGTTGGGATACAAAATTTCAACGGCAACCATTAGCAGCATTTGAACCTGTCTCTATGGATTTCGTATGTACAATAGTGATTAAGAGTGCACCAAAGTCATATGAACTTGATCCAATTCCAAATCACTGCTGCTTGAGTGCTTAGATCCAGTATTGCCTTCACTAACTGATGTTATTAATAGCTATCTCTCATCCGGGGAATTCACATCATTTTTCAAAACTGCCATTGTACAGCCTCTGCTGAAGAAACCAACACTAGACCATAATGATTTAAAGAACTACAGCCTAGTTTCTAATCTCCCATTCATATCAAAACTTTTAGAAAAGGTTGTTCTATCCCAGCTTGTATTGCATCTGAATTCAAAGAGTCTTTTTATCAATGTACAATCTGCATGTTGCCCATGCCAGAGTACTGAAACTACTCTTCTAAAAGTAGTCAATGATATTTTCAACTTTTCAACACTTTCTATTATCAACTGCTCAGATAATTTTATGTGCAAACATATGCTGCGGGCTGCCATTCCAAACACCTCGTGTATTTAAGAAATAAAGACAGACAAATAGTTTGCAAGTGCTTCAAACTATGTTTTTTTTATTTGTATCTTCTAAGTCAACTATTTTTGCCCATCCTAGGACAGAAGTGATAAATGAAAGTTTCAAGATAAAAATTTAAAAAATGTAAAAATACAATTTACAAACTGGAATCTGTGAGTTAATAAATAGTCTGAACATAAAAATACAAAGATGTATAGCGAGTTTCCCCATGACCTCTTGTTTGTAAAGGATATAAAAAAAACCAACTATCTTGTCATAATTTTAGTCTATTATTGAATACAATTGAATATTTTCTTAATTTTTTTTTTTGTTGTAAAATGTAAAAATTTGGTTTTGTAGGGTTTATTAATTTAAGCTTGGTGACCAGTATATGTGATGTAGAAAGAATCAGTGACCCACAGGAAGCTACTGGCAAGTTTTCTCACATCCCTACCATGGTTGAGCAGAGGCCACATGGACTGAGTGATCTGTAGAGGCAGGCACCTTAAACCATTTTACCAATGTCACTTTTTGCCGATTATGCCGATACCAAGTATAGCCGATTATTTACAGCTGTGCCACATTTAAACAATATAAATGAACGGAAAACAAAATCTTTAGAAATGAACATCCAACAGAATTACAAGGACAAAGGATCTGTTTTGGATTTAATTCATAATAGTTCCTCGTAAATTTTCATTTTATAAATTCTTTGTTACTCCAGTCAAGACAACAGAGTTGTAACAATATGAAATTAAATGTGATCAGAAAAATAACCAAGTTATTTAGTACAAAGATATCAACCAAAACATGAAAAGCCGATAAAGTCACTACAAATTGTATTAAGTATGTGTAGGATGGTGATTTACCAAATAAAGTAATTTAAAATAACATGACGATTAAACATATTCTATTGTATTGTTTATTATTGTATACTTTTTAAGCTTCGTATAACCTTTAAAATCTGAAATACCTAATAGCATTTTTTATTATATAAAGCACGAGGAATTAAAAATACATTTTTCAGAAGAAAAACCTATTTGTATCAGAGCAGCTACTTCCGAATCATTTATTTTAAAAGTTTACTCAGATGTATTACAAGATATTGCTGAAAATCATACAAATTCTATTTTGTTTGGTTATAAATTGATAGACAATATTTAGTTTGGAAAGGACTTAGGAAAAACCCCAGTGAAACAAATGTGTGTGTGTGTGTGTAAGTCTAATTTTAATAATCTAATATTCACCTGCACCTGGTTACTTATTCCTATCATCGGAGCTCATTTTTTTCCAACCTCCCATTATATGGAATGCTTTACAAATCTGGAACAGTGAGAACCCATAACTACTTCAGTTCATGCAGGGTACTCATCCTGTTTCTATGACAACAAAGAAATTTATATTAAATTCAAGTCAGGTGCGGGCTGTTGATCAGAATGCTATGTTTTCATTGCCACTTAACTAATACATGGTTCAAGATTGGATCCAAAATAAATACTGTAGCCTTTAGCTAATAGACAAAAAATAAATTCATTACATTACCTCCTCTATAACCTTCTGTTTGAGTTCCAATCCTTTCTTCCGAGTCTGGGTGAGGGAAACTACAAAAAGTTTGACAAAAAGGATATGACTGCATCATAATAGCGGGTTCAGATCATTTCATAACTGATACAATACCTTTTGATATATAACTATAAAAATAGCTTTTGAAAGCAGACAGGCACTGAAATAACTTAACTTATATAAGGGAGTGACTCATTCTAAATTTTGATTAACAAAATTCGGCCATGAAATGTTTCCAAGCTGAAAGGATTAAGCAAAATTGAATAATAATAGAAATGGTACTATTGGCAGTTCAATGGTATTTTGTCCCAGCAACATGTACCATGGTACTTTTCCAAGACTCTAACACATGTCAGAGGTGCCATTTACTCTGGTATCTTGTTCCAACAGCATGTACCATGGCATGTTTCCATGACTGGTCACTCTACTGATTCTGAAACCTTCATACAAACATTACAACATACATATTTTTAGACTTTCCTTACAAAATTTAAATCAGAAGATGGCAATGACTGAAGACATACTTAATCAACTTATAAGAAATGAGTTATAAGAACTAGATAACATTTCCTCCAAATATTTTCCTCTTCCTCTGTGTTAAGTGTGAAAAAATATGCACTACATATCAATCTTTATCACAATCCTATAATCAGATCCATTATCAATAAAAAACATCAATCTGATGGTCTTTTCATCTTTAAAATGAGTGTCAATGGTACTGTGGTGCTGTTTGAGATGTTTTGACATACTGGTCATAATTTCATAATTATTCTTTCTTCTGGATGGCATTAATGGAATAATAACAACCAATCTGAGTTGAATTTAGCATATTTCAGAGTGTGACACTGTAAGAACATGACCCCTAATTTTATATAGGGAGAGAAGATACAAAGCAAAAAAGTCTTGTGCTAAAAGTGGTTCTTAAATAAATAGTGAAAAAAACTTAAACCTTAAATGAGGAACAAGTCTGAAAGTCTTCTTTATGCCATATCAGTTTTCATTACAAATCTCTCCTCCATTCAGATAATTGCTTATTTGTCTTTTGAAGGATGTGGGAAAAAATTCCCCTCCTAACTTCAGAGTTGTAGAGTTGACCATGGTGAAGACTATACTATGAAGATGATTTTTGTGAAAAACATTTTGCATATGGTCTCTTGGACATTCTTGAGGTTGTTTCAAAAATGCTTTGAAAGACTTTGGATTCTGTGTATTATTTTTGGTTATGTTTAAGAAGCTAAAATTGCATTGCTGTAGGGGCAGTTTTAGTCTGACATGTGAGACTTGCAATTGATATTTGTTTTGGGCATCAGGGTCTTACTGCCTAACTAACGGCACTGTGTAGCGTGTAGCATGTTTTGATGTCGACTAACATCATAATAATAGTCACATTTTCAGGAATATCTTACAACAGGAAAGTAAAATAATTAAGTTTTTCTACAAGTCATAATGTTTTAGTCAGACTTTAATTACCCGATGTCTTTTCTCTAATAAATTCAAATTCTCACAAAACAAATGGACCTCTATTCAAGTTTCATTGGAATACATTTCAGATGACTGAAAAGTAATAAAAGCAGGGAAGTCTGAAATCAGGTTAAGTTGAAATATTATTCTTCAACGAAACGAATAAAAATATAGTATGCCTATTGGAATTGTAAGAAACGTTTTGTTTCAGTCAAGAAACATATCCACCACATGAAACTAGTTGAACATACTTCTGCATACCTCGACTACCGTTGCATTTTAAAAAAATTCTAATGTATGTCAATGGAACATGAAAATGCGTTCATTTTCAAGTGTCAGATTTTGATTGCACCAGTATAAAACAGCAGAGTATATTAATTACATATCAGTTTGTGAAAGAACGTTGATATGGGCTACCAAGTGTGAGATATTCATAACACTTTGATTACTCGTTCCGATGTCAACCGACATAGGAACACGCTATACAAGCCCGTTATTTGGGTAGTAAGATATTACACTAAAACAAAAATAGCGTGCTGTCTTACATTGTAGGACATGGGGCAGTTTATTCGACTTTGTTACAATTAGCAAGTGCCATAAAGAAATATAGGTACAATTAGCAATAATGTATAGCTGTAAAATTTCTGATGTGCTTTTTTTTTATAGCGTATGGACAAAATATATATTGTTAATTATTACTGTAATAAAGAAATTCGTTATGATGAACGATTGTACTACAATTTGTAGCCACTATATTAGATGCACGATCCATCTATATTTCTAAGTTGCTTTTCTTCTTTCACTTAATGATATAAATGAAACAAAACTTTAAATAACATTCCAGTAGATACATAAGTTTACACCGACTTTTCTTATTTCGCTTTGATTTCGGCATGTTCTTCTTTCTGGCAATAACCCGAATTCACATGGCAGATCACGTTGAGCGGAAGTGCAAATGTTTTGAAAATTGAATGCTGGGAATTCTTGAATCTAAATTTTATTTATTTCATGGACATTTCTGAATATTTACAAGATTTGCAATATATTGTATAATTTTCTTTTGTAGTTTGTTTCTTATTCAGAAATTTCAACTCAGAATTTATATCAAAAACTCGTCACCATGGTAATATGAACGTAAGGTCTACCCTGTCCTTGAAAAGTTAACCCCCAAATTCAGCAGCATCGGAATCCAAGGCTGTCAAATGTTAATCATTATCAAAATTTTAATAAAGTAGTTCCTTCTGATTTTATGTCTTTCGTTACATATACATTCATCTAAACCTGAATAACGTTTTATTTATAAATTTTGAAATAAATTACCGGAAATTTACTCCCTTTTGAAGCATAACTATTTTTGGAACGAGGTAGTTCGCGCAAGGATATGTGATGTCATTACATTAGCTCGTGGCCGCCATCTTGTTAAGATTAGCACAGACCCTTGAATTTCCCACTATAGTAATTTGTTAAATAGCCGTCCTAGACCAAGGCCAAGATGTCTAATGAGAACGCCGGCGTTCATCGAAGCCCCGAACAGTTACACTTAGTGCAACAGGCCAAACTAGGGGAGCAAGCTGAAAGATATGACGATATGGCCAAGGCAATGAAGGAACTTGTGGAGACTGGAGCCGACCTTACAAACGAGGAACGAAATTTACTTTCAGTAGCATATAAAAATGTGGTGGGTGCTCGCCGATCGTCCTGGAGAGTTATTTCAAGCATTGAGCAAAAAACAGAAAGCTCAGACAAGAAGCAGGCAATGGCCAGAGAGTACAAGGAAAAAATTGAGAAAGAACTGGAGGAAATCTGCAAAGATGTATTGGTAAGTACAGACCACCGTGCCGCATGTTGGAGTCGTTAACGATTTTACCATTTCATATTGAATAATTTCAATATTGTGTACTTTTAGTATCGCATGTGCAGCTTTTATTATTGAGCAAAGAATTAGTGTATGGGCATAGGTTTATTTGAAATGAATAAACGTGTGAATGAATGAATGAACATGACATGCCGGGGAGAGGGAAAAAAAATTCCGAGTGCGAGTAATGAACATCCGGTTTCGATTCCGTAGGCAAGATGGGCGTGGTTTGTCTGAGTAATGATGTAGTTAGTGATCGGTTACGTCGGTACTTGTAATGGTGAAAACAGCAGGAAGTAACTTGGATCGCAGAAGTAGTGCATGTTTTAAAATGATTATATTTGGTTTCAGAAAGCACACTGCATTTCATTTGCCAGTGCTAGATTATTATTTTTTTGTAAAACAGTTGCATTATTTTGCGGGTGGACTGGATTGCAATGTACCCATACCCTACCGTTTGCTTGTGCTTCATATTGATTTAAAAATAAAAAGCATCCAAAATATAAAAATGCACAAAACTGTCATTTCCTTCATTGATTTATAATTTCTATCCCGATTGTTGACAAGGGTCCCTAACACTGTTAAACTGGTTATTCAAGGCAAACAGAAGCTCCTAATGTAAACAAGCAAGCGTACTGCTTGTTGTCTATTTCTGGTTTAAAAAATAGTCTATTTCAGTAAAACTGACCAATATTTGCATTGTCTACTTTTAACATTTAAAAAAGAAATTAAAGGAAATTGTGTATGCATTCTGTCTGTCACTTGATTATTAATACTTCAAACATAGTAATGGCATCAGGCAATTCAAAGCCGAGGACAATTTTAAGATTCTTTTTGGCCCTTAAAATGAAATCATTTGAAGATAATTATATGTAGTCTTTGCATAAAGCATATAAGGTAGAATTCTATGACAACATAACAAAAATGTCAGAACTAGTTCCTTAACTAGACATGCAGCATGGCTTCTGTTATTGCTTATTCTGTGGTCTAGGAATTTCAGACAGCAGTGAATAAAGTTGCCATAGAAAAGGCATTCTGGTTCCTATAAAGGTTATATTTTGGATAGCCAAAGGATATTTCTGTTAGGCCAGAAAAATGTGTTTCTGGTCGGCCCACTGTAGCTTCCCTGCCCAAAAGAAATTTAAAAGTCCTAAAATTGATTTGTTCATAAAACTGCGCTGGTTTAGCAAAATATTTGAAGTGCCAAGTGTGTGTGTGTGTGTATATATATATATATATATATATATATATATATATATATATATATATATGGTCTGAATGCTGTGAGGTTGAAAACTCTGAACCGAGGTGGTTATCACCATGTATGTATTAAGACAGTGAAAAACAAACAATATTGGAATGGGATTTCATTGTCTGAAAAACACTGACCCTTTCCACCCAGTTTTAAATATTTTGACTTTTATGTCGGGGTGTCAGGTGAGGACCCATTGACTATAGATAAGTTGGAATTCTCCATCACCTAGAGAAAGCCCGATTTATAAGCATATTGCACTCTTGACAGCGATGTTTACATCGGTATCACATGAATACCATATGTTTTGAATTTGGTCCAGGATGCAGCTACAGCAGCAGTTTTCTGCTCATCATCAGAAATATGTTGTTGAAACAATGTCTGATGCAATTAGAGGTAAGCCAGCTCATTCCGGTACAGTTGTGGTTGACTAATTGCTACTGCAAAAGCAATAAGTTATTGTACCCCTATTTCTGCTTTGTAGATGTTATTTCAGGCTATTTTGTTATTGATCAAAACAAAATAATAACCACATATTTGTTTGCCAAGGGATCAGCATGGTTTGGATTTTTATACTCTCTTTTTATGGTCGACAGTAAATCATGTACTCTTATAAGATATGCCAGATTGAAAGCTTTCACTCTATCCACGCCATTAAAATGTTTTTGGTCATCATTTGCCGAAATACGTTCAGAATTATGTATGATCTGATTCTTTTTACAAACATAATGAAACTTTCATTTGATATTTTCAAAATTTTATACAACATTGGAAAGGGGTTTATCAGTGACTATTGGATCTCGGATATCATGGACATGTAGGGTGGGACAGAGATCTCGGAAACGCTTAATTACGCGCTTTTTTACACCAATTTTTTATATGGGACACAGAAAATCACTGAGGTGGGAGACCTCTGTACGCATGTAATAGGTGTGCGGAAAATTCAGAGACTTGCCAGTCCTGCTTCAGCCACCTGCTTTGTGGGGAAATGTGTTGATCAATTAGCTGCGCTGTTATTTATGAGGACAGAATTCAGTCTCTGAAAGACCCCTTGATACATACATGTTGCCAGTTTATGAGTTTTAAAAAAAGAACATGATGCAATAGCTGGGCGGCAAGTTCAAAGGCTTTGATTGGCGGCGGGGTGGGAAAAACGGTAGTGATATTTACAGTGATTGAATTCAGAGGCAGAAAACCCCCAGAGATGTACATGTTGTCATTTATAAAAGTACATCAAATAAACAACTTTAGATTTCGTTATTGTGTTTCATTTCCAAATGTAGCAGAATAAGCAGTGCACCTGACCTCGGAATCAAGACATGTTGAGACTTGGACAAAATGCCATTCGTAAGTGGGTGACAAGTTGCCTAAAAATGTAAACTTTGACTTCTTCTGTGAAAATGACTTTGACTTCTTCTGTTAGGAAAACGAAAATGACTTTGCCGTGTGATTATTTAAGAGGTACATTGACCATACCATATTTTTTTTCCAAATGCCCCTCGCCTTAGCCCGGTTAGTTCTAGTGTTGTAGCAAAATGTATTCATCAAGGCATCAGTAGCTAGGCCTAGATTTTATATCACTTACGTTGACAAATAAACTCTTGCCCATTTACAAGCATTATGTTTTGATAGCTGATTGACCATTAACCCATTTCCGAGTAAGGTAGTAACTATCAATTTCCTGCACGTTATCCTTTGACGATAAAACATACAAACTTGTGTTTTAAGATCAGAATCTGTGATCTGGATACATATATTAACTGCCTCTTATACACTATTTCGTCATAAAATTAGTTTGAAACTGTAAATGAACCAAAAGGCCTAACGGGAAATAATGGCGGACTTCGCTAAATCTGGGATGTACCAGTTTATTAGATTGTCTGTTTTCTTAAATTATTGGGCAAATATATTCAGAAAAAATATGCAAATCATTGAAACCAAAGCTTAGGTATTATTCTGTTAAAGATTTAACTTTAAAATGCAAATTATGTAGGTCAGAAATTTATGTGGCAATGCTATGTTGTGGAATTCGCAAGATGAGCTTTAAGGTCTAAGCTGTTTTCTGACTTGGCACGTATTTGCGAAAATACGAGGAGAAAAAAGCAAATCAGATAATATTTATTTGCCTAAAATTACTACATGTGTGTGTACAAATAAATCATAAATCTGCGATCCTGTCATTGGACTGTTGTAATGAAGCTGTATTATAGTGAGTGATTACATTACGAAGACCTCTCCATCTAAAAATAGATGCACCCATGTGTTGATTCTATAGGAAAGAAGGGACTGCAACTTTTGATGGTGGGACTCCTAGTTTCACCAAAATGTGAGTCCTGGACTCCTAGTTTTAAAATCCTAGCGAGACCTCTGGTGGGAGATATGTTTAGTTGTGTGACAATCAGTGCAAATAGCTAGTACCATGTCAAGTTTCATTAACACTAGTTTTATCACTTCTTTTGGCAGATTAGCGAATATTCACTATTTCAAAAAAAAAAAATCTTGATGCAGGTATGACTCGGGGTAATGTTGTTTTAAGTTTCCGTATCCCACCTCCATATCATGGCAGTGAATATCAACATTTTAATTGGCAATTGTCACTGACCCAACATGCCAACACAAATGTCTCAGTATTAAAAAATGGGATGCAAAATGTCGGAGGAAACTCAGATTAGGGACTATACTGTTGTCTTGGTGTTGATTGATGACAGTGCCTATTAGCAACACAGTTCATGCAATGGTCAGAAACACATTTTCTTTCTCAAGAGTATTATTTACAACATAGTTTTTCCGTACTTTTTGTAAATGATAAACCATACATTGATATTGGGTGATTAGCATTTGTGCTAGTACATAGTACAGGTAGTCGTCTTGCTCTGGTGGAATCTACCTATGCTTGGTAACAATGATCGCTCAACAGGCTTTTGTGCTACATTATTATTATTAACATAAATTCTGATGTTGAAGAAAGAAAATTTGAGCTCTTTTGCAGATAGTTGCACACAGTTATGAAGCTTAATAAAAGCATGGGACATGCATTATCTTTGTAAAAAAAAAAATCTATCTTTTCATTGTAGTAACACAAGTTTACTCTGTGACAAGTGAGAGATGTATCGTAACTTCTAGTGTTTGCTTGGACAAGAATATTGATTATTAGAAAGAATTTTTAAATGTGCTCTACATTTTTTAATTTGTGGACAGACATTAGAAATGAAATGTTCAGACTGCTTTTTTTTTCCCTTCAGAATAAGTAAATTGATTAGTAACAGTTATGTATAATTCGACTTTTTACCTATTTTTGTTATCTGTATAATTTATGTTTTGGTTCTATTCTCAAACTTGAATATGATTGACATAAATGATCTCACAGCTATTGAAATTAAATTGATTGGAAGTGGAATGAACCAGCATTGGTGCAAAAATCAAAAAGAACACTCTAATAATATTCACATAGTTCCTACAACTAATATGAAAGATTCACAATAAACAGGAAATAATTGGTACTGATTTAAAACCATACAAAATGTGAAGCCACATTTTGCCAGCAATCGTTGCAGTTAGAATTTGATTTTACAGCTTTGGAGGCCTTATAGTATTCATTCAATTACAGGGTATTGACAAGTCCAGGAGATGAGCTTTCACAACTCTTTTGTATTGTGCTTTGTGACTGTTAGGTGCTGCAGCAGTTGGAAAAATGTAATAATTGAACGTTTGCATAGAATAATTATGGATACATTATGAACACTAACATGTTGAATTGACAGTCATATAGTTTATTAGAAATGTCCACCAAGACCATTTTAGGCTCTCTATCTTCGATATACCCATCCATATATACATACCACCCATCAATAAAAGACAATAGCCTGATGCCTCAAGTACCAGTCTAATGGGGACCAGAACTGCAACAGCAGTAGTCGTAATGCGTGCATTGATGTGTGGCAAACATGGGTACACAACAAGCTGTCACATAATTATCTTCTTATACACTGAGGAGGGCCTAATGCAGGGTGTTTTTTATTAAAATAAGATAAAATGGAGTGACCATTTAAAACATGATTTTGGCAGAACCACTTAAGTAAGCAATGCAGCACTGATAAACATATTGTTGCTGCTGTTGTAGGGTTTAACGCCATTTTTCTGCACAGGATTGGCTATACATGGTAACCAGTATAAATGGTGGAGGAAGACCCCAGAAAGAACCACTGACCCATGAGAAGCTACTGGCAAGCTTTCTCACATACCCACATTGGTCGAACCTGAGACTTGAACCCACACAGAGGTGAGATGGCTATGATCTGTAATGGTGGGTGCTTCTAGACCACTCTGCCACTCTGGGCCCCTGACAAACATATTAAGCGGCACCTGTGAGAATCAGAAGTATAAAGTACAACAATTGCAACCTTGTGTGTGTGACAGATAATTGCAGAAACATAGGATCCCTTAATATGCATGGGATTTCAGTTGGCAGCTTATGAGGTTTTTTTAAAAGTCTAGCCATGTCTGGTCAATAAATTTCTTCAAGCACTACACACACACACACACACACACACAATTTTACTGAAAGTCTTAGTGAAATGACTCTTGACACATTAACTGCTGGAGGTTTTTGTCTGAAATTCGAGTAGGATACACATTTTGAAAGCCATTTCAGAATAGATCTGAAAACACCAAATCCCAGGTGGTCGTTCAATAACATACTGCCTAGTTGTGTTACAAACATCATTTTTCATTGGCTGTTTGGCTCGCACATGAGCAGAAGGGTAAAGGTTGGATTTTTTATTTTACTATTATTTTTGCTAAAGGAGCCATTACTTTTGTATCGAGACCACTCTTTATTCCAAATGCCCATCTTATCCTACTTTTTGCAAACGTTCATCTGTCTGTTTGCAGTTTTTACCAGTTTGCCTTAGATCTGAAACCAAAAAGCCTAAAATCCAGACACAAAAAATCAGATTCTGACCACAGGCGAATTTTGGGTAGAAAAAATCAGGTCCAAAAAATGAGGTTTTTCTTTCTGTTTTGTAGTGCACCTAGAAATTCCACATTGTTTGGTGTCATTGTAAAGCTACATCTATCTTTTTATAATACCACCCACTTTAATTATGATTGATGCGTGACCTTTACAATTAAAAGATAATGAAACTGCTATGCCTATACCACAATATCATCTCATGGTTGAAAAATTATTATCTAATATTCTACTTTTTTCTTGCAGGAATTACTTGAAAAACACTTGATTAATAAGGAATCCTCAAATAAGGAGAGTAAAGTGTTCTATTTGAAAATGAAGGGAGACTACTACCGTTACCTTGCTGAAGTACAACCAGCCCCTGGTAGAGAAGGTATATGTAATGTTATGTTATAAATTTTATCAAATTCATATTTATACATGAAATCTTGTCATATTTGAATGGAGAGATGTATTCTAACCATGTGATTTTAATAATAATGGTAGAAATTACACGTTGTATTTTAATTTCAACTGATTTTACCTAGATTCCATTATTGCAGTTGCAAAAGAGTACAAAATATTAGATCATCTGCCACATAAACAAGATGTTGTTTTTTTAAAACTTCACTAGAAAATATCACTTGAGAACATTTCTATACTAGCTCATAACAACCCCTTTTTAGACATGTTTAGTTAGTTCCTTTGGAATTAAATGTGAATCTACTGATGAAGTTTTGAAAAGTTTACAAATTAAATTGCTTCTTCTGATGCCACTTAATTAACTGTTAACTATTTATACCTACCATAGTTATTCTAATAGAAGCTGTCCTTCTAATAACACCAGTTCTCCCAAAAATTGAATTCCTACGTTATTGAGGCTTGTTCATCAGTATATATCCTTTATGTTATGTCCAGATAATTATAACAGTACACAAGTAATCCAGACATTCCAACCCTTACGATTTTGCCATAGGTCTTACTGAAATTACCCTTAAAATATGGTTTTGCAGAACAGAAGCACCAATTACTGAAGTATGATTGTTTGAAGTAAAATCCTGATAATGGTTTATCTGTGTTTAATTGGGGCCCATGTTTTATATTAGATTCAGTTGAATTGGTCAGGAAACCAGACTAACTTTACCAGAGTACCTCGGATGCTTTAAACTGCAGTTGCTGTGTTTTTTCTGTGATGCAAAATGTCTGGATGATCAAACAGTTGCTTTGTTTCGGGGGTGGGGGGGGGAATGGCATCCAACAAGTGAACTGTCTAGACAAAAGGGACAATAAATCTCGTGACAGTTTTGGTAGTGCAGAAGAATAAAATGGAATGTTCAGATTCTTGGGGAGAAAAGCTGGAAGAGCAACAATTAGTTTAGTGAATAGTATTTGGATTTGGGTATATCACATAGTGGAAAAGATGACTGTCATCGCCATGGTTGTTTGTAAAAGAATTATGTCAAGTTGAGATATATCAAGAAACCATAGGGTTTGGAACTGCAGTTTGTTAAACTACTGGAGGTAATTATGGTTTATAAAACTTTACAAACTTTTGAGTTGAATATGATGTTTATGATCACATTGGTCTTAAATGATACTTTTGGACTTTTAAATGCTTGTGTTCCATCTTGACAGTAGCGGTGGATGATATTTTATTACACCTTTCTGAAAACTGGTCCAGGTTAAAGGGAAAAAAATTGCTTTACTGAGGTTTTGTTATGGGTGGCAGGTCTGGTTATCAGTTGACCTAGAAAGATCAAAATAACATAATTTAGAAACATTTAAACAGTGATGTATGCTATTCAAAACTCCACTTTTGGAAATTGTGCTATCCATGTGACATCTGTCAGAACTTACAATAACAAAATCTGTACTCGTATATTTTATAACTTAATATAGAACTTCATATGTAATAAATTCATATGAAGACATTTCTTGAAAATATATGGTGTATAGAGCAAGGGCACACAAGCCTTAAGTAACGGATTGACTATTTATTAACATCAAAATTTTGACATTTGATTTATTGCTGCTGATAAAACACCATATCAAAGCAGTTTCATAAAGAGGTACTGCCTTTGCAGTGTTCGCCATTATTACTTGACATGAATACTTGGTGTTTCCGGCAGATTTTATTAAGAACACATTTTCAATATTTAAAAAAATTCAAAATGCTTTTAGTGATTGAATTCTAAAACTGTTGTTTACATATTGATGTTTAAAGATTCAAAACAAAAGTTGCTATATTTTCATTACCAATTATAATGGAGGGGGA
Source organism: Sinohyriopsis cumingii (assembly GCA_028554795.2). Taxonomy (NCBI): domain Eukaryota; kingdom Metazoa; phylum Mollusca; class Bivalvia; order Unionida; family Unionidae; genus Sinohyriopsis; species Sinohyriopsis cumingii. Next base: position 102,179,813 of record CM068835.1, on the reverse strand, counting down.
CGTAATAGTTGACCATCTATTAAAACACATGACTGTTGGAAAAGTTTGTTTAGTGTTTGGTGCAATTGATATCAACACCTGCATGAACTAGATTTTGTCTGGAGCTAAACACAAGTTACTGGTCTGGGTCAAGGAGCTTTTCTAAATCCATCAACTACTGCTTCAAAAGTGTACATCTAATATATCACGGGGTAAAGTGATCTTCGATTTCTTGATAGAAGAAGGCAAAGTCGACACATTTCAACAAGTTACCAACTTTGTCTTGTAGTGTGTAGGATGAAAATCAATATATTCATGTAATGATCATTTTCCCTTATCAATGCAAGATAGGACCAATTTATACAAAATGATATTTACCCCATACAAGGTGATTTAAGGATCAGCATTCATGAAAAATTATCAGTTCTTTGCCTTTAATTGAGAGCACAGATGAGACGGTCACATCAGTTAAGTGCAGTGGTTTCTCGGGGGAAAAAAAGAAAAACTTATGACCCTCTGCCAGACTCATGTCTTTCTGTTTTAGAGACTTTAAACTCAAGCTTTTATTTATTATATTTGAAGATAAATTAATAACCACATCTGTTTGCTGAGAGACATACATGCCAACCATTACACTTTTGGTGAAATCATTATGCTTTTTTTTCACTAAATTACATGGTTTTTTTTCGTTTATTTTTGGCCATTTTCTAATCCATCTGTGAAATTACTTGAATGGATATATTTTTGCTCTCATACATGCATCGACTAAAATAAATTATACTTTTTTAGCGCCAAATACCTATAGACTGGTTCTGTAGTAAATATAACTTAGAAAAAAGAATGCAAGCAAAGATTAAAAATTAGAAAACTTGTCTGCTCTCTCCTCACTAAGCCATACAGCTGCTATAAATAGAATACAAGGTCTAAAGTTTGAAAGTAGAACCAACATGTTTCTGGGTAATAGGATAGTTGCTATAAATAGAACATAATACTGTTAGGAAAGTGCATGGACAAGTGTACTCTTATATTGTAGTTACGTAGAAGCCGTCTTTTCTAAAGAACAGTCTGTGAGATTAATGGGATGTTAATAAAAACGAGAAAACAAACTTCTCATGGGTCAGTGGTTCTTTTTGGTGTTTTCCCGGGTTCTTCCTTCACCAATGATACTGGCCACCATGTATAGCCTATTGTGTGCTGAAAAATGTCGTTAAACCATACAACAACAACAATCATTTCATTATCTTTATCTGAAGTATTGCTTGCAACTGTGTTGTCCCTACTTTATGGACATGATAAACTGTGCATTGATAAGATTGGTTGGTTAGCATTTGTGTCATTAAACTTGTGCCTTTCACTTTTCCCATCCTTGTGGTGCGAGTTATCAGTAGTGTTTCGTGCGAGTTATCAGTAGTGTTTCGTGTGACTGTAGTGGACTGAATTGACATTTACTAATGTTGGGGAAATCGCATGTGACATTGAACATGTACCATTGAAACTAAGCACCTTAACTGCATATTGATTTGATTGACATTTATGGCTTATGATACAACACATTGTTGATACATATATCAACTTACCAGAATTTTCATCTTTGAAAGGTCTGTCAGTGGTAGGTGGAACCCGTTTTTGTGTTTTGACATGTTGCATTTCCACTATGCAGATTACAGACTGACACAGACTTAGCATCTGTTTATGTACATTATTATCTATGACAAGATAGCAAAAATGCTTTCAACAGACTACATGTTATTCCGTCTTGCATACTTTTCCAGGATGCTTCATTTGATATGCAGGTCTTGTATTGGCTAACAAATCCTTTGTTTTCCACTGCATGAATGCTTTAAAAACATCATGTTATCAGTTCCTTGTCTCCACTTAGACTTGCAAGTCGTTATGATTTTATCTTCAAAACAGAAATAGCCATTATCTCGTAGAGAACATATCCTGGCGTGGAAGTAGTGATTAATACCAACAAAATCTATCATATTGTACTTAATACAAATGTAAAACAACTGCTATGGCCACAGATAGTCATTTTTGTGAGTTAAAAAAATGGAAAACTGTGGACAACATTGTCAACACCAAATTCTAATTATTAAAAACTAAGAAATTTACACAAAGTGATGGACAGTTTGAAATCTGTCTCCTTGACAACTCCATGCTCATTTTCCTTATCCTCTAAGCACATTCATTCACATATATCGACAGGAAATGATAGTTCCAAACTTGTTTACCCATGTACTGTTTAAGTACTAAACAGATCATTTAATAACCACTTTTGCTCAGTTTATTTGTTGCTTTGTTTCTGCTTATAAGAGTTCGGATACTAATACTTCCTGTGTGTTATACAGGGAAAAAGCTTCATTAAGTTTCAGTTGTTTCCTGGACTGGAACAATTAATAACCACCCAAGATTAATGAAACATTTCACTGTGCATCACAATGGAAGCATAGCCTACAAATTTAAACCAAGTATGCAAAGTGACAGAACCTTTGCATAAAAGTGGTTATTAAATGATGAATGATGTACTTCATTATACATGGGGAATGCGTTTGGAATAACACCTTGATGCTGAATGCGCAAACAGGATGGAATAATTAGCATTAAATCAGCATGGTGTGGGTGGCAGTTTATGAACCATGTCACATTGTGTTCTTTTGTAGAAGTTGAGTGGATGTTTGTAGGTGAGTATATGTGCCTGCGAAAGCAGTCTCAAACGAATTCTCAGTTTAAAGAATAAAATGGCAAATGACTAATAATTATTCATGACTGCTGGAGATCAAAGTAAATTAGATAGGGTAAGTATCATTTCATATCAATTCTTCACTTGCATCATTAAAATTATCGTTACTTAAAAGTATCGATGAATTGTTTGACCCATTGTACTAGTGAATTGGAAACAGGGTTTTTGTGGGATGGGGTGGACATACATATCCTACTGCCAATCTTTGCTTTTTGCATACATTGTTGTATATTAGATGCCTGATAGTTTGTTTCTCACATTATGTCTTATATCCACAAATCTTGACTGATGTTCTTACTCTCTTTGTGTGCATTTTCATTGGGAAAGTACATTCCCATCCAGTACGATGTTGACATTAGTAATGACCAAAGTTGATAAAGTAAAAAAACCCTGCAAAATAGAAATTAATACCCCTTTTAGAGCAACATGTTTATCAACCAAACTATTCAAGGTTTCTGTTGGTTTGCCATGTTGAAATTTTCAGCTGTTCGTATATAGAAGTTGATGGCACACAATGGCAAGATTTGATTCATTTGAAGATTAAGTCAGTGATAAAGGGACTAAATTTATGTCACGACACAGTTCAACATTTAAACAATAAATTGTTATCTTTATGAGAAATGTAAATCGGAAGGATGTGGAATTTAATACAGTAAATCATGTTAGATAGTGAACTCAAGATCCAGAACAGAAAGTTTGGCTGTTGTAGGACACTATTTGTGTTCCTAGATGCAACACTTGCATATATTTAAGTCCCTCCTTAAACATGAGCAAGCACAACATAGCACACAGTAGTTTGTTTAGCCATGAGAGTAACAAAACTTATAAAAATTTGTTAACATTATTGATACTCATTTTATGTGAACATTTCATTTCTTGATCAACAGATATAATCAAGCACTTGCTAATTGACATTTTGAATTGAGTAATAAGATTTGTTTTATTGAAAGCTTTCCACCAACTTCACTTGGTGAGGTTGTACAATAGCAGGTTTCAGTTTTAGGTGGTGGTTCTAATGGATACAATGCAGTTCCATTGCTGTAGGACTGCTTCTGATCTATTGATTATGAAGATAAACAACTTCAGAGTCTCAGCAGTTACATATAGTTCCAGTGGATACAATAGTGCCATGGTTGTAAGACTGCTTCCACTCTGCTGATTATGAAGATAAACAACTATACTGTCTTGGCAGCTAAATGCATATTACATAATGCCATAATGGGGTTTGGTTGAGATGCCAGCCCACAGCCAGTGGGTTTTGTGGAAGGGTGGTTAATACTTACTGGTGTAGGCTTATAAGGGTGGGGGTGGGGGCAGTTAAATTTTCCAGTCTCTAATTTTGTTCGGAGGGCCCATTGATTTTCTGCAGTATTGGGTATTTTCCATGTGAACTGGCCAAAGGAAATTTATGTTATGTTGACCACTATGTTTGATCAGTTGATAATGAAGATAAATATTTTATATTCATTCATTTAAAGCCATTTATCACAAAGGTTTGTTGAAAGAGGCAGAAAAGGGATCTAACTTTGCTGTGTTAATTTAAAAACTGACCATTATAAAAAGGAAACTTTTTACCTTCTGATAGTACCAAAGTGGGGTATTGCCTCTCTGTGTGAAAATCCTGGAGAAATCACTGCACTACAAAGAACAAAGCGTGAGGACCTTTAAGTGGTCTTTATTGTTAATGGTTTTGCCATGTACCAAAACAATTTCACTGACAATTTTTCCTTTGCTTTTTATTTTCAGAAGTTGTAGAGAAGTCTAAACAAGCATATCAAAAGGCCTACGATTTAGCTAAAGCAGAAATGGCTTCAACTCACCCTATACGGCTTGGACTGGCCCTCAACTTCTCTGTATTTTTCTATGAAATTATGAATAGTCCAGAGGAAGCATGTGCTCTTGCTAAAAAGGTAGGATATATATTCTTTCTTTTGAATAGAATGACATGCGTCACTTTATAACTATGGTGTAACAAGAAATGTTTGGTGTCTTTGAACAGTTTGATGTGCATCACTTTAAGGTGGTGATAGCCTGAACAACAGAAACAACTTGTGTTTAACAGTCGTATCTTTTTTTGTCACTAGTTTCAAAGATAGCTTATTAATCACTGGCATCTCACCTCTGTCTGTTTTTGTTCAAGTTTCAGGTTCTGCCAATGTAGGTATGTGAGAAAGCTTACCAGTAGCTTCCTGTGAGTCATTGGTTCTTACTGGGGTTTTCTGGGTTCTTCTTCCACCAGTTATAATGGCTGTCATCTATAGCCTATCCAGGGATGGTCCTGGCTTTTAAAAAGCTGTCGCCAAAAAAATCGCCAACCTCAATATTTTGTCGCCAGTTTTCAAAAAGTGTCGCCAGAACAAGTAGTGTACATTTTTCCAAGTGTTAATTTAGTCTATTAATGTAACAGGCAATGACAATTACAAAAGATGGGTTAGATAATACTTTAATTACAACAAGCATTAACAAAATGTTACAAAGTGTTATATGAACATCCGTCATGATTTTAGGGCTGCCCACTTGATGAATGCAGTTTCAAAGTCTAATTTTTCACATCTGTACATGCTGATAATCATTAAATTCTCGAGAGATGAGATACAGAGTTTATTTCCGATGTCAGTTTTTATGAGGTTCATCTTACTGAATCCACGTTCACAGTCTACAGTGCTGACAGGTGACACAAGTAGTCTCTCAGCAGCCCCCCCCCCTCCACAAAGCTTGTAGTGAATTGCTTCCTAAATCCCAAGAACGATCACTGAATGATGTATAAATTTTCTCGACAAGGAAAATAGGATCTCCATTCCCACGAATGAAACTTACACGAGTCAACACCTGGCAATATTGGACCGTATATATAAGCATAAATTCCCACCCAATTTAGGGAACACGGGATTGATGGCAAAAGAAAAAGATCAATGAGTAAAATGCTGCACTGGCGACAGATATAATTGTGATTAAGATTTTTTCCATTTGCTTTGCATTTATACACAGTAGTCGGTACTTCAAAGGTTATCAGTTCTCTATGAAGGTTCAGCAAATCTACTGTATTGGTATATGTAAAAAAACAACAGAAGGATTAGCCATTCAGTTAATTGTATCTGTTCTATTCGCATCTTCAGAAGTCGGTCAGTTGTAGGTATAGTTCGGTAGGATGATTGACTGTATCACAGCATACAGTACTCAGCCCAGATGTCAGCATAAGCAGATTATGATGTAACAATGCACTGTAAAGATAGGGTTGTCAATAAGAACAAAGGATCATTTGTGTAACAGGTTGATTCCAATGCATTGCTTAGTCAAGTTTGTGGCTTCCTTTCATTCTTCCTTTTAATTTATCCAGTCCAAATCCATGACTGTATGTACAAATTAAATAACCAAAAAGTCTGTTGCCAAAAAAGTCGCCAGATGGGATATTTTTGTCACCAATAAGGAAAAAATATCGCAATTTGCGACATTGGCGAAGCCCAGGACGATCCCTGCCTATCATATGCTGATAAAGGGCATTCAGTGCAAATAAAAAATTAGTGTCTACTAAAAACCTTCATACAAAATGTGTACATGCCAAAAGTCTGTTACCAATCTCTCTTTTGACCAGTTAGAATGGCTGTCATCTATATCCTGATAAAGTACATTCAGTGCAAATCAAAAACTAGTGTCTACTAAAACTATCATACAAAATGTGTACATGCCTAAAGTCTGTTACCAATCTCTCTTTTGACCAGTTTTAACAAATGTTACAAGTATTTGTGACATTTGTTTACACTGGTCAAAAGAGAGATGGGTAGATGTTTTTGGTCAGATGTATAGAGTTTTGTTGACATTTTCTTTCGCTTGGAAGCTATGTGATGGCAGATATTGGTCTACACACAGTTTTTGTTCTACTGATTACTTATAACCAACTAGATAGACCCAGCACTGCTGTCACAGTGTGATGGCAGATCTTGGTCTATACAGTCTGCAGTTGGATCCAGCTAGAATGCGAGGAGTATATACGATACTTTTATCTGAGAATATCATGCTTAATGAAGCTTTTGTGTTTTGTTTTCAGGCCTTTGATGATGCTACAACCAATAGAGGTAATGTGATTATCTTCACAATGTGATGGCACATCTTGGTCTATAGTCTGCAGTTGGATAAACTTGAATGCGAGGAGTATATACAGTACTTTTATCTGAGAATATCATGCTTAATGAAGCTTGTTTGTTTTGTTTTCAGGCCTTTGATGATGCTATTGCTGAATTAGACTCTTTAAATGAAGAATCTTACAAAGACAGTACATTGATAATGCAGCTCCTCAGAGATAATCTCACAGTAAGTAACATGGATGCCTAGTATAGGATATTTGTCTCCCCTTCAAAGCACATGTGAGACACAGAGCAATATAAACCTTTTTTAAAACATGCAGCCTGTGGCTATTGCATCATAAAATGAATGTGACGTCATCATGGCTAGCTGGTATGTCATCACATTGAAATAACAATTTCAACATTGTTCTTTACATATTTGCATTAGTAACGATAAAAAAATTAAATGATATTTCATTGTTTGCTAAAACATTGTCAAGTGTTACCTTCAACACCAATCCATTCATAAGAATGTGTTCTTGCATCTAGATATATGATCGTCTGCCAAAATCTTGCCACAGAGAAAGTATAACTGTTTATACCTCCAAGTCTCGGAGAGTTGGAGTTATTTGACTTGCATCAAGGATTTGCTGAATGTGTGACAATTATCACCTTTCTGATTGCATCATTATATATTGGACTCTTCCATTATAATGTTGTCCATGGCAGCTGTAAAGCATACTACTTTATAGTGAGGCTAAATTATAATGATGTATGATACAATACTCTCTCATTATAATGCTGTCCATGCATTGTAAAGTATACTGCTTTATGGTGATACCACATGATGATGATGATAATAAGATTTTGGGGTCCCCATCCCTAGACATGTAAAGATTTTATCGCAAAATAATTGCTTTGATACGGTGGAAAACAAAATTAGTTTTATAAATTTGTTTCATGGATACGTTATCTTTTATTGTATTAAAAAAGTGGTAATAGTTTTCTTACGTGGTACAAGAATGTTAATGTTAAACAAGTTCTTATTATGAGGCAGAAGATCAGCTGCCGACAAAAACTATTTCATTCATCAAACTCACTGTAAATATAGGCTGTATTTTAATGAATGATTGTGTTATTGTATTGAAAAAGCTATAATCATGTTACACCATTTGTTATTTTTAATTGGAATATTTTACTTCTTTTCTTTTCTGTTCAGAAGGATAGGAGTACTGTGCAGACATAAATCAACAAGCTAGAATATTGAACATTGTTAAAAACTATTCTTTTCAATAACATAATTCAACAGGATTTAAAAAAGATAATGTGGTTTATTAGAAGTCAGTTATTTGGCATTTATTGCTAGACTCTGCTTATTGTCAACTATCCCAATGGCTAATAAGAAGGGGAAAATAGTCCAATTTAGCATTTAATAAATATCCATCTCATTGTGAAGGGAAGATTTGCTTGCTTGCTCTTGTACATACACACAATACAATGAAGGGTCCAAATGCCAGTTATGCTTGAAATGCACTTGAAAAGCAATGACATGGTTTAAATGATCAGGATTGATAAAAGTATGGTTCCAAGCATGTAATATACATTAAAGATAACAAAAGAATAAAGGAAAACAATCCTACAATCAGGTTTCCAGCTTAAGATTGGGATATTTAACAGCAATGATTCTGTGTCTGCCAGTGTAAATTGGGGCAACCAGTTGTGCCAATTAATATGGCAGAATCATCCATACCACATTATAATATATCTGCTCTTGCTTGCACTTAACGGGATCCATGGCTATACATCCTTGCAACAGGAATGGTGTTGTAATGAAGAATCTCATACTGTGGGAGTGGTGTACACAGTTTTTTAACCAATGAATAGTTATGTCCACCGAGTCAGTGGGGGGGGGGGTTGTAAATGTAGCCTGATTATAGCTATTCGAAAAATGGAGAAGGGGCGAGCATATTGGGTATGAATGTATGTATGAATAGGGTTCAACAGCACATCAACAAATTCCTGACATTCTTGCCAAGTAGGTTTGGGTATTCATACGAATAGCATGCAAAACAAAGATACAAACAAGAAAGGCTCAGATCTTTAAAACGCATATTTTTATCTCTTTAAAGGTAAAGGACTTGAAGGTGAACATCTTCATGGGACCCATCCCAAAAAAAAAGTTCAATTTATATTTTAAAAAAACTTCATTAATTGCAACGTAAAACATGCAGGATTTCACATCAGACCTAGTCTACAACATGGGGGGGTGTGTGCTTAAATTGGATGTGTTCCTTAAAGATACATGGAGGACTGCGAATGTTTACCTTTGGATCCTAATTGTAGAACTGCGGTGCATGGCTCTCATGTGTAGAAATTTTATAGTGGCAGAAGTCTCATCTTAAGTGGGAAGGGTGGGTGTGGTGTCACTGTTATAAGACAGTATCTATTGTTGTGTGGATAGCAGATAATGAACTAAGCTTTACCCTATTCATTACAAGTTGCTAAGATCGAAATAAAAACTTAAGTATATATGAATACATTTTGGTTTAAACAGGTGCTTCTGATGTGCAAGTGGTTGCCATAGAGGGTTTGATACTTAAATTACACTTGCAGTTGAAACAGCTTGTTTGCTTCTCCACCTCCCCTCAGAGTGAAATACTATTACAGATTCTAGAAATAAAACATTTTACAGTCTTGATACAAAAGACTAGTCTCTAAACATTTTAAACACATAACTCTATATGAAAACCCTAAATCAATCTACTTGTAATTTGTATTTGTAATTTGGCATTTTAGTTGTAAACATATTCAAGTTTTTAACTAGATCTTACAAAACAATATGCAACATATTGAGTTTTGACTGTATTTTCTGCTCCATTTCAGTTGTGGACATCTGATACCCAGGCAGAGGAACAAAATGAGCAAGAAGTTGGTGCAGACAACTAGAGGAGCAACACCGTGTATTCGTCATCCCTTGATACAACAAATAACGGCCAACTACCACTAGTCATGTACTTTTCCATCTGTCTGGAATAAAAACAACAGCTAGAAATAATTTGTCAGATAACAGAAGAAGCATTTTGCTGTTGTTGGTTTGAGGGAAAATTGTACAACTTTTGATATTTAATCATAACTTTTGTCATTGCTGATCATTGTGATTTAGCTTCGTGTGAATTGACTGCTGGCTGTATCATCGAGCTGTATTCACTGTATAAACTGAATCTATCTGAATATTAAATTGCCACTTCATGGAAGTTTAATGTTCAAGATGTCTTTTTGGTATGTTGGCAGAGGGATGAATTTGATTGAACTGTGTGAAAGTGGAGACATTATTGACAGAAAAATAAGTATGGAGTCATTTCTCAAGACTGCCGATTTGGTTATAAAGAAGTAACCTTGTGATGAAAAGAAGTGTATATTGGACGATACAAGTGAAAGTAACTTCACGATGACTCTTGAATATTGGTGGAACAGAGCTTCATTCGTCTTTTTTTCTCAATTTTTTTAAAACCAATATTGACAATAAAATTTATGTTTATGCCATTTTGTAGTGGTACTACTCATTAATCTAAGCTTTGAAAGAGAAATTTAATTCAGTTCTTTACTAAACTATATGCGGATCATTACCAACATAACTTCTTTTCGATTGACATGCAGTAAGCCTTAATAGTAGTTTTATTTGTTCTTTGTGTCCAATACAAGTGTATCTTCTATAAAATAATAGGTACAGATTTGTTAATTGTATTTGTGTGTCCCTTTTATCCTTATTACCCCTACCTCTGCTGCTACAATTTCTAATTAATTTCATTTAGCCCATAGCTTCTATTTTAGAATTGCCAAAAATGTGAATTCTTTTTAATTACAATGTACTCCAGTACGTAATATCTTTCCCAAGTGCCATTGTACTGATGCTTGTCAACTTTTGCTGTATCTGTAATGTAAATTGTGCCTCATATGGTGTGAAATCCCGTATTATTTGTGTTTTGTTTTTTTTTAAATTGATATTTAAGCCTTCTGTATGTCTGTCAGAGCTATTAATAAACCACAAGCAAACCACCACATGAGCATAAATATTTTTTACCAGAATGAAATTTGTGAAGTTGTGTTACCCTTTCAGAGGGCTATAAATAAGACTTACACTACCTGTTTAAGTAAAAACTGGCTTTTTTCTGTCACTCCTTTCACAGCTGAATCGTATTAGTGACTGCTTGCCTTAATGTTCTAAGCTAATTTATTTTCATAATTCAAGTAATACTGCAGTTTTTCATATGTAACTCTGAAACTGTTTACAACAGACTTGAAAGCCTTCCAGTTAATTTTTGTCTAACCACATGACAAGACCAGCAGTTGCTTTTCTAGTAGAGGTAGCACATGCATATTATGATTTTGGTTAAAGTGTTTCTTTGCAAATATTTCCAAAAACCTTTGATTGATTTTCATTATACTTGGCATGAATCATTATGAAGCTAAACAATTCAGAGACCTGCATATTCACCCTATGACCTTGGGATCAAGGATGGCAGTCGTAGATAATTTATTAGTTTTGGTTACAATTTTTAGTTTTTTTAATCTGTTTACATTTCTTAAACCCTTTTAAAAAATTTCATTCTTCTGATTAATAATTATGAAGCTAAGACAGTTCATCATTCAGCATGAGCACATGCCTTTCATGTCAACTTCTTGATGGATTTTATTCATGCATGGGATGTTTCATTATGAAACCAAGGCAGTTCATTCAGTAACATAATTGCTTTCACCTTTGATCCTAGAGTCAGTATCATGGCCATTGACTTTGGGTTTGGATTTGGATTAAAGTTTAATTGTTCATATTTCTTCAATGCCTTGATGGAGTTTGTTCATACTTTGGGTTGATCATTTTGAAGTTAAGACAGTTCATTCCAAAAAAATGGTTTCTTGTAGGATATTGGGATCAAGATTAGTTATTTGACAAAATAATTTACTCTAAGGTTCTGCTTAAAGTTTTTACACATTGTAACTAGTCTGCAGAAATGTTATAAAACAGAACAGCAATTTTAATATCCAATTTTATATGTATAATGTGGTAATATGATTTTTTTACCGAGTCGATCCATCAACCATGCTGTGAGGCAGATTATATTTTAGATAATTGCTCAGCTCTTTATTTAAACAAGCAAGTGGTATAAATTGCACTCAGCTCGTTTTGGATTGGGGGTGGGGTGGTAAGTTATAATCAAGTATGAAAAAGTGGCAAATATTTATTGATATAAATTTTAAAATGTGGCTTTTGTCCTTTTTTTTTTTTTTTTTTGAGACGACATTGTTTAGATAATGTAATAGACTTTTAATTAGCATGAATAGCTTAAATTGTACTGTGTTCAAACTTTGGAACATCACCTTGGCTTTGAAAAATGATATGGTACAATATGATGTTCCAAGACATTTCATGACTGGGTCCAACAGGTCTTTTTTATTCACCTTCTGAATCAGATAAACCTGCTAGTATGGGTCATTTGAAAGCAGTAGTTGTGAATCATATTTTGCGTAGACCTTGACACCTTATGTTGATATTTTTGTTTACCATTTGACTTTGTGTTGGTGAGGGTTTAGAAACTGTTAGGAGTATTGCCCTTGTACAACTGGTTCGTGCTTGCAAAGAGTGCTAACCCAGATGAAGAGTTGTATAATGTGTATGCAGGTGAGTGTCTGCACTTATTTTTGACTTGTAGAAAGAAGATCTGTCTCTGCCATAACGTTCAATCTTTTCCCATATTCTTGACACTTTTTAAGCAAGAAACATGAGCTCAAAACCTCTGAATTGGATGAGATACTCGTAGGGGAGCTAATGTTATAAGAATGTCTGGACAGTTGCGTGATTCTTTGTTCTAATCAACTTTACAAAATATCAGCGTTTATGGACATAAACTTTAGTTCAAGTTTCGTAGTAAAACATTTTGAGAATACATGTCTTTGGGGCTACGTGTTCATATGGGAATGTATGATATACATGATAAAATATGGTTGAGAGGAAAGATTCTAAGACAGGTGCACAACCCCCGGCCTGCAAATGTGAACAGTAATTATATTAAAGAAATTAGTGTTTGCGGCCCTCAAGTGGTCTTAGAAAATGCAATCTGGCCCTTGGCCAATAAAGGTTGTGCACCCTTGTTCTTAGATGTACATTGGCACATAAATTGTAAAAGTTGTGCCATGATGCCAACCTGTCTGGATTTTGCAGAATCACTACAGATTTATAGTCCATATTCAATTTTCTAAGTAATATAGATGAAATTCTGGAAAAACAAGGGGACAAAAGTGTCTCACCAGTAGGATCAGTTGGAACACAATATATGGTTTCTCAGCAAGAACAGCAAAATACAGATAATAGTTGTCAGACTGTAAATTGTTGAACCATGGTTTCATTATGGAAGAGAAAAATAAGCAGATAATTTTTATGAAAAACTTAAGTTTGAAATTATTGTTTTGGCAAAAATGTTAAGGAATTGGAGGAATGGATTCTCCATATATTCCCATTAGACCCAGAGTGGTTGCTATGTACAGGTAGGACAGGAAGATCCAATATGATATGAAGAATGTTGTTACTTTTAATAAATGTATTGATTCCAGAAGGCCTACCTAAAATTCATTCTAGTATTCCTAATAATTCTGTGTATCGGTGGCATCTCTAGGCATATTGATTGTTACCATATATTGTTGCTAGCCAAAATATGTAGGTTAATAGGTACATCATGGTTTATAATTTAATTTAATTTAGGTTCAGACATTTTTGCAGTTATACCTATATAGCAAAGTGTTATATGGCATTCAGTTAAAAATAAACAATAAAAATCTGACTCTGCTAATAGTATGACTTCATTTTACATGGGATCCGGTTTATAATTTTTTATTTAGGTCCAGATATATTGGCAGTTGTACCTATATAGCAAAGTGTTCTGTGGCATTCAAAATAAATTGAAAAATAATAAAAATTTCAATCCACTAATAGTAAAAATTCACTTTGCGAATGGACCTGTCAATAGAGCAGTAATTGCAAATTCACAGTAGTGAAGCCATTTTAAAAAAGTTTTTTTCCTTGTTGCATTGATGGTAAATGTCAATGTTGGTTCTTGCAGAAAATTGCATGATGAATACTGAAGCTAAGTTTTAATTGGTATATTCTATAAATAGTGTCCCAAAAGTTGTGTCTGCACACTTGTGAGTCTGCAATTACATAAATTATTACCTTGCAGATAGTAATGAACCTGTTCAGACTTCCATTGGTATTGGCATCAGAAAATCTCTAATGGGCAGAGTCGTGGGTGTGTCAAGTTATAATGCCTTTGTGTAAGTGACTACTCAACAATTTTGGCACTGAATTTAAACTGGAATGCACTTGCTTCAAAAAGCAAGATAACAAGAATACATTTTTGCTAAATGTTCATGGCAAAAAAAATAAACGTGGCAGTGGTCAAGTCTTAATGCTTTATTATTGTATGACCAAATTTCAGAATTTTAAGTAGAATCAAAATAAAATTCTGTAATGCAAGCAAATCTTGTTATACAATCTTCACATGTCCTACATTAAAGAGGATTCACAGTAGCTAGGTTGGTAGAATATCAAATTCATAATATGATGGTTGTTGGTTCTGTTATATCCCTATGTACTTTGCTCCCGCTATGATGCAGTAGTAATATTAAACCCAGCCAATCTACCTTTTACACAGGACTTGTCAATCAGCCAACCTTCCATTAACACACACACATAACCTATTAATCAATCAACCTACCATCCACACACCCACAATGCTTATCAATCAACCAACCTACCATTCACCCACCCAGATTACCTATCAGCCAACCTACCTTCCACATAACCATGTGACCTATTAATCGACCAGCCTACATTCTCTACATGACCTATAAACAGCCAACCTTCATTCCATTCATGCCCCATCAGTCAACCAACCTACTTTCCACATGCCCATCCAAGACTCTGCTAACCTGCCTTCTACTCACCAAAATGACCTCAATCAGCCCACCTATATTCCACACGTGACCTATCAATCAGCCAACCTACCATCCAGACGATCAGACATGACATGTCAGCCAACCCACCTTCCACTTGCCCACACATGACGTCAGCCAACCTACCATCCACACGTGACCAATAGATTAATGGTTAAGAAGAACTTTGCAAAAAAGAATTTTCCATGTGTAGTATTTTCTGTAAAAGTCGAGATCTTAACTTTGAAACAACCCAATTTATTATGCAAAATAATGAGGTGTACAGTTTATGAAAGTTTTATTGATCATGGTTGCTACATAACTTGTTGAGCGATGGGCATTGCTTAAGATTTTAGGCGACTCTTAGACAAATGACCCATATAATTGTTTTCATTTATAATTCCACTGTTTACTCCAAGTCTAAAACATTTGCCTAAGAAGGTCTTTCCTTAAGTAAATATTGTTCATGTTTAAAAATTTTGGATGTATTGTGAATTATTGGTTCAAGTTGAGCTAAGCTGACTGCAAAGTTTCACCCACTTAAAATAACCATCAAAACAGTTGGTTACTGTAATGGTACAGTATACAAACAAGTTGAGTCCAACGACATGCAAAGCTGATGTTGCATTTATGCAGCAAAAAATCAGATCTGTGTTGTTTGCAGCTGCATTACACTTGTAAACAAGTACATCTGGTATATTTTTTTAATTTTCTGTGTCATGTCACAAATGTGGAAGCTGCTTAAAATTGTTGCCTTGTTCTTTTGCTTGTTACACCCAAGTTAAGTTTTACATTTTATTTTGGATCGGTTAACTGAGCTAGTAGGATGCAACACAAGATTACTGGTGACCTAATTTGGGCGCTGTGACCTAAAACTTAACCTTAAGTGACTAAGATTCTGTGTCTGGATCAGGTTCTCAATATTATCCACAAGCATGGTAACTTCGTAGGTGGATGCATCTTGCAATCTGATGAAATTGAGATCTACTTGTCAATGAGAACATTTGACAGGCCCCAAAATGAGGTAATGATCTGAGGGTCTGTTGTTTCATCAATTGTACATGAGGAGGAACATGGCTGCATCAGTAACTTTCTCTTGTGTGTATTATTTCTTTGGCATCATTAGCTGCAATCTTGTCGAATTTGTCGGTTCATTTTAGTGAGGATAGCACAAACTACAATACAAGACTGGGAGTGTTTTTATAATTATTCCCTCCACATATTTTGCCATCCCACAGGCTTGCGCCTTACAATTCCTTGTTTTTTTTTCTACATCATGACCTGTCTTCTATATAAAGGTATAAATGTTTCAATCAGCTAAACAATGAACTATTAAAATGGACAAAGGACAAGATGAAAAGAGGACAGACTGAAGAAAGAAGAAAACACAGACAAACATATATATGTGGGTGGGTAAAAACCTTAAGAAACTATTCCACTATATAACTAATGCTACAAAATTTATAAATGTGTGCCATTTAGTTTTAAAACATTCCAGTTTATTGGGGCTAATTCCATCTCAAATGTAGTGACCTTTTTAAGAACAGTTGAACAAAGGAGGGATGGGGAGGTATTCTTTCATGGTACATAATATATAATGTATCTTTTATATCTCATTAATATACAATTCATTGCATTGCCCGATTTTAACACGGACAATTATTTCGGTAAGTGAAATGGTATGCAGGAAATTCGTGTTCTTTCTAATTTGCATGCTTCAATCATTTAAAAGCTTTAACAGTTGAACAGTCCTAAAAGATAATTTTTAAGGAAAATCCATACAAAAATACATTATACACTAGGGCTTAAGAAAATCTGAAAAAGTCCTTGGAATAATTTTTTAAAATATATATTGTAAGAAATTAAAACATCCTCCAAAAATATATTATCAACATCTGAGAGAAATTATGATATTTTTTTAGTCAGTCATTGCATGTCCCATTATTTCAGAACTTTTATTGATTAATTTTCTTTTTATCTTGTCGAGTGACCATTTCACTTCTAGATGAAACTTTAAATCTTTTAATGAACCATTCTGGAGGATTTGGTAAACGTTTCAATATGTGACTTAATGTTGATAAAACAAGTGATTTTATCACAATAATTTTCCATAGGGTAAGAATTTTCTAATTCCACATAGTCGGTAGCAATTTGTTCTTATTTAATTTACGATCATAATTAAGATTTATCATGTAAAAGAGATAAAACGTAATATTGTGAAACTCGTCAATCCAGTCCAATTTATAAGGTATACACAAGCGGCTGTTGCTGTTTTTTCTTCTTTTTTATGTTTCCTGTGTATAGTTTTGTTTTCTCTGTTTAGTTTTGTTTTCTCTGTTTATATTAGTGCCAGGCGTCCTTACATTGGATTTTCATATGTTCTATATATTTTTAAGTACTTTTTCAGATTCATCCAGAAACAACTTTGTTCCATTTGTATATTGAGATATTACAAATTAATTTTCATCAATACCATTCATGTATTTGTTCTTTTTAATCGTGAATGACATAATCTTTGCACATAGTAAAAACAAATAAGGTGAATGGGGGTAGCCTTGTCTGCATTCTGTCTCTCTCTCTCTCTCTCTCTCTCTCTCTCTCTCTCTCTCTCTCCGCTGCCGTGGCCTGGTGGTAAGAGCGTCCGCCTCAGATGGGGAGGTAGCAGGTTCCAGCCCCAGGCCGACAGAGGCGTAGCTATGATATTTTGCGCCCGGGGACGAATTATAAAATTGGCGCCCGCGCCCCCTCCCCGTTTAATCACATTTTTGAATATTACCCTTGTTTACTTATTATAATGTAACGTTGTAAGCCTCATTTTGGGGCCCCTGTACCTTGGCGCCCGGGGACATATGTACCCCCCTGCCCCCCCCCCCCCCCCCCCCCAGCTACGCCTCTGCAGGCCGAGTCATACCAAAGACTTATAAAAAAATGGTAATGGCTAGGCGCTCACCATTAAGAGGTTAGTGTTGGGACTGGTCAGTCAGGTGTCAGGATAATGTGTCTGTGCGGGACGTCGTGCTTCAGGTCTGCGACATGATACCCCAATGCTAGACATCATTATAAACTGCCACACTACAGACATTGTAGACATATGACTGAAAGTTGGTTAAAGCTACATTAAAAATCCAAATCTCTCTCTCTCTCTCTCTCTCTCTCTCTCTCTCTCTCTCTCTATATATATATATATATATATATATATATATATATATATATATATATATATATGTGTGTGTGTGTGTGTGTGTGTGTGTGTGTGTGTGTGTAGTATGAATGTACGCGTTATCAATGATATACCACGAGATGTATATATTTTTCATTAAAAGGAAATGAGGCTTGCCCAGTTTCCTTTTAATGAAAAGAGTAGACAACGAGTGTTATATGGTATATCATTGATACAGCGTACATACTATACATATATTTTATTTATATCACATACAAATACACATATTAGCATTCTGCATGGAGTTACGATATGCTCCTGGCAACTGTGTATTGACGGAGTGAATGAATTTCTCACATCCCTGCGAGTGTGCCTGCTGCAAAATATAGTTCTACGATTTTTCTTGTTTACAATCACATATGTATATTGATAAGTTGATTGTTTTCTTTTTTAGTTGCTGTTTTTATTCACATTTATTAAATCAATATAAGACACACTAATGATTTAAACATGAACTATGGTTTTTATATAGAAAGTAGTGAGTAGTGAAGTGGGATACTATAGCGTCAATGGGAATTAGCATTACAGACCCCCCGTGGGAACATATAGCGTCAAGGGAAATTAACATGGAGAAAAATCGTGGGACTGTTGAGCGTCAAGGGGAATTGAACATGGGAATAGGGGACTGTATAGCGTCAAAGGAATTTAAACAGGGTGGGACTGTATAGCGTCAAGGGAAATTGAATATGGGATTTTTTTTTTTAAAAAATTTTAAAATAAAAAATTTTTTAAAAAGGGGTAGGCAATTGAAAGTCATTCTCTTTTCGAGAAATGTGGGTGGCCCTGAAAAGGGCCTTTGGGTTTCTTCTGCTTCTTCTTCTATTTCCTCCATTTCCTCATCCAGCCCCTAATCTTTCCCCAAATTCCCTTCTTCTTTCTCTTTTCATTTTCCGGTATCCAGTCCGGGTGACCCATGGCTCGGAACTTGTTTTGGATTTTCATCCAATTGTTGTTAAGCCGCTCAAACTTTTCCTTTTTCTTTTTGTTTTCTTTTTCTTTTCTTTCTACAGTCCAAATGTCTTTTATTATCTTGACTTGTTCTCTCATCACTTTCCTCATCATCTCCTCTGCTTTCATCATTTGGTTTAAACCCCATTTCACATAGGACCACTCAGTCCACTCCAAAATATCTGTTAAAAAACACCTCACTTCAATAGCATAATCAAGGGCCTCTTTCAGTTTACCTACTTTCACATAGTCAAGTTGTATGAAGCCTCTTAACTTTTTAACCTCCTCTTCAATCATGTCCCCAATCAGATCCCTGGCAAGTTTTAGACTCGTCACTTGACTTTTGACAAAGTCCTTAGTAACTTCATGCATCCACTCCTTCTCTAGCCTTTCCACCACATAGGCTGCATCTGTCATCCAGTACCAACTATCCTTTAGCTCATTAAATAGTTCAATACTCATTTTCTTGGGTTCTTCCGTAGAATGGTGCGAACGACTAACCTTGTGGGTTCTTATAGTTAAAGTACAGACGTGAAGGAAAAAATCCCCTAAGACATAAAATTGATATTACCTAGATCATTACTTAAAACGCGCGGACGTGAAGGAAAACATCCCCTACTTTCTCATTTCATATAATAAAACCCAAACTATGCTCTCCACATACGCTAAGAAACAATAAACAAACCCATAATCTACTATTCACACAAACTTACGTGAGCGGTTACAAACACACAAACACATACACTCGCACTATGAAAAAAAGAGTCAGTGTTTATATTCACACTACTCTACCTACACACATTGGCAAATTGATTGTTATTTCTTTTCTAGAGTATTGGGTAGCCCTGAAAAGGGCTGTTGGTTTTTTTTTTTTGAACTCCAGATGCACCTATCTAATGATGGCACCTTCCTGGCCTGGCGCCACACAAGCATCTTCTGACCCAGTCTCCTTTCACCTTTCTTCTTGGGAGTGCAGAGGCGGGATATGTGGCTTCAGAATCCCAATTTTCTGTCTCTGGGATTCTGAAATTTCCTCTCTCCTCTTCTTTGTTTCTTCTCTCCACCTCTTCTTTATTTCTTCTTTCCTCCTCCTCTTTCATCCTTGCTTCTTCGACAATGGCCTCCGCGGCCAGTTCATTTAGTATGCGCCTGGCATATTCCAGGTGCATCTCGAGTTCTAGCAGTTTCACAGTTCTGGTATTCATTGTTTTGTCAACGAATGAACAGGGTAGCAAGACTGCCGAACGAGTTTCAATTTATAGTGAAAGCGCGGACGTGAAGGAAAACATCCCCCTAAAAAACATAAAATTGATCTTACCTAGATCATGACCAAACAACGCGCGGACCTAAAAGAGACACTCACTCACTTTTTTATACTGCTCATGACTATTCTAAAAAAATTTCATTAATCACTTCAATATACTATTCACATACGCAAAGCAATCAAACCCCTAATCTACTCTCCCCCACACCTCAAACACCGAAAAAAAAACAACACATCATTTTAATCTACTATCCACACCAACGTACGTGAGCACTTACAAACACACAATCCTATACACAAACACATACCCTCACACTATAAAAAGAGAGTTAGTGTTTATATTCACACTACTCTACCTACACACATTGGCAAATCGATCGTTATTTCTTTTCTAGAGTATTGGGGTAGCCCTGAAAAGGGCTTTTTTTGTTGTTTTTTTTTTTGTTTGCTGTGGCAATCTTTTAGTTTCTAAGAATGCGATGTCCTCTGAGGATAGACTTTCTGGCAATAGGTCTGCTTCTTCGGAAAGAGAAGAAGAACTCTTTGGTGTGGATACGACAATCAACAAAGCCTCTGTCAGGTTCAGGTTGCTGCTGCTGTTGTTGTTGTTGTTGTTGTTGCTGCTGTTGCTGCTGTCTCTGAAGTCTGTATTTCTCTGTCCATTCTTCTTTTTCCCTGTTCACTTCTTCTCTGAAGAGCTCTTCTATCAGGTCTTCAGTGACTTTTATCATTCTCACATTCTATATCTCTTCTGGTTTCGGTATCAGACTGTGTCTGACCCTATGCAAATTCACGTAGGCTTCGTTTAGCTTAGCTAGTTTGGAGCACATCTTCGTAAGAGGATGAGTCGACAATGGATGGTTAGACTGGAAACAACCCGGTTCTTAAAGTCAAAGCGCGGACGTGAAGGAAAACATCCCCCACACGGTTTTCGAGTCGGAACGTTCAATGCATCAATCAAAGATTCTTATAGCCAAACAAACCACAAAGGCATTTTTTCAAAACACAACATTTTTTATTCAAAATCACTTAACACTAAACAACAACTCTAACATTTTTTTTAACAATAATCCAACACTATAACATGAAACATTTTTTTAAAAAATGACAAACATTTTTTTCTCAATTCACACTCTACTTTAAACAGGGCTGACAACGTTGTGAATGAAATTGTGATTTCCACTGTTGGAAGTCATTAGGCCATTGATGGACACTACGTTTCCTAGCTTGAGACAAAAGATAAGCATAATGGTCACAAAACCATCGATCTACTTTCACATCGTTTCTTGAAGAAGAACGAGGATCAAAATGAGTCACTAAATGTTCTAAGGAATAGCCCAGGCTGCGATGATGCAGAAAATACACACAGTACTGTCCGCACACCAAGGAATCTGTGCCTTGTAATTTCACATTATTGAATCGGATGGTCTGAGCATTTCTTCTCATAAAGTCAATGATATCGTCTTCCAAAGGGGGCAATCCGTACGAATCGAAATATTCCACACATCCTTCTTGAGGAAAGTAAACGGCTACCCAGTGGGTTCCTGGGAGATGACTGTCGTCCGTGTTGATCACGTAAGCTAGATGGTCTTGAGGTTTGCGATGAGGGAGTTCATCTTTAGCACAGACGACAGGATTCCAAGAAGCCGTATACGAACTGTGGTTCAAAAGGTAATAAAGTTCCCAGGTATCCATTGTTTTGTGTGTTGTTTTTTTCTTCTTCACAGGTAATAATATGTCATCAATTCGATCCTGACTTTTTGCTTGAAAATGTCTGACAAATAACCGTTTCTTCGTTTCGTCTCCTCACTCTGATTCAGGAGAGCTTCGATACGATGGATCTCTTGAGTGGTTAATGGTGGACAAGAATGTTCACGCAAGTCTTTATACCACTGATGCAACACGTCTTCGTCCGAGATGAGACTCCAAGCTTCGTCCAGATACTCGTCCAATTTTTCTTCTTGACTCAACATCAGGCATTTATCGTGTTGAATTTGACTGGGATGATCGTTTTGACATCCATAGCAATTTTTCTTGATCAATTCCGTCATTTTTTCGACCAAGTGTTTGGCAAAACAGGAGACTAAATGGGCTTCTTGTTCTGGCCATCTTGACTTCATCATGACAACTTCTTCGTCTTTGTCTTGGGATTCTCCTTCCACGGTCTCCTCACATTTCATCTCCAAAGTTTCTCCACTAGGTAAAGAGGGATAACAGTCTTCCATGGTTTCTAGTAATCTAGAATGACTTCTCTCAAACTGTTGATTTCTATGGTATTATCAAATTCGGCATACAGGATGACGTTCACCGTGTCTGGTAGAGCATTAGCAAAGTGAAGTTCCACTCGAATCTGGCCGGATTTTATAGGGTGGAAATGTCCCTCGTCGCTGCCTTGGTCAGGAGTGAAATCAAAAGCCCACAAAGCATAACCTCCTGCATAATCCTCGTACGTAATGCCATGACTGGTGTTGGTTCCTAACTGACCGGTGGCTTCGTACAGCGACAAGTACGATCTCAAATAATTCCTGTCACCAAACTTAGGCTCAAAGGGTCGGGTACACAAGGTCTTGCCATCACGACTGACTTCGATCTTGGACACATTGTAATATTGAAACTCAAAAGGATTTTCGCTGTGGACTCCATTGAAAGCTGAATTCTTGACGATGCCAACAATCAAACGTTTGGGTAACTGGCCTTGGAACAGATGATCTTCGATCATGGATCGCTGTCCAGCAGGAATGGTGAAGGTTTTCACTTCCACGCGTCGTATGGGATACTTGGCGGTCGTTCTGCTCAACGTCTGACTGACGTCGTTTCCCACTTTGGGTAACACTTCCACGTGTCGCACGTAAAGTCGGGCTTCTTGAATGATAGTTTTGTATTCATTGGCATGGGCCATCAAATGGAAAGCGGCACTGCTACGATTCAGTCTCAGGCGGATATCCACCCCGTTGAGCAAATACTTTTCTTGTAACCACATGTCCAAATGCAAGCGATCCATCTGTTCTAAACTTCGCCCTTGCAGAATTTTATTTCGACGTGTGTTAAACCCCACATTGTGAGCAGTCCCATCTTCTGTCAGGGCTGTGTCGATAAACGTGCCTGCCGTGTCAGGTTTCCATACCACGCAAGCATCCAGATGAGTATTCTTGGCTTCTTTTCCGTACGTCAAGAGATTTTCCAAGTAGGCACGATACGGGTAAGTATCCATGCTGCTACTGACCAGTTTATTATTCAAGTACAAGTCCACTTCGCTGAACAAGGAATGCATGAAATTGTTGACAGGAGCTACTCTAGCATCGCCTCCTGGATTGGTGTTGTCCTTTTTGATCACTTTCACTTTCAAATACAGGTAACTGCTATTCAGATCGATGTAATCTTCGGGCTGTCCTTTGATTTCAAACTCGATGGGAGCGGAATCCGTCAAAGAGGAGACGTGGTGAAATTCCACCCACTGAGATCCTTGCATGGTCATCATGGTGGGGGGCATGGCAAAGAGATCCAGTTCCGACTTGGAACAAGCACAGGACTCTCGGTGTATCATTTTTTTCTGTTTCTCAATAATCGAAAACGTCTAAGTCTCGAACGGTTCTTCTTTTCTTGGCCTTTCTAGCTTGAAGTCTGGTGAAAGGGTGTTTTCTTCGTCGTCTCTTTCTGCCTTGTCCTTGCTGAATGCCTGACTCGGTAGCGTGCAGGGCATTTATAGGTGTGTCTCGGCGGCCCAAAAGGTCTTTGCCCGTTTGCAGCAAGACATTTTTGCCTGCCCTCATGAAGGCTTCTTTAGGATTTTGTTTGTCGATGATGACATTTTGGAGAAATTCTTTGCCTTGTGTCAGTGCCGCATCTTTTAAGGCGTGCAATCCGCGTGTCACCATCGGTTTCAACACCGGGGCCACCGAACGAAAGGCCGATTTTAACATATCTCCTAAACCGTGTCCTCGCTGTCGTGCAACCCCTCGGTACACTGGATACATGACTTACGAGTCGTGAGAGAATCGTTTTCGAAAATGGAGTTTCACCGTGACTTTTCCTTTGGTGAATGGAATATTTTGTCCCAGATCTCCTTTTATAGCAATGTTGACCGTGTCCAAATACGACTTGCTGACAGGCAAATAGTGAGGATGGACAAATTCACGGTGGACGTGGTAAGTGTTTCCACCTTCCTCGTCAGCGTTCGTGGCAGAATCCACTTTGAAAGGAATGACACGCAGTAACGGTACGGAGGTGTGTCCCACCACGTTGTACTCCACCACATCGGAATACACGAACATCAAATTCAGTCCTTGATTCAGTTCTACCGGGGTACGAAATAACTTGTTAAAAGACTCGTTGTCGTAAATGACTGGTAATTCGTTTTTCTTGAGCATGGTCATTCTCATGTCCATGTCTCCGCCGAACATGTCAAACAATTCAGGACAAAATAAAATGGACACGATTTTACTCCGCTCAAATTTCATCAATCAAGAAGCGACGAGATGCTTTGTGGTACTCCATGGTGACACTTATTTGGGCATACTCCAAAGCTTTCAGAAACACGACATTAAACCTGGAACTTATGGTGCTGACCAAATGTTGACCACTAAAATAATAGCCTGGGGGAATAAACAAGTTGTAGGTCCACGTTTGAGTTTTGTCATCATAGGTTTTATTGTCATATTTGACATTGGGGGAATTCAAGTACTTTTGCATTTGCTCGTCATGAACTTCCACCTGAAAAAAATTTTGATTGGGAAGGACATTGAGGACTTGGGTCGGGTGAATGATTTCCACTAAAGCCACTTCCCAATGGGCTTCGTGATCTAAGGGGATGGCCTGAGGTAATTTGGCCGTGTAACAGCACAACGTGTTGTGGGGAAACACCTCCATGGAACTGTCGCTGGGTAAGGTTAAGTAAAATTGGTTTTGGTGACTCATAATTCCAGAGTTCTGTGGCTGTCCGAGGGGTTACTGGACGTCAGAGGCGTGTCTCCGCCCAAAATAAGGTCGTTGTGGTTGTTGTTGTTGGAGTAGTGACTGGCACTGACACTGGACACAAGGTTCCCGTGGTTCCCGTTCGAGGTGAATTTCAGGGAGGGATTGGGAAGCAGGTAACCGATGCAACTGCTCAATTAAATGGTCCACAATTGTTTGTCTCCTTGTTGCAAACTCAAATTGGCAATGGCTGCCCCGATGACACAATACACCACGAAGATTTGACAGAAAAAGACGATTTGCGTTTTAGGCACACGTTCTCCACACCACACCCACAAGGGTTGTTTTTGTAAATCTTGCACAGAAGAACTAGGTGAAGGAGTGGTCGACGTAGCTGGGTCTGTGTGAAAGGGCATGATGGTCACTTCTTTTTATAGTCGATGACTTGCGAAGCGTCGATCCAAGAATCAAAACTGGGTGGATATCCTTTCCAACGTACTTTGACTTCTTTGACACGTCGTTTGCCCACTTTACAGGTTCTGCGTTCGAGAATGCTTTCGATGTCGTACACGTCGTCTTCTTTTTTGGTGACACGTTGTAACTCGGGCAAATAAAACGTTCCTTTGAGCACTTCTCCATTCATGTCTTCCAATTTATAGACGGCAGGATCACGGCCATGCACTTGTCCAGTGACGCGAGACAATTCGGTCGTCCAGTTAGGTAAGTAACCTTTGTCGAAAGTGCGTTTGGTTTTGCCAATGCGCACCCAATCTCATACGGCCAACATTCCACTTTTCTTGGGGACAGCCCTCGTCGGGTGCGACTTCTGGCAAACTTGCGTCGAATGGGTTTGTGTAAAGTGTAGGTAGCTTGTTCTTGTAACCATCGTTTCACTTGAGGTAAACGGAGACTTTTCAGTCGCGTTTTGGCAGCACGATACCATTTTTGAACTCCTGCGTAACCTGCAGGATGGGAGGGATCGTAGTAAATGCTGGCTAAGACTTTTTCCATTTTTTTGTGTTTGTTTGTGTGTTAATAAGTGACCCACTC
Organism: Sinohyriopsis cumingii; assembly: GCA_028554795.2. Lineage (NCBI taxonomy): Eukaryota > Metazoa > Mollusca > Bivalvia > Unionida > Unionidae > Sinohyriopsis > Sinohyriopsis cumingii. Next base: position 102,153,654 of record CM068835.1, on the reverse strand, counting down.
TTCGGTGATGCTACTTTGGGTGGGACGAAAGGGTAGTTTGGAAACGGATTTACGTGTCCGATGGGCTACGGGAGTAGAAGTCGAAGGTAGTGGTGGAGGTGGCAATGGAATGGCTTTGGTCTTCTTTTCTTTTTTCACTTCTGGTTTCCCTTCTTTCTTTTTCACTTCTGTCGAAGGAGGAGTGGACATCATCTTTTTAACCCAAGCTTTCATTTCTTCTCGTTGGGGTGTGGGGGACGGTGTCAACAAGGATGCTGCAATCTGACTCGAAATGGGAGCTGCTGACGGTGTTTGAAACACTTCTCGCATCTCTTCTTCCTCAGGTCTTCGTGGGGTAGCATCTCTGGTGACCCCTGGGGATGGTAGTAGTGGTGATGGTGGTGGTGGTAGTGATGATGGTGCTGGACCTTTCATCAAGGTCTTAAAATCTTTTAAAGTGGGTAGAGCTGTTTCGTCTAAAGCTTTCTGGTGAAAGAGTTGCAGTCGTTGCAAGAGTTGACCGTACTTTTGCGATTTTTCTGTTTCGGACAAATCTTGGCGATCCATCAAGGACTGCAATTCGTATTGTAACTGGGACATCTCGCTCAAATTGGGATTGGGAGGTAAATGCGGGGTGCGTTGTTCTTGCCACCGATGGTATTCCATCCATCGTTTGTAAGGCACTAAACCTAGTTTTCGTCCTTCCAAGGGGTTGTCAGCGGTCGATTCTGAGATCTTGGGACTTCCGAGGCCTTTTTATCTTGCTCCCACCAGTCCTCCCAACATGGTTCCCAAGACTCCTTTCAGTATGGGGCCTAACAAGAGTGGTAAAATGCCTCCACGTTTTACCAACATCTTCTTTTTTTGACGAATGGGAATTTTCTTTTGAACCATTTGGCGAAGAACGTGACGATGTTTGCTTAAGCATTGTTTCTGGTGTTTGGACAAAGGGATCGTGCCTTTCAAGACGTATCGATGACCTCTTTGGAGGCCGATTGGATGAGTTTTTTTCGTAGAGGTGGAGAAGCTTTGGACAGGACAGATAACATGTCTCCATGTTTGACTAAACGTGGTGGTAGTCCTTTCCTTTTCTTTCCTTGGGGTTTTCTGGAGGGTGACATCTTCAGGAGCACCAAAACACTGATACCCCAGACTTGGTCACAGGCCTTTTATATACTAGAACGCGTCGCCACTGATTGTCTTTACGTCGTATTAGTTTGAGGACAGGCATGACACGTCGTGCAGGGGTACGTAACGGACTAAATCGAGCCAGTTCTTGCTTGGACAAATCCAGTAAACTTTGTAACATGCCCGATCTTTCTTGAACTTTGAATTTGGGAGAAGGTACTTTGTGAGCAGCAGCCACTGCCACTAAATTGGAGGGTCCTGCCACTGGGGAAGTTCTTTTTGGGGTCATCAACGGAGAAGTTCTTGGTGTGATCAACGTCTCCAAGTACTCTTAAGTTCTTGGTGTCATCAACGGAGAAGTGGATGAACGTGAGGCTGCCGGAGACGCAGTCACCGCCGTGGCAGGTAGTGGTTTGCGAGTGTAAGGTTGCGTCCTGGCCGAAGAGGAAGTGCCTCTCTTGCGACTGGTTTTCTTATGTGGACTTTTCTTTTTCTGGGGACTTTTTCTCTGTTTCTTTTTCTGGGGGCTTCTTTTCTGTTTCCGGGGTGGTGTCTGGTAAGAGGAGGGTCCCGCCACTGGAGAAGTTCTTCTTCTTGGGGACCTGGTCTTTTTCTTCTTCTTGGAGCTTCGTTTGACTTTTTTCTTGGGGAGAAGTTTGGGGGCATTAGGATCCCATCTTAAGAGAGAGCGAATGATGACCCCTCCTAGAGTACCACTCCCTCCAGGTTTCAAAATGATTTGTTTTTTGGTTTGAGTGTCGATGCGGAGATCGGCCAGTTGGGTCAAAGCAACTTTGTTTCGATCGAAAAAGCGTTTGGTTTGATGAGGAATCTGAATGATTCCTTGGAGTATTTGACGTGCCGTCACCGTGAACCATCGTAAGACTTCTTTGAGACTAGCTTCTAAGACACGAGCTCGTATTTGTGGATTTTTTTCTCCACTGATGCCATACAAGGCACGAATCAATTTGACGGGAAGATGCGACTGAAGGGACGTCATGTTGACGTTGTGTGAGACAGACGAAAAAGGGTCTGAGGTTTTTATAGATTTTTTATGTTGAGTGAAATTAAGTCGAGGACGGAGACGTGTACAGGACAGACCCTCCGTCTTGGCAGTAGTGGTGAAACAAGTGGGTACGAAATCGCAAATCCTCGGGGGTCTTAGGTTTCAAATCGACGAGTAAATAGGCGTGTGGAGTTTGAGTGGCATCGTCGTACGCCCGAGTTAGCCAAGGCGTTCCTAACTGTTTGGCTAAGACTTGCACTTGCGATTTATCTCGAGGGCTTTTAAACAAGACCACGTAATGCGCATTGAGACTGATGGTGCGATGGGCTTTACTTTGTTGAAACAAATTTTGGGTGATGTAAACGACACTGGCATTACGGTGATGCCCTTTGTGCGTGAACCACAGTTTAATTTCTTCTTCGTCTTCTCCTAACATGTCGTCGAAAATGACCAAATGGGTTTGACGGGAGTCAGAGACGATGCCGTCGTCTTCTTTAGGAATGCCTTCCACAAACACGATGGAATCGCCTTGACTTTCTCGCAAGAGGCTGTACGCCGATTGCCACTCTTTGTAACACCACACGATCCGTTGAGGTGGCCGATCGATCAAATGATGTTTATGTTCGATCAAACGTTTGACGAATTCGGTTTTGCCTGAACCGCTAGGTCCAGCAATGAGCATGTTAAAGGGATGGCGAAGATACAAAGCTTCCCAACTGGCACGATCTAAGTGTTCGTCGATGACTTTGACAGTAGAGGAAGAGGGAGCAGAGACAGCAGAGGTAGCCATAGTGTGAGAAATGTCACTTGTGACACGAAAACAAACAAGACAAGAGTTTATATACTTTTTTCAGGGCACGTTTATTGAATGTTTTAAACATGAATACGAAAGACAAAAATACATAAAAGCCAAAGGCTTAAGTACAAGGATAAAAGGCACATGATAACCATTAACGTGGAATAAACACAAGTGTCTGTACAACATGTTTTGGGTAATGTTCTAACCAGTTCTATAGTAGGGGGTAAGGTCACACAAGTGTCCTCCCGAAAGGGTCTTTCAGGCCTGTCCACGACAGTCCCGTCCTGGGTGACGGGTTCTTCTGGCACCGTCACTAACACGGGTTGAAAAGTAACTTTTTTCCTTGAACAACTCTCGTGCATACTGGGCCACTTCTTGGGTCCAAGCCTCAAAATCCCATTCTTTCCAGGCACGGACATCTGTCCAATGGGGATGTAAGTCACAAGCTACACACATATCGTCATACGCGTCTTGGGTAGCTAAAAGTTGACGAATCTTTTTTTCCTGTTGAGGTCGAGAAGTATCCAGATGAAAACGCAAGGCTTTGAGCAAAAGGAGTTTTTCGTGACCATTTAAGGCCATTGAGGTGGTAAGTACTGATCGTAAAGAGTCCACAAAGAATCGGCTGGTAAACGAAATCCCAGAAAACAAGTCACTAAGACACACACCACTTGTCGACCCAAATTGAATGGATACAGTTCTTGTGATAATCGATGGTAATGATCCACGGTTTGAATATGGTCATTGAGTTCCTTCCATGGAATCTGTTCAATGACATCTGACATAAGCCGTGGCATGGCAGCCTGTTTTTATATTCTCTTTTTTTCGGATGCAATACACGTACTTTCTAGCCAGAGATCTTCGTTCTCCAGTAGGGAATCTAAATCTTGCATACTGTAACCGAAACGTCAGAGTTCGTTTAGAAGTTTCCTCTTCCGCTAAGTAGATTCTACGTAACAAATGTTGGTAATCCTTTAACTTGTCTTCCTCAATGCGTTGCACTAGGTGAATCTCGAAGTAACCATAATTATGAACATGTCGATCATTAGCGACCTCAAAGTTTTGAACAATGTCTGACCATTGAAACAATTTCTGACGAATCAGTTCTCTTATACCATTCAGGTACCAGTGGTTAAAGATCTGGTGACGTAACGGATGCAATTGTTCTTTACGTTTGACTTGTATTTTGACCAGCTCTCGGTAAATCCTTTCTCTCAACTCCTCAGGCAAGCCCAAAATGTTCTCTTGTAAAGTATCCATAAGTATATACACTGTTTTTGGAATCCTTGGGTGGTGGCCAATAGCCTCGTTTACCTTTGTGCCTGATGTAATATCCACTCATAATCAGTCTTCTTATACTTTGGAACAGAGCATAATTTAAAAACGGTTCAATAACTTTGCGTTTGCGTTTCACTTGTATTTTGATCAGTTCTCGGTAAATCCGTTCTCTCAACTCCACAGGCAAGGCACGAATGTTCTCTAGCAAAGTATCCATGAATAGGTCATACTAAATCCACTTTTGTCTGACACAAGACATGTACTGTTTGCACAGACATGGTTTCAATTCATTGTCGAATCTAAATCGTTTAGTTACTAATTTACACGTTACAATTCGTTCAGAAGTTTCCTCTTTCACCAAGTTGACATTGTGTACAAGATGTTTGTAATTCGTTAACTCTTCCTCTGGAATTCGATGCAGTACGTTTACAATGTAGTAGATAGAATCGTCCATACCAAACCATTCCTTTTTTAAACCAGGGGGTCGTTGATCAATGTCTGTCCAATGGAACACTTTCAACTCAATCAGTCCTTGTATAGCATTCAGGTAACAGTGGTTCAAACACCGGTGACGTAACGGATGCAATTGTTCTTTACGTTTCACTTGTATTTTGACCAGCTCTCGGTAAATGCGTTCTCTCAACTCCACAGGCAAAGCACGAATGTTCTCGTGTAAAGTATCCATGAACAGATTATGGTAAGTTACTTCAATGTCTCGGTCCCACTAAGGGTAAGTAATGACAATTCGGTGACCATCGAGCATGTTCTACGTAGGCCGAATCTTGCGGTTCCCAGTGGTGAAGTGACACACCGCAACTGAAGCACTTGACTTTATCTCCTTCGCCCAAGTAGAAAAATCCGGCTCTGGCTAATTCTTCGGGGGTCGGTCCTCCCAGATACTTAGGCCATTTTCCTTTGAACGATTGAAGACGATTTTCAAAGTCGCAGTATTCCGACAAACGCACAGGAAACGAATATTCGTTTTTCACAGGTTCGTTTCGATGAGGGTTGGGTGACATGAACAGGAGTTTACTCAGAGCTGGATGACATCCGTAGGGGGTAGACGTGAAGGTGAACATTCCGCTTTAAAACGAAACCCAGTAAAATGTCCAAGAGGACGAGCGGCATCACTTTCGCATCCCTCAGGTTGGACACTCACAGCATCCCTTTCCATGATAGGGGTAGTGCCACTAAAGTTCCCATGATGCATTACGGCATCGCTAAGGTCACAACGTACAGCATCGTGCCCATCGCAAGGCTCACAATCGCATTCCACTTCAGAAGCCTCACACTTGAATTGTGCCTTTCTAAACAACTTGTTTTGTGTTTCTCTGAAAGTGTTCATCTTGTTCCCTCGGTCTTGGTAGTCCCAATGAACTATCGATCTTGCCTAGGGTTCCTTTTTATATACAGACCAATACCGACGTGTCCATACGGTAAGGTGAAATGATTGGGAAGTCGCACTCGCTTCTGGTACACGATTTGATAGACTTTTTCCAAGGGTCGACTGACGATGTGGTGAGTGGGTAAACGTACAATCTTGTTCGGTTGGTAGGTGGTCACTTTAAAGTTTCCATCCTCTCCCGATTGCAAAGCTTCTTTCAATACCCCAAAGTTGACCACACGACTGGTACGATAATTCAGAGTCAGTCCTTTCACTTTGCACGTCGTGTGCACTTCTCCTTGTTTGTCCCGGTATTCGTAGCCGTAATTTTTGGGACCGCCACTGACGAAACTTAGAATCTTGTCGTCGGGATGCTCGTCTGTCCAGGCTCCTAAACGGTCTCCTTCGATGTTAGGGTGCTGTTGACTCGGGTGATGGATGTAAATGCAACTGTCCGTGTCAAAGTACAGGACGTGTTCCCCTAACAGTTCTAAAGCTTCGAACAATTTTAAGCGAGCATGAGCTGTCACGTAAGCCGCAATGATGACATTTCCAAAAGGGTCGTCTTGTACAAAGTCCAGATCTTTTTCGTAATTGACCAAGATCAAATCCTCACGAACGACGTCCACGTGTTTCATGTATTTGGTTTTGTCGTGAATCATCTGGAAGTAGCGGGAAGGTTCTGTCAAATATTCCGTCTTGGGTAAACACGGTCGTTGTGCCATTTTACCCCACAAGCAATTTAACATCACTTTGGCAAACGATCGCCTGCCTTCGTTTTTCTCGATGTGGTCTAAAGAGATGCCTTCTTGTTCATAGTATTTCTCTTTGAATTGTATTTGGTCTTCGGGAGTGTGACACCAGGACGGATAGCCGCTGGCTTCTTGTTTCAGTTTCAAAAAGGCATCCACATAGTCGGCGAAAATGCCTTTCTGAGTGGGGTCACCCTTGTAGCATTGTTGTGTCTTGGGAAAGTGGCAAATTTCGTACACTTCTAACAGTTGGTATCCCATGTCCAGAGCTTTGAACAATTCTACGCTGACCCAGGTTCCCGTCAAGGCACGTTCTTCCTGGGTGTGCTGACAAGGTTGGTCTTGGTTGCACGTTTCGGCACAAGTACGGCACAAAGGAAACATCAGTTTGCCTTGACAATGGTGAGGTAACACGGGATGGTACAAGTCCGTGGGCGGCAAAACTTTACACTTGATCAAGCCTTCGTATTGTCGAATGTTTTTCAGGTCGATGTGTTCCGTCAGCAATTGTGGGTGCCCTACAGGAAAGCGACAATATTTGCACACGTAAGGATACAGCGAACACACGTCCAAGTATTTGATTTCTTCTCCTTTCTCTTCGTCGGCTTGGTACAGCAAACAGGTGGCATTGGTCCTTCCTCCGTACAAACTATCCATCGGGTTCAGCGGGTCCATGAACTGGTAACTTTCCACGAGGCGTTTAAACTCGGGATCGGTTTTCATACGGTGATCGTACTCGTGTTCCCACATTTCCACCACTTGGTATCCTTCCTGTTCCAACTTTAGGCGCCGCTGACAAGTGTCCTGGTACAAGTCTTCCATGGTTCGTTGTAAAAACTGATTTTTAGTGCTACGATCAGGGTAACAGACGGGACATCCGTGAAATAAGCAACCGTTAAACTCGTACACGATCTTGGGGTTTTCTAAGTCCCAGCCATCGACCGAATACGTTCCGATGGTCTTTTCACCCCTTCCTTTGCGAGCATGCTGAATCCACTTGTCTTCCTTGTCGCACAAGTAATGTAACCAACGTAGGGCTTTGACCGAGTATTGACGTTTGACATAGTGGGTCGTTTGAGGGCTGATGACAGCTACGGTGTTTTCAGGCATGAATCGTTGTCGATACACTAAGGAACACGCTTTGGCAATGGTGCAAGCTTCTTTCAAAGGATCGACCCCTCCGTGTTCCATGAACAGTTCTCGAAATTTTCCACAGCAGCGCCGTAAAATGTCCATGTCCATGAAAAAGTGTGGAAAGTACCCTTTAGTCATTTCTATCATTCCAAACGTTTTAGCATTCGGCTCAAAGGTATGGCCAAATAGCTCATCGAATCTTTAAACTGTACTTGTCCCACTTGCTTGAAAATGATTTTGGCTGCGTTCAAAGTGACTTTAGGACGCTCGGTGCCTTGTTCCGTATAGTATCTCAAAAGAAACTGTCCATCGTATCCGGAAAAATTGTGAGCCATCACCGTGGCATGACGATGACAAGCTCCGTAACGTTCGATGTCCTCTTGGCTCCACGTCTTGTCGATGGGGTCTAAGACCCACTGGGCAAAATCGGCTAACGTGTTCGGTCCCCGAAAGATTTTTTCACGCCCTCCGGGAATCTTGCTGCAGTGAGGGCAATGACTGAAAATAGGTTCTTGAATGCACTTCTCGCACGCTCAATGAGCCACGCAGAAATTAGGAATGTGAATGCCGGTCTCTTGCATGCATTCGAAATCGAAAAAGATGAAATTGCCTTTCTTCTTGTGACCGTCCTCTTTCTCTGGTGGGGGTTGGTATTTTTGCACGTAGCATTGGTGTTCCAAGTCCACGATGTGGTGACAAATGTGACATTTTTTCTTTCCTCGACATACGTGTGCCTTGGCATTATTGGTAAGTATGCCTTGTCCACAGGTAGGGCACAATCTCAGGAGTTGACAAGCACATTTCTTCTGTGAACCTTGCGTCTTCAAATGTTGTTGGTAACAGGTAGGGCTGACAAACGTGCGCAGACAAGTTGAACAATGCACTGGTCCTTCGCTCAGACAGGGTGAAGAGGCCAAACATCCTGAGCATTTCAATCCGCAATGCTTGTGTTGCTCTCGATTATTAAAACCACGGTCACATTTCTCACAGTAATAACCGTATCCCAGGAATCCGGTGATACTGGTAATGGTATCGAAATGGTCATCGTGATAATAGACATGAATGTATTTTCCGTCCTTAAAGTCTTGGCCTCGAAACAACAGAGGTCCGCGCACTTCTTGAGGGTACACTTTCAAGGTGTATCGTGGAGCTAGGGCATCTTGCAATTTTTGCATCTCAGGAATGCCACAGGGTGTGTTTTTGGACTGGCTAGCTTGTTGCAACAGGAGTTCTGCTTCGTTTCGTTGTTTGGCTCGGTCCGATTGTTGAATAGTTTTCCAGGTTCTTTTCCATTCTACCGTGTCGTTCTTGTTGGCATAGGTTCGTCTCACCACGATGGCACGGGCTAAACACATCTGGTCTTGAGAATTGTGAAGTTGGACGAGGCTAAACTTAATGCTGCGAAGACCGTTCACCAATAACATCTTTTTGCGTCCAGTCCCTTGAGGAGGAGAGACGTGGGTCATGTCCAGTGTGGCTTTTCCATCGGTGATGTCAAACTGGTCATTAGATTGTTGCACGTGTTGAATTTTGTCCATGACTTTGGAAGCGGTCAATTCTGCAGGGGTGCTAAACTCGATCCAAACAGGGGATTTCAAACCTTCGTGTTGTATGGAAAGTCTCAAGCGATCGTCTTCTTTGGGTTGACATTGTCGCTTGAGTGCGGTGAGCAAAGAATCCCACATCTCGGTGATAAACCCTTCTGCTTTCTCTAAGGGTACTTCGGACTTGAAATCTTTAAACTTCACCGTGTATTTGTAAGCCGTGGTTCTAAATTTTCTAGAGGAGCGCTTTTCCGTCTCTCGAATGGAATAGTATTTTTCAGGGTTGACTAAGGGTGGTGAACTTGGTTTAGAGGGTTCGGATTCTGGTTCACTCATGTCCTCTTCAAAATCACTGGCATGAATTTGTGCCAAGACTTCAGCTCTGGTACGAGGCGATAGATCACGTTTCTGCCTCTTACTTTCTTCTTCTTCTTTCTTCTCGAATGAATAGGATCGTTTCATCTTGAGTGAAAAACGTCAAATGACTCAAGTTTAAACACCATGGACTAATTTATAGTCATGGCAGACCAGCGTATATAAAAGGGTGTGTGTCTTGTCCTTTCACTATTCATTTCACTCTCTAACCGAGCACAACAATGGAAGAGACTAGCCAAATCGAACGTTTCGTCAGAGTTTTGCGAGGGGTCATTAGAAAATTCTCTTCACACCAGCCTTCGGACTACTCTCCTTCCTTTCGAGATAAAAGTCAAGATACTTGCTATATCTGTCAGAAGAAAGGGCATTGGTCTTCAGAGTGTCCAGACCGTAAAAAAAGAAGAAAAGGGGCTAAGAAAGACAAAAGTCAAGATACTTGTTATTACTGTCAAGAAAAAGGACATTGGTCTCCAGATTGCCCAAAAAAGAAACAACAGGAGTCAGAAAAAAAAGAGGAATTCTTCAGAAGAAGAGAGGGATTCTTCAGAGGAAGAGAGGAATTCTTCAGAGGAAGAAGAGGAAGAAAGAAGACAATTTTATTTACAAGAGGCAAAGAAAAAGAAACAGGAGAAGAAAAGAAGGGAAGAAAGTGAGGAGGAAGAAGAGGAAAAGACGGTGAAGAAATTTAAAAAACAGAGACTAAACAAAGAGAAAGAAGAAGTCAATGAACTTTTTAAAGTGTTCTGTTGTGAATTGTGAATTGGATTGTAACAATGGATAAAAGAATAAATTAATTATATAAGGTAAGTGTCTTTGAGTTATGATTTTAAAATAAAAACGTACACTCACGCACTCATACAAAGACACGTACTATAGGGGGTAAAATGGGTTGTTTTTTTTTTTTTGAGTTATTGGCAAATTGAAAGGCTATCTCTTTTCGAGAAATGTGGGTGGCCCTGAAAAGGGCCTTTTTTCTCTTTTTGGTGTAGGGGTGAGTTTAAGCAGTCAACTTTAACTGCCTTAAGCCTTTGCGACGGCCAAGGCCTACTTCTGAACTGCGTAATGTTGATGATGACGATTGGGTTGAAATCACTTAGGGTGGTACGGTAGGCTTAGTCACAGGGTTGGAGTGTTTAGCTCGGGAAGGTCGTATTCTCTTCGGTCGTAATAAAGAAGTCTGATACATTTGTTTCAGACTTCTTAACTCCGCTAAAATGTCCAACAGTACCGTGACCGTTTGATTTTCACCCTCTTGTTTCTTTGCTGCTACTTTTTCTTGCTGTTGTTTTTTTCTTACCTCTTCGTCTTGCTGCTGTTGCTGTAGAAGAAAAGCTTGTTCCGCTTCCTTTTGTCGTTGTATAAATTTATCCAATTCTTCTTTCTGTCTCTGTCTAAAATTCTCCACTTGCGTTAATGAAGAAGGTAACGAAGGTTCCGGAACAAATTCTTGCGAGGTAAGAAAATCCACAAAATCCCAATTCACCTCTTCTGAAAGTAAGTCCGGGTTCCCTTGGGCGGTCTCCACTGCTGGTGCACCCCAATGGATCGTTTTCCGAGTTTCCGTCATGTTGAATCACTGTCGCATAGATTGACTGCACACAAGCGCTAGCGAATCTATATAGACCACGTGACGTCACAGACTGCTCTCTTCGGATTGGATGCGGGCTGACTGACTTTTGTAACGCGTGTTGGGATTGGTGAATGAACTCAATCCGTTTCAATCCTTCCTCTACCTATAAATAAGCGCAGTTCACTGCATTGATTCACCTGTTCTCGTCGCTTCAAGATGTGGACCACAGTCGAATCATCCACCCTTGTGTCTTCAATGATGTTTAGGACGGACGTGCTCATGTATGTCCGGTCTAAGTGGACTGTTGTTGATAGGACAGATACTAGTCTATGGATGAGAAGAGTTTACATAGAAAGACAAGGATGTCTCAAGAGAGTACTTGTGTACGGACCTGCAGTTAGAAGGAGTTTAAGAAGAAGAAGAAGATGTGACAGATGCCATCTATGTTAATATTAATATTAATATTAACATAAACCCAAAGGCCCTTTTCAGGGCCACCCACATTTCTCGAAAAGAGAATGACTTTCAATTGCCTACCCCTTTTTAAAAAAATTTTTATTTTAAAATTTAAAAAAAAAAAAATCCCATATTCAATTTCCCTTGACGCTATACAGTCCCACCCTGTTTAAATTCCTTTGACGCTATACAGTCCCCAATTCCCATGTTCAATTCCCCTTGACGCTCAACAGTCCCACGATTTTTCTCCATGTTAATTTCCCTTGACGCTATATGTTCCCACGATTTTTCTCCATGTTAATTTCCCTTGACGCTATATGTTCCCACGATTTTTCTCCATGTTAAATTTCCCTTGACGCTATATGTTCCCAAGGGGGGTCTGTAATGCTAATTCCCATTGACGCTGTAGTATCCCACTTCACTACTGTAGTGCACTACAAACACGGTTAGCCTCCTGTACGTTGAACCTTAACTATCAGGCATTCAAGTACTGGCGTTTGGAAATCAGCGTGGAATACAAAACTAAGCAAAAAGACGAACCAGCAAGAGGTAATTAAAATATTTTAATATATTGATAGTTCATCTAAGTCATTTTTCTGCTTTAATGAACATTTCTAAAGACTAAAATTCTCTCTCTCTCAGTGTCGTCGCTAGGAGGGTTGGTGTCACCCAGTGCGGTAACTCATGGTGTCACCCCCCATGGACCTCCTTCCTGCACAAAAATTCAAACATTGTACAATCATTTTGTTGTCACAAAATTTGATGTTATCACCCGGCGCGGTCCGCACTCCACTAGTGACGCCACTGCTCTCTCTCTCTCTCTCTCTCTCTCTCTCTTGGACGGTTTGACTAAACTTTACCATCACTCTTACGTCAAGAGGCATCGTATGACACAAGCGAAAATCCCCAAGACTCGTATTTTCGTGAATTTTCGTCCGTATCTAGCTACGATAATCCAAAGAGAGAGAGAGAGAGAGAGAGAGAGAGAGAGAGAAAGAGAGGACGGGGCGACCATTTGGACATTTTTATATTTAATAATTAATAATCGAGTTTTAGAACATTATAATAGGTTTAAGAATCCCAAGGAAAGCCTACACACGCCGTTACGGCAAATCAAATTACTGTAGGTTACTTGGTACAAGTTCAGTTTTATTGCTTTCGTCCAGCGCCATGTTTTTCTCTCTCCAGATTTTTTATTTTTTTATTGTCCCTTAAGCACAATAGGGGAGAAGGAAATGTAATAAAAGGGATTTCGATGTACCATTTTAATTTCGTTAGAAAACATGGACTATTAATAAATTGTATCGTTCTTTTCATATCCCATTTATAAATAATGGATGAGTAGAATTTCATCATTGATTTATATGCATGTAGTTGAAAGAATGTTTATATATACGTATTATTGAGCCATGGGCGGATCACAGTTTGATATACCAGTAGTATTGGTACATCAATTTGCTTGATACCAACACATTAAATGCCATGTTATTTTTTTATGTACGTGGTTTATATATATATATATATATATATATATATATATATATATATATATATATATATATATATAATGTCCATGAACAGTTGCACGGGATTTAATATTGTAATAAAAATGCTTGAACCCATTCTTTACATGAATTACTGAAATTGAAAAAATGGATTACTTTAAACAAAATTTCCCATTTGTTAGTGTTTAGGCTCGAATAAACAGCAACACAAGAGAGAGTGAAAACAACAAGCTTTGAATAAAACAGAATAATTTATTTCCCTGGAAATATTCTGTAAAAATGAGAAAAAAGTATCAACTTACGGTTTTAAAACAAATCCAAGAATAATCCACGAATAATTTTTGTAAAGTCCTAATAACAAAATGTTCTCATGATTTCAAGTTCTAGTCCCGACGAAGAATCCAAGATGAAAGACGAAAACTTATGCTGTAATTTGTAGTGTTGAGGTTTACAGTTCCTTTTAGAAACAAGAAATATCATTCCGGTTTTGGGATAAATTTTTATAAAACCTGTCCTACTTCAACAATTTCGCATGAGCACACGTATTTTCCAGGAAAAAAGAATTAATCCTTTTGAATCTAAGTAATTTGAAATAACTCCAAACAGCATTACGTACAACTTCTAGTGTAAGAAAAAGAAAAAAAAAAAAAACACGCACAGAGAATATCTCTCCAAAACAAAGGTTATATCGTATTCTAAAACGCAAATTGGGGTCACATAATCATGTTCCAGAACTTCGTCGAAAGTATGTACTTGTTAAAGATCATGTACCCCCAGTGTGGCCCTGACGAAATCCAATCATTTTATTCTAAGAAATAAAACATTTTAAAAAATTGTTTACATCTTAAATCAGTAGTCCCACTATGACTTCGACAACAACCAACAATTTTAAAATAAAATAAGATCTTATTTACGTGGTTGCTACTACTTTTGAATCAATGTCAGGATCTATGTCAACACCTGGTGTTTGCTAAAACGAACAGTCAAGGTCAAACAATTTTTTCTGGAAAAAGAATCATCTCTAGTGAATAAATTTATATTTCAATAGCATGTAATAAAAAAACATAAAAATTTGAAAATGACAAACAAGCAATTAAATTGAAATAAATATATAGTAAATCAGATATAACTAAATCAAATATACTATGTATATACACATTCCACTGACTCGATTGCTTTCTCGAAGTCAATACTACCTATAAACAATAGGTCACTGTAACCCAACAGATAACTGAAAATACAATAGTATTACCGATGATTGCGCAAGATACACGTCCATGTCTCAACCTTTGGGTTGGGGTCCACATTTTCCTATAGGTGTACAAAGGTAACGGCTTGATACAAAAAGAGACGTCAACGACTTTCCTTATTGTGATCGCGACCATTGAAAACCTGGTTATAACTTAATAACGTGATAAACATTCTTGTCGTGATATCTCACGGACCATTCATTTAATATTTGGCGGGAAAGGCGGGAGCTGTGATTTTTTTAAAAAAAGATCGTCCTCTCGGATCTCTCCCTATTTATGTCATTATTTGTTGAAGTAAAATAAACAAAAACCGGCTTGAAATATACGTTAGCACACGCACACAAACTGAATTGTTTGGTAACTAACATGACTAAAGTTTCGTTATAAAAAATGCCTTCATTGGTTCAGAATTTATAGTTGGAGGTCACTGATTTCTGTTCTCTCTAGTCGTGACTAGGCTTAAAGTAAAGATTTATATTTCACCAGGACCTTGAAGCCGGAGGTATGACTACGGTGTGTGTGTGTGTGTGTGACCCATATTCCCGCAAAAAGTATATTGTCTCTGGTAGTATATAACAAAAGTTGGAATGAAATTAATATTTTAGAAAAAGAACAGAAAAGAAAAACTTTCACGATCTGGAAGTCGATAAACTCCACAAGAATGCTTTTAATCGGAAATGATCACCGACGATAACTACTCGGATCACGACCTAACATTCCTACGGGTATGCATTGGTCAGGTTTTCGTGTTCCATGTGCGATTAGCACAAAAACAGTCGCTGCGAAATTATCGTATTGATGCACTTAAGCCTGGATATATACTTGTGCAAAGTCTCATTAAAATATATGGAGTGGTTTAAAGATACAATCCAGACCTGACTAAAAGTCATATTTTGCATTGCAACACTGAAGAGGGTTTGGGGAGGGGCGAGGCGTGGCCTGGCCCCATTTTAATTAAACTTCACAACTTCCATCTTAAATCGAGATCATTGAATATTGTATTGCTCATTTGGTTACAGTTATTTATTAACTGAATATTCAACATTCAGTTAAATTCATAAATTCTTTAATTGTCGTGAAAGGTCAACTGCTGTGTCTCTGCGGAACGTCTGGGCATTTCATCAAATTTTAGGAATTATTTGAAGTCTTGTTGGTTTTTTTTTCAAGAATAAAAATGTTTCCATGTTCGACATTTTATGGCATGCTTTTACTATCTCTACCAAAAGCACCGATATTGTATGAAGCATCAAATGAAAGATTGTGTACAATCTCAATTTGAGGAGATATTTTGATTATTTTAGTGAAAGTAGTGCCTGGTTGTGATAGGTGACACACCTTCGAAATATAATATTGACTTGCGCATAGGAATCATGAAAATCACTCCCACCGTTATGATGTTATTGTGTTATTGGTTGTAAGAGCGATTCTTTCATAAAAAAGAAGACAATGGGGGAGGGGAATGACAGTCAGTGAACCCATCTATTTAGTACAGGCTTTTGAACCCTCCGGATGGGGGGAGGGTAACAAGTGCACTACAGTGTAAATAATCTGAGCGATTAGTCATGGTTACTGAGGTCATTGAGTGCTAAATAAAGTTTGTATTCACACACAGCTGAAATGTCAGGTAAGTCACTTGGTATTTCTTATATGTAAGGATTTGTGGCAAACAATTAAAAAGGTGCCGTTCGTCAATTCGTGAAGGAGAGAAGCTATTTTGAGTCGATTTCGTGTGAATATTAATAGATGCAGACAAACCTTACCAGCATTAGATAAATTGGGGATTTCCCCAAAGGTAAAATAAAAAAGTTTGCGGGAAGCAAAACTGTGATGTTGTCATCTCCATTTGGACAAATTTGATTTTTTCAAACAGTTCTGGAGAAATGCATCATCGAAGCAGTTGTGTTATAGTTGTATGAAATACTCATTATTTGAACTATTAAAATATTTAAATCAAATATCTCACATATGTGCAAAAGAGTTAAGATGCGTACAAATATCATTAACCATAGTTCTAGACAAACGCAAAATGATGCCTTCCATATTATTTTTAAAAAATAGAAGATAAATTCTCAGTTGTTTTAAATATTTCATCAGATGTAACTGGTTTATTTCAAATGTCTAAATGAAATTTCACATGCTGAGTTTTGTAATATGTTTAAAACTCGGTCACATGTGAGCAATAGGTAGTGTGTGTGTGTGTATGTGTGTGTGAAATAGTATTTTGCATATTCGAGACAACATTCAAACTTGAAGAGTTTCATTTTTACATATGCGAAATACTTTGCCTTTTGCTTACATATTTAACAAAGCATTTCACTTACGTTAAACAATGCTTTGCTTTTAAATACTTTTTCAAATATGGGGAAAAATATTTATTTCGAGTAAATCAACCGGGATTTTACATATGTGCGCAAGAATTGTACATGAACGAAGAATTTACATACGTAAAATGTACGGTTTAATATAAATTGGAAAATGTATTTATCCGCGCACACGTGTGTGAAATATTTACATATGATCATCTGCAATGCTAATAGCCTGTATTGTAATGCTGTTTTCTAAGGACATAAGAATTCTGCTCCAGAATATGACGAATTCTTGACCTGTTATTTCATGAAAAGGTCAACAGCTATAAATGTGATTTGGGAAAGTAGGGTCCCTTTGGCTGACGGGTTTCATCTGAATTTATTAATGTGCCAAGAATAAGTGTCGTATCGTGTCAGTACCATTTGTCATTGCAGACTAATTCCTCAGAAAACACCATTGCCTTGCGAAATTTAACGTGATGGCGAATATATATATATATATATATATATATATATATATATATATATCTGTGTGTGGTGATGTGTGTGCAACTTATTTCGATAACTGCTTTCGCGGCAGCGATAAATTTAAAATTTCTTACCTCAGTATCTAGAAGCTATCCCAATATCGTCAATAATTGTTAAACAAAGCTGTGGATTCTTATAGATAGGTCATTTGCCATTCTGAACACACCGTCCCTTTCCGATACAACTCTCTTAAAGAGACTCGGACATAACCTTCGACATACTTCTCAAATTTGTAAGTTTTGTGTAATCTATACGGCAACAATAGGTCTTCATAATGAAAGATAGACGCTGTTTTTGTTATGTGTGTGTGTGTGAGTGTGTGGTTTGGATTTTTAACGTAGCAGTAACAATTTTTCACTCATATTGCTACGATGTCTGCAGTGTGACAGTTTTAGTGATGTCTATCACTGGGACATCATACCACAGACATATACCATGATGTCCCACCCATTCATATTATCCTGACACCAGGCCGACCAGTCCTAACACTAACCTCTTAATGGTGAACGCCAAGCGAGGCAGCTATTAGTACCATTTTTGCTAGTCTTTTGTATGACTCGGTCGGGGATCGAACCCACGACCTTCCGCTTCCGAGGCGGACGCTCTATCTACTAGGCCAACGGAGCGGTCTCTTTTTTTTTTAACGATTCGCCACCAGTTTCATACATGGTCTGTTGCCGATTACTGCCAACTAACCTCTGTCCGCGTGGGTTCGAGTCTCGGGCTCTGCCAGTGTGGATAGGCCAGAAAGTTTATTAGTAGCTTCGGTGGGTCGGTGGTTCTTATTGGGGTTTTCCCTGATTCTTACTCTACCACTTATACTGACTGCCATGCATGACACACCATGCTCTGACAAAACGGATTAAACCCAAAACAAAACAAAACAAACATGCACTTTAATTTTGTAATTTCATTACTAGAAATTTATAATAAGACGAACTGAAGAAATCGTTCAGTTTATAAAGTCTTTAAATATTGCTTTGGTTGCTATTAGAAATGACGCATCATCAGATCGTTTTGAGGGTCAGTGAGAACATCATGACGTACAAAAGACACGAGGTCAGTTCAGAATGATCACCTAAAGTTCATAACTTCCTTTAGCAACATTGTCGCTTTGCCCACGCTATAAGCCAACTTTGAATTTGTCAATCAGTTCTCAATTATTTTAGTAGTAGAACTATGCTGGACAAAGTCAACATTGAAATATCTGTATTACACAAGCCTTCTACCTGATATGTGAAATATATTTGTTGTTGTTTATTTCACAAATGTATAAAAAAAATTATTTCTCGCAAATCCACGACATGTGAATATGTGCGAAAGAATTGTCCACGTGTGAAAGTTTAAGTAAAATTTAAATGAAGGTTTACTTTAAATCCTAAAATGTATATGTAAACATACATGTGTCAAATAACTTCGCATGTGGTCATCAGCTATGCATACAGCTTATATTGTGATGGTGTTACGTATTTCTCAGCATGCACTTGCGTCAAACAGTAATTCGCATGTGGTCATCAGATATACGGATAGCCTCTATTGTGATGGTGTTGGCTACGCACCTACACCAGATCATGAAAACTTCCTGACCTGTACTGAATATGTCAACAACCATAAATGTGACTTGGGAAAGTAGGGGCCCTTTGGCTGACGGAGTGCATTAAAACTGATTAATGTGCCAAGAATACATGTCATATAGTGTCAACACCATTTATCAGTACAGGCTAACTTAGAACCCTCCATTACTTTATGAAATTGTATGTGTTGGCACATCAATATGCGAATTGCTGATATATTCGTAAGTGTCGTCTCTTAAAGCTATCCCAGTCTATAATCTACAATAGTCAGACAAAGTATAGGACTCAAATTGACACGTCATATGTCATTCGGAACACATCATCTCATTCCGATGCAAGTCGAATAACTTCGACTCTCTGAAAGAGACTTGGACTTAATCTTGGTTATGCATCCCAAATTTTTGGAATTTTTTGGTAGACGAATTCCTGTCTAAATAGGAATAATAGGTCTTCGTAATGAAAAATTGGGACTGAAATTGACTTATCCAGAAGTTGACTCACCAATTAAATACCTGCACGTTTACCGATTACTGCAATTTCACTTCTATCCGTGTGGGTTCGAGTCCCGTGGGTATGTGCGAAAGTTTGCCAGTAGGTTCCCGTAAGTCGGTGTTTCTTACCAGAACTTTCCCGGGTTCTTCCTCCATCAGTTATACTTGCCTCCATATATAGCCTATCTTGCCATGATAATTTACGTTCAATTCCTTTTTTTAAAAACAAACATCCAAGACACACAAAAAAGGAAAAAGATAACCATTAAAAAACCTGCACTTTTATTTCGTAATTTCATTACTGGAACATTCAAATAAAATAAACTTATGATATCGTTCAGTTTATATAGACTTTAAATATTGTTTACGTCGATATTAGTTGAGATCATTTTGAGCTGAATGTCAACATTAATGGTCCATCCAAACTTCAAAACCGATCATTTCTATTTAGGCATAATCGGATTGCGTACTTACATACAAGATTGTCTTCAATCCAATACTAAAAAGCTTGGCAACGTCCATACCCATGGACCTTCCAAAATGGAGATTTGACAATTGAAGTGTTGCAATAGTATTGTGCTATTAAATGTTTTGCCAAATCACATGCTAACACATTTATATGATATATTTTCATGAGTTTAAACACGAAGACGCGTTCTGTGAGTAGGTCGGCGTAAGGATATTATCCAAAATTAAATATAATAAGACATTTACTCAGTGATAGAGAGTGAATGAGTACCATTTACAGCTGAGGTTTTAATTGCAAACACTCTCGTCTGTTGATGATGCTAGTCCTGCGGGTCATACGTCAAATTGAGTACGAAAGATGCAATTCGGAAAAACCCGGCTTGTTACGAAACAAGGAATGACACAACTTACGAATGGTGGAACTGTTTCCACTTCGTACCATTTCGGCAATTTAATAATGGATATAACTGAGTCGATCCAAATAGATTATATTTATTTTCCTCTTACGGAGAAATTTCAGGCAAACCAAATTGATGATTTTTTCTGTAAATTACTGCACCGATCTATTCTCGAGAGCACTTTTTTAATCGTAGAAATAGCATTAGTTCCCAAATAAAATATGTTCTGATTACCCTGTGATAGAAAAGACTAAGAAGGTTACGATTGACGATGTTTTTTATCCGGGCATGTTCGGATTAGAAATTTGCATGACACTTGAGCCAGCATTTTTCTAAAAGCTGTCTTAAGAATGGACGCAAAATGTATTGTCAGCGTAATTAAAAATCCCGTGCAATTAGCTCATTATGTAAATGTTTTGCAATTAGCAATTCAATATACATCCCGTGCATTTAGCATTTCAATGGAAAACCCATGCCCGTTGACAAAAATGCACGCGGTATCCTTGTTAAACATAAGCTAAAAGGTACACACGCCAACGACACACAAGAAAGTGCTCTTTAAATTTTCACTCTCGAAGTTGATATGGTGTACAAATTAGACACTTAACTTAAAAGTCAGGTTTCTTTTACAGGCACACAACGAAAGAATTGTATAAGTGTATGATAAGTAAGTTATTAATTGTTTTGATGTCCTGATCTGTGTTTCATAGCGTCCATTCTGGCCGTTATGTTTTTCGGCTATTCTTTATATGAGAGAGAGAGAGAGAGAGAGAGAAAGAGAGAGAGTACACATGATTGAAAGGTTGTAGGAGAAAAACCAATTATGTCATGAATGAACTATACCCAACACAAAGTAAAGTGAGACATACTGGTATTGACACACATCGAAGCCAGTATCACTTGAGTATGCAGCTTTCAGCATGGTTTCATAGTTTCATACCAAGATACCAGCACTAACATCTTTATACTGACATCAGACCGACCAGTCCTAGCACTAACATCATAATACCGAGCGCCAAGCAGGGCAGTTGCTAGTACCACATCTTCGCTGACCAAGGTTCCGATAACCCATGCTGCTCCTTGGCGGATCGAACAGCTATATCGGTGCTTTGTCCTAGCGACATCTATTGGATTTCATGTTTTGCCTCCATTGATATGTAATGTCGAACCATTAGAGTGGTGCATTGTACATCTGATGAAAACTGTTGTGGCAATTGACAAGAAAAGGATACTTTGTAAGTTTAACATCGAATGTATGACTACGTACCAGAGGGAAGCCATTACAAGTCTATTTGAGTGAAAGATATTTGTGCAAACGCGTAACGTCACTGGTTAAGAGCTTAGTTATCATTCTCTTCAAGTCGTGTGCTCCGCTCCTCTTGATCACATAGGAACAATGTTCACATTTGAACAACTTAATTTTGATTAGATGCAGTGTCTTGCCGCCGCATCCAACGAAATTCATAGACCCGAAGCTCAGAAATATCTGCTCGATATGTCAAGGTGTAGATAGGAGTATCGGAACCTTGGCTAGCAAAGATGCTAGACCATTTAAATCAATCTCTTTGGTACAACTCGGGGGGGGGGGGGGGCAGAGCATTTTTTGAACACATACAGTTTTAGATCGTTGTAATCTGTTTTAAAATCACAGTGACATAAATTCTGTCTAAGCTGCATTTAATAGATTTTCAGATAATATATATAATTTCTTCTTTCCAATAGTCAGTTTCCAACCAAATCATATAAAATTTCCAGATACTGTCCTAAATCTTAGCAGGGAAACAAGAGATATAGCAAGATGTAACATTCCATGTATTAATTTTAAAAGCACAGTAGGACAAGGGAGGTAATTATTAAATTGTATTTCGATTGCAACGAACACGGGATGCACACCACACTATATAACGATATAAAACACTAAAACCAGTGAATCTGCCATCCGTGGCCATAAATCGTTATGAACCAAGCACCTTGCATAATAAACTCAAATGATTCCTTCTACTAAAATTGTACTTTCATCGCCGGAAAGAACCACCGACCCACGAGAAGCTACTGGCAAGCTTTCTCACATGTCCACATTGGCTGAATCCGTGACTCGAACCCACGCAGACAGAGGTGAGATGGCAGTGATCCGTAACGGATAGCGCTTTAGACCACTCGGCCACTCGGAGCCATGAAACTATGATAGAATACGAGCGGTAATTGTTAGCACTTTATAGGCAGTTCACTTCAGTTTTAAAAAGAAATTAATTTCGGGCGATATTGATAAATGTAAAGATTTAAATAGCATTATGATAATATTGATTAGAAGACGTACAGAATTAGCATCATGATCATAATGCTTAAACCATATATTGAATTAGGATAATAATAATAATAATGCTTAGACGATATATTAAATCAGTATAATAGTAATAACACTCAGACGATATATTGAATTAGTATAATGATAAAAATGCTCAGACGATATACTGAATTAACAATAATGACAATAATGATGTAAACGATATATTGAATTAGCATAATAACAATACTACTCAGAGGAATTATCAAATTAAGATGATAATGATAATGCTCAGATGATATATTGAATTAGCATAATAACAATACTACTCAGAGGAATTATCAAATTAAGATGATAATGATAATGCTCAGATGATATATTGAATCCAGACAATGATAATAATGCTTAGATGATATATCAAATTAGGATATTGATAATAATGCTCAGACGATATGTTCGCAACTGTTCGAGGACAACATTTTATCAGTGAATTTTATGCGCCAATATTTTCTACTCGAATAATGGAAAATAATAAAGGCGTTTGCTTATTTTTTCTTTGTCTCTTTAGTCTTTCCCTTTTGTACCCAGTTAAAAATAGCCTTTTCTTGCAACAACAGACACGCCTCATCTAAACTAACACAATCTTGTCAGAACAAACTTTTGCAGTTTTAGAAAGAAAATGTAACATTGCTTCGATATGAAAAGAATATGCACATGACAGCAACTTTAACCTTATCTTCGCACAATTTTCAAATGTGATGATGCCTCGAATTTATCTACGTACAACGAAGCAAACGACACAGTTATGTGAATTTTAGTCTGGGCGTTGTCTGTAATCAGGTGTATTTTTCTATGTTCCATTCATAACGCTGTTAAAATCTGTATTACTTAAACCTCGTTATAAACTGATGAGTCAGTACCTTGAACAAAGCCTTGAATAAAGCACAATAAAGTACTGATTTTTAAAATGAAAAACTAAATAAAACATATGTGGGCTTTTGTGATTTCTATCTTTATGTTAATTTTCTTTCCACTTCTTCAGCAACGGATCTTCATTTCTTAAGGGATAGTTTCTATTAGTTTTGTGCGGAGCCTCAAAAAAAATGTTTTCTATCATATTCACACACGCCAGCACACACACACACACACACACACACCATTATGGAGCGAGAACAGTATTTTTATTTAAAAAATATTCAGCTGTCAGAAACCGGAGTGATAATTTTTGTTCCTACAAGGAGCTGTAGACTTCAACACTACATATTGCAGCATACGTCATCGTCTTCCATCTTGGATACTTCGTCGGGATTCGAACGTGAAATCAGTAGAACATTTTGTTATTAGGACTACTAAAATTGTATTCTTGGATTATTTTTGGATTTGATTCTTTAAAACCGTACGTTGATATATTTTTTAATTATTTTTACATAATTTTTCCAGGGAAATACATTATTGCATTTTTATCAAAACTTGTTGTTTTCACTCTTTCTTGTGTTGCTGTTTATTTGAGCCTAAACAAGTGACATAAGAATGTACAAATGCATCGACCCTCGTACTAAGCATACTGGGGCCCCGAGTGGCCGAGTGGTCTAAGGCGCTCACCGTTCTGGATCGCTGCCATCTCACCTCTGTCTGCATGGGTTCGAGTCTCAGGCTCGGCTAGCGTGTGTACGTTGGAAATTAGCTTCTCGTGGGTCGGTGGTTTTTCCCTGGCTTTTGCAGGGTTCTTCCTCCACCAGTTATACTGGCCGCCTTGTATAGCCTATCATGTGCTGAAAAATGGCGTTCAACCCTAGAAGAAGAAGAACAACAACAACTAAGAATAATATCCTTCAGTTCGTTAAAGTCAACCATAGTCACACTTACAAAATTGATCATTTCCTTATGCATGCGCGAAATAAGATAATATTGGGATATGGCATGTATTCAATAAAAAGGTTTTGTTTCTTTATTTTGGATTTTAAGCCTGTCCCAACAGATTGTATCCCCTCGTCCAATATGCTTTTTTTTGCCTTGTGCAACGCTTAAAGTTTTGGTTTAACCTTAAAGAAGTAAGTAGTACCCACGTGTTAAGAAGTCTCGTATGACCAAAATGGTCGATATGTGTTTTATATCTAACTTCGGACAGACACTGTAGATAAAGTATTCATTCATTCCGTCAGCCGAAAATCTGTGAAGATTGAAGAGAGAGAAATAATGACTCATATGAGGCTTGGATTTATCGTTATTAGTGCGCCAATCCCCATTATGACTGCTGGAGGCCGTCTGTTGGACAGACGGTACTAATGACATGTATATGGAAAATTGGGAACCATCCTGGAAGTGGTTGAACATAAAATAGAGTAAATATGGGTGTGACTGGCCAGAATAGGTTGGCAATGAAAGATGGAATTTAGTAAGATGAACGTTTTATTTAGAGCTTATCCTAGTTGTAACTGAAAAATATACACATTGTTTTATTGGTGGAATTTAATTCCTTTAATAGTCTTGAGTTTGGAACACTGATTACTGAAATCAGCACCTGCCTCTTGTGTGCAGAATTGAAAGCACATGTTTCAAACACATGTAGGTCCTGAAAATACCGTGGGTCGAATCTTTTTCTCTACAGAGAAGCTGACTTCCAGGTTTCATCTATATTGATAAATATAGATCTAATCATGAGCACTCAAAAATTTGAAGTTATTGAATTTTTAATACCTTGGTGTTTGCATAGGTTTACTATGGGAACCGAATTAGTACTGTGAGTCCTGTTACTCCCCCATCAAACATATAGATCTTTTTCAGAAAGTCGAATTTGGGTTTTTGCAACTCCAATATTTAACGCGTGCATAATTAACGTAGGGCAACTTATAAGCGATTGTCATTAACACAGTGTGTGTTCGTGAAGAAAGTTTCAAACACATTTGTAAAGGTTTGACATATGTACACCCTTCGCAGAAATAGTGTGTTTAAAAATCATGAGTGAGTAGTTCAGTAATGAGCCTAAAAGAGAAAATTAGACATGAGCACAATGAACACCAGAGAGAACCAGAACAGCGGACATAATTTGTAACACGAGTTACACATAGCTGATAGTACTGTTTCAACTGGCGGTTGCAAATGTATCGCAGGATCAGTTAACTCATCATTATTATCCATATTTGTTCAAGGCGTTAGCAAACTAAGGAGAGAGAGAGAGAGAGAGAGAGAGAGAGTAAATTTCTTAGCCAATCCAATGTATCATAAACAGTTTTGGGATTCACATTCATTCCCATTTAATTTATTAACTAAATGGCAAACCTTTAAGGAATCTGCTTGATATGTGATGTGGCGCCTTTGGTGTTCATTGGTTGCTGTAGTTAGACACGTTATCTTGTTTATTTTCGGATTATTTGTTACCATGCAGTCATAAGGGGGTGGGGTAGTTAAGATGAGAATCACGATGTAGTAATATAAAGCAATAGATACTCTTTTATTGTTAAAAATTCTTGATGAAAACATACAGTTCAACTCTTATGCTTGTGGGCTGGCATATTATTGTATACTACTATCTGTGGCGATCTATAATAATAAATGTTCTATTCATGTAAGAAGTGTAGGTCACTCGAATTGCCCTGCGTCAATTGCGCATGATCGTACCGGATGCGGCTATGGGATAGGTTTGGCCAGCTAAAAATAGTATCTGAAAATGGTCTATAGACTTACCAGCTTCCGGTTGAAGAAGAACCAAGGAGGTGATGAAACGTGATGAAAGAACTAGTCTCATGGATTAGAGGATCCAACCTCGAATCAGCCACGACAATTAGTCACTCGGGACCAGCTTCCCGAAAAGGCTACACTTGGTTTGTTATCTGGCCATTAAAAAAACAATTAGAAATTCCCCAAAAAATTCAAAAACATAAAAAATTTACTAATAAATTATAGAGATAAAAAAAGAACTATGGAATAAAGAAGAAACCTTAACATATAACTGGATAAGGGAGGACGTAACAAAACATGTTAAAAGCACGGCAGAAAAAGAAAATTTATACGTTAACTGGGACAGAGCATGTGGGCACTGGATGAAACTATGCTTCCTTAAAATTCAAAGCCTCTGCTTTAAATAGATGCACAATGCATGGTTGACAGGAGAGAATGCAGTGAGACGGCGCAAGGTCAGAGTACCGCTAATATGTCCACCGTGTAAAAGAGGCCCGTTTTCTAAATTCCATGTGATAATACAATGTGAAAAAACAAAAATTAATTGGGAAAAGGTAATAGCTGAAATAAACAAAACAGATAAATATAACCAACAAAGCATTTTATATCTTGATGGGAATTTCACTAAAAATACGCTATATAAAATTACTGACTATATCGTTACAACAATGATGGCCTGTGGCCAAATAAAAGTCATAGGAAAATAAACAAGAGTGAGAGGCATATGTAATGATAGCTACCAACGGCAGTTACCCGAATGGAACATTACTCCTGCCTACTCTTGATAAATAATAGTAGAACGTAAACCTCTCCATTTCTACTTAAGCAAATGTATATTGAATACTAATACCTTTCTTTTTATCTTTGAGAATTATAGGAACGAAACATGACAGAGACCTACACTCACATGGAGCTAGGAAGGAAGGAACAGACATGCGACATGGTCCGGAAAATTAGACATACAACACAATAGAAACCAATCTATACTAACACCTATACTGTCACTCAACTGTATAGGAAATAAAAAATTTGCCAAACCTTCTCGGAAACATAATAAATAAATAAAGGTAGCCAAGTTCGAGAGAGTAAAGTAAAACAATAAAGTAAATATGGAGCTCTCTCGAACACAGCTGACCTCAGCATAATATAGATTTGCGAAGAACGACACACACATAGCAGACACTAAAACAATAGGTTTTCTTTCACTAAAAATATTATTACACCGTTACTTCGCCCAAAATTCAAAATTCTTATTCTAAAACCTTGGAAATATAAATATGTACAAAGTCTAGAAGATCCATGTTATAAGGATCGCAGGACAACCCGGGAAGAATTCGATATAGGCGGCTGTCCCAACACGAACACAACTATAGCACGAACAAACATATAGCACATTCACATATAGCAAACACGGGACGTAGGCGACCTTTAGCCAAGGTAACAAAGATACTAGGAGAGGCACTCCGAGTCAGGTGATCGAAACCGACACGGAAGAACAATCCTATAGAATACTCTAGGAAATAAATACCCCGTCAAAAATTCATTTAAAATTATTGATCAAAATTCTGTTTAAATTAAAAAACAAAGCAACATACCTGGGAGACTCAGTGAAACATAAAAACACTTTTGTTCTTTGTCGGGGGGGGGGGGATCTGTCTGGTGCCACCCCCTCAAAAAAAAACAAAAAAAAAATTGAAAAGGGCAATGATGATTGTCAGTCTGGCCGTCGGAAACCTGTTTTCGATTGCAACTTAAATTTAATTCATATTTTAGTATTTGGAATCAGCGTCTCCACCGAAATGTTACAATGTTATCACTATGTCGTAGCAACATTTAGGATGACTGAAATATTTAGGATGACTGAAATATTTAGGAGAACTGAAATATTTAGGAAATATTTAAGATGACTGAAATATTTAAGATGACTGAAATATATAAAAGGCAACCTACACCTCTTCTTGGATTATATTTTTGGGAGTCATTTTTCATAGTACTTTTTCTTGGGACGGGGCTGCGAGTTCTAAGCAAACAAAAGGTGAAGGAACAATATTTGATGAGAAGAAGGAAAACATTTTGTCAGGAGAATTGGTGTCATTTTCAAGATGGTCAGAAAAACATAATTCTCGAGTTTTTTGCAGAGGAAAAGACGATGGAATAATGGATGAAATAGACTAAAGAAGAGTTGACAAGTCTCACCTTTCTCGATGCTATAGAGATTACTGGGAGGTGGAGAGGTAGCATCTCCAGCTGCGACAGAAACAACCCAACATGAGTCTGTCTTTCTCATTAGACCAACTGAAGGAGCCCCGAGTGGACGAGTGGTCTAAAGCGCTCTCCGTTACGGATCTCTGCCATCTCACCTCTGTCTGCGTGGGTTCGAGTCTCGGATTCAGCCAATGTGGGTATGTGAGAAAGCTTGCCAGTAGCTTCTCGTGGATCGGTGGTTCTTTCCGGCGTTTTCCCGGGTTCTTCCTCCACCATTAATACTGGCCGCCATGTATAGCCTATCATGTGCTGAAAAATGGCGTTAAACCCTAAAACAACAACAACAACAAAAGACCAACTGAAGAAAGACTAGCGGGGGATTTTTTTTACTACCTGCAGAACCCATTTATATGGTGCAATCACAAAAGCAGACACCTTTCAAGACCAAAACAACGGCTCTATGCATGACCAACACAATATCTTAGAAAACATTCTGATCTTTTATTGTAAACTTCTTTGTGTATGTATTCATCTCTATGGGTTATACCTACTTTCCTTTGTTTGTGTGACTGTGTGTTTGTGTTCATCTCTATGGGTTATAGCAGCAGAGGGGGCGAACCCTACAACTTTTAGAAGCCTCCAAATGCCGAAATAAGCCTTTTATAAAACCCACGCGCCGTTGTTCACGTAATTGTTGTTGTCGTCGCCCCCTCTGCTGCTCTCTAGCTAAAAATTGTATCTAACCCAACTCGATACCGTGTTCGAGGATCATGTAAGTTTATCGTTACAAATCCATGTGGTTTTGCCTGAGCACGACTAAAGAAATGTTTAAACTTATTTATATCCATATCACCACTGCACCAAGTCTGATGTAGATTTCGTAACGTGTGTGCGTCAACGCCGCTGAATATCGCAAGAATGTTACAGTTGTCCCTGATCACTTTTGGGATTTGTGTATATGGCTGGCTTACATAAATCACATCAGTGTTTTTATTATTGATGCTCCCGTCAATATCATCGATACTTGGTGCTTCATTGATGTCAGTGATAAATTCAACAACATCATCATCGCCGCTTATCGATTTTGCATTCTCGTTAAAATCTTTCAGCACGCTGTAGCATCGCTGATCGTCCACAGATGGAGCCACCAAATACAACTGATCCCACTTCATCCACTTCATTATTAAATTAAGTAACAACTGCGTCTTACCGCTCCCAGATGGGTCTATAATTATCATTCGAATTGAATTTGGTAGCGCCGAGTTATGTTTGATTGGCTCTCGTCGTTTTGTAGCAGAAAAGTCAGTGATCTCCATTAGATATATTATAAAATAATATGGATTTATATTGTGTGAAATGTAGAGCATGTACCCCAACTGCAGACATAACAACCACTACAACAAAAAATAATCGACAAGCGCTTACAGGCAAGTGTAAACAATGCGGCACAAAAAAGTTTAAATTTATTCCGTCAGGTGGAGCGCCGAAACCAAAGTCAGCGTCGAGTAAAAAAAAAAAAGGAGGTGATATCGCAGCCAAGTTAGGAAAATTACCAGGAACTCCGTGGGCTAAGTACCCAGGAGAAAAACATCTCCCAGGATATAATTAATGCGGTCCTGGAACCCGACTTGATATCAGACTTGATGACCAAGATCAGCCCAATCCTGGCGAGTATCCGATAAATGCTATCGATAAGGCATGCCATGTTCATGATGTAGCTTACCAAAGTAAGGATGTGAAATTAATTCACGCGTTAAATGCCATCACTGATAAATCTTTCAAGGAAAAATTAGCAAGCTGGTTAATAGCATCTGCAATGAAAGGTAAATTAGCGCTAGGTGCTGGTAATTAAGTATAATGGAGTCGATTTATTATTCCCCAAGAGGATACTGGAGAGGCGGCGCAGCAATTAGTAAACTTGCCAGTGCAGCAAAAGTCACATGTGATACTGCTAAAAATTGGTTATCCCGGCAGGCAATATGGCAAATTTACCGACCACCGCCTAAACAAATTCACTTTGCACATTTCGATGTTAGTGTGCCAAATGAAGTTCATCAGACTGATATATTATTTCTGCCACATGATACCATTCGTCGCCGAACATACAAGTACGCGTTAGCTGTAGTTGATGTTGCAAGTAGATACAAAGATGCGGAACCGTTAACGACTAAAACAGCATCCGAGGTTGCTTCTGCGTTTGAACGAATTTATCAACGAGGTGGTGGACCACAAGGTGGTCTGCGATGGCCACAGCTGCTACAAGTTGATCCTGGTAAAGAATTTCAAGGCGCAGTATCGTCGCTGATGAAGCAACATAACGTTACCATCAGACGAGGGCATACTGAAATTCATCGTGATCAGGCAATTGTTGAGCGATTTAATCGGACACTTGCTGAGCGGTTATTTGGATATCAGTATGCGAAAGAATTTATTCACGATGAAAGATCGCGCGAATGGGTGGCAAGATTACCAAGTGTGATAGCTGCGCTAAATAATGAAATTACTCAAACAACCAACATGAAACCTGCCATTGCGATCACAAAAAAATATATAAACTTGCAACGACGTGGTATTTCAACACAGCCGATACTGGGTGATGTCACTGTGAGATATTTATATGAACCAGGTGAACTTGAAAAAGGTAAACGAAGAGCGACTGATCCTATCTGGAGTGTTACCGTACATAAGCTATCTAACATAACTAGATCCACTGGTAGACCAGCAATCTACAGGTTGGATTCGACTGCTCCTCAACGTGGATTCACATGTGAGCAATTACAAGTAATTCCCGAGGACACACAATTACCACCCCGATCACTTAACTAGCGCTGGCGCCTCTACGTCGATTACATTCAAGACAGGTCAGTATCACATTTTGTCGTGTATGACCAAGATTGTTATCTTTTCTATCTACGGTAAATTGCCTTGAATTTTTATTCGAATACTGCCATAGCATTATACAATTACAGCTCGCACAGTGATTATTCTGCTGTTGTTTTAACGCGTTAATAAATTCAACATCAAGGTCGAAATCGTGATTATTTTTTTTTGTCACTCTGTTTGTAACCGGCGAGTTTTTTTCTTGTTATGTCGCTGTTGTATTCATTATTAATTTTATCAGCGTTTGACTCTTCCAAGACAATTCTTCGTAGTTGAGATATTCTTCTGACTCTGGACACAGCCAAGTAGACCAAGTTTGACCATTCGATTCGATCATCAACGATCCAGACAGTTTTATCACTGATAGTCAATCCTTGAGATGAATGAATTGTCATTGCGTATCCTAGCGTCCACGGGGATTTGTTCATTTTAGTGCATCTTTGACAGCATTAATATCAACTAGCACAATATCATTTAATACTAAATTCTGTTTCCTTGACTCTGTCCCAGGAATATCAACATCTGTATTCTGTATTCGTGTATCAGCTGGTCTATAACATAACGGCACTGGCAGCATTGGAAATTTTTCTTGTTGTAATTGAAATAGCTGTTGTTGAAGTGTGTCTCTAACTATCTTTCTACTTACCACTATCAAATCGTCTGGTTTCCATGTTTTCCAAAAGTTGCTGATTGAAGTTTCAGGAATCATCTCGCGTATAATTTCGCATTGAATTTTATTCGGTTGTAATCTGATTAATGTTTTAAATTCCTTCAACGTTGCATCAAGTGCTGTATGATCACCAGACACTTCTTCATAATAATCAACAAAATCTTTTAACCACAAATGCAGAGATGGACCAACAAAAGGTGGTGGCTGACCGTGATCGCCGCACATTATCACAGCTGTATTTTTTGTTAGCAGCCAATCCAGGAACAATTTTAATATAGCTAACGGTACCGTACATATCTCATCCCAAATTATTTTCTCGGGAATATATTTTGTTCCCATTCGATCTGGAGTTAATACACCACTGCTGTATTTTAAAAAGCTGTGATAAGTACAAGAATTAATTCCTCGTTGTTTCATCTCCCTGGCGAGCCTGTGTGTAGGTGTTAGCACAATCATATCTGAATCGAAAATCTTCGATTTTCCACGAAATAATTCAATCGCTCGAGTTGTCTTACCAGACCCTCCCGGTCCGTTCAAATAAACAGTTTTGTGTCTAGTGATTGGATCATACACAGATGGTGCGTTCGACATTTCTGATAATTCTGATTTACAATAATCATCCTTAATTTCAACATCAGCGGATTCACAATATCCATGTAACATCTCCGCTTTTATTCTCCACGAACTCCATGATTCGTCGCTGCTTGTAAAACGAGCCAGTGATTCTGAGTATCTGCTACTGATATAAAATGAATCCGTTGCAACTCTAACTGCAGTGTCGGGAAATCGATTTATCATTGATAGTAAATTTATAGAAACACAGGCCAGCATCGAAGATCTTAAATGTGTGTATTGAGGTGACTCTCCGCTAATATAACTTGCAATTGTGCCTAACTTTTTCCCGTCAGACAAGCGCGTGTCTTCCCGATTACAAAATATATTTCTCGCAGTGGCATCAGCAATTATAAAATTTAATTCAGCATCATCGATAATTAATCGTGAGTGATGTGGTTTATGATTATATGCGCCACCTTGAGTAAATTTACCGATTATTCTTCGTCCGAGATCTTTTGCTGTTTTTTCACTATTGCTAAGTTTAATCTTAAGAATATTAGGAGCCTCACCGACAATGACATCCATGGGGGTATTTGGACTCTCTCGTGCATACACTTCAATGACATCATCGAGACTGATACACACTCCGGTGTTGGTAACCAAACTGAAGTCTGCGGTCGATATGATATGATTGCTTCACTGACCGTCAACGATACCAGTATTCGGCTGTCAAGCATATATCGCAATAACACTATTGGTGCCCAACGCTTTTCACTAAAGGGTCTGCCAAACCAAACATAACAGCACGGATGAAGCTTTTCCGCAAATTTAAACGATATCACACGAGCAAATCCTGTCAGGGGAAAATCGGGTAAAGGACCGTTTATAGCAACTCGTGTCATCGAGTTCGTGGGATGTCCAAATCGCTTAAAATATTCGTTGCATTCACCCATCCCAAGAAAGCTTCCCGGGTAGCACGCAATCATATCCTCGGAAATCATCTCGCGGCGGTCATACTCGGTATTCCACAGCCCGCCATGCCCATACTCGACACAACTCAATTGTATGTCCGAGAGAAACTCACTTCGGGTTGGCCTCCACGAATTTCTTTCTCTGGCAGGGTGGGCGACAACACTTGGAACTGTAAAACAATTAGTTAAAAACTGCTCAGTGTTTTCTGAATATTTCTCTGCGAGTTTTTTCATTTGTTGTTGCAGAGATTCCGTCCGGTATAATTCACCGTTGGGTCTGACAAATTGATCATACTCGCCATCTTCGGAGCTTTTAAAGAACCACATCGACACAGGGTCGTTTTTGCTTATCTGTTTAATAAAATCAAATATATTTCCCTGATAATATTTCACAACACGATCCCGCGGAAATATCGTAACCGCGTTATTCCAAGCGTGAGCGTTATGGTCAATGATATTTATTGGAGCTCCGTTTTGATTATATTTCGATTTGTATAATACTTCCTCTGTTATCGTTGTTACGGTTATGGGAAATCTTAATGCTTTTTCTAGCTCGGCGACATCGTTTATTGATGCTCCTGTGTGTTTGACTCGCTCCGCCCACGCTGCTATCTTGGAACGTCTTAACGCAGTTAGACCGTTTCCGAGCGTTGCATTTTTAAAATGTTCCATTGCTCGCTCGGCTACACAATTCAGCGCCAATGACGTAGTCATTGACGAAGTCGTCCTCATCGGGGTGAGTTTATCAATTTTTGTTTTTTTTATCGGATAGATTCCATAAATGACCGCGGTCACAGGATACGCTCTCGCGTAATATGGTTTATCAATTCCAATCAGCATTCCTGGTTTGGAATCTTTACCTAACAGAATGGTCTTTCCGCTAGCAAGAACAGGATCACGTTTATCACGGATAATCCACGTATCGGAATCTGCTTGCACAATAAATTTTATTCTGAAAAAATATTTCCGATTATCAAAGAGATAATCGATAATTGTTTTCGCCCGTGCATCATTCATTGTAGCATCAATGACTTCGTCAACGACATTGACGAAGTCAATGTTGGGTATAGTTTTAAATGACGACCACACGTGAGATGCACCGTCGTAGCGGAATTCTTTTTTGGCATTCCTGATAATATCCAACAGATCAGTCAGGGCTCGTCTCCGCGAATCAGGGGTTAGCCTGTCAAGATCGAATCTGGAAGCTTTTCCGCTGCCTATGGCGGATAATCTTTCGAACTCCTCCATATTATATGTAAGACAAACATTTAAATAAGAAAATATTATATATAGAATGAACCAGTGCAAGTGGCATCAAGATGGATCCGTAATTCCTTGTGATAAATCCTGCAGAAAAGAATTTTGCGGGAGCCATTCCCAAAGCGTCCGAAGGGGGAGTTTAGGACCAATACCATGCCTGCGATGTGGTGTTCGGGTCAGGGGTAAAACACAATTCTGTGCCAGTTAGGAGGTAAACGATACCGTGAACTCAAGCGATATTATAACACAAAAAAATAACGACGTTGCGCTGAAATGTGATCGTTATTATATAACTAAGTTTTTAGACAAATTATAAATTAGACAAATACATTATTATATAAATGAGCCAAGAATTTGTCCCACATCCAACCATTAAAAATTATGAAGCATCTCGCGAGGGAATAGTCAGAAATAGCAGGTTGAAAAAACCAGTTGGTGAGTTAATAATTCTGGTTATTTAATGTTTACTGTTGGAAAGAAACATTATTATAATCATAGGTTCGCGGTCGAGTGTTTCCATGGAGAGATCAAAGACGGTCTTGTAATTGATCACATTGATGGACAAAGACTTAATAATAATTATCTAATCTGAGAATTGTGACGCAAAGCCAAAATTGTAGGATTGGTAATACTGGCCGTAGTGATAAGAGCGCCAATAGAGTTGTATCCATAAATTTAGATACGAATGAAAAAATAATATTCCCCATCTATGAATTCAGCTACCAAGTATTTTGATATTTGTATACCATCAGCACGAAGAGTCGCAGAAAAAATATACAAATCCGCTCTGTCAAAAAAATATAAGCAGAAAATCACCTTTCAACATCAATAATGAAGATAAACTATCAAGTAATTACGTAGAATTATATTTATTTAATTTTTTTTCTATAATGTAAAAACGGAGATAACCCCCGTTAGGCATATCTCATGCAATTAGTTCCCTCCCTTTGTCAATGTGTAATACTCCTTGAGATTGTGCAATACAGGTAAATTTATCCAGCGCGACTTAGCGGTTTACAATTATTATTTATAACACTTCCGCGTTCACAAATACAGGTATTTTTCAAATCAGAATTTAAATTCAGCTTAGAATTTTAAATTAACGATATACCACAGACGGGTAAAAGGTTCTCCGTGTACAGGTAACACGATCTCCAATTACTTCCCTTTGACTTCGTCAAGGTGATTTTATCAAAGTGACTTCGTCAAGTGACTTTCTCAACACCCGCGGGTGAATAATATTTTTTTTTCACAGATGAAATCTTTATTTTATTACACTTGTTCGGGTTTATGGTTCATCTGTATTTTTTCTGCGATCATATTTAAGAAAAAACATTTTAAACATTTTAAACAAGTCATACCCGAGCTATTTTTGAACTTTCAAGTATCAGTCGCTTTATATACTATAGCGTCCGAATTATGTACGGGGTTTCGAAACCCAACAAAGTTGCACAACTTTCCCTGTTATCGCCCCTGATCTTTTACCACTCCGCGGGATCGATTCGGGGGAGGGAGTGCAACTTTGTTGGGCGTAGAATATAACCCCGTATCTGTCTGTGCTGTCCTTAGTTACTACTGTAAATAGTGTAAATGCTATATGTTGTGACGTCCTTAGTTACTATACTATATCCTACTGTAAATACTATGTATAATAGTGTAAATAAATACTATACGTTGTACTGTCCTACTGTAAACTTGCTAAAATGCGGTGGCACTTTAGGAGCTTTACAAATGTAAATACATGTAAATACTATATGTTGTGTTGTCCCTGTATGAACCCGCTAGCATATTATTTGATAAGCCAGGGACTCACATGGGGAATGTCTCGTCGTTCGCAAACACGCCCTATGGGCTTTCTAGACTGTTATTTGACAGGTTAGGGGCTCACATTGGGGGTTGTGTTTCCGCTCCTGAGTTTGGTAGCCTATCATCTGATAAGCTAGAGACTCCATTTTTTCTTTTAAATATATAATATTATATATATGAATTACGAAAATACCAATGATGTGATTGTTGCTATTAAAAAATTAGAAGAGCGCGGATTTAATATATCACTAAATCCTGAAACAATTATGTCTGATTTTGAATCATTACATGAAGCTAAATGCGCAGGGAGTTATATTCCTCCTGCTCAGTATCGATTTATAAAGAGAATTCAAAACAATTTGTATAAATCGCTGGCTACAGTAGAAGAAGCACAAATAAATGAATTTGTTTCATTGTCTCGTGCAATTGAAAAGATTAGGCTGAAATTAGCTCAATAGTATGCAATAAAAAAGATAAATACTCGGGTAAGGAAGTTAAAGGATTGTATGTCCCTTGATAAAATCAAGGACGAAGTCAAGCATCAAGGAAGTAAATATCTCACTTTGATTTACTTAGAAGTCAAATACTTGGAAGTGAAATTGAAAGTAAAAAAATATATCACTTTTGTTTTACTTGCATCATCCTTGACTTTGTCTTTGATTTCATCCTTGACTTTGTCAGCGCGATAGTATTTCCCTTAATCGGTGGGGTTTAATGCAGGCGTGCGCATAATTGAGAATTTGATCTCTGTCGCATACAATTGAAATAATATGCTCGCGTCTGAGACTATCTAACTGTTGCTGTGTTAGTAAGAAGTCTTCGCCTCCGTATTTGTCAATAATAAATTTAACGTTAATTTCTTCTTGTGCAAATGCAGCCCTAACTGCTTGCTCGAGCGCTTGTTTGTCATACACAAAAACATTTATGTGGTGGTACATATAAATCTAATCTAAGATCTAAATACGCGCACATATTCGAGGATTTGATGTATACCGCAATGCGCAATCACAATATGATCTTTTTTTAATACTTGTAGTTGCGTATCAGTCAGTATAAAATCGTCATCACCGTATACATCAACAATTATTTTTTCCGGGATAACTTTTCTGACAGCTTCATCAAGAAGTTCTTTATTATGTATGAAACATTTTACACGGTGATACATTATATAATACTTGCTTGATTAATTGTCAGTAAAAAAATAAATATATATATGTTTGTTTGCTTTTTACTAAATTCGCATGATTTTTACTAGTAAACACCCTATCAAAATTGATAAATTGGACTATTTCTGTGATTTTTACTAGTAAATTACCTTTCCAAATTAGAAAATTGGTCGATTTCTGTGATTTTTACTAGTAATTACCCTATAAATTTCAGTGAATTTGCCAACGTTGCAGAAAATATAAAATAAAATTAATTTTTCACTGGAAATCCTTAGGATTTCACCCTGATTTTATCAGGAGACTAATATGTAGTGTTTTGTTCCGTAAATCAAGAAGATTCCCACGCTGGTCTGTCAGCGCGAAATTTATTCTGGTCAGCCACGGATTATGACATCGTAGATAGACCGGATTGATCGGCTCTTGCACAATCAGAAATCCAGGTGGTACATCTTTCGGAGTAAATGAATAAAGAACAAATCCTTGCTGGGCTTGATTTGATACTGTCGTGTCCGTGCTGTGACTGTCATCAATGACATCACACACAAGATTGACCGCCACCACTTCGGTGATGTTTACGATGACCGGGGATACATGTCGGCCATCGCTGATTTGACTGTTATTGTGTTTGAGGATAGTTGGTGCGGGCAGTAGTCGTCTGTGTTGTGCAAGTATTTTCGTCGAAGGATTCATTGATTAGATCATTGACAGATTTCTTCAGCTCGGTTGCATTATACCCGGGAAATTTAAAATTCAGCAGAGTGGCTTCTGTCAGTGAATAATGGGCTAGAAATTGTTGTTTATAGCGATTTATGTTATCAGGGTGATCAACTGTCGTCTGAATTGCTCGCTGGTTAATATATTCCATGTCGGCGGCAAGCTGATTTAATATTTCAACGTGCTTGATAATTTCGCTGCGTGAACTTGTTATACGAAAAAGATGCTCTTGGAAGCTCTGCAGTAGTTGCTCTAGTTGTCGTTTATGTAACTCATTAATTTTTTCGAAGATTTCAATAATATTTTTAAGGTCAATAAAAACGAGTTTTTCTCCTAGGGAGCCTCGTTCATAAATAAGTTCCCACCGAATATGATCCTTATGGAAGGAGCTAATCCTACCACCCAGCGTTCCACTTGTTATGTTATCCAGACGTCGTTTGTACAACGGTGTAATTTCGTGATATGACTTATTGTCAGTGATATAATCAGACTTTATCGGCGTTGGTGGTATTGGTGGCGTCGGTGGAGCGACTTCAGGCCATCCTAACACCGTTCTGATCGAACTATTATATATATCCACGGCGTAGTCTGGGGTGTTTATTTCGATCGCGGACGACAGCGTTGGCTCATGAACAGTTATTGCTATTTTGGATTCCTTTGTTGTAATATTTTTTATTCGACGTTGTAATTCCTCATTGATTTCTTCGATTTGATAAGACCCGGTTGGTAACCCAGTGACGTTCCAGTCTGGTGTGCCATCGGGTTTATTTTTATATGCAAATACCAGTGAATTATTTGCTGGTAATCCACCAAACGATGCTGATCTTATATTGGGCCAACTGTGATATACTCGTAATTGTGCTAACGCGATCTCGCTTACTGGAATCGCAGTTGGAAAATTAATACTGAATTCTGGCTTAGTTGAGGTTACTGTTAACAAAGATGTTCGCGCCGGGCTTGTATTTGCGACTATCTGCTGAGGTAATTCCGTCATTATTTATCTGCTGTCGTTTCAGATCGAAGTACTTTGTACTCTGAGTGTAGTCTTCATACATCTTTGCCGTTTCGGCGAATTCGGAATCTGATATTGTTGCATCGTCAAGACTGGATGATATCAACGCCGACAATTTCGAGTAGGCTCGTGGCCGCGCTGTGTAACTTTTCATACTCGTGCAATTTTGTTAGCGCGCACGAGGATATTTTTTCGTGATAATATTAGCAACTCCTGCAATTGTCGCTGATGTTGAAACTGTAATTGCGACCACAGCTGTAGCTGTGATTGCAGTTGTCACTGGTGTTAGCGCTGATAATAATACTCCCGTAGATGCAACTAACGCTGACACCGAATATACTATTGTGTCTAGGATAATTACACGCCGCTTATATTTTTTTTTACCTTTGCTGTACATTCGTTAACAGTATTTTTTTAACTCTGACTGCCATTCGCGTACTTGATCATATCTGTATTATTGCGCATCCAGTGTTGTCGTTGATGCTGCCTTCGCTAGCGCCATTTTATTATATTAAGCAGTAACCAATTGAGGCGTTTCAGCTACAAATTCCAAACATCACCAGTAAGATGTTGCGGTTAATTTCTTGTCGGCGGATTCCAGTATAAATGTTTCTTCGGTTCCGCTATTTAATATGATAGTCACAACCCCGGAAAACTTGTCGGTGGAATGTCTCCAGGGATAGGTTGCGAAGATTTCAAATTTAGCGGCGCTGAACACAGACAGTCTGTACACTCCAGTGACTGTTGCTGTATATTTGATGGTGTTGTTTTGTTTAGACTATTTTGCAAATCCAGATGATACTGTGTATGCTATGTTGGTAATATGTCCGGGGGTAACTCCAGGTGGAATTTTAATCAAACTGGTTTTGTTAACGATCTCAGGAATCCCACTTACGATATCCTGCTGTGTTTGTTTGATCGTGTCAATGTTGGTCTTGATATCAGAAAGCTTCATATCGACGGTGAGTGGAGTACCAAAGAATTCCTCTGCGGTTTCATTAGTTTTTCTAAAGTTTCTACGGAGATTTGTAAACGCGTTTACATGAACATCATACTCGGCCCGCAACGTTGTTAGTTTACCGTCAATGGCGCTAGCGCCTGTGTCAACATATTGTTTGTTTACGGCATCTTTCGGGGATGTTGGATCCGCTAAAACGGTTATTTTATTGTTGCCGAGATTGAGTTCACCTGTCATTGTATCACCGGTATTTTTTAAACGAGTAACGAGTATGTCTCCGACGGTTGTAAATAGCGCGTCAACATATTGTTTGTTTGCGGCATCTTCCGGCGATGTTGGATCTCTTAAAACGGTTATTTTGTTGCCGTTCATGCTGAGTTCACCTGTCATTGTATCACCTGATTTATTCACACGCTTCTGTAGATCTGATTTGTTTGCGGCATCTTCCGGCGATGTTGGATCTCTTAAAACGGTTATTTTGTTGCCGTTCATGCTGAGTTCACCTGTCATTGTATCACCTGATTTATTCACACGCTTCTGTAGATCTGACTGGAACGCCTCCCGCAGTGTCGCAATTGATATCAGCGAATCTCT
Organism: Sinohyriopsis cumingii; assembly: GCA_028554795.2. Lineage (NCBI taxonomy): Eukaryota > Metazoa > Mollusca > Bivalvia > Unionida > Unionidae > Sinohyriopsis > Sinohyriopsis cumingii. Next base: position 102,112,976 of record CM068835.1, on the reverse strand, counting down.
GATTTTTCCGCTGTCAGTGAACACAGGGATATTACCCGGAGTAGCTCCAATAACCCTACGAATTATTTCATGCCATTTGATATCGCTGGTTTTTCGTTTTCCGTGCCGGCCCTGAAAAATAACAACCTCATCTGGGTCTATCCCGGTCAGACTTAAAAGATTATCGATTTCATCTTTGGTCGCATATTTTGATAAATCCACATCGGTACGCTTCACTTTTCTGTTGAGGAGAGATCTTCCGTAGATATCAACCATTATTTGATAGGAAACTGTTTAAATCGACCCGCGGTATACTCGTGCACGACTTTGTGAGGTGGTTTGGTTGACGCTGATATCGCATCAAGAACATTCAATACTTGCTGGCCACATATCGGAGGATCGGTCAGTGTCTGTGTTGGCAGCGTTGAGTACCAAACTTTCCCTGACTTTGTCAGGGGGACGTCTTTTGTATATTGGAGAAATTCAACTGGCGGTGCTAACCCATACGAATCAAAATAGATAATTCCACGTGGATCGATCGCGTAAGCAACCCAGTGAGTTCCTGGACCATCGCTGTTATCAAGATTAGTAATTCCGCTTTCTGGATTATTCGGTTGTTGTGGTAGCTGATCTCGCATAAAGACGCCTCTGAAATTTTTTATATTTAATTGTTTAACAGCATCGAGCAAATCAAAATTGGACATCGGTGTCAAAACCGTTTTGGGTACCATGATGGTGGAGTTCCTGGAAGTCTTAGCCCGCGGCCCTTATTTTGTATCCTTTTCCTGTGGCTTTCTGTAGTGCCATTTCAGCAGCTGTTCCCACAGCTCCTAACGCGGCAGCTTTAGCGATTGCGGGGGCAGCAGCGGCTATCAGTGCTGGTATTGCCGCGAGAAGTGGAAATATACCGCCGGGTTTAACCATGTTCTTGACAGCTGCAGGAGAGAAATTGAAATGTTTTAGTTGGGTTTTAGTTAATGACAGTTTGTTTGGACCGCCATTAGCGATTTGATCATGTTTTAGTGTTATCGTTGCCCCGCATGTGCTCGCATTTTTCGATTGTAATTTCTTGGCCTGACCAGGAGTCAGAGTGACATTAACGTGACTGTATGACAGTGCTTATAACTTCACGATTGATCTAATTGTCTACATGTTTTCCACTGGTGCATCAACGACTCTCATTCGACCACCAGCACCTTCAAGTAACATTGCTTTGTCACTGAGGATGACCGCGATTGCTCTAGCACCTGCAGGAACTGCTGGTGGACCAACTACTGCTGCTGGTACTCGAGCCAGGCGATCCCGAATAACTATATCAACGACAGATTTTCTGAATAAATCCAAATGCTCCAGCGAAAAGTAATAGATTGGATACAACGTTGTAAAATCACGCTGGGATATTTGCAACCCAGTGTCAACGTTTTGATCACGCCCATCATAAGACATCAATCGATAATATGCCCGTACAACATCATTTTGTTCATAATTTAGATTAATGTCCTCAGCAGGTTCTTGATGTCCGTTTATTCTTAATGAAACTTCAGAAACTCCAAATGTGTCAAATATCATTGGACTTGCTTCTTGGTTATTTATTCTAGAATTTGCCTGAAACGCGATAAATATATGTCGCGCTGCTGATATTCCCTGTTGTGATCCCAACTGCCACGTAAAAAATACAGCAGCTTTAATAGAAGTGCTATCTGTTGTCATTGCTAACCATGATAACAACGATTTCCCACCTTGATCCATAAAAGAAAGTAACCGTTGTTCTTCAGTGACTGATGGAGTCATTGTTGGCATCCACATAGATAGTTTTGTTAACACTACTTTACCAGGATCAACTTCATCAGCTCGCCATATTGCATCATTATCAGAGTTTTTTCTGACGAGTACTACTGCATGTTTAGCGCCAAATATAACCTTTCGAACATTTCTACAAAATCCAAAAATATGAGATAGTGGAATAGCACAGGAAAACTCTTCGTTGCCGTTCAGCATTGTTCGACGATCGGAAAAACCCAAGTTGAAATTTTCGTTCATGGACGCAACTGCATCCCCAGCCGCGTTCATCGTTACATTTCTATTTTCGGGATGATCAGATGTATCCTTCACAAACATCATTGTTGGACCAGCTGATCTTGTGTAATCATCAGAATATCTTGCAAGACCAAGTATCGTCGTGGCAACATCGACATTGTCCAAACACGACTCAATATCTTTTCCATCAATCGAATATGTGGCTTTGTTAAATAACGCCATCACACCATTATTAACAAAACCAACACGATCGCCTATCCCATATCCAGTATCATCCGCTTTTACGATTCTACCTACAATTTCAATATAAGCTTCACAAGGCAGAAAATATCTACTCGTATCATGAATTTGAAATTCAATTCTCCCATGCGCGTTGGGTGTCTTTGCGTCATAGGAATAATATCGATAATCGCGCAAGGATTCATCCTTTCTGACTGGTTTATCCATATCAAATGCTACGTTGGATACGTGTTGAAACATCTTATTGTAATGTATTATTATCTAAAACGAAGACCACTTCCCGCTATTAAACTTGAAGCTATATTTTTTTCTATTTCTTTGGAAGGTATCAGCGACGCTAGTTTTCGATTTGCATCCAAGAGGAACATCAAAGAGAAAAGGAAAGATGGAATGATCTTCGTCAGAGTTCAATCAATACAGAATAGTCAATATTCATAAAAGCGATGCAGAAGGCACTAGAAGTTCATTTTAGACGGTATGGGACACAGTGAGACTCAAGTGTTTACTGTATACATCCAATCAGATGAACAGTTACGCAGATAGATAGCAGACGTACTGAGTCTACCCTTTTGTCCGTATAGGATTCACGGTTATAATTTTTAAGGAAAAATGGGGACCAGTTTATAAACGGGTTAAGATAAAATAAATTGTGTAAGATTTGGAGGGCCATGATTAAAATGCATTTAGTAGGACGAAATATTCTCACTACTCAGCGTATTTGAAACTGAAAAACGTTAAACAATTTATAAACTCTTTTATTGATGTAATTGCAGTCCTTATACAGACTTGACTTTGGAACAATCGTTACGGAAATCGGGACCTGATTCTTTACGTGGGGAATGGAAATCGCATTTCAAACACATTTCAATAATAATACATTTTAAAACAAATGGCGCGGTAATATGGTTTTCTCAATGCAGGAGCTTACATTAAGGATTGTCTCTGATGAGAAATATACATTTAATCATGAGTATTTAGGAATTTAAAGTTTTCAAATATTTTAATATTGCTGTGTTTCCATAGGCTTAATATGGGATTTGAATTAGTACCACGAGTCCCGTGCAGACTAAAGGTCCATGTTCCTTGCCTATATCTTCCGGTAATATGCCCATGCTCTATTACGAAACAGAACGGAAAGAGACGAGTAAGTGTTCACAAAGTTCTTCAAAGATTATTCGTTTGGCCATGGGACAAACTCGCCTTTAAAAATATCAAAGACTCGTACTTTAAACTTTAAATCAACAAAATCCAACTCAGAAGAATTATTTTATACCGGCAAAGAACGCACACGAGACAATGCGTGATATTCTCATGACGTAATGTGACGTGATTCAGAGCAAACCTATGTCCAGCGTGCTTTGATTTCTTTACCTATTTCTGTTTAATGATTGTTACGTATCTTTCAGAGTGACTTGTAATGAGCTGAGAAATATCCAGGTATTTTTTTTAAACTGAAGACTTTACACCGAAAGCAGCCGTTCGAACCACCTCGGCTATTTAAGAAACACATATTAACCGAGAAGTTTTCGCTTGTCTTTCAATAATATGGTCGATCTAATCGTTTAAATGGCCGAGGTTGTCCGAATTCATCGTGGTGTCTTTTTACCGAAGCCATTTCCTATGATAATAAGTATAACCTTTTGAGCCAAAAATATTTCGGCGTTGATGTCGCCTATTTTGAAAATAGATATGCATGTATACGATGTGTTGTACAGTGAAGAAGACAATGTATAATTCTTGCATGGAACAGGATTCCTAAAGTTGAATCGAGTTAATGGTAAGTAAAAAACTTACTTTTGCATCTACTGCTGTTCTGTAATTCAAGAAGGGATGCACCACAGATTTGAAAACATTGTCCATATCGCTCTTGTCACCGGTTTTCAGATGAGCACGAAAGTGTCCACAATGAAAAACTTCGAGAAAATCGCACGTTTCGGACCCCGTAACTTCAGTTTGGTACAACGCAGAAAAGTCAATTATGGCTTGATGGATAGAAAAATATCTCAGAAGTAAAACTATCCATATAGTATGGTCGTGTGTCTTTAAAGACGGAAATAGCAGAAGGAAATCGAGGGTCATGGGTGGAGCGAAGTATTTGGAAGTTCCGTACCTTCTCTCTTATATATTATGATAGAGAGGGTCCTATGTCAGAACGGGTCATCGGGGTAATCTAAGGTATTTTTGTCACTCTGTATGATTTTTTTTCATTTAGATTATTGTTGTTTTTTTCTTAACATCAAGGTCGCGTCGAGCACCTGTGACTCCAAGGTCACACTGTCTATGCAGGAAGTAGCGTTGTTGACCTAGTTTGTGGCGGTCTATAAAGTTCCTGGTCAATGGGAGGTAACTGCAATTTACATTTGTTGAAAGTAGGAGTAAAAGTAAGGGAACCAACTCTTGATACTTTATTACATTCGCAGTTTGGTACAGCTTTGCAGACGTTTTAGGACTATCAGTGCTAAGTAAGCTTTCATAGTAAACTAATGAAACACAGTCATACAAAAATTCAATAACTTTACTTGTCTGAACGTTCATGATGAAATCTACTGTTCTCAGTATAGACACATCCTTGATGCAAGTTTATGTTTTGAGCATTCATTGGATTACTGTCTACTTATTCCTGCTCATTAAGCTATGACTTGAAAAAGAAGGAATTTCTCCTCCTCATTCTCGTTGTTGTTAGTGTTATTGTTGTTGTTATATTATTATTATTATAATTATTATTATTGCTGTTATTATTATGATTATTATTATTATTATTATTATTATTATTGTTATTATTAACATTATTATTATTATTATTATTGCCTGGTCCATATAAACAAAAAAATAAAAAGGTTGTAAAAAAAATTTGTACAGTAGTAAAACTTATTTTCTGTTACATTGAGTGTAAGATTTGATTCTCAGTATAACGGCAATGAAGCAGATGCCAGATGTCGATAAAGTACGATTTACTCATTAATCCCATGATAAATCTTATTACCTCTTAATGATGACAATGATGACAATGACTTATGGAAACACAATCATATTAAAAATTGAATAACTTTAAATTTCTGAATGCTATATTTTTCAGTATAGACCTATCCTTGATGCAAGCTAATTTGTGGAGAAAGCCAGATAAACCACAGCACGTGCTTCAAACACGGGTTTTTAAAATCCGCACCTTTAGCATTAGGATTTGATTTCAGTAATGAGTTTTCCAAGGTTTAGTCTATAAAAGTATTGAAATTTCATTAGCAAAACATTGTCTCCATTTTCACGGTTACAGATAAGATCAGTTCTCAAAAGATTGTTTTTAAAACTAAAATCTTACTTTCATTTATCAGCCAATCCATGCCGACCAAACCTTCGCCAATTTCTAGACTGGTTCCCATTCCTCCTTATAATTAGTACGTGAATCCTTTATAGACAACTCATGAAGTGGATGGCACATAGTAAACAATATTTTCTGGGTTATAATTTAATAAGACAAAATTGCAATCATTTTGCATATAAAATGATCCCTCCTAGAGTGACGGTATTAACTACGTACCACCCAAACCAGGATTGTATACCCTTTGCAGTAGAAAAAATATACCCTACCTCCAAATTACAACACCCATAAATATTGACAATATCATTGCCATTCGATATTTTTGCCTGTATATGACATTTTTCTCGGTGTTTATAAGCCAAGGAGAGACATCATAGTTTGTCTCTGTAGATACAACAACAACAAAAAAAATGCAATGGACCTTTGCATGCCTCCATCATAGATGGAAAAGTAAATCTTTGCATACCTTTGCTTGCCTCCATCATAGATTGAAGAAACGGACCTTTGCATGTCACCATCATAGACTGAAAAAACAAATCTTTGCATGCCTCCATCATAGATTGAAGTCAAAAAAACGGATCTTTGCATGCCTCCATCATAGATGGAGAAAAGTGGATCTTTGCATGCCTCCATCATAGAAGGAAAGAGTAGATCTTTGCATGCCTCCATCAAAGATGGAAAAAAGTGGATCTTTGCATGCCTCCATCATAGAAGGAAAAAAGTAGATCTTTGCACGCCTCCATCATAGATAAAAAAAGTAGATCTTTGCACGCCTCCACCATAGAAGGAAAATAAAACCAATATGTTGTATTTCTAGTCCTGTTATACTGTCCTCTTATTCTTGCTCATAAACTTTGGCCTGAACACATAACTAATTGCTCTTCTTCTGTCTCGTTGTTATTAATGTTGTTGTTACTGCCCTTCGTCATATTATTATTATTATTAGTAGTAGTAGTAGTAGTAGTAGTAGTAGTAGTTGTAGTAATATTAGTAGTAGTAGTAGTAGTAGTAGTAGTAGTAGTAATAGTAGTATCCAAAATATTAAAAAGATGTCACATATATAATAAAAATGACGAAATAGTCAAGAGAAATGTAATCAAAGATAACCAGTAAGATGAAAATTGGATATTATCTATCAAGGCCTGGCACATTTACAGTCACCGTTACAGATTGAGCTAGACATCAAAGAAAAATATTACTGATTGAAATTAGAAATGTCAAATCGATGAGTAAATAGAAAAAAAATACAGGTGATATGAATTCAGTTACCATCGCTAAGACGAATGAAAAGCTATTTAGTCGAAAATGTGGGAATTAACGTGGCAATTAGGCATCAAGGAAATGAAGATATTTTAATATTCGGGGCTAAACATGAGATATTCAGAAGAAGAGCGAAAACAATGAAAGACGAAAATCTATTCTTGCAAACAAAAATATTAAACGCATTAAAAGAAATGTAATCAGTTCTCGAAGAAGTAACTTGTCATTTCATTGTAATTTTTGAGAAGACGTTCAATTTTTGAATGGCCTTTTTACTGAAACCCATAAAGGGGATATAAAACATGAAACTGGTAATAAAACGCTCTTTACTAGAGTAGACAAAATATTGAATGATGCCTTACTATAAGGATTTCGACAAAATTAACTTCACCGAAATTCATTTCGTAGGCTGCATTATCTACGACGATGCCGATCTTTTTCTTCAGAATTGTTCACGATGTTGCCACTACCAAAGTTGGACATGTTAGATGAAAGAGGTGTAATGTACGTTAGCTTTATCAATTTTGTGTCAGTTAAAGAACAAACAACTTATATCCTGTATTTTAGATTCATTTAATTTAAAGTATACTATCTTTAGGAGACATTAAAATAAGGACAATTAACTTTGCCAGACTAGACAGTACAGCTTATAAAAGTGCCATGAATGAACTACAAAATATATATAAAATGTATGTAAAATGATATAGGGTCTTTGTTTTCCTTATGATTTTACCTCCAAAGTGAAAATGACCAAGCGGAGCTAGCAGTTTCAGAAAGGTGCACGTCTGAAGTGACTCAAATTACATCTATCAATCATACACCAAAAAAGGGAATACAAATTTCTTTAAAAAAACCCTAAGATACAAAGTCTTATTTAAATAGCCAGTATAACCAGTGAGTAAACTTCGAGAAATTATGTTTTGGTAAAAATCTATTCTTATGTAAAATACCTAACCGTAGAGCGCCGCCTAAACAACCAATGAAATATATCCCTTGAGACTCTCGGGTACACTAAGCACAGTCTCGCATCGTTAACTTGTTGTAAAGCGCGCAGTCCTGTGGTTTCACATTAATGGGTTTGAAATAGTGGCTAGGTTTATACTTGATTACAGTATATAATGACATAATATTAAAGGAAAATCGTACAGATTGTTTGCTATGGCGATTTATCACGACAACAAATCGTTAATATGTTTCATGTGTTTCAGGGGGTAAATACAAAGATGAATTACACGTTGTTTTGATGGGGTTTTTCCCCACCAGCCCATGTATTAATATTATCTCTTGCTTTTCAAAGAAATAATCAAACTTAGTAAATATACTATTATACCAGAGATGCGCATGATATTTAGTTACTGGGTTACAATAGCCATTCAACGCGTTATTTTCTGGCCTGACCCGCGATCCATGGATTACTAATCTGACTTTCTGCCATACGAGTTAAGACAGCTCCGGTAGCCTAGTGGTTAGAGCGTCAGCCTCAGATGCGAGAAGTTAGTGTTAGGACTGGTCGGTCTGGTGTCAGGATAATGTGATATGGTGGGACATCATGATACATGTCTGCGGCATGATGGCTCAGTGCTAAAACATCACTGTAAACTATAAATATAAACTGCCGCACTGCAGACATCGTATCGATAAGACTGAATGTTTTTAAAGTTACGTTAAAAATCCAACACACACACATTACCATATGAACTACCGTGACACTTCAAATTTGGGCATGAACTGACAGCTGCGAAAAAGATGAGCTTTTGTTATGTTGATTTTGTTTTCAAAATATATGCGTGCTTGTGATTTGGACTTTTAACAATGTTTCAGTCATATCGCTACGATATCTGCAGCATGGCAGTTTATAGTTATGTTTAGCACTGGGCATCATGCTGCAGACATTTAACTTCATGTCCCACCCAGTCAAATTATACTGACAACAGGCCAAGCAGTCGTAATACTAACAACAGGCCAAGCAGTCCTAATACTATACTCTTTATACTGAGTGCCTAGCGAAGCAGCACTTAGTACCATTTTTACAAGCCTTTGGTATGACTAGGCCGGGGCTCGAACCCGTGACCTCCCGCATCCGAGACTGACATTCTAACCGCTAGGCCACCGGAGCGGTCTTTGAAAATGTGCATTTGATAGTAGTGAATGGGGTGAGATTAGCGACGATGGGAATTAGCATTAAAAACACCCCCTGGGTAAGATTAGCGACAATGGAAATTTAACATTAACCACCCTGGGTAAGATTAGCGACAATGGAAATTTAACATGGGCAAAAAACCCTGGGTAAGATTAGCGACAATGGAATTTAACATTGGAGAAAGGAGAAAAAAGGAAATATCCATTTTAGCGACAAAGGCATTCGAACAATGGAAAAAAATATCAATTCTAGGGACAAAGGCAATTGAACATGGGGAATAGAGTTTGGGTCTGTCTAGGGACAAGTGGAATTGAACATGGGAATAGAGTTTGGGTTTGTCTAGGGACAAAGGGGAATTGAACATGTTAGAAAAAAAAAACTACTTTAGGGACAAGGGGAATTGAACATGGGATTTTTTTTATAAAAAAAAATTAAAAAAGGGGTAGGCAATGGAAAGTCAGTCTCTTTTCGAGAAATGTGGGTGGTCCTGAAAAGGGCCTTTGGTTTTATGTTAATATTAACATAGACAGCATCTGTCACATCTTCTTCTTAAACTCCTTCTAACTGCAGGTCCATACACAAGTACCCTCTTGAGGCATCCTTGTCTTTCTATGTAAACTCTTCTCATCCATAGACTAGTATCTGTCCTATCGACAACAGTCCACTTGGATCGAACATACATGGCTATGTCCGTCCTGAACATCATTGTTGACACAAGGGTGGAAGATTGAACGTCGGTCCACATCTTGAGGCTCCGAGAACAGGTGAGTGATTGCACTGAACTGCGCTTATTTATAGGGAGAGGAAGGATTGAAACGGATTGAGTTCATTCACCAATCCAAACACGCGTGACAAAATTCAGTCAGCCCGCATCCAATCCGAAGAGAGCAGTCTGTGACGTTACGTGGTCTATATAGATTCGCTAGCGCCTGTGTGCAGTCAATCGATGCGAGACAGTGATTCAACATGACGGAAACTCAGAAAACGATTCACTGGGGTGCACCAGCAGTGGAGACCGCCCAAGGGAACCCGGACTTACTTTCAGAAGAGGTGAATTGGGATTTTGTGGATTTTCTAACCTCGCAAGAATTTGTTCCGGAACCTTCGTCTCATTCTTCATTACCGCAAGTGGAGAATTTTAGACAGAGACAGAAAGAAGAATTGGAGAAATTTATGCAACGATAAAAGGAAGCGGAACAAGCTTTTCTCCTACAGCAACAGCAACAGCAACAAGAAGAGGTAAGAAAAAAACAACAACAAGAAGAAGTAGCAGCAAAGAAACAAGAGGGTGAAAATCAAACGGCCACGGTACTGTTGGACATTTTAGCGGAGTTAAGAAGTCTGAAACAAATGTATCAGACTTCTTTATCACGACCGAAGAGAATACGACCTTCCCGAGCTAAACACGCCAACCCTGTGACTAAGCCTATCGTACCACCCTTAGTGATTTCAACCCAATCATCATCATCAGAAGTAGGCCTCGGCCGTGGCAAAGGCTTAAGGCAGTTAAAGTTGATTGCTTAAACTCACCCCTACACCAAAAAAGGCCCTTTTCAGGGCCACCCACTTCTCTCGAAAAGAGATAGCCTTTCAATTTGCCAATAACTCAAAAATCAACCAAAAAAAACATTTTACCCTTATAGTACATGTCTGTGTATGAGTGCGTGAGTGTAGCTTCTTATTTAAAATCAAAACTCAAAGACACTTACCTTACATAATTAATGTATTCTTTTCTCCATAGTTACAATCCAATTCACAATTCACAACAGAACACTTTATAAATTACATTCACTTCTTCTGTTTCTTTTTTTTACTCTCTCTTTTTTTTTCAATTTCTTCACCGTCACAGTCTTTTCCTCCTCTTCCTCCTCACTTTCTTCCCTTCTTCTCTTCTTCTCCTGTTTCTTTTTCTTCACCTGGCTGCTTTCTTCCTCTGAAGAGTCTCTTTCTTCTTCTGAAGAATCCCTCTTTTCTTCCGACTCCTCTTGTTTCTTTTTTGGGCAATCTGGAGACCAATGTCCTTTTTCTTGACAATAATAACAGGTATCTTGACTTTTGTCTTTTCTAGCCCCTGTTTTTGTTCTTTTTTGACGGTCTGGACACTCTGAAGACCAATGCCCTTTCTTCTGACAGATATAGCAAGTATCTTGACTTTTATCTCGAAAGGATGGAGAGTAGTCCGTGGGCTGGTCTGAAGAGAATTTTCTAATGACCCCTCTTAAAGCTCTGATGAAACGTTCCATCTGGGTAGTCTCTTCCATCGTTGTGCTCGGTTTGAGAGTGAAATGAATAGTGAAAGGACAAGACACACACCCTTTTTATATACGCTGGTTTGCCATGACTATAGATTAGTCTATGGTGTTTAAACTTGAGTCATTTGACGTTTTGCACTCAAGATGAAACGATCCTATTCATTCGAGAAGAAAGAAGAAGAAGAAGAAAGTAAGAGGCAGAAACGTGATCTATCGCCTCGTACCAGGGCTGAAATCTTGGCACAAATTCATGCCAGTGATTTTGAAGAGGACATGAGTGAACCATAATCCGAACCCTCTAAACAAAGTTCACCACCCTTAGTCAACCCTGAAAAGTACTATTCCATTCGAGAGACGGAAAAGCGCTCCTCTAGAAAATTTAGAACCACGGCTTACACCTACACAGTGAAGTTTAAAGATTTCAAGTCCGACGTACTATTGATAAAGCAGAAGGGTTTATCACCGAGATGTGGGATTCTTTGCTCACCGCACTCAAGCGACAATGTCAACCCAAAGAAGACGATCGCTTGACACTATCCATAGATCACGACAGCTTGAAATCCCCTGTTTGGATCGAGTTTAGCAGACCCGCAGAACTAACCCCTTCCAAAGTCATGGACAAGATTCAACACGTACAACAATCTAATGACCAGTTTGACATCACTGATGATAAAGCCACACTGAAAATGGCCCACGTCTCTCCTCCTCAAGGGACCGGACAACGCAATAAGGTGTTATTGGTGAACGACCTTCGCAACACCAAAAAGAGTCTCGTCCAAATTCACAATTCTCAAGACCAGATGTGTTTAGGCCGAGCCATCGTGGTGGGACGAACCTATGCCAACAAGAACGACACGGTAGAATGGAAAAGAGCCTGGAAAACTATTCAACGATCCGACCGAGCCAAACAACGAAGCGAAGCAGAACTCCTGTTACAACAAGCAGGACTGTCCAAAGACACACCATGTGGCATTCCTGAGATGCAGAAATTGCAAGATGTCCTAGCTCCACTCTACACCTTGAAAGTGAACCCTCAAGAAATGCGCGGACCTCTGTTGTTTCGAGGGAAAGACTTTAAGGACGGAAAATACATTCATGTCTATTATCATGATGACCATTTCGATACCATTACCACCATCACTGGATTCCTGGGATACAGTTATTACTGTGAGAAATGTGACTATGGCTATAACAATCGAGAGCAACACAAACATTGCGGATGGAAATGCCCAGGATGTTTGGCCTCTCCACCCTGTCTGAGCGAAGGACAAGAAAGAGTACATTGTCCTGCTTGTCTGCGCACGTTTGTCAGCCCTGCCTGTTACCAACAACATCTGAAGACGCAAGGTTCACAGCAGAAATGTGCTTGTCAACTGCTGAGATTGTGCCCTACGTGTCGACAAGGCCTACGTACCAACAGTACCGAGACACACGTATGTTCAGGAAAAAAAATGTCACATTTGTCATCACATCGTGGACCTGCAACACGAATGTTACGTGCAAAAATACCAACCCCCACCAGAGAAAGAGGACGGTCACAAGAAGAAAGGCAATTTCATCTTTTTCGATTTCGAATGCATGCAAGAGACTGGCATTCACATTCCTAATTTCTGCGTGGCTCATCGAGCGTGCGAGAAGTGCATTCAAGAACCTATCTTCAGTCATTGCCCCCACTGAAAAAATCTTTCGAGGACCGAACACGTTAGCCGATTTTGCCCAATGGGTCTTAGATCCCATCGACAAGACGTGGAGCCAAAAGGACATCGAACGTTACGGAGATTGTCATCGTCATGCCACAGTGATGGCTCACAGTTTCTCCGGATACGATGGACAGTTTCTTCTCAGATACTATACGGAACAAGGCACCGAACGTCCTAAAGTCACTTTGAACGGAGCCAAAATCATTTTCATGCAAGTGGGACAAGTACAGTTTAAAGATTCGATGAGCTGTTTGGCCATGCCTTTGAGTCGAATGCCTAAAACGTTTGGAATGACAGAAATGGCTAAAGGGTACTTTCCACACTTTTTCAATACGGAAGCTAATCAACACGCCGTTCTACCCCATTTGCCTGAGGCTCACTATTACGACCCCGACAACATGCGTGCCGAACAACGAGAAGCTTTCTACGCTTGGTACCAGACTCACGCCTCCGACCCTTTCGACTTTCAGGAAGAAATGCCAAAGTATTGTCGTTCCGACGTGGACATTTTACGGCGTTGCTGTGGAAAATTTCGAGAACTGTTCATGGAACACGGAGGGGTCGATCCTTTGAAAGAAGCTTGCACCATTGCCAAGGCGTGTTCCTTAGTGTATCGACAACGATTCATGCCTGAAAACACCGTGGCTGTCATCAGTCCTAAAACGACCCACTATGTCAAACGTCAATACTCGGTCAAAGCCCTACCTTGGTTACATTACTTGTGCGACAAGGAAGACAAATGGATTCAGCATGCCCGCAACGGAGGAGGAGAAAAGACGATCGGAACGCATTCGGTCGATGGCTGGGACTTAGAAAACCCCAAGATCGTGTACGAGTTTAACGGTTGCTTATTTCACTGATGTCCCGTCTGTTACCCTGACCGTGGCACTAAAAATCAGTTTTTACAACGAACCATGGAAGACTTGTACCAGGCCACTTGTCAGCGACGCCTAAAGTTAGAACAGCAAGGATACCAAGTGGTGGAAATGTGGGAACACGAGTACGATCACCGTATGAAAACCGATCCCGAGTTTAAACGTGCCGTGGAAAGTTACAAGCTGATGGACCCCCTAAACCCGAGGGATAGTTTGTACGGAGGAAGGACCAATGCCACCTGTTTGCTGTACCAAGCCGACGAAGAGAAAGGAGAAGAAATCAAATATTTGGACTGTGTTCGCTGTATCCTTACGTGTGCAAATATTGTCGCTTTCCTGCAGGGCACCCACAATTGTTGACGGAACACATCGACCTGAAAAACATTCGACAATGCGAAGGCTTGATCAAGTGTAAAGTTTTGCCTCCCACGAACCTATGCCATCCCGTCTTACCTCACCATTGCCAAGGCAAACTGATGTTTCCTTTGTGCCGTACTTGTGCCGAAACGTGCAACCAAGACCAACCTTGTCAGCACACCCAGGAAGAACGTGCCTTGACGGGAACCTGGGTCAGCGTAGAATTGTTCAAAGCTCTGGACATGGGATACCAACTGTTAGAAGTGTACGAAATTTGCCACTTTCCCAAGACACAACAATACCACAAGGGTGACCCCAGTCAGAAAGGCATTTTCGCCGACTACGTGGATGCCTTTTTGAAACTGAAGCAAGAAGCCAGCTGCTATCCTTCCTGGTGTCACACTTCCGAAGACGAAAAGACATTCAAAGAGAAATGCTATGAACAAGAAGGCATCTCTTTAGACCACATCGAGAAAAACGAAGGCAGGCGGTCGTTTGCCAAAGTGATGTTAAATTGCTTGTGGGGTAAAATGGCACAACGACCGTGTTTACCCAAGACGGAATATTTGACAGAACCTTCCCGCTACTTCCAGATGATTCACGACAAAACCAAATACATGAAACACGTGGACGTCGTTCGCGAGGATTTGATCTTGGTCAATTACGAAGAAGATCTGGACTTTGTACAAGACGACCCCTTTGGAAATGTCATCATTGCGGCTTACGTGACAGCTCATGCTCGCTTGAAATTGCACGAAGCTTTAGAACTGTTAGGGGAACGTGTCCTGTACTTTGACACGGACAGTTGCATTTACATCCATCACCCGAGTCAACAGCACCCTGACATGGAAGGAGACCGTTTAGGAGCCTGGACAGACGAACATCCCGACGACAAGATTCTAAGTTTCGTCAGTGGTGGTCCCAAACATTACGGCTACGAATACCGGGACCCACAAGGAGAATTGCACACGACGTGCAAACTGAAAGGACTGACTCTGAATTATCGTACCAGTCGTGTGGTGAACTTTTGGGTATTGAAAGAAGCCTTGCAATCGGGAGAGGATGGAAACTTTAAAGTGACCATCTATCAACCCAACAAGATTGTACGTTTACCCACTCACCACATCGTCAATCGACCCTTGGAAAAAGTCTATCAAATCGTGTACCAGAAGCGAGTGCGACTTTCCAATCATTTCACCTTACCGTATGGACACGTCGGTATTGGTCTGTATATAAAAAGGAACCCTAGGCAAGATCGATAGTTCATTGTGACTACCAAGACCGAGCGAACAAGATGAATACTTTCAGAGAAACACAAAACAAGTTTAGACAGGCACAATTCAAGTGTGGGGCTTCTGAAGTGGAATGCGATTGTGAGCCTTGCGACTTTTCAACCTGTGTTAATGACAGTACCAGAAGAACCCGTCACCCAGGACAGGACTGTCGTGGACAGGCCTGAAAGACCCTTTCGGGAGGACACTTGTGTGACCTTACCCCCTATAGAACTGGTCAGAACATTACCCAAAACATGTTGTACAGACACTTGTGTTTATTCCACGTTGATGGTTATCATGTGCCTTTTATCCATGTACATAAGCCTTTGGCTTTTATGTATTTTTTTTGCCTTTCGTATTCATGTTTGAAGCATTCAATAAACGTGTTCTGAAAAAAAGTGTATAAACTCTCGTCTTGTTTGTTTTCGTGTGACAAGTGACATTCCAGACACTATGGCTACCTCTGCTGTCTCTGCTCCCTCTTCCTCTACTGTCAAAGTCATCGACGAACACTTAGATCGCGCCAGTTGGGAGGCTTTGTATCTTCGCCATCCATTTAACATGCTCATTGCTGGACCTAGCGGTTCAGGCAAAACCGAATTCGTCAAACGTTTGATCGAACATAAACATCATTTGATCGATCGACCTCCTCAGCGGATCGTGTGGTGTTACAAAGAGTGGCAGTCGGCGTACAGCCTCTTGCGAGAAAGTCAAGGCGATTCCATCGTGTTTGTGGAAGGCATTCCTAAAGAACACGATGGCATCGTCTCTGACTCCAGTCAAACCCATCTGGTCATTTTTGACGACATGTTAGGAGAAGACGAAGAAGAAATTAAACTGTGGTTCATGCGCAAAGGGCATCACCGTAATGCCAGTGTCGTTTACATTACCCAAAATTTGTTTCAACAAAGTAAAGCCCATCGCACCATCAGTCACAATGCGCATTACGTGGTCTTGTTTAAAAGCCCTCGAGATAAATCGCAAGTGCAAGTCTTAGCCAAACAGTTAGGAACGCCTTGGCTGACTCAGGCGTACGACGATGCCACTCAAACTCCACACGCCTATTCACTCGTCGATTTGAAACCTACGACCCCCGAGGATTTGCGATTTCGTATCCACTTGTTTTACCACTGGTGCCAAGACGGAGGGCCTGTCATGTACACGTCTCCGTCCTCGACTTAATTTCACTCCACAAAAAAATTCTATAAAATCCTCAGACCCTTTTCATATGTCTCACACACATTTTGAACATGACGTCCCTTCAGTCGCATCTTCCCGTCAAATTGATTCGTGCCTTGTATGGCATCAGTCGAGAAAAAAATCCACAAACACGAGCTTGTGTCTTAAAAGCTAGTCTCAAAGAAGTGTTACGATGGTTCACGGTGACGGCACGTCAATTACTCCAAGAGATCATTCAGATTGCTCATCAAACCAAACGCTTTTTTGATCGAAACAAAGTCGCTTTGGTCCAACTGGCCGATCCCCGCATCGACACTCAAACCAAAAAACAAATCATTTTGAAACCTGGAGGGAGCGGTACTCTAGGAGGGGTCATCATTCGCTCTCTCTTAAGATGGGATCCTAATGCTCCCAAAGTTCTCCCCAAGAAAAAAGTCAAACGAAGCTACAAGACGAAGAAAAAGTCCAGGTCCCCAAGGAGAACTTCTCCAGTGGCGGGACCCTCCTCTGACCAGACGCCACCCCGGGAAAAGAATAGAAGCCCCCAGAAAAAGAAAAGTCCACAGAAGAAAACTAGTCGCAAGAGAGGCACTTCGGCCAGGACGCAACTTTACACTCGCAAACCACGACCTGCCACGGCGGTGACTGCGTCTCCGACAGCCTCACGTTCATCCACTTCTCCGTTGATGACACCAAGAACTGAAGAGTACTTGGAGACGTTGATCACACCAAGAACATCTCCGTTGATGACCCCAAAAAGAACTTCTACAGTGGCAGGACCCTCCAATTTAGTGGCAGTGGCTGCTGCTCACAAAGTACCTTCTCTCAAAATCAAAGTCCAAGAAAGATCGGGCATGTTACAATGTTTACTGGATTTGTCCAAGCAAGAACTGGCTCAATTTAGTCCGTTACGTACCCCTGCACGACGTGTCATGCCTGTCCTCAAACTGATACGACGTAAAGACAATCAGTGGCGACGCGTTCCAGTATAAAAAAGGTCTGTGACCAAGTAGGGGTATCAGTGTTTTTGGTGCTGAAGACTCAAAGGTGTCACCCTCCAGAAAACATCCCTCTTCTAAACAGCCCCAAGGAAAGAAAAGAAAAGGTCTGCCTCCTCGTTTAGTTAAACATGGGGACATGTTATCTGTCCTGTCCAAAGCTTCTCCACCCCTACGAAAAAAACTCATTCAAACAGCCTCCAAAGAGGTCATCGATACCGTGTGCGAATGTTGTTTGAACGTCTTGAAAGGCACGATCCCTTTGTCCAAACACCAGAAACAATGCTTAGGTAAACATCGTCACGTTCTTCGCCAAATGGTTCAAAAGAAAATTCCCATTCGGCAAAAGAAGAAGATGTTGGTCCAACGTGGAGGCATTTTACCCCTCTTGTTAGGTCCCTTACTGAAAGGAGTCTTGGGAACCATGTTGGGAGGACTGGTGAGAGCAAGATAAAAAGGCCCTCGGAAGTCCCAAGATCTCAGAATCGACCCTTGACAACCCCATGGAAGGACGAAAACTAGCTTTAGTGCCTTACAAAGATGGATGGAATACCATCGTTGGCAAGAACAACGCACCCCGCATTTACCTCCCAATCCCCATTTGAACGAGATATCCCAGTTACAACACGGATTGCAGTCCTTGATGGATCGCCAAGATTTGTCCGAAAGAGAAAAATCGCAAAAGTACGGTCAACTCTTGCAACGACTGCAACTCTTTCATCAGAAATCTTTAGACGAAACAGCTCTACCCACTCTGAAAGATTTTAAGACCTTGATGAAAAGTCCAGCACCATCACCAGTACCAGTACCAGTACCAGTGCCAGTGACCAAGACAGAAAAAGGAAAAGAAGAAGAAGAAGAAGGGTTTCAAACTCCACCAGAAAAAGTACGTAAGTTAACAACACCAGCTACCTTCAGAATTGGATGGATTAAAAAGATGACGGCCACCCCTTCTTCATCACAAGAGAAAAAGAAAGTGAAGACAGAAGTGAAGACAGAAGTGAAACAAGAACCGATATCCCCCGCTCAGACATCCTCCTCTTCAACACCTATTGCCGGTCGCACACGCAAAGCATTGCAATCCAAGAAAGTACCCCAAGAGAAAAAGAGTAGCATCCTCCAAGAGTGGGTGTCTTATTAACACACAAACACAAAAAAATGGAAAAAGTCTTACCCAGCATTTACTATGATCCCTCTCGTCCTGCAGGTTACGCAGGAGTTCAAAAATTGTATCGTGCTGCCAAAACTCGATTGAAAAGTCTCCGTTTACCTCAAGTACAACGATGGTTACAAGAACAAGCTACCTACACTTTACACAAACCCATTCGACGCAAGTTTGCCAGAAGTTGCACCCGAGTGGAAGGCATCGATCATCAATGGCAAGCCGATTGAGCCGATGTCTCTCATTTGGCCAGCTACAATCGTGGCTACAAATATTTGTTTTGTGTCATCGACGTCTTTTCCAAATTTGCCTGGGTCGTGCCCTTGACTTCCAAATCGAGCAACGAGTTAGTGCGAGTCTTGCAACGGGTGTTGAAACAAAGCTGTCGTCACCCTCTTCGATGGCAAACGGACAAAGGTACCGAATTTCTGAACCAAGCTTTCCAAAAGAAACGTGACATTCATTTTTTTGCCACCGAGGATCCCGAAACCAAAGCCAGCATCGTGGAACGTTTTCAACGCACTTTGAAAGAACGCATGTGGAAATATTTTACGCATCACCACACTCTGAAGTACATCGACATCTTACCGCACCTGGTGCAGGCGTACAACCAATCTTACCATCGAAGCATCGGACGTGCCCCGCAAGAAGTGACTCCCGAGAACGAAGTGTTGGTGTTTGAGCGCCTGTTCGGTACGTCCCCGACGAGGGCTGTCCCCAAGAAAAGTGGAGAGTTGACCGTAGGAGATTGGGTGCGCATTGGCAAAACCAAACGCACTTTCGACAAAGGTTACTTACCAAACTGGACGACCGAATTGTTTCGCGTCACTGGACGAGTGCATGGCCGTCATCCTGCCGTCTATAAATTGGAAGACATGAACGGAGAAGTGCTCAAAGGAACGTTTTATTTGCCCGAGTTACAACGTGTCACCAAAAAAGAAGACGAATTGTACGACATCGAACGCATTCTCGAACGCAGAACCCGTAAAGTGGGCAAACGACATGTCAAAGAAGTCAAAGTACGTTGGAAAGGATATCCACCCAGTTTCGATTCTTGGATCGACGCTTCGCAAGTCATCGACTATAAAAAGAAGTGACCATCATGCCCTTTCACACAGACGCAGCTACGTCGACCACTCCTTCACCCAGTTCTTCTCTGCAAGATTTACAAAAACAACCCTTGTGGGTGTGGTGCGGAGAACGAGTGCCTAAAACGCAAATCGTCTTTTTCTGCCAAATCTTCGTGGTGCATTGTGTCATCGGGGCAGCCATTGCCAATTTGAGTTTGCAACAAGGAGACAAACAATTGTGGACCATTTAATTGAGCAGTTGCATCGGTTACCTGCTTCCTAATCCCTCCCTGAAATTCTCTTCGAACGGGAACCACGGAAACCTTGCGTCCAGTGCCAGTGCCAGCCACCACTCCAACAACAACCACAACCAGAACCCCATTTTGGGCGGAGACACGCCTCTGACGTCCAGTAACCCCTCGGACAGCCACAGAACTCTGGAATTATGAGTCACCAAAACCAATTTTACTTAACCTTACCCAGTGACAATTCCATGGAGGTGTTTCCCAAGAACACGTTGTGCTGTTACACGGCCAAATTACCTCAGGCCATCCCCTTAGATCACGAAGCCCATTGGGAAGTGGCTTTAGTAGAAATCATTCACCCGACCCAAGTCCTCAATGTCCTTCGCAATCAAAATTTTTTTGATGTAGAAGTTCATGACGAACAATTGCAACAGTACTTGGATACCTATGGCAAATATGACAAGAAAACCCCTGCCACAAAAAATCAAAAGTACACCACCTATCACTTGTTCATTCCTCCAGGCTATTATTTTAGTGGTCAACATTTGGTGAGCACCATAACCTCCAGATTTAATGTCGTGTTTCTGAAAGCTTTGAAGAGTGTCAAAAAAAGTGTCACCATGGAATACCACAAAGCAGCTCGTCGCTTCTTGATGAAATTTGACGGGAGTAAAATCCTGTCCATTTTATTTTGTCCTGAATTGTTTGACATGTTGGGCGGAGACATGGACATGAGAATGGCCATGCTCAAGAAAAACGAATTACCAATCGTTTACGAGAACGAGTCTTAGAGCAAGTTATTTCGTGCCCCGGTAGAACTGAACCAAGGACTGAATTTGATGTTTGTTTACTCCGATGTGGTGGAGTACAACGTGGTGGGACACACCTCTGTGCCGTTACTGCGTGTCATTCCTTTCAAAGTGGATTCTGCCACGGTCACTGACGAGGAAGGTGGAAACACTTATCACGTTCACCGCGAATTTGTCCATCCTCACTATTTGCCTGTCAGCAAGTCGTATTTGGACACGGTCAACATTGCTATAAAAGGACATTTGGGACAAAATATTCCATTCACCAAAGGAAAAGTCACGGTGAAACTCCATTTTCGAAAACGGTTCTCTCACGACTCGTAAGTCATGTATCCAGTGTACCGAGGGGTTGCTCGACAGCGAGGACACGGTTTAGGAGATATGTTAAAATCGGCCTTTCGTTCGGTGGCCCCGGTGTTGGAACCGATGGTGACACGCGGATTGCACGCTTTGAAAGATGCGGCACTGACGCAAGGCAAAGAATTTCTCCAAAATGTCATCATCGACAAACAAAACCCTAAAGAAGCCTTCATGAGGGCAGGCAAAAATGTCTTGCTGCAAACGGGCAAAGACCTTTTGGACCGACGCGAAACACCTATAAATGCCCTGCACGCTACCGAGTCAAGCATTCAGCAAGGACAAGGCAGAAAGAGACGACGAAGAAAACACCCTTTCACCAGACTTCACACGTCTAAAGCGAGAAAGACAAAGAAAAGAAGAACCGTTCGAGACTTAGACGTTTTCGATTATTGAGACACAGAACAAAATGATGCACCGAGAGTCTTGTGCTTGTTCCAAGTCGGAACTGGATCTCTTTGCCATGCCTCCTACCATGATGACGATGCAAGAATCCCAATGGGTGGAATTTCATCCCGTCTCCTCTTTGACGGATTCCGCTCCCATCGAGCTTGAAATCAAAGGACAACCCGAAAATTACATCGATCTGAATAGCAGTTACCTGTATTTGAAAGTGAAAGTGATCAAAACGGACAACACCAATGCAGGAGGCGATGCTAGAGTAGCTCCTGTCAACAATTTCATGCATTCCTTGTTCAGCGAAGTGGACTTGTACTTGAATAACAAACTGGTCAGCATCAGCATGGATACTTACCCATATCGTGCCTACTTGGAAAATCTCTTGACGTACGGAAAAGAAGCCAAGAATATTCATCTGGATGCTTGCGTGGTATGGAAACCTGACACGGCAGGTGTAGGCACGTTTAGCGACACAGTCCTGACAGAAGATGACAATCCTCACAATGTGTGGGTTTAACGACCGTCGTAAGAAAATTCTGCAAGGGCGAAGTTTAGAACTGATGGATCGTTTGCATTTGGACATGTGGTTACAAGAAAAGTATTTGCTGAACGGGGTGGATATCCGTCTGAGACTGAATCGTAGCAGTGCCGCTTTCCATTTGATGGCCCATGCCAACGAATACAAAACTATCATTCAAGAAGCCCGACTTTACGTGCGTCGTGTGGAAGTGTTACCTAAAGTGGGAAACGACGTCAGTCAGACGTTGAGCAGAACGACCGCCAAGTATCCGATACGACGCGTAGAAGTGAAAACGTTCACCATTCCCGCTGGACAGCGATCTATGATCGAAGATCATCTGTTCCAAGGACAGTTACCCAAGCGTTTGATTGTTGGTATCGTCAGGAATTCAGCCTTCAACGGAACCCACGATCAAAATTCTTTTGAGTTTCAACATTACAATGTGTCCAAGATCGAAGTCAGTCGCGACGGCAAGACCTTGTGTACCCGACCCTTTGAGCCCAACTTTGGTGTCGCAAAGAATTATTTGAGATCGTACTTGTCCCTGTACGAAGCCACGGGACAGTTAGGAACCAACACCAGTCACGGTATTTCGTACGACGATTATGCAGGAGGCTATGCTTTGTGGGGTTTTGATTTCACTCCAGACCAAGGCAGCGATGAGGGACATTTCCACCCTATAAAATCGGGCCAGATTTGTGTGGAACTTCAGTTTGCAAATCCACCTCCAGATCACACAGTGAACGTCCTCCTGTATGCAGAATTCGACAATACCATAGAAATCAACAGTTTGAGAGAAGTCATTCTAGACTATTAGAAACCATGGAAGACTGTTATCCCTCTTTGCCTAGTGGAGAAACGTTAGACATGAAATGTGAGGAGACCGTGGAAGGAGAATCCCAAGACAAAGACGAAAAGGACATCATGATCAAGTCGAGATGTCCAGAACAAGAACAGCAATTGGTCTCCTACTGTGCTACATACCTGGCAGATACAGTTACGATATGGATGAAGCATGATTACTATGAATGTCAAAACATCAGTCAAGAAGAAAAATTCAACGAATATCTGGACGAAGCTTGGAGTCTGTTTAAAAAAGACGTGTTACGTTGGTGGTATAAAGACTTGCGTGAACATCTCTGTCCTCCATTAACGACTCAAGAAATCCATTACATCAAAGCCCTCTTTGACAAATTCAAAGAGAAAGTCGAGATCGAAATTGATCACTTATTATCAGCAAAAGAACATTTAGTGACTTATTTTGATCATGATTTTTCTAGAAACGATGAGAAAGTAAATCGTTGATTTTGTGACTAGTATGCTTATTTTGTTGTCTTCAGCTAGGAAACGTAGTGTCCATCCATGACTCAATGACTTGCAACAGTGGAAATCACAATTTCATTCACAACGTTGCCAACCCTGTTTAAAGTAGAGTGTAAATTGAAAAAAAATGTTTGTCATTTGAAAAAAATGTTTGATGTTATATTGTTGGATTATTGTTAAAAAATGTTAGAGTTGTTGGTTAATGTTAAGTGATTTTGAATGAAAAGATGTTGTGTTTTGAAAAAAATGCCTTTGTGGTTTGTTTGGCTATAAGAATGTTGATTTATGCTCTTTGACTTCTTACTATCCCTCTCATGACACTCATTGAACGTTGCGGCTCGAAAACCGTAGAGGGATGTTTTCCTTCACGTCCGCGCTTTGACTTTAAGAACCGGGTTGTTTCCAGTCTAACCATCCATTCTCGACTCATCCTCCTACGAAGATGTGCTCCAAACTAGCTAAGCTCTACGAAGCCTACGTGAATTTGCATAGGGTCAGACACAGTCTGATACCGAAGCCAGAAGAGATATAGAATGTGAGAATGTTAAAAGTTACTGAAGACCTGATAGAAGAGCTCTTCAGAGAAGAAGTGAACAGGGAGAAAGAAGAATGGACAGAGAAGTACAGACTTCAGAGACAGCAGCAGCAACAGCAACAACAACAGCAACAGCAGCAGCAGCAGCAGCAACCTGAACCTGACAGAGGCTTTGTCGATTGTCGTATCGACACCAAAGAGTTCTTCTTCTCTTTCCGAAGAAGCAGACCTATCGCCAGAAAGTCTATCCTCAGATGACATCGCATTCTTAGAAACTAGAAGATTGCCATAGCAAACAAAAAAACAAAAAAAACAGCCCTTTTCAGGGCTAGCCAATACTCTAGAAAAGAAATAACCATCAATTTGCCAATGTGTGTAGGTAGAGTAGTGTGAATATAAACACTGACTCTTTTTTTAATAGTGCGAGTGTATGTGTTTGTGTGTTTGTATTTGTAACATCTCACGTACGTTGGTGTGGATAGTAGATTAAGATCATGTTTTTTTGGCTGTTTGAGGTGTGGGGAGAGTAGATTTGGGGCGTTTGATTGGATTGCTTTGCGTATGTGAATAGTATATTGAAGTGATTAATGAAAAAAATTTTTAGAATAGGAACGGGTAGTATAAAAAAGTGAGTGAGTGTTTCTTTTAGGTCCGCGCGTTGTTTAGTCATGATCTAGGTAAGATCAATTTTATGTTTTTAGGGGGATGTTTTCCTTCACGTCCGCACTTTTAGTATAAATTGAAACTCGTTCGGCAGTCCAGCTACCCTTGTTGATTGATCAACACCAGAATGAACACCAGACTAGCGAAACTGTTGGAACTTCATGTACATCTGGATTATGCCAGGCGCCTGTTGAACGAACTGGCCGCGGAAGGCATTGTGGAAGAGGGAAGGATGAAAGAGGAGGAGAGAAGAAACAAAGAAGAGGAGGAGAGAAGATACAAAGAAGAGGCGGAGAGAAGATACAAAGAAGAGGAGGAGGAGAAAAGAAAAAAAGAAGAGGAGGAAAAGGAGAGAAGAAATTTCAGAATCCCAGAGACAGAAAATTGGGATTCTGAAGCTATTTATCCTCCCTCTGCTCTCTCCCCAAAAAAAGTAAAAAGCAACTGGAGAACAAGATGTGTATGTGGCGCCAGGCCTTTAAGGTGCCATCATTAACCAGGTGTCCATGAAGTTCCAAAAAACAACCCTTTTCAGGGCTACCCAACACTCTAGAAAAGAAATAAGCATCAATTTGCCAATGTGTGTAGGTAGAGTAGTGTGAATATAAACACTGACTCTTTTTTTAATAGTGCGAGTGTATGTGTTTGTGTGTTTGTGTTTGTAACATCTCACGCACGTTGGTGTGGATAGTAGATTAAGATCATGTTTTTTTGGCTGTTTGAGGTGTGGGGAGAGTAGATTTGGGGGGTTTGATTGGATTGCTTTGCGTATGTGAATAGTATATTGAAGTGATTAATGAAAAAAATTTTTAGAATAGGAATGGGTAGTATAAAAAAGTGAGTGAGTGTTTCTTTTAGGTCCGCGCGTTGTTTGGTCATGATCTAGGTAAGATCAATTTTATGTTTTTAGGGGGATGTTTTCCTTCACGTCCGCACTTTTAGTATAAATTGAAACTCGTTCGGCAGTCCAGCTACCCTTGTTGATTGATCAACACCAGAATGAACACCAGACTAGCGAAACTGTTGGAACTTCATGTGCATCTGGATTATGCCAGGCGCCTGTTGAACGAACTGGCCGCGGAAGGCATTGTGGAAGAGGGAAGGATGAAAGAGGAGGAGAGAAGAAACAAAGAAGAGGAGGAGAGAAGATACAAAGAAAAGGAGGAGAGAAGATACAAAGAAGAGGCGGAGAGAATATGCAAAGAAGAGGAGGAGGAGAAAAGAAACAAAGAAGAGGAGGAAAAGGAGAGAAGAAATTTCAGAATCCCAGAGACAGAAAATTGGGATTCTGAAGCTAGTTATCCTCCCTCTGCTCTCTCCCCCAAAAAAGTAAAAAGCAACTGGAGAACAAGATATGTGGCGCCAGGTGTGGAAGGTGCCATCATTAACCAGGTGTCCATGAAGTTCCAAAAAACAACCCTTTTCAGGGCAACCCAATACTCTAGAAAAGAAATAACCATCAATTTGCCAATGTGTGTAGATAGAGTAGTGTGAATATAAACACTGACTCTTTTCTCATAGTGCGAGTGTATGTGTTTGTGTGTTTGTGTTTGTAACCGCTCACGTAAGTTTGTGTGAATAGTAGATTATGGGTTTGTTTATTGTTTCTTAGCGTATGTGGAGAGTATAGTTTGGGTTTTGTAACCGCTCACGTACGAATGTGAGGATAGTAGATTATAGATTTTGTTTATTGTTTCTTAGCGTATGTGGAGAGTATAGTTTGGGTTTTGTAACCGCTCACGTACGATTGTGTGGATAGTAGATTATGGATTTTGTTTTAATGATTTGCGTGTGTAAATAGTAGATTTGGGGTTTGTTTATTGTTTCTTAGCGTATGTGGATAGTATATTATATGAAATGAGAAAACTAGGGGGATGTTTTCCTTCACGTCCGCGCGTTGTTTGGTCATGATCTAGGTAAGATCAATTTTATGTTTTTAGGGGATGTTTTCCTTCACGTCCGTAGTTTAACTATAAGAACCCACAAGGTTTGATGTTCGAACCATTCTATCTATGTAGTGGAGAGACTAGAAAAAGAATGGAAGATAGCAGAGTATCTGGACTACGCTAAATGCCTAAACGTAGCAAAAGAAGTGATAGCAGAAATGATAGAAGAGGAGGAAAAGAGATTGAGAGGTATGATAAATCCCACCTATGTCAGAGTGGGAAGCCTAAAGGAAGCACTTGACAATGCAAGCAAAGTCAGGTGCTTTCTTGAAAATATGTCACATGGGACAGAGTGCTCTTTTGTGGAGAGAGGTCAGGAAAGACTGAGGAAAGGAGAAGAGTTGATGAGAAAAGTGATGGAGGTAGAGGTAAAGAAGATTAAAGAGAGATGGAATAAAGAAAGAAAAGATCAGGAAAACAAAAAGAAACAGGCTGATTTTGACAGGCTAAATCAGAATTGGATCAAAGTCCAGGAAAAGTTTATAGCCTTGGGCCATCCAGACTGGATGCCAGAGGAGAAAAAGAAGAAGAAAGGAATAATGGAAAAAGTGAGGACTTGGTGGAAGAAGTGGAGGAGTTAGAAGAAGAAGAAGAAGAAACCCAAAGGCCCTTTTCAGGGCCACCCACATTTCTCGAAAAGAGATAGCCTTTCGATTGCCTACCCCTTTTTTAATTTTTTTTAAAAATAAAAATCCCATGTTCAATTCCCCTTGTCCCTAAAGTAGTTTTTTCTTTCTAACATGTTCAATTCCCCTTTGTCCCTAGACAAACCCAAACTCTATTCCCATGTTCAATTCCCCTTGTCCCTAGACAGACCCAAACTCTATTCCCCATGTTCAATTGCCTTTGTCCCTAGAATCGATATTTTTTTTTCATTGTTCGAATGCCTTTGTCACTAAAATGGATATTTCCTTTTTTTTTACTTTCTCCAATGTTAAATTCCATTGTCGCTAATCTTACCCAGGGTTTTTTGCCCATGTTAAATTTCCATTGTCGCTAATTTTACCCAGGGTGGTTAATGTTAAATTTCCATTGTCGCTAACCTTACCCAGGGGGGTGTTTTTAATGCTAATTCCCATTGTCTCTAATCTCACCCCATTCACTACTTTTGATTAATTCTCCATGTTATATTATGGAAACATTGCCTCTGGCCTGGCATATGTCAACTGTGTATTCTGGTACATTCTCCTTGTTAAATCTTTGATTAAAGGGGCTCCGAGTGGCCGAGTGGTTTAAAGCGCTCAGCGTTACGGATCACTGCCATCTCACCTTTGTCTGGTTGGGTTCAAGTCTCGGGATTAGCCAGTGTGGGTATGTAAGAAAGCTTGCCGGTAGCCTCTCCTTGGTCGGTGGTTCTTTTTGGAATATCCCGGGTTCTTCCTCCACCATTAATACTGGCCGACATGTATAGCCATGTATAGCTTATCTTGTGCTGAAAAATGGCGTTGAACCCAATAACAACAACAAACACAAAACTTTGGAAACATTGCCTTTGGCATGACATATCGTTTTGTGTATTTCGGTAAATTCTTCATCTTAAGCTATGGAAATATTGCCTCTAGCCTGCAATATGACATTTCCGTATATTTTCTCCATGTAAACAAATGGAATCATTGGCAAACATGTCATCTGTGTATATGTGCAAAACAGGTGATGTTTAGGTAACCTACTTGTAGATATTGATATATACACGGTGACTTCTTTCGACAGGTGACAACATGATGACTGACTTTGCACATATTGTAAACTATTATTTTGGTCGCTGTAGGTGGGATTCCTCTATGTCTCGTGTGTGTGTGTGAGTGTTGTATGCTTTTATAAGAGAGAGAGAGAGAGAGAGAGAGAGAGTTGATGTTGATTTTAAAGGCACTTTCAACGCTTATTTGGTTTTGTATATTGTTTGTGTGGGGTTTTATGTGTAATGAGGGACGGTAATGAAAGAGGTGAAGAATGGTATGTTATATTTGAGACGGTGCTTGAAGAGGTTAGGAATGGGATTTTTAGTGTTTTAAAGGATATAGAAATAGATTTTATTGTGTTTTAGATGGGTGTGTGGAGAAGGCTAGGACGAAGTTTTAGATTGATATAAAAGGTGGAGAAGAAATTTTTTGTGTTAGAGGATTGTGCGGAGAGGGTTTAGCAATGAGATTTTATTGAGACATTATGTCCCACCCAGTCCCATTTTCCTAACATAAGGCCGACTAGTCCAAACACCAGCCTCTTAATGCCGAGTGCCTAGAGTGGCAGTTTTTAGTACCATTTTTATAAGTCTTTGATATGACTCGGCCGGGGTTTGAACCCGCGACCTCCCGCATCCGAGGGGGACGCTCTTACCACAAGGTCACAGGTGCGGTCATAGGTATATTGATGGAGAAGTGGTCCTTTATAAAGTTCGTACAATCATCGGCACGTTGAAGCATGTTTAGTCCATCTCTCAGGTTGGGTATTTTAATACCTTTGATGTCCCTCTTATGATTTATATTATTAGACAAATGAGACGTGAAAGGGATATGTGTGTATGACTGGCTTTTGAGAGACAAATTTAACTTTAAGGATATATGTTTACAAGACTGGCTCAAACAGAATATTTCTAATTGTATTCAATACAAATACCTGTCTAGACTTTCAATTGTTGAACACATAAAAGGATATTGATTGTAGCCTACGTCAGTCATAGCTTGGTTGAACACATACAATAAGAATAATTTTAGCCTGTGTCTGTTATGGTTTGATTTAGTTTTAGTGGCTAACTGTACATCAACACATGGAAGGTTATATCGTACCAAGGGGCACTCATACAGCAGGGGCACTCATATAGTAGGATTTCTTGTAATACTCCCACTAGAGGCAATCATACTGCAAGTAGGCTGTCTTTTAATATTCCCAGTAGGTGCAATCATACAGTAAGTAGGCTGTCTTGTAATACTCCCACTAGGGGCAATCATACAGTATGTAGGCTGTCTTGTAATACTCCCACTAGGGGCAATCACACAGTAAGTAGGCTGTCTTGTAATACTCCCACTAGGGGCAATCATACAGTAGGTTGTCTTGTAATAGTCTCACTAGGGGCAATCATACAGTAGGTTGTCTTATATTCAAATTAGGGTCAATCGTACAGTAGGTTAAGCCAGCTCTTTTATATGTTAGGTATAACAACACATTATGTTATTGTGTACATTCAGGTAGGTCGAACACTTTCACAACAAACACACTTCAATAGGTTGGTAAAACAGATCAGAGATGAGATACGCAAGGATCGAATTCTCAATGTTTAAAAGTATTGCATTATGGGACGGACCAGAACGCCGTTCCTACGTCACAGGCTTGTTGAAGCTTAGGGATAATACTGATTGCAAAAATAAAATCTGGTTAATTGTGTATTCCCGGCATACAGCTATGTAGCAACTCATGCTAGGGACTATAAATTCAAGGAGTGATTCCCAATGATAAATAGTGATTCATGCTGAGGTTATTAATTCAGGGGTCTTTGTGTAGTCACCTTACATCTATATAGTGATTCATGCTGGAAGTAATGAATTCTGAAGTCTAATGAAGAGTCACCTTACAGCTATATAGTGATTCATGCTAGAGATTATTAATTCAGGGGTCTGTATGTAGAGTCATCTTACAGCTACATAGTGACTCATGCTGATATTATAATTCAGGGGTCTGTATGTAGTCATCTTACATCTACATAGTGATTCATGCTAGAGATTATTAATACAGGGGTCTGTTTGTAGCGTCACCATACAGCTATATAGTGATTCGTGCTGAGATTATTAATACAGGGGTCTGTATGTATAGTCCCCTTGCAGCTACGTAGTGATTCATGTTAGAGATTATTAATACAGGTATCTCTATATAGAGTCACCTTACAGCTATATGGTGATTCATGCTAGAGATTATTAATTTAGGGGTCTGTATATAGAGTCACCTTACAGGTATACGGTGATTCATGATGAGATTATTAATTATGGGGTCTGTATGTAGAGTACCTTACAGCTATATAGTGATTCATGCTAGAGATTATTAATTCAGGAGACTGTATGTAGAGTCACCTTACAGCTATATAGTGATTCATGCTGAGATTATTAATTCAGGGGTCTGTATATAGAGTCACCTTACAGGTATACGGTGATTCATGATGAGATTATTAATTATGGGGTCTATATGCAGAGTACCTTACAGCTATATAGTGTTTAATGCTAGAGATTATTAATTCAGGGGTCTGTACGTAGAGTCACCTTACAGCTATATAGTGATTCATGCTAGAGATTATTAATTCAGGGGACTGTATGTAGAGTCACCTTACGGCTATATAGTGATTCATGCTGAGCTTATTAATTCAGGGGTCTGTATATAGAGTCACCTTACAGCTATATAGTGATTCATGCTGAAATTATTAATACAGGGGTCTGTATGTATAGTCCCCTTGCAGCTACGTAGTGATTCATGCTGAGATTATTAATTCAGGGGTCTGTATATAGAGTCACCTTACAGGTATACGGTGATTCATGATGAGCTTATTAATTATGGGGTCTATATGTAGAGTACCTTACAGCTATATAGTGATTAATGCTAGAGATTATTAATTCAGGGGTCTGTACGTAGAGTCACCTTACAGCTATATAGTGATTCATACTAGAGATTATTAATTCAGGGGACTGTATGTAGAGTCACCTTACAACTATATAGTGATTCATGCTGAAATTATTAATACAAGGGTCTGTATGTATAGTCCCCTTGCAGCTACGTAGTGATTCATGCTGAGATTATTAATTCAGGAGGTCTGTATGTAGAGTCACCTTACAGCTATATAGTGATTCATGCTGAGATTATTAATTCAGGGGTCTGTATATAGAGTCACCTTACAGGTATACGGTGATTCATGATGAGATTATTAATTATGGGGTCTATATGCAGAGTACCTTACAGCTATATAGTGTTTAATGCTAGAGATTATTAATTCAGGGGTCTGTACGTAGAGTCACCTTACAGCTATATAGTGATTCATGCTAGAGATTATTAATTCAGGGGACTGTATGTAGAGTCACCTTACGGCTATATAGTGATTCATGCTGAGCTTATTAATTCAGGGGTCTGTATATAGAGTCACCTTACAGCTATATAGTGATTCATGCTGAAATTATTAATACAGGGGTCTGTATGTATAGTCCCCTTGCAGCTACGTAGTGATTCATGCTGAGATTATTAATTCAGGGGTCTGTATATAGAGTCACCTTACAGGTATACGGTGATTCATGATGAGCTTATTAATTATGGGGTCTATATGTAGAGTACCTTACAGCTATATAGTGATTAATGCTAGAGATTATTAATTCAGGGGTCTGTACGTAGAGTCACCTTACAGCTATATAGTGATTCATACTAGAGATTATTAATTCAGGGGACTGTATGTAGAGTCACCTTACAACTATATAGTGATTCATGCTGAAATTATTAATACAAGGGTCTGTATGTATAGTCCCCTTGCAGCTACGTAGTGATTCATGCTGAGATTATTAATTCAGGAGGTCTGTATGTAGAGTCACCTTACAGCTATATAGTGATTCATGCTGAGCTTATTAATTCAGGGGTCTGTATATAGAGTCACCTTACAGCTATATAGTGATTCATGCTGAGATTATTAATACAGGGGTCTGTATGTATAGTCCCCTTGCAGCTACGTAGTGATTCATGCTGAGATTATTAATTCAGGAGGTCTGTATGTAGAGTCACCTTACAGCTATAAAGTGATTCATGCTGAGATTATTAATTCAGGGGTCTGTATGTAGAGTCACCTTACAGCTATAAAGTGATTCATGCTGAGATTATTAATTCAGGGGTCTGTATGTAGAGTCTCCTTACAGCTATATAGTGATTCATGCTGAGATTATTAATACAGGGGTCTGTATGCAGTCACCTTACAGCTATATAGTGATTCATGCTGATCTTATTAATTCAGGGGTCTGTATATAGAATCACCTTACAGGTATACTGTGATTCATGATGAGCTTATTAATTATGGGGTCTATATGTAGTGTACCTTACAGCTATATAGTGATTAATGCTAGAGATTGTTAATTCAGGGGTCTGTACGTAGAGTCACCTTACAGCTATATAGTGATTAATGCTAGAGATTATTAATTCAGGGGTCTGTACGTAGAGTCACCTTACAGCTATATAGTGATTCATACTAGAGATTATTAATTCAGGGGACTGTATGTAGAGTCACCTTACAACTATATAGTGATTCATGCTGAAATTATTAATACAGGGGTCTGTATGTATAGTCCCCTTGCAGCTACGTAGTGATTCATGCTGAGATTATTAATTCAGGAGGTCTGTATGTAGAGTCACCTTACAGCTATATAGTGATTCATGCTGAGCTTATTAATTCAGGGGTCTGTATATAGAGTCACCTTACAGCTATATAGTGATTCATGCTGAGATTATTAATACAGGGGTCTGTATGTATAGTCCCCTTGCAGCTACGTAGTGATTCATGCTGAGATTATTAATTCAGGAGGTCTGTATGTAGAGTCACCTTACAGCTATAAAGTGATTCATGCTGAGATTATTAATTCAGGGGTCTGTATGTAGAGTCACCTTACAGCTATAAAGTGATTCATGCTGAGATTATTAATTCAGGGGTCTGTATGTAGAGTCACCTTACAGCTATATAGTGATTCATGCTGATCTTATTAATTCAGGGGTCTGTATATAGAATCACCTTACAGGTATACGGTGATTCATGATGAGCTTATTAATTATGGGGTCTATATGTAGTGTACCTTACAGCTATATAGTGATTAATGCTAGAGATTGTTAATTCAGGGGTCTGTACGTAGAGTCACCTTACAGCTATATAGTGATTCATACTAGAGATTATTAATTCAGGGGACTGTATGTAGAGTCACCTTACGGCTATATAGCGATTCATGCTGAGCTTATTAATTCAGGGGTCTGTATATAGAGTCACCTTACAATTATATAGTGATTCATGCTGAAATTATTAATACAGGGGTCTGTATGTATAGTCCCCTTGCAGCTACGTAGTGATTCATGCTGAGATTATTAATTCAGGAGGTCTGTATGTAGAGTCACCTTACAGCTATAAAGTGATTCATGCTGAGATTATTAATTCAGGAGTCTGTATATAGAGTCACCTTACAGCTGTATAGTGATTCATGCTGAGATTATTAATACAGGGGTCTGTATGTATAGTCCCCATGCAGCTATATAGTGATTCATGCTGAGATTATTAATGCAGGGGTCTGTATGTAGTCACCTTACAGCTATATGATGATTCATGCTAGAGATTATTAATTCAGGGGTCTGTATGTAGTCACCTTACAGGTATACGGTGATTCATGCTAGAGATTAAATCCACCCAAATCCACCGAAATCAACACCCAAGTCCAGGCAAATCCACCAAAATCCACCCAAATCGCATTCTGTCAACCATGTCACTTATAAATGACAACGCTCTCACGTCCCCCGATTTTTTTCTTTAAAACTTCGCGTTCTTGTGTCGGTTGATCAATAATAAATACAAACACAATTTACTAGTATTACATCTTTCGACTTTAATCTCCTAAGAAATAAATGACAAATCGCTCCATCGCATCACTTCATCGCTCGGCCATATACTACACAATGGAGAGATGGAACAACTGGCCCTAACAGGAGTCCATATAAATGATCTGCAAAATATATAAATGACCAAAAACAAATATTCCAAATATTGTATTGTCACACAGAAGTGGTTTTTCTCTGTCTGTCTGTCTCTCTCATACACACACACACAGACACATACACACACTCGTACATAATTGACTTGATTCATTATTATAATGATTCGGTATTAAGATGGTGAAAAATAATCTTTGAGTACATTACTTTATCCAATTGGTCATTTATAATATTTTTTAGTTCTTTCTGATGCTGGCAGTTTCCGTTGGCCCGGATTTTTTCCAACATTTTCGGAAGCCTTGAGACACTTAAAGATTCAAAATTTTAAAAAGGCCACAAAGTTGCAAAGAATAAAATATTTGTAAGAAATGCATTACGTATATATTTTAGTTTTCCTTTCCAATATCTTGCATCTTCAATTTCCTTCCCTTTAATTCTTTCATGACACATATATTTACTATCACTATTGACTTTATTAAAACCACCACAACCTCGAAATAATCTTCACTTGGTTTATCTGGTATATCTTCCGCTTTTCTCTTCGTACTTTTCAAGAAGTTTTAATTTTTTTTATATCCAATGTTTTTCCTCCAGATTATACTACACATAGCCGTTGAAGATACATAGTCTAGATTATATCAATCCGTATTGTTGAACGGTTGAGCGTGACCTTAATCTGATTATAATTACGTAATAGCTTTGACTGTGATGACAATTGATTTAATTAATTGCTGCTAAAAATCCTGTTTATTTATCCAAGGAATCTACTAGATGCATATCATCGCACGTGTCTTGAACATCGACGATTTATTTTTTTTACTGTTTTACATTTGGAAACTGTTACAAGAAACGATTATTCCGGGTAACATTTAGCTTTCAATGCCATTTGTATGATTTATATAAAATAATTATTTTCTTGTTTTAATAAAAAGTTATATGTACACACCCTTAATTGTTTCCATTAATTTCGCATATGCCGAAAAAGATAAACTATGGCAAGACACTGCAAGTATTAAATCTGGCATGAGATTTGCATGGAAATCTAAAGATTCTAAAGTTATGAACATGAATTTGTATTTAAATTTATCGAATGCCTTCTCTTGATCTAGGCAGATGAAGGGGCAGGGGATTTATTTGTGCTACGTATAGTCGCAGATGTTGCGAATCAAGTGGCCATTATCGAAAATCGAACATTTTTTAAACTCAACATACTGGATCCATGTGTGTGATGGATGGCATAACATTACTAGAGTTTACAAGCCAACAACCGTTTAGAATTTACTACAATATTATTAAACGAAATATAATATATTACAATTAATAATAAGAATATTCCAAATTTTGGTTGATAATAACTTAATACAACAGTGAGTGGAAATCGGCATTGAAAGAAACAATAACAACACGTGTACCATATAACAATCTATTAATTGAATCATTTTACAACAGTATTCACACAAAAAGTGCAATACACTATATACACATGAATGCATTCTTGTCCCATCAGATGTGAAGACTAACTTACATAATGTTATGAAATTCACCTGGTGCGATTGCAATGTCGTTTGGTCAGGTTGTGTCATAATTATAGCACACAATTATGTTGTTTTAACAAAATATAAATATTAGACAAATGAAAATACATAAATTCGTGCATGGGCTGCATTTGTTATTAGATTAAATGGTCATTGAATCGGTTCAAAATCCATGGTATGGTACTACACACATAATTTGGGGTCTATATAAAAAGAATGTAGTTTTTGCGTGTGCTAACCTATGCAATGTAAAATTAGTTACAAATTATAAATAAATGCCGATATTTACATTCTGCAGACGATGCATGCTCATCAGGTAGTCAGACTCTTTATCATCCAATGAACGACACGAAATCGGTGTGGATTTGGGTGGATTTGAGTGGATTTGGATGGATATGGGTGTTTCGTAATACTAGGCTGTGTTTAGTGTGAGATGAGAGGGATAAGGAAAAAATATTGTACCGTCCTTGTGTTTTCACAGGACGCTTTTTAAGGGTCACAGAACTTCGGGTTCAATTGAGTCCCGAGTCTTCAAGAGTTGGATTGAAATTGGGAATTTGAATCATTTGATTAATGAATTATTGTTACATTGTTATTCATTGAACTTCAACCATTTTATATATTTAACCATCAGCTATCGGCATCGCTGACGGGGGGCTCGGAGTTTGCATGTCTTTCACTAATTTAACTTCCAATACAAAATTGAGCCTGGATGGGACTTATATAATAGTTTAAATAAAATATTGGAAGCACCCCACCCCAACTATAACCACCCTCCCATGGCGTTTGTATGAATGCCAATGAGGTATTAATAGTGGTAACAGCCATATAGATTCTATAGAACATAGCATTCTGTTAATTTAGGAGTAAAAGCGATGAATAAAGCGTTAACAGTAGTAGTGGTTCTGATAATGTTATTTGATGCGATGTTGAGTGCTGGTTCTGGTAGCAACAGCGGCTCTAGTTGCAGTGGTAGCTGCAGTAATATTAGTTATTGTTGAAGTCATGGCGATGGTGATGTGGGTAGCATTACTTGCAGACGGACAACTAGATAGATAGATAGATAGATAGATAGATAGATAGATAGATAGATATAATCAAGATACTAAATTCAAATAAATAAACAGAAAGCCATGTATGGGAATGTCGAAGTTTTGTTCTCATGATTTTACCCGTGTTCATTATTTCATGTTATTTTATTTTAACTGCCTTTCTTTGTTTGAACAAAGCACGTGACCGAGGGGTACATGTTTCTATACAATTTATTTTGATCCTTCAAATGTCCTTGGACTAAAAGTTCCAAACAGCATAAATCAGCCAGGTACGGTGTTACCTATTCAATACCTAGCTTGTTGCTGCGTGCTTCCGAAATGCTCTGCAGTGATTGGTGTGTTTGTATGTAGCGTCGCAACTTTGCCTGGAAAGGTAGATAAGACATGTCAGAAGTGATATTCCAGGTAAGTCAGGAATCTTACATTTTGAGGGATTTATGTAATTTTTGTAAGTATCAGTTTTCTTTATATGATTACAAAACTGCATAAATGTGCATTCGTAGTACCTGTGTTCATAATGGGTGTTTGGCAGTTATCGGACAGTGAAAATATAACTACGTACAAAATTAGTGCGCGACACGTACATACCACCGCGGTCCTTTAACTTTTCAAATTACAATAACAATTAGACAAACATTTCTGGCCTTATATGCTACTTTTAGAGAAGACATTGCAGTAGTCACTAATTGAAAAAAGAAGCCAAATAAAGGTAAAATAAAACGGTTTGTAATAGAACATATATAACGCCATAGTACTGTTACTAAGAGATTGTTTTCACCTCGCAATATGGCGGAAAGTATGTCGCTATTCGAGTGACGACATCCGGACCGAACCTATATTCACAATTACGATAGCTTCTATTTAGTCAACGCATTTTGCAAATATCAATGAAACTACACAAGTACGCATTCATATTGCCCGTAATTACGGAAATGGATAAAATGCTATTGGAATTGACATTTATTTCGAGGGTATTTATTATCCATTATTGACATAAATATAAATCATGGTTGAGTTCATAAAGTGGTATTACGATAGATAAAATAAATAGATAAAAAAAACAATGAAAACTATGATCCATCACATTCATTATTCGACTGTTTAAATAGACGTTTTCCTTAAATTATAATGGTTATTGTTTTCAAATATACCAATTAAATTGAAATTCTGAGGCACGACATATTTCATTGGTAGCAATGTGGCACAGTTTCTAGTGACTATCGTGTGCAACACATTTAGTTGGTAGCAATGTTTACAGTTTCTACCGACGATCGTGTATGACACATTTCATCGGTAGCAATGTGGTACAGTTTCTAGTGACTATCATGTTTGACACATTTCATTGGTGGCAATGTAGCATTGTTAATAATGAATATTGTGCACGACACATTTCATAGATAGTAATGTGGTACAGTTTCTAGTGTCTATCGTGCACGACACATTTAATTGACAGCAATGTGTACAGTTTCTACTGACTATCGTGTACGACACATTTCATGGGTAGCAGTGTGGTATTGTTTCTAGGAACTATCATGTACAACACATGTAAACGCCATCAATGTGGTACAGGTTCAGAATTGACTGTCATGTACGACAACTGGCGACTAGAATCAGCTGAAGCTAAACGATGGCTTCCTTCCATTATTCCTACAAAAATAATGCCCCCGCATATGTGATAAGATTGTGTATGAAAGTGCATGTACAGCGTAATCTCTTGGTACCAAAGGAAATCAATGATCACTTTCTATAAATTCATATACATCTTAAATTTGAAATTTATAAACAAAACATAAAAGATGAAAGGTAACATGTGCAATCCTTAAAACATATGGCCAAAATCATCATATAAATCGCCTTCTCTCAAAATGTTCACAAATATATATAGCACAACTACACATAAGGTGTTCTCCTTCAACAAAACATAAATGGTTTCAGATTTTAATTTTTACTTCTTTTTTAAGGAGTCATTGAAATTTAATCATTATATAATAAATTGAATATATGTTTTATGTGAATAGGACAAATGTTCAAATATATTTGTTCCAATTGTATTCTGTACGAATCTCTAACTCGTCCTGCAATGGTTGAAAACAAAAAGGATGCTGATTTTAGCCAACGTCCGTCGTGGTTTATTTGAACACCGATTGTACGTCCGTTAGGCAGGAATTGAACACACCACGGTGATCTGGGCAGGAATTAAACACACCCCTGTGATCTGGACAGGAACTGAAAACTCCATGGTTATTTGGGTGGAATTGAACTACCAACCTGCTGCTTCATCGTGGATCTGAATAGTGGTTAAATATATCAAAATGTATTGATGAGTTGTCTTGTAATATTCATAGTAGGGGCAATCATGCAGTAGGTTCTGTAAGCTCTTTTACTTGTTGGGTATAACAAGACACAATATTGTATTGCGCGTCTTCAGGTGGGTTGAACAATAATTCGACAAACATCCTTCTTCAGGTTGTTAAAAACAGGTCAGATATGAAATAGGTGAGTACCGCGTTCCCAATGTTTAAAACTTTTTATTATGGGACTAGGGCGCAGTTACTACGTCACACGCTTGTTTAAGCTTATGGATAATATTTCCTGCATAAATTGAAAAAAATTTAAGTGGGTATTCACGTCTTACATCTATATAGCGATTATTGCCAGAGATTGTTATTTCATAAGACTGTATGAAGAACCACCTTACAGCTATATAGTGATTCATGCTGGAGATTATTTATTGATCTACTTTATTTATGAATGCACACACACTGGAGCGTGTAAAAATTCTAACTTTCCACTCTTTCTCATTCTTGTATGGCACCAACCAACCTCTCTACCTACCAACACACTTGCATACATAAAGTTTAGAATCTCTTTTGGTTGAGGTCTTTTTCCTGCATATTACAAGCTGATACTAGATTTTGGATAGAAATAGTGTAACAATAATAATTATATCATTATCGCCGTGACTCGGTATGCCCTCCTCCCCCTCGGGGGACGCCTTTCCAAAGAGAGAAACACATACGCCTACACCATATATTGTCGTTCCCCACCCATTTTTATGTTACTAATGGCCAAAGTCGCTAAACTGATAAAAGCCTTAAGATGATAGTTACTAACCGTTTTACGGTAAAAGACATCGATTAATAAAAACATTCAGAGTTTGTGGCAATTAGCGCTAGTATAACTTTTGGAGATTACGGTTAAATCTAAAGCTAGGAAGATTTTTAAAAAAAATTAAAGACTGGATTACTTATTTGCAGAACAGACTAACATATGCCAATTACAATTTGTAATTCAATTCATGATTTATTATTTTTTGAAAGAAAAACAATAAGTAAAATATGGGTATTCATTATAATAAATGCTGGTGGCAACGAGTGAACATTTAAATTAGATGAGAGTAAGATCCACAACGGTAAATCCCATGATACAGCTCAATACAAGTTAATAGGTATTCATGCATTTTAATTCCTTGATACAGCTCAATACAAGTCAATGGGTATTCATACATTTTAATTCCTTGATACAGCTCATTACAAGTTAATGGGTATTCAGACATGTTAAGTCCTTGATACAGTTCGTTTCAAGTTAATGGGTATTCAGACATGTTAATTCTTTGATACAGCTCATTTCAAGTTAATGGGTATTCATACATTTTAATTTCTTCATACAGCTCATTTCAAGTTAATGGGTATTAAAACATTTTAATTCCTTGATACAGCTCCTTTCAAGTTAATGTTTATTCAGACAGGTTAATTCCTTGATACAGTTCGTTTCAAGTTAATGTTTATTCAGACATGTTAATTCCTTGATACAGCTCATTTCAAGTTAATGTGTATTCAGACATGTTAATTCATTGATACAGCTGATTTCAAGCTAATGGGTATTCATACATTTCAATTCCTTGATACAGTTCGTTTCAAGTTAATGGGTATTCAGACATGTTAATCCCTTGATACAGCTCATTTCACGTTAATGGGTATTCATACATTTTAATTCCTTGATACAGCTCATTGCAAGTTAATGGGTATTCAGACATGTTAATTCCTTGGTACAGTTCGTTTCAAGTTAATGGGTGTTCAGACATGTTAATTCTTTGATACAGCTCATTTCAAATTAATGGGTATTCATACATTTTAATTTCTTGATACAGCTCCTTTCAAGTTAATGGGTATTCAGACATGTTAATCCCTTGATACAGCTCATTTCAAGTTAATGGGTACTCAGACATTTTAATTCCTTGATACAGTTCGTTTCAAGTTAACGGGTATTCAGACATGTTAATCCCTTCATACAGCTCATTTCAAGTTAATGGGTATTCATACTTTTAATTCCTTGATACAGCTCATTACAAGCTAATGGGTATTCATACATTTTAATTCCTTGATACAGCTCATTTCAAGTTAATGGGTATTCAGACATGTTAATCCGTTGATACAGCTCATTTCACGTTAATGGGTATTCATACATTTTAATTCCTTGATACAGTTCGTTTCAAGTTAATGGGTATTCAGACATGTTAATCCCTTGATACAGCTCATTTCAAGTTAATGGGTATCAATACATTTTAATTCCTTGATACAGCTCATTTCAAGTTAATGGGTATTCATACATTTTAATTTCTTGACACAGCTCATTTCAAGTGAATGTGAGTAGTGAATGGGGGCACTTTACGGACAATGGGAATTAGCATTACAAGACCCCTTGGGGCACTTTACGGACAAGGGAAAATTAACATGGAGAAAAATCGTGGGGCACTTTACGGACAAGGGGATTTAACATGGCAATAAATCGTGGGTCACTTTACGGACAAGGGGAATTTAACATGGGAATAAATCGTGGGTCACTCTACGGACAAGGGGAATTTAACATGGGATTTTTTTTTTTTAAAAAAAATTTAAAAAAATTTTTTTAAAAATTTTTTTTAAAAAAAGGGGTAGGCAATTCAAAGACTATCTCTTTTCGAGAAATATGGCTGGCCCTGAAAAGGGCCTTTGGGTTTTATGTTAATGTATTCATTAACATAAATGGCACCGCATTGGTCTTCTTCTTGTCCTTAGGCTGCGTCTTACTGTTGGTCCGTACATCAGCACTCTTTTCAGGCATCCTTGTCTTTCGACGTAGATCCTACGTATCCACAGGCTGGTGTTTGTCCTGTGGACAACGGTCCACTTGGATCGGACATACATGAGCAAGTCCGTCCGAAACATCATGGAAGACACAAGGGTGGATGACTCAACTGTAGTCCACATCTTGAAGCGACGAGAACAGGTGAATCAATGCATTGAACGGCGCTTATTTATAGGTACAGAAAGGATTGAAACGGATTGAGTTCATTCACCAATCCAAACACGCGTTACAGAATTCAGTCAGCTCGCATCCAATCCGAAGAGAGCAGTCTGTGACGTCACGTAGTCAATATAGATTCGCTAGCGCTTGTGTGCATTCAGTCTATGCGACAGTGATTCAACATGACGGAAACTCAGAAAACGATCCATTGGGGTGCACC
This sequence comes from Sinohyriopsis cumingii, assembly GCA_028554795.2. NCBI lineage: Eukaryota > Metazoa > Mollusca > Bivalvia > Unionida > Unionidae > Sinohyriopsis > Sinohyriopsis cumingii. Next base: position 102,070,552 of record CM068835.1, on the reverse strand, counting down.
AACAGGGGAGACTGCCCAAGGGAACTCGGACTTACTTTCAGAAGAGGTGAATTGGGATTTTGTGGATTTTCTCTCCTCGCAAGAATTTGTTCCTGAACCTTCGTTACCTTCTTCATTACCGCAAGTGGAGAATTTTAGACAGAGACAGAAAGAAGAATTGGAGAAATTTATACAACGACAAAAGGAAGCGGAACAGGCTTTTCTCCTACAGCAACAGCAACAAGAAGAAGAGGTAAGAAAAAAACAACAGCAACAACAGCAAGAAGAAGAAGTAGCAGCAAAGAAACAAGAGGGTGAAAATCAAACGGTCACGGTACTGTTGGACATTTTAGCGGAGTTAAGAAGTCTGAAACAAATGTATCAGACTTCTTTATCACGACCGAAGAGAATACGACCTTCCCGAGCCAAACATGTCAACCCTGTGACTAAGCCTACCGTACCACCCTTAGTGATTTCAACCCAATCATTATCATCATCATCAACATTACGCAGTCCAGAAGTAGGCCTTGGCCGTGGCAAAGGCTTAAGGCAGTTAAAATTGATTGCTTAAACTCACCCCTGCACCATGAAGAAAAAAGGCCCTTTTCAGGGCCACCCACATTTCTCGAAAAGAAATACAATTTCAATTTGCCAATAACTCAAAAAAAAAAACTCACCCATGTTACCCTTTTAGTACGTGTCTGTGTATGAGTGCGTGAGTGTAGCTTCTTATTTTAAAATCACAACTCCAAGACACTTATCTTATATCATTCATTTATTCTTTTCTCCATTTTTTACAATCCAATTCACAATTTATAACACAACACTTTAATAAAAAGTTCATTAATTTCTTCTTTTCTCCTTTTTTAGTCTCTCTGTTTTTTGAATTTCTTCACCGTCACACTCTTTTCCTCTTCTTCTTCTTCCTCCTCGCTTTCTTCCCTTCTTCTTTTTTTCTCCTGTTTCTTTTTCTTCACCTGTCTTCTTTCTTCCTCAGAAGAATCCCTCTCTTCCTCTGAAGAATCCCTCTCTTCTTCTGAAGAATTCCTCTTTTCTTCTGACTCCTCTTGTTTCTTTTTTGGGCAATCTGGAGACCAATGTCCTTTTTCATTACAATAATAACAGGTATCTTGACTTTTGTCTTTTTTATCCCCTGTTTTTTTTCTTTTTTGACGGTCTGGACACTCTGAAGACCAATGCCCTTTCTTCTGACAGATATAGCAAGTATCTTGACTTTTATCTCTAAAGGAAGGAGAGTAGTCCGTAGGCTGGTCTGAAGAGAATTTTCTAATGACCCCTCGCAAAGCTCTGACGAAACGTTCCATCTGATCAGTCTCTTCCATCGTTGTGCTCGGCTTGAGAGTGAAATGAATAGTGAAAGGACAAGACACACACCCTTTTATATACGCTGGTCTACTATGACTATAAAGTAGTTTATGGTGTTTGAACTTGAGTCATTTGACTTTTTGCTTTCAAGATGAAACGATCCCATTCATTCGAGAAGAAAGAAGAAGAAAGTAAGAGGCAGAAACGTGATCTATCGCCTCGTACCAGGGCTGAAATCTTGGCACAAATTCATGCCAGTGATTTTGAAGAGGACATGAGTGAACCAGAATCCGAACCCTCTAAACCAATTTCACCACCCTTAGTCAACCCTGAAAAGTACTATTCCATTCGAGAGACGGAAAAGCGCTCCTCTAGAAAATTTAGAACCACGGCTTACAAATACACGGTGAAGTTTAAAGATTTCAAGGCTGAAGTGCCGTTAGAGAAAGCAGAAGTGTTCATCACTGAGGTGTGGGATTCTTTGCTCACTGCACTCAAGCAACAATGTCAACCCAAAGAAGACGATCGCTTGAGACTTTCCGTACAACACGACGGTTTGAAATCCCCTGTTTGGATCGAGTTTAGCACCCCTGCAGAATTAACTGCTTCCAAAGTCATGGACAAGATTCAACACGTACAACAATCTAATGATCAGTTTGACATCACCGATGGTAAAGCCACACTGGACATGACCCACGTCTCTCCTCCTCAAGGGACAGGACGCAAAAAGATGTTATTGGTGGACGACCTTCGCAACACCAAAAAGAGTCTCGTCCGAATTAGCAACCCTCATGACCAGATGTGTTTAGCCCGTGCCATCGTGGTGGGACGAACCTATGCCAACAAGAACGACACGGTAGAATGGAAAAGAACCTGGGACACTATTCAACGTTCCGACCGAGCCAAACAACGAAACGAAGCAGAACTCCTGTTGCAACAAGCTGGCCTGTCCAAAGACACACCCTGTGGCATTCCTGAGATGCAAAAATTGCAAGATGTCCTAGCTCCACGATACACCTTGAAAGTGCACCCTCAAGAAGTGCGCGGACCTCTATTGTTTCGAGGGCAAGACTTTAAGGACGGAAAATACATTCATGTCTATTATCACGATGAACATTTCGATACCATTACCAGTATCACCGGATTCCTGAAATACAGTTATTACTGTGAGAAATGTGACCATGGTTATAACAATCGAGAGCAACACAAGCATTGTGGATCGAAATGCACAGGATGTTTGGCCTCTTCACCCTGTCTGAGCGAAGAACCAGTGCCTTGTTCCACTTGTCTGCGCACGTTTGTCAGCCCTACCTGTTACCAACAACATCTGAAAACGCAAGGTTCACAGAAGAAATGCGCTTGTCAACTGCTGAGATTGTGCTCTACGTGTGGACAAGGCATACGTACCAATAGTGTCAAGGCACACGTATGTTCAGGAAAAAAAAAATGTCACATTTGTCACCACATCGTGGACTTGGAACACCAATGTTACGTGCAAAAATACCAACCCCCACCAGAGAAAGAGGACGGTCACAAGAAGAAAAGCAATTTCATCTTTTTCGATTTCGAATGCATGCAAGAAACCGGCATTCACATTCCTAATTTCTGCGTGGCTCATCGAGCGTGCGAGAAGTGCATTCAAGAACCTATCTTCAGTCATTGCCCTCACTGCAGCAAGATTCCTGGAGGACGTGAAAAAATCTTTCGGGGACCCAACACGTTAGCCGATTTTGCCCAATGGGTCTTAGACCCCGTCGACAAGACGTGGAGCCAAGAGGACATCGAACGTTACGGAGATTGTCATCGCCATGCCACAGTGATGGCTCACAATTTCTCCGGATACGATGGACAGTTTCTTCTCAGATACTATACGGAACAAGGCACCGAGCGTCCTAAAGTGACTTTGAACGGAGCCAAAATCATTTTCATGCAAGTGGGACAAGTACAGTTTAAAGATTCGATGAGTTACTTGGCCATGCCTTTGAGTCGAATGCCTAAAACGTTTGGAATGACAGAAATGGCTAAAGGGTACTTTCCACACTTTTTCAATACGGAAGCCAATCAACACGCCGTTCTACCCCATTTGCCTGAGGCTCACTATTACGACCCCGACAACATGCGTACCGAACAAAGAGAAGCTTTCTACGCTTGGTACCAGGCTCACGCCTCTGACCCTTTCGACTTTCAGGAAGAAATGCTAAAGTATTGTCGTTCCGACGTGGACATTTTACGACGTTGCTGTGGAAAATTTCGAGAACTGTTCATGGAACACGGAGGGGTCGATCCTTTGAAAGAAGCTTGCACCATTGCCAAAGCATGTTCCTTAGTGTATCGACAACGATTCATGCCTGAAAACACCGTGGCTGTCATCAGCCCTCAAACGACCCACTTTGTCAAGCGTCAATACTCGGTCAAAGCCCTACGCTGGTTACATTACTTGTGCGACAAGGAAGACAAGTGGATTCAGCATGCCCGCAACGGAGGGGGCGAAAAGACCATCGGAACGTATTCGGTCGATGGCTGGGACTTAGAAAACCCCAAGATCGTGTACGAGTTTAACGGTTGCTTATTTCACGGATGTCCCGTCTGTTACCCTGACCGTGGCACTAAAAATCAGTTTTTGCAACGAACCATGGAAGACTTGTACCAGGACACTTGTCAGCGACGCCTAAAGTTAGAACAGGAAGGATACCAAGTGGTGGAAATGTGGGAACACGAATACGATCACCGCTTGAAAACCGATCCCGAGTTTAAACGCCTCGTGGAAAGTTACCAGTTCATGGACCCGCTGAACCCGAGGGATAGTTTGTACGGAGGAAGGACCAATGCCACCTGTTTGCTGTACCAAGCCGACGAAGAGAAAGGAGAAGAAATCAAATACTTGGACGTGTGTTCGCTGTATCCCTACGTGTGCAAATATTGTCGCTTTCCTGTAGGGCACCCGCAATTGTTAACGGAACACATCGACCTGAAAAACATTCGACAATACGAAGGCTTGATCAAGTGTAAAGTTTTGCCTCCCACTAACCTATACCATCCCGTCTTACCTCACCATTGTCAAGGGAAATTGATGTTTCCCTTGTGCCGTACTTGTGCCGAAACGTGTAACCAAGACCAACCTTGTCAGCACAGCCAGGAAGAACGTGCCTTGACGGGAACCTGGGTCAGCGTAGAATTGTTCAAAGCTATGGACATGGGATACCAACTGTTAGAAGTGTACGAAATTTGCCACTTTCCCAAGACACAACAATACCGCAAGGGTGACCCTACTCAGAAAGGCATTTTCGCCGACTACGTGGATGCCTTTTTGAAACTGAAGCAAGAAGCCAGCGGCTATCCTTCCTGGTGTCACACTCCCGAAGACCAAATACAATTCAAAGAGAAATACTACGAACAAGAAGGCATCTCTTTAGACCACATCGAGAAAAACGAAGGCAGGAGATCGTTTGCCAAAGTGATGTTAAATTGCTTGTGGGGTAAAATGGCACAACGACCGTGTTTACCCAAGACGGAATATTTGACAGAACCTTCCCGCTACTTCCAGATGATTCACGACAAAACCAAATACATGAAACACGTGGACGTCGTTCGAGAGAATTTGATCTTGGTCAATTACGAAGAAGATTTGGACTTTGTACAAGACGACCCTTTTGGAAATGTCATCATTGCGGCTTACGTGACAGCTCATGCTCGCTTAAAATTGTACGAAGCTTTAGAACTGTTAGAAGAACGCGTCCTGTACTTTGACACGGACAGTTGCATTTACATCCATCACCCGATTCAACAGCACCCTAACATCGAAGGAGACCGTTTAGGAGCCTGGACAGACGAGCATCCCGACGACAAGATTCTAAGTTTCGTCAGTGGCGGTCCCAAAAATTACGGCTACGAATACCGGGACAAACAAGGAGAAGTGCACACGACGTGCAAAGTGAAAGGACTGACTCTGAATTATCGTACCAGTCGAGTGGTGAACTTTGGGGTATTGAAAGAAGCCTTGCAATCGGGAGAGGATGGAAACTTTAAAGTGACCACTTACCAACCGAACAAGATTGTACGTTTACCCACTCACCACATCGTCAGTCGACCCTTGGAAAAAGTCTATCAAATTGTATACCAGAAGCGAGTGCGACTTCCCAATCACTTTACGTTGCCGTACGGTCACGTCGGTATTGGTCTGTATATAAAAAAGAAACCCTAGACAAGATCGATAGTTCATTGTGACTAGCAAGACCGAGCGAACAAGATGAATACTTTGAAAGAGACATCGTTCCAGTTTGGGGATTGTAAAAAAGTTGTATCTTCCTCTAGTGTGACTAATACTGGATGGATAAGACCCATGCATTGCGACGGAAAATGTCCGGAAGGAAACTGCGATTGTCCATGTGGTTACCATTGTAATTGTGTAACGGAGTTTGCAGACGAGTGCGATTGTGAGCCTTGCGATGGGACCGATGCTGTACGTTGTGACCTGAGCGATGCCGTAAAGCATCATGGGAACTTTGTTCTCACTACCCCTATCATGGAAAGGGATGCTGTGCGTGTCAAACCTGAGGGATGCGAAAGTGATGCCGCTCGTCCTCTTAGACATTTTACCGGGTTTAAAGGGGAATGTTCACTTTCACGTCTACCCCCCTACGGATGTCATCCAGCCCTGAGCAAACTCCTGCCCATGTCACTCAACCCTCATCGAAACGAACCTGTGAAAAACGAATATTCGTTTCCTGTGCGTTTGTCGGAATACTGCGACTTTGAAAATCGTCTTCAATCGTTCAAAGGAAAATGGCCAAAGTATCTGGGAGGACCGACCCCCGAAGAATTAGCCAGAGCCGGATTTTTCTACTTGGGCGAAGGACATAAAGTCAGGTGCTTCAGTTGCGATGTGACACTTCACCACTGGGAACCGCAAGATTCGGCCTACGTAGAACATGCTCGATGGTCACCGAATTGTCATTACTTACCTTTAGTGGGACCGAGACATTGAAGTAACTTTTTACCATAATCATCTGTTCATGGATACTTTACAAGAGAACATTCGTGCTTTGCCTGTGGAGTTGAGAGAACGCATTTATCGAGAACTGGTCAAAATACAAGTGAAACGTAAAGAACAATTGCATCCGATACGTCACCGGTGTTTGAACCACTGGTACCTTCAGGCTATACAAGGACTGATTCAATTGAAAGTGTTCCATTGGACAGACATTGATCAACGACCTCCTGGTTATAAAAAGGAATGGTTTGGTATTGACGATTCTATCTACTACATTGTAAACGTACTGCATCGAATTCCAGAGGAAGAGTTAACGAATTACCAACATCTTTCACACAATGTCAACTTGGTGAAAGAGGAAACTTCTGAACGAATTGTAATGTGTAGATTAGTGACTCAACGATTTAAATTCGACACTGAAGTGAAACCATGTTTGTGCAAAGAGTACATTTCTTGTGTCAGACCAAAGAGGATTTAGTATGACCTATTCATGGATACTTTACAAGAGAACATTCGTGCTTTGCCTGTGGAGTTGAGAGAACGCATTTACCGAGAGCTGGTGAAAATACAAGTGAAACGTAAAGAACAATTGCATCCGATACGTCACCAGATCTTTAACCACTGGTACTTGAATGGTATAAGAGAACTGATTCGTCAGAAATTCTTTCAATGGTCAGACATTGTTCAAAACTTTGAGGTCGCTAATGATCGACATGTTCATAATTATGGTTACTTCGAGATTCACCTACAGCAATACATTGAGGAAGACAAGTTAAAGGATTACCAACATATTTTACGTGGAATCTACTTAGAGGAAGAGGAAACACCTAAACGAACTCTGACGTTTCGGTTACAGTATGCAAGATTTAGATTCCCTACTGGAGAACGAAGATCTCTGGCTAGAAAGTACGTCTATTGCATCCGAAAAAAAGAGAATATAAAAAGAGGCTGCCATGCCACGGTTTATGTCACATGTCATCCAACAGATTCCGTGGAAGGAACTCAATGACCATATTCAAACCGTGGATCATTACCATCGATTATTACAAGAACTGTATCCATTCAATTTTGGACGACAAGTGGTGTGTGTCTTAGTGACTTGTTTTCTGGGATTTCGTTTACCAGCCGATTCTTTGTGGACTCTTTACGATCAGTACTTACCACCTCCATGGCCTTAAATGGTCACGAAAAACTCCTTTTGTTCAAAGCCTTGCGTTTTCATCTGGATACTTCTCGACCTCAACAGGAAAAAAAGATTCGTCAACTTTTAGCGACCCAAGACGTGTATGACGATGTGTGTGTAGCTTGTGACTTACACCCTCATTGGACAGATGTTCGTGATTGGAAAAAGGGGGGTTTTGAGACTTGGACCCAAGAAGTGGCCCAGTATGCACAAGAGTTGTTCAAGGAAAAAAGTTACTTTTCAACCCGTGTTAGTGACGGTGCCAGAAGAACCCGTCACCGAGAACAACCACTCGCTTCAGGACAGGACTGTCATGGACATGCCTGAAAGGTCATTCCGGGAGGACACTTGTGTGACAATACCTCATGTAGAGACTGTAAGAACATTACACACTGTCCCTAGGACATCTTGGTTACCCAAAACATGTTGTACAGACACTTGTTTATATTCCACTTTGATCGCTTTGCTGTGTTTTATATTCCTGTACATCACTATTTGGGTTGTATGTATTTTTGTCTTTCGTGTTCATATTTGAAACATTCAATAAACGTGTTCTGAAAAAGTATATAAACTCTTGTCTTGTTTGTTTTTCGTGTCACAAGTGACATTTCTCATACCATGGCTACCTCTGCTGTCTCTGCTCCCTCTTCCTCCACTGTCAAAGTCATCGACGAACACTTAGATCGTGCCAGTTGGGAGGCTTTGTATCTTCGCCATCCCTTTAACATGCTCATTGCTGGACCTAGCGGTTCAGGCAAAACCGAATTCGTCAAACGTTTGATCGAACATAAACATCATTTGATCGATCGGCCCCCTCAACGGATTGTGTGGTGTTACAAAGAGTGGCAATCGGCGTACAGCTTCTTGCGTGAAAGTCAAGGCGATTCCATCGTGTTTGTGGAAGGCATTCCTAAAGAAGACGATGGCATCGTCTCTGACTCCCGTCTAACCCATTTGGTCATTTTCGACGACATGTTAGGAGAAGACGAAGAAGAAATTAAATTGTGGTTTACGCGCAAAGGGCATCACCGTAATGCCAGTGTCGTTTACATCACCCAAAATTTGTTTCAACAAAGTAAAGCCCATCGCACCATCAGTCTCAATGCGCATTACGTGGTCTTGTTTAAAAGTCCTCGAGATAAATCGCAAGTGCAAGTCTTAGCCAAACAGTTAGGAACGCCTTGGCTGACTCAGGCGTACGACGATGCCACTCAAACGCCACACGCCTATTTACTCGTCGATTTGAAACCTACGACCCCCGAGGATTTGCGATTTCGTACCCACTTGTTTCACCACTGGTGCCAAGACGGAGGGCCTGTCCTGTACACGTCTCCGTCCTCGACTTCATTTCACTCCCCATGAAAAAATCTATAAAAACCTCAGACCCTTTTTCGTCTGTCTCACACAGTGTGAACATGACGTCCCTTCAGTCGCATCTTCCCGTCAAATTGATTCGTGCCTTGTATGGCATCAGTCGAGAAAAAGATCCACAAACACGAGCTCGTGTCTTAGAAGCTAGTCTCAAAGAAGTCTTACGATGGTTCACGGTGACGGCACGTCAAATACTCCAAGGAATCATTCAGATTCCTCATCAAACCCAACGCTTTTTCGATCGAAACAAAGTCGCTTTGGTCCAACTGGCCGATCCCCGCATCGACACTCAAACCAAAAAACAAATCATTTTGAAACCTGGAGGGAGCGGTACTCTAGGAGGGGTCATCATTCGCTCACTCTTAAGATGGGATCCTAATGCCCCCAAAGTTCTCCCCAAGACAAAAGTCCAACGAAGCCCCAAGAAGAAAAAGAAAAAGACCAGGTCCCCAAGAAGAATAACTTCTCCAGTGGCAGGACCCTCCTCTTACCAGACACCACCGCCATCACCCCGGAAAAAGAAAAGAAGCCCCCATAAAAAGAAACAGAGAAAAAGTCCCCAGAAAAAGAAAAGTCCACAGAAGAAGAAAACTAGTCGCAAGAGAGGCACTTCGGCCAGGACGCAACCTTACACTCGCAAGCCACGACCTGCCACAACGTCTCCGGCAGCCTCACGTTTGTCCACTTCTCCGTTGATGTCACCAGGAACTGAAGAGTACTTGGAGACGTTGATTACACCAAGAACTTCTCCGTTGATGACCCCCAAAAGAACTTCCCCAGTGGCAGGACCTTCCCATTTAGCGGCAGTGGCTGCTGCTCACAAAGTACCTTCTCCCAAAATGAAAGTCCAAGAAAGATCGGGCATGTTACAAAGTTTACTGGATTTGTCCAAGCAAGAACTGGCTCGATTTAGTCCGTTGCGTACCCCTGCACGACGTGTCATGCCTGTCCTCAAATCGATAAAACGTAAAGACAATCAGTGGCGACGCGTTCCAGTATAAAAAGAGCCTGTGACCAAGTCGGGGTATCAGTGAACTTGTAAAAAAGATGTCACCTCCAAGAAGCCACAAAAGAAAGAGACAAAGGCAGACGCGTCATCCGACAAAGCGCTTAGCCAAGCATCGACATTACCCTAAGAAAAGACACAGTCGTTCCAAGAAAAAGAGGCGTCAACAAAGGGGAGGATTCCTTGGTGATTTTGGGAAAAACATTGTCACCTTTATGACAAAGCGATAGTCTCAAAAAAAAAAAGATAAAAGGGCGTGCGTTAAGTCATCGACGTTAGTGTCTGTTCGGTGAATGTCCCGGAACCCACAAGCAAAAAATGTCACCCTCCAGAAAACCCCAAGGAAAGAAAAGGAAAGGACTGCCACCACGTTTAGCTAAACATGGGGACCTGTTATCTGTCCTGTCCAAAGCTTCTTCACCCCTACGAAAAAAACTCATTCAAACGGCCTCCAAAGAGGTCATCGATACCGTGTGCGAATGTTGTTTGAACGTTTTGAAAGGCACGATCCCTTTGTCCAAACACCAGAAACAATGCTTAGGCAAACATCGTCACGTTCTTCGCCAAATGGTTCAAAAGAAAATTCCCATTCGTCAAAAAAAGAAGATGTTGGTCCAACGTGGAGGCATTTTACCTCTCTTGTTAGGCCCCATACTGAAAGGAGTCTTGGGAACCATGTTGGGAGGACTGGTGGGAGCAAGATAAAAAGGCCTCGGAAGTTCCAAGATCTCAGAATCGACCCCTGACAACCCCCATGGAAGGACGAAAACTAGCTTTAGTGCCTTACAAACGATGGATGGAATACCATCGGTGGCAAGAACAACGCACCCCGCATTTACCTCCCAATCCCAATTTGAGCGAAATGTCCCAGTTACAACACGAATTGCAGTCCTTGATGGATCGCCAAGATTTGTCCGAAACAGAAAAATCGCAAAAGTACGGTCAACTCTTGCAACGATTGCAACTCTTTCACCAGAAAGCTTTAGACGAAACAGCTCTACCCACTCTGAAAGATTTTAAGACCTTGATGAAAAGTCCAGCACCATCACCAGTACCAGTACCAGTACCAGTGGTCAAGACAGAAAAAGGAGAAGAAGAAGAGGAAGGGTTTCTAACTCCACCAGAAAAAGTACGCAAGTTAACAACACCACCTACCTCCAGAATTGGATGGATTAAAAAGATGATGGCCACCCCTTCTTCATCACAAGAGAAAAAGAAAGTGAAGACAGAAGTGAAACAAGAACCGATATCCCCTGCACAGACATCCTCCTCCTCCTCTTCGACACCTATTGCTGGTCGCACACGCAAAGCCTTGCAATCCAAGAAAATACCCCAAGAGAAAAAGAGTAGCCTCTTCCAAGAGTGGGTGCCTTATTAACACATCAACCAACACAAAAAATGGAAAAAGTCTTAGCCAGCATTTACTACGATCCCTCCCATCCTGCAGGTTACGCAGGAGTTCAAAAATTGTATCGTGCTGCCAAAACTCGACTGAAAAGTCTCCGTTTACCTCAAGTGCAACGATGGTTACAAGAACAAGCTACCTACACTTTACACAAACCCATTCGACGCAAGTTTGCCAGAAGTCGCACCCGAGTGGAAGGCATCGATCATCAATGGCAAGCCGATTTAGCCGATGTCTCTCATTTGGCCAGCTACAATCGCGGCTACAAATATTTGTTTTGTGTCATCGACGTCTTTTCCAAATTTGCCTGGGTCGTGCCCTTGACTTCCAAATCGAGCAGCGAGTTAGTGCGAGCCCTGCAACGGGTGTTGAAACAAAGCGGTCGTCGCCCTCTTCGATGGCAAACGGACAAAGGCACCGAATTTCTGAACCAAGCTTTCCAAAAAGAATTAAAGAAACGTGACATTCATTTTTTTACCACCGAGAATCCCGAAACCAAAGCCAGTATCGTGGAACGTTTTCAACGTACTTTGAAAGAACGCATGTGGAAATATTTTACGCATCACCACACTCTGAAGTACATCGACATCTTACCGCACCTGGTGCAAGCGTACAACCAATCTTACCATCGAAGCATCGGACGTGCCCCGCAAGACGTGACTCCCGACAACGAAGTGCTGGTGTTCGAGCGCCTGTTCGGTACGTCCCCGACGAGGGCTGTCCCCAAGAAAAGTGGAGAGTTGACCGTGGGAGATTGGGTGCGCATTGGCAAAACCAAACGCACTTTCGACAAAGGTTACTTACCTAACTGGACGACCGAACTGTTTCGCGTCACTGGACGAGTACATGGCCGTCATCCTGCCGTCTATAAATTGGAAGACATGAACGGAGAAGTACTCAAAGGAACGTTTTATTTGCCCGAGTTACAACGTGTCACCAAAAAAGAAGACGACGTGTACGACATCGAAAGCATTCTCGAACGCAGAACCCGTAAAGTGGGCAAACGACGTGTCAAAGAAGTCAAAGTACGTTGGAAAGGATATCCACCCAGTTTCGATTCTTGGATCGACGCTTCGCAAGTCATCGACTATAAAAAGAAGAAGTGACCATCATGCCCTTTCACACAGCAGCAGACGCAGCTACGTCGACCAGTCCTTCTTCCCCTAGTTCTTCTGTGCAAGATTTACAAAAACAACCCTTGTGGGTGTGGTGTGGAGAACGTGTGCCTAAAACGCAAATCGTCTTTTTCTGCCAAATCTTCGTGGTGTATTGTGTCATCGGGGCAGCCATCGCCAATTTGAGTTTGCAACAAGGAGACAAACAATTGTGGACCATTTTATTGAGCAGTTGCATCGGTTACCTGCTTCCCAATCCCTCCCTGAAATTCTCCTCGAACGGGAACGTTGTGTCCAGTGCCAGTGCCAGTCACCACTCCAACAACCACAACCAGAACCCCATTTTGGGCGGAGACACACCTCTGACATCCACTAATATTCCCTCGGACAGCCACAGAACTCTGGAATTATGAGTCACCAAAACCAATTTTACTTAACCTTACCCAGTGACAGTTCCATGGAGGTGTTTCCCCACAACACATTGTGCTGTTACACAGCCAAATTACCTCAGGCCATCCCCTTAGATCACGAAGCCCATTGGGAAGTGGCTTTAGTGGAAATCATTCACCCGACCCAAGTCCTCAATGTCATTCCCAATCAAAATTTTTTTAATGTGGAAGTTCATGACGAGTCATTGCAACAGGAGTTGAATAAGAAAGTCACGTATGACAATAAAATCTATAATGAGAAAACTCAAAAATGGACCTACCACTTTTTAATTCCCCCAGGTTATTATTTCAGTGGTCAACATTTGGTCAACGTCATAGCTGCCAAGTTTAATGGCGTGTTTGGGAAAGCTTTGGAGCATGCCAAAATAAGTGTCACCATGGAGTACCACAAAGTAGCTCGTCGCTTCTCGATGAAATTTGAGCGGAGTAAAATCATGTCCATTTTATTTTGTCCTGAATTGTTTGACATGTTGGGCGGAGACATGAACCTGAGAATGACCATACTCAAGAACAACGAATTACCCATCGTTTACGACAACGAGTCTTTTAGCAAGTTATTTCGTACCCCAGTAGAACTGAACCAAGGACTGAATTTGATGTTCGTGTACTCCGATGTGGTGGAATACAACGTGGTGGGACACACCTCCGTGCCGTTACTGCGTGTCATTCCTTTCAAAGTGGATTCTGCCGCAAACGCTGACGAGGAAGGTGGAAACACTTACCACGTTCACCGCGAATTTGTCCATCCTCATTATTTGCCGGTCAGCAAGTCGTATTTGGACACGGTCAACATTACTATAAAAGGAGATTTGGGACAAAATATTCCATTCACCAAAGGAAAAGTCACGGTGAAACTCCATTTTCGAAAACGGTTCTCTCACGATTCGTAAGTAAGTCATGTATCCAGTGTACCAAGGGGTTGCACGACAGCGAGGACACGGTTTAGGAGACATGTTAAAATCGGCCTTTCGTTCGGTGGCCCCGGTGTTGAAACCGATGGTGACACGCGGATTGCACGCCTTGAAAGATGCGGCACTGACGCAAGGCAAAGAATTTCTCCAAAATGTCATCATCGACAAACAAAACCCTAAAGAAGCCTTCATGAGGGCAGGCAAAAATGTCCTGCTGCAAACGGGCAAAGACATTTTAGGCCGACGAGACACACCTATAAATGCCCTGCACGCTACCGAGTCAGGCATTCAGCAAGGACAAGGCAGAAAGAGACGACGAAGAAAACACCCTTTCACCAGACTTCAAGCTAGAAAAGCCAAGAAAAGAAGAACCGTTCGAGACTTAGACGTTTTCGATTATTGAGACACAGAAAAAAATGATGCACCGAGAGTCATGTGCTTGTTCCAAGACGGAACTGGATATGTTTGCCATGCCCCCCACCATGATGACGATGCAAGAATCGCAGTGGGTGGAATTTCATCCCGTCTCCTCTTTGACGGATTCCGCTCCCATCGAGTTCGAAATCAAAGGACAACCCGAAGATTACATCGATCTGAATAGCAGTTACCTGTATTTGAAAGTCAAAGTGATCAAAACTGACAACACCAATCCTGGAGCCAATGATAGGGTAGCGCCCGTCAACAATTTCATGCATTCCTTGTTCAGCGAAGTGGACTTGTACTTGAATAACAAACTGGTCAGCAGCAGCATGGATACTTACCCATATCGTGCCTACTTGGAAAATCTCTTGACGTACGGAAAAGAAGCCAAGAATACTCATCTGGATGCTTGCGTGGTATGGAAACCTGACACGGCAGGTGCAGGCACGTTTAGCGACACAGCCCTGACAGAAGATGACAATCCTCACAATGTGGGGTTTAACACACGTAGAACTAAAATTTTGCAAGGACGTAGTTTAGAACTGATGGATCGTTTGCATTTGGACATGTGGTTACAAGAAAAGTATTTACTGAACGGAGTTGATATTCGCCTGAGACTGAATCGTAGCACTGCCGCTTTCCATTTGATGGCCCATGCCAACGAATACAAAACTGTTATCCAAGAAGCCAGACTTTACGTACGCCGTGTGGAAGTGTTACCTAAAGTGGGAAACGACATCAGTCAGACGTTGAGCAGAACGACCGCCAAGTATCCCATACGACGTGTGGAAGTGAAAACGTTCACCATTCCTGTTGGACAGCGATCCATGATCGAAGATCATCTGTTCCAAGGACAGTTACCCAAGCGTTTGATCGTTGGTATCGTCAGGAATTCAGCTTTCAATGGACTTCACAACGAAAATCCTTTTGAGTTTCGACACTCTAGCGTGTCCAAAATCGAAGTCAGTCGTGACGGCAAGACCTTGTGTACACGACCCTTTGAGCCTAACTTTGCCCAGAACAATTACTTGAGATCGTACTTGTCCCTGTACGAAGCCACCGGACAGTTAGGAACCAATACCAGTCACGGTATTACGTACGAAGATTATGCAGGAGGCTACGCTTTGTGGGCTTTCGATTTCACTCCAGACCAAGGCAGCGACGAGGGACATTTCCACCCTATAAAATCTGGCCAGATTCGTGTGGAAATTCAGTTTGCAAATCGAGACCCTGCTGATCCAACGTTGAACGTGATCCTGTATGCAGAATTTGACAATACGATAGAAATCAACAGTTTGAGAGAAGTCATTCTAGATTACTAGAAGCCATGGAAGACTGTTATCCCTCTTTACCTAGTGAAGAAACTTTGGAGATGAAATGTGAGGAGACCGTGGAAGGAGAATCCCAAGACAAAGACGAAGAAATTGTCATGATGAAGTCGAGATGGCCAGAACAAGAAGCCCATTTAGTCTCCTGTTTTGCCAAACACTTGGTCGACAAAATGACGGAATTGATCAAGAAAAATTGCTATGGATGTCAAAACGATCATCCCAGTCAAATTCAACACGATAAATGCCTGATGTTGAGTCAAGAAGAAAAATTGGACGAGTATCTGGACGAAGCTTGGAGTCTCATCTCAAACAAAGACGTGTTGCACCAGTGGTATAAAGACTTGCGTGAACATTCTTGTCCACCATTAACCACTCAAGAGATCCATCGTATTGAAGCTCTCCTGAATCAGAGTGAGGAAACAGAACGAATAACCGTTTATTCGTCAGACATTTTCAAGCAAAAAGTCAGGATCGAATTGACAACTTATTATTACCTGTGAAGAAGAAGAAAAAAAACAACACAGAAAACAATGGATACCTGGGAACTTTATTACCTTTTGAACCACAGTTCGTATACAGCTTCTTGGAATCCTGTCGTCTGTGCTAAAGATGAACTACCTCATCGCAAACCTAAAGACCATCAAGCTTACGTGATCAACACGGACGAAAGTCATCTCCCAGGAACCCACTGGGTAGCCGTCTACTTTCCTCAAGAAGGCTGTGTGGAATATTTCGATTCGTACGGATTGCCCCCTTTGGAAGACGATATCATCGACTTTATGAGAAGAAATGCTCAAACCACCCGATTCAATAATGTGAAATTACAAGGCACAGATTCCTTGGTGTGTGGACAATATTGTGTGTATTTTCTGCATCATCGCAGCCTGGGCTATTCCTTAGAACATTTAGTGACTCATTTCGATCCTCGTTCTTCTGCTAGAAACGATGTGAAAGTAGATCGATGGTTTTGTGACCATTATGCTTATCTTTTGTCTCAAGCTAGGAAACGTAGTGTCCATCAATGGCCTAATGATTTCCAACAGTGGAAATCACAATTTCATTCACAACGTTGTCAGCCTTGTTTAAAGTAGATTGTATTTGAAGAAAAAAATTGTTTGATGTTATCATGTTGGATTATTGTTAAAAATGTTGATGTTTAGTGTTAAGTGATTTTTTGAATAAAAAATGTTGTGTTTAGAAAAAAATGCCTTTGTGGTTTGTTTAGCTATAAGAATGTTGGATTGATGCTCTTTCATTTCTTACTATCCCTCTCATGAACGTTGCGGCTCGAAAACCGTGTGGGGATGTTTTCCTTCACGTCCGCGCTTTAACTTTAAGAACCGGGTTGTTCCCAGTCTAGCCATCCATTGTCGACTCATCCTCCTAAGAAGATGTGCTCCAAACTAGCTAAGCTCAACGAAGCCTACGTGAATTTGCATAGGGTCAGACACAGTCTGATACCGAAACCAGAAGAAATAGAGAATGTGAGAATGTTAAAAATCACTGAAGACCTGATAGAAGAGCTCTTCAGAGAAGAAATGAACAGGGAGAAAGAAGAATGGACAGAGAAGTACAGACTTCAGAGACAGCAGCAACAGCAGCAACAACAGCAACAGCAGCAACCTGAAGCTGACAGAGGCTTTGTCGATTGTCGTATCGACACTAAAGAGTTCTTCTTCTCTTTCCGAAGAAGCAGACCTATTGCCAGAAAGTCTATCCTCAGAGGACATCGCATTCTTAGAAACTAAAAAGAATGCCATAGCAAAACCAAAAAAACAGCCCTTTTCAGGGCTACCCAATACTCTAGAAAAGAAATAACGATCGATTTGCCAGTGTGTGTAGGTAGAGTAGTGTGAAAATAAACACTAACTCTTTCTTAAAAATGTGAGGGTATGTGTTTGTGTGTGTTTGTGTGTTTGGAAGTGATAAAGTAGGTTGGTGTGGATAAGAGATTAAAATGATGTTTGGTTTTTTGGGCTGTTTGAGATGTATATTTGGGGTTAGATTGGATTGCCTTGCGTATGTGGATAGTCTATTGAAGTGATTTATAAAAAAATTTAAAATAGTGATGGGTAGCATAAAAAAGTGAGTGAGTGTTTCTTTTAGGTCCGCGCGTTGTTGTTGTTGTTTTTTGGTCATGATCTAGGTAAGATGAATTTTATGTTATTAGGGGATGTTTTCCTTCACGTACGCGCTTTCACTATAAATTGAAACTCGTTCGGCAGTCCAGCTACCCTTGTTGATTGATCAACACCAAAAATGAACACGAGACTGGAGAAACTGTTGGAGCTTCATGTGCATCTGGAATATGCCAGGCGCATATTAAATGAACTGGCCGCGGAAGCCATTGTCGAGGAGGGAAGGATAAGAGAGGAGGAAAGAAGAAACAAAGAAGAGGAGGAGAGAAGATATAAAGAAGAAGAAGAAAGAAGATACAAAGAGGAGGAGAGAAGATACAAAGAAGAGGAGGAGGAAAAGGAGAGAAGAAAAAATTTCAGAATCCCAGAGAGCGAAAATTGGGATTCTGAAGCGACATATCCTGCCTCTGCTCTCTCTCCCCAAAAGGTAAAAAGTAACTGGGGGATAAGATGTGTATGTGGCGCCAGGCCTGGAAGGTGCCACCATTAACCAGGTGTCCATGAAGTTCCAAACAAAACAGCCCTTTTCAGGGCTACCCAATACTCTAGAAAAGAAATAACGATCGATTTGCCAATGTGTGTAGGTGGAGTAGTGTGAATATAAACACTAACTCTTTTTAATGTGTGAGGGTATGTGTTGGTGTGTTAGTGTTTATAAGAGCTCAGGTATGTTTGTGTGAATAGTAGATTATGGGTTTATTAATTGTTTCTTAGCGTATGTGGAGAGTACAGTTGGGGTTATATTATATGAAATGAAAAAGTAGGGGGATGTTTTCCTTCACGTTCGCGCGTTGTTGGGTCATGATCTAGGTAAGATCAATTTTATGTTTTTAGGGGATGTTTTCCTTCACGTACGCGCTTTCAGTATAAAACTAACAGTGTTGGCCATTGGAACCCATTCTACGGAATAAGCAAACAAGAAGATGCCAGCAGCTTCAGCTTTATACAACGATCTTATGGGAAGTTGGTATTGGATGGTAGATGGATTGAGTGTAGTAGAAAGGGTTGAACAGGAATGGAGGTATGCAGTGACAAAAGACTTTGTCTCAAGACAAGTAACCAGCCTCCACTTATCCGTAAATATTGTAAAAGAAATGATAGAGGATGAGGAGAAGAGAATCAGAGGTTTAATTAACCCACCGTATGTCAAAGTGGGTAAGTTAAAAGAAGCGATAGATCATGTGACGAGTGCAAGGTGCTTTCTAGAAGACATTGTAGAATGGACAGATTGGTGTTTCGCGAAGTGGGGGTTAGAAAAACTTAAGAAAGCTGAAGAACTAATGAGGAATGTGCTGACCGAAGAGGTCAAGAAGATCAAAGAAAAGTGGTCAAAGGAAAGAAAAGAAGAAGAAAATAGAAAAAAAAGGGATGAATTAGAAAAACTGAACACAAA
The DNA here is from genome assembly GCA_028554795.2 of Sinohyriopsis cumingii. Classification (NCBI taxonomy): domain Eukaryota; kingdom Metazoa; phylum Mollusca; class Bivalvia; order Unionida; family Unionidae; genus Sinohyriopsis; species Sinohyriopsis cumingii. Next base: position 102,051,535 of record CM068835.1, on the reverse strand, counting down.
CTGGATGAAAATTCAAGAGAAGTTCCGGGCCATGGGCCACCCGGACTGGTTGCCGGAAACAGAAAAGAAAAAGAGGAAAGGAATGATGGACAAAATAAGAGGATGGTGGAAGAAGTTAAGAAGTTAAAAGAAGAAGAAGAAGAAAAAACCCAAAGGCCCTTTTCAGGGCCAGCCATATTTCTCGAAAAGAGATAGTCTTTGAATTGCCTACCCCTTTTTTTAAAAAAATTTTTTAAAAAAATTTTTTTAAATTTTTTTTTAAAAAAAAAAATCCCATGTTAAATTCCCCTTGTCCGTAGAGTGACCCACGATTTATTCCCATGTTAAATTCCCCTTGTCCGTAAAGTGACCCACGATTTATTGCCATGTTAAATCCCCTTGTCCGTAAAGTGCCCCACGATTTTTCTCCATGTTAATTTTCCCTTGTCCGTAAAGTGCCCCAAGGGGTCTTGTAATGCTAATTCCCATTGTCCGTAAAGTGCCCCCATTCACTACTAATGTGTATTCAGACATGTTAATTCATTGATACAGCTGATTTCAAGCTAAGGGGTATTCATGCATTTTAATTCCTTATTACAGTTCGTTTCAAGTTAATGGGTATTCAGACCTGTTAATTTCTTGATACAGCTCATTTCATGTTAATGGGTATTCAGACATGTTAATCCCTTGATACAGCTTATTTCACGTTAATTGGTATTCATACATTTTAATTCCTTGATACAGCTCATTACAGGTTAATGGGTATTCACACATTTTAATTCCTTGATACAGCTCATTTCAAGTTAATGTGTATTCAGACATGTTAATTCCTTGATACAGATCATTTGAAGTTAATATGTATTCAGGCATGTTAATTCCTTGATACAGATCATTTCACGTTAATGGGTATTCATACATTTTAATTCCTTGATACAGCTCATTGCAAGTTAATGGGTATTCAGACATGTTAATCCCTTGATACAGCTCATTTCACGTTAAAGGGTATTCATACATTTTAATTCCTTGATACAGCTCATTACAAGTTAATGGGTATTCAGGCATGTTAATTCCTTGATACAGATCATTTCAAGCTAATGGGTATTCATACATTTTAATTCCGTGATACAGATCATTTCAAGCTAATGGGTATTCATACATGTTAATTCCGTGATACAGATCATTTCAAGCTAATGGGTATTCATACATTTTAATTCCTTGATACAGCTCATTTCAAGTTAATGGGTATTCAGACATGTTAATCCCTTGATACAGCTCATTTCACGTTAATGGGTATTCATACATTTTAATTCCTTGATACAGCTCATTAAAAGTTAATGGGTATTCATACGTTTAAATTCCTTGATACAGCTCATTTCAAGTTGATGTGTATTTAGAAATGTTAATTCCTTGATACAGATCATTTGAAGTTAATGTGTATTCAGGCATGTTAATTTCTTGATACAGATCATTTCAAGCTAATGGGTATACATACATTTTAATTCCTTGATACAGCTCATTACAAGTTAATGGGTATTCAGACATGTTAATTCCTTGAGACAGATCATTTCAAGCTAATGGGTATTCAGACAATTTAATTCCTTGATACAGTTCATTTTAAATTAATGGGTATTCAGACATGTTAATTCCTTGAGACAGATCATTTCAAGGTAATGGGTATTCAGACAATTTAATTCCTTGATATAGTTCATTTCAAGTTAATGGGTATTCAGAGATGTTAATTCCTTGATGCTGCCAGGTATTCAATAATGTTAATGTGTTCTTGAAAACATGATTCAATGTTCATTGCAATAATGTAAATATTCAAGGAAAATATTATAGTACAACGTTCAGGTTGCAAAACATCAAATGGGATTGTATCAGATAAAAAAAAACACAATCATCGCCAGTATATATATATATATATATATATATATATATATATATATATATATATATATATATATATATATATATAGTGAAAATGCATTAAAAATTAAAGATGAAAGCATCCGATGGGACTGGTTCATATAAACAAGACATTATTAATGACATTTAATATACAGGTTTAAAAGACCCATACAAAATTAAGTATGTAAGCAACATATATTATAATTATTTACTTTTATCTTGAACTTGGCTATTTTCGTTATTGTTATTTTCGGATTGTATTGCCATGTCTAATTACAAGATAGGCTATACATGGCGGCCAGCATTACTGGTGAAGGAAGAATCCGGCGAGACGTCAGTAAGAACCACCGACTCACGGGAAGTTACTCTTAGCTTTATCACATACTTACATTGGCCGAATCTGAGACTTGAGCCCACGCAGTCTGACACGAGGTGGGAGTGGTCGTGAAGGCGAGCGCTTTAGAACATTCGGCTTTTCGACACAGGATTATTTCTTTTTTAGATTATTTAGTTTTATGTTTCCGGTTAATATTTACTCAGCTGATTTACATTTTCGAGTATGGCGATCATTTACATATGTGATTTACCTTTATGTTTTCGGGGATTATTTATTACAATGATTTACTGGTATGTTTACGGAGAGTATTAATTAGAATGCTTTATTTTAGTGTCGCTTGTACTGATTGACAAACCACACCTAGGACGGCAGACGAGATATGCAGGTCCGTGCCATGAAATTGGCCTTCTACCAGGTGAACAAGAACTGGTGTTTAACAAACATATTTAATATGTACATTTCAATCGTTAATTTTATTCTCAATAGCCGACTCTGAAGGTAAATTAATTATAAATGAGGTTAACAATTTTATTACATTATTAATGCTGGTTGAATACTGTTTCCGACTTTTTTGCAACTCAACTATACATGGTGTTTCAATTTGTACATGCTTGTAATCTAGATGTAGTTCTGTAGTGCTTAATAGTACATATTTATCTGATGCCTGATATTGTTCTTTTACATACTATCTCAATAAGTATTTCTAAATTAAATAGTAGGTATATACATCGATTTTGGTTAGAAATATTTTTCTGTCTTTTGCAGCCGAGCCCTAATACTGGCACTTTGTCAAGTTGACAATTCACTACATCTAGATCCACAGCAAATTAAAACGACACGATGGCCACATCAAGAGCACAAGATTCTGCTTGCAGGTTGGTCAGAGATGGGACTCTGGAACTAAAAACGGGTATGTGATAGATCAATATAAGTTAAAAACTTAAACACTGATAACATGATCCACCCAACTATTAGAAACGGAAAAGTGGGACTTAGAAGTAGTCTTTTTATTTCAATAGTTTAATGTTAAATTACATATATAAATCTGCATCAAGAACGTACCTTATTCCATTTCATACCAAACAATTTTTTCAATGTTATTATCACATATTCGGAACCGTTTGCCTAAAGTGTGTGCAGGTTCATATTGTTGATATTTCAACATGTGAACATATCACTTTATGTGATTCTGATTCATCCATATATGCCCATGAAATTATTGTGCAGTATTCTCTTTGCTGATTGGCTGCGATCGTGGGAAAATGTTTGTTTTTTTAAACCACGCCGTCTGGAATTTTTTGTTATTAATGAACATCCTGGCCGCCATTTTTTGATTTGATTAACGAAATGAATTGGAAAAATGGTCTTGTCTGTCTAAATATGGTAAATTTACCACCGTAGGAACTTGCTATGTTATGCATGCAGGGCCGATGAGAGGGGGAGGGGCAAACGGGGATATATCCTCAGGGCACGGGTCCGGAAAGGGGCCCGGGCCAAACAGCACATTTAATTTTATAAAAGATAAGTTTGTTTAAGCGATAACTAGGAGACTCGCAGGTGTTTCTTACCCTAGGACCCGTGATCGCTCTCTAAAGCCCTTCATGTATAACATATTATAACATGAAAAATGGATAAAACACCAAGACAACAACAACAACAAGAAGCAAAATCAAGGGTATTGCTCAGTTCATAGCACTTGTGTAAACTGCAGTTGGAGGCGGTCGGTGGACCCGAAGCTTGAAATCCACCCTATATACAAGTGTGGTTAAAATGTTAACTTACAGAAGTAAATAAACTCACCTCTGTTCACAGAAGAACGTAGATATGTGATGTGATGTGACGTGATGTGCGTGGTTTGGATTTTTAACGTAGCTTAAACAATTTTTCAGTCATATCGCTACGATGTCTGAACTGTGGCAGTTAATAGTGATGTCTAGCACTGGGGCATCATGCCACAGACATGTAGCATGATGTTCCACACAGTCAAATTATCCTGACACCAGGCCGACCAGTCCTAACACTAACCTCTTCATGCTGAGCGCCAAGGAGGCAGCTGTTAGTACCATTTTTGTAAGTCTTTGGTATGACTCGGCCGGGGATCGAACCCACGACCTCACGCATCCGAGGCGGACACTCTAACCACTAGGCCACCGGAGCGGTAACGTAGATATAAACCGGTCTCTAAACTGATAGAAATTTATCTAACCACTGCATATTTATGCGGAAGAAATAAAATTAGTTTACTTATATATTATGTAGTCTGCTGTTCCAAGTCAAATATCCAGTCACTAATACATTACAGTAAATATGGGAATTTCTGCATCCAGAAACCAACTATCAAATGAATATTGGAACAATTGTTTTTAGTTGTGAAAGTGACATATTCGGTTACGTAAACATTGACCGTTTACTGCATTTTAATAGGTACTGCATCAAACAATGTAAGATCACCGTTATTGGACATTCTGTGTTGAAAAATTATTTTGTCTATTAAAATATTGTTTATCCGGAAGGACTCTTCTTCTTTGACTTATAGATTGTATGAAAAGTTTTAAAAAATTTAAATGTTAATACTAGTTCAGCTTTGTTTGGGACTATTCTTACATCACGTGTTTAGGCTCGAATAAACAGTAACAAAGAAAGAGTAAAAACAACAAGCTTTAATAAAATACAATAATTTATTTCGTTGGAAAAATTCTGTAAAAATGAAAAAATATGAACTTACAGTTTTATAGAATCAAATCCAAAAATAATCCAAAAAGAAACTTAGCAGTCCTAATAACAAAATATTTCGTCTGATTTCACATTCGAATCCTGACGAAGAATCCAAGATGAAAAACGATGACGTATGCTGAAATCTGTGGTGTTGAAGTCTACAGTTCCTAGCAGAATCAAGAATTATCACTCCGGCTTCTGATAGCTGAATAAAGTTTTATAAAAAGCTGTCCTTGTTCCACAATATTACATAAGCACACATATTTTCCAGAAAAATAACAGAATTAATCCTCTTGAATCTAAGTAATTTGAAATAACTCCTAACAGCACAACATACAACTAACAGTTTAACAAACAGGTCTTCCAAGACGTAAACAAGGGGTCACGTGATCATCTTCCGGACGGTTATAGAAACTACGTACTTGTTAGAAATCACACCTACCTAGTGTAACCCTGACCAAAACCAATCATTTTACTTTAAGAAATAAAAAAAAATAAAAAATTGTTTACATCTTAAGGACGAAGTCTCATCACGACCTCGAAAACAACCAATCATTTTAAAATAAAGTACAACTTGTTTTTGTGGATGCTACACATTTTGAAACAAAGTCAGGGTTTATATCAACACCTGGTCTTTATCAACTAACAGTGAAGGCCAAACTATTTCCTGAAAAAAATATCATCTCTAGTGAATAAATTTAAATTACAAAATCATGTAATGAAAATAAAAAATTAAAACTGACAAACAAATATATATGCATTTAGAATAAAAAATTAGCTGTGTGAGGAAAAATAACTCTCCCAGCCACCCACCCAACAAACAATGTGATGTGATGTGATTTGGATTTTTAACGTAGCTTTAACAATTTTTCAGTCATATCGCTACGATGTCTGCAATGTGGCAGTTTATAGTGATGTCTAGCACTGGGGCATCATGCCGCAGACATGTAGCATGATGTCCCACCCAGTCACATTATCCTGACACCGGGCCGACCAGTCCTAACACTAACCTCTTAATGCTGAGCGCCAAGCGAGGCAGCTATTAGTACCGTTTTTGTAAATCTTTGGTATGACTCGGCCGGGGATCGAACCCACGACCTCCCGCATCCGAGGCGGACGCTCTAACCACTAGGCCACCGGAGCGGTCCCCCCTCCAACAAACAAGGAAATAGTTGTACACGTAAAATACAACAGAGATAAACCCATAACAATTTTGTCTTCACAGCTCGAATATTTAAAACTTCTAGAATTATTAATAACGTTATGTATAGCAAATAGCTTGATAATTACAAAAGTTCTAATATTTTATTTCTGAAATAAAAAATGGTGAAATAAAGAAAATTAACATCCGATTGACCCCCCCCCCCAAAAAAAAAAAAAAAAGACACGTGAAGAGTAAGGTTAACAACAACAATAATAAAATCGGCAAGAAAATCAACTGGAATAATCTATATTACCGTACTCATCACAACAACAACAACATTACAGAATTAATAGAATAATAGAATTAACGAGATGCATGTACATTACCATATTCACAACTATAGAGATAACAATTTGGTACTGCTGCTTGTAACGAATGTGTTGAATAATTTGATAATGATGACAATAACGACGTTGATGATAACGTTTATTATGTTCCTCTACCATTATTCTGATACCCACTCGTAAATCGAGAGTTCCATTCAGCTGTTGCTAATAAAGTTTACGATTCAACCGATGAATAAAAACTGCACGTTACACTTGATAAACCCATGACCTTGAACTTCCATTGCACTGAGTATACTCCTCATAGTACAGCAGTACTACAAATCTGGCAGTAAAATACTACTGAATAAATCACCCCTTTGATGAATGGAGCACATTCAATTTAGATCGCATTTGGGTTGTACCATGGCTTTATTGCAGAATGGCGAGATTTTTCAAAATTAGGTATATGAATAAGCCAAGAATTATTTCTTACGGCGATGGAACACAGCTCTGGCAATGTTAAGAGGTTGAACGCCGCATACGTCACTATATACTGACGACGTCACAATAAAGAGCACCTGAGACGAGAAGTAGACTGGTACTTTGTCACAATCGGACATCCAGTATCTGCATTTGTCAACTTTGACCATTCTTAAAACAAAATGGTCACGGACACTGTATCTAATGCAAACAAAATGGACGATGTATAGATGATTTCCGAATTTCTTTGTCCTGATATAAATCAGATATAATATATTGGAGAAAATGACAAGTCAAACTTTAAATCTAATATTGCACCAGTTTGTGTTTTTACGAGAAATCTCATTCGAGATGAAGAGAAAAAGATCGGTTTTGATATATTTATATTTACGTAACAGTAACTTTCTATTATTTTCTGCACCTGCCACCACCCCTACTGAATCTGTAAACAATGAACATAGGCGTTGATTTTTACGTGGGACACGTATAATGTTCAAAAGCACGTGGATACAAATAGATCACGGGTACATTTTGTTCCTGTTATACACTATGTTACCTTTATACAGTTCATTTACAACATGATAGTAAAGTGAAAACGCCATCATTGCCTTTGCTTGGTTCAACTGTGCCCTGTAGGCCTATATACCTGCACTCCTATATGGAAACAAATTCTAAAGAACAATAAAGTCCACAACACAAAATACTGAAAAAGGAAACAAAATTGTTTTTGTCGCTAGAGGCCAGATGCACAAAATTATTTTCCTTTCAGTTTCAAACATCAAGTGTAAACAGACACTGGGCTACCTTAATGATGAGCAGCTACAACCAAACTGTAGACAAGACTGGCAGATGAAATGTAGACAAGACTGGCACATGAAATGTAGACAAGACTGGCACATTAAATGTAGACAAGACTGACACATGAAATGTAGACAAGACTGCCACATGAAATGTAGACAATACTGGCACATGAAATGTAGACAAGACTGGCACATGAAATGTAAACAAGACTGGCACATAAAATGTAGACAAGACTGGCACATGAGATGTAGACATGACTGGCACATGAAATGTAGACAAGACTGGCACATGAAATGTAGACAGGACTGGCACATGAAATGTAGACAAGGCTGGCACATGAAATGTAGACAAGACTGGCACATGAAATGTAGACAAGACTGACACATGAAATGTACACAAGACTGACACATGAAATGTAGACAAGACTGGCACATGAAATGTAGACAAGACTGGCACAAGAAATGTAGACAAGACTGGCACAAGAAATGCAGACGAGACTGGCACATAAAATGTAGACAAGACTGGCACATGAAATGTAGACAAGACTGGCACATGAAATGTATACAAGACTGACACATGAAATGTAGACAAGACTGGCACATGAAATGTAGACAAGACTGGCACATGAAATGTAGACAAGACTGGCACATGAAATGTAGACAAGACTGGCACATGAGATGTAGACATGACTGGCACATAAAATGTAGACAAGACTGGCACATGACATGTACACAAGACTGGCACATGAAATGTAGACAAGACTTGCACAAGAAATGTAGACCCTAGTGATGGTACAGTTGTATTGCCTGGGAAGGTGGAGAAAACATTACAGTAAATCAGCACTCTCTTCAAGCCTAGCAATGTCACATTGACATGGAAAGTCAATGGAATCTTAAGTTTTCAAAATATAGTCTTATAACAAAGTTTCCCACCAAAAATGTTTAAACATAGCCAAAAGATTATGAACATGGGTTACTGTTACCTACATAGGGTAACGGAGAGAAATATTTCTTTGTGTCAATGCATATGCAGTTTTGCAAAGTGACTACATGCACAAGTCACACACACACACACACACACACACATATATATATATATATATATATATATATATATATATATATATATATATATATCAGAGCATTGATATCATGATACTTGCACTCTGGTAAAATTGTAGGGATTTCTTTTCAGAAGACAAACTTATCTCCACCGTCTCTACCATGATATAATTCTGTTACATTTGTACTTATACAGGGAAAGGAAAAATCTAGCACAGTAAAGGGGATGGTATTAGCTTTGTGACATACAAATCCCTGATTTTACAGGTGATGGGGGCACAGTTTGTGCCAGGATGTAAAGTATGTGAAATAACATAAAATTAAATGAAGTAATCTGCCTATACATATCAACATGAGTACCTTGCTGGCATTAAGTAGTTGTTTCTCAATGGAACTAACAGTTTTTTTTTTTAAACAAACTGTTACTTAATGTTCACAATGAACTTGGGCTCCATTACAAAATAAAATTATAATGTCTTTGCAGATATCAATTAGAATCAAATGGAACAGTGTTTGGTTTAACAAAAACTGTTACTAAATGTGTACAAAAGACTTGGGTTAAATTAAAAATTGCAATTACAATGCCCTTGCAGTTGTCAAATTGTTACTAAATGTGCACAACAGACCTGGGTTCCATTACAAATTACAATTACGATGTCCTTGCAGATGTCAGTTAGAATTCAACTGGCCACTCTGGTGGCCTAAGTGGTTATAATGTCTGCCTCAGATACGGGACATAGTGGGTTCGAACCATGGCTGAGACATACCAAAGACTGATAAAAATTGTACTAGCAGCTGTCTCGCTTGGCACTCAACATTAGAAGGTTTGTGTTAGGACTGGTTGTCCAGATGTCAGGATAAAGTGACTGGGTGGGACATCATGCTACATGTCTGCGGCATGATGCCCCAGTGCTAGACATCACTATAAACTGCCACAATGCAGACATCGTAGCAATATGACTGAAAAAAAGTGTTGCTACATCAAAAATCCAAAGCATACACAAAAATAATTTCAAGTACTCAGAGTTATGACTGTTCAATTACAATTAAATTATACAGGTGATTTTCAATTATAATCACAATTTCATATACAGTGTAATTGTAATTAATTATTGAATTACAACATTGATGTTGTAATTGACCCCAAGTCTGAACCCACAGTAGACTAGGTAAAATCATTTATGTATAGTTTTCTTATCTAAAACTTAGCTTACATATATATATATATATATATATATATATATATATATATATATATATATATATATTGTTAGCCTAACACCTGGTAATTAAGACAAATATGTATTTTGTTTCTTCAATTTTTATAATTTGTTTGGAATTCAAACCACAATTATCTTTGATTTTCATTTACAATTACATTGTAATTGTAACTAATTACTCAGTTACACCAATTACTTTGTAATTGAACCCAAGTCTGGTGTACAAATTGTAATGACATGACAACCTATACAGGTCATTTATGTATTATTAAAAAAAACAGAAACATGCTTACTACATTTTATTTATTTCTCATAAGTAATTGTAGATTATCCATGACAGTAAGTTGAAAAAATAGAGTCTAACTTAAAATGTTAAATTAGTATGCAAAATTAAAACATGAGAACTAAGTCACCTGAACATAAATAGATCTTAGGACCTACTCAATATATCTAAATATCTTCTCTGGCCTGGTTTGACTAAATATTTTTCTTTCCCTATTTTTTTTATATCTCACTTAAAATTAAACGAAAACAAGATTTTGGTCAAAACACCATCCACGAACGGGAAGGGTTTAATAGGGCCAAACAAACGTAAGGTTGCTATTATTACTCAACGTCAAAAATGTATACAGATCTATAAAATGACCGGATACATGTATATAAATTAAAACCATACATATTGGTGGCATGCACTCATTCATTTTGTAACTAATCCGGAAAAATGTGGCACGCTATATAAAATAGGTTGTAAACCCCTGCCACATATGGTAAAAAGCCTTTATCGACATATAAAGTACTTTTTATTCTATAATTAGGTAATACATGTTAAAAGATAAAGTAAGATTAAAGTTCTTTATTAAATCAAATCGACTTCAAAAGCACTAACTGCTAATCAGATTTGTATTGATAGGACTGCTGTAGTAATTAGCGAAATTATTTGTTCATATTATGGAGAAAAAAGACATCATCATCAGAAAGCACGTACACAATTCCTCAATGTCAGTGTATCAATATTGGCAAACAGTTATTTCCCTTTGGTAGGCATAATAAGTATGTGTACTTATAACAAGCATGATACATATTTACTGGAATGGAATGATGGTGATGATAAATGATAGTATGTTCAGTGAACTTCTTTGATTGGAATGGGGGAAGTTGGTAAAAACTTTTTATTCACTAGTCCAAGAATAAGAAGGAAAAAAAATGAATAAGAAGAAAGCATGTATGAAAGTTGCCTGTTCCTATGTTTTCATTTTAGGTGGCAATGGAATTCTATCTAGAACATTTTACCTGGAACTGCAAGTTAGTTTTAAAACAATATGGACTGAAGATTGGGGAGGGGAGACATATAGTCACATACAGTAAATTAAATGAGAGACACAGACTCTTAAATTTCCATCATTGATATGTGGATTTACTGCCATTTTTCAAAATATTATATGCTATACATTGGCCTTTATAACTGGTAGAGAAAGAATCCAGAAAAACTCTGATAAGATCAATCAACCAACAGGAAGCTAATGGCATTCTTTCTCACATACCCACAATAGTTTAGCCTGAGATTGAATCCAGATGGAGAGAGAGATGTGATGGCAGGGATCTGGAGCACTGGAGAGTGCTATGGATCACTTAGCCACCTGGGGCCATCCCTCTGTGTGACATCATAGGTTTGAATACTTGTTCTATGAAAAGGGTGGTTTGAAATTAGGATACAAAATGGTTATGAATATGGTGTTTTAAACCTATATTCTGTACCGTTCACATGCAGTGCCGATGGCAATTCATCATACTGTTAATAAAATAAATAATTTGAAATATTCTTCACTTAAGAACAGTCAAACGTTAACGAGCTTCATTAAATTTATATCTTTCTTTACAACACACATAATGAATTCAAGGTATAACGAAGACACTCATTTAAAGTGTTACAGACACATACTTTGCTATCATAGATGATCATTCTGTACAAGAAAATCAACAAGATGCAAAAAAGAGACTTTCTTAAATAAATATTCCTATGACTGGGTTGAACCTACATTTGAAAACCAAAATATATTAAAAGGGTAAGTTGGAGTTGCAATACTTAATGATGGTGTTGACTGCATGTACAAGCCATGTAAAGTGATCATAGCATGCATGTACCTAATGACAGAAGCGTTGTTTTACCGAGTGTAGTTTCGCATGACTGGATTGATTACAAAACATGATGATGTCAAATTACTCAGTGGTCATATGGTGGACTTTTCTTAGTATGTCCACTCATAAACATTAAATAAAGGCTAACGTAAGAGGTATGAAAAAAGCCGATAAGTTTACTTTCCTAAAATGGTACTGGACATGAATGCACTGAACACATGTAACTGGAAAACATGGATGTATGTGAATTTAATTCATAGTACAGTTCAGGTGGGTGGGGGTAATTAGTGATAAAATGCTGCCTATTGGTCGGTCATGATTAAAACTTGAACATATACGTGTGAAATTCAATAAATATGAAAATATTATAAATGCTTTCATTTCGTCAGGACTGAATAGCTTCTCTGGTTAAAACCTAACTAATTCACAGCATAATATTGGTAAACGTTGTAAAAATGCACCATTTAGCCGCGTCTTGGGCTCGTGTAATTACCAGGTATAAAAAAATAGCTCCTGGTTTTAGATTTTGCCATCGTTGCACTCATCCTAGTCACTAATTTGATAATGGCAAATACCTCCAAAGTTTACAAAAAACAACCCTCTCTACGCTGCTAGCAAATTCGAAGTAGACGATAAAAATGAAACAACGTTCACGCTCCTGTTCACTTTATGCTCTTGGTGGAATGTGAGCAATCGATGCATGAAATTAATGCGGAGTTTTCATAATTTATAATTTGAAGGATAAAAATGGGCAAGCTAAATTTAATTTTAATTGAGACGGTTATCACGAAACCTGCACTCGAATCGTACCAAATATTACACCAAATACCTTATTGTGCTCTTCCTTAAATATACAAGTTTCAGAATATGGAAACAGAATACAAACCAGTCTGCGTCGGTAGCCATATATACTGTCTGGGAACCAGGCTAAACCTCCAAAATAGTCGGGTTATTGGTTATATATCTGATAGTACATATGGACCAGAGGTTCCAAAGCAGCTAGTAATGTATTAATGCGCCAAGCGCGTGTGCCTGTTAGGAAAGCGTATCCGAATTTTGTAGCAGACGACAGACAGAATTGGAGAGCAGAAGTTTACTTGCAAGCAGGACTGTTCATTGGATTAGTAAGGGTAGTACATACATGTATTGTTGAACTTCATTGAAAAATATTGTAGGATAACATTGTCGATCTTTTTGACGTTTATTTTTTTTAAATATTGTTTTAAGTACTACGGTATTATTTTTTATAATAGAGCTGCTTGTTTCCATCATAAAAATGAAAAGTATGGGCAACACTCACTCCCATTGTACTAATCTTTAGAAAGCATGTGAGTGTTTTCAGTAACTGTTATTTTTTACTGGCAGAAACGAGTGTGTGTACTGAACGCTGATTGTTTGTATCTCCAAAGTGATGTTTTTTCTTCGTCTAAATAAATATTCATGATAAATACTTTCTATTTTCAAAGAAAAGGTTTGCGTAAATTTTCTTTCCTCAGTTTTACGTAGAATTATTTTATCATTAGCAGGGATTCTATCTTCTATATCATTTTTCACTGGTTTTTAAAAGTAAGACGGTAAATTTAAATTTTATATTTTTTTTATTATAAAAAGAGCCAACAATACAAAATTTAAATTTACCATCATACTTTGTGTTTATCGTAACCACTACCGATTTTTAAAAACGAAGAGCTCAAAGATGTACAAAATGAACAAGACTTAGCCATTTCCTTCATCAATGTTTAGTCAATCCTTTCATCAGTTTATAATTTATAACCTGAGTAGCGCCAGGAGGAACTTAATATTATTTGAGTAACGAAAACATGTGTTGTCTGCGTCAAATATTTCTTTACTCGAGTTTTAAAAGTCAAAAACAAACTGAACCAATGAAAAGGAGAAGGAAATGTCACTCGAAAATGTACGGAATAATTGAGATCATTAAAGACGGTGTTGCTTGAAAATATAGTCCTGCCCGTGCAAATATGGCGACAGTGCTAGTAAAGAAACTCCTGTTTGATTCAAAACGCCAACAAGGTGACAGTTTTTGAAACTCCATGGCAAAATTAGGTTAGACATTATAAACTGATGAATGAAATATCTAACTTGTGTGCAATTTTTATATCCTTGATTTTGTATGTTTTCTTAAATAGCTATGGGGTTACACACAAACGGGAAAGCATGCGAATACTAGGACAACAATCAACAGCTTGAATTCTGTTTATGTTAAACATCTATCTCCATGTCTTCCCGTTTGGAATGAAAACCTGAAATTTGAGCATAATTTGGGTAGATCATTGATCCTACTGATAAGGACTGCCCTCTACTAATAAGGACTGCCTTAGGGTCAAATATCAGTCGTGTATGTACATTTGTCTTTTTATTTCCAACAAATATGTCAGTTGTATGTGATTATAAGGTGGGGAACTTGCTAATTTCAAAGCAATGACCCAAGGGCCGAATCTACTGAGATATAGGTTATTTCCAAGATTTGATGCACGGACAAAAACGTCTATTACCCTATGGGTGGTCCTAGTGGTCTAAAAAATGATTAATGTATATGTTTATGTTTTCCTTCATGCCCATCAATTGTGTACATGGTTAAAGGATGATAATATCAAGATTTTTACTGTATTGATACATGGGCCACGTCCCTGGTGGTAGGGATGGACACTGAGATTAAACCTAAAAGGCATGGAATCTTAACAGTTTTTAATGTGAGAAAAATGAGCTACATTACGGGGAATAGGGATGGACGCTGAGTCGAAAGTTGGAAACATGTATTAACTTGTATCTTTTGTATTAGTCAAGTTCATATACGTCTATAAGGCGTTGTTAATTTTTCCAATCTGTAACTCGGGTAATTTTCAGGTCATCGTCATTACATGTAGCTAAACGTTCCTAATTCGTTTTAAATACTTCGTGTGACATGAATTAGCTACTTTGTGGAACGAACTGTAATATTAATAATAATACAAACAATACGACTATTACGATAATGGTGGTGTGGTGGCTAAATTTATGGCGGTAAAGTATTATTTTAGGTGAGAAATCGGTGTATAGATGTGTACACGTTTATTTTGCATTGTTTACTAAAAGTATATATGTCTGTATTTTGTTTATTCCGTTACTGATTTATGTTACATTTTTAGCAGCAGAGAGGGTGAACAGACCATAGAATTCCGACAAAACAAATAAAACAAACAAATAAATCATCTCGTAGAAAGGTCCAGATTTTACAAATGAACTTTCCTTGAGATGTTTATTTTTGCAATGACCGATTGTGCTAATAAAACCTCAGTTTGAAATAGTAGCTGAAAAAATAAAGTACTCTACGTGTTTATTTATTTCTTGTTTATTTTTTTGACGACCAATGTTGGTAGGTACCCTCTCTGCTGCTCCCCCTGTTACCCAAATATTTTATCAATACCCACACGATATCTTGTTCTTGGATCATGTAAATTTATTGTTATAAATCCATGCGGGGTAGCTTGCGCTCGTGAGAAGAAATTTTTGAATTTAATTATATCCATGTCACCACCACACCAGGTTTGATGAATATTTCGCAACGTGTGTGTGTCTACGCCATTAAACACAACTAAAATGTTGCAGTTGTCTCTGATCACCTTCGGAATTTGTGTATATCGTTGAGTAACATAGATCACGTCTGTATTTTTATGTCTCCCTCGGGAAAATATTCTGGCTGGATTTGATTGTTTATCTAGCATCACATCGTCGTATACAACTAAATTATTAATAAATCCGTCTATGGAATCCACGGATGGTGCTTCATCAATATCTGTTATAAACTCTATAACATCATTATCTTCATCCAGTAATCGCGCGTTTTCATTGAAATCTTTAAGTACATCATAACATCGCTGATCATCAACGGATGGTGCTACTAAATACAACTTATCCCATTTCAACCATCTCATTATCAGATTAAGTAATAATTGCGTCTTACCCGATCCGGATGGTCCTATGATAATCATTCTGATGGAGTTCGGTAGCGCAGGATGATGCTTAACTGGCTCTCGCTGCCGAGTTGCTGAGAAATCAATTATATCCATATATATTATAACATGAATGTATATTGTTTACGCTGTAAAGTTAAAACTCCAACTACTGATTTAGCTACAGTTATAACAAAAAACAAAAAAATAGCGTACGGTGGAAAATGTTCTATATGCGGTAGAAAGAAATTTTCTTTTTTACCTAATAAGCGCGGTGGTGATATTGCTAATTTGATGTCAAAGTTTCCAGGTGCTCCATGGGCTAAATACAGCGGAGAAAAACATCTACCAGGATATAATTATTGCGGTCCTGGTACCAGACTCGATATCAGGCTCGATAATCAAGATCAACCAAAACCAGGCGAGGAACCAATAAATGCTATTGATCGAGCTTGTCATGCTCATGATGTAGCTTATAAAAGTAAAAATCTACAAGATAGGCATATTGCAGATGTAAAATTAATTCATTCATTAAATTCTATAAAAAATAAAAATATTAGAGAATCATTAGCTAATTGGTTAGTAAGATCCTCGATGAAAGGTAAATTAGCGATTGGGGCTGGTAATTAATAATGGAATCAATTTATTATTCACCGAGAGGATACTGGAGAGGCAAAGCAGCAATTGGTAAACTTGCTGATGCAGCATCGGTTAAACATTCTACTGCTAAAACGTGGTTATCTAAACAAGCAATATGGCAAATTTATCTACCACGTCCTAAACAAATTCAGTACTCGTATTTCGATGTCAGTGTTCCTAATGAAGTTCATCAAGCTGATATTCTGTTTTTACCGCATGATACTGTGCGTGGAAAAACGTACAAATACGCGCTAACCGTAGTTGATGTTGCAAGTAGATATAAAGAAGCAGAGCCGCTATCGGCGAAAACATCATCTGAAGTAGCCGATGCGTTTGAACGAATTTATCAACGAGGACTTGGACCACAAGGTGGTCTACGATGGCCGCAGCTACTACAGGTTGATCCTGGCAAGGAATTTCTTGGTCCAGTATCATCGTTGATGAAACAACATAATACCAAAATACGACGAGGTCATACTGCAATTCACCGTGATCAAGCAATTGTTGAGCGATTTAATCGAACACTTGCTGAGCGGTTATTTGGATATCAATACGCGAGGGAATTTATTCAGGATAAAAGATCTCGAGAATGGGTTGCAAGATTACCAAACGTGATAGCTGCATTAAATAATGAAATCACACGAACAACCAACATGAAACCCATTAGCGCGGTCACAAAAAAAAATATACCAACACAACGGAAAGATGCTGGAAAACAAAAAATATTAGGTGATGTTACAGTCAGATATTTATATGAGCCTGGTGAACTTGAAGGTGGTAGCGCGAGAGCAACTGATCCTATTTGGAGTGTTACCACACACAAAATATCTACCGTGACAAGATCCACTGGAAGAAATGTAGGCGTTTCCAGACCTGCAATCTACAGATTAGATTCTGCTGCTCCTCAACGTGGATTTACGCGTGAACAACTACAAATAATTCCCGCGGATACACAACTACCGCCGCGATCACTCCGGTGATTTCGATCACTTAACTAGCACTAGTGCCAGCACCCAAGGCGCTAGCGCCTCTACGTCGATTACACTCAAGACAGGTTAACATGGTATTTTCTCGTGTATGACCGCGACTATTATCTTTTCTATCTACGGTGAATTGTCTTGAATCATTACTCGAATACCGCCATAACATTATACAATTACAACTTGCGCAATGATTGTTCTGCTGCTGTTTTAACTTAATAATAAATTCAACATCAAGATCAAAGTCACGTTTATTTTTTTTATCAGATTGTTTGTATCCGATTAATTTTTTTCTTATTATATCATCATCGATGATGTTAAATTTATCAACGATTTCAGGAATTATAATTCTACGTAATTGAGATATATTTCTGACCCTCGATACCGCCAAATAAACTAAATTTGACCACTCGATGCGATCGTCTACAATCCAGACTCGTGTATCAGAAATAGTTAATCCCTGTGACTAGTGGATTGTCATGGCGTATCCCAACACCCATGGAGATTTGTCAGCGCGTAATGCATCTTCGACTACACTGATATCAACGGCGATAATATCATTTAATACGAGAATCTGTTTCCTTGACTCTGTCAAGGGTCCTGGAATATCAACATTAATATTCTGTTTTCGTGTATCTGATGGTCTATAACACAACGGAACGGGTAGTTCTGAATATTGTTCTTTATGTAGTTGAAATAACTGCTGCTGTAAAGCGTCTCTGATTATTTTTCTACTTGCTACGATCAAATCGTTGGGTCTCCATGAGTTCAAAAAATCACTCATTGATGTCTCTGAGATCACTCCACGTAATATTTCACACTGAATTTTGTTTGATTGTAATCTGATTAATTTTTTAAACTCCTTCAAATTTGCATCAAGAGCTCTATGATCATCATCTATTTCTTCGTAATAATCAACGAAATTTTTTAACCAATCATGTGGAGATGGTCCAACAAAGGGCGGCGGTTGACCATGATCGCCACACATTATTATGGCGGTATTTTTCGTCAACAACCAATCAAGAAACATTTTTAATGTATCCAATGAGACCGTGCATATCTCATCCCAAATAATTATTTTAGGTATATATTTTTCTCCCATCCGTTCAGGAGTCCATGTATCCCCGCGCCATCGGAAGAAACTATGATACGTGCACGATTGTACTTGCCGCTGTTTCATCTCACGTGCAAGTCTATGTGTGGGTGTCAGCACGATTATATCTGAATTTCTAAAAACATTAATCGTTCGAGTTGTTTTGCCACATCCACCAGGTCCATTGAGATATACTGTCTTATATCTGGTTATTGGATCACTCAACGATGGTGCCTTCGACATTTCTGATATTTTATTACCCTCACGATAAAAATCTCTCACTGGAACATCTGCTGATTCTGTGTAATTGTGTAATAGTTCCTTTTTTATTCTCCACGAACCTCATCGTTCATCATTACTTGTAAATTTCATAACAGATTCTAAATATTTACTTGAAATATAAAACGAGTCCGTTGCGACTCTGACTGCGGTCTCAGGAAATCTATTAATCATCGATAATAAATTTATGGAAACATAAGCCAACATGGAAGATCTTAGATGAGTATATTGCGGGGATACGTCATTTATGTAACTAACGATCGTACCTAATTTTGTTCCGTGGGATAAATAAACACTCTCTCGATTTACAAATGTATTTTTCGCCGTTGTATCAGCGATTATAAAATCGTACTCGGCATCATCTAAAATTAATCGTGCGTGATGTCTTTTATAATCATATGCACCACCTTGAGTAAATTTACCTATAATTTTTCTACCGAGATCTTTTGCGGTTTTGAGTTTATTGGGAATATCATCCTTAAACTCGCTAATAACTTCAGAATCTGACAGGGGCAACCAAACTTTGGTCTGTGCATGATATGATATAATTGCCTCACTGACCACCAACGATGTCAGTATCGCACAATCTAGCATATATCGCAACAAAACTATAGGTGCCCAACGTTTTTCACAAAAATGTCTGCCAAACCAAACATAACAAATCTTGTGAAGATTTTCGTTAAACTCGAACGACTCAATACAGGCGAATCCAGTCAGATCAAAATCAGGTAATGGTCCATTAATTGCCACTCGCGTCATCTCGTTTGTAGGGTGACCAAATCTTTCAAAGTACGTAGAACAATCTCCGTGTCCCAGAAAACTTCCTGGATAACATGCAACCATATCAACCGAAATAACATCATTGTAATTGTATTTGGTATTCCATAATCCGCCATGTCCATATTCGACGCAACTTGCGCTTACGTCCTCGAGTAAATCAAATCGTGTTGGTTTCCATGAATTTCGTTCCCTGGCGAAATGAGCCGCAACAGATGGAACGGTAAAACAATTAGTTAGTAATTTGTCAGTATTTTCCGCGTGCTTGCACTGTAAAAACGTCGCAAGATTTTTCATCTCGTCATGGAGGGATTCTGTGCGATATATTTCACCGTTCGGTTTGACAAACTGATCAAATTCACCCTCCTCATTACTTTTGAATAACCATACCGATACAGGATCGGTTTTACTTATTTCGTTGATAAAATCAAACATACTCATATCTGTGGGGTAAAATCTAACAGTTCGATCACGTGGAAATATTGTTACTGCGTTAGTCCATGCGTGCGCGTTATGATCGATAATATTTATTGGAGCTCCTTTCGATTTATATTTCGACTGGTACAGTACTTCTCCCGTTATTGTCGCTACGGTTATTGGAAATTTTAATATTTTTCCTAACTCAGCAACATCTTTTATTGTAGCACCGGTATCCTTAACTGAATCAGCCCACGAGTTTATTTTTTCACGCCTTAAATCAGTTAATCCATTTCCACGCATCGCGTTTGTAAAGTGTTCTATTACTCGTTCGGCCACACAATTTAACCTTGAAAATTTCATCGGCGCTAGTTTATCAACGTTGGGTTTTTTATTTATCTCATAAATTCCATAAATAACTGCTGTTACAGGATACGCTCGCTCATAATACGGTTTATCAATACCAGTCAATAGACCCGGTCTGGAATTTTTACTTAATATGATAGTTTTATTATTACCAAGGACAGGATCATATTTGTCACGGATAATCCAACTATCTGTTTCTGTTAATACAATAAATTTTACTCTGAAGAAATATTTTTGATTGCCCTCGTATTCAGCGATGTAGTTAATGATAGTTGCCGCTCGTTTGTCATTCATTGTGGCGTCCGTGACAGTGTTGCGTATAATCTTGAACGTTGACCATGTATGAGATGCACCATCCGTGTAAAATTCTTTCTTAGCGTCGTGAATTTTCGAGATCAAACTTTTATTTTTCGGATCAACCAGATCTCGTACTGGCAAGTCAGAAGATAATCTGTCAAGGTTGAATTTATACTTAACAGGCCTAGTTTGGGATAATCTCTCAAACTCGTTCATATAATTAAAACAAATATTTAAATAAAGAAAATTATATATATATATATACAATGTCCCAATGTAGATGGTTGATGATCGGCTCAGTAAATCGATGCAACAAATCCTGTAGAAAGGAATTTTGTTGGATGCACTCACAAAACATACGACGAGGAAGTCTAGGACCAATACCATGTCTACGGTGTGGTATTGGAGTGCGAGGAAAGACAGAATTATGTGGAAAGTGTGGCGGGAAACGGTTCAGAGAGCTTAAAAGATATTATGACAAAAAAAATAATAGCGGTGAAAACGCTATAAAATCCGTGGAGGATTATATATCAAGATTTCAGACAAACAATGATTTAAACATATAATATTATTATAATGGAGCAAAATATATTTGTCCCACATACTGTCATAACAAACTATGAATCAAATATTAATGGTATCATCAGACACTGCAAGTTGAAGAGACCAGTTGGTTATGTTTCTAATACTGGCTATCTTAGATTTGTAGTTGGAAAGAAAAATTATCATTGTCATCGTTTCACATACGAGTGTCACAGGGGTTTGATCAAAGACGGTCTTGTTATTGATCATATTGACGGGGACACTCAAAATAACTCCCTACACAACCTTCGTGTTGTCACTCGAAGCGTGAACTCTGCATGTGGTAATACAGGAAGATGTAAGACAATCGGAAAGAGGGCGGTAATTTCTACAAACATAGAAACCGGTAAAGAAATTATGTTTCAGTCTATGAACGCGGCTGCGACATATTTTGATATTGACTCGCGTGTGGTAAAATACGTCGCAGATAATATAACCAGATCTACTTTCTCGAAAAAATATAAACAGAAAATTACATTTCAGTATCAATAACTATCATCACCACATTATTAACTATCATCACCACATTATTAACTATCATCACCACATTGAATTAATTTTTTAATTTATGTCACAGTAGGTCCTCCATACACTACTGAATTTTTGATTACATAAGGGGAGATTACTTTGTAATATATAGTTTTCTTCGTAGATGGTTGGTTTTTTATGATCGTAATTAGTCAGTTTAACTAATTACATCGTAACTAATTACATCGTAACTAATTACTCGTAGAAGTATTATTTATGTTTTTTAAATATTTTCCCATCATACAACACATGATAATATTATTGATCCGTAGGAAGCTGTGTGTGAAACAGAAACCGTTGCTCATTGTAATCGACCTGCAGTTGTGCATTAATGCCACTGTTATTATTGATTTTCGGTCTGCTTAGGAAACCAGCTACAAATACAGAAACTATTATTCAGAAGCTGTTATTATTGATTCTCAGTCTACTTAGGAACCCGCTACAAATACAGAAACTATTATTCAGAAACTGTTATAAATACAGAAACTGTTATTATCCAGAAACCGCTACAAATACAGAAACTGTTAAATACAGAAACCGTTATTATTCAGAAACCGCTGTTTACTGTAAATATTGGTTCCTTAGCTATATAGCTAGCTATATATTAACTTCCGAAACATATGTTCGTAACAATGTTTGATAGCTCGATCAGTATGGTATTGGACTGTGGCGCTCGCGGTCCAGGATCAAACCCCCATGGCTGACAATTTGTCGGTGGTGCGCATAATTGCGATTTTTATAATAGTGGGGGGAACCGCAAGAACCCCTCCGCTCAGCAAATTCACCCACAATATTGACTTGTGGTTGATACATATTTTCGTATCACCCACTGGATTAATTATTGTGGGTGTGATTTTGCTGAGCGTATATGTTTGTACTGTCCTTAGTTAAGTTATATGTTTGTACTTCATTCATAATCTGAGCTCGCTAATACACTCGATAGGGGCTCTTCATTCATTGTATATAACCATTTCATTGTATATCATTCATTTCATTGTATATATCCATTTCCTTAGTTAAGTTATATGTTTGTGCCGTCCAAGCATAATCTGAGCTCGCTAATACACTCGATAGGGGCTCTTCATTCATTGTATATCATTCATTTCATTGTATATATCCATTTCCTTAGTTAAGTTATATGTTTGTACTTCATTCATAATCTGAGCTCGCTAATACACTCGATAGGGGCTCTTCATTCATAATCTGAGCTCGCTAATACACTCGATAGGAGCTCTTCATTCATTGTATATGTTGTGCTGTCCCTGAAACATCCCGACGAACTCGCTAATACACTCGATAGGTGTTCTAGGGATATTTTTTTTATTTTAAAGATTTATATATTATATAATGAACCATGAAAATATCAATGATGTAATTGTCGCTATTAAAAAATTGAAAAAAGATGGAATTAATATATCTGATGAACTTAATCCTGAAAAAATAGTTTCTGACTTTGAGATTTTACAAGAACGTAAAACCATGGGGACACACACACACTATCATCTGAATACAGGCTCATGAAACGGATTCAATCGGCAATGTTTCAGTCGCTAGCTACCGTAGAAGATGATCATGTGAAGGAGTTCGTTCCTCTTTCTACCGCCGTAGAAAGAATTAAGTCGTTATTATCCCACGAGTATGAGGCAAAGAAAACGATTAGTACTCGCATAAGACTATTAAGAAAAATTATGTCAGAGAGTAACCCCGTTACTGGTGAAACGATCCAAGGTAACTTCGTTACTGGTGAAACGATCCAAGGTAACTTCGTTACTGGTGAAACGATCCAAGGTAACTTCGTTACTGGTGATAATGAAAATGAAAGTTTTGGTAACTGGGGTCCAAGTCAACGCTGACCACGTGTATTGGTAGTCAAAATCAAGAAAGTTCTAACCTTGTCAAATTTGTTCCTAATAAATGTTATTTATTAATAATATTATTTTTACTGAATTAATTTATTTTTTTTTACTAAAATCAAGAAAAATGCACAAATTACTTGATTCTGACTGGGTAGTTGGTAGTCAAAATCAAAGAAAAATGCACGAACTACTTGATTTCTGACGGGGTAGTTGGTAGTCAAAATCAGGAAAATTGAGCAATTTCGTTGTATTTTAGTAAAAAAAAAGTAAAAATCTCAGTAAAAATAATATTATTAATAAATAAAATTAATTTATAATAAATAAAATTTATTAGGAACAATTTGACAAGGTTAGAACTTTCTTGATTTTGACGGGGTAGTTGGTAGTCAAAATCAAGTAGTTCGTGCATTTTTATGTTTCTGAGGGGGTAGTTGGTAGTCAAAATCAAGTAGTTCGTGCATTTTTATGTTTCTGAGGGGGTAGTTGGTAGTCAAAATCAAGTAGTTCGTGCATTTTTATGTTTCTGAGGGGGTAGTTGGTAGTCAAAATCAAGTAATTTGTACAATTTCAGTAAAAATCAGGAAAATTAATAAATATTATTTTTTTTTGTGATAGAAATTTTAATTTTACTTTCATCGACTAGCTTTTTTAGTTGCCTGGGCCGATTAATTTGTACCAAACACAAATTTGTGCTAGTAATAATAAAATATTTTTTTAAGTTGATCGAATTTGATTCTGAAGATCTACGACAAAAGTCCTTAGACAGAAATCCTTAAGACGGAAGTCTTTACGACGGAAGTCCTTACGACTTTACATACAGATTTATTACAAGCTCTTCTTCACGTATGTCAATCAAGCGATTAAGGTGGTCTGTGAGTTTAAAATTGATTCGTGTTAACATATTATTGTGACACCGCAAATACACGGGATTAGTTGGTTCTTGCACGATTAAATTTCCAGGGGGAACTTGTGGTGTGAACGTGTATAGGATGTATCTTGTTGAGCCTGATTTGATCTTCCGAGATCTATTTGATAGCTGCCATCGATTACGTCACAAACCAGACTGACCGCGACCATCGGTGTTATATTAACGATCCGCGGGGATACGTGCCTTCCGCCGCCATGTGGATCATTATCATATCTGAGAACAGTTGAAGGCGGAATTAATTTTCTCCATGCATCGAGTATTTTAGGAAAAAACTCATCAATGACATCACTGACAGATTTTCTTAACTCGGTTACACTATACCCGGGAAATTTATAATTTGGTACATCGGCTTCTGTTATTTTATATTTTTCTAAACATGCCTTTGCATCAGAATTTTTAGGTGATTTTAAAAGACTAACCATCGCCTGAACTATTCGGTTATTAAAATATTCCATGTCTGATATAAGCCGATTTAATCTTTCCACACGCGTGATGATTTTTTCACGCGATGACGCTGATATGTCAAAAATATGTTCGTTAAAATATTGATTTAGTTGATCTAGTTGTTTTTTACACTCTTGATTGATTTCCTGAAAATATTCAATAATCGTATCTCGATCAAACCTCACATCATATTTCCACTCCCCCTGATTTATAAAAGACCATACCTCAATATCTTCGCGAAAGATAAACTCGCCAAGCATCGATTTACTTTTTAAAATACTTAGTAACACCTCGTATGATGGATAAATTTGATGATATGATTGTCTATCCGTGACATAATCAGACTTTTTCGGTTCTGGTGGTATCGGTGTTATCGGTGGTGATATTTCAGGCCATCCTAGCACGGATCTGATTGAAGATTGATAAATATCAACGGCATAATCAGGCGAGTTTATTTCAACCGTCGAGGACAACGTCGGCTCATGAACGTTTATTGATATTTTTGATTCCTTTCCCGTTATTGATTTTATTCTACGCGCAAATTCCTCACCGATCTCTTCAATCTGGTAACTGCCGGTTGGTATTCCAACAACAACCCAGTCAGGTGTTCCATCGGGTTTGTTCTTGTTAGTAAATACGAGCCAATTATTTGCTGGTGTACCATTAAATGATTTTGATCTGATATTTGGCCAGCTGTAATATACTCGTAATTGTGCTAGTGCTATTTCTTTTACTGGAATTGCAATAGGAAAATTAACACTAAATTCAGGATTAGTTGAACTTACCGAGATCATCGTTATCTTTGGCGGAGTTGTGCTGGTCACGATCTGCTGGAGTAATTCTGTCATTATTGATACTTGTATCTTTAATACCTTCATCGTATATTTTGGTCATCATTGAAAATTCGAAATCAGATATAATTCCATCACTGAGACTCGCTGATAACAACGAGGATAATTTCGAGTATGCTACCGTCGCTGTATGTAATTTTATTGTGTAATCGGATAATTTTTCGTTCGTACAAGTACATATTTTTTTTGTGATGATACCAAGCACACCTGCAATAGTTGTTGCTGCTGAAATACAAATAGTTACAGCTACTGGTGCCATCGTTGTCAACGCTGATAATATGACACCGGTTCCAGCAACAACAGCGGATACTGAATAAACAATCACATCAACGATAACCAATCGTCGTCGATATTTTTTTACTTTTACTGTATATTGATCAACTTGATCTTTTAGCGCCGCCTGCCATTCACGCGCTTGATTGTATCTGTATTGTGCACCGTCCATATATATTTTTATGCCGTAACCAATTGAGGTGTTTCAGCTACAAATTCCAAACACCACCAGAAGGATGTTGCGGTTAATTTCTTATCAGCTGCTTCCAGAATAAATATTTCTTCGGTTCCGATATTTAATACAAAAGATACAACCCCGGAAAACCTGTCTGTGGAATGACGCCATGGAAACGTTGTAAATATTTCAAATTTTGCAGCACTGAACACAGACAACCTGTACACGCCAGTGTTTGTTGCGGTATATTTGATGGTATTATTTTGTTTTGACCATGTTGCAAATCCCGATGATACCGTGCATACGATGTTTGTGATATGCCCGGGAGTTATTCCAGCTGGAATTTTAATCAAATTGGTTTTACTGACAATCTCAGGAATTCCCGCTACGACGTCTTGCTGTGTTTGTTTGATCGTGTCTAGGTTATTTTTGATATCAACGAGTTTCATGTCAATGGCGCGTGGAGTACCGAAGAATTTATCTATAGATTCATCGGTTTTTTGAAAATTTCTTCGAAATCTTCCAAAAGCGCCCACGTGAACATCATATTCGGCCCGTAACGTGGATAATTTACCGTCTACGGTGCCATAGTTGACGTCGACGTATTTTTTTGTTGCTGCGTCTTCGTCAGATGTTGGATCTCTTAAAACTACTATTTTGTTCCCGTTCATGCTAAGTTCACCCATCATTGTGTCACCGGTGTTTCTCACGCGATTAGCAACACTTTTTGCAATTTCATCTCTGATGGTTTTAAGTGACATACTTGAATCTCTGATTTTGCCGCTATCAGTAAACACGGGAATATTATCTGTAACTGCACCAAGTACTCGCCGGACTATATCATTCCATTTGATATTGCTGGTTTTTAGTTTACCATATCGATCTTGAAAAATAACAACTTCATCTGGGTCAACTCCAGCCAGGTTCATGATATCAGCGAGGTCATCTTTAGTCGCATACTTTGACAGATCAATGTCGGATTTTATTTTCTTACTAGTAGAAGATCTTCCGTAAATATCAACCATTATAATAAGATCCGTTGTTTAAAATGCTTTACGCGCAACATATCGGTTGCTTGTATAATCGTGCACGACTTTATGTGGCGGCCTGGATGATTTTGATATAGCGTCGAGTACATTAATTACTTCACGGCCGCATATTGGCGGATCTGTCATTGTTTGTGTGGGTAGCGTTGAATACCAAACTTTGGAACCTCTAGTTGTTGCGTGGAGTGGTGCGACATACTTGATAAATTCAACAGGTGGAGCTAACCCGTACGAATCAAATTAAACAATTCCACGCGGATCAACCGCGTATGATACCCAATGAGTACCGGGTCCGGAACGTTTGTCAAGATTAATAATACCTGTTTCAAGTTTGTTTGGTTGTTTCGGTAATTGATCTCGCATAAAAACACCTCTAAAGGCGGATATTTTTAATTTTTTAGCAGCATCAAGTAAATCAAAATTTGATGCTGGAACGTCTAACGAAATGATCCTGGAAGCCTTAGGCCTCTCCCCCAACGAGATCCCGGTAATCTTAGACCGCGTCCCTTTTTTTTGTATCCCTGCCCTGTTGCTTTCTTTAGTGCCATTCCAGCGGCTGTTCCAACAGCACCTAACGCGGCCGCTTTTGCTACGGCTGGAGCAGCTGCAGCTATTAATGCCGGAATGGCCGCAAGAAGTGGAAATATACCACCCGTTTTAACCATGTCTTTGATGGCGCTCGGGGAGAGATGGAATTGAACTCCAGTTTTTGATTCTAGGGCTTTATTGAAATGTTTAATCTGATTATTTGTCAGCGATAATTTGTTTGGACCACCACTAATATGATCTCGTTTTAGTGATATTTTAGTTCCGCATTTGTTGGCGGTTTTTGATTGAAGCTTTTTTACCTGACCAGGAGTCAGAGTAACATTAACATGACTATACGACATTTTTATATAAAATATGTTTTTCTAAATAACACGATTAAAGATTTTCCACCGGTGCATCAACGACCCTCATTCGACCACTGCCACCTTCAAGTAACATGGCCTTGTCGCTAAGTATGACCGCGATCGCTTTGTAGGCGCCGGGAACAACTGGTGGACCGGGTATATCAGGAGGAGGGTTAGTAACATGAGCTCGAAAGTGTATATCAACGACAGATTGTTTGGATAAATCAAGATGTTCTAGTGAAAAATAATAAATCGGATATAGACCTGTAAAATCTAGTTGTGATATTTGCAAGCCGGTATCTATATTTTGATCACGTCCCATGAATGACATTAAACGATGATATGCGCGCGCTACATGATTTTGTTCAAAATTTAGTTGTATATCCTCGGCTGGTTCTTGATGTCCATTTATCCGTAAGGAAACTTCATTAACTCCAAGGTTGTCAAATATCATATGTGAACGTTGTTGATTATTCGTCCGAGCATTATCTTGTAGTGCAATAAAAATATGTCGTGGTGCAGAAACACCCTGTTGTGATGCTATATGCCATGTAAATAAACCATTAATATTGCTTTGAGCAGCATCTGTGGTTACTGTTAACCATGATAGCAATGATTTACCGCCTTGATCCATAAAAGATAGTAATTTTTGTTCCTCAGTAATAGATGGAGTCATTACTGGCATCCACAATGAAAGTTTTGATATATTTACTTTACCCTCGGCAACACCAGCACCTCGCCAGATTGCATCATTATCATTACCTTTTCTTACGAGCACAATTGTGTGTTTAGCTCCAAAGATGACTTTTCTAACATTTCTGCAAAATCCAAAGATGTGAGATAATGGAATTGCACATGAAAAATTTCTATCATTTCCCGACAGAGCTGATCGGCGTGTTGCAAATCCCAGGTTGTAAGTCGCATTAACGCTTTTTATAATATCATAATCAGCACCTGGTCTGTCTACGTGCTCAAAATCAGCCGTTTGTGGATCAGCTGCAGTATTTCGTGTTACCAGTACTTTGGTATACTGAACATGATCAGCGTTGTCAGTAATATCCTTGGCAAACATCATTGTTGGACCGGCTGATCTTGTAAAGTCGTCAGAATATCTCGCCAGACCAATTATTGTTGTAGCAACGTCGACATCATTCTGAATTGATTCAATATTTTTTCCATCAATCATGTATGTGGCGCCACTAAATAATGCCATGATCCCGTTGTTGACAAAACCAACACGCAAATTAGCAGCATATGCCGTATTAGCTACAACATTCGTTACAAGTCTACCTTCTACTTCAATAAACGCTTCAGCGGGCAAGAAATATCTACTTGTATCATGAACCTGTAATTCGATTCTCCCCTGATGATTTGGTTGTCTTGCGTCATAAGAATAAAACTGATAATCACGTACTGACTCGTACTTAAGGACAGGTGCCTCCATATCAAATGCTGGGTCTGATTCGCGCCTGAACATTTTTATTATAGTTACCATTTTTCCAAATGATGATCATCGTCGACGAAGACCGCTTCCTGCTATTAAATTTGTTGTTATATTTTTTTCCGCTTCTTCAGATATCGCCGCTAGTTTTTGATTTGCAGCCTGATTTATTATTTTACTTACGTCTGAGGGCATCACCTCAGTACTTGCCAGTTTCACCGGTGGTTGTTGTTTTCGTCGCAATAATCGTGCTAGTCTTTCTTTGATTGCCGAAAACGCCTTACCAGCAACATTGACAATTGCACCAGGAGCTTTATCACGAACAATATCAATAGCCTTCATCGATAATTGTTTTGCTACAGGTGCTACTTTTGGAGCTATCCTTGTAAATAATCCCCGAATGACATCACCAAGTCCATCTCCGTAAATTGCTTCATAGATTGGTAATCGTGAGTTTACCGCTCTGACCTGTGTGGGTTTACGATGATTATCATGCACAATCATCTTATTTTATTTACCATTTATCTAACAACTAGTCATCAACGAGCTCATCAATAAGTTCTCGGTAAACGCCAATATCCATGATACCACCTTGAAATAGTCGCCGACAAATATCAGCTGCTTCATTGGTTATTTCTGGTGAATTATTTCCGGCACGTTTTCCTCCTATGAGAACCTCTAACCGTGACACGTCATTGATGATATTATCAGGACATAAACCACGTCCTGTTTTAGGTTCATCTTGGGGTGGTGGTTGCATTACCGGAGTAGGTACTTCAGTGGTGTCCGGGGGTGATTCACCTTCTCGAAATCCATGTGGTGAACCTGTCGGTGTAAATGTCATTTTCGGTGCAGAAATTTTCTTCGAGAAGGGTGATTTAAGTGACTCTTTAGCCTTTTTAATTTTCGACATCAACCTTTGCTGTGGCGAAGAAGATTGTTGTTGTTGTTCTATTTGTTGCAGAGGTGGAGGAAGTTGATACTGGGAGGACTCTCCTTGTTTTGGTTGTTCCCGTCCCCCTCTAAATCTTTCTACTTCTTCTTTAAGTCTTTTAAATTCTTGACCTCTAGCTTGTTTTTTATTGTAATATACGCGATATATCCATTTAATGAAATCATCATCATTTGTTTTTCCATAAAAGGGTTTTAAAAAATTAGATTTATTAGATATATTTTTTGATATCATCTCAGGTAATTTCTCTCTTTCAGTTTTTCTAATTTCCTCAACAACTCCTTCGTTAAATCTTGCAATTAATCTTAAGCTCTCTTCTGCTGTTTTGGGTTCAGATGCAAGTTTTTTTCTCACATCGGCGACTTCAGTACGAAGTTTTCCAATACCTTCAAGTATTTCCTCACCAACAGGTGGAGGCTGAGCCGCAGCTATATTAGTTGGAAGATTTCGTAAAATCTCCATTGTCTGTTCAGTCAGCGCTGCAGTTTGTTTTGATACCGGAAGAAGATCTTCTTTGATGACAGTTCTAACTTTCTTAGTAGCTGCAGTGACGGGCTTAAACAGTTTTTTAGTGTCCTCTTCATACTCAACTTTTGCTTCTTGCTGCGCTTGTAGATTTTTTCTAAATGAGTCTTTGACAGGAAGAAATTTTTTAATTGCTTCTAATCGTTCTCGTGCTGTTCTTGCAGTATGAGATTCTGGATGTACCATTTTTATTATAACATAATAATTTAATTAATATCAGCAAAAGAGGAGCAGCAGAGAGGGTACCTACCAACATTGGTCGTCAAAAAAATAAACAAGAAATAAATAAACACGTAGAGTACTTTATTTTTTCAGCTACTATTTCAAACTGAGGTTTTATTAGCACAATCGGTCATTGCAAAAATAAACATCTCAAGGAAAGTTCATTTGTAAAATCTGGACCTTTCTACGAGATGATTTATTTGTTTGTTTTATTTGTTTTGTCGGAATTCTATGGTCTGTTCACCCTCTCTGCTGCTTTTTTTATCCACAGCCGGCCGTAAACCCGACTACAATGGCGTTGTGGTGACAGAAGACAAGTTGCTGGTGATAGACAGGAAAGCGAGGAATGTCCATCTTTACAGACTTCTTGACGGCAAACTGATGTCTACATCACACGAACTGGAGGACAATTCCAAGGGTGTCTGTCTTATTAGCAAGACGGAAGTTGCTGTGTGTCTGGATGACAGTACGATTGTAATCATGTCATTTAAATCTATACATGACGTAAAACGGGTCAAAACATTACATGTAATGACAGGATTTACTTCATGTTATTCAGTGGCAAAATTGAATTCAGACAAACTCGTTGTCAGCGGTTGGAAAAGGGACGACAGGATGTTTTACTGGTGTGTTGTAAACCTTACAGATGGACGTGTAGACTCAACTCACAAGGTCTGTCGTGGGGGCTTTGTTAGTGATAGTCACTTGGCCGTAAAAGACAACACTGTCTACATCTCGTGTTGGACTTATGACTACACTACTACTGGTGTGTATGCATATGATATTTTTAATCCACACACACCAAAGTTTCTGTATCAACATGATGGATTTAAACCGTACTCAATAATGGTTGATAGGAGGAATTTCATTTACGTGTGTGACGAGTACTCTAACATCATTCATCAGCTGACAGACAGCGGTCAACTAGTGACCATACACAAAGTGTCATCATGGCCCTGTGGAATATTCTATGATGACCAGCATGGAGTTATGTACACCACAAGCTTGTACTTTAATGTGATAACAGTGTACAGACTGGAGTATTCACATCAACCAGGTATGAATGATTTCAATTTACCTCTGAAAACAATATGCATGAATTATAAATGTTACAATTTAACTTTATTATAAGACAAACATGTTTTAAAGATGTAAAAATAAATTAAAAATGAAATAAATTAATTTTTATTGTCATAATTCCAACGTCACATCATTTTATTTAAAACTAACATTTACATCAAAACAATGTTATTTTAATACATCTTTTACATAACACGACAACTAAAACAACATACTTTATTATTTACAATCATGAAGGATTTCACTTCACCTTTGAAAACAAAATAATATGTATTATAAATGTTACACATATAACTTTATTATAAGACAAACATGTTTTAAAGATGTAAAAAAATTTAAAGTGGAATAAATAACTCATTCATTATTATTTTGAGTTAAGTGTACGGCATCAGCATCTTTACTCATGTTAAGTATAAATAAAATGTTATTTGTTGAGTTTAAAATTCATTACTAATATATGTGTACCCAATTATATTCATTCATGATTGTTCAGTACTGTGTAACTTGGTTGTCATCATAAAATATTGATATAAAAATTGAAAATCTCCATTGACTGTCATAATGGCGGCAGGCTACTTAACTCCCGTCAGTATCACTGTAGCGTAAAACACATTTTCCCCAGAAGATGGCGCTTTCATTCAAAATCTCCTAGCAGGCGACATTGAATCCGCTTTAGACCGGTTCACCGTCTTGGGTTACAATGTTCAAAATTCCCACACATTTTGACATAGTTTTGATAGCATTGATGTTTATGGAGCGATTTTATAAGGATTTGGAAGGAATATTTATAAACTAACTAAACAAAATAATCGCCATTTAAAGGTATGCGTTGTCAAATATAAAAAAAAAAAAAAATCAATACCGTTAGGTAACACTAGTTGCACTATTACTATTTATACTGTATTCCTATAGTGTTTAGTCACACGTACAAGTACGACAGTGGACCAGTCTAATGGCTGCTATGCCATATTTGGATATTCTACGATACGTTAATCAATGCGCCGTATTTACAAGGATTTGTTTACTTTCGGAAAAGGATTCAGTGGCCTTATATGGCACACCGAAAAGACGAAGTTGAAAATGCATGTAGTTCTTAGCACAGAGATGAACAAATAATGCAGATGATTCAAAAAGAAAATCTCTTTAAACTTAGAAAATTTAAACCAAACTTAGTACCCTCAGCGTTTTTTTTTTTAATTTGGAAAAATTGAACTCGTCAACGGAGAATGCAGTGTTAAATAAATGTTAATTGTAATAGACGAAGAACTTGATATACATAGTCCTGAAGAGTATAGTTAAAAAATCAAAATTTCTTTGACTAAATTTTAAATGGCAAGTAATTCATACATTATTATTATTATTATTATTGAAAAGAGAAAGCAATAAACATGAATACTGAAAGGTATTATTACATTTCATGTACTCTAAGCAATAATATTTTAAATATTTAATTAGGAATTTTTCAAAATTTTAGTTATTTTTATTCAGAAATCTTTATTTTGGATTAGGTGACATGTAATTTAACAAATTACAAAGTCTGTATTTTTCTATATTTTTATGATTCAGGGAATTTTGTTATTGTACTTTCATTGTCTCTGTTTTGATTATGCTTGTTATAATATTTGGTATGTAGCACATTGTACACATGTGCCCCATGATCATTAGTGCCATAAATCAAACCCCCATGATCATTAGTTCCATAAATCAATCCCCCAAATAGGTGGTGGTACTGATGGATAATTTGTGGACTTTGTTTTGTATCATTATAGGGCTGATTTATCAGCCTACACAGTCATGCACCTTTTCATGTGACAGTCTGTGTACACAAAATAGCCATTTTGGAAATAGTGGCACTGATATTAGTATGAGTTGCCACAGGTCTTGTATAGTTGCTAGCAATTTACCTATAAATTATACATGTACAGTATACCACCATAATAGTATATAGTGCATCTATGATTTATAGGTAAATTGTAAGTAATGATATGAGTCCCTATAATATCAAGATATAAATAATTTCATAAACTTTCAATATAAATGTATGGTTTATCAGTTCGAAATATGGAGTCCAGAAATAGTTGGAGAGTATCCATATATTTAAACTTTCATTTAACAATTGAATTCTCCAAAATTTATATTTTTCTAGCCCATGACACACCTAGGCCTATTTGAATATGACAGTCTTCTTATCAATGTACTTTAACAAAGAAAATGGATATTGCTGTAGGAATTGCGCATAAGTGTGCATGCCTGTCCATCCTTTGATCACTTAATGTCTCATGCTAGTCTTACAGTACATGAAGCATTTTAATGAATATTGTGTATAGGTGAAGGGTAGGTATGTAGTTTTGTCAATATGAAATGAGGTTTAACTTAAAAAATGAACATTTAATTTTTGTATGATGGGATAAATAAAATCCCCTGCCTCCTTCAAATAAATTGTCAGCTCTTAACTTCCTTTCCCTTTTAGGAGGAAATTTACGGAAAACATTTAAAGAAAAAGAGATAAAAACTTTTTGACAAAAATATATTTATACAACTCAACGGCTGTACTTTGTCAGATCTGCAGAGGATATTCTTATATTTTCATATTTTGCAAGGGTGATAGGGAGGGATTATATATATTTGTTTATGCCAGAAAGAAAAAAAAGAACAGTTAAGGACAGCATTTTACTAGCTACTGCCTCGCTTGGAACTCATCATTAAAGATGTTGGTGTTAGGACTGGTCAGCATGGTGTTAGGATAATTTGACTGGGTGGGACATCATGCTATATGCCTGCGACATGATGCCCCGCTGCTAGACATCATGATAATATGCTACACTGCAGACATCGTTGTGATTAAGACTGAAAAAAATTCATAAAGCTACATTAAATGTCCAAAACCCACCCTACCCAGTTCCTGGACTTCAAAGATAAATTGGAAATACAAAGACAAAAAGTTCATTTCAAAAACTGTTTTTTTTATATATATTTTAATTTTTATTGCACTTTCATAAGATGGTATTGCCTACTCTGGCAAAAATCAATTGTTTTATTTTAAAACAACTTAAGCTTGTACATTTTGGACTATTTGAACATACTGCCACAATGTTGATAATATATATTTAACTTGTCCATTATTTGCACAGGCATTCCATTCGAAATTTTAAACATGGATGACAGATCCATCCAACTTTTTGAAGAGGCTCTAAAAGATGGAAAGGAGACAGTATACAACATACGAATCATGGTTGTTGGACACATTGGTGTAGGCAAGACAACCCTGGTCAAGCGTCTTCTTGGGGAGGAGGTAAACATTTCTGAGAGATGTAGCACAGAGGGCATAGATGTTCATGTCAATTGCTGTGATGTTTCTTTATCAACCCATGAATGGACAAGGCAAGAAAAAGGTATATGGGCATACACAGTGATAAAAAATCCATATTTCTTTATTTATACACATGCTGTGAGGTGAAATGTATCTTGTTATACAGTTATCTGTCCATTTTAGTGTCAGTTTTGTTTTTGTCATGCAGTTTTACATAATGTATAACTGCCAAGTGTCCTGTTTTTCCATACATGTCTTGTATTTTGGACCTGAATACAGATGTATGCTTTTCTTGTGAAAAATCTGTTGTTTTTTTAAAAACAAAAATAAAACGTTTCTGTTTAGAACTGTCACCCAGTTCCATTCTGAGATTAAATGTATCACATGTATAGGAATATAGAGTTCTAAACTGTGAGTGGTTCATTTGAAATTGAGGCTACCATGCCAGTCTTCAACCACCACACTGGATTTGGATTGTGTAAAGCAGTTACTGCTATCACTGTATCTGATCTTCAGTAATATTCAACTTCTAATCATGTTGAAAAGGAAAGCAGAAGATTCAGAAGTTTCTCCAGTAAAGAAAAGAAAACAGAACTGGAAGTGCAATTGTGCTGTCTTGTTTAGATTTGTGAAACCATCTAAAACAGGGAAAATACTTGCAGTTTGCAGATTGTCTAATTGTGATTTCGCTGTTAGGAATGGAGGCACCCATGAGATAAGACAGCATGAAAAGCTAATAAACATCAACTTGCTGCTTCATCATCAACAACTAAGCCTGAGCATGTGATGTTTATAAATATTAGAGAGAACCTTGATGTAATTAAAATAGAAGTTGTTTACTACATTTCTTTTAGAAATGAACTTTCCTCAGTTACTAGTGTTGCTGGCGATTTATTTCATACAGTTTTCACGACAGTAAATCCCAGAGAATTACTCATGTGCTAGAAGGAAAACAGATCAGTAAAATTAATTACATGGAATTCAGATCAGCAGTGAAAGATGGTACATTGAAATTGATAATAAATGGAGAGAAAAAAAGCAAGGTGTGGAAATGGCTCAAATGAGAAGGTGTAAGAGTGCAACACTTGCATCTTTGACATAAATAAATAAGTTACACCTACTTTAATGGCTGTATTTCTTTCCAAAATCAGTATTTTTGTCATAAGCAGTCAGTATTTGTGTACTCTGAGGTTGGCAGTTTTGCATAATTCTAACTCGTGTATCTGACACTGTTTTTTTTCACGCGTTAACTATTTTTAATTACAATTGGCTTACAGTAAAGCATTGCATTGTTTCATAATTTTAATGACAATATTTTTTAAGGAAATCTTTGAGAATATATAGTAACAGTATGCTTAAATTACCAACATCAGAGAAAATGCCTTTCATGCTAAAAGTCATGTTTGGTTATGTTTGTTGTGTTTGATGCCTTCCTGACTCAGTTTATTAATATGCCAGCTGGTTGCTCAGTGATGATCATTGTCTAGACCTGTAAAACAAGATCTTGCTTTAGAACTCTGAAACATGCTCTGTAAGTATCAAAATTGATTAGCCATGTTATATTTCCAAGTTTCATTTTATGCCTTGGAATTCAAGTTGAAATCACACAAGCTACAGAAAAAGGACATAAATTGAAAAAATCCCTTGAAAATGAAAAGATTTTAAATAACTGTATTTCACAAATTAAATAAGTGAAAAATTTACGTAAAGTAACTTTTTATGTGTCAGTTTGAGTTTTATGAATCTATCATTATGTTAGATGAAAACTATTATCTTGAGCCATGAAAAAAATTATCCTGGCTCAAAAGAACCACCAATGAATTAGGTAGCTCATGCAAAACATGCCATATATACCCCCGTCCAATTATAGAACTTTTATTACTGGGTATAAAATTATAGGGACAATATTTTTTGCTTCAAACAGTTGGAAATTCAGGAGATTAACCATCTACGCTAGCCAGGGTTCTGATATGATAACCCTATCCACATCTTGGCATATCCAGTCAAAGTTAAGTTGTTCAAATTTGAACACTGTTTCTATACGATTGAAACAAGGGGAGGACACAACTTGAATGGACTTATAAATAAGCAACTGTCCACTCCTGGTCCCTGTTTGTACAAATACCTTTCACTCAAACACACCTGTAATGGCTTTCCTCTGGTACATAATCATACATTTGATGTTAAACTTACAAAATATCCTTTAGATGGCAATTGCCTTCACCATGTTTGGCTTATGTACAATACACCGCTGTTACTGTACTATTGGTTAGTTGCCATTGCATACTAAGGGAAGCAAGTGATGAAATCCAATATATGTTGCTAGGACAAAGCACTAAAATATCTGCTTGGTCCAGCAAGATGTAGATAGGGTTATCATATTGGAACCTTGGCTAGTAAACTTGGAGATTAATTTGAAAAATACTGTGGATCCATTCACACTGGAGGTGGCCATCACTCTTTGAGTTTTGAATCGAAGGAATATATAATGACTTATTTACTTTGAAATAAGCATATCAGAATGACTGGCCATATGTGATGGCTAACAAAATCATGGACAAAGTGTCCATTGCCACAGTTTTTGCAATATCATAGACAGTCCATTTCAAAAGTCAGATATTTTATATGCAGGACACTGCCAGTCATGAAGGATTGATGTGCACTTTTTCTTGCTCAGAATGTATCCATGGTCGAAGCAGTCAGTATATTAAGCAATTAAAAATAGCTTAGATAATTTGGTTGAGAGTTAGAAGAGCAAATATTTTCCTGAAATGGTACTCCAAATTACTTAACCAGTTGCAAGCATGCATCAATAGAGTTTGGTAACTGTAGATGATGGAAAAGTCCACTTACTTTGTGGAAACATTTGTTTTGTAGTGACTTTGACCTTGACTTTTGAGCCCAAAATGGATAGGATTCTTTGCAGCAACAAATACTATCGATACACAAAAGTTTGTTTACTGTACATTGTGAAGAATTCAAGTTACTATCAGAAACATGGGTTCGTCTGTCAAAGTGTTCTTGACTTTTAAACCCTGAAATTAATATAATTATTCCTTTCCCCAAGTGCAAACAATATGCAAAGATTCATAACTGTAAGTGATAGAGAACTTGAATTATTGTGTTTAGAAACTTATTTTCTTCATTCATTTGCAGCAACCTTGACCTTTTGGGCCCCAAATCAGATGGGTTTTTCCTTCCCCCAAGTGTAAGATATCAATAGTGTCTAGTAACTGTAGATGTTGACAACAATAGTCATTATGTGGAAATTAAATTGGTAATGAATGGAAAGACAGATAACATCAAAGCGTAATACACTTTGCCTAATGGTGGGTACACAGGTCTTGTTTTGGCTTTGTTGAGGTTGAACAAAAGTTCATTTAGAGACAAAAGTATAAATATTTTTATTTCATACTTGTTAATTTCCAAACAAATATGGCATACAAAAATACTAAGCATAAATTATTTGGAACATAAATGGATAGAAGTTTTAGATGCACAATGGACAGACGTATATAATATTTTGAACAGTGTGCACACATACATTTTAACTGTAGATCAAACTTGGTTAACAAAATCAAATTAAAGTCTTTATTTAATTGTAAAACAATATTTTCATATAGTTAAATTCCCACCCAGTGGAGCAAGTGTCATATAACTTTTTGTTGACCTGGATCAGTTTTAAACATCCCACATTGTACATAATACTGTATCCACTTAATTATACTCATCCAGTTATATGGGCATCTTGAGGTGACCTGTTATTTCACAGACACCAAACGTACACGTGAGCAGATATATGGACATTTTTATGATCTGATATACATGTTTGACCGCATTGTATGTTAGTAACACAGTTGTTTGATGTTGTGTTTATTGTGTCTTTTTGTGTGCTTTTTCCTTTGGTTTGTGTAAATGTATTTATGGCTTTCATCCTGTATGCACCTTTTGGCTTTTAGTCACCCTCTGTAGCATGCTAACCTGCTTTGTAACATAGTTACATGGTGCATGGTATCTGTACTAACACCATATAAGCCATTAACCAGGCAACTTGATTTACAGAAAGACCTGGGGGTTCTGGTTAGAAGGATCATGCCAAATAATTTCTGTGTGTACATGTGTATGTTTTCTTTTATCATTCTTAGCTAGCTTAAAGACCAAGCAATTATACAGGTCTTGTCTTTATACAATGGCTTGAATATTGTTATTTTTATGTACTGGTGTTTCTTTGATAATATCCTGCATGGTAATGCAGTTCTGGCCCAACTATATTGGTGAACTAGGCAATCGCATAGAACTCCAGGGTTTAAGGGGTGCTAAATTAGATACCAAATTTAGATGGAAGTTATCTTTATTTCTTAGGATGAAAGATGGTGCTTCAAACTCATAGTTAGCCAGGGGTATGGAAAAAAAAACTTGGGTATGGCCTGAGGTCATAGTTAATATTAGCACTGCATTATTCATAATTATGATAATACCATATTTAAAAATGAAATATCATGAGAGATTTACTATGGATTTAATTGCAATAAAGTTAAAAAAGAATGATAGAACTCAAATATAAAATGCTTTTTTTTAACTTTACACTTTAACTATAGCATAGTATATGAGATAATTTTTGCATGTGTGTATAGTGCTTGGCAGGATAATGTCCGGTTTTATCAATTTGTATCTGTGGTCATCCTACTTTGACCACACAACTCATTTCTTATAGCAACTGATATAACACTCTCTAGTTTGCTTACAAATTTCATAAGAACTAGAATTTATATAATTTGAAAGAGAGAGAAACACTGACATTACCAAAATAGTGTTTGTTTGCATGGTGGCTATGTACTGACATTTTTAAGACTATTCACATGTCTGCCATGTACCTGCTGTAAAAATGACAGTTCCCATGGCAACCACATATATGAGATTCAAATATTCTGAACTTGCATGAAATCATGTAATTAACACAGACTCATGTACTCATGAAATTAAGATTATCGATTAATTGATAGGCTGATGGTGGGGTGGGTGGGCTCCAAACCTGTAGTGACATCGTTATAGGTTTGGACTCCTTAACCCTTTTTTATCCAATAAGCGCTTATGAAATGAGGAAGTGTAACACTATACCAGTTTTCGATGTTGACTTGCAAATTTGACCTTAATGGTATTCTAGATTGAAAATTAATATACTTTTTTGAGTCGAAGAAAATAAAATGTATGTTTTTGGTCATTTCTACGAAATACACAACTTGTATTAGGCTAGTTATTTCCATGATTCCAACACATGATGAAAAATAGCCTACACATATCAGGTATACATGAGGTGTATCACGGCTATGCAAATAGTTGTTCACCCGTTAAGGTCAGCATTACCTCTAGTATTATTGCAGAAGTCACACGGGTCATGTAGGCATTCAACACGACTATTCAGTAATGGGTCAGGCTGGGTGTCATTTTTTAGAATTTAATTCTTCATACCTTTATGCGGCAAGTATGTATACATTTTTGGATGAAATGAAGCTAAATGTGTGTTCCATTTCAATATGGATTGAATGTCATGCGCTGTCACAATGAAAGCTATGTATATTGATAAACAAATTCATACTGCCCATGACTGCGATGATTCCACTGATCGTGTTCTTATTTTAACCTAAGCTTAGTACATGTATATTGTCACCATTGTGAAAGTCCGAAGCAATAGATAATTTTCATCTGGAATTTCTTGGTGACATTTAAGGTGCTGAACATTCAATTATCAGGATTGAATAGACTTTGGTTAAAGAAAATTAGTGTTAAATTTTTAAAGAATAATTTATTTTTAATTTAAAATGAGTACATACAGATACATGACCCATGTGACATGTAATATAGATAGGATAACTGTGAATGGCTTATGCCAAATAAATATTTTCATGTGCTTAAAAAAGTCAAGCAAAGATTTTCTGTCGAAAATATTTTCTAAACTTAAAATCATTTACAGAAAAGTAATAAATCTAACAACAACAACCATAATAATAATAATATAAGAATTTAAAAAATTCACACTCGGAATCTCGGAGCATTTCCTCAAAGATTTTATATCAAAATACCGTGTTTACTGAAATTGCTAACAACCAGAGTTCGGAACATGTATTAGGTGGTGTACTCTAGAACGTTACTGTTGCAGACGGCATGACAAGGAAGTGAACATGTGCTCGAAGACAGACAGCTAAGAGGAAATAACAAATTTACCAAAATGATATAGCAAAACTGAAGAAGGGATAATTTAACCACCTTCATTAGGTATGGTGTAGACTAAAATTGTTAAGTTAAAATAGGTATTTTGTCAAATCAAGCATGTCAAAGGCGGGGGAACGGTTACTCCCCAATTTCGATAACCGTCGATAATTGTAAACTCTACGAGTTGACAGTAATTCGAAGCATAAGAAACATAAAAAGAGGAGAATAATAATTTTGAATCATATAAAAGAAATTCCTTATCAATGCCATCATTAGTGAAAATCGAGATTGACCATTTGAGTATATATGGGTTGTTTTCATAGACTATATGTTTATTTATGTTCTTGATGGATCTATTTGTTTATGAAAGAATAACAATGAAGATTGAAATTTGAAAGGCGCAGTATTAATAAAGCATGTTGTTACACTTCCAAGGTGATCTGTAATGAATAATGCATTGTGCATCTTCAGAATTAAAAACTTGGATTCAGCCGAGGATTTGGCTTGATGGGACGTCCCATCACGATTTTTAAACAGGGCCAACAAGCATTTGACACGGGCAATAGCCTTTTCCTCATGTCTCTGTTATTATGCTTGAGATATGTGTTATTTCTGTAACAGCAGTATTATTTTATAATCATTTATATGCAGCACATGATCACATGTTAACATGTTACAATCATCATTCTTATAATTGTACTTCTTTCTGGTTGATTTGGTCATGTTGTGGATTGAACACTGCTTGGGTCAGATTTGAATGTGTTCAGAATTTTAACCATACCTGACTTTTTGTATAGTTTTAACATTTTGGTATCCTGTTCCATTATTGAATTGAACAGTGTTGGTGTCGCCTACAGGTTGCTTAGTGCAATTTCTGTATCCTAAAATTCATACTAATTATTAGAGACAATGGCTCCACCTGACTTCATGGAACATAGGCATTCAGAGGTTAAAGTCAACAGGCTGAACTTAATAACCATCTTCTTTTTATTTATAAGCTTTATTGTTAATCTCTGTTGAATGCAAATAACATTTTTCACAGGTTAGTGAAGGTACAGTAAATATCAGGGAATAAATAATAACATTATTTTCTGCTTAGAATTTAATGCTGCTTTCTGTTGATTGCAAGTAGGTGTCTTCAGACTATACAAAGTTACCAGCAGAAAAACTAAAAAAGATATTTACTTAGGGACAAATGTGAGCTGCAGTAACAGATCATTGGCTCAGTCTGTTTTGCCTACCTTACAGCTCAGGAAAAATAATGCCATTAATGGAGAAAACATCAAGACATTTGTTTTAAACGGTGGAGAGAAAATATGTCATATAACTGATACTTATTAGTACATAAATCCAGGGATGTTTGAATATATGGCCAAATATTTTGTCTTTGGTTTTTATGTTTTTCGAGAAATATTTAGCATATGTGTATTTGTTTTATTCACTTTGAGACATTTATGGTATAAAATATGTTGATGCTATGTATGATTCCATGTACGGTAATTTTTGACTTGATTTCAGTAGAGAGAAAACTTGTGTACCTTTATGATATTGCTTCTAATCACAGCAGTACTATTATGCGTGATTCTGTACAAGATAATGTTTGACTTGATTTCAATAGAGAGGACATTTATAACATGTACTTCTGTTGCTACTAATACTACTGCACTACTAATCACAAGAATGCCACAAGATCGTGCAATATATGCATATCATACTCGAAAAGAACTTGACTGCTTTTATTGGGTAGGTCAGCATGATCATCGATAATGAAGATATCAGTACATGTCTTTGAGCAGGGGAAATATGTCACAGAAATGGCTGTGGTGCACTAAGATGTCACAGATGGAACAGCATCTATCTTGAATAAGTAAGGTCTTGGATTTGAGCCTTTGTCTGGGTGTGAATATTTTCCAAGTGAGAAGCAAATATCAAAAGTCCAACCTGTAGTTGGAGTTTAGTTAGAGTTCACATAAAGCTAATTTCGTGCCGTTGTTTTCATCATTTAAAAAAAAAAGAAAATGATTTATTTTGGTATTATTTTGAATATAACCGCCCAGTGGCCTAGTGGTTAGAGCATCTGCCTCGAATGAGGGAGGTTGTGGGTTCGATTCCCAGCTGAGTCATACCAAAGACTTACAAAAATGGTACTAACAGCTGCCTCGCTTGGTGTTCAGCATTAACAGGTTAGTGTTAGGGCTGGTTGGCCTGGTGTCAGGATAATGTGACTGGGTGGGACATGTCTGCGGCATGATGCCCCAGTGCTAGACATCAATATAAACTGCCACATTGCAGACATCGTAGCGATATGACTGAAAAATTGTTAAAGCTACGTTAAAAATCAAAAACACACATTATTTTGAATTCTTTTTTATTTTATTTGCCTGCCAGACTTAAAATTGGCTAAATCCAAAACAGACCTTATCTGACAAGGGATATATTTTTGTGCAAAGTCTGTGTAATGCCAGCTCACAGTATTTGTAGTGCCTATATGTGGATGGGTTGGTAAAGTGTGTCTACTTTACTTTTTCAATTTCATTGCCAGCTTCATTGCTTGGTGCAACTTAGAATTCAGCTGTATTTGCTGTTCCTTGTGTTTTCAGATTCCGAACAGGATTATCGGTTACACCGCCTTGCCAGAGTCCTGAATGAGCAGCAGTTAATGAAGGACAAGGCCACTAGTGAGGAACAGGTTATAATTCCTCCTCAAGGAGAGACAACTCATAAGAGCCATGAAGTGACTCATATTGCTGTTGAAGGCGA
Organism: Sinohyriopsis cumingii; assembly: GCA_028554795.2. Taxonomy (NCBI): domain Eukaryota; kingdom Metazoa; phylum Mollusca; class Bivalvia; order Unionida; family Unionidae; genus Sinohyriopsis; species Sinohyriopsis cumingii. The sequence goes on along the minus strand of CM068835.1, from coordinate 102,006,554 downwards.
GGAATCAGAAGTACTATGCATCCGTTCTCCTGAACGTGACATTGGCCAAGAGCTTTCATCCACTGCTAGTCAGCAAGAAGAATCCCACCCAGCTTTAGATCAGAGAGAGCCCATTCAGTCAGAAACAAACATGATAGCCATGCTAAAATTGTTGCAGGAAAATTTTTATAAATTAAAACAAGATGCAGACAAAAGGTCACCACTAACAATATGGGACTTTGCAGGCCAGTATGCCTTTTATACAACACACCAGACATTCCTAACAAGACGTGCCATATATCTCTTGGTTTCAGATGTCAGCAAACAGCTTACTGATCTTGTAGCTGATGAGTGTTACTTTGATAGTCATGGGATAATGAAGTGCAAAGTTCATGGTGAGTTGTGATGAGACTTATTTTGATAGGGAAGGGATAATGAAGTGCAAAGTTCACATAAAGTTCTACTTCTACTCTGCTAGAATTAAATAAAAATTCTTTATTATTAGTTATGTTGGACAATAATACACAGTCAGCACTGTTTTGTTCCCCAAGTGGAAAGAAATGACAATAGCAAATTAAGAAAAACATTTAAAAGCACTTGTCAGTGCTGACTTGGATGAACGTAGGCATGACAGTTACTTTGGCATCCGTGTGCTTTCCTTTTGATTCCATGCCATTTTGTTTCATCATATTTGCATTTGGGATGTAGCTTGACTGTGCACCTATCTTTGTCTAGATGAAAAAATGTAAATTGTACATAATTGTTTTTATCTGAGCTAATGTGATAAAGTTTGGGAGACAAATTAGGTTTGTTTCTAACCAGGGAAAGTCATGAAATTTTGAAAATATTGGTTTTCCACCATATACTGCATCATTTGTAAGTCAGAGTGCTTAAAGTAAACAAATAGTCGAGAAAATAATGATTTCCTCGCAATATTTTGATTTCTTTATGATTTTCAGTTAGCATGTTATGTAGATGGTTTATACTTGGAATGGGAAGAATCCTATTGAATAGGTCAAAGGTCAAGGTTACTGAGGCTGAAATAGTAAATATTTTATTTTGTACAATGACTTAAACCATACATGTCAACCATTATGCTTTTGGCGTAATCATTTTTTTCCCCACTAAATTATGCCTTACGCTTAAAATTATTTGAATTACGCATTTTCGGAATATTCCCCCTGCAAAAAAAGTAATAATTTGTTTTCTCATTTTTATTAACATCCCATAATCATTATGTTTCTTTTCCACTAAATTATACCTTATGCGTAAAATTATTCGGCTTATGCATTTTTGGTATTCCCCCCTCCCCCCCGCAAAAAAAGTAATAATTTGTTTTCTCATTTTTATTGACATCCCATTAATCCCACAGACCGTATTCTAGACATGGCGGGTTCTACGTGACTACGACATAAGAGTATGGTTGTCCATAGACTTGCATGCACTTTCCTAACAGTATTATGTTCAATTTATAGCAGCTGCTCAATGTCCAAGAAACAGGCTGGTTTCTACTTTCAAACTTTTTACCTTGGTTTCTATTTATAGCAGCTTTATGGCTTAGTTAGGAGAGAACAGACTGGTTTTTAATCTTTGCTCGCCGATTCGTTGTTCTAATTGAAATTCATCTCTGGTACAGAACCAGTCTGTAGGTATTTTGTACCATACATCAAGCCATTTATTCTAGTTGATCCGTATGATAGAGCAAAAATGTTTCTCAAATAATTTCACAAATGCATTAGAAAAAGACGAAAAACCCATTCAAAGATGAATACATGAGTTACATAATACATATACATGTCAACCATTATGCTTTTGGTGTAATCAATTTTTTTTCTTCACTAAATTACGCCTTACTCATCACTATTCAGATTAGGCATTTTCGGTATATCCCCCTATAATGAAAAATTAATAATTTTGTTTCTCATTTTGATTAACACCCCATTAATCCCACAGACCGTATTCTAGAAAAGATGGCTTCTTTGTAACTACTACATAAGAGTACGCTTGTCCGAAGACTTACATGCACTTTCTAACAGTATTATATTCTATTTATAGCAGTTGTCCTATTCCAAGAAACATGCTGGTTTCAACTTTTGACTTGTGACCTCGGTTTCTATTTATAGCAGCTTTATGGTTGAGTTAGGAGAGAACAGACTGGTTTTCTAACTTACTCTTTGTGCACAGATTCTTTGTTCTAATTCATATCTGGTACAGAATCAGCCTGTACGTATTTGGCGCTAAAAGTCAAGTCAGATTTATTCTAGTCAATACGTGTGTTAGAGCAAAAATATTTTTCAAATAATTTTACAGATGGATTAGGGAAAGATGAAAAACCGATTCAGAGATAAATATATGAATTACAACATACAACGTTCCATTCTAGGGCAGCTTCACGCCCGTTGCAGGCTGAATGGAAAGTATTTTAATATTGGTCATGGTGGTAAAACAAAGAAAACTTGAATTAGCTCATTTTTAATACTCCATTTCTAAGATAATTTCTTTTTTTACAGAAGAACTAAATTGTGGATAAAAAATTTATAAATGCAGAAGCGTTGTCTAACGAGTTCTTAAGAGAATATGGACTACCCCTTGCGGTAGAAGACTACAATGGTCCTTTGTTCAAATGGATGTTTCCTGGTTCAAAAATTGCAGAAAATATGCATGTGCAAGAACAAAATCGTCAAATATTGTTAGGTGTTTAGCAGAAAATACTTTACTTAAATTTGCAGAAGCCATGAAAATTGGGCTGTTTAGTATTGCCACAGACAGGAGAAATGGTTATGATGACAAAAAGTTGTACTCTGTCTGCGTAAGAGACTTTCACAATGAAAAGAGTAAAGTCAGAGTGCTCTTCTTTCATTACCAGAATTAACAGTAGATTCCACTGGATAAAAACATTTATTTTTTATTTGCTTGATAATGCTTTGAATATTAAAACATAAGTTGGCAGAACTGTATGGGGTTTTGAATTGAAACTGCATCAGTGATTGGAATTCATAAAGGAGTTGCATTCAATCATTATACATATTGGGTTGTCTCTGCCATATGATGCACCATACTGCAGGAAAGGTTGCCGATAAATTAGAAGGAGAACTCCTGAAGTATCAAGTTGGCATTCTACCAGACAACGTACTTCATGTAGACAGAGTTGATGTGCAATGGCACCTTATTTCCCAGCTAAAAGACCCAATAACTGGAAGATATAAATTTCCTTTTCTTTGTCAGGTTATGAAAGGAATATTGGTTTTTTACCATTCTAATGTTGTGAGAGATCGTTCAGTATTGTTAACAAAAATAAAACCGAATTCAGATCCAGGCTTAGCATCCCGGCACTAAGTGCTCTGCTGGTGTGCAAAACATTCATAGTCTCAGCTGGTACAAAGTGTTTTGAAATGCAATATGAGAGTCTGTTTCTTTTTAAATCTCAAAGTGTTTTATTATGAAAACTGGAAGCAGTAATTGATGAGAAAAGACCAGAGGGGTAAATAAATCATTTTGTACATATGCTCATTGAATTTGTATAATGTTATACATGGATTACTATTTTTCTGCTCTGATTACTCTTTTTGTCCACGTGGATTACACTTTCCTCGCCAGGGGTTGGCATGTATACATAAACTCTGCATCACATCCTTCAAACAACAGCTGTAGATGGCTTGCCCTTGGGGTAAAGCAATCACATGGATCAAACTCATTGAATGTCTTACACTTAGTCTAAGGAAAAAGTTAATTGATATTTGGGTCTAAAGTTCAATGGTCAAGGCCATTGTTTGTGAAAGAAGAGAATGGATTTTGCACTAAAGTGTATTTATTTATATAGACAGTTGATTCACTTGGGGTGTTTGTATAATGTGCTATTGACACTAAAGTGTAATTATTATATGGTATCACGGTACCAATTGTTTTTCCATATACCTCAATGCTAATGTTTTGTGAAATAAATATACTTTCTGTCCTACTTGGGCATGCATGTCACACGCTGTCATATAGAACAATGCTAGATTGTCAATTTGACAATGACATAACCAGGTACTCCATTGCATTTAAGAGAGATAACTCTACTGGAACTAGACAGGGGTAAGAGTTATCTAGTCACAACAAGCACATTTTCAGTCATGTGTACCATATTTTAAAAAAATCATAAAAAATACAAAATATGATCTAGATAGAAATTAACACAAACTCACATGTTGCCAAGAGGCTCAACTTTTTTTTAAGCCAAACAGAAAGTACAAGTCTTACATAATGCACCAATCACAGCTAGTTTTGTTCTTTAATTCTGAATACAATGTTCCATACACCTTAAGCTCCGCCCACCTGGACTTGCGCAATTGGTACCGTTATACCTATAGCAAACCTTAATTTTTCCAATAATCTGTGAAATAGTTCAGGACTGTATAAGTAACAAATATACTTAGTCTCACTTGTGAAAAACAATTTGATGAGGTACTAACCTATGTCTTATATGAATGTGTATAGAAATGTCATTGAGCTGTTTGAACTATTGTTTTCATACTTTTGCTTCACCATCAAAATCATCTTTTGAAATAAAATGAATTCTTTCAACTATGAGTTGTATCTTATTCATATCAGCAATTATTGAACTTCACATAGGTGATATGGGATAAATCACATTATATCATATTATGTAATAACTAGGTCAAAGGTCAATGTACCAAATAGTATGCACCTGTCCTACTTCAAAATGTACAATTCACCTAAAAGAAAGGAATTTATATTTGTTTGGTAGGTGCAGAACTTAACATCAGAGAGAGGTGGACATGACCCAATCTTATTATAAAGTATAAGCTTTGACCACTTTACACTATCTACAGATACAAGAGGTCACTAACCACCAGTCCTCACACAAAGGTCCACCTACCCATCCTCTTTGTAACACAAATAGTAAGCTTTCCTCCTTTGTAATGTGAATAAAATTGTTTCAATAAGCCAGTCAGTCACCAAATATAGTAAATCGCAGCTTCTAAGTGGTTATGTTTGGATTGGGAGGTGAAATTAGGGGAATAAAATACAGAAAAATGCCAAATATAAACACTAAGTATAGCACATCAAATGGAGTTAAAAACAGGAGGAAAGTGTTTATCTAAAAGGGAGAGGTAGCTTATGATAAAGGAATTAAAGGTGGCAAAATCAGCAATGCGAAAAATGAGAAGTGAAAGTTTGATGACCTTACCTTGGACAAATATATGGGGCAGGGCCCAACAGGTCCAAGGACAGCCCAAAGGCAACTGTGCTATAACATCCCTTACAGGACCCAAATTTCAAGTGAAGTTGTGTTCATTTCCATCTAATATAAAAGGGTGAATAATTTAGATAATATAGATACATATAAAGTATATTTCTTCTACATAAGAATTTAATAATAATTGGTATAAGATAGAGAGAAACTTATCTCAGAGCCAAGCAGAACATACCTTATCAGTTTTTTAACTTGTAAACTTTACTGTGAGAAATTATCAAATTGCTTCTACTTACATTTGCATCAAGATTGAGGGCTAATATAATACTTCACAAATCTTCTCTTTATTTTCATAATCAGTCACTGAAAATGTGAGATTTTATTTCCTTGAAATGTTATGACTGGTGTAAGGGAGATAACTGAATGATATACATAAGGTGTGGTAACCTTGAATACATTATCCATGTAATATAGATGAGTTCATCAACAACCTGTATTAACTTCATTGCAATTAAATTATCTCAAAATACATTACTGACAAAGTGAGAACCTAACATTTAGACTCCTATGTTTAGTGGAGACCTCAAGAGTCATGTAATTTTAATTTCTAAGATGACGCAGCTCTTTCATATCACATAGTTCATATTTTCTACAATGCCGGCATGTAGAGTGCAGCCTTCCATAACCATGCAGATATCATCTCATGCCAATTTGGATTCTTGCGATGGGATGCAAAGTTTCAAGAACAGTGTGGATTTGAATGGAATGAATACGCACTGTGTGACTAAAATGGTTATCATTCTGTAATGTTGGACCAAACATGGAAATTCCACAAGAGCAGCTTGACAGAAAGAAATAGGATTAATTGAAAGTCAGTAGTAGATTATAATTGGGCTTATACAAGTGCCAATGGGAAATGCTGACTTAAGGAAACTGTTCTTGTTTGTTGGTATTCACTGCTACTTCAACAAAAGGGAATGCAAGAGAATTGAACTAACTACATGAACAATTTCAAAGCAGGAGAGTGTAAAAAAAAAAAGGGACAATTAGAGCAGGACAATTCAAATCAAAATGGGAAGGAATACCAAATCCTTAATAAATTACCTAAAAATTACTCATGCCAGAACATCCCACATGGTACAAGTGATCTATCTACAAGTGTACTTAGAATGTTCTCTATCCTGGTTTATGGCATGCCTTACAAGAACAAGATAGTTGTTTTTGTACACATGATTTTTCATCTTTTGCAGGTACAGTAGCCAATATTTGGCCAAAATCAACTATATTATGTTTACATAACTTATTTTGTTGCATGCATTCCAATCTAGGAGGTAACAGCACATACATAAAGGCATCAGGTAACACAAGTCTATATCTATCATTACTATAGTTATCAAAAGTCCCCATCCAAAGCCATCTTGTGCTATTTTCTAAAGATTTCATACATTTTATTCTTAAAGAACTTTCAATATTTGACCAAAAGTGTTCAGCATACATTTGTTTTCCTACATCAAACTAGTATAGTTCATAAATGCCGCCCACATGTATGCGTTTCTATGGAAACACTGTGAGGCTATTCTTTCCTTTAGGTATCACGGTACCAATTGTTTTTCCATATACCTCAATGCTAATGTTTTGTGAAATAAATATACTTTCTGTCCTACTTGGGCATGCATGTCACACGCTGTCATATAGAACAATGCTAGATTGTCAATTTGACAATGACATAACCAGGTACTCCATTGCATTTAAGAGAGATAACTCTACTGGAACTAGACAGGGGTAAGAGTTATCTAGTCACAACAAGCACATTTTCAGTCATGTGTACCATATTTTAAAAAAATCATAAAAAATACAAAATATGATCTAGATAGAAATTAACACAAACTCACATGTTGCCAAGAGGCTCAACTTTTTTTTAAGCCAAACAGAAAGTACAAGTCTTACATAATGCACCAATCACAGCTAGTTTTGTTCTTTAATTCTGAATACAATGTTCCATACACCTTAAGCTCCGCCCACCTGGACTTGCGCAATTGGTACCGTTATACCATATAGAGAGTTAATTTACTTGGGGTGGGAGTATAATGTGCCATTGACACTAAAGTGTAATTATTATATAGACAGTTGATTGACTTAAAGTGGGTGCATAATTGTACCATTGACATTACTCTTTTTTTATCATTTATTTTCAGAACTGATTGAGGTTTGGCTAAACTCCATACATTCCTGTGCAGCATCACCAGAAGCCAGAATCCCACCTGTAATTTTGGTGGGAACACATGTGGATAAAATTTCAGAGGTACAAATTATGGCTGTTTACATCAGATGTGTTCGAGATTTTATTTTCTGCATGTCTAGTTCTATTGGTCATAGACATTTGGTTGATCTTTGTTTGATTGGGATCTGGATTTCATACTAGAATTAATATAATTAGCCAGGGAACCAGAATAACTTTACAGCAGTACCTCAGGTGCTATAAGCTGCATATATTTTTTCATGCAAAGCATCTGCAGATCAAATTGTTGATCATATACGTTTTTAAAAGGTGTTAATGATCAACACAGAAGAATAAAAAGGAATATTCAGATTCTTGTGAATAAAAGCAGGAAGGGACACAATTATGTTTATTGGGTATCACTTGCCATTTGAATATGTCACGTTGCAGGATATATGATTCGCGTTGGTCTTGGTAAACACCGCTAAGAACTACTAAGAATCACTAAGAGGCTCTATGTGTTAAACCTGGCCAATAAGAACAATATAAAGCATTAAATTACCCAAGAAAACATAAGCATTACTCGATAAATATTGTACACGCGAACTGTAATAGATACAAACATATTTTGAGCATCAGGGAAGACAACTCTGTTTAGACCTCATTGTACTGGTAGGTGTATACAAATATCAAATGTAAGAAAAGCGAAGGAACAGAAAGAAAAATTAAATGAGGGGAAAAAAGGAACCAATAAAAGATACACCAGCAATAATGAACAAAAAAGAAAAACAGCAAAAGAAACAGGTATGAAACAGAAGTAAACAATGAAGAAAGAAAAAACTTTAAAATATATATCAGAGACAACTGGGAATAAAACATAAGATAATTGTTTTCAAACTGTGTTCAAAGAGTTCTAATTTGGCACGACTTTCCATAGTTTTATCACAATTTGTTTACTTTTTTCCTATCTCTTCATTATGTTACAGCCTTTATAAAAAAGAGCATGCATTTACTGACAGCATTAAGAACTACTAAGAAACACTAGGATCTGTAGAAAACAACAAATTTTAGAAATTAACACTAAAATCTTTTGCAAATCATTTAATTTAATTAGGTTAAAATTATACATGGTCTATTGATATTAACCTCTCCAGAACAGTCAGCATGGTGACTGGCTTGCATTTCAGACTGATTTCCATGAGAAGCAAGAAGGGGTGACCAGAGAAAATGGCTAACGGGTGGGAGGGAGGGGTGTTTGAAAAAAAATGAGTAAAAAAAATATATGGAAACTTTGGAATGACCAACGAATAGTAATATAAACTAATTGTTGACACTCCTTAGCCCCATCCCAGCACATAGAGCTGGTTAGGACTTAGAAGTGACACCCTGTTTATATCTAAAATGTATTTGGTGTGGGCTGACCCTGTCCACCCATAAGTAATGTGTCCATGTTTGAAAAACAATAATGCTAGGAATTAAATTTTGCAGGGTTTATTTCTTTTTATCCATCATATTTGTAGAGTTTTATTATCCCAAGAAGCCAAGGATTATGTACTTTCTTGCCCCCAGTTGGGCAGACTAGGGGTCTGAGTTCCAAGAGCTTGGTCGTACTATTGCCCCAGTGACATAATAATGTCATGGGCCAAGTTCCTTCCCCCTTTTTTTCCCTTATAGTATATGCAGATATATAGGTGACTTTGCCAGTCATTTATTTATTTCTTTTCTTTCTTTTCTCTTCTGTTTTACTCCACCCCCCCCTTTTCTTTGTATGTTTTGTATTGGCATAATCTGGATCAAATATTTCTAGTCTTCTCTTAGGTAAGTGTACCCAAAAATAATAAGTGTGTTTATTTTGTTTGTGTGTATGCATGTGGTGTGGCGGGCTTTTAAAAGTATGCCTTAGCATATTGGAAATATTTTGATACTTTGGTATAGGGGTTTTTATAGTTTTAAAATTGAATGTATTGTAATACGTATGTCAGTATTAAGAGTGATTCTGTCTGTATGTGTCCATGTTTGAAAAACAATAATGTTAGGAAAAAATTTGCAGTGTTTATTTCTTTTTTATCTGTCATATTTGTAAGTTTTTTTAATCCCATGAAGTCAAAATTCATGTACTTTCCGGCCTCCAGTTGGGTGGACTAGAGGTTTGAGTTCCAACAGTTTTGATCTTCCGATTTAGGGTCGTACTATTGCCCCAGTGACATATTAATGTCATGGGCCAAGTTCCTTCCCCCTTTTCGTTTAGTATATTTAGATATATAGTTGACTTTTCCAGAGTCATTTATTTCCTTTTCTCTCTTTTTCTTTGTTGTTGTTATATTGGCAATATCTAGGTCAAGTGGTTCCAGTCTTCTCTTATATAAGTAAACCAAGAATAATAAGTGTGTATATTTTGTTTGTATGTATGCATGGGGTTTGGATACTTTTTGATAAGAGGTTTTTATAGTTTTAAAATTGAACACATCTTAATGCATATATCAGTGTTTGGGGTGATTCCCTTTCCCCGTTTGTCAAACAGGGAATGTAAGGAATATTTAAGTTTTGATTGAGTGTACCGTAGTATGTTAGCCTTTCAATTGTTGTGTAATAGTTGTGTATACACCATAGTGTCATATCATGTTATGTATCCATTGGAGTTTCTATCTCAGTGGGGACAGTTTGATTGAACAGTTCAAAAATGTATGTTCATGTGATAGGACATTGTATCATTGCTCGTCTAGCTCAGATTCCAGGTTTACCTTTGTTGTTTCATCAACCAAATAATTCGTTGATGACTATGGATGGTAGGTCTGGTGCAAGAGTTGCCAGATTTTTTAATCAACCTACCATTTTGGACCCAGTTCCTGATATTATTTACATTCAATTGGGAGAAAATGAAGTTGGGAGTTTAGATAATATGACTATAGTTTCTCAGTTGATACAGTTGTGTCGAGTTTATCTTGAAAGTGGAGTACAGTATGTATTGGTGGGATCTTTGTTACCCTGGTTTCATCCAAGAGGAATGACCCATGGTCAATATTGCTGCAGAGTGCACCAGATAAATTATGAGTTGCATCGTGTGTTTTCTGCTAGTAGCAGGATTTTTTTATATTAGGATGTCTGGTTTTCAGAACCTGTATTTGGATGGAAACGGAATCCATCTAAGTCCACCAGGATGTCGGTGGTATTATACTAGACTACTTTCTTTTATTCTGAAGCGTTTCAGTGAGATGAATTTGGAATAAGATGGTCTATACAAGTGTGGCAGAAAGTCCAGTATCAGCAACTTTATTAAACGGCTGAGATGAAGTCTCTGTCACATTCATTGCTCATCTGTGTTCGTTAAATTTCCAATTTGAATATGTGTCTTTAGAAGTTAAAACTCATTATTTTTATTATTTTTTAGTAGTTTATATAATGACAATTTAGAGTTGTATATTTTTGAATGTCAGGTTCATAATTTCATGATTTCCATTGTTTTTAGAATTTAATTAAATTATTTTTGTTAAATAAATGGTGGGGGGGGGGGGTCGCCGGAATGAGTTCCTTTCGGGTGTCATGTATATGAATTCTCATTCTGCGCTTCGTCCTTATTTTTGAATTTCCTTAGAGCATGTTTGATCTAAATTTCAAAGGGTTTGAATTTTTGTGTATTTAGAGTATAAGGGAGGGGGAGCCTATATGAGTCCCTTTCGGGTGTCATTATATGAGCTCTCATATGACACCCCACCCGTATAATGATAGTAATTAATTACATTATATTTTTTATTTACTTAAAATTTGTTATGTTAGATAAATAAGGGAGAGATTGTCGGGATGAGTCCCTTTCGGGTGTCATTTACATGAAATCTCATTCCACTCCCCGCCCTCATTTTGGATTCTTTCTAAATATTCTTGTAGTGTATTAAATATAATTTCAAAGAAGTTGAATTTTGTGCATTTAATTATAAGGGAGGGGGAGCCTGTATGAGTCCCTTTCGGGTGTCATTATATGATCTCTCATATGGCACCCCGCCCTTATTTAAAATATGGTAATTAATAAATTTGATAATTATAGTAAAATGGTGGTGTTATAAATTTTTCCTCATAGTAGTGGAAGGATCTCTACAGGCTCCTTTTGGGGATCGGAATGATCTTCTGTTTTGATCCCTTTGCTAATTCTTTTCTATTCCAAAGTTCTTCTTTATGAAGTTTAATTTTGTGTTCAATCTGCATATTTGTTTTTATTTTATAATTGGTTAAGTATGGAGGAGTCCAGAAGGGTTCTTTTTAAGAAATCAGATGTGATCTGTCCCTCTTGGAGCCCTGCCATAGTTTGTTGTATTGTGGGTCAAATTCGCTATAAGTGGTCATTGAAATCCTTTGTTATAGTGGTCAGTGAAGCTACAGTGGCGGATAAACTTGTACGCAGTTGCAGTAAACTTCATGTACATGAGAAGGGAATGTCTGTTTGTTTCGCATTGTCGTGTGTAAAGCAGTCACGTGATAGCCACTTGGTATTACATTATTGATCCAGTGCTTGTAAACAAACACCTTCTTCTTTCTCTCCTGGTGTATTTACTAGCTGCTAGGCTCTCCAGGAGTAAGGTCTTCTTATTGAGTATATTAAATATGAAAATCTGGTGTATTTACTAGCCGTAAGGCTCTCCAGGAGTAAGGTCTTCTTATTGAGTATATTAAATATGAAAATCTGGTGTATTTACTAGCCGCTAGGCCCTCCAGGAGTAAGGTCTTCTTATTGAGTATATTAAATATGAAAATCTGGTGTATTTACTAGCCGTAAGGCTCTCCAGATATTATTCAGTTTCGGTGCTCCATATTTTACTCTTTCTTTCATTAATTGTAAATAAAGTTGATAATTGAGCAGTATGTTTTTTATCATTAATATAAGCCATATATAATAAGTTAGTGGGTTAAAATTACCTAAGTTTTGGTTATTTTGTTTATTACTTTAGTTCTTGAGTTGTTTAAATGTGTACATTCGAGTATTATATGTTCTTTATTATCCACTGCAGTGTTACATAGTAGACATTTGGGTAGAAAGTGTATTATATTTCTTCTATATGCGTGTTCTTGTGTCCACCATGTGTTATGGAGGTATAGATAAATGTTGCCATATTTATTTGGTTCTTTGATTTCTTTGCAGTGTTTCTACACATTGGGCCAATCTACATTTGGTTCTCGAGTTTCAACTTTAATAGGATCTATGTTTGTTATTTCGTTTATTTGTTTTTCTATTAGTGGTTTTTCAGTTAATTGCCATATATTTCCATAGTTTTGGAATTTTCTAATTGTCATTTTTATTTTGTATGTACTTCTGGGTGGAGAGGTAGTAGAAAGTTCTAAGTTTCTATTTTGTTGTAATTTTAATTGTTTCCCAAACCAGTATATATACAGGCCTTGTCAGTAAAATAAGGGTTGGTGATTTAAACTGTTTAATCTTAGGATAATGCTAGATTGTTGTTTACATACTAAGTCTGGTGGATCTTGTCCACCTTGTTCATATTTCTTTTGTAATGTCTTTTAAGATAATTTGTGTATTCTCTTCCAAAGAAACTGTATTATAATTGATTCAATTTTATCAAGGTAGAGGTTTTCAAATTCTGTTACATCAAAAACATACCATAGGGAGTTGTCTAGGTATGTTTTTGCTATCTGCATTTTGTGTGTGAAGCTTAGGTTTCTGTCAGTCCATATGTTTATGTGTTTTTCCAGATTTTGATTTATTTGTAGAAAATTTATCATCTTACTATCTTTCCCAAAAGTGACACCTAGTGCATTAACTTGGTGTCTTATCTGTGAAATTGGAAGTCCTTGTGAGTTGTTTTTCCAATGACTCATTAATAAAATTTCTGTTTTATTATCATTTATTTGAGAGCCAGAGGCTTCACTAAATTTCATATATTGGTTGGTCAAATATAGATAGGAAGGTTTAGTTGTTATTATATTAGTGCAGTCATCTGCATGTTGGAAAGTTTTATACTGTTCATTTATATTTGGAATGTTCATTCCTTGGATCTTTGGATCTTGTTGTATAGCTTTTTGTAGGATTTCGATTCCTGATACATATAAAAGCATTGAGATAGGGCATCCCTGTCGTACAGATCTATTGATTTTAAAGGGTTTAGTTTTGGCTCCATTAGTTTGGACCTGTGAGCTTATATTGTTGTAGAGGATTTTAATCCAGTTAATAAAGTTTTTTTCTGAATCCATATTTTTTTTAAATACATTAATTATGTAATTTATCTCAATTCTATCAAAAGCCATTTCTTGATCAATCAAGATAAGGGCTCCTCCTATGTTTTTATCTTCCATGTGTTCTAATATTGTCTTGATAGATAAGGTGTTATTTAAAATTCTTCTATTGTTTCCACCACAAGTTCGGTGGTGATTTACAATTTCTTCCATGTTATCCTTGATTCTATTTGCTAGGATTTTACTCATAATTTTTTAGTCAATATCTAATAGAGACATAGGTTTCCAATTTTGGATTTCATAATGTTTTCCTTCTTTTTGAAAATTAATGTTATAATACCCTCTCTCATGGTGGTAGTCATCTCACCACTGTGAAATGGGGTATTATATACATTTTTTAATATGGGGTTAAATATATTTTTACTTTTTTATAAAATTCTGCCATAATTTCGTCAGATCCAGGTGATTTGTTAATATTAAGCAGTTCAATAGCTTGTGTGATTTCTTGTTCATTAATAAGGGCATCACATGTTTCTTTTGTTTCTTCATTTATTTTGGGTACGTTAATTTATTCTAAATATTGTGTAATTTTCTCTTCAGATATATTTTGAGATTTATAGAGGTTTTTGTAATATTCATGAATAAATTCTATCATAGGTTTTTTCTCTTTGACGATTTGGTCATTATCTTTCAATTCTGTAATATTTCTCTCAGTAGCTTTTCTAAGTTCTTCTTTAGCATAAATGTTTTTCCCAGTTTTATTAAGGCATCATATTTACCTGTTCTTATTTTATTGCCTTGTGTTTTGTATTCTTCTATTTTTGTAATTTTTTTGAGCATTTTCTATTTCTATTAGAGATGAGTCTGAATTTTCAATAATTTTATTGCATTCACATTCTATCAACTTATTATTTTGTTGGGTCATTTTTCCATATTTTTTGGCAATATTGGCTATTTCTTTTTTGATTTTTTCCCAAAGGAAGTATGAAAATTGATAATCAATATCTGTTTTGAATTTCTTGTTGGTATTAGGGTAATTCTAGAATGGCGTTATTCATTTTCCATGTTCCGGTACCCCATTTATTTTGTTTTTTTTATCTCTAGAGTGATTTTGATCATGTTATGATCTGCTATCTTAGACAGTATTTTGCTGTCTACAAGATTGTTAGCTATATTTTTGTTGATATAGGCTCTATCAATTCTAGAACTTGTTTTCCTGGAAGTGTGTGTGTATTCTCTTTTGTTGGGATATTTGAGCTTATATGTATCAATTAAGTTATTGGTTAGTATAAACTCTTTCATATGTTTTTGGAATCTTTTATCATGTTGGGTTAACCCATTGGTTTTATCCTGTTCTTCTGTAATATTGTTGAAATCACCTTATATTAATGTATTTTCTATTCCTATCGGTTGTATATATTTGGAGAGATTATTGTAGAATTCTAGTTTTTGGTGTTTTTTAACCGGTGCATAAATGTTGATTATATGTAGGTTATTAAAGGTTAGGTGTAATAATCTACCCGCAGAGTTGGTGGGGGTATCAATTTTTTTCCATTGGGAAGATACCCATTTTTTATTTATTATTATTCCTCCTCCTGAATATGTTTTTTTTTTCAGTTGACATTTGTTATGAAAAGGGCATTTAGTTTATCTTCTACATATTTGATGGTTTTGTTGGATATTTGGTGAATTTCTTGTAGGCATATGAACTCATAATTTTGTGCCAATTTAATAATTTGGTTAGCTTTAGTTACATCAGAACCGTTTGTGTTAATTGATTCAATGTTAATTATAGATTTTTTCTCCATTTGAAATTTTTGGAGATGTTGTAATTGGATGTACTGTGGAGGTTACATGTTACTGGTTATCTTGGTTGTTGTTGTTGTTGATGTTTGTGGTGGGTGTCTGAGTTTTTTGGTTTCCTGGATTCTGATTGACTTTAGTGTTCATTTTGTGCTTCTGAGGGCTGGTAGGTGGAGTTTGAAAATTTTGTTTTCCTTTTTTCTTTGGTGTGTCTTGTGTTGGTATGTTTCCAGGTAGTGCATTGGTGTTGATGTTGTTTTCATTTTGTATGTTGGTTATTCCATTTGGGGTTGGATTATGGTAAAGGTTATGGGTTGAATTGTTAAATTCTTGTGTGCATTTTGGGTTGTCTTAGTGTTGATGTTGTTTTCTATGTTTGGTGTTTCTGGAGTATGTTTTATCTGAGATTGAGTTTTAGCTGAAGCTAAAGAGTTGAACTGTTGATTCTTTGGATATGTTTTCAGTTGTCTTGGTGTTGGTGTTGTTTTTTATGTTTGGTATTTCTGTGGTATGTTCTATTTGAGGTTGAGCTGTGATTGAAGTTGAAGGTTGAATTGTTAGTTCCTTAAGTATGTTTTTGATTACCTTGGTGTTAGCTATGCCTTTGTTTGTGGTTTCAAATTGTTTTTTCTTGGCTAAGTTAGCTCTAGGAGTGTTTGCTTTCCTCTTTTTCTTGTTTTACTTGGCAGGTGATGTTTTGTTCTGTTGTGTTTGCTTAGTTTCTGGCCTTTCAGTTTCTTCATGTGATGTTATTGCGACTGTAGTCATGCTAGTTGGCATATCATGTGTTGTGTCTTGTTGTGTTTGTGTGATGTCATCTGGTTCATTAGTTGTTGGTATTGTTTGAAACATTTGTGTGTTTTCTCTATTGGTAAAGGTGTTCTTGTGGGTGATATGGCAGGTGAGGTGGATGGTGTCCTATTTCTTATGAGGAGTGTCATATCCATCTCTTCCTCACTTGAATCGGTGGGTGTGTAATCTTCTGTGTCAGATAGATTTGTTAATTTTTTATTCTGCACTGCTTGTGCCTATGTTGGTATGGTGCCAGTAGGTCTGGTTTGTTTTTGTGGACACTTCCACATGTTGTGTCCTGTTATTTTGCAGGTGGCACAGGGTCTACTTAGATGGCAATTGTAATACCACGTGGCTACCGTTATCCCCAAAATTTTGAAAAATTCAGCACTTTTTCCGCATCTTTTGCGTCTGTCTGTAAGATAATTTTGCGATTAGCTAATCCTGGGAAGGTTTTGTATGTGTCACCTTTGATGTTCAAAACATCTATTCTCAGTCTCTGCTCAGATCCCTCTTTACAGATTTCCAAAGGACTCTCGTGAGGGAATTTACTTGGGTGGATATCTGTGTTTTTCCTCTGAACAAATTTTGTTATTGGTTGGGGGTCAGTGACCCTCACCACTTTGTCACATGTTTTTATTCGGCAGCAATTTCTCCTTCCCTTTCAGGTAAAGTAGTAAAATCCCTTTGCCGATGTTCTGAAAACTCTCTCTCTTTTCCTGCAGCCCTCTTGCTGCAAGGGCAGCTAGGATTTGATATTTGTTGGGTGTTCATGTTGATTTGTTTGGGAGAAATTAATGGCCTGGGCCCTATGGGCCTTGATGAGTTTCCCCTTGTCTACTTCTTCATTTGATATTTTAAAGTATTGCGCTAATATTTCTCCTTGAGGCGCAGCTTGGGCCATCATTAAAGTTTGAGAAACTTTGTAAAGTCTAAAAGAGTGCTATTGTAAGAGCGTGTGTTGAAACACGTGTATAGGCGTAGCCTATACAATTGGCGCAAAAATGTGATTGGCGCGAAAGGTGTGCTTGATGAATGGTGAGTGCAATGAAGCCCTAACAAGGACTGTAGTACTAGCACATGTTAGGCGCATTTCTAGGCGTGGCCTATTTAAATTGGCGCGAAAGTGCTTTGGCACGAAAGTAATACGATAGATGAATGAAATATGAATTGTGAAATATGCGATTGTGATGTGATGTGGTGTGATATTGATTTTTAACGTAGCTTTAACAATTTTTCAGTCACATTGCTACGATGTCTGCAGTGTGGCAGTTTATAGTGATGTCTATCACTGGGGCATCATGCCGCAGACATGTAGCATTATGAAATATGCGATTGTAATGAAAATGTAAAAGTAATAGTAGGAGAGATACCTCTCCTTTTGTACTTTGATGTCCAGTGCTGTAGCACTTTTAGGATGCTGGGATGCTATGATCCTTGGATGCTAGGTATGCTCGCTGATCCTCTCGTCAAAAGCCCTTGCCTAAACCTTTGCCTCCTTTACCACGACCAGACATGTTCGGTAGTTTAATGTGAGTGAATATGGCTATTTTTATTTGATTTTCTTAATCACAGTATGAACAAGTCATGACATAGCAAGGGGGTGAACAGAGAAAATGGCAAGAAGACCAAGTGAAAATGACACAAACAGTATCCAAGGCTTCATTTCAGTAACAAATAGTTGTAAGAAAAACTTGTTGTTGTCCCCGTTGTGTAAAGTTTAACAATATTGTTTTAAGCAGCAAAAATGGTAAAGGCTCTAGCTCTTTGTCTGTGCTAGTTTAGTTGCCAATTTATTGCCAGTTATACAAATTATATGGCATTTTCGTTGATGCCAGTATAATTGCAATGCCAATAGCTGGTACAGGAAAGTAACATTTCGATTGGTCAGAATGTTACCACGTGATCAAAACGAATTGCGTTCATTTCTGTATGAACTGTAAGGAGAACTACTTTTTCACTTCTATAAATAGAGCCAGTTAAGGCAGACATGAAGTAAGCATTAAAGAAAAACAACATTATAACAAACAACAAAAAATAATTGAAAAAATTTGGCTTCCATTGGTTGAAGGACTGGTAATATGATGACCTTATTGCGATCAAGCTGGACATCCCAAGTGCTATAAATAGCTACATAACAGAAAAACCACAAACATGTATTACTATGCTCAATTAAGATTTCTGTTTTTTAATGATGCAAAAAAAAATAACATAACAAATAATTAAAATTTCAATTATAGGAGTTTAACGTTGTTTTTTCTGAGTTCATTGTGGTATAAACTGTCAGTTGCCGACTCACACAGCTTACATAACGCCCTTTGGGCGTTATTTGCCATGTGAGTCAGCAACTGACAGTTTATACCACGATTAACTCAGAAAAAACGTTAAACTCTTACATATATGCATTCATGGGGTAACATTCAATGAGGTTTTATCATTTTTCCGATTTCTGCCTTCATGCGGTATCCTTAAATGAGTTATATTTTTACTTTTTGAATTTTCTATGTATTTCTGGCTATATCTTTCATGTATTTCTGGCTATATTTATTTTGGGCTATTTGGGGCTCTTCACCTCTACTGTCTATTTTTACCATAAAGGGAAGGGGGAAGGTGTTTCCCTTTTATGGTCACATGGACATATCTCCGGGTGAATTCATAGATACGGAACTAAAAATTCAAAAGGTGGTCCATACATTTCGCGCACCCCATGGTTTTACGATGAACAGGATATACACTGATTGCTGAATTTTTTTTGTCATACCCACCCCCGGGCATATCCGAGGTGGTGCAAAACTGCACCACCACCAGTTTCAACTGGTGATGAATGTGCACAAATAGTCAGCAATCAGTACATTCTCTGGTTGATTCTCGAACACTTGGGGTGCACGCCGCCACTTAAATAACTTCAGGTTTAACCCACCAGCAATATCCTGATTCCGGGGTTTGAACCGATGAAATGTACCAGTAATGATTTGGGAATCCAATGACATTACTATTAAGCTATGCAGCTTCGAGAGATACTTTTCAAAATCTAATATAAATACTTGCTGATGATAAATCAGTAATGTTTTAGATAATTTTAACTATCTCATGCTCTAGAATATTCATTTGAAATAAAATATATAATTAGTGTTATTTAGAAAAAATAAATTTCTATTACGTATTTTGCTGAGTGGCATAGTAATCCGTATTCGTAGTCCACAGGTAGATTTAGTCAAGTGAAACAGGTGCGACTCGTTATAACTATCACCATACTCGATTTTGTTCCCAAATAGCCTGCGGCAAAATGGGTGGTTTTCAAAGAGGGTATATCATTATATTATATTTGTGAACAGACAGATATACAAGCATCTCAAAAATTGATCATGCACACGTATTTAGACCGAATGATTTATTTATCAAATATTATAGTATTTTAAAATTTATGTTTAATGTAACAGGTACAGATTTCTCTAACGAGTGTACAATTATCGATTTTTGGCTGATGTATAAATCCCAATGAGTTATTAATAGCACGTAGGTATTTTGCGCAGTCAGCCACATGACTGTGGTGTGGGAAACCCTGCATGTTATTAATAGCACCTATGTATTTTTAGTGCAAACACTTGACCATCGCAATGTCTAAATTTTTAGTAGAATCATGATTCAGACAATGGATTGTAGTTGGGAAATATTACATTATGTTACTGTAATACAGTAAAACCATGTATATCTGCTAACTTAGTGATCTGTAATTAAATCTTTTTTTAATAATAATAATAAAAATAAAAATAATGAGTGATTCTGCATTTGCCATGGAATCTCCTGCGGCAAAATTAGCTTGACAAAAACTAGATGCAATTAAGAAGTGTCTTCCAGTCTGTGATTTTATCAAGCAACAGTTACAACAATGCCAGGATGCTCAAGTGGAATTTACAGTGGATGCAGAACAGTTATTTAAACCAGTCAAAAAACCACTAAAGATCTTCTCCCATCATTGGAACAAACTGTTAGATCAACCGAAAAAATAGCAGAAAGAACTATAAAACCCAAAGAGATTCTTCAAGATCTTCCAATTCCGATGCTCAACCACAGTTACGGGGGCCCCGAGTGGCCATGTGGTCTAAAGCGCTCTCTGTTACGGATCACTGCCATCTCACCTCTGTCTGCATGGGTTCGAGTCTCGGATTCAGCTAATGTGGGTATGTGAGAGAGCTTGCCAGTAGCTTCTCGTGGGTAGGTGGTTCTTTCCAGGATTTTACTGGGTTCTTCCTCCACCATTAATACTGGCCGCCATGTATAGCCTATTGTGTGCTGAAAAATGGTGTTAAACCCAACAACAACCACAGTTACAGCAAGAAATACAGCAGGCAATAAAGGATATCGAACAAGTCTGTGCTGAGATTGGTGATATAAGGATCTTGTTGAATCAGAACCAGAACCAGAAACTGATATATAAAAATCACCTGCTGAATTTACCAAGAAAGGTCGAAAGTACTAGAGAGAAACGTATAGTGGTTGCTGCAGCAGGACATCTGATTCTTTGTGAACTATTAGATCCAGAGACTGCTGACATTACAAAAAAACTGGACTCATTTCGTGTTTCAAAATTATGATGGTATATCAGTGGTAATTTAAGCTTTTATTTAAAGAATTTGAGAAACATGTCAAATAGGATAGGGTATACCCATTACTTGGAGATTATTGTTGCCCAAAAGATCACAATTTGGACAACCTTGTGTAGAGGAAGAAGAAATAATTGGAAGTGTCCTTGCCATTTTCATTTGACATCATATCAAATCAGGTGGTAATGTGATCACTGAATCGCCTGTGATTCAAGATAAACTTTGGCCCAATAACATCCTCGTTGAAGTTGATAGACTAGAAATTCTGATTGTGGAAGAAGATCCAGCAACAATTTCCACAAAATCATCAGTGGAGCAGTTGCTACTTGTTGAGTTATTGACCAGTGGCGTGATGGACAGTAGCATCTATCAAGCGCTGATCAATGAAATTACAGATGATTACTACAGTGAATGATCAATTAAATATGCAATAACAAAATAACATAATCATACACAATGCCCAACATGGACCTGAAAACGTCCGGGTGATAAATTCACTACTACAGGTTTATAAAATGACCTACGGAAATGGACTCGGCGATGTTATTCAGGGTTTATTAAGAAGGATACCCCAAAATCTATCCCAGTTGCAAAACAATTGGGCATGAAAGCCCAAAGTTGTTTGTGATATGGGTATTGGCACTGTTGCTAGTGTTGCTGGAAAAGCATTCTCGGCAATCAAAGATCAAAGACAGACTCGCACGATTATTGTGACGAAAACCACAACAGAATGTGAAGCATTCTGGCACAAATATTCCAGTAAAACTGTCCAGCACCAAAGTGATGCCAGCAGGTGTCAGCAGAATAGTGGATCAAGCCTCAGATGAATGGTTGAAAGGATTAGCTCATGGGCCATCTCTGACAAAACAAGCTGCTGACGAGATAGAAAAAAAACATAACTGCAAACCTAATAGTGGATGGTTGTCTGGCCCATCGGCATTGCTGATCGACCACTTATTGATCAGTGTTAGAACATGGTTTTAGACCGCAGTGAATATGACAAAAATGTTCAAGTGCATGTCTGATCTCGCATTTGACATGGATGCCCCAATACTCAAGGATGCGTCTGTGCATGATTATCAGTATTATTCTTATGAAGCACAAGAACCAAACCAATGTGGATGAATCAAACTAGATATATGCAGATATGACATACACACCTAGGCGTTCAGGGTAGTCTTGTAAAAATCGATGGTAATCCACATGGTGCTTAACAAGTTGGATTTGTTAATAACGGAATTGGGGCATTATTTTACAGTGCACATCATATTGATGGTCGAGAAATTGAAATATGCCATGATAATGTTGACGTTGACATGACGATATTGGGTCTTGCAAGATATTCCAATTATTTTTCATGGTCTGCTGGTCCATCAATGATGTTCACAAAAGATACCATGGATAAAGCCGATCGCTGACCTTATCTTCATCGAAGGCCTAAAAGTGACGATGGAGTATATGCCGCAGATGTTGAAGATGTGCTCGTCAATGCCAACATGGATTTCAACTTGGGATTTGCAGCACATAAAATTGATGCTCAAAGGAGATTTAGCCATGCAATACTGCTGTCAAATATCTTTGGTTTCTGCAGAAACACACAGTTGTACTTGTGCGAAAAGCTACGAACAATGATGCTATCTGGCACGCTAAGGAGAATGTAACACTGACAAAGCTTTCTTTGTGGATGCCAACAATGACACCATCACTTGCTGAAGAGCAACGGCTGGTCTCTTGCACAGCGGCAGCAAATCAATGTTGTCTGGTTGACGATGACCACAGACTCGATTGCAAGCACAATTGTTGGTACATTTTCATGGCAGATCACATCACAACAGGGAGCTTCAGCACCACGACATGTATTTGTAGCTTTCCAGGATGTCAGACGACATAAATCTCAAATATGATATCATATTATTTGACCCACTTATATTTGAGCCAATAATTATTGTTGACTGAATGTCAGTTCAGATACTATAATGACAGCAATAAATCAAAAACTGGCATTCGACTTGATCTTTCTGTGAATGCGATCAGCAACACAACAAAAAACGTTAGTGTATTTCTGTTTCTATTGGCATTACCAGATCTAATTGCAGCCGAAGTTCCAGCTATTGCAAAAGCAGCTGCACTTGGGGCCTTTGGAATTTCTGCCAGTATGGCACTGAAAGAAAACAACAGGACACAGAGTGCCCCGACACAACATTAACACCTCCCCCCAAAAAAAGGTGGGGTCTAAGATTAACAGGAACGTGGTATGGTCAAGGTCTGAGATTGCCAGGGAGGCTTCTTTAAAGCTTCCCATGTCCAATTTTGATTTACTTGATGCTGTTTGGTGATTCATCATAAATAAACTTCAGAGGAAAAACCAAACCATGTTGAAACCGGTGTCATTAATCTCAATGGAAATTCCCACCCTGGTACTCATTGGATTGCATCCCCTGTTGATCCACATGGAGTTGTTTATTTTAATTCAGTATAGTGGTTTAGCCGGTGACATACCAATCTGGTTTTCAATATTACCAACACAGACAATAATGGCTCCACCAATATGCAGTCCAGAAGTAGTTGCTGCATTTAACACTGTCAAGGTCATCGTTGCTGCCGCATAAAGTAATGTAAGAATACACAAGCGGTCATTTTAAACAAGTTTATGTTTAATAATGGTAGATCTGCTACACATACATGCCCAGGTGAAGTTGATCTGTCTGCTTATGTGACGCGAGATGAAGTTGCTGATCTTATTCATCTCACCGGGGTTGACCCAAACAAACTTGTTGTTTTTCAGGATAAATAAGAATGGTTAAAGATGAGAAATATTAATTGCCTGATATTATCCTGTGAGCTTTAGGTGCAACCAATGATAACATCGCAGTATTTACCAGTGACAGAATAAATAATAAACTTGAATATGTCAGTTGCAGAGTTTCATAGTTTTGTTCCTATATCCAGTGGTTCGGTGACTGGTTTGCTCATCTTGACTGGAAATATAATTATTGGTTTGGGAGAACTGAAATTAGCCGATGACGCTGTAATGAAGAACTATGTGGACAACAGTAATGCCACGATAAGGACCTCGTTAACAACAGCTGGTTATTTATTAACCACATTACAGTCAGATTATAATGGGTAATGTAACTGCGTTTACTAGCCATCTCAGAAACTATCAGATTCTTCTTCAGGTCGCCTATGATTTTTATGGAAGACCATTACCTGCCAGACATAAGTTCATATGCCTTTGCACACAGCTCATTGATATAGTCAGCATTTAAACCTCAATTGAAACAATTAACAGAACGCTTGTAGAAATATCAGCATTGGTTAGAGGACTGATGGAAAGATAAATGAGCCAAAACAGAATCAAATAATACACAGAATAGAGTGAATACTATTGATCAAGAGATTGGTCGAGTATCAGCATTAGCTATGGAATTAGCTGGACACTGGACAATATATAATGGACTTAGCTGGACACTAGGCAATATGTAATGGACTCAGCTGGACACTGGGAAATATGTAATGGATTTAGCTGGACTCTGGGCAATATGAGATTTGATGATCAGATGAAGGAGATAAACGACAAGATAATTAACCTGGATACTAGAATAAACTATGCATGGAAAGATGTAATTAGTAAGAGTATTTTTATCCTCGATGAATATGAAATTACTAAAAGAATAGTAGTACTGATTATGAAAGTGACAAAAATAAGATAATAGAGGGGTACTTTAGAATACCAGCATCATATATTGGTTATAAAAAGTGGACGATTTTAGAGTATATTGTGATAGAGTAGATTTACATGGCATTGGAGTAAAATTTGAGCTAGGGGATTTTGAGACAAGTATAGAATCTCCACAAAACACTTTTATTCTCAAAGTTGTTAAGTGAGGGAATATTGAAATAAAATATTCAATATTCGATTTATATAAAGAGTTTGAGAATCTTAATATTACTGTGTTTGCTGAGAAAATTTTATAATCGAGCCAAACTAGGTCACACACAACTGTCATTTTAAACAGGTTAAATAGTTTATAATGGTAGATATTTGCAGAAGATCTTCTAGCGGCAAGACCCAGGGTGACATTGATTTATCTAAATATGCAACAGGAGATGAACTTGATGATGTTTTGCGTCTTGCCGGTGTTGACCCAAATGCAGTTGTTGTATTTCAGGATCAGCAAGGACAGTTAAAGGCTAGCAATATCTCGTTGACAGATATTATTCTGCGAGTTCAAGGTACAAACAAAGATAACTTAGTGGTGTTTACTAAAACTGGTAAAATTAAAAACTTCAAAGAATCAATCATTACAATCATTGGACAGATTACTGGAGAAGGAATCAATCATAACAATCATTGGACAGATTACTGGAGAAAGAATCAATGATGACATCCATTGGATAGATTACTGGAAAAGGAATAAATCATAGCAATCATTGGACAGATTACTGGACATATTAGAAATACTGGAAATATAATGTATGGCGATCTCAACATGAGCAGAATTACAAATACCAATGTGAGAGAACTAAGATCAGATGATGACATGGCAACAAAAAAATACGTGGACAACAACAACATCATGATCAGAACTGAGATCAGTAAATGCATTGCTAAAGCCGATACAGTGACTGGTGATCTCAACATGAGCGGAAATAGCTTTACTAATTTGAGAGAACCAGAATCAAACAACGATGCTGCAATGAAGAAATACGTGGACAAAAGCAACATCCCGATGATGACCTCATTAGTAGCAATCAATGATGGACTGACAACATTCAGATCTGAATATAATCTTCATGTAACCGTGTTTATAAGTTTTCACAGAAACATAAATAGAACCATAGATAATTTCTTTGTAAATCTGATGGTCATCAACATTAAGCTCGCTGAAATTCGCACACGCCTAGCTTACAGCACAAAAAAAATCAAAGTGATTTATGATAATGTTGTTCATACGACTCCACTCATCAACATCATATATACAGTAGTGTCTGGATCGGCAGTATGGTCACAACAAAACTGCTCAGTCAGACGTACCTCTCAGGTCACCGGGGTGTACAGCCTCTCCGTGTTTAGCACAGCAAAATTTTAGACATATACCACATATCTAAGGAGTTATTCCACTGATAGATTTCCTGGAACTATCTCAGTCGTGTTAAATTAGAATGCCAAGGAAACATTTGTACTGGATCCAGAAGACCAAACATTTACTGCAACGACATATTGGTGGCGTCTGGAATAATTAACTGCAACGACATATTGGTGGCATCTGGAATTCATCGCAAAACACCTAAATTGGTAACTTTGTATAACATAATGAATCCCACACAATCCTTTCAGTATAAACAAGTGTGTGCATGGAAGGCAACGCTGAAAGAAATTATCAGTGAGCCCATGATAAAACAAAAAAATATTGCAGTCGGATCATCATCATCAACAATGTTGTATACGCAGTTTCCTTACTTGTCGCTGCAACAATGACGTTAAGTGGCACATTATCAGCGATGCACGTGATACCGCCCATGGTTGGAATCTTTGTCTCTGTTGTTGTTGGTGTTGCCGGTAAACTCAATTTTATTGCAAAAGAAATATCTACATGTACCAGTAAAAATTGCACGAGCACAGAGAAATAACTTACACGGTGACATATGCCTGCATAAATATATCATCAGGACTGTCGGCGCGGTTAAATGATGGTGCAATATCAGACAATGAATTTGCTGTGATCAAGGATATTTGCTATTAGTATCACAAGAACCAAAACATACCAATACAGGCAACAATATTGCCAGCACCACATCTAGAATCTGCTGTATAGATAATAATGACCAAAAAAATAACCACACGAATGGAACAGATTATTGCTAACACAACACTGCTGACAATCACAATGACATCAGCAACCTCACCACAGCCAGAATTTGATATTGGTTTTCCAACTCCGATAAATGCTACTTATGGTCGGTCACTTGAGATCGCACTTGCACAATTACTACTTTATTATAGTTGGCCAAATATCTGAGAAAAATCATATGGCGGATTAGACACTAAGAACTCAATGGTATTCTCACAAAAAACCGCCACTGATGCAACTGTTGGACAAACTCCAATCTGAGAAGTCGTTACCATCCCAACAGGATCATATCAAATCAAACAAATGATGAACTTCAGCATAGAATTAAATCAATAACAGGAAAAGAATCAATGATTGCTATCAAGGTACACAAGCCAATGCTGTGCAATGCCGCTGAAATATCTGCGAGAGATTTCATGGAATCCAATTATGCTGAAGACATATATATAAGTCGTCGATCAGAACCATGTTTGAATAGCCTCTGGTAGCGTAGATTTATAGACCAACACAACGAACGAGATCTAATTATTCACCAACATATATTGATTTTATAAAACAAACCAGAGTAACAGAGACCCTTCTATAGTGGGTTTTCTTTGATTAGACAGTATCAATTCCTCGATTAGGAGAAATCTTCAGAGTGATAGTGCAAGAATATGAAAATACACAACACAATCTATGACTGTTATTTGAGCAGAATGTGATTGAATAGCTAAATAATGATCTTAACAAAAAAATTATTGATACAATAAAACATCTGTTGATGACGAATGACGATGCTGTAACAATAACATTGTATGTTTTCAACATCTCAATAATAAAAAGTTATTTCTTGATCATGTTAAGTCCAATGAAGACCAACTGAGTATGGTTAAACTACCTGGGTTGGATACCAAGAAAATAAGGAAGGATGTTGATGACATAATTGAAGAATATTTTCCATAGATTTGGACCACATGGGAGAAGTTACAAACCCCTCCAAGTATTCTTCGATATAACAATGATCTGTATGGTGGTGGTCATCATGTGTCACCAGGTATTGTCAATATTATGTCAATGATTTCTGTAAATCTAGTCTGTGATGCAGTCGATGGTAGCTATACCACATCTGGGCAAGTATTACAAGGGCAGGCCCAGCAGGGATGTGTTCTTTACAGCTTTTCTCCAGATGTCCCGCTGGGTCATTTGATTGTGTCGGTGCCAACTAATCCTGTTTATTTACGATGTAATAATCCATCATTGTCATGAATATGTTTTGCATGACGATTGATAGTTGCAGGAAGCTACTTTTCATTCCCTAATTATCAATAGTCCCTTTTAAAAGCTGACTGTCTTTTGATCTACTTGAGTTTAAGCATCTGCTTAATCAATCATTTACTTGAAGTGTAAACAAGTTTTCATGTCTAATTACACCTGGTGACCATACAAAAAGTTTGTCCTGTCTTTTCCAGCCATTGGTTAAATGTGGATGCAAATTGAAGGAACTGCTAAAAATTTATCACAATTTGAGATGTGTGACAATGATAAAAGAATCTGTGATGATGTAATGTACATGAATGACTAGAATGAGGATACAGTAATCTTGTTTGGAACCTTTCTTATTATTGTGTTATTTTTGTTTTTGCTAAATAGCCACACTAAATTCTTGTATCTGATAGGATACTACTACTGCTAATAATACTTCATGCAACATAATATTTATTCCATTACTACTAATGTTGCCAATTCTATCTGGTGCATAGTATGTGCATTTGTCATGAACTAAGTTTGCACTTTGAGAGCTGTACCTTGCTCTTTTCCCAAGGGTGTCCACTTTAGACAGGTTGGACTGTATTGTCTCTATCATGCTGAGAAAATGGGAATTACATGCTTTTCATAAGCATGCACACAGGCAGCTGATATGGGGTTGTCTGGGTGGGTATTGAACACCAAGCCCTTGGCTTAAAAGTCTGACGATCGATCATACAACATGCTGCAGTTTTTGATTACTGAAATAGATCCTGAGGGTTGATTTTTCAGACTTTATTGTAATTTATTCAAGTTCCTCAGAAATATGAAAATCATGAGATATGATTACCCATTATATAACAGTATGACAATCAAGGGATGTTGTTACCCATATCAAACAGCATGAAAATCATGAAATACTGTTACCCATTATCAAAAAGCATGAAAATCATGAAATATAGTTACCCATTATCACACAGTATGCAATCACATATTATCATACTGACGATCAAGGGATGTTGTTACCCATTATCAAACAGCATGAAAATTATGAAATATAGTTACCCATTATCAAACAGTATGCAGTCCTTTGCGCCAGGGATCAATTGCAAATTTATTTGGTTTAGCTAGTTTGCTAAGGAGGCCATATAGTGTGGATTGATGTAACTATATTATAGGAACAAATGTGTTTTCTGGAGGTTGACATTTTCAGATGTGATCTTCTTATTTACTTTTTCTTTTACACAGTAAAATATGTTACATTTTATACTGCAAACAGAGCCAAAATGTCCTGGCTAGTTATAAATAACCATGGTTTACAAAAGGATGTACTAACGTGACTGTGTTCATTTGTTTGACACTGTATTGGTCATTGGATGTAATAAAGTGTTCATCTGTGTTAAACTTTGTATGTAATACAGTGACTTCATTTGAGTGATGCTGTATTGGACTTTGTAATAAATCAACTGTTCATTTGATTGACATTATGTTGGGTTTGGGATGTAATAAAGTGTGTATGTTCATTTGAATGACACTTTATTAGACTTTGAATGTAATAAAGTGAATATGGACATTGGATTTAATAAAGTGACTGTTGATTTGATTGACAATGTGTTGTGTTTGAATTATTGGCTGACTTATTATCATGTACCTGCCCATTGATAATAACCTGGGTAATACAAAGGACACTGGATACCCCATTGATAATAACCTGGGTAATACAAAGGGCACTGGATACCCCATTGATAATAACCTGGGTAATACAAAGGACACTGGATACCCCATTGATAATAACCTGGGTAATACAAAGGGCACTGGATACCCCATTGATAATAACCTGGGTAATACAAAGGGCACTGGATACCCCATTGATAATAACCTGGGTAATACAAAGGACACTGGATACCCCATTGATAATAACCTGGGTAATACAAAGGACACTGGATACCCCATTGATAATAACCTGGGTAATACAAAGGACACTGGATACCCCATTGATAATAACCTGGGTAATACAAAGGGCACTGGATACCCCATTGATAATAACCTGGGTAATACAAAGGGCACTGGATACCCCATTGATAATAACCTGGGTAATACAAAGGGCACTGGATACCCCATTGATAATAACCTGGGTAATACAAAGGGCACTGGATACCCCATTGATAATAACACTGGACAACAAATTTTTACAAAAGTCATGTTACTGAAATAAAATTAGTCAATTCTTATCAATTTTTATGTGCTGAACACGAATATGACAGTCAAATTGCAAAATTGGCTCTAGTTTTTTTGTAATCTGCAAGAAATTAATGTTTACATAACGAAATGCATTCCAATAGTAAAAGGTCAACTGTAATAGCCTACCTATAAAAAATCAAGTCATTGACTACATCTTAGATTTCTTCGCCTGTCTCTTGTACAGCTGTTCGGGAGCATCTCTGAGGAGTGTCCAGCAGTAGTCAGCCAGCATTGTAGTGGACCATTTTCCCTGGTATCTTTGTTCCATTGTTGCGATATCTTGATGAAAACGTTCGCCGTGTTCATCACTAACAATACCACAGTTGCTAGGAAAGAAATCCAAATGGGAATGAAGGAAGTGAATCTTTAGAGACATATTGCAGCCAAGTTTCTTATACTTCATCAACATGTCTTCTACTAGTTCCTTATAGTTTTCTGCCTTAACATTTCCGAGGAAGTTTGTAGAAACTAGGCGAAAAGCATTCCATGCTTGTTTCGCGTCACCTTCCAGCAAGTTGTTGAACCGGTCATCTTTGAAAAGCTCTCGAATCTGAGGACCCACAAAAACTCCCTCTTTAATCTTTGCTTCGCTGAGTCGAGGGAATTTTTCATGCAGGTATCGGAATGCTGGCAAAGTCCGGTCAATGGCTTTCACGAAGTTCTTCATCAAACCTAGTTTGATGTGAAGGGGTGGTAGCAAGATTTTCTGAGCCTCAACCAGAGCTGGGTGTTGGATATTCTTCTCTCCAATGGCTACATTCTGCCTGTGAGTCCATTCCTTCCTCATGTAGTGCATTTCCCTTGCTCGGCTATCCCACTCGCATAAGAAACACATGTATTTTGTATATCCTTGCTGCAGTCCCATTAAAAGGGCAACTACCTTCAAATCACCACAGAGGTGCCAGCTGTACTTGTTATACTCAATGGAATTCAGTAGCTGCCTTAAGTTATCATATGTCTCTTTCATGTGGACAGCATACGCTACTGGAATAGATGGAAGAATGTTTCCATTGTGCAAAAGCACAGCCTTGAGACTCAGTTTCGAAGAGTCCACAAATAGTCTCCATTCTTGTGGGTCATGAGTGATTTTTAAAGCATTCATGAGGCCCTCAATATCGGAACAGAATATCAGATTACTATCCTTTCTGAAGAAAGGCTCCAATTGCTGGTGGCGCTTTCGATATGCAGTAATTGTGACATCTTCTTCTAGAAGATTCCATTGT
The DNA here is from genome assembly GCA_028554795.2 of Sinohyriopsis cumingii. Classification (NCBI taxonomy): domain Eukaryota; kingdom Metazoa; phylum Mollusca; class Bivalvia; order Unionida; family Unionidae; genus Sinohyriopsis; species Sinohyriopsis cumingii. Next base: position 101,975,235 of record CM068835.1, on the reverse strand, counting down.
TGGAGTCTTGATCCTAGCAATTCTGCCTTGTTCTTTGATAAGTCCAAATCACGAATCAGGTCATTTAGTTCTTCCTGTGTTATTCTGTGTGGGGTTGATGATGCACCACAGTGAAAATCTGGATCACTGCATGCTGATGGACCAGGAGAAGAACAGGTCGACTCACCTTTGTCTTCGTCAGATGAATCAAGAGAATATTCTGCTGGAGGTTCTGGAATAGGAAGTCCCTCACCATGTGGAACTGGTCTCAATGCAGACGGAATGTTTGGGTAGACTATTCTCGACTTCTTTCGCTTCGTTATTCCGCCGGAAAGAGGAGGAACCAAGCAGAAGTAACAGTCATTTAGGTGGTTGCTTGGCTCTCTCCACACCATTGGGACTGCAAACGGCATTGATGACCTTTTGCAATTCAACCACTGTGAAAGCTGTGTTGTACATGTAGCACAGCATATATGCGGAGCCCAAGGCTTGTCTTGGTCACCAACCTTGCATCCGAAGTAAAGATGATATGCCTTCTTCACTTGAGAATTGATACTTTTCTTCTGGTTGGCAAATGTCACTTCCCCACAAATATAGCAAAAATTGTCCGCGGTATTAACACACTTTCGAGGCATTACTGTTCTTTATTGTACGTAAATGGATAAAATAATAAGTTTTATGTAACAGTAGCTTGAACTGTCTCGCACAACGTCTAAAATATTTTAAATGCTGAACCTATCTGATTGGGCTTTATATAGTACACTGCCTACGTCAGCTTCAGCAGCCGCCTGGCATTAGTATAATAGGCCTACACATGTATAGTACACTGCTGACGTCAACTTACTTCAGCAGCCGCATGGCATTAGTATTGCACTGCATCAGAAAATGATGCAATCAACTGTGGATGATGTGAGCATGATGGTATTATGCAATGTTACATCATTATTCCGGATGTTGCTGCAGTCCTACTGGAGAAATTTACACAGTGAAACATAGAAAATGAGGTATATGAATATCTTCAAAACGAGAGCCAATACAAATTTTTCACGGTTATATTCGTGTTCGGCACACCAAAATACTACAGATTAGGGCCTTTTCAAGTCAGTAATGATTTCACTGTTGACCAGTGTAACCTGGGTAATACAAAGGACACTGGATACCCCATTGATAATAACCTGGGTAATACAAAGGACACTGGATACCCCATTGATAATAACCTGGGTAATACAAAGGACACTGGATACCCCTTATACAATGTTTCCAAGTTGAGACAGAGACACAAACTAACGACCACAGTTCAAGGCTTGTGTTGTGTGTGCATTTATTCATTGTCACAGGGGCTTGTATTGTTGCTGTCAATTTACTTGTCATGCATATACTGTATAATAATACAAATACTATATACTAATTCAACGGATGACACTTCTCTCCTTTCTTGCATGGCCTATTTAAGAATCACTGCTGATATTTCAAGCTAGATTTTGAGTATCATAATAAACTTGGTAGCTATGATTAGCTCAGGCTTTGAGTTTGTATGCTTGTCCAAAGTTTGGCTTACTATCATACCTTTGATGAATGCCAGATAAAGATGTAAAATGTTTAGCAAATGTCAACTGGGTACCCATTGATTCTAATGATTGGATACCCGGATACCCGATCAAAAGTAAATTATATTAAATTCGAACTGCTTTGCTATAAGTTCTTCCATGTCAAATCCTCGAGAGGTAAAAGTATAACTATTACTAATATAAGTGGTAAAAAGGAAAATCTAAGCATAAAAAGAGTAATCTATATATTACATGTCATAATTACAGAAAGCCATATTAAAAACATACATTTATTTTTGCAACTTACCTGGATTTGCTGCAGTTAAAAGTTTTTTCTCAAATTAGCTAAACATGTGGATTAGTACAATAATACAGACACAAAACAAAATGATACATTATTTATAAACAACATTCATTGTAACTAGTCTACATCACATATTTAACTTTTACTGAAAGGTTGTGAAGTCAAGTCCAAACATTTTGAATGCTGTATTACATCACTCTTGGATTCCTCTTTCAAAATTTGTAATGTGCTTTTGATTTTCCTTTTTCTGATGCAACATGTTCTTCATTATAATAAAATTTCTTTCCTCAAACATCTTTTAGTGATGTAACATCCACCATTCACATCGAACCACCGACCCACGAGAAGCTACTAGCAAGCTCAGACAACCTGTAATTTCTAGCAGAACTACATTTAAACCGACCTGTAAAATTGTCTTCCTTCTTTCCCTAGCATTGTTGAGAAGGAGTGAAATCCATGCTTTCTCAGCAGAAAAGAGTTGTTTGTGCTTTATTTGTAACTATGATTCTGTCTCTTTTGTGCTAACATAAACTTCAGGCCTAGAATCTGCTACATTTTGTAACATCTCTTCCTCCTAAAATTCTCAGTCATAATTATGCTGACAAAGATCAGTTTAGACTCTTGCCCAGTTAGAGGTCTATACTTATATCATTCGAACTTATAGAGAGGTATTTCCAATATTTTTGCCATCTCAACTCTGTCTGCGTGGGTTCGAGTCTTGCATTCAGCCAATGTGGGTATGTGAGAAAGCTTGCCAGTAGCTTCTTGTGGGTCGGTGGTTCTTTCCAGGGTTTACCCGGGTTCTTCCTTCACCATTAATACTGGCTGCCATGTATAGCCTATCGTGTGCTGAAAAATGGCGCTAAACCCCACAACAACAACAACAGCAACCTTGATTAATGATACACCATATGATAGTGATAGTGAGGGTACCTTTCAGTCCATTTGTATCAGACTAAAATTTACCTTTGATTAAAGGGACCCTGAGTGGCTGAATGGTCTAAAGCACTTACCATTAAGGATAACCGCCATCTCACCTCTTTCTGTGTGGGTTCGAATCTTGGATTTGGCTAGTGTGAGTATGTGAGAAAAGCCTGCCAGTAGCTTCTCGTTGTTCAGTGATTCTTTCCAGTGTTTTCTCAGGTTCTTCCTCCATCATTTATACTGGCTGCCATGTATAGCCTATCATGTGCTGAAAAATAGCATTAAAGCCTACAGCAACAACAACAGCCTTTGATTAATGGTACACCATAGTGAGGGTACCTTTCAGTCCAGTTGTATCAGACCCATATTTATCTTTGAATAATGGTACACCATAGTGAGAGTGACTTTCAGTCCATACCCACATTTACCTTTGCTTAATGGTACACTTTATTAAGGTTATCACATTTACCTTTGCTTGATGGTACACTTTAGTAAGGGTATCCCATTTACCTTTGCTATATGTACACTTTAGTAATGGTAACGTTTAGTACAGTTGTAGTAGACCCACAAACTGTTAAACCATACTTCAGGCAGCAGTAGAAAAACTTGATGACAAGAATGACAAGTTCACTATACAGGCCTTTAGACTGGCTAATTCAGCAATACAATAAAATATCTGAGAGAATTGTATCACTGCCATAACATTATGGTTATTTGGGGGAAAAAACTCAAATTCAGCAATAAAATTAAACATCTATGAGGGAATTGTATTACTGCCATAACATTATAGTTGTGGGGGGGGGGATAAAACTGGCAAATTCAGCAATACAATTAAACATCTGTGAGAGAATTGTATTACTGCCATAACATTACAGTTATATGGGGGATAAAACTATTTTAGCAATACTTGCCGGATAAATGATGCAGAATTCCCTCCGCCAACGATGCTCATATTCCCCTAAGTTTCAGTCCTGGTAAAATAAGGCTGATATTCCAGTTGTTGAAGTAGACTAAGGTATCAAACTAGGATCATCTTAATTTTATTATAGACCTTCAGTTACTAATTGGAGCAAGGAATACTGTTCTTGGGGTCCTGGGCAGGGACTAGAACCATGGCAGTGCGATGATGACAGATATATATTACATAATTACATAACTTAAAACTTACCCTCCCTCCAAGAAAATACCCAGCCAAACCAAAATATATTTTTGTCTTAACAAAGCATTATAAGATCAGAAAATTTTCTGTGTTAACTTAGACATATATACCTTTTGTTCTTACCCATTTGTTGTAATAAAACGAGTTCATGACAAGACCATTGTTTGAGACTATGAAGCCTGATTTGTAGAATCAGTGTATGGCATACTGTAAATAGTTAAACCCAGTTTGAAATTCATACTTGATTTGCCATAACGGTGATATGGTCCTACTTAGATCTGGACTGTTTCACATCATTTCCGCAAGGGAGTATTACCAGTCTTGTTTAATTTGTTTAGACAGTAAAACCAGCAAAAGGAAATGAGTCAGAGACAGAATCTGAGACATCTGAAACAGTACAGTTCACCGAGTCCACCACATCAATACCAGCTGTCACTGCCTCCAATCAACAACCCAAGGCCTCAACCATCCCAGGAGCTGGGAAGATCTTTGAACCACAGAATACAAAAGGGGTAGCAGTGGCAATGCCTGTCTTGAGCACTACAGGTAGGTAAATGGGATGGGTAAAATCCATAAATAATTGTTGCAGTATAAGTGATGCACTTTTCTCTGATCGGTTATGGTCCTGTGGTTTGATCAGTTTACTATTCTTTCAATAAGACTTGAGACAAATGTCATAGTAAAACAGGTTGGTCATTGATATTGGTTAATTTAGAAAATGATTCAATCTGGGGAACCAGTAAGAAGAGTCTGTTTAAGGATGGTAATCATGTAATAATGTAATAACAGGTATGAATTCTACCTTAAGCTTGCTTCTGTTCTGATCTGTGGTTATTTAAAATAGGTGATCACAAAATATGTGTGTAATTTCTACAATAATTTTTTAAGGTTCTGATAAAATATTTCTTTGCCAGTACTTCCTGTGTGTTGTACAAGGAGTGTGAGTGATATTAAGTTCTGATTGTTAGCTTTTGTTTACCCTAGACTGGAACAAACAATCCAAATTCAGTGTAACATAATTCATTGCATGACACACCAGAAGTGTTCCCATCAAATTTAATCTAAGTAAACAAGATATGAATCAGCAGAGTAACTTGGCATGAAGGTGATTATTCAGTGATGAGTAAAGTACTTCATTATACATGGGGATACATTTGGAATGTCTCCTTTATGATGAAAGTGATTATTGAATGATCAGTAAACTACTTCATTATACATGGGGACGCGTTTGGAATGTCTCATTTATGATGAAAGTGATTATTGAATGATGAGTAAAGTACTTCATTATGCATAGGGGACACATTTGGAATGTCTTCTTTATAATGAAAGTGATTATTCAATGAGTAAAGTACTTCATTATACATGGGGACACATTTGGAATGTCTCCTATAATTAGGATGGAATTGGTGATTTGGGGAGGTGGACATTAGACACCACGTTACCTTGTGTTAATTTGTAGAGGGGAAACATGGGTCTATCAACATTCCTTTCTTGTTACTGATAAACGTGAGTGCCTGTGCCTGCCACACGTTTCTCAGTGTAAATAATGAAGAGGTAAACGACTAATAATTGTTCATGACTGATGAATACTAAAGTAAGTTGTGTTTGGTATGTATTGTTTTCTATCGATTCTCCACCTCTTATATCGATAATCATATTGGTATGGAAAAAGTATTAATGCATTGCTAAATTGAGGTATCATCTCACCCCAAGCATTCTGGATGACATTGAGAAATCACATTGATGTAATAGACGTAATCCATCCAGTCATCAAGACTCAAAAACATACACATACATAAATCATTTCACCCCTAGTATTATGAGTTGACACATGGAACATACATTGATTTAACAGATGTAATATTTCCAGTCATCAAGACACACAAACATACAAATACATGAATCATTTCACCCCTAGCACTATGAGTGACACATGGAACATACATTGATTTAATAGATGTAATATATCCAGTCATCAGGTCACACACAAACACATACAGATGTACACATTTTCACATTTACATAGGTATTGGAAATTATTTACAATTTAATCTAGGTTTCCCTGGGATTTCAGTCTTTTACCTCGTGTGACTTAGATTGAGTCTTATTCCACTCAGTAAAGTTTATTCAGTTGTTGTGGACTATTAGGTCAGTAGGAAATACCATTTTTAGTGTTGTAAATATTCACAAAATATGAATGGATTAAATAAACATTGATTACTAATTGTCTGCTGAAAAACAGTAGTATTTCCCCACTTCTTTTACCCTTATACACACACACACACACACACACTTCCCAACCCTACCCTGCCAGCCTGGTGGACTAACATTGATTACATGTGCTAATTGTCTGCAGCAAAGCATTATTTCCCCATCCCACTTCTTCTGTTATATATATAGATTTCCCTACCGAACCCGGCCAGCCTGGTGGAATGACATTCTAATTCCAAAAGCAGTACACTTATTTGTCTAGTGAATATATTCCACGATCACATCAACTTTATGAATATATTTCTGCCACCTCTCAAATCAAGCCCTACTTAAAGACAAACATTGGTCTTATTTGTTTGTATCATATAGGCAAAAAGCATGATCTTTCGCCATTATCTCTTCTTACTGTTGCTGCAAGTTTAGTTTGATTTGAATAGATCAAAATCCCTCAATAGGTTTCCAAAATGAAATGTGCCCTCGTTCTTTACATGACACAATTCAGATAACTTCCAGCCATTCATCCAGACCTTGCTGAAATTGTTATCGTAAGAAACCTATTTCCTGATAGCTTTTGCTTCAGCATCCTGGGTGAATGATTTATCTGCCATTTCAGTCAACGCTAAGAAAAACTATCTTCAGTTCCAATCAGATGGTTAGGCAATCCTCATAATGCAAACAGGTTTTGTATCAAAGAACCAGTTACAGTCAGTGACAGTTGTCATCCACTCCCTCCCATTTATAATTATGTCTGTGCCCCCAAGTACTACTTGAACTGCATATATACATGTTGTGGTAATTTCACGTCACTCTTGCCCATGAAAACAGTCGGGCAGGATATCACCTCTCAAGCCCAATATTCTTGGAATGCTACATGATGGGCGTAACCTGATGGGTCAAAATATCAGAATACTGAAGTATTGTTAAAGGCATGTTAAAAATCCAAATAATACGCACTTTTGCATATTTTTCTGATGTTAATATGATTGGGAAACATTCAGAGGAGAAGGCAATTATTTTCTTCTAGTAAATTCTATTCCTCCAAGAATACTTATCCAATCACATTGATTTAAGACCTTTGATCTGGGTGGTCTAAAGTACTTGCTATTACCAAACACTGCCATCTCGCCTCTGTCTACATGGGTTTGAATCTTGGACTTGGCCATTGTGGGTCCACCACCAGTTATACTAGTCCAGGGATCATCCTGGGCTTCACCAATGTCGCAAATTGCGATTTTTTTTCCTTATTGGCGACAAAAATATCCCATCTGGCGATTTTTTTGGCGACAGACATTTTGGTTATTTAATTTGTACATACAACCATAGATTTGGACTGGATAAATTAAAAGGGAGAACGAAAGGAAGCCACAAACTTGACTAAGCAATGCATTGGAATCAATCTGTTACACAAACAATCCTTTGTTCGTATTGACAACCCCATCTTTACAGTGCATTGTTACATCATAATCTGCTTATGCTGCCATCTGGGCTGAGTATGCTGTGATACAGTCAATCATGCTACCGAACTATACCTACAACTGACCGACTTCTGAAGACGCGAATAGAACAGATACAATTAATTGAATGGTTTTTTTACATATACCAGTACAATAGTTTTGCTGAACCTTCATAGAAAACTGATAACCTTTGAAGTACCGACTACTGTGTATAAATATAAAGCAAATGGAAAAATCTCAATCACAATTATGTCTGTCGCCAGTGCAGCATTTTACTCATTGATCTTTTCCTTTTGCCATCAATCCGTGTTACGGCTGCTGAGGCTTAAACTCCGAAACAAGAAATAGCACAAAACAAAAACAACAACCAGTTTTGCATAATTAATAATAATTATTTATTTCTCAAAATACAAGAGTGAAAGAATCTCTAAATTGGGTGTGAATTTATGCTTATATATACGGTCCAATATTGCCAGGTGTTGATTCGTGTAAGTTTCATTCGTGGGAATGTAGATACTATTTTGTTTGTCGAGAAAATTTATACAGCATTCAGTGATCATTTTTGGGATTTAGGAAGCAATTCACTACAAGCTTTGTTAAGCTAGCCATGGGAGGGGGGCTGCTGATAGACTACTGGTGTCACCTGTCAGTGCTGTGGACTGTGAACGTGGATTCAGTAAGATGAACCTCATAAAAACTGACATCAGAAATAAACTCTGCATCTCATCTCTCGAGAATTTCATGAGAATCAGCATGTACAGATGTGAAAAATTAGACTTTGAAACTGCATTCAACAAGTGGGTAGCCCTAAAATTGCGACGGATCTTCATGTAACACTTTGTAACATTTTGTTAATGCTTGTTGTAATTAAAGAATTAAGTAACCCATCTTTTGTAATTTTCATTGCCTGTTACATTAATAGACTAAATTAACACTTGGAAAAATGTACACTACTTGTTCTGGCGACACTTTTTGAAAATTGGCGACAAAATATTGAGGTTGGCGATTTTTTTGGCGACAGCTTTTTAAAAGCCAGGACCATCCCTGCTAGTCACCATTTATAGCCTATCCAGCTATATTGTGCTTGATGATTTGCCATTCTCATTCTTGAGAAGATAACAATAATTGCCATTCCAATTCTTGACAAGATAACAATAAATGCCATTTGGAGCAAAGGTCAGTCCATTTTTTCTGCATATACCGCCCTCCTCCTAGTAGAAAAAACAAGCTGGCTGACTCTTTCTTTTTGGAGCAGTTTACGAATATCCTGGACTATGGAAATTCAATAGGTGGCAACCTGATTATTGTTGGAGATTTCAACTTTCACTTTGACTGTCCCGGAAACTCAAATACATCAAAAACTCATAGATTCCATTAAGGTTTTCAACCTCAAACAGTCAGTTAACCAACCAACCCATAAACACGGTTAGATTTTAGACTGGATTCTTCATAGACCTGACGATACCATTCTACGGTCCTCCCTGGTATCCCATGACCTTGCATCAGATCAGCTCTACATTATATGCCATCTTAATGTATCAGTCCCTAACCCTCCACCTTTATCTGCTACTAAGAGTAACCTCCGTATGATAAATAGAACCAAACTAATGCACGACATCCAAGCTAACCTAACAACTTGCTTACTCCTACTGCAGAACAAATCAGTAACTGTCTATGTTCATTACTTGACAAAGATGCCCCAGCTGCCAAGTGCAGAGTATCAATTCAAAAGTGTTCTCCATGGTATAGCAGTGTTAGGGACCAGCTTCGCACTGCTAAAATAGACCGCCGTAAAGTTGAGAGGCTCTGGCTTTCCACCAGACTCACTATTTATAAGCAAATCTATGAAGTCGCTAAGAAGGATGTCACAAATATAGTCCATGCAGCAAAATCAGCCCACTACACTACTAAGATCATGGAAAGTTCCAGCTGCAAAGAGCTCTTCGAGATTACTAACAAGCTAATGTCAAGGAACAAATCAACACCACTTCCAACTACCTTCTCTCCAGTCAACCTTCCGGACATGTTTGCAAATTTCTTCCATGATAAAGTACAAACCATTAGAGATAAGCTTGACACCACAATTTCAATTGACTCGTCGTCACCATACTGTTGGGATACAGAATTTGAGCGGCAACCATTAGCAGCATTTAAATCTGTCTCTATGGATTTCTTGCGTACAATCGTGATGAAGAGTGCACCAAAGTTATGTGAACTTCATCCAATTCCAATATCACTGCTGCTTGAGTGCTTAGATCCAGTATTGCCTTCACTAACTGATGTTTTTAATACCTCTCTCTCATCTGGGGAATTCCCATAATTTTTCAAAACTGCCATTGTAAAGCCTCTGCTGAAGAAACCAACACTAGGCCATAACGATTTAAAGAACTACCACTCAGTTTCTAATCTCCCATTCATTTAAAAAATCTTAGAAAAGGTTATTATATCCCAGCCTGTATCTCATCTAAATTCAAATAGTCTTTTTAGCAATGTACAGTCTGCATATCGCCCTTGCCACAGTACTGAAACAACTCGTTTAAAAGTAGTTAATGACATTCTCTCTGAGTTGGATAGCGGACAGATTACAGTCCTTACCCTCCTTGATTTGTCTGCAGCATTTGACACATAGACCATGATATATTACTTCACTGTCTCCAGCATGTATTTGGCATTCAAGATACAGCCTTATGCTGATGACACCCAAATATACAAATCTAGCCACCCAACTGAAGTTGATGCTACCATCCAAGGTGTAGAGAGGTGCATTTCTGATGTGAAATCATGGATGACTTGTAACAAGCTGCAGATGAATGATGATAAAACTGAGGCCATTTTGATCACAACACAAAGACTTTCTCATTCACATCCTTTACCTCAAACAATATATATCAGCAATGCCAACATTAAATTCACACAATCAGTACGAAACCTCGGTGTTACTCTGGACAGTACTCACACATTGCACCAACATGTAATGAACATATGCAAGGCTGCATATATATCTTGAGTTCAGACGCATCAGCTCAATTCGCAAATATATTTCGGTTGATGCCACTAAAACACTTGTGTGTTCATTAGTACTTTCAAGACTGGACTATTTTAACTCAATTCTGTCTGGTTCATCTCAATATCTACTCCAGAAACTTCAAAAAGTTCAAAACACAGCTGCTCGGATCATACTTAGAGTACCATGATCAGAGCGCACCTCCCTGCTGCTCCGCACCCTACACTAGCTATACATTCCATCCAGAATCAAACACAAAATTTGTTCTTTGTGCTACATTTCAGTGTCGGACTCTAGTCCAACATACCTATCTGACCTCACCCATGTGTACACACCAGCAAGATACTTACGTTCCTCTTCTGACAATCGTATACTCATTATTCCCACTATGAAAACAAAGTCATATGGACAGCGTTCTTTTGCATACCAGGGCCCAGTAACGTGGAATGAATTGCCAAATAAACTTAGACATAAAGACACAGTGATCACATTCAAGAGGGCTCTCAAAAACTCACTTATTTCGCCTGCAAGAACAAACTTAAAGACCTAATAATGTTTCCTACCTGTAATATTCTCAGCATATTTTTATTTTTTAATGTTTTTCTAATTTCGTGCTGTTTGTTTTTGTAATAATATTATTATGTTTCTTATCTTATAGGTGTTGTCTAATATTGTAAAGCGCTTAGAGCTTCTAAAGATTAGGCGCTATACAAAGTCCTCATTATTATTATTATTATACCAGTTCTTGACAAGATACGTGCTAGTAGCTGGTGGTTCGAATTCAACATTTTCAGCTATTTCAGGATGCTCCATTTGATTGGATGCATGACTTGTATTGATAATTTGCATCAGAGCTTGAATTCTGATACCAAGGATAGAATTTTGTTATCTAACATAAATGGATAATGAAGGATAATTTCTCATCTTACTGAATGAATAGTAAGTTATAAGTAGAAAGGTGATCATGAGTACTGATGTAAGTTTGAAGACAGAATGGTGATCATGAGTACTGAAGTAAGTTTGAGTTCAAAATAGTGATCATGAGTACTGATGTAAGTTTGGAGACAGAATGGCGATCTTGAGTACTGATGTAATTTTGAAGTCAAAATGGCGATCATGAGTACTGATGTAAGTTTGAGTTCAAAATAGTGATCATGAGTACTGATGTAAGTTTGAAGTCAAAATGGTGATTATGAGTATTCATGTAAGTTTGAAGACAGAATGGTTATTATGGGTACTGATGTAAGTTTTGAGACAGAATGGTGATCATGAGTACTGATCTAAGTTTGGAACAGCAGGTCATTCATTGCAGTTTTCTCACTGTGCTTTAGTAGTTTGGTTTGCAGTTTAAACACATACCAGCCTACAAAGAGAACAGTGGTTGTGAGAGTTAAAGTAATACAAAGTTTGCAAATGTTATACTGCATATAGCTTTTGAAGTGATATTAGTAGGTTAAACAAGTCTAACTTTACCCTTTAGGATTAATTTTAATGGGAAAAAATAACTATATATTCCTTGATTCAACTCTGATAACTAATACATTTACCCCATATTAGGTCTACTGGTCATAAGCCAGTAGATCTTACGTGATCGACTACTGTCTGTCATCAGTCATTGATTAATCTGTTAGGAAAAGCTTGATATCACTACTCTAAAAATACTTATAGGATGGCCATGAAACTTTGCACACGTGTCCATTCGAGGATCTACTTGAGACTGTGATGAAAATAGTATTGCTTGTACATCATTATGAATTTCCCATCTTCAATTTGTGTTATCTCCGCTCCTCCTGAATGGTCATACAAGCATGGGATTCACTTAAATGTTAAATCTAGTTGGTCCTAATTTAAAATGGTTTTTATCTGATGTTCAGTATAGCCACCATGGCAACCATTTTATAAATATTGTTATCACTATTCCTGCTGAATTAAGTCTTTGTGATGTTCACTATAGCCGCCATGGCAACCATCTTATAAATCTTGTTATCACTATTCCTTCTGAATTAAGTCTTTGTGATGTTCAGTATAGCAATCATGGCAACCATCTTATAAATCTTGTTTTCACCATTCCTTCTGAATTAAGTCTTTGTGATGTTCACTATAGCCGCCATGGCAACCATCTTATAAATCTTGTTTTCATTATTTCTTCTGAATTAAGTCTTTGTGATGTTCAATATAGCCACAATGGCAACGATCTTATAAACCTTGTTATCACAATGTCTTCTAAATTAAGTCTTTGTGATGTTCACTATAGCCAGCATGGCAACCATCTTATAAATCTTGTTATCACTATTCCTTCTGCATTAAGTCTTTGTGATTCATTGAATTCGAATGACTTTACACCACTGTATAACAATAGGAATTAACAAGATTATACTGCATTTCTATCCTAAACATGTTCCCATACACCTATGGGGTAATATAACTGATGTAAGGTTGATAGGTTTTAGGGACTACAGTTAGTGTATATAGTATGGTAGATCAAACAGTTGTTCTCTGCCTGAGTTTCATTACAGGGTTCCTACACTACTGGGAAATCAGAAAAAAGTTGGGAGAAATAATAATTTTTTTCCTGACCGTGAAAAGTCCTTGCATTTTGCAAATATTGTTGTAGGTCTGGAAAAACCAGGGAATTTTCTGCCACAACTTAGCACTCGAAACAATTACATAATTGAGTCATAACTAAATTGATCATGATTTAAATTTAACGACTTCTGACCAGAATATTTGGAGGTTGCAGTATATATCATTTGGATACTTGCCATAAACACATTTGATTAGACAATCCAAATGCTCAGTGGATTAGATTCATCTAGTAGACTTTTTTCCCAACAGACAGCTTGATATCCGTATTTTTTCTTACATGGAAGATATGAAAACCAGTCTGTCTAGCATAACAAAGGGCCAAAAAGGTGTCAGCAAAGCGTATCTGCTTACCAGAAGGCCTAGCAAACTTAATCGTTGTGAAATCAAGTCAGACCCGCATTAAATCTATATGAAAATTATTTATTTTTCTCATAAATTGCGAGTAATAAAATCGTTATGTCTTTAATCAGCTGGAAGACAAAATAAAACTAGAACATTGATGAAATTTGACCTGGTACTCATGATTTGCATTGCTAGTCATACAAATAAACAAATTTCACAACCCATATGTTCATGACCTCATGGATACAGTAGTCACATGATATCTAATATCCCATTTCAAATGTTGTAGAAAAAATATTAAATGAAAGTCGCATGCTGGTTGTAATAAAAATATAAAATCGAAAGAACCCAAAATTATAAATATTTATCCCTAGAACAACTGCCAGGGCTTTGTTTTCTCACCCATGCGACTGAGAAATCTAGCTGTTTTGCTAATCTTACTTTTCTTATCTCACTCTACTCATCTCAGGCCAGTCGTCTTAGTCAGTGTGTCCATGCACTCAGAACTACTTTAAATAAAGAAAACCTTGTTGTCTTCAGCTGTGCCTGATGTAGTTGTTCTAAAAACAAACAACAACAACAACAACAAGAAATACATAACAAAAAACATAGTAACTTAAGGTCAATCCATCTTTGAGAACAAACCATACAAAACATTTTGAGAGAGACACACACGTGCACACGATGTCAAGTTATTTGGTATTTTGTTTGTTAGTTTAACACGGCATGGTGAATTTTATCCTATCTGCAGGCCTAACTAAGTACATTTTTCAGGTCAGCGTCATTAAATGTAACTAAAGCTACCTGACTAGTTTTAAATACTTCGTGTGAAACAAATTATATACTGTCAGCTACAATTAATGACGCTGACCTGAAAACTGACTGTGTTACAGATAGGTTAAACTTCTCAATGCTGTGTGGAATGAACTGTGACAGAAAACACTGATCCATGCACATAGACTAGGCTTGCATACTTCATAACCTCGTGGAGAGACAAATAATATAACCACTTGAATGGAATTTCCTTGTCTTGGTCGAAAATCCCAACAAAGATTCTATTTATCAAGGGACACTCAGGCTATACACATTACTGGCCAAAAATCCCAACTCTCTCAACAACTACAGGAAACTTAGTAACAGACAGAAATTTGTTATGTCAAACACGCTTTCTTCTAATTTTGTTAAGCATCTGAAATTGTGCCCCAGTTCAATCAAACATATGCCTACAATCTTTAATGACAAATAATGCATTTACCAGTTAGAAGGAATCATTTTTCCGTCCACACATTAATCCATAAGCAAATCTTACGATAGCATTTGCCACATTTCCAAGGTAGAAAAAGTAATTTTCATATAAATTTATTTAATATATAATATAATTTATAATTATATAATTTTCATATATAATTTTCAGATTGTTGTCCGCAAGGGTCTTTCATACAATCAATATTAATTACAACACAAGTATGTCACAAAAGAGTTTCACCTCCTCCAAATAAAAGGAGTTATATACTTTAGTGAAAAAGATCTCTAATTACCCATGAATTATGTATATGAAATATATTACTCTTCATTACAGCTTGTACTAAGTATAACTACAGTAGAGATGTGTACCCAATATCATTTCATTATTTACAATATAACTTTTCAAAATTGGACCTGATGAAAATGAAACATTTTCTTGTAATAAATATTAATTATTTATTGTTAATTTCATACAACATTCAGATATTAAAATTGATACTACATGTACCTCATTATTATGTGACGTTTTATGTTGTTATTTTTCTTTGCTCACGCATATAAACTGTGTTCTTCTGATACAACATCACATCACAGCGCTCAACATATTTGTATTAATGAGCCACATATAAACATTTGGACGTGAACTATATTACACTTGTGAAGAGTTTATTTTACCTTAAACGGAAATGTTGGGTGAGAAAAATAATCTTGCCTTGTGGGGAGGCAAATAATGTAACCCCTTGACTGGGATTTCTTTGTCTCAGTCTAAACCCCAACATAGATTATATATGTATCACGTGACTACCACGTTAATGTGTGCTCTTTGCTTGATGAATCTGACTGACCAGATTGCAGCGACAGTGACAGGTTTCCTGTCCATGTTCTCCAAATAAATATGTTGAGAATTATATGTTCTTTCTGGTTTTTACAAAGGTATCTGAGTTTCATTTAATATAATTGAATTTTGTACAACATCATCAAAAAAGATTGTGCAGTTGATATCACGTGACTGTTGAGATTTGTGAAGTCATGTGACTAGTAATGCAAATGGCGAGTACAGGATTAAGTTTCGTATGCTGTAGTTTTGTCTAGACTGTGAGTGGATTAAAGACAACGATTATAATACTTGCGATTTCTGAGAAGAAAAAAATCATTTTCCTATTGATTTCATGTAGGTATGAGTCGATATAACATCATTTAAATTTGCTAGGTCCACTAGTAAGCAACTACCATATGCCACTAGGCCTACTGCACAGTGGTAGCAAATTCCAAATGTTCAATATGCAATTTCTCTGACATCACATCCAAACCTAAATGTGCATTGAGTGGGAATATTTTGAGGAAATCCGGATTAGAAAATGGACTGCTATTCGTTTTAAGTCAACTTTGTTGTCCACAATTTCGACTCTTGAGCTGAAATTTGGTGAGAAATTACTACACAGTGTCATGTGGCTGGGAGGATTGGTTTCAGATCTTAAATGGAACACCAGAGAAATGGGCAAATGTCATCCCTTGTATTAAACTAAAAGATGATATGAGCTGTTATCAATAAAAGTTTGGAGGCTGGTTTATCGAATTACAAGAAGACAAGATGATTTCACAGAAAATTCAGTTCTTTGATATAATACAGCAATTAAAATTTGAAGGTCTTCTGTCAAAATTTAAATCAACCCTTTTGTAAATGTTTCTGAAATGATGGATTTTGAACCAAATCGTCTTAAGGAGTTTAAGTTATTTGAAAAATCTTGTTTCGGATTTTATTGGCACAGTTAAATTTTTTCCTCTTACAAAATAAGATTCTAATATTTTGTGTTTATTGTTTTTTCATACTGCAATAGGAAATGTTAATTTGTATAACATGCATATACATTGTTATATAATTATTTAGATTTAAAGGTTTGAAAGGAAACAGAACCAATTTATGTTCATTATGTAACAACATAATGCAGGTCAGCATAGTTAGAATTTGTCTTCTGTACATTGTTATGACCTTACTTGTCCATTTCTAGGAAAATAATCAAACTTGTTTCGTGTGATACATTTTCTGGTTTTGTACACAATCATCTCTTTTGACTGATATATTTTGGAGAGTCTTGAAATGGAACATCTTTAGATTAAGAAAATGCACTTTTGTATGATCTAAAGTATTCTATAATTCCATTCAGTAACGGTCATATGTGAACCTTGAAAAACGTAATTTCTTCCTGGAAAAACCCTGGCAATGACCTGGAAATTTATCTTCAGAAAAGCGTGGAACCATGTACTTGGGTACTTTACAAATTGATGCAACAGATATTTAAAAACCAATTTCCTGTCTGGAAAAATGTATTGTCATTTGAAAATTGATTTCAGCACTAGTTATTTATTAGGAAAAGTAGATGCAGTTATTAGAAATGCTGGTTGTTTTATTTTAAAATAGCGATATTTAGTGATTGACTCTGAAACTAAAGGAGTAGAAGGGACGATTCGATATTATGTCATTAAGACCCTCATCATAAGCAAATTGTTAATGACTAGTTTAATACAATTAAAGGAAGTGGTAACATATATGATTTGTAAAATTGCTGATACATACCTGACAAGCATTTATCAGACATTGATATAAATGATCATCAAATTGTCAATCATGCACTGGCAGAAGTTTGATCATGATGGCTTGTATGTTTGTCAGTTTACACAAATTAATATATATGTCATAGTTTTGTATACTTCAGTGATGTGGTCAATTTCTCAAGTACAGTTGGCCCCTGAGTTATGTTACTTGGTATGTGGATATATCTTCATGTATACAACACCATTTTACCCCAAAAATACCAGTTCAACAAAAACCTGGTGGGAAGCTCTTTGTTAATGCCGTTTAATTATTCTCAGCCTGCCAAGATTGTATTTGCATCATGCATTTTGTACATAGTAATGAATTCTAATAATGATATATTCACTATATTTCTCCCCCCACCTCCAATAAATCTATTCTCAAATTTCATACCAGTTAGAGCCATACAAGCTAAAGACTACATCATAAACAATTCATTTTACAGGTGTGCATACCATCCCAATTGAAACAGGGACAGTTGATGGCTCTTCCATCAACTCCAAACGCTGTTGGAAAATGATTCTTTCGTTCCGATATGTTAGATTTAGGAAACATAAAGATTGCAGCATAAACAATTCATTTTGCAGGTGCCCATGCCTTACCTGCTGAAGATCATCTCAAGAAAGAAAAGAAGTCAGGACTGTTGCCAGGTCGCAAGAAGAGAGCAAAGGTTTGTCTGTCAGTTATGACAATGGTCACAAGTAAAAATGGTTTAGTATTAATATTTCTTCTTGGAATAGTTCTTGTTATCTGCTGTATATAATTATCTGGCAATTGAATGGCTGCAACCATTGATCAGACATAATTATATCCAGTTTTTGGATAATGCTATCCATACATCTGGTTTGTATTCCTGGAATTCAGTGCAAGACTTTCAAAACATTGCTTCTACACAAAGCAATGATAAAGACATTATTAGTACTTTGTCAAATGGTTTTTGTTTATTTAACCTCCATAATAGTCAAAGTAATGGAATGCAGATGTCACTTTTTTGTTGTGGTACAAGGCTTACAGCTAGCGTAGTTTCTCTTGTCACTCTCAACACCATTATGTGCAATGGCTTCAACATCAATGCACATCTTATGGGATTCTCAACTACTTTGACCATCTTTGACTTTTGCAATTAGAATTCACTTTGCTTAATACAGTAGCCTTGGAAAATAATGGGGGAGCAGCCTAACATATAGAACTTTTGGTGCAGCCTGCGAAATCTTGGATTTGTGATCGAATATTGGCACAACTTGCAAATCAAGCTTACATAGGCAAGTAATACAAATTACTGGTGGAATTGTACCTTCACCGGGATGGGATTGACATGCCCTGGATCCAATTGGAAAAGAACAAGACTGCAAAGCAGATAGACACTGAGTACAGGGACCATGTAGAGATCCCTAAGTCAGTGCATGGTAAGCCAAGAGTAATCACATTTTCACAATGGAACAAAACCCAAAAGTACTTTGTCTGGGGTTCCTAGGCATTGTTTCTATTATAGCGCTGAAGAGGTATTTGAAAAAACGGATTTTCAAATCAGTAACCTTTCTATGCGGCAGTGCCATTCATCCCATGGCTCATCAGACTAAAACAAGATTAATGATTTTGGGGAAAGATATGTTCTGTTGTGTGACATCAATGGGCATAAAGATCTGCAAAAGTTGCTGAAACTGAGGACAGATGGTATGTAGTCTGGCTAGCGAACATGTTGAATATTATGTAACTTCCATCTCAGTATAAAAAGGAAACCGATCATGGGCTTGCCACTAATTTTTAATAAAGACAGCATTTTACAAATTTTTATATAACTTGAATCTTAAAATATTGTCCTTGTTATATAGTTATTGATTTTGTTATTGACAGTCATTTATGTAGTTTTTGCCCTTGTTATTGACAGCTATTTACTTATTGCCTATGTTATTGACAGTTATGTAGTTATTGTCGTTGTTATTGACGGTCAGTAATGTAGTCATTGCTCTTGTTATTGACAATCAGTTATGTTGTTGTTGTTTGGGGTTTAACGCCATTTTTCAGCACACGATAAGCTATACATGGCGGCCAGTATTAATGGTGGAGGAAGAACCCTAGAAAACCCCGGAAAGAACCACCGACCCACGAGAAGCTACTGGCAAGCTTTCTCACGTACCCACATTGGCCGAATCCTAGACTCGAACCCACGCAGACAGAGGTGAGATGGCAGTGATCGTAACGGAGAGCGCTTTAGACCACAGGGCCACTCGGGGCCCCCAAGCAGTCATGTAGTTAATGTCCTTGTTATTGATAGTTATGTAGTTATTGCCCTTGTTATTGACAGTCAGTTATGTAGTCAGTCATACAGTGATTGTTTATCTTTGAGTGTCTTACCTGTTACCTCTCTGACAGTTCAACTGTATATATGTAATCAGTCCTGTACGATATATGCATACTGCAAGTTACAGGCATTAGTCAGGAAATCTCTATCTCTCTCTCTCTCTCTCTCTCTGTGCAAATATTGCTAAAACATGTCTTGGTGGAGTGGACTCACTTTTTAAAACATTCCTTGGTAGAGTGGAGTTAGCTATTTTTATTTTTCACAGTGTGTTATATCAGGCAATCTGATAACTAAGACTTTTTACCACTTTAGAGTCCATATGTTAAATATGGTTTTGATCAGACTGCTAGATAAAATGCTATACAATGTTTGGAATCCTGTTATTACAATTCTGCCCAAGTCAGCTGGGTGAAATGGTCATGTTTAATTTGATGAAACCCAGGTGAGCAATATCAGGCCTACGTGGGTCTCTGGTGTCATTGAATGCAAGGGTTAACTGATCAGTTATTTGCACTTTGATCATTATCATAAAAAAATGAGACAGCATAATTTATTACAAAAAGTGTGGTCAAGACAGAGAGAAAAACTTCAAAAATAGATACTAACATTTGAAGTAAAACTACTGCAAACTGCAAACTGCTAAAGACAAAACATAATATTTTGGAAAAAAGAAAAACAGCATTTTTTTCATTTTTTTATTTCGGTATATGTACTGAGGGTTGATTATTATTATTATTATTATTATTATTATAGTTGTATTTCTATCTATGTACAGAGAATTGATCATTATTATTATTATTATTATAGTTGTATTTCTATCTATGTACAGAGAATTGATTATTATTATTATTATTATTATAGTAGTTGTATTATTATCATTATTATTATAGTTGTATTATTATTATCATTATTATTATTATTATTATTATAGTTGTATTTCTATCAATGTACAGAGGTTTGTTATTATTAAAATGTCCTTCACATAAATAAATCAAACTGCCAGTCTGCAGAGGGTCAGGTTCATAGAGAAATCAATTTAGAGAAATTTCGCTACATGCAAGTTTTAAACTTTGTATTGAAATTTAACTGGCTCACATCTGAATAAGTATGTACAATATTAGTGAGTAGAGAACTATTTGTTACATCCAAATAGAATGAAGAAGAAATTTATAAAATATATATTTTGCAAGATCCTTTTTCCAGCTCCGACTTAAATAATGCTATCAGTGATTGAAACCACAAACTGAAACACAAATGTTGTGGTGAATGGACATTCTATAAATATATATGTTGGAGATGAAATAGGGTTGTTTGTCATTACATATTAGGATGAACGGACTTGTAACTTCTATGAATACTTCTGTCAGCAATGAATTCAGTGTCTTTGCTATTGCTCATAATTTTGGTCAATCTATTCCCAATTTTTCAGGGCAGATATTATGAGATCTGTGAGAGATACTTCAGGCAGATCCGTACTTATCTGAAAGACAAACCGATCAAGTTTCACTTAGTTGATGAGGACTTTGCCATTGACAACACTATTGTAGACAGCAAATTGGAAGATTTGAAGAGGAAAATTGTAGAGGTGGCATCACAGCAACCATACTGGGGTGAGGAGATACCTGCACGTTGGCTCCTTCTGGAACAGGAGCTGATGAAGCGAAAGGCTGCTGGAGTGAAGGTACATATTTCCACTCACAGTTTTAAACATCTATGCCAAAAATTTAATTATTGGATTTGGAAAAGCTTAACTTTGTTTGTCACACTAAGTCTAGCATGATGAATGCATATGCATATTTTAGGACTTGGACTGAAGTTACACCAGATTAATATTTGGTGACCTTGAGGTTTGAAACTGCAGACCTGCCAAACCACATGATTTTTGTATGAATTTCACGACACTTGATAGCGATTCACACTGCATGCAGAACATCAAGAATTTCCCTAATCTAAATTGGCTTAAATCAGGAATAAAATAACTTCTTTCCTGTATAGTGCTAATAACAATAACAGCAGACTTATAATACAGATTAAATAAAACCATGCGCTTTGAAATACCTTCATCTGTCAGACCTACAATACAGACTGTACAAGACAATGTGCAATGAAATACCTTCATCTATCAGACCTATAATACAGATTAAATAAAACCATATGCTTTGAAATACCTTCGTCTGTCAGAATTACAGTACAGATTGAATAAAACCATATGCTTTGAAATACCTTCGTCTGTCAGGCCTACAATACAGATTAAATAAAACCATATGCTTTGAAATACCTTCGTCTGTCAGGCCTACAATACAGATTAAATAAAACCATATGCTTTGAAATACCTTCATCTGTCAGACCTACAGTACAGATTAAATAAAACCATAAGCTTTGAAATACCTTCATCTCTCAGACCTACAATGCAGAGTAAATATAACCATTTGCTTTGAAATACCTTCATCTGTCAGACCTACAATACAGATTAAATAAAACCATATGCTTTGAAATACCTTCATCTGTCAGACCTACAGTACAGATTAAATAAAACCATAAGCTTTGAAATACCTTCATCTCTCAGACCTACAATGCAGAGTAAATATAACCATTTGCTTTGAAATACTTTCATCTGTCAGACCTACAATACAGATTAAATAAAACCATTTGCTTTGAAATACCTTCATCTCTCAGACCTACAATACAGAGTAAATATAACCATTTGCTTTGAAATACCTTCATCTGTCAGGCCTACAATACAGATTAAATAAAACCATATGCTTTGAAATACCTTCATCTCTCAGACCTACAATGCAGAGTAAATGTAACCATTTGCTTTGAAATACCATCATCTGTCAGACCTACAATACAGATTAAATAAAACCATATGCTTTGAAAAACCTTCATCTGTCAGACCTACAATACAGACTGTACAAGACAATGTGCAATGAAATACCTTCATCTATCAGACTTACAATACAGATTAGATAAAACCATATGCTTTGAAATACCTTCGTCTGTCAGAATTACAGTACAGATTAAATAAAACCATATGCTTTGAAATACCTTCGTTTGTCAGGCCTACAATACAGATTAAATAAAACCATATGCTTGAAATACCATCATCTTCATTCCAATATCCAGCCTGGTCACCTCTCTGTAGTTCAGGTTAACTATTATAATACCTTTGACATCTGTATCCACACAGATGAAGAGCTAATTTTATATGTACACTCTCACTGAATGAGTATTTTTCCTCTGTCCAAGGCAGTTGTCAGGGTGCCGATTGGCCAAGTGGTCTTTTGTGGTCACCATTACAGATCACTTCCATCTCAGCATTGTCTGCTTAGGTTCTTGGGCATGGCCAATGTATGTACATGAGAAAGCTTGCCAGTAGCTTGCCATCGATTGGTGGTACTTTCTGGGTTTTTTTTCCAGTTCTTCTGCCACTATTTATACTGGTTGCCAATTAAAGCATATCTTTAGCTGAAAAACAGCACTAAACACCATAACAACAACAAAAACCAAGGCAGCTGTCCAGACTGGTTTTCATACTACCAAGCAGAGGTCACTATTTCCTGTATTTTATGATCCACAGACTTGCATTAAATTTTGTAGTTAGTGTTATTGTTCAGCATCTGTTCATGGCATAATTAATGAAGCCATGAATGCATCTCTGTTAGTAACACATACTTACCACAAAGAACATTCATTAAACAATGAATGCTTTTATATTAGTGGTACCTTTCTTACCACAATGGACAGTCATCACACAATGTATACATCTCTATTAGTAGCCCATGGTGGCTGAGTGGTCTAAAGCACTCGCCTTTGCCAATCACTGCTATCTCGCATATGAGGGTTGAAGTCTAAGTCTTGGCCAATTTAGGTATGTGAGAGAGCCATCAGTAGCTTACAGTAGGGGCCGTGGTTTTTACCAGATTTTCGGAGTCCTGTCCCAACCAGTTATATTGGCTGCTATCTATAGCATATCTAGCCCTGAGACATGACGTAAAACACCAAAACTATAACAACATTACCACAAAGGACCACTCCAGTGGCCTAATGGTTAGAGCATCTGCCTCTGATGTGGGAGGTCATGGGTTTGACCCACGGCCAAGTCATACCAGAGACTTACAAAAATGGTACTAACAGCTGCCTCACTTGACGCTCAGCATTAAGAGGTTAGTGTTTTAGTGTTAGGACTGGTCGGCCTGGTGTCAGAATAATGTGACTGGGTGGGTCATCATGCTACATGTCTGCAGCCTGATGCCCCAGTGCTAGATATCACAATAAATTGTCACACTGCAGATATCATAGCAGTATGACTGAACAATTGTTAAAGCTACGTTAAAAATCCAAACCAAACACACACCACAAAGGGCAGAGCCATCAAACCATGAATGCATCTCTATTACTTCTAGAACTTACAGCGAAGGAAAGAATCATTAGGCTATAATGTAATCTCGATTAATAATACACTCGTACCATAAAGGAAAGGATCATTAGTATTATACCCGTACCACAAAGGAAAGAGTCATTAGGCTATGAATGAGTCTCTTTCAGTATTACTCCTGTACCTTAAAGGCAAGAATCATTAAGCTATAAATGCATCTCTATTAATAATACACCCATGCCACAAAGGAAAGAATCATTAGGTTATGAATGCATCTCTATGATTAATACACCTGTACCTTAAAGGAAAGACTCATTTGTCTATAAATGCATCTCTATTAATAATACACCTGTACCACGAACAAAAGAATGATTAGGCTATAAATGCATCTCTATTAATAATACACCCATACTACAAAGAAAAGAATCATTAGCTTGTAAATGAATCTCAATTACTAAAACACACTGCAATTTTTTTTATAAATTCGCACTCCAGTAAATTAGTTAGAATAGCATATTTAAATGTCAGCTCTGCACAGCATACATTTAAAAAAAACCCAGTTAAACCTTAAAGTTCTTGTCATGACATCTGTCTTTTCTTATGTAAGTGACTGTTTGCATGTTTAAGTTCTACATCATGACACAAATGGTAACTAAACTAAATTTGATTGGCACAATGTGGTCTGGAACAATTATTCTATTGTAATGTAAAACTTACATTAAGAAAAGTTGACAAATGTGAGTTTAAAATATGGGTTACCTGGGAAACACAAAATAGCTGATTCTCAGCCTACTGGTAGTTTGTCTTAGGGTAATTGTATTCAGGAAATGCTTGTTGATGATGGCAATGATTATTAAAGCGTTGAAGTTTATTACATTATTGTAGGTGGGAAAGTGCTGATAGAAATACCATTGGATGACTTGTAACTCAAACTAATGTTGAATACAAATTCAGCATACATGATGGACTGCTCCGGTGGCCTAGTAGTTAGAGCGTCTGCCTCAGATGCGAGAGGTTGTGGGTTCGATCCCTGGTTGAGTTATACCAAAGACATACAATAATGGTACTAAAAGCTGCCTTGCTTGGCGCTCAGCATTAAGAGGTTAGTGTTAGGACTAGTCGGCCCGGTGTCAGAATAATGTGACTGGTTGGGACATCATGCTACATGTCTGCGGCATGATGCCCCTGTGCTATACATCACTATAAACTGCCACACTGCAGACATCATAGCGATATGACTGAAAAATTGTTAAAGCTATGTTAAAAATCTAAATTACACACACACACTCAATATACATGATAAATGGACAATACCAGATGGCATGCCTGTTATATGAAACGGTACAATGCCAAGCCAAATAAAATACAGGAAGTTTAAATGTTGAGTGTAATTTTCATTTTGTTTGTCAAGCAGTTTAGTCAAGCAGGGTCTTATGCTGCAAAACTATAAGGCTTAAGAATCCGAAATGAAATTTAAAATATATATATTCGTCAAAATACCTGAACAAGAATATGAAATTGTTGGACTTAAAATATTAATACAGCATTACGGAACAGTTATGTAAGCTGTGTCATATTAGTCAATAAAGCACTGCTTCAAGAAAGTCAAATGTCGTCAGAGCTTATGATAGTAAGGAACAGATTTAGTTCAGAATCAATCCAAGGTTAATGTTTGAACAACTAGAAGCACAATTTTTAACATACTTTGATTTATTAGCTCACTAACAGTGAAGCATGGAGAATAAATAATGGATGTTGAAGAGTTATGTAAATATTAAACTCTGTCCTTTTCCTCATCCACCCTTTTCATTTCTACTTCCCCTTTTTTCAGTGGCAAAGGTCAACTTCCCCCATTAAATATAATGCTCACATCATCTCTGAAAGAAGGTCACTATGACATAACATATACAATTTTGCTGTATTACATTGAAATTGTTCACACTACTGTATCAGTATTAATGCAACTTATGGTATGTATCTTGGCAAGCACTATTCCTACAAAAATATTTCTACTCTGAATTTCTGGTCGCATCAAGATGGAGTTTTCACTAAAGAGTTCTTTTGATGTATACTGTATAGCTGGTTCTACATGTTTAGTGGTCATTGGAATGGTCAATTGGAAAATCTTGCTACCACAGTTCCTTCTGAATTACACATCATATTGAAGTGATATTTTCTCCAGAAATATTCTGATGATGTCTAGACCCATAAATAAAAAGGGTGTTTCTTGAACGTTGAATGTGACCGTCACACTAACCATCTTACAAATCTTGTTGTGCCACTTGAACTTTGAATGGGACAATCACATTAGCCATCTTACAAATCTTGGTGTGCCACTTGAACTTTGAATGTGACCATCACACTAGCCATCTTACAAATCGTGTTGTGCCACTTGAACTTTGAATGTGACCATCACACTAGCGATCTTACAAATCTTGTAGTACCACTTGAACTTTGAATGTGACCATCACACTAGCCATCATAAAAATCTTGTTGTGCCACTTGAACTTTGAATGTGACCATCACACTAGCCATCTTAAAAATCTTGTTGTGCCACTTGAACCTTGAATGTGACCATCACATTAGCCATCTTAAAAATCTTGTTGTGCCACTTGAACCTTGAATGTGACCATCACATTAGCCATCTTAAAAATCGTGTTGTGCCACTTGAACCTTGAATGTGACCATCACATTAGCAATCTTAAAAATCGTGTTGTGCCATTTGAAACTTGAATGTGACCATCACACTAACCATCTTAAAAATCGTGTTGTGCCATTTGAACCTTGAATGTGACCATCACACTAACCATCTTAAAAATCGTGTTGTGCCACTTGAATCTTGAATGTGACCATCACAGCAACTATCTTAAAAATCTTGTTGTGCCACTTGAACCTTGAATGTGACCATCACACTAACCATCTTAAAAATCGTGTTGTGCCATTTGAACCTTGAATGTGACCATCACACTAACCATCCTAAAAATCGTGTTGTGCCATTTGAACCTTGAATGTGACCATCACACTAGCGATCTTACAAATCTTGTAGAGCCACTTGAACTTTGAATGTGACCATCACACTAACCATCTTAAAAATCTTGTTGTGCCACTTGAACTTTGAATGTGACCATTACACTAGCCATCTTACAGATCTTGGTGTGCCACTTGAACTTTGAATATGACCATCACACTATCTTACAAATTTTCTTATCATTGTTCTTTCTCACTGGTTGGTCATACCAGACGGGGCATTTACTAAATGATTTCCTGTGAGACCTAGTTGGTCAGAAATATAATTGGGGCTGCTTATATATTCATTATGGGAAACAGTTTCCAGTTTTAAATTCTATTTATCACAGCTCCTGAATGAATTATCATAACAGAATGAGATTTTCACTGGAAAACATCTTAAGATTTCTAGTTGTTTCTAACTTTAATCGTGGCTTATTTGGCCTCCATTGTCCTGGTATTGTTACTCCTCTTACATGGGTGGTCATATTCCCATTGTACATTTTCCAAAAATTACCATCTTGAAAATGGTGCTGTTGCTGATTGTCTTAAATAGAAAGTCTTATGAACATGGGGTTTACACAAGATTTCTAGGGTGTCTAGTTGGACTTGAATGAAAATGATGCAATCAAACCCTCAAAATGACCATTGTGGTGATCATAAAAAAATATTGCTATCACTTCTTCCAAAGGGGAAGTCATGATCAGCATGATATTTTCATCAAAGGATTTATATGTAACCTGATATTCCTAAGTGAAACTGGTTTATCTGTTACCTGATAATTCCTAAGTGAAAATGGTGCAATCTTACATTCAGTATGGATGACACAATGGCCATCAAAGGGTTTATATGTTACCTATTTATTCCTAAGGGAAAATGGTACATTTACTATGGATGCTACAATCCACACAGATGAAGACCTATTTGTATATGTACACTCTCACTAAACTATTATAATACTGCTGTCATCTGCATCCACACAGATGAAGACCTGTTTTTATATGTACACTCTCACTGACCTATGATGATACAATGGCCATCAAAGGATTTATATGTTACTTGATAATTCCTAAGGGCAAATGGTACATTCAGTATGAATGCTACAATGGCCATATGAGGGTTTATATGTTACTTGATAATTCCTAAGTGAAAATGGTGCATTTAGTATGGATGCTACAATGGCCATCAAAGGGTTTGTATGTTACCTGATAATTCCTAAGTGGAAACAGTACAATCTTACATTCAGTATGGATGCTACAATGGCCATCAAAGGGTTTATGTTACCTGATAATTCCTAAGTGAAAATGTTACATTCAGTATAGATGCTACAATGGCCATCAAAGGGTTTATATGTTACCTGATAATTCCTAAGTGAAAATGTTACATTCAGTATGGATGCTACAATGGCCATCAAAGGGTTTATATGTTACCTGATAATTGCTAAGTGAAAATGGTACATTCAGTATGGATGCTACAATGGCCATCAAAGGGTTTATATGTTACCTGATAATTCCTAAGTGAAAATGGTACATTCAGTATGGATGCTACAATGGCCATCAAAGGGTTTATATGTTACCTGATAAGTCCTAAGTGAAAATGATGCAATCTTACATTCAGTATGGATGCTACAATGGCCATCTTGGGAATTGTTTTGTCAGTGATGTCAACTTGGTTCTTAATTAAACTAGCACTAATCTGACGTTCATGAAGGCCACCACAGTGTTGTTATCATTTAAGATTATCAGAGATAGTTTCAACACTTGCTGTTTACCAGGAAGAAATGGTATTTTGTGAACTTATGGAAATTATTTTCTGCCAATAGAGCATGACTTTGATGTTGGGACTCTTTTTACTCCCTAGATAAGAATTCAATTTAAACTCTAAATTTTCTGAATTTGTTAACATATCAGGCAAATACTGTATATATTTGAGTCCTGACCCCATGATTTAACAACAATAATGCTTGACAAGGCTTTATATTTGTGATCATATTAACAACATATGTGTGATCTGTTAACAGCAATGCTACTTCATAATGGCTTTATATCTGTGTGATCAGTTACTACTAACGATGCTTGTCATGACCTTATAAATGTGTGATCAGTCAATTTTTAGCTTACTGCACAACCCCTTTACACTTGTAACTATTCTTTTCACATTTTCGTCTTGTCTCATTCTTTTCCAACAAGAACTTTAGTGGTTTGTCCTTGTGACATCTATTGGATTTCACGAGTTGCCTCCCTTAGTGTATAATGCCAGCTAATCAATATTATTAAGAGTGGTGCATTGTGCATTTTCCAAAAATGGTGGAGGCAGTTGACTTTAAAAGGATACTTTGTAAGTTTAACATCGAAAGTATTATTACGTACCAGAGAGATCATATTGCAGGCATATTTGCTTATTTATGAATCTATTATGGTATGTGCTCCCCTTGTTTCGATCATTTAAGAACAGTGTTTAGATTTGAACAACTTCATTTTGATTGCCTACAGTAGTTTGCTGACACATCCAATGAAGTTCACAGACCCATAGCACATAAATCTGCTTGTTCCTCCAAAGGCAAGTGAAGATGGTCTGTCCTTAACGTCATCCGTAGTTCAATTGATGCCATAGAGGAGGCCTGTCCTTAACGTTATTTATAGTTCAAATGATATCATTGAGGAGGCCTGTCCTTAACATTATTTATAGTTAAAATGATGCCATAGAGGAGGTCTGTCCTTAACGTTATTTATAGTTCAAATGATGCCATAGAGGAGGCCTGTCCTTAACATTATTTATAGTTCAAATGATGCCATAGAGGAGGCCTGTCCTTAACATTATTTATAGTTCAAATGATGCCATAGAGGAGGCCTGTCCGTAACATTATGCATAATTAAAATAATACCATTGTTGTAGATTTCATTATTATCAAGTTCACATATGGTCTTTGCAATAGACACTAATGAAACAAGTTTGATAATGTTATCAATGTAGCCATAACACACATGTATACATTGTTGATGGATACATGATGCACAGCATAGCATATGACTGAGTTAATCAAGATGGCCATGTCAGTTCACTTGGATATTGGCAAGGTCATCAATGTTTGCCTGTATCATACACATCCAATATGTGTGACACATGACTGACATTATCCATCCACACTGTAAGCTCACTTGGATATTGGCAAGGTCATCAATGTTTGCCTGTAGCATACACATCCAATATGTGTGACACACGACTGACATGATCCATCCACACTGTAAGCTCACTTGGACATTGGCAAGGTCATTGTTGTATCATGTAGCATACACATCCTATATGTATGTCACATGATTGACATGATCCATCCGCTCTGTAAGATCACTTGGATATTGGTAAGGTCATCAATGGCACATTTAGTAAGCATGACACTTGACAGAACTGATCACGAGAAACAGTAACCTCACTTGCAAAGTCATCAAAATCGCGTTTAGCATATATACAAAGGATACCTGTACATGACTAAGGTGATCAAATTGATCAAATCAAGCTATAAATAATTCTGAATACAAAAGAGATGTCAAAGAGAAACAGGTAACTGTGATAATTGTGAGGTCAAGTAAGGATACATATATCTTGCTATGCGGTGAATATATAATAAAACAACGGTGACACCTAAAAGCCATTTCAAGCAGATAAATATTATTTTTTTATAAATTCAATAAACCAGTCAAACTAAAGGCTTTTGTCAACTTGTAATTGCAGGTGATTTCTCGCCTAGAGGTGGAAGAAATGAGCAAAGAAGGAACTCTCCGAATAGAAAAAAGTGAAGAACTCGATTTGTTTCTGAGATTTTTGCATGAAACAGGCATAATCATCTACTTCAGGTGAGATTAGAATGGTTTATGCTTTAATAGTCCTGTATTGTAGGTCTTGCATTGTGTCCATGTTTCTTACAGTGTATTCTAGTTTCATACTGAAAATGAATACAGTTTAATGACACATCAGCACCATATACTTCTGAAAAAGTTTAGGCTGGGGAAAGACACACAAAATAAAGATGAGCCAAAAAGGGTCAAATCCTGAAAATATCAGATGAAGAGATAAATTACATTCATTAAAAGAAGTCCAAGCCCTTCTTGGATGGAATTTCATGTCATCATGGAATACAATCCAAGACAAAACTGTTGTATTTATCCTAATGTCTGTACCTACTGCATCTCTTACTACAAAACATAACGGAGGGTAATCAGGCATAGTCAGCATCCTCAAGTCTGTACAGTATTTCGCATCGTCTACATCCTGGCATCTGTACATATTATATCTCTTACATACTGCAGGGTTTAGTAGGCCTTACTGTATAACATACTAGGTGTATTAGACGTAGTCTACAGCTTCAAGCCTGTACCTACTGTATCTCTAACTGTACAACATAATAGGTGTATTAGATTAGATGTATTCTACATCTTCAAGTCTGTACCTACTGTATCTCTAACTGTACAACATACTAGGTGTATTAGATGTATATCTGTACCTACTGTATCTCTAACTGTACAACATACTAGGTGTATTAGATGTAGTTGACATCTTCACAACTGGACCTACTATATCTCTAACTGTACAACATACCAGGTGTATTAGACGTATTCTACATCTTCAGGTCTGTACATGCTGTATCTCTAACTGTACAACACACCAGGTGTATTGGACGTATTCTACATCTTCAAGTCTGTACACGCTGTATCTCTAATTTTACAACATACTGGAGGGTGCATTAGGCGTTGTCGACATCTTCAAGTCTGTACACGCTGTATCTCTAACTGTACAACATACTGCAGGGTGCATTAGGCGTTGTCGACATCTTCAAGCCGGTACCTACTATATCTCTAACTGTACAACATACCAGGTGTATTAGATGTATTCTACATCTTCAAGTCTGTACATGCTGTATCTCTAACTGTACAACACACCAGGTGTATTAGACGTATTCTACATCTTCAAGTCTGTACACGCTGTATCTCTAACTGTACAACATACTGGAGGGTGCATTAGGCGTTGTCGACATCTTCAAGCCGGTACCTACCATATCTCTAACTGTACAACATACTGGAGGGTGCATTAAGCGTGGTCGACATCTTCAAGCAGGTACCTACAGTATCTCTAACTGTACAACATACTGGAGGGTGCATTAGGCGTAGTCGACATCTTCATGCCAGTACCTATTGTATCTCTAACTGTACAACATACTGGTGGGTGCATTAGGCATAGTCAATATTTTCAAGCCAGTATCTACTGTATTTCTTACTGTATGATATACTGGATGATGCATCTGGTCCAGTCTATATATATGAGATAGTGGAGGGTGCATCAGGCCTTACTGTAGAAAATACTAGGTGTATTAGATACTGGAAGGTGCATTAGACATAGTCTACATCTTCCTGCCAGTACCTACTGTATCTCAAACTGTACAACGTACTGGAGGGTGCATTAGGCATAGTCAACATTTTGAAGCTGGTACCTACTGTATTTCTAACTGTACAACATACTGGAGGGTGCATTAGGCATAGTCAACATTTTGAAGCTGGTACCTACTGTATATCTAACTGTACAACATACTGGAGGGTGCATTAGGCATAGTCAACATTTTCAAGCCAGTACCTACTGTATTTCTTACTGTATGGCATATTGGATGATGCATCTGGTCCAGTCTACATATATGAGATAGTGGAGGGTGCATCAGAATTATTCTGCATCCTAAAGCTCCCAGTCTGCATGTTGTAGCTGACATTATTTATCTCTTACTTTATGTAATAGTTGAAAGTACTTCAGGCCTAGTCTGCATCCCCAAGCTTGGTTGGGGGGTTGGTGTTATGAGATGGTAAGGAAACAGTTTTCTTATATTTGGTAATTATGCATTTCATGTATGTACAATGAAACTCATGCCAAAACATTTGAGACCAAATTCTGTTATCTTCTTTTGATAGATTTTAAATTTACTGAGGATTTCACAGCTATGAAATAAAGTGCTTATGTGACATGAGAGAGAATTCATGAGAGACATATGTGTATACATATAAGTTGGACAAAAATTTTAAAGCCTTTTTTAACATTTAATAAAAACTTAGCTAACAGTATTTGTTCCTTCCAAAACAATCACTTCCAGTCACATGAATACATACAATTCTACTTAGAAAATACCATTCTAGTCTCAAGAAACATTTAAGGTTTAAAATTCTTTTAGAAATTTATGTCCATTAGCATTGTGAATGAATATCAATAATGACTGAATTTTCCTTTCTATTCATAATTTTCCTATGCCAGATTCCTTTTCTAGTTCCTTCAGTGCAGTTTTAGGCACAAATTCATTCTCTTTGGTCAGATTAAAGTGAGTAAAGACAAATGACACAATGATATTTCATTGTGAGTAAAGATAAACGACATGTAATGGTATTTCACTGTGTGAGTCAATACAAATGACGTAATGATATTTCACTGTGTGAGTTAAGATAAATGACACGTAATGATATCTCACTGTGTGAGTAAAGACAAATGACATGATATTTCATTGTGTGAGTAAAGATAAATGACATATAATGGTATTTCATAGAGTGAGTTAAGACAAATGACATATTGATATTTCCCGCTATGTGAGTGATGACAAATTATTCTTTCTTAGATAACTGTATGTAATGATTTTCTCATTTGAAAATCAACTCTGAGTAAATATGACTGGATATTGTTTACAAATAGAGGCAATTACAATTAGGTAATAAGCTGAGTGAATCTGATTTGGATATGTTATACAAATATCATCTATTACAATTACATAGTACACTGAATGAATCTGTCTTGGATATGTTATACAAATAAAATCGGGGCCCCGAGTGGCCGAGTGGTCTAAAGCGCTCTTCGTTACGGATCACTGTCATCTCACCTCTGTCTGCGGCGGTTCGAGTCTAAGATTCAGCCAATGTGGGCATGTGAGAAAGCTTGCCAGTAGCTTCTCGTGGGTCGGTGGTTCTTTCCGGGGTTTTCCGGGTTCTTCCTCCCCCATTAATACTGGCCGCCATGTATAGCCTATCGTGCTGAAAAATGGCATTAAACCCCACAACAACAACAACAACAAATAAAATCTATTACAATTACATAGTACGCTGAGTGAATCTCACTATGTTTATCATACACAGACACATATCATTAATTAGGATGAGATAATATGATGAGTGATTTATGCTATGGATATTTTATATAGATAAATAGCATTAATTACAATTAAATAATAAGTTGAGTAAATCAATGGATATTTTCTACAAATAACATAATAGATAATAAGCTGAGAGACAAATAAAACCAGTTACAATTATATAAGGAGCTGATAAGCATATCTTTAAATGGTTTGTCTGCCTGATTTGTTATGGTGTAAATGCTGGATTAATTTCATGTCATCTCTAATCTGTGTTATCACATGTGTCAAGTATTGTTACAGTGTTATACTTGGAATATTTCTTCACACATAAGACTACTACAGTATTACTTGCCATAGATGCTGTTGGGATACTGTCTTACACATAAGCCTACTACAGTATTACTAGCTATAAATGATGTTGGGATATTGTCACACACATAAGCCTGCTACAGTATTACTTGCCAGACATGATACGGTTGGATACGGTCTTACACATAATCCTACTACAGTATTACTGGTTATAAATGATGTTGGGATACTGTTTTACACATAAGCCTACTAAGTAACAGTTTTACTTGCCATAAATGCTGTTGGGATATTGTCTCACACATATGCCTATTACA
The DNA here is from genome assembly GCA_028554795.2 of Sinohyriopsis cumingii. Lineage (NCBI taxonomy): Eukaryota > Metazoa > Mollusca > Bivalvia > Unionida > Unionidae > Sinohyriopsis > Sinohyriopsis cumingii. The sequence continues at coordinate 101,940,428 of CM068835.1, read as the reverse complement.
TCATGCAAAAGATGCTGTTGGGATGCTGTCTTACACATAAGCCTACTACAGCATTACTTGCCATAAATGCAGTTGGGAAACTGTCCTACACATAAGCTTACTAAAGTATTACTAGCTATAAATGATGTTGGGATATTGTCACACACATAAGACTGCTACAGTATTACTTGCCAGACATGATGTTGGATACTGTCTTACACATAATCCTACTTCAGTATTACTAGCTATAAATGATGTTGGGATACTGTGTTACACATAAACCTACTAAGTAACAGTTTTACTTGCCATAAATGATGTCGGGATATTGTCTCACACATAAGCTTATTACAGTATTACTTGCCATAAATGCTCTTGGGATACTGTCTTACACATAGGCCTACTACAGTATTACTTGCCATAAATGATGTGGGGATATTGTCTCACACATAAGCCTACCATAGTATTACTTGCCATAAATACTGTTGGGATACTGTCTTACACATAGGCCTACTACAGTATTACTTGCCATACATGATGTTGGGATATTGTTTTACACATACGCCTACTAGAGTATTACTTGCCATAAATGATCTTGGGATATTGTTTCACACATAAGCCTACTACAGTATTACCTGCCATAAATGATGTTGGGATATTGTCTCACACATAAGCCTACTACAGTTTTGCCATAAATGATGTTGGGATATTGTCTGACACATAAGCCTAATACAGTTTTGCCATAAATGATCTTGGGATATTGTGTCACACATAAGCCTACTAGAGTATTACTTGCCATACATGATGTTGGGATACTGTCTCACACATAAGCCTACTACAGTATTACTTGCCATAAATGATGTTGGGATATTGTCTCACACATAAGCCTATTAGAGTATTACTTGCCATATGTGATGTTGGGATATTGTCTCACACATAAGCCTACTACATAATTACTTGCCATAAATGATGTTGGGATATTGTCTCACACATAAGCCTACTACAGTTTTGCCATAAATGATGCTGGGATATTGTCTCACACATAAGCCTACTAGAGTATTACTTGCCATACAGGATGTTGGGATACTGTCTCACACATAAGCCTACTACAGTATTACTTGCCATACATGGTGTTGGGATATTGTCTTACACATAAGCCTACCACAGTATTACTTGCCATAAATGATGTTGGGATATTGTCTCACACATAAGCCTACTACAGTATTACTTGCCATACGTGATGTTGGGATATTGTCTCACACATAAGCCTACTACATAATTACTTGCCATAAATGATGTTGGGATATTGTCTCACACATAAGCCTACTACAGTTTTCCCATAAATGATGTTGGGATATTGTCTCACACTTAAGCCTACTAGAGTATTACTTGCCATACATGATGTTGGGATATTGTCTCACACATAAGCCTACTACAGTATTACTTGCCATACATGGTGTTGGGATATTGTCTCACACATAAGCCTACTAGAGTATTACTTGCCATACATGATGTCAGGATACTGTCTCACACATAAGCCTACTACAGTATTACTTGCCGTACATGATGTTGGGATATTGTCTTACACATAAGCCTACTACAGTATTACTTGCCATAAATGATGTTGGGAGATTGTCTCACACATAAGCCTACTACAGTATTACTTGCCATACGTGATGTTGGGATATTGTCTCACACATAAGCCTACTACATAATTACTTGCCATAAATGATGTTGGGATATTGTCTCACACATAACTCTACTACAATTTTGTCATAAATGATGTTGGGATATTGTCTCACAGGTACACCTACTACAGTATTAGTTGCCATACATGATGTTGGGATATTGTCTCACACATAAGCTTACAACAGTATTACTTGCCATACGTGATGTTGGGATATTGTCTCACACATAAGCCTACTACATAATTACTTGCCATAAATGTTGGGATATTGTCTCACACATAACTCTACTACAGTTTTGTCATAAATGATGTTGGGATATTGTCTCACACATAAGCCTACTACAGTTTTGCCATAAATGATGTTGGGATATTGTGTCACACATAAGCCTACTACAGTATTACTTGCCATACGTGATGTTGGGATATTGTCTCACACATAAGCCTACTACATAATTACTTGCCATAAATGATGTTGGGATATTGTCTCACACATAAGCCTACTACAGTTTTGCCATAAATGATGTTGGGATATTGTCTCACACATAAGCCTACTACAGTATTACTTGCCATACATCATCTGGTCCAGCATGTCTCAAAGTTGTACGTCAGCTTCAGTTGTATGGTGTACTCTTTTATGTAAACTCTGAGGGACAGTATTTGATAGGGGCTGATTTTGGCCCCATGTCATATTCCTGTGAAATTCATATAGATGACAGAGGCCCCATCTGTCTTTCCAGAATATGGTTTTAATTCTTATCTAGGATCACTTTTAATAAAGAAAATCCGCTTTTGAAAAGCCACCAATTTTCTCATTTGTTGTGAAAACCCTTTTTTGTGGATTATAAACAATATGGCTAACATACCTCTATGAAGCTGACTGTCCCCCAAAAAATCATCTAAAAATCTGCATTTGTGCACAGTCTGCATTTACACACAGGATACCTAATACTTATTGATATTATGTACAGAAGTTTTTTTTTTGTTTTATGTTAACTGCGGTTGTTTGCCTCTGACACCTATTTTCATTTTAATTTAAATAGTTTAGAACCTCAGTGATCAAAATAGTTTCCTTTAAGTATCAGCAGTAAAGCTTACATTATAACTTATTTTATCACTCATTCAATAAAAATATTCCTTATATTGATCAGTGATCACAGGATTAGAAACTTTGTAGTTTTTATGAGAGATGTTGAGTATATTAGCTGTAAATCATACAGCATGCTGTGCATATATGTTTTCTCTATAGTACAGATTTGTTACAGTTCAAGGGTATCAAGTTTGAAGTATTCATTGAAAACATGATGAGTGGATAGGTGTTTCTTATTTTATATTATATGGGCCTACATAATAAGAATTAAACAGTAGACAGATTGTTACAAACATAATTGTTCCATTGTGTACCAAACCCACCCCTCATCCCAGCATTATTTCAGCATCATTTTGTTATTACTGTCTTTTAATTGATTAGGTGTCATAAAAAAATCAGAGCCTCAAATACTTAGAAAAAAAATTCTTCTTCTGTTATGTAGAAGTAAAAATAACCTATTATATCAATTGTATTAGTTGGAAAAGATACTGACGTAAAAGAAAGAAGAATCTACAGATTTGAAAGAAAATCCCCCTCCCAAGAATTAAACTTAATACCAAGCCTTGAATCATACACCAGTTATTTAATATTCAATTTGATGATGAAACAAGGAAGGAAGGAAACTGCCAGGTCTGATAAATGTCAGTTAATTCTTTTCTTGTGCATCGTTTCGGAATCCATTCAGAAAAAGAATGTATAAACATTCAAGCATGGGCACACATCCTTCAGCATGATATCAAGCTGTTGAGCCTCTGGTCCTGATTTTTTTTCTTCAGTAGAACATCATACTCAATGATAAAATTAAATATAATTTGTATCCAATTTTAGTCTAGCATTATACTTGAGGGTAATATTAATATAATTTACATCCAATTTTCGTGTAGCATCATACTCGAGGATAAAATTAATATAATTTATATCCAATTTTAGTCTAGCATCATACTCGAGGATAAATATAATTTGTATCCAATTTTAGTCTAGCATCATACTCGAAGATAAATATAATTTGTATCCAATTTTAATCTATCATCATTCTCGAGGATAAATATATATAATTTGTATCCAATTTTAGTCTTGCATCATACTCGAGGATAAATATAATTTGTATCCAATTTTAATGTAATCATACTTGGGGATAATCATAATTTGTGCCCAATGTTTAGTCTAGCATCATATTCGAGGATAAATATATATAATTTGTATCCAATTTTAGTGTAGCATCATACTCAAGGATAAATATAATTTGTATCCAATCTTAGTGTAGCATCATACTTGGGGATAATCATAATTTATATCCAGTTTTAGACTAGCATCATACTCAAGGATAAATATATATAATTTGTATCCAATTTAGTCTAGCATCATACTCGAAGATAAATATAATTTGTATCCAATTTTTGTCTAGCAATCAGTCTATTAATTTATCATTTGATCTGAAACAAAAGGCAGCAACTGTGGCTGACAGTATTCCTGTGTGCCTACTAACACATGTATATTTACAACTGAACATTGATAATATACTAAAGATACGTCCCAAATGTACTTTCAGTGCCACATTTTTCTAGTTAGGCTATACACATAGCTTTTCCTCTTTTCTCTGTCTCTTTCTCTCTCTCATTCTTTCCCTCTGGATTGATGCTGTTAGTGAAATAAACTCAGAGCAATTTAAAAAGAGCTTCCACTACTCTGATACGGTTAGTGTGGAACAAGCTTTCACTACATGTAAAATCTGCTAAAAATATTAGTGTATTTTAGAAGAGATATCATGAGCATATATGTGCTTCTAATAGATAACGGAATTTAGTAGTTTAATACTAAACATGTTAAAATAAACTAATCATTGCTATCCTCATATAATGTGCATTGTTATACTCTCCTTATGAGGGCCTCAAGGGAGAATAGTCCTTGACTAAGGAGTCACCCTTTATAAATAAAGCATTATTATTATTATTATTATTGTGTGATATACCATCTCTCATTTTATTGTATGTGTTCACATGTATTATGTTTAATTTCAAGACATTTCATATATTCAGTGCAATTACTCACAAAGTATTTAAAATTGATATTTTTTATTTTTATCTTTCAATAAGATTACCTCATTTTGTTACCAAAAGTTTCAGATTTAGCCACTAAGAGGGAAAAACTTATCACCTTAAAAAATCCTGAGAAATTTGTTAGTTGATCCAGGCTTTTGGGGGGAACGGGACTGACAATCCATGTCAGAAGTCTCATGTATTGACCACTAAGCTACTGCAGCTCCCATAATTGCAAATCTCAGTGGTGCCAAAGTTATGACTCACAGGGTCTGCACAGATTGTCTCCCTTTGTAATGCCTGGAAGTTGTATCTACTGTAAGGAAGGGGCTATGAGCAGGTTACTGTTGTGAGTAATGCAGGAAGATCCCGGGTACAATGCCGATTTTATGCAATTTGTATGTTCATCATCTTCCACCTCACTATTGCAACAAATTACTGCAAACTCTGCTAAATGGCTTCCTCCCATATCACCTGCCGCTAATGATGGCACATAATGCTAAACATTAATAGAGAACAAAGCAACACTGTCCTTGAAGCTTCTCTTGCCCATGCATGTGAATTTGCATTCTGAAGTTGTCATATGGAAACCACATGTAAGTAAGATCAGACCCACTTAGGCATCTTGTTGGGTATATTTGGACTGCATTTTAAAAAGTCCACATGTATGCCTATCTCAGCAACAAGTCTGAAGATTAAGAAAGTTTAGTGGGTCTATTAGGATTGCATTTCAAAAGAGACATATACAAAAAATACCTACCTACACAAATTTTAAAATCAGTGAATAGGAAACATTTGTTTAGGCCTAACAGAAATAAAGTCATTGCTTGATTTCAAATCATGTGTTATGCTCCTACCTTTGTACAGCATAAAGAGTAATTACATAATTCTTAATCCTGTGAAATACTTCTACTTTTCAGTATTGAAGTACTGAGAGACAATATTGTGTTGGATCCAATATGGTTGATTGATGCCCTGAAATCCCTCATCAATGTTCAACCTAACCTACCAGAAATCCCTGCTGACAGTACTGTCTCACAGAAATGGTCTGACTTCAAGGAGAAAGGAATCCTTCATTTAGAACTTGTTGGTTTGTAAATTTCTTTTTGTTGCCTGTTTTCATAACATGTGTCTGCCTTACACCTTCAATAGCATAGAAGCTATTTCACCTACAAAATTTGTATGTAGATGCATCTTAAAAAATAATTCAGCCATACCAAGTGTATCGTTGCAACTTAATTTGCATATATGAGTAAGTTGTAGTTTCTTCTGTTTGCCTTTTGTAATGTTTGTGTTTGGAACAATATATAATATCACACCAAAATTCAAATAAAGATACATCATTACAAAAGTAAATGAGGAACACTATAATAACAAGACCCATTTTTATGTTACCAAGACCCATTTTTTGATATTACCAAATTTTCATGTCGGAGTGCCTTTTGTATTTTCTGTTATTCATTACACTATGCTATATTGATGCTTTTTCATCTAATGAAATTTGGTCGATGGATCCATCTTAATTAAGTAACCAAGCCATACCAAATCTAGGTCTTTATCAATAATTTGCATAGATATGTGACTTCACTGTTTCTAGGTGTCTGTTACACCTACAAATCAGTTAAACTATTTCAGTTAGACTCGTGAAAATGTGCGTGGATGCATCTCTTTTCAGTGTTAATTCAACCATTCCAATATTACATCAATTGGTCTTGAATTATGTGACTAAGTGTATTTTTTATTTCAACTATATGTTTTATTTATTTCAAGATAACAGTTGGTACGTAGGATGGTTTCTGGGAAAGTAACTTAATCATAAAACTGGGTTTGTGTGGTCCAAGTTTCATGCATAGGTGTCTTTGTATTTTCAGCTGTTGGTTTGTTTCATCTTTATTTTTCACTCTATTTCACCTATGCTTATAAAAAATGGCAATATGACTGCATTTCAGGGAGAGTATCTCACTCTATCAAAACAAAGCTGTTATCACATAATTTTTGCAGATTTCATGGTTTCTATTAACAATTAATTACAATAAATTATCATTTTTCCTTTTTTGTGGAAATAGGTCCCCCAATAAAAACTATAAATTTATGTACCATTAAAACATTTTTGCAAGCATTGTGATAAGTAAATCATATGCATATAATAATGTTGTGTATGTCAGTCAAAAAAATCAAAATCTACACCAATGTACAAAAGTTGGCATCAGAATGTCAGTCCACAAGATCAAAATCTACACCAGTGTTAAAAAGCTGGCATCAGTATGTCAGTCCAAAAAATCAAAATCTACACCAGTGTACAAAAGCTGGCATCAGAATATCAGTCCACAAAATCTACACCAATGTACAAAAGCTGGTATCAGAATGTCAGTCAACAAGATCAAAATCTTCACCAGTGTAAAAAAGCTGGAATCAGTATGTCAGTCCAAAAAATCAAAATCTACACTAGTGTAAAAAAGCTGGCATCAGAATATCAGTCCACAAAATCAAATTCTACACCAGTGTACAAAAGCTGGCATCAGAATGTCAGTCCACAAGATCAAAATCTACACCAGTGTAAAAAAGCTGGAATCAGTATGTCAGTCCACAAAATCAAAATCTACACCAATGTATAAAAGCTGGCATCAGAATGTCAGTCCACAAGATCAAAAATCTACACCAATGTACAAAAGCTGGCTCAGAATGTCAGTCTTCAAGATCAAAATCTACACCAATGTACAAAAGCTGCCATCAGTATGTCAGTCAAGAAAATCAAAATCTACACCAATGTACAAAGGCTGCCATCAGTATTTCATTCCACAAGATCAAAATCTACACCATTGTACAAAAGCTGCCATCAGAATGTCAGTCCACAAGATCAAAATCTACACCAATGTACAAAAGCTGCCATCAGAATGTCAGTCCACAAGATCAAAATCTACACCAATGTACAAAAGCTGGCATCAGTATGTCAGTCAAAAAAATCAAAATCTATACAGTTGTACAAAAGCTGGCACCAGTATGTCAGTCCACAAGATCAAAATCTACACCAGTGTACAAAAGCTAGCACCAGTACGTCAGCACACAAGATCAAAATCTACACAGATGTACAAACCTGACATCAGTGTGTCAGTCCACAAGATCAAAATATATACAGATGTACAAAAGCTGGCATCAGAATGTCAGTCCGCAAGATCAAAATCTACACAAATGTACAAAAGCTGGCATCAGTATGTCAGTCAAAAAATCAAAATCTACACCAATGTACAAAAGCTGGCATCAGAATGTCAGTCCACAATATCAAAATTTACTCAAATGTACAAAAACTGGCATCAGAATGTCAGTCCACAAGATCAAAATCTACTCAGATGTACAAAAGCTGGCATCAGTATGTCGGTCTAAAAAATCAAAATCTACACCAATGTACAAAAGCTGGCATCAGAATGTCAGTCCATAAGATCAAAACCTACACAATTGTACAAAAGCTAGCATATGTATGTCAGTCCACAAGATCAAAATCTACACAAATGTACAGAAGCTGTCATCAGTATGTCAGTCCATAAAATCAAAATCTACCAATTGTACAAAAGCTGGCATCAGTATGTCAGTCCACAAAATCAAAATCTACACACATGACAAAAGCTTGCATCATTATGTATGAGCCACATTATGTCATAAAGCAAAGTGTGGATCCAGATAGAATGATATTTAAAAGAAAAAATGCTGGCAAAGCTTTCTAAGGCATAGGGATACAAGTTATGGTACCAGTAAGGCATTTACATGCAAGGTAAATGTATGAGTATCACATAGAGCTACAAGGTAAGGGTGTAAGTAAGACAGGGATACAAGGTAAGGTATGAGTAAGACAGGGATACAAGGTAAGGGTGTATGTAAGACAGGGATGCAAGTTAAGTTACAACTATGGCATAGGGACACAAGGTAAGAGTATAAATAAGACATAGGGATACAAGGTAAGGCTATATGTAAGACATGGGAATGTGAGGTAAGGTACACATAAATCATAAGGATACAATGTAAAGGTACAGGTAATTCATGAGGATATGAGGTGAGGTACAAGTCGGACATAGATAGGTATAAATACTTTCTTGACACTAATTCACAACCTAATATTATTGGAAGTTTATACATAGGTATACAATCTTACTTGACACTCATCCATAACCTAATATTATAGGAGCTTTATGTATAGGTATACAAACTTACATTACACTCATCCTAAACTGACAATATATGAAGCATATGTGTAGGTTTAAGGGCTTGTTTTGAAGCTGACATGACTTTGTAATGGAAACAGTAATTATGTTCATTCTCCTCCATATCATTGCAACCTTGTGAATGTAAATATGACTCAATTGAATTGGTCAATTAAATCCATGAGGATAACTCTGATGTTATATGACTGAGGATAAGATTGATACTATATCCATGAGGATAAGTCTGATATTAAATCCATGAGGATACGTCTGGTATTAAATCCATGAGGATAAGTCTGATATTTTAAACTTCATGTTTTTTTTTTTTAAAGTACCTCGTAACCTGGTCATCTTAGAGCATCCAATGGATTAGGAATCATTGATTTTATTCTTCACAGATGCTATCTGGACAAAGGAGAAGCATCCGGAGCTACATGCCAACAAAGAGCACATCTTACTAATAATGGAGCAGTTAAACGTGATTGCCAAGCCAAGGGTCTTGAGTGAGATTGGGGAGAAGGTCAGTTGATGTGAATGTTTCAGTTTCTTCTCCATTTTGTTTAATTTCCAAATTTTGCATCTTCTCAGATCCTTAAATTTTAATAGTGAAATACGAATTTTGAATAAGAATACTGCAGTTATGTGATTAAATGTCATCAACATTTATTTAAATTGACTGAAAATTGGCAAGCATGTAAACAAGTTTAAAGGGGTTTCAATTTTGTATCAGTGATGCAAACCCACCATCAAATATGGGAAAAAAGAAAATACATCTCAACAGCTGCATAAATAATATAACTGAAGGCAACCATGAAGAAAGGATTGTCAAATTCACATCAGTAGTATAGACTGACCATTTAATTTTGAAATCATACTTTTTCTTGAACAATACAAAACATAGACTTTCAGCAAATTCACTAGATAGAACAATGGCATAAGGAACTTTCAGGAAGATACAGAAAGATGTTATCAGACTTAAATTATGACTGCCATTTATAAAATAGACGTTTAAATTCGTTAAATTGCATCGAAATCTTCTTTGTGGAATTTAGCCATATTTGACAGAAAGAATGCTGGGAAGGTTTTCATGTTTTTGGCTTCTATGTTCTATGGTCAGATGATGTCATATTAATGGCCCAACATTCATCTTCTATGCCATGTAATGCAACCATCACCAATTGTGCTTTTAAACGTCCTCACATCTAGGGTCATGAGGGGCTTTAAAATTTAAACAAATATTACCAATCGGTTAAGCTGCAATGTCTCAGATTAGTAATAAAGCTTCAAATGACCTGTTAACAAAATATATTAAACATAATGGGATAACCTTTGACCTTTCAGGTCTTAAAAGATGTCAGTCTCCCTTCATATATTCCAATACTGCTACGGTATTACTAAAATAGTTGACATGAAAATGATCGAAGATCACTGTAGAATCTGACTCAATAAGAACAATCTCAAGTATATAAAATCATACTGCAAAAATGAACATTTATTACAAAAAATCATTAATCACTCGAGTGTCTGTGATCTATATCAATCTTGCCCATCACGAGCCTTTTATACTGGGGTTTGAATTCACCTTGCTCAAATAATCATTTTCCTCAATAATGAATTTAGTTTTGGACATTTGGACCTTTGTTTATTCCTCCATATTTGTTACTTTCTTCTTTACATTTTCTTTCATTGATCATCTATCATGTGTTGTCAATTTGTGTCAAAGCAATGCAAAATCAGTGAGACATTTCCTCCAGCAATGTACTGATTACATTATATTTTGTTATTAATGAATGTCCTCTATTTAAAGAGCTTGGTCTGCTTAATTCTGTCTAAAATCAACCATAATGATCTTTTATCTTTATTTTCTTGGGATTTATTATGCGGTCTAGTTGTGGCAAAAGATCAAAAGGTCAGGCAGGGTTGGCTCCATCAAAGGATTAAAAAGAATTAATTATTATAGAGAATGTGAACAATTCAGTATTCAATATGGCTGCCATTACTAAGAATAGAAAAACTACTCAGTAACTATCCGCCAAAAACTGACCAAATTGGAAATAATGCATTGCAATACTAAATGCTTTAAATTATGTGCAAACTGGTGCTGTGTGGCCATAAAAAAGCAAAGAAACCTTAAAAGAATTAATTTGAGAACAGCAATCAGCAGCATTGGAAGACCTTTATACATAAAGCATCCTTCTGTCCCAGATTTCATGCTAACTGCTCATGCATTTTTAAATTGGACAGAATGTGACCAGTTCAGTATTCAATATGGCTGTCATTACTAATAATAGAAAAACTACTCAGTAACTATTCATCAAAAACTGACCAAGTCAGAAATAATGCATTGCAATACTAAGTGCTTTAAATTTAGTACAAACTGATGCCATAAAAAAGTAAAGAAACCTTAAAAGAATTAATTTGAGAACAGCAATCAGCAGCATTGGAAGACCTTTATACATAAAACATCCTTCTGTCCCAGATTTCATGCTAACTGCTCATGCATTTTTAAATTGGACAGAATGTGACCAGTTCAGTATTCAATATGGCTGTCATTACTAATAATAGAAAAACTACTCAGTAACTATTCATCAAAAACTGACCAAGTCAGAAATAATGCATTGCAATACTAAGTGCTTTAAATTTAGTACAAACTGATGCCATAAAAATGTAAAGAAACCTTAAAAGAATTAATTTGAGAACAGCAATCAGCAGCATTGGAAGAAATTTATACATTAAGCATCCTTATGTCTGAGATTTCTTGCTAACTGCTCATGCATTTTTAAATTGGATTGCTATGAAACTTTAAACGTATGTTCGTCAAGAGTTGAAGTTGGTCTTGTGTGAAGATGGTGCTGATTCGATTAATAATATTGCATCCATGGTGGCCAACTTGAAAATCTTGCATTCACTCCTCCTCCAAGAACTTTGGACATATATCAACATTATTGACCACTTATAATGTGTTGTTGGTCCTAAGTGATACTGATTCTAATATGTCATCAAATGCCAGATCATGTTTTATGATGTGTTTGTCCTAAATGGAAACACTGCCAATATTATTACAATGATGGCCACCTTTAGATTGATGTCATCTCAGCTTTGTCTGACTGGATCTCTATAGCAATAACATATTCTTCTGATATATAAATAGTTCCAAGTGAAATTAATACCAATCATACATCCATTATAGCTTCATCAATGGACATCTTTACAAACTTGTTATCTTCCATAATGGCAAACGTTAAAACAGATGTCATTTTGAAGATGATGTTGTTACTGAAGACAGACATGATTTCAAGTCTCAGCAGTTGCAACAAAACGACAACCAGGAATTATATTCCTGGGTTGATTGTTAAGCCAGTTGAGTACCAGTCTATTCAATCTTTGATGCAACATCTCCATTATGCTGATGATTAATATGGTGTATATTCATAAATTCTTCAGAATTGAAAAATATAGATTAAAGTTTATTTGCCACCCTTCTTTCCTTAAGTCATTGTTTGTATATGCCGTCATATGATGTTATTATCTTCTCTATCCACCAATCTGTCATCAAGTCCCTTAATACAAAGTAACTCTAAAACTAGACCACATACCACCTCGACAAACTTGATATCATTACTTCTTCTAGACGGATTGTCATTTCAACGTGGGGTTTGAACAAGAGACTCCATATGATCTCTAGCTGGTCTTAAATGTAGACAGATCTAAGTTAAGTCCTACATAGCTTCCATGATGGCAAACTTTAAAAGGATACAGACTATATCCAATAGGGTCAAAACATCTGTCATTTTGAAGATGATGTTGTTACTGAAGACAGTCAGACTTGGTTTCAAGTCTCAGCAGTTGCAAGAAAACGACAACCAGTAATTATATTCCTGGGACGATTATTAAATCAGTAGAATACCAGTCTTTTCAAACTTTTAATGCAAAATCTCCTTTGCACTAACTGTTAATCTGGTATATATTCATAAATTCTTCAGAATTGAAACAAATAAAAAAGTTCATTAGCCACCCTTCTTTCCTTGAGTCATTGTTTTTATATGCCGTCATATGATGTTATTATCTCCTCTGTCCACCAATCTGTCATCAAGTCCCTTAATACAAAGTAACTCTAAACCTGGACCACCTACAGCTATCAAAGCTTTTGGATCATATGCCCTTTTTATAGAAGATTAAAGTATACAAATGTTGGGGTCAACATTTCATAGGTCAAAGATATTGTTGGTATGGTATGCACTTGGAGTAAGCGAAAATCATATTAGTTTTGCTGCCAAAGGTCAGGGCCATGTGACTGAAAGAAGAAAAAGGGATTCTGCACAGTAACATGATTTATACATTTCCTAACTGTTCTATCAATTTCACAGTAACCTGGAAATATAGGCTGAAATATAACTGAAGAATTTTACGCTGCTTTGATATAGGTACTATGTACACATCAACTAACCAATTCAAAATAATTGGAAAACATTCCAGGTATATAAATTATTCTGTATTGTGAATATCATTATCCGACTCTTTTATTATTTGGCCATTCAGTAACTGGGATATGCATGACATATCTAGAGTACAGAGGTTCTCTTAGGTTCATGGGATGTTGGTAAGACCTACATTCAACTATTTTGTGGTGTACTTTGACCAAATTAGTGTTTGGCGTATTGTTGGCAATAACCGTGATTTATTAATGGGAAACGTACATGTACTCCTTATAGTACATGCAAGCCACAGAAGTAAATAATTAAAAAATATGTCATTAACCCCAATGACTTAAATACAAACTATTTTATACAATACTTTATCATATAGATATCCATAGCATAGGATAATTGAGGTACAAAGAGAAAGGGATTTGCAAATATTAATTTTGATCAAGATAGTTCCTTAACCACAATTTTTGATAATAAAGAAACCTGTAGATTGTTTGGTTTAAGCTGTTAATGGGCTTACAAGTCTAATAGGACAGTTACGGTTTCTCAACATTAAATTTCCAAAGAAATTTTATATAGTACACATACACATTTTAACTACACAAAGTGTTCACTATTATACCTTTATTATTATTTTTAATATTTACAGTGTTGACTTTTATACATGTATTGTTCATTTTTGCTAAGTGTTTTATAGCTGTTGATAAGCAGATTGTTACAAATGACTTAAAAAGAAATTCCGATTATATTAAAATTAGATGAAACAATTTAATTATAATCATTTAGTACAGTGTTTTCAGCAGATATTGCTTCTGCATAATACGTTGGCATGTTTGAATAATATGAACTGTGATATTGATATAAGTTACAGATGTTAATATATAATACACAGTGTGATGATATGTATTAAGAGGCATGAATAATAAAGTGTTAAACTATGAATTATTAATGACTCTTGAAGATGAAAAGTATTTTTTAAGGTAGCTTTTATTCAGTTTTTAAATATTCATATTTGGATCAAAGCTGCAAACTATTGATATATCAGTGAGTAGTTTCAGAACTAATATATGTGACTAAGATAAATCTACATAACCATTGTAATAACACTCGCTAAAACAGTCATATAATCGAACCTGCTTGATTTAATCTTGATCACAGAGCCATCTTTTACATTCAGTAAAAGCCAACATAAATGTCTTGAGACTTAGTAGAGAATTGTTTTTGTTGTCGTCATTCTGGGTTTAACACCATTTTCATAAATGTAGTCTCCAGTATAATTGGTGGAGGAAGAACTAGGGGAAACATCCCTGGTAAGACCCGTTGACCTACGAGGTGCTACTAGCAGACTTTCTTATATAACCCCATTGCTCGAGCCTGAGACTCGAACCCACAAAGACAGAGGTGAGATGGCAATGATCAGTAAAGGCGAGCACAGACCAGTTGGCCCGGGGGGAGGACAGAATAGTAAGTTTCTTGTTTGCTGTGTTCAGAAAGTACTTGATCAGACCTAAAAACAACCCCCACAAAAACAACACAATTATTTCCAAGGAAATAATAGTCAATTTATTAATCCATTTATGCATTGTTAATGTCATTTTTTTTTTGTTTAGATTATTGTTTTTGTTTTTGCTTGGTATGATTTTGGGAGCTGTTGCTTGTTGATATTTTCTGTATCTTTATATTCTGAATATATTTTTAGGTGGAGGACTACTTCCTTACACCTTGTATGCTTCGTCAGGAATCTCCCAGAGAAGTTATCTCCCCTGAACAAGATCCCAGGATGGTGAGCACTCCAGTCCTGTGCTGTGTGTTTACAGGAAAGTTTCTGCCACCACCCATATTCCATAGGCTTCTAGCGGCCTGTGTAGCTCATTGGCCAGTGTCCAAGAAGAAGGAAACAGCAGAAAATCTCATTTTTTGTGGCTGTTGTGTTTTTGACCTGGACCTTTTCCATAGACTGACCTTGCACTGTAGGAACCACATCGTTTATGCAAGAATAACAAGAATGGTGGTTGATGACATCAATACCCCCGATGCAAAGTTGTGTACCAGAGTTAGAAAGTTCATTACTATGAATCTCTCCAAGATTACATCTTACCTTGGCCAGAACTTACAATATAAGATATGTTTTCCATCATCTGAAGTTGTTCCTGAAGATGAAATGTTCCATTTTTCACCATTTCAGGCATGGTTCACTGAAGAGGTAAGTTGTTTTAAGCATTACTGAATGGAAAGGATTGATACATCAGTGAAAAATATTACTGATTCCTCCTGAGGTGCAGTTCTCAAGTTTTACTGGGTCGACAAGTGTCCAAGTAGTAGGTGGCGTCACCCTACCCCAAAACGATAACACTGTAGAAGAACTGTTCCCATTGGAGAATGCAGTACTAGATTTAATGCATCACATAACATCATGTGACATCATATGATGCTGGTATCTAAACTTAATATGTCTTGTGATTTGCTACAAGTGTACTGTAGTAATATAAACTTCTTTTGTTATGCACATTAGCCAACAATTGCTTTCACCACTCTGATCAGGTTTTGATCTGACATGCAATACAATATTATCTAATTAATATCTTAGAGTTTGATAATGCATGAGATGCATGCATATTAATGAGATAATCTTTCATCTGATTGGCTGATCTTGTTATCACTATGAAAACTTTATTCATGATCTGACTTTGATCAAACCTGGAGAACTTGCCAGTGTCATTAACATTTTTATGAGAATTTGATAAAGATCATGTTTTTGGTGGTGATGTATACTATTATCTCATTACCATCCTGGAAGGCATATCTCTGATTAGACTTTCATTTGACTTGGATCATTACCATCCTGGAAGGTATATCTCTGATTAGATTTTCATCTGACTTGGAAACTATGCTACCCTCATTATAATGATCTTGTATGGTGTCAGTTATGACGTAACTATTCAGGTATTATTTTTTCTGATTGGCTGAGCTTTTTATTAATCAGAAGGCTACAATTCTAGCTTTATTTGGATTAAACCTGGAAAGCAGCCTGACATCATCATGATGTCAGAGGATTTTGATTATGAGTAATATCTCTTCATATTAATGAAGTAGTTGTACATGTGATTTGCTGAGCTTGTAAGCCCATATTGTTTAATCTGAAGTTGATTAATCTTAGAATTCAGGTCTTATTTTATCTCTGACATTTGATAGTGAGTGAAATTGATGTGAATTGATGTCATGCTCTTGTTACTACTCTGTAAGCTATATTTCTGGTTTCATTGGGATCACAATTGGAATATAGATTTGCATTATCAATTTCTCATACAGTCCAAATAACAAATAAAATTCCTCAGCTGAAAATTCAGGTTCCACTTTTCACATCTTAGATCTAATGGGATGTCTTTCAGAGTGTTAAACAATATTCCAGCATGGTACACATTATCAGTTTTAGTTCCTAAGTGAAATTATTGCAATTACCACTGAAATGTTATATTCGAAAATGTTCTCTGTCATACCAGTTTAACAGGGTATGGATTTATGTTTTAGAATGTGAAAGTCCTGAATATCAAATAATTTGCATATTGCCCATTTCAAAAGAGAATATATTCCAACTTCCTGGAACTGTCAGTCACTGTTGTTGTTCCAAAATATACGAAGATGTTCCCATGTGAAATATATTTCATCAGAGCTGGGATCTTTCCATGTTTTGGGACTTAACCTGCTGAATCAAGGATAACTTCACATTTACGGTGTACTATTGTTTATTATTAGCTGGACTCTGGTTAGAACGTCCATCCAAACACTGAGGATTCCAATGATTCCTTTCTTCAAACGTGGAGTCTAAATATTTAAATATGTATTGTTCCATCTTGTCATTTTTTTCCAATTTTATACAACTTACTAAATAAATTGGTATTACATGGTATACTTCTCCCGCAGTAATTGATCAGTGACAGGGTACATAAATATCAGCTTCAAGATAAGCAAGGTCACATGATAGCAAAGAAGACACAACTCGTTACTAGTTTCATGAAGGTGGGTGGGAGTAGCTAGCCACTTGTGCATATACATAAAAATTATACTCCCCCTAGCCTTACACAAATAGTTGTGAAACATATTTTGATATTGTTAAGTGTACTTGATCCTAGGAGGTCAGTTAAGTTGAATTAAAGACTTTTACTTTCATTTGAAAAGCAGTAATTATTTCATGCATCAGTATAATTGTAGTTGTCTCCCTTTCAAGATGAGAGCGCATGTTTGCATAGACCGATAAATCAGCCCCTCGCCCATGATGATGTTGACCTTTGGGTAAGGGACTGATATCACCTATTCAATGAAAGCTGCAATTATTCGCAGCCACTTTTGTCTGCACACTTCGGTGTACATTTTATACACTTACTGGTATTTCTCGTGGCTGTGGAGCTATTGTCGACTGAAGGGTTCTTTTGGTGACGTTTATTATATTTCCAGAGTAAATTCTATGTTTGGTGACTTGTAAATCCATGTGGAATAGCAAAACATCTGTGCTGTGGCCATTTTAAATTTTGCGCTAGATATGGCTGTTACCAATTACCGGTGTGTGTCCATAGTGTACGCATGATTGTTACAAAATGATTTGCGTGGAGCAAATTTGCACATTTTAATGAACAGGTGACATCATACCCACATCATGTCCATCATCAATCAACACCAATTTGGGAGGATGATTTATTGGACTAATGTATCCATTGTAAGCAGAATCAAATACACTAAAGCTTCAGTGATAAACGACCAGAACTGAATATATAAACATATTTGTAATGGCTAATTCCTCAGATAAACTACAAGAGCTGAATATATAAACATTGCTTGTAATAGATAAACTACCATTGCTGAAAATGTGTATACATTTGCTCTGGTAATTCGTCAATATATTGATTTTTATGTCAGCACACACTTCATGTATTGCTCATAGCAATGACAACTCTATGTTATTTTTATTACTGAAAACAACATGGGTAATTTACAAAAGTCCCTAAAATAGTATAAAGTGAAATGGCAAAGATTTGTTACTGAGTTACCTATATATGTGTATATATGATTCAGACTTCGTAGATAAATATATGCGCTGTGGTAACTTTGTAACTATGAATAAATAGAGATAAACAATTTTATTAACTTTTTATTATGTATAATGTATTATTCATATTATTTATAATATGTTTTGACTTGATAAAATATTGAAGCTTGTACATTATATTTCAAATTATACATCTTTTATTTTGTTTAATTTATCTATCGGTATTAATTAGTAAATGCAAAATGTGTTATGCTCTTTAAACTATGTTAAGTTAAAGTGAAATTTGAGTTATATCCCTTACACAATTATTACAGAATGATTCATTATTACTCTACTTTATAAAATCAACTTCAAATAATGAAAAAGTGATAAGACTAATATGATAGAAATGTTCCTAAAAATATATATAAAAAATATTTAATGAAATAAATTTACAGTATATTATATTCAATTAAATTTATAGAATACTTATTTATAGTATTGTCAGTATTACGCAAATAATAATCTTAACTATATAAATGAGGTTAAGGTGGAATAAAAAAGAACAAGTAAACATAAAAAAACTAAAATTTTGAATTTATTTATTAATGAATGTCATACAGAATATATGAGTTTAGACCTTTTGGTTATAGTGTACTAAGACTGTGATTCCAATTAATTTTAGCTTTGATACAATTGAATGCTCTCATGTTGAACAAATATGAATCATAAAACCCTTATTATTAAATTTGGGAATGTCCTCAATATTGTATTTGAACATATTAATTTATTTTTTATGATGAATTAAATACATACTGTATCAGTGTTTTCCTGTATATTGCTGACTGTAATGACATATCAGTAGCTTTAAGTTTTGTGGACTATTTCATCAGTGACTGTAAATTACATGCCAGTATCATTAGGCTTTGTGGATTATTTATGTAACACTTATTTTATGACATTGAATTATGTCATATACTTTGTTGTTGTTGTTGTTGTGGGGTTTAACGCCATTTTTCAGCACATGATAGGATATACATCGCAGCCAATATTAATGTTGGAGGTAGAACCTGGGAAAACCCCGGAAAGAACCACCGACCCACGAGAAGCTACTGGAAAGCTTTCTCACATATCCACATTGGCTGAACCGTCCCAGACAGAGGTGAAATGACAATGATCCGTAACGGAGAGCGCTTTAGACCACTCGGCCACTCGGGGCCCCCATATACTTGGTAAAATATATATAATAAAAGCATAATTTTAGTGTGGCATCCATGATATAGTCTTCGTTTTCATCATTAAACCTTTTGGACCTTGGCTATTCAGGATTGTCTTGATGTGATGTTGAACCTATAAATACATTTCATCTTGAACATGTTTCCATGATGACAATGGATATACACGTCCATCTGATTGACCTTGGGGTAAATTCAGGGGTTATTTCCTTTGCACTTCATTTAATTGCATTTCATCAAATAAATTGAAGGTTAGCAATCTGATTTTTATTTAGAGGTTCCTGGTCTTGACTCGATATTTTACACTGAGAGGTTTGTGAGTATGACATTGCAGAAAAGTATGTGTATGGTTGGATTTTTATAAAATATGGATTGTGAATTATGAATGAATACCAACTCAATAGTTATAGTCATGTGGTTTGGATTTATAATATTCTGTCTGCTGAGCAATTCAGACAAATTCAATTGACTGAAAACAAGCCAAGTATGTTGGTAGATCTTAACAGGATTTGATATTAGCTTAGCCCCTGGTGGCCAAGTGGTCTAAAGTAATCAACTTCGCAGATAACTGTCAACACACATCTGTCCACAACGGTGGGGAACCTTGGGCTTATCCAGTGTGGGTACATGAGAAAGCTGACTAGTTTTCCGTGTGTCGGAGATTCTTACTGCATTTTTCACGGGTTCTTTCTTGACTAATTACACTGGCTTCCATATATAGTCTATCTTTTCCTGAAAAATGATGTCAAACCCCAAATAAAATTACCAACCAGGATTTTAATAGATCTTTATATCAAAATATTTTATGAGCGAATTTGCTTGGACCTGAACTGTTAAATTAGGTTATCAACATTGTTTTCATCCAAGGGGTTGGACCATCTGGGTTTTATATATATATATATATATATATATATATATATATATATATATATATATATATATACATATTACTTTTAGATTATTTCTTATAATCAGTAATGTATGTGTTCTTTGTATTCAATAAAACATGATGGTCATTGAGTGTTTAGTTGCTGGATGGCAGTAATTTCTTTATCATTGTGGTGTTCTTTCAGTGCTCAGTTGCCAGAATACTGTCATTGCTTTATTAATGCAATGTTTCATTCAGTGCTCAGTTGTCAGAGTACTGTTATTCCTTTATTAATGCAATGTTCATTCAGTGCTCAGTTGTCAGAGTACTGCTATTCCTTTATTAATGCAATGTTCATTCAGTGTTCAGTTGTCAGAGTACTGCTATTCCTTTATTAATGCAATGTTCATTCAGTGCTCAGTTGTCAGAGTACTGCTATTCCTTTATTAATGCTATGTTCATTCAGTGCTCAGTTGCCAGAGTACTGCTATTCCTTTATTAATATGATATTCATTCAATAATTAGTTTCGTGAGTGCTGTACTTCATTTATTAATATGATTTTAATTCACTGTTTAGTTGCTGGAGTATTGTAATTCCTGTATTATTTAGTGACTAGAAGTGGGAGAAAAAGTTAAAGACATAAAGTTATATGTTTAGTGTATTGTTTTGAGAATGTGCTGAAGAAAGACATTGGGGCCATCATAAGATACCTAATGCTGGTACCACTGACTAGAATATATCAATAGAAATATAAATCTTGCAGCAGGGTATATTTTGTTAAGTGTAATAGCGATTCCTTATTCTGTCAAGGAAGTCCCTGGAATCTTTATTACAGGACTTTTCATTGTCCTTGTGCACTGAAAGTCTCATAAAGAGTCTTAATGCAGTTGATATAGCACTGTTGAAAAGTGGAGTTACAACTTGATTTTCCCTCATTGTGTGACCCATGAATTATTTTTTATTTTGTCCTTTCTCAATAAGACAGACATAAATATTATAGTTTTCTATATTTATACTAGTATGTTGATTTATTGAATTATTGTTTTTTATTGATTCTTTGTTAAGTCACTGATTACAAGGATGTTGTAATAAATTTGGTTTTCCTCTTTCTTTAGGGTCAGGACCCTGATGCATCCATAACACGGGAACACATGAATTACGCTCGCCTCAGCATTGCTCTTGTAACGGTTTGTGGAAATGCCATGAGGGAAATGCTTCTCTTCCATGTTCCTGCTCCACACAAAAGCATCTACAAGGCAATCCTGGCCAACAAATCCACCTTGACTAGTAGGAGACAGAACAGACCAGCTCTTCTTAACTCGGATCAAAGTCAGGTAGTCTTCTCAGATCCATTAGGTCGGTATGTGGCTGCTGTGGACCAGTTTGACATTACCTTGTTGTATACTCTGATCAGAAATGTCAGCACAGTTCCTGATCCATTCATGATGGGCTGGGGATTTGATCCACCAGATCAGCCAAGGGACACATCTCTTGGAGCTAGTGTGGAACGAATCCGTTTATATAGGAATCTTATCAGTGGTCATTCTGCTCAGGGAAAGGTTAGCCAACAGGACTTCGAGGATTACTGGCAGAAGATTGAAGCTGTGATTCATGACATTGAAAATGTAATTGGTAGACAGGTATACTCTGCAGAGTTAGACAAGCAAAGGAGACGGGTCATCAGCATTTATGAAGCCTGTTAGCTTCTAAAGGGGTCATGAAGAATGCGTAAAAGGTATATAAAGTAAATAAGTGTTATATGTACATAAGGTGATCTAAATTAAAAACGCACAAACAACACGCACAAAGTAAATAAATGCCATGTGTATATGTTATGATAATACTTACCATGACACAAGCAATAGGTACAAAGCGTATAAGTGTCCTGTGAACAAGTTAAGGCACAATGTATCATTAAACCAATGAGTGGGAAGGTTGGTTATGTGTTAATAGTTTCTCTTGAATAAGAAGCAGATTGATTTTGTTACGACCATCCATAGAAACGTGTCTATAGCATCAAACTTTGGACAGATTTGGTACTGAGTGTGACCCATGCATGCAAATGGAGCTATCTTGAATCAGATTGGCTGAACATGTTACCATATTGAATACCAATACACATTTCTATTCTATGTTTGACCAGACTAAGAATATATGATTATATTGTTAAGATCTTAAAGAACTTCAGTAAGGCATGCTAATGATGTGGTCTGCATCTGATTAGCTCTGCTTGTTGACACAAGCTACTGACATGTTGTGCTTGTTGCCACGAGTTGATTTTGTGACTGAATGACTGTGCTTATTGCCATGAAGTGATCATGCTTCTGACTGTCTGTACTTGTTGCCTTGAGATAGTCATGCTACTGACTGGCTTTGCTTGTTGCCATGAGATAGTCATGCTACTGACTGGCTGTGTTCATTGCCATGAGATACTCATACTACTGACTGGCTGTGCTTGTTGCCATGAGATGATCATTCTACTGACTGGCTGTGCTTATTGCCATGAGATGATCATACTACTGACTGGCTGTGTTCATTGCCATGAGATGATCATACTACGGACTGGCTGTGTTCATTGCCATGAGATACTCATACTACTGACTGGCTTTGCTTGTTGCCATGAGATGATCATACTACTGACTGGCTGTGCTTGTTGCCATGAGATGATCATACTACTTACTGGCTGTGTTCATTGCCATGGTATACTCATACTACTGACTGGTTGTATTCATTGCCATGAGATAATCATGCTACTGACTGGCTGTGTTTATTACCATGAGATAATCATGCTACTGACTAGCTGTGTTTATTGTCATGATAATTGTTGTGATGAGATGGGCATGCATCTGGCTGTCTGTACTTGTTGCCATGAGATAATCATGTTACTGACTGGTTGCCTTGCTGTAAACCGTGTTTTGGATCCAGTTTTCTATCTTGGATTTATTTTGCCCAATTAATCATGCATCTGACTGGCTGTGCTTGTTGACATGAGATAATCATGCTACTGACTACCTGTTCTTGTTGCCATGAGGATCATGTATTTGACTGGCTTTGCTTGTTGCCATGAGATACTCGTACATCTGACTGGCTGTACTTGTTGCCATGAGATAATCATGCTACTGACTGGCTGTATTTGTTGCCATGAGATGGGCATGCATATGGCTGTCTGTACTTGTTGCCATGAGATAATCATGTTACTGACTGGTTGCCTTGTTGTAAACCGTGTTTTGGATCCAGTTTTGCTCAATGTGAAATATGGGTTTCTTTCATTAAGGTCCTGTATATATTTGAAAACATTCTAGAAACAAACATATTCATGCACCTGATTGGACAAGCTTATTTACATTCTGGTAGACATATTCATGCACCTGATTGGACAAGCTTATTTACATTCTGGTAGTCATGTTCATTATTTGATTTGATGAAAATTGAAATATTTACTTACATTATCAAAGTCATGGAGAACATCACACATTAACTCATTCAGCCCCAGACCCGTTATTAGTATCACTGCTGCTATGCCCCAGCAGCGCTAAGCTGTGTCTAGCTGCGTGTGCCCCAGAGTTTTTACCTGTTTGAAAAATTTTGTAAACATCGTGCACATGCATTCACTCTTACCTTAATTTCTCTGCTTATATCCAATTAAAATCCAAGAAAGTTTCACCCTTTATTGCAAATGAATTTGTCTACACAGTGATGTATTTTTTTTCCCTATTTGTCCAAGTCTTTCACGACTTATTTATAAAGAATTTACAAAATTATGTGCAACGTTTATCCGTAAGAACTCGATCATCATCGCTGTCAGCATCCTCATCTTCGGACGATTCAATCTCAGAAACTTCTATGTCCGAATCGAAATCTCACAAAATATCCAACTGCTGAACATATCTTTCCTCAGCTTGCTCAGTATTTTCAAGATCAAACCCGAGAAACTCCTCATTTTTGCTCTCATCAAAAATCACTCTTACGTCCGCCATCATTTACGAGTTTTCATGACCAGAGCACGTGTAGTTAAACCGCTTTCAAAACAGGAGCCCTTAGCTTCTGAACAATTCAAATTTCCGCAAATGAAAGTAAAATCATTTCTGATTGGTTTAATAGTTGTTAGTTCTTGGAATAAACCCATTTCTAACCAATCAGAGACGTTGAATCTAACACACATTCATCACGCTTGGAAACGGGATTGGCCATTGAATGCAGTAAAAATATCACGACTACAGGCGGGATCGGCCATTGAATGCAGAAACCGGATCACGCCTACAGACGGGATCGGGGCTTAAAGGGTTAACAAGATCCATGTGAAAATCAAGATGATAATAAGTTGAAGAGATAAATTACATAGGTTGTGTTTTAACAGTCTTACAAGACTTCATAAACCTGTTTAGTGAGATGATCAAATATTGGGTTAGGTAAGCCAGCTGAGTGATATAAGGCTCCCTTGGGTCTGTTGTTCAGTTGTTTCTTAAAACACCATTTTGATCATTTTCAACTTGGGAATTTTGACAAACTACCTGTATGCATAGTTAATGAAAACTGCTTAAGGTTGACTGATAACACTAGTCAAACATAATTGTATTTATATCTGGAGGATCTGATTAGATTTGTTAGGTCTTTACAGGAATTCTTTAAATAAAATACAGTTAACATGAGTTGTAAGTGTTTGACTTATATTATTTTAATAAAATCATTGTTATAACAATTGGGCAAAATAAATCCAAGATAGAAAAATCAAATTTCTTACACACACAAGTAGATGACTTATATAAATATTTATGACATTATAGCAGTTTTACCTATTTTCATGATTTCTTTTTTTATTTTCTATTTGGTTAGTTGTTTGGTTGTGGTGTTTTATAGCACAGCAAAAACTTAAAGACTATATAGTTCCAAGGCAAAGAGAACAACGTGCTATATCCAGGGACTCACACTGGTACCTCGTCTGGGCTGACTACACTTGGTTTGCTTTGAGTCGGTGGACGTATATGCTTTGCAAACATGTATCTGGTTTGTTTTATGTTTCTGATGCTTACACATTCAGGACAGTCATCTTGTGTATGCAAAAGTGAAATATCAATATTTTAGCATGATTGTACTTGGTAAGACGTAGGTCAGCATCCCTGTTTCTTACAAATAGACGCCTCCTGCTCTGTAAACCCAATGCCATCATATCACATGCACACTTTGTCTGCATCACATTTGTAGGGGAGTACATAATGATAACAATGATGGAAAACTAGTTTTTAGATTTACTGGTCATAGACCAATAGAGCTTATGGGATGATCTGCAGTCCATCGTCCATCTGTTGTATATCATATGTCTGTTAGCACAAGGTTTTGATTGCAACTTCTAAACTGCTTGGAGGATTGCTAAGAAACTTACACATATATTTAACCCATGGTCTAGTTGATCTGACATGATCTGGCTGGTCTGACATGGTCTAGTTGGTGTTGCCTGGATATCCAATGTAACCTACACAGTAACCATCATGAAATAAATATTGCCATTGCTACTTCTCCTGAATGGTTGGTGATATCAGCATGGGGTTTTCACTAAAAGACTTATTATATCTAGTTCTGAATGAAGGTGGTGAGGTCAGTATTATGAAAAGACCATATTGATAAGCTTGGTAAAACACTGTCATCCAAAATTGCCCTACTCGGCAGAATCAAGAACTATTTACCTATGGAAACTTTCAGTCTTTACTGCAAGTCATATATTCTTCTAACAATGGATTATTGTTCGAATGTATGGGGAAATTGTGCTAAATCGGAGCTTGAAAGGATTTAAAAACTTCACAAACGAGCAGCACTCATAAGTTTAGATGTATCTATTGATCAGTCCTCAAAAGCTTTGTTTACAGAACTCATATGGGTCACAATATATGACAGGATAGATTTTCACAAGGCAGTTCTTTTATATAAATGCCTACATGGAACTGCACCAGAGTATATTCAGGACTTATTAAGGCCTTTTTGAACACAGTACCAGTTGAGATCAATATCACGTGGAAACCTTCTAGCACCAAAACCAAGAATAGAGCAATTTAAAAAGAGCTACCATTACTCTGGTACAGTTCTGTGGAACAAATTTCCACTACATTTAAAATCTGCTGAAATTATTGGAGTATTTAAGAACAGATACCGTGAGCATGTATGTATTTCTAATAGACAATGGAATTTAGTATTTTAATACTAAACATGATAAAATAGCCAGTAATTATTGCTACCTTCATATAATGTGCATTGTTATACTCTCCTTAAGAGGGCCTCAAGGGAGAATAGTCCTTGCCTAATGAGTCACCCTCTATAATTAAAGCCTTATTATTATTGTTATTATTATTATTAAAGGTTTTGAGATTAAGCTCAGTTATAAAGTTTTACTTTCTAGCTAAACAAAAGCTGGAATCAACATAACGAGAGCATTTGGTATAAATGATGCATCAATTAAATTAGATCATGAATAAATTATATATGTGACTTTTAGCTGATAAACTTAATATTAAATAATCTAGTCTACAGTTGCATTTAAGAAGTTTATATGATATTTTAACTGCCCAACAAAGACTCGTGATAACATTTTATTTTTACAGATCATGCACGTTATGAGTTTGCTGCTGATCATGGATCCAGTGTCCCAAGATGTCCGATTCTTCAGTACTTATTCGTTTTGACAAGAACCTGCAGAAGCACCAGTAGAATTGTCAGTGAAAGAAATATGAAACCAGTATTGGATGGACATTTTATTTCCACCAAGATGAAGGAACACAAAGACTATGGCATCATTAAATGTTTCTCACAAAACTGTTGATATAATCTATCAGATAGTTGACATGCAAATTATCGAATGGAAAATATAATTTTGGATGTGCATAAGCAGCTCAAAGTAAACTATTTCAGGAGAAAATGGAAATTGACTTGTGCTCAATTCATTATGCTCATGTTCTATGAGTTTTAAACCTGTAACACAGTACATATAACACTATATTTCACTTTTGCTGAAACGATACTCATATCGATACAAGAAACAGAGAATCAATACAAAACGATACTTACTCTATGCTTATTCTTTTAGTCTTCAGTAGTCAGGAATAATTATTATTAGTTGCCTTGCTAGTCTGTAAAATTACAATCCATCTGAAACAGCTTTTGCAATCACAGACACTCATGTTTATTAGTAAAAATGAAAAAGACTATTTGAGAATACCCATGCACTGTCTACAAGTTAACACAGTGACATGGTTCATAATCTGCCCCCCCCTTCCCAATTCCATGCTAATTATCTTAACCCATATACTATACATTCCATATGTGTTCCACGTATATAATGAAGTACTTTAATCATCATATAATAACTACTTAAATGTAAAGTTTCCATTTTGATTTGTATCTTGACTCCTTTGGTCAATTTGAAAGTCCCACGTATAAAAATGTGCTCAGTAAAGTATACAATTTTTATTTAACTGTTCTTATTGCAACATCTGTTTTTCAGGTAGCAATTGTTCCACCTCTGGGTTCTTCAGGCACCCAAAAAACAGATGGCATGACCTTGTCAGTGGTATTTCATAATTAAATGTACAAAGGGCACAATACTGAGTGTAATTAAACAGTTTAAAAGTGTAATGCAATTTCCATTTTTTCTTAATTCATCAATTTCAGCCTGCGGATCATATGCTACAAAGCCATATACATAACATGTATTCATATCAGGATTATGATAAACTGAATGAAATAAGGTTAAAAATGAAATTAAGAAGTAAAGATACACAAGCATTGCTGGACTAAATACCCTTCTGCAGCATTATGGAACAGATATAAAAGTTGGCATGGTAGTCGATACACTACTAGTTTAACAAAATAACTGTTAGTGAAAAATCCTATTTTGAAGCAGATATATATAGAAAAGATACTATCCGTGAGCTCATGGAAAAGTGTGCATAACATTCATACACATCAATTTCTCAACATATTCCAGCCGACAAAGCTAATTATGCACATGCTCCTTTCAGACAGAAGCACAGAACAAAATTGATAGAAAGAAATGAAAGTGGAGCAAGAAGAAAGAGAGACAGATATTGAAGTTTAGATAAATATTTACCTATGTCCATTTCTTCCTCCCCCTACTTTTTCCTTTGATAAAGGGGGAGGTCTTCCTTAAGATAAAATCCTCTCATCATTTCTCCTTAAATTGTACATATGGAACAAATTTGGAATTTCTTTTTTTATGCAGAGATATTTAACCAGTGCATGATGATGCTGATGGAACAAATGAAATTAGCATAGAATGAACGATGGACAGATTTCAGACTGCTCAAGTTTTTCACCTAGTGTAAGTTTAAAAACATTCTAATAGGACTGGGTGTTGTCAATAATTTTCCTTCTTTGCTAACAAATACAAAAACGTGTGGCTGAAGCAGTCGTATGCATCTGCAGAAAGTAAAATGTGATAGATCTTGCTGGTATTCAACCTTATTCCTATGCCTGAATTTGTTCTAGATGAGATTTTCTTGGCTCTAGGAAATAACATTATTTCTTCTGTTTTGAAGATAACATCATAATGTCTTCTAAGCTTAACTGAGACCCGAAATTGGTAATAAGATGTTTTCAAATCTTTGATGTTGTTCAAAACACAGGGAGTTGTATGGAGCCACCATTAATTGGCATAAAACGGATAATAAAACTCACTGCAACAAACAAGTAGTCTGTTTGAAAATATTGCTATCTTCTCAACATACATTACAGGGCACCACCTACCTTCCAAAGATGGAAAAACAGTCAAGTTCATATGTGTATTGATATGCATCATTTTGCAGGCTGCGTATCATGAATCATATCGATACACAGCACAGATGTATCGTTTCACCCCTAATATTTATAATTATTGGTAATTTTTGACAAAATTATTTATAGTAGGTTTTTTATTGTGGATACATTTACATATGAGAGAACTAATAGGCCTATAAGGTAAGAGATTGTGAGTTCGAACCCCAACTGAATCATACAAAGACTTACAAAATGGTACAGTACTAACAGCTGCCTCGCTAGGTGCTCAGCATTAAGAGGTTAGTGTTAGCACTGGTAGGCATGGTGTCGGGACAATGTGACTGGGTGGGACATCATGCTCTGTGTCTGCAGCATGATGCCCCAGTGTTAGACATCACTATAAACTGACACACTGCAGACATCGAAGCAATATGCCTGACAAATTGTTAAACCTACGTTAAAAGTTCTCATCAAACACACACACACACACCTATGAAGTTATTTTCCTTGGTCCAAAGCGATTTATTTGTTTCTGTATTTCCTCTAGTTTTGCACTGTTTGCATTTCTCATTCTAACACAGTGAATTCTGTGAATATCTTTTATATCAATGCACTTATTTAGATCCTTGTTTTGAGATTCCACTTGTTCTGTCCAAAGGCATAAATTTCTTCAGAAGTATGTTTATGTTCACATCCTCTGATAGTACACCTGGTGGTTGGTTTCATCAAACCATTTTGGATGGATTATCAGTGATCATTGCCAAATTTGATCCTGGGTCAAGCAGTGCATTTTCTATGTTACATTGGCGCTGCAAGCAGAGTTATACGATAGTACCTCTAAACATCTATGATTGTGCAGTTAAATGGAAATTTTATGCTGAGACACGGGGACATGTTAAATAAGAAGGGAATTTAAGGATAGGAATGGGTGTGTCTAATTAGATGGCACAAATTGTAGAATACCTATGTAGCATTAGGGGAACACAGTCCTTTGTACTTTGTGTAATTGACTATGTGGTCCTTACTATTGTATGTGACACTAAATGCAGAGACTACAGAAGGGACCCTTGTTGTCACTTTTCATGAGGGGCGAGGGATGTTCACTCATATTTTGTCAGGGTCGACAAAATTTCTGCCTCTCTCTGTGTCCCAGTGTACTGCATCTGAGAGGATGAGTACCTTCATTCCCAGTTACCTTTATTGCTTTGGCATCAATCAGGTTATAAATTATTGATCAGTGAATGAAATCACTAATTTGTTTGCATATTTTATGTCTTCAATGCTGTTTGTTTTTTATAATCCTTAGGCTGTATAAAGACACATTTGGAAGGTGTGAGAATACTGTAGCAGTGTTTTCAAAATGCAATGTATTAAAAAGAACTGTTCGGTCAGAATCATTGAATAGCTCTATCAAGAAAAACTTGTATCTAATGAGTGATATTTCTGTAAATATACAAATATGCATAATTAAAAGATAACAAACACAAAGTACAAAAACAATGTTCTCTCAAAATTATAAGTTTTCCATGACAAATTAGAATTAAAAATTGATCAGTTCAGAACAAACAGAATTTTCTAAGTCATAAAGTACATTACATATAATTATATATCCCCTTCTCTCCTTTGCTCCACATCGATTAATGATAACAAAGGTACCATTCTTTACACACTCTATATGTACAATGCACTATGCTGTTGGAATTTTCTTTTGCAATATCTTAGTCAAAGTGAATATTGACATAGTCTGAGGAAATATTACTTAGCAACCCAAGTTTAAATCCCATCAGTATCGCAATATCTTTTCCTATTCATATCCTAAACTACATTCGATATTTCTAATAATTACAATTTAGGAGAACTAAATTCTCTAATATTTACTATTGCAAATATCAATTATTGTTGGGATTCTGCATATGAGACCTGCCTACCAGCATACTGTAGGTGTGTATGTGAGATAAATCACAGCCATTAAAATGCATGTCATCTATCAATTTTTCATAGACTTCAGAGGCTGTTTTCATGGTTTTCCCATTCAGGGAGATATTCCAGTTTATTTTACAAACAGATGAAAATAATATATATTGCTTGATCATATGGCTTTATTTGCTATTTGTGGGCGGTTCTTTCTCAGTGCTCGAAGAACTTGAATTTGTGGCTGAATAGTTGGTTTACATGTATGTTATAGTTGACTGCCTTAATTATTATTATTATTATTATTATTATTCCATTGTATTTTGTATAAAGCTCCAGTTTTAATTTCCAAATTCAGTCTTAATTATATAACAATAGCCCTTTCTTAAGGATTCTGTGTAACTACATCGCCATGTAATATGATTCTTTTAGTTATAATCACAATCGCAGACCATGTGCATGACTTACGTGTTCCATGAACATGTAGTGTCATGGTAATCATGCATTGTGCACATATGTAAATATTACAGTTTGTTTGTACGCTGAACTTGTGCTTGACCACATTATTCACATTGTAATGAATTAAGCAGCGATGGGACTTCTCGGTAGCCTAAGTGGTCAGAGCATCCGACTCGGATGCGGTAGTCCGCAGGTTCGAACCCCAGCCAAATTATACCGAACACTTATAAAAATGGTACTTGCAGCTGCCTCACTTGGTGCTTAGCATTAAGAGATTAGTGTTACGACTGGTCGACCTTGTGTCATGATGTGACTGGGTGTGACATGATGCTACATGTCTGCTGTAAGGCCTGTAAATGAGTCGTTCACCCGTAATGATGTTGTTAGGGGCTGATATCACCTATTCATTGAAAACAGCAATTATCGGCAGCCACTTTTGCACACATCGGTGCACATTTTATACACTTACCGGCATTTTTCCCAGCTGTTTAGCTTCTGTCTGCTGAAGGGTTCTTTTTGTGATATGTACAGCATATTTCTGAATCAAATCGTATGTTTGACAACCTGTAACTCCAAGTAGAATAACAAACCAAAATAGCATTGACATTTCTAAGTTTTGTGGCCACCATACTGCAAATAGCAAACAATCCGATGCGACTTCCACACATTCGCTTATTGGAAATATTCAGTACATTTTATCATGTGACTGTCATGCTGGACCAAATGATTGAGGGTGTTCTTCTCAATATACGCTATAACGTGAGATTCAAGGTGGAACAACAAGAAGCATTGTTAACATTAGTTGAAGGGTAGCATATTATTACTTTTATACCGACTGGCTTCGGGAAAAACCTGATATATAGTCTTTTCTCTATCATCAAGAGAAAGGTAATGTGACTTCAAGAAATGATGATACCATGATATTGCTCTTTATTGATGTAGCAGTTATTTGTATGTGATAATAGTGATAATAAAAAAATATGTTAACTGATTTTGATAGTTGTGGTGGTGATGATAATAATGATAATAATAATATTAATAATAATGATTATTATTATTATTATTATTATTATTTAAACATTACCATCATATTTTGATTATTATTATTGACAGTATCATTTTTTGGATTATTATGATTAATATGAAGTTATGATAATTTCTTTTGAACTTTTCATAATTGTGATATTTAAATTTTGCCAATGTTATTGAAAAGTGTTGGATGGATACATTGATTTATGGTATGTAAGAAAGAATCAAACTAACTGTATCCCACTTCTCATGGAGACCTAATATGGGATGTTTTGATTCATGTAAATTATGAATGCCTGTCTACAGTTAATTACCATGCAATTCATGACAATTCTGTATCAGTCTTCATGGCAATGTTACATAAAAGTGTTCTTTTGTTTTATTATTTTTAATGCTAGAATATCTTTATGTGATAAATTAATCAAGTACGTGTTTTTGCTTAGAAAACTCAAATAATGAAACATGCATTCAGTAAGAACACATTGACAACATATAAATATGATCACATAACTGTTTCTGTATATTATCATTGTGACTAGGCTTTTGATGGTGCATGGTAGCGCCAAAAAATGTATGTGACATTGTTTAAAAAATATAAAGTGCAATTCAGAAAATACATTTTAAAAAATTGCATGTAATATTACTGTTTTTGTTCTTGTTTTTTTTTATCTTCGCCTGACCAGTAAGCGCCAAAACAGTGCTGGTTATATCACCACTTACTTTTTAAAGAATCAAATCCAAAAATAATCCAAGAATAATCCACGAATAAAATTTTAGACTTCCTAATAATAAAATATTCTAATGAGTTCGAGTCCCAATGAAGAATCCATGATGGAAGGCGATGATGTATGGTGTATCCTTTTTAAATATTGTTTTGTACATATAACTCGGAAACTGGCTGCAACAGAGAGAAACGACTTGACATTTAGCATTTTTAAGCCCAGCCTGACTAAATTCTCTATAAACATCTTTATTAAAACTAAATAATACCCAGTTTCGGAAATACCTGAATTGTGAAACAGGATCACGTGATCATGTTTACATATAAAAAAATCACGTAGCCCCAGTATGACCTTGAGAAAAACCAATTATTTTACTCGTTACTTCACTAAAACTATTTACAAGCCTATGGTCACGTATTCCATACAGCCTCGATCTCAACTTTATCATTCCTACAATAAAACTGAACTTAAAACAAAAACTTGATGACGTGACTGTTACTAAATTTGAATTATGGTCGGGAACCAGGTCAGCCTTTTGTGTTTACAGAAATGAACAGTCATGGTTAAACTATTTTCTGGAAAAAGTACGGGCTCCTAGTAAACAGAACTATATAATTATGACATATAATAAAACTTGAAAATATAACGATTTTAAAGCTTACAATTAAATAAGATATAAAGTAAATAAAGTGTACATAACAGTATTTTATTATCATCAGATCCTAGGATGAAAGGTATACTATAGAAGGAACAGGTTCAGTGTGATAATACATGTAAAATGTTTGTAGCTATTTGGAAGGAAAACCAATGGCAGTTTTAATCGAACCTCATCTTTATGTATTAAACAAAGATAATTTCCAAATGTGAAATGTAGGAAAATAAAAAGACTTATAAATGTCCCCATTATCACAAATCTCAGTTTATTCTTATCTCTCTTACATCTCAATATCTCATAATTCTCACTACAATATAGATGTGCTGAAAGAACTCTATGACATTTACAATTATTTTGGTTACTATGATTGGGGTGCTGGTAATAAATTTGTATTTTTCTCTGTCGGGGGGTGGAAAGGGCTGTGGCTAGTACATTCTGTCCAATATATATGTCCCTCTTAGACAATGACTTGAGGTCCCGGATAGCCTCACTTCATAATCTCTTGCCAACAGAAATCTGTATGGTTTGAACAGAATACACATTAAAATGATACATGTATTGTCAAGGTTAAAGTAATTACAGAAGTCTAATGTAACTGATTATGTATTAGATGATGCTCACATTAATTTAGGAGGTTGAACTGAACTAATGTTATTATCACTTATTATAGTGCATTCAGTGCAAGTTGCCATGAATAAACATATTATGTTGTTATCAATATATTGCATATTGTTATTTATGTTAATGAGACTATCTGTCCATACACATCATAACGTATTTCCAGTTTCTGCTGTATCCATCACAGATAACAATTATCTGTTAAAGAAACTTGCTTGTTGCTAATGGAAAATATCTAATTTGAATTATAGTATTAATTGAAAATACTGTATGACACATTCTTTTATTATTTTCAAGTATTTCTTTTAAAATATAGTTCAAGTCTGGTATATTTATTTATTGAAATATATGATTATTCTTAAAATGTCACAAATGTGTACATGACAGTTTTCATAGCAACTGGGCAGTTCTTAAAACCATAGAAAAATGTAATCAACGTTCTATGTCTTTCATTACAAACATTGTAATTGTCATTATTTCTTATGCAGCACCAATTGATACCTTTCACTACTGTGTTTTAATATATGTATTTGAAATTTACTGTCAAAGATTACAAATAAAATTAAGGAGAGAGACATATTTATGACATGGAATCTGTATAGGCATTATGATTAAGGGTCAACATTGTTTAATGAGATTTTCGTAATTTTGGGCGAAGTGTCATACTGATTATTAAGTAGATAATTAATTAATTAATTAATTAATTCGATTACTTCAGAATAAATAAAGAAAAACGGGCACAATCTTTTGTTTACAAGCTCTGTAAAAAATTTTATTCATGTTTTGAGCCTCTGAACTTTGACTTGCATGCACAATTATAATAGGAAGTGTGCTATTTCACCCTGATAATCACAATTGAATAAGCATAACAGATATATATATATATATATATATATATATATATATATATATATATGAACTTCTGTTTAGGTCAAATGTTAGCTCCAGATGATCATGTAGCACATCTTGAGCAGTTTATTTCAGTCTCTTCAATTTTCCATGTAAATTAACCTTATTGGACCGGCACCCTGGTGAAAACCACAAAGTGAACACATATTTTTCGCCATTTTTCTTTAGTAAGCCTGAGAGAGAGAGATAGAGAGAGACAGAGAGAGAGAGATGTGATGGTTCAGTGGTGCACGACGTGATTTACCATGAAAGCGTATATTCATGGCACATCACTATGTTTGTTCTTTGATTATTCTGCAATCTTACTAACACAGTGAGAAATAAAGACTTTGGGGATGGGGGGTAGAGCTGCCTTCTAACATTTTAATATTAAATAATCTGCTGTCAGAATCTGATTATTAGGTTTTATAAAATAAGAGGAAATAAATCAAAAACAATCATTAAATAGACTACATTATGTGTATTTCTCCTAACCAAAACTATAAGGTATGATATTGATATGCAACTTGACAACTTTTGTATCAATTTTACTGGGTGCACTTTATTAAAATCGCATAGAAAGTGTTCAACTAGCCGTTACGAAGTCCCGTTATTGTAGATTACTTGGTGCTAGTTCATTTTTTTATATAAAAAAATTCTCTGTCCAGAGACGTCCCTCTATCCTCTTCTTTGTGCAGAGAAAGGGAATGTAATTTGGATTTTTAACGTAGCTTTAACAATTATTCAGTCATATCGCTATGATATCTGCAGTGTACCAGTTTATAGTGATGTCTAGCACTGCAGCATCATACCGCAGACTACAGGGGTTCGTTGCAAAGAAAATTTGAAGTATTCATCCATGAATCAAGGGAGGGGTGTTCTAACCTGTAACAATATTGTTACAGGTAAGAACCCCCATCCCTTGATTCATGGACGGATACTCCAAATTGTTATTGTTACATTTTAGAACACCCATCCCTTGATTTATGGACGGATACTCCAAATTTTCTTTATAACGAATCCCTGTGCCTATAGAGGGCGATCCAGAGACTGGAACCCACGTGAACAGAGCTGAGATGGCAGTGGTCGGTAATGTCGAGCGCATTAGACCACTCGGCCACAGGGCCGCAAGTTAAACGAAAACTTGTGTTTAGTATTAAGTGTATCAGCCAAGTGCAAATACTCTGGAAAATGAGACTTCCGAATGAAATTACAATGCAGCAGTGAAATTCTTACAAGACTTTGACATGGGTCCTCACTGAACTGCGAGGAATATTGAAACTCAAAATGGTAATTCAGAATTGGTTGTATATGTTCGTCCCTGTGTCCATAATACTCTTGTCAAGGGCACTTCGTATGTATATATGTATGTATGTGTGTATGTATGTATGTATGTGGGTGAGTGGGTTGGTAAGTAGCTCTCCGTACACAGTGTTTAGCATCAGGTCTGCACATTACTGGCAATACGGTGCCGATTTAAAGAAAAACGTCAAACCTGTAAAATTGATGAACTGGGAAATAATACCTTTTGCAAGTTAATCCATTCCGAACAAGGGTAAAGATGTATTAATACAAATAAAAATTGTATAAATCCCACCCCCAAAATAAAGATGAAGAGAAAATATAATTTGGTTTTAATTCCTTCAAATATAGCGTCACACTTTGTTATGTAAAATCTGTATTACCATTAAGTCATGGACAAAAAGATTGCAGCATCAGATGCTACGAGGGGTGTGAATGATACTTTATTATTATAATTTATAATAACGTATGCGACAACTACTGTGAGAAAGCTTGCCAGTAGCTTCTCGTGAGTCGGTGGTTCTTTCAGGGGTTTTCCCGGTTTCTTCCTCCACCATTAATACTGGCCGCCATGTATAGCCTATCGTGTGCTGAAAAATGGCGTTAAACCTTACAATAACAACAACGACAACTACTCCAGTGGTTAGAGCGACCGCCTTTGATATGACTCGGTCGGGGTTCGAATACGCGACCTCCCGCATCCGAGGTGAACGATCTAAGCACTAGGCTACCGGAGCGGTTGATATGATGATAGTATTTTTTTCTATCAATTTAAAAAAGCTGCACTTACAAGTAAGTGAGCAAGGAATGATGGACACGCTGTGTGCACAAATATGCAAACACACTGATTGTGTGTACATTTAACTACTTGCCAAAATACATACATGGGTGCATACATAATTACAGTCATGCATACATATTTTCTTCTCGAATACATTATGCATGTATTTGTACATATATGTTCATATATGCATCTATCACATGTACATGAAGGCAATTGCACATAAATATCCATTATACATACATAAACACGTAAACAAATGATGTAATGTGATTTTGATTTTTAACGTAGCTTTAACAATTTTTCAGTCATATCGCTACGATGTCTGCAATGTGGCAGTTTATAGTGATGTCTAGCACTGGGGCATAATGCCGCAGACATGTAGCATGATGTCCCACCCAGTCACATTATCCTGACACCGGGCCGACCAGTCCTAACACTAACCTCTTAATGCTGTAAGTCTTTGGTATGACTCGGCCGGGAATCGAACCCAGGACGTCCCGCATCCGAGGCGGACGCTCTAACCACTAGGCCACCGGCGCGGTCGTAAACAAACGAATATACCCACGCACACAGCAAGCATGAATACATACGTATATACATACAGACATAAACAGACGTAAACACATACATACATACCATCCTAGATACATACATACATATTTACATACAAACATGCATATGAAACTGTATTTCAACATGCATTATTTTCTGATCTGTCTTAACAATATGATCACGTAACTGTCCAATATATTCGTTAGTTTCATTTAGTCTGCGGAGTCACTGATTTTATATGTATCTGCTGTACTTGTATGTCAGCTGATGAACAAGAAGTGTCTCTGTGGTGTATATATTTAACTTTATTTTTACTTGGCTTCTGTATGCTCAGTTTTGCTAGGATGGCGAAAAGAAGAGAGCTTTAGAATCGCACGCGCACGATAGAGAGATTATCTTTCTCGGGAATTGTCCTGATCCCTCTTATGGACAATTGAAGCTGACTTTTCGTCTTTTTTGCATCGAAAAGAAAAACCATTTCCCTCAAACTCTACTGATAAAAATATACACATAAACGACATATGTCCAAGTTGACTACTTTCCTTTCTCTATTGTACTGATAGAAAAAATATACATAAATAGCATATGTTCGAGTTGACTGCTTTCCTTTCTTTATTGTACTAAGAGAAAATATACACATAAATAGCATATGTTCGAGTTGATTGCTTTCCTTTCTCCATTGTATTGATAGAAAATATACAAATAAATAGCATATGTCCCAGTTGACTACTTTCCTTTCTCTATTGTATTGATAGAAAATATACAAAAAAATAGTATATGTCCGAGTTGACTACATCCCTTGTTAACGTAAATGGCATCATAAAAATCAGTAAAATAATCTTGTTTCCTTGTTTACTTTCTAATACTAACTGAACCAATTAAGAGTTGATACTAAAAGACGTTTGTTTGCGGGAAGATAGCTTCGTTGAAGACAGATTGTTTATGGAGAACTGATTAGTTTGTATTTTGACTGTTTAAAACGTCAACATCAAAATTTTACAAAATAAATTGTTTAAAAATTGGGATGAGAAAAACAAACGTTTGAACAAAAAAATTAAAAAGTATTTTTAACAAATGGGATACGGCCTCGAATGTCGAACTTGGTGCTTCTTGTGTGAAGGGCAGGACACACAGACAGACAAATAATTACCCGTCCTTTGACGGGAGTGATACAGTATGGTATCCACATTTCTTTTATAAAAAATAACACGTTTGGATGGGCGAGTTTAAAAGGACGTTTGAACCTTAAATAAAATAATTTGGGATGCCGCCGTGCGTTTCTAATTCGTGACCTCTTGTTTGGCAAGCGAGGCACAAAGGAAGACCGATAAAACGAAAAACAAAGCTGGGTGTTTATATATGTAATTCTCATAGTCTGTTTGAAAGTCTTCTTCTTCCTGTCACCCTCTTTTCATCAATTATCGTATTTTCGCTTTTTTCTGTTTTCTTTCCTCTCCGTTTGTACCCTATTAATAACAATATCTCGTTAAATGTTTAAACCGAAAGAGAAGGATACACACTTGAAAATTACTTTCCTGTATTCGTCAGTGGTCTCCAAGCAGCAGAGAGGGCGAACAGACCATAGAATTCCGACAAACAAATAAAACAAACAAAATTAAAATCATCTGTAGAAATGTCCAGATTTTTACAAATAAACGTTTCCTTGAGATGTTTTTATTTCTGTTGAAACCAACCCCATCAATAAAACCCTAGTTCGAAAAGGTAGCTGAAAAATAAAGTACTCTACGTGTTTATTTATTTTTTTGTTTAATTACTGGACGACCAACGTTGGTAGGCGCCCTCTCTGCTGCTATTAATTTTAAAAATCAGAAACGTTAAAAGATTTTATCAAGACCCACACGATATCTTGTTCTTGGATCATGTAGATGTATTCTTATAAATCCATGCGGAGTAGCTTGCGCTCGTGAAAAGAAATTTCTGAATTTAATTATATCCATGTCACCACCACACCAAGTTTGATGAATATTTCGCAGCGTGTGTGTGTCTACACCATTAAACACAACTAAAATATTGCAGTTGTCTCTAATCACTTTCGGAATTTGTGTATATCGTTGAGTAACATAAATCACATCTGTATTTTTATATCTGCCGCGAGAAAATATTCTGGCTGGATTTGATTGTTTATCTAGCATCACATCGTCGTATACAACTAAATTATTAATAAATCCGTCTAAAACATCAACGGACGGTGCATCATCAATATCGGTTATAAACTCTATAACATCATTACCTTCATCCAGTAATCTTGCGTTTTCATTGAAATCTTTAAGTACATCATAACATCGTTGATCATCAGCGGATAGTGCTACTAAATACAATTTATCCCATTTTAACCATCTCATTATCAGATTAAGTAATAACTGAGTCTTACCCGATCCAGATGGTCCTATGATATTCATTCTGATGGAATTCGGTAGCGCAGGATGATGCTTAACAGGTTCTCGTTTTCTTGTCGCTGAGAAATCAATTATATCCATATATAAATAATATGAATTTATATTGCTTACGCTGTAGATCTAAAACTCCAACTACTGATTTAGCTACGGTTACAACAAAAAAGAAAAAAATAGCATATGGTGGAAAATGTTCTGTGTGCGGTAGAAAATTTTTTCGTTTTTACCTAATAGGCGCGGTGGTGATATTGCTAATTTGATGTCAAAGTTTCCAGGTACTCCATGGGCTAAATA
Source organism: Sinohyriopsis cumingii (assembly GCA_028554795.2). Classification (NCBI taxonomy): domain Eukaryota; kingdom Metazoa; phylum Mollusca; class Bivalvia; order Unionida; family Unionidae; genus Sinohyriopsis; species Sinohyriopsis cumingii. Next base: position 101,899,510 of record CM068835.1, on the reverse strand, counting down.
CAGCGAAGAAAAACATTTACCAGGATATAATTATTGCGGTCCTGGTACCAGACTTGATATCAGGCTCGATAATCAGGATCAACCAAAACCAGGCGAGGAACCAATAAACGCTATTGATCTAGCTTGTCACGCTCATGATGTAGCTTATAAAAGCAAAAATCTACAAGATAGACATATTGCGGATGTGAAATTAATTCACGCGTTAAATTCCATAAAAAATAAAAATATCAAAGAAAAATTAGCTAACTGATTAGTAAAATCCGCGATGAAAAGTAAACTCGTATTAGGGTCTGGTAATATATAATGGAATTCATTTATTATTCACCAAGAGGATACTGGAGAGGCAGAGCAGCAATTAGTAAACTTGCTGATGCAGCAGCGGTTAAACATTCTACTGCTAAAACGTGGTTATCTAAACAAGCAGTATGGCAAATTTACCTACCACCACCGAAACGCATTCAGTACGCTTATTTCGATGTTAGTGTTCCTAATGAAGTTCATCAAGCTGATATTCTGTTTTTACCACATGATACTGTACGTAGAAAAACATACAAATACGCGTTAACCGTAGTTGATGTTGCAAGTAGATATAAAGAGGCGGAGCCGCTATCAACGAAAACATCATCTGAAGTAGCCGATGCGTTTGAACGAATTTATCAACGAGGTGGTCTGCGATGGCCACAATTATTACAGGTTGATCCTGGTAAGGAATTTCTTGGCCCAGTATCATCGTTGATGAAACAAAATAATACCAAAATACGACGAGGTCATACTGCAATTCACCGTGATCAGGCAATTGTTGAGCGATTTAATCGAACACTCGCTGAGCGGTTATTTGGATATCAATACACGAGGGAATTTATTCAAGATAAAAGATCTCGCGAATGGGTTGCAAGATTATCAAGCGTGATAGCTGCATTAAAAAATGAGATTACACGAACAACCAACATGAAACCCATTAATGCAATTACAAAAAAAATATACCAACACAAGGAAAAGATGTTGAAAAACAAAAAATATTGGGTGATGTTACAGTCAGATATTTATATGAGCCTGGTGAACTTGAAGGTGGTAAAAAAAGAGCGACTGATCCTTTTTGGAGTGTTACCACACACAAAATATCCACCGTGACAAGATCCTCAGGTAGACCTGCAATCTACAGATTAGATTCGGCTGCTCCTCAACGTGGATTTACACGTGAACAACTACAAATAATTCCCACGGATACACAATTACCATCGCGATCACTTAACTAGCACCAAGGGTGCCAGCACCCCGACGTCGATTACACTCGAGACAGGTCAACATGGTATTTTCTCGTGTATGACCATGACTATTATCTTTTCTATCTACGGTAAATTGTCTTGAATCATTACTCGAATACCTCCACAGCATTATACAATTGCAACTTGCGCAATGATTATGCTGCTGCTGTTTTAACTCAATAATAAATTCAGCATCAAGATCAAAGTCACGTTTATATTTTTTATCAAATTGTTTGTATCCGATTAATTTTTTTCTTATTATATCATCATCAATGACGTTAAATTTATCAACGATTTCAGGAATTATAATTCTACGTAATTGAGATATTTTTCTGACCCTCGATACCGCTAAATAGACTAAATTTGACCACTCGATACGATCGTCTACAATCCAGACTCGTGTGTCAGAAATAGTTAATCCTTGAGATGAGTGGATCGTCATAGCGTGTCCCAACACCCATGGAGATTCGTCAGCGCGTAATGCATCTTCAACTACACTGATATCAACGGCGACAATATCATTTAATACGAGATTCTGTTTTTCAGTCTGTCCTGGAATATCAACATTAATATTCTGTTTTCGTGTATCTGATGGTCTATAACACAACGGTACGGGCAATTCTGAGTATTTTTCTTTATGTAGATGAAATAACTGCTGTTGTAAATCGTCTCTGATTATTTTTCTGCTTGTTACTATCAAATCGTTGGGTCTCCATAAATTTAAAAAATCATTCATTGAGGTCTCTGAGATTATTCCGCGTATTATTTCACACTGAATTTTGTTTGATTGTAATCTGAATAATTTTTTAAATTCCTTTAAATTTGCATCGAGAGCTCTATGATCATCATCTATTTTATTTTTTAACCAATCATGTGGAGATGGTCCAACAAAAGGCGGCGGTTGACCATGATCGCCACACATTATTATAGCGGTATTTTTCGTCAACAACCAATCAAGAAACATTTTTAATGTATCCAATGACACCGTACATATCTCGTCCCAAATAATTATTTTAGGTATATATTTTTCTCCCATTCGTTCAGGAGTCCATGTATCTCCGCGCCAACGAAAGAAACTATGATACGTGCACGATGGTACTTGCCGTTGTTTCATCTCGCGTGCAAGTCTATGTGTGGGTGTCAGCACGATCATATCTGAATTTCTAAAAACATTAATTGCTCGAGTCGTTTTGCCGCATCCACCAGGTCCATTGAGATATATTGTCTTATATCTAGTTATTGGATCACTCACTGACGGCGCTTTCGACATTTCTGATATTTTATCACACTTACGATAAAAATGTCTCATTGGAACATCTGCTGATTCTGTGTAATTGTGTAATATTTCCTTTTTACTCTCCACGAACTCCATCGTTCATCATTACTTGTAAATTTCATAACAGATTCTAAATATTTACTCGAAATATAAAACGAATCTGTTGCGACTCGGACTGCGGTCTCAGGAAATCTATTAATCATCGATAATAAATGTATAGAAACATAAGCCAACATGGAGGATCTTAAATGAGTATACTGTGGGGAGACGTCATTTATGTAACTAACGATTGAACCCAATTTTGTTCCGTTGGATAAATAAACACTTTCTCGATTTACAAATATATTTCTCGCTGTTGTATCAGCGATTATAAAATCGTACTCGGCATCATCTAAAATTAATCGTGCGTGATGTCTTCTATGATCATATGCACCACCTTGAGTAAATTTACCTATAATTTTTCTACCGAGATCTTTTGAGGTTTTGAGTTTAATCTCGATAATTTTAGGAGCTTCTTTGATAATGTCATCTTCGGAAACATCAGGACATTTTTCCTTAAACTCGCTAATAACTTCATCGAGATTGGTAGAATATGGCATGGGCAACCAAACTTCGGTCTGTGCGTGATATGATATAATTGCCTCACTGACAAACAAAGATGTCAGTATCGCACAATCTAGCATATATCGTAATAAAACTATAGGTGCCCAACGTTTTTCACAAAAATGTCTGCCAAACCAAACATAACAAATCTTGTGAAGATTTTCGTTAAACTCGAATGATTCAACACAAGCAAATCCAGTCAGATCAAAATCAGGTAATGGTCCATTAATTGCCACTCGCGTCATCTCGTTTGTAGGGTGACCGAATCTTTTAAAGTACACAGAACAATCTCCGTATCCTAGAAAACTTCCGGATAACATGCAACCATATCAACCGAAATGACATCATTGTAATTATATTTAGTATTCCACAATCCGCCGTGTCCGTATTCGACGCAGCTTGCGCGTACATCTTCAAGTAAATCAAGTCGTGTTGGTTTCCATGAATTTCTTTCTCTAGCGAAATGAGCCGCAACAGATGGAACGGTAAAACAATTAGTTAGTAATTTGTCAGTAGTTTCCGCGTGTTTGCACTCTAAAAACTTTTCCGCGACAGATTTCATCTCGTTATGGAGAGATTCTGTTCGATATATTTCACCATTTGGTCTGACAAACTGATCAAATTCACCTTCCTCATTACTTTTAAATAACCATACCGATACAGGATGATTTTTACTTATTTCGTTGATAAAATCAAACATACTATCTGAGGGGTAAAATCTAACAGTTCGATCACGTGGAAATATTGTTACTGCGCTGGTCCATGCGTGCGCGTTATGATCAATAATATTTATTGAAGCTCCTTTCGATTTATATTTCGATTCGTACAGTACTTCTCCCGTTATTGTTGATACTGCTATTGGAAATTTTAATATTTTTCCTAGTTCAGCAACATCTTTTATTGCAGCACCGGTATCCTTAACTGAATCAGCCCACGAGTTTATTTTTTTACGTCTTAAATCAGTTAATCCGTTTCCACGCATCGCGTTTGTAAAGTGTTCTATTACTCGTTCGGCTACACAATTTAACCTCGAAAATTTCATGGGTGCCAGTTTATCAACGTTGGGTTTTTTATTTATCTCATACGCTCGCTCATAATACGGTTTATCAATACCCGTCAATAGACCCGGTCTGGAATTTTTACTTAATATGACAGTTTTATTATTACCAAGGACAGGATCATATTTGTCACGGATAATCCAACTACCTGTTTCTGTTAGTACAATAAATTTTACTTTGAAGAAATATTTTTGATTGCCCTCGTATTCAGTGATGTAGTTAATGATATTTTCCGCTCGCTTGTCATTCACTGTGGCGTCCTTAACAGTATTGCGAATAATCTTGAACGTTGACCATGTATGAGATGCACCATCCGTGTAAAATTCTTTCTTGGCGTCGTGAATTTTCGAGATCAAACTTTTATTTTTCGGATCAACCAAATCTCGTACTGGTAAGTTAGTAGATAATCTGTCGAGGTTGAATTTATATTTAACAGGCCTAGTTTGGGATAATTTCTCAAACTCGTTCATATAATTAAAACAAATATTTAAATAAAAAATATTATATATACAATGTATCAATGCAAATGGTTGATGATCGGTTCAGTAAATCGATGCAATAAATCTTGTAGAGGTGAATTTTGTTGGATGCACTTACAAAGTATACGACGAGGAAGTCTAGGACCAATACCGTGTCTGCGATGTGGTGTTCGCGTGCGAGGCAAAACAGAATTATGTGGAAAGTGCGATGGAAAACGGTTCAGACAACTGAAAAGATATTTTGACAAAAAAAATAATAATGGTGAAAACGCTATAAAATCCGTGGAGGATTATATATCAAGATTTCAGACAAACAATGATTTAAACAAATAATATTATTGTATAAATGGAACAAAATATATTTGTCCCACATCCTGTCATCAAGAATTACGAATCAGATCGTAATGGTGTGATCAGAAATTGTAGGTTGAAGAGACCAGTTGGTACTGTTGATAATTTTGGTTATCTTAGATTTACTGTTGGGAAGAAAAATTATTTCTGTCATTGTTTCATTTACGAGTGTTACAAGGGTTTGATCAAAGACGGTCTTGTTATTGATCATCTTGACGGAGATCCTCAAAATAATAGTTTATCCAACCTTCGAGTTGTTACGCAGAGCGAGAACTCTGCATGTGGTAATACTGGAAGATGTAAAACAATCGGAAAGAGGGTGATCAAGGCTACAAACACAGAAACTGGCGAAGTAATTATATTTCGTTCGATATGTTCTGCTGCGAAATAATTTGATATTCACCCGTATTAAGTACAAAAAGTAGCAGAAAATATATATAAAACCGCTTTCTCGAAAAAATATAAACAGAGAATCACCTTTCAGTATCAATAATTATCATCACCACATTATTTATTTCTTTTGGTCAGAAATTGCTACTTACCTGAAGGGAGGATAGCTCCGTTGAGCATGTTCATGTAACTGATTTACTTCCCCTTGACCATGTTCATTGTGTAATATTAGATCCGTTGCAGGGGAAAACCCAAGAAAAATCCCCCAATCATGGGTTTTTCCAGGTTTCTCCACTATATATACTGGCCTCATACGCTCTGTTTTGCCCCTAACTTGCTAGTGTGCGGTGGCAGACTAGGAGTTATGGGACAGCCTCTAAACTTGCTAGGCTGCGGTGGCAGACTAGGAGGTATGAGGTCTAATGTTGTGTTTTGCCTCTAAACTTGCTAGTGTGCGGTGGCAGACTAGGAGTTATGAGGTTTAATGTTGTGTTTTGCCTCTAACTTCCTAGTGCGGTGGAGACTAGGAGTTATGAGGTTGTACTGTCCTTATATGTATCCCTGAACTTGCTAGGCTGCTGTGGCAGACTAGGAGTTATGGGATTTCTTGTGCCCGTTGAACTTGGTAGAATGCGGTGGCAATCTGAGAGTTCTGGTTTGTAAATGTATGTTCTGTGTGTCCTCTAAACTTAAAAGAATGCGGTGGCAATCTACGAGTTTAATGAGGATTGTCTTTACCCTCTTGGGCATCTAGACCGTTGTTTGACGGGTTAGGGGCTCTCACAGGGGTTAGTGTTTCGTATACCCGTTGAACCTGGTAGAATGCGGTGGCAATCTGGGTTGTAAATATATATTATGTTCTGTGTATCCTCTAAACTTAATAGAATGCGGTGGCAATCTGCGAGTTTAATGAGGTTGTAAATACGTGTTGTGCCGTCCCGACGAACTCGCTATGGGTTCTATTTTTTATTTTAAAGATTTATATATTATATAATGAACCATGAAAATATCAAAGACATTATTTCTGCTATCAAAAAACTAGAAGAAAACAAAATTAATATATCTGATGAACTAAATCCTGAAAAAATAATATCTGATTTTGAAACGTTAGAAGAGCTTAAGAATGAAAATAAGTATGTTCTATCATCTCAATATAAGTTCATAAAGCGGATTCAGGCAGCTATGTTTCAGTCACTAGCTATGGTGAGCGATGATCAAGTAAATGAATTTGTTCCTCTTTCTGTCGCAGTAGAAAAGGTCAGATCGGGATTATCCAGCGAGTATCAAACAAAAAAAACAATCAGTACCCGCATAAGATACTTAAGAAAAATTATGTCAGCAGGTAACGACCAAAGCAACCCTGTCTGAAATATTATTTATTTATTCTGAGATTATATTTACTTATTCTGAATTATTATTTATTTATTCTGAGATTATATTTATTCTGAAATATTTTATTTATTCTGAATTATTATTATATTTATACTGAAATATTTTATTTATTCTGAATTATTATATTTATTCTGAAATATTTTATTTTTTCTGAAATTGATGGGTTAGTTGGTACTCAGAATCATACAAACCTATCAAATTCATAATTTTGATGGGTTAGTTGGTACTCAGAATTATATAAAATGATCAAATTCATAATTTTGATGGGTTATTTGGTACTCAGAATTATATAAAATGATCAAATTCATAATTTTGATGGGTTAGTTGGTACTCAGAATTATTATTTATTTATTTTTCTGAATTATTTTATTTATTCTGAATTATTATTTATTTATTCTGAATTTGATGGGTTAGTTGGTACTCAGAATCATGCAAATCAGTCAATTTTGTAATTTTGATGGGTTAGTTGGTACTCGGAATCATACAAACCGATCAAATTCATAATTTTGATGGGCTATTTAGTGCTCAGAATCATACAAATCAATCAATTTTGTAATTTTGATGGGTTAGTTGGTACTCAGAATCATGCAAATCAGTCAAATTTGTAAATTTGATGGGTTAGTTGATACTCAGAATTATGTGAAAAGATCAAATTCATAATTTTGATGGGTTAGTTGGTACTCAGATTTATGTGAAATGATCAAATTCATAATTTTGATGGGTTAGTTGATACTCAGATTTATATAAAATGATCAAATTCATAATTTTGATGGGTTAGTTGGTAGTCAGAATTATTCTGAATTATTATTTATTTCTGAATTATCGTATTTATTCTGAATTATTATTTATTTCTGAAATTGATGAGTTAGTTGGTACTCAGATTTATTCTCAATTATCATATTTATTCTGAATTATTATTTATTTCTGAATTTGATGGGTTAGTTGGTACTCAGATTTATGTAAAATGATCAAATTTGCAATTTTGATGGGTTAGTTGGTGCTCAGATTTATGTGAAATGATCAATTTCGTAATTTTAATGGGTTAGTTGATACTCAGAATTATTCTGAATTATTATTTATTTATTCTGAGATTTTATTTATTCTGAATTATTATTTTTTTCTGAAATTGATGGGTTAATTGGTACTCAGATTTATGCAAATCAACCAATTTCGTAATTTTGATGGGTTAGTTGGTACTCAGATTTATGTAAATCAACCAATTTCGTAATTTTGATGGGTTAGTTGGTACTCAGATTTATGTGAAATGATCAAATTTGCAATTTTGATGGGTTAGTTGGTACTCAGATTTATTATTTATTTTATTTTCTGAATTATCCATTAGATCGTCGGGGAAAGTTGTCTGATTCTCTAATTGATTTTAATTGAATATAATACCAAAACCAGTAAAAACCAGTAAAAATTACAAAAAATCAGTAAAATTAGCTCAAATATCAGTAACATTAGCTCATTTATCAGTAAAATTATCTCAGAAAATATGTAATTTTTTTACTGATTTACTGGTTTTTACTTATTTTGATATTTTATTCAATTAAAATCAATTAGAGAATCAGGCAACTTTACCCGACGATCTAATGGACAAAATTACCCAAGATGGGTAAAATACCCCTCAAAAAACACGAAATTTGTTGATTTTTCACTGAAATTCAGAAAAAATAAAATATTTCTGATAAAATAAAATATTTCTGATAAAATAAAATATTTCTGATAAAATAAAATGAAATAAAATAAAATAAAATATTTCTGATAAAATAAAATATTTCTGATAAAATAAAATAAAATAAAATATTTCTGATAAAATAAAATAAAATATTTCTGATCCACCCCTTATTTTATTCATTCTGGAATATTATTTTTTTAAGTTGATCGACTTTAATACAGGAGTGTGCATAATTTAGAATCTGATCTCTGCTACAAATGATCTCGATAATATGTTTTTGACGGAGCTCATCTAACTGTTCTTGTGTTAATAAGAAATTCTCACTTCCGTATTCATCAATAACTAAATTAACGTTAAATTGTTCTGTATTTTGTGAAAACACTGTTCTGATGGCGTTTTCAAGTACTTCTTTGTCATGTATAAAAACCCTCACGTGCTGGTACATTATATAATATTTACTGTATCTTTAAAATCAAAGATCTCACATTCAGATTTATCACAAGCTCTTCTCCACGTATGTCAATTAAGCGATTAAGGTGGTCTGTGAGCTTAAAATGTATTCGTGTTAACATATTATTGTGACACCGCAGATACACAGGATTAGTTGGTTCTTGCACGATTAAACTTCCAGGGGAAACTTGTGGTGTAAATGTATATAAAATATATCCTTGTTGAGCCTGATTTGATCTTCCGAGATCTATTTGATAGCTGCCATCGACTACGTCACAAACCAGATTGACCACAATCGTGCTGGTTATATTAACGATTCCCGGAGATACATGTCTGCCGCCGCCATGTGGATCATTATTATGTCTGAGAACAGTTGGAGGTGGTGCAAGTTTTTTCCACGCATCGAGTATTTTAGGGAAGTTTTCGTTGATAATTCTGTCTATTTTATCCTTTTTATATTTTGGTACTATAAATTCGAGATTACCCGGTCCTTCATACTCTTTTTCTGATATTGTATAATGATCAAGAAATGGTCTTCTAGGACGGGGGGAAGGAAATAGCATGTTTAAGTGCTGCTTCAACAAAAATATCATTAATATAATTAAGATCTGATCCTACTTGATTTAGATGCTGTATTGACTCAATAATTTGTTGTTTAATATCCTCAGAATAATGTTGCGATAACAATGAAAACAGATTTTGTATTTTGTCAATTGATTGCTGGATCTCAAAATTAATGGGATGAGAATACAGTCTAAAAACATTCATGTAGGTTGTATCATCACTGAAATTATAAACCCGATACGCATCACCGGCTCTATTCCATGGAAATTTTTCTCTATATTCTGGAGTTGTTATAAATTTTGCTTCGTCCGTGAGAAAATCATTTAATTTCGGTTCTGGTGGTCCTTCATACACCGGGGGAACATCCGGCCAACCTAGTACGGATCTTATCATGGATTGATAAATATCAACGACGTAATCAGGAGAATGTATCTCAACCGTCGAAGATAGCGTCGGTTCATGAACGTTAATTGATATTTTTGCTTCTTTTCCGGTTATTGATTTTATTCTACGTTGAAATTCCTCGTTGATATCTTCAATCTCATAACTACCAGTGGGTATTCCAACATCTATCCAGTCAGGAGTACCATCTGGTTTGTTCTTGTTAGCAAATACGAGCGAATTATTTGCTGGTGTACCACGAAATGATTTTGATCTGATATTTGGCCAGCTGTAATATACTCGTAACTGAGCTAATGCTATTTCTTTTACTGGAATTGCAGTAGGAAAATTAATACTAAATTCAGGATCAGATGAACTTACCGAGATCATCGTTATCTTTGGCGGAGTTGTGTTAGTCACGATCTGCTGGAGTAATTCTGTCATTATTAATAATTGTATCTTTAATACCGATACCTTCATGATATATTTTAGTTATCATTGAAAACTCGAAATCAGATATAATTCCATCACTGAGACTCGTTGATAACAACGATGATAATTTCGAGTATGCTACCGTCGCTGTGTGTAATTTTATTATGTAATCGGATAATTTTTTGTTCGTGCAAGTACATATTCTTTTTGCGATGATATTAAACACACCTGCAATAGTTGTTGCTGCTGAAATACATATAGTTACGGCTACTGGTGCCATCATTGTCACAGCTGATAATATTACACCGGTTCCAGCAACAAGAGCGGATACTGAATAAACAATCACATCAACGATAACTAATCGTCGTCGATATTTTTTACTTTTACTGTATATTGTTCGACTTGATCTTTCAACGCTGCCTGCCATTCACGCACTTGATTGTACCTGTATTGTGCACCGTCCATATATTTTTATGCGGTAACCAATTGAGGTGTTTCAGCTACAAATTCCAAACACCACCAGTAAGATGTTGCGGTTAATTTCTTATCATCTGCTTCCAGAATAAATGTTTCTTCAGTTCCGCTATTTAATATAACAGATACAACCCCGGAAAACCTATCGGTTGAATGACGCCACGGAAACGTTGTAAATATTTCAAACTTTGCAGCACTAAACACAGACAACCTGTACACGCCAGTGACTGTTGCGGTATATTTGATAGTTTTATTTTGCTGCGACCATGTTGCAAATCCCGATGATACTGTGTATACGATGTTTGTAATATGTCCGGGAGTTATTCCGGCTGGAATTTTAATCAAATTGGTTTTATTAACGATCTCAGGAATCCCCGCTACGATGTCTTGCTGTGTTCGTTTGATCGTGTCGATGTTCGTATTGATATCAGAGAGATTTATGTCAACGGAGTGCGGAGTGCCGATGAATTCTTCTGCGGTTCTTTGATCGTTTCTGCGAAATCTTGCAAAAGCGCCCACGTGAACATCATACTCAGCCCGCAGCGTGGATAGTTTTCCATTTACGTTGTCGACGTATTTTTTTGTTGCTGCGTCTTCGTCGGATGTTGGATCTCTTAAAACTACTATTTTATTTCCGTTCATGCTGAGTTCACCCGTCATTGTGTCGCCGGTGTTTCTCACACGATTAGCAACGCTTCTTGCAATTTCATCTCTGATGGTTGTAAATGATATACTTGAATCCCTGATTCTGCCGCCGTCAGTAAACACAGGAATATTATCCGTAACTGCACCGAGTACTCGTCGAACTATATCATTCCATCTGATATTGCTCGTTTTTAGTTTACAATATCGATCTTGAAAAATAACAAGCTCATCTGGGTCAACTCCAGCCAGGTTCATGATATCAGCAAGTTCATCTTTAGTCGCATACTTCGACAGATCAACATCGCCGGATTTTCTCTTAACGCGGGAAGATCCTCTTCCGTAAATATCAACCATTATAATAAGACCTGTTGTTTAAAACGCTTTACGTGCAACGAATCGGTTGCTTGTATAATCATGCACGACTTTATGTGGTGGTTTGGATGATTTTGCTATAGCGTTAAGTACATTAATTACTTCACGTCCGCATATTGGCGGATCTGTCATTGTTTGTGTGGGTAGCGTTGAATACCAAACTTGCGCGTGAAGTGGTGCAACATACTTGATAAATTCAATGGGTGGAGCTAACCAGTATGAATCAAAATAAAAGATTCCACGTGGATCAACCGCGTATGATACCCAATGAGTACCGGGTCCTGAATTAGAGTCAAGATTAATGATACCTGTTTCGAGTTTGTTTGGTTGTTTCGGTAATTGATCTCGCATAAAATCATCTCTGAAGTTTTTCATTTTTAATCGTTTAGCAGCATCAAGTAAATCAAAATTTGATGCTGGAGCATCTAACGAAGTGATCCTGGAAGCCTAAGACCTCTTCCCCAACGAGATCCCGGTAATCTTAGGCCGAGTCCCTTTTTTTGTACCCTTTTCCTGTTGCTTTCTTTAGAGCAATTCCAGCAGCGGTTCCAACAGCACCTAATGCGGCTGCTTTTGCTACGGCAGGTGCTGCTGCGGCAATTAATGCTGAACTAGCCGCGAGAAGTGGAAAAATACCGCCTGTTTAAATTGAGTCTTTAACCGCACCCGCAGAGAGATTAAGTTTGACGCCTGTCTTTGATTGTTTAGCGCTGTTGAAATGTTTAAGTTGACGTTCTGATAATGATAGTTTATTTTGACCGCCCGTGATCTGATCTCGCTTTAGTGATATTTTCATTCCGCAGTATTTTGCTGAATTTGATTGAAGGTTTTTAATCTGACCAGGAGTCAGACTTACACTAACGTGATGATATGGCATTTTATGATAAATACTTACCACGCTCCAAATAATGATTAAAGATTTTCCACTGGTGCAACAACGACTCTCATTCGACCACTACCACCTTCAAGCAACATGGCTTTATCGCTGAGTATAACCACGATTGCTGTATAATGAACACCACCTGTATTTAACATTGCTTTAAGATGTATATCAACGACAGATTGTTTTGATGATCAAGATGCTCCAGTGAAATATAATAAATCGGATACAAAGTTCTGAAATCATGCTGTGATATTTGCAACCCAGTATCAACATTTTGATCACGTCCCATGAATGACATCAAACGATGATATACACGTCCTATATGATTTTGTTCATAATTTAGTTGTATGTTCTCTGTTGGTTCTTGTCCGTTTATCCGTAACGAAATATTTATGATACCTACTTTATGAAATATCGTATGATTACGTTCTTGATTACCTAAACGATCGATGTTCTGAAACGCAATAAAAATATGCCGTGGTACAGAAACACCTTGTTGTGATGCTATATGCCATTTAAACTGACCGTTAACGTCAGTTTGTATACTATCCGTGCTTGTTGTTAACCATGACAACAAGGATTTACCACCTGTGTCCATGAAAGAAATCAACTTTTGTTCTTCTGCGATCGTTGGAGTCATTACCGGCATCCACAGTGAAAGTTTCGATAATACTACTTTACCAGCATCACCAGCAGGTCTCCACAGAGCATCGCTATCATCAACCTTTCTTACAAGAACAACCGTGTGTCTAGATCCAAAAATAACCTTTCTAACATTTCTACAAAATCCAAAAATATGCGATAGTGGGATTGTACATGAAAAACTTCTATTGTCTTCTAGCAACATATTTCTACGCATTGCAAATCCCAAGTTGAAATTTGGGATAGCATCATGAACAAACGCCCACACATCAGCATCAGCGTTATTGGCAAAATTTCTTGGTCGTCTTATATTATACGCATCGCTTTCAGGGTGACCAGAATTATCTTTCAAAAACATCATTGTGGGACCTGCTGATCTTGTATAATCATCAGAATATCTTGCTAGACCAATTATTGTTGTAGCAACGTCGACATTATTCTGAATTGATTCAATATTTTTTCCATCGATCATATATGTGGCGCTATCAAATAATGCCATGATCCCGTTGTTGACAAAGCCAATTTTTACTTCATTTGCGTAATTAGCATTGTTTGTTCTTACAATTGTACCTTCTACCTCAATAAAAGCCTCAGCGGGTAGAAAATATCTACTTGTGTCATGAACTTATAGTTCAATCCTTCCTCCACGTTGATCTGGTGTTCGTGCGTCATAAGAATAAAACTGATAATCACGTACCGATTCATCTTTAAGGACAGGTGCTTCCATATCAAATGCTTCGTCCGATACGCACTTGAACATTTTATTTTAATTATTTCCGTCTAACACGTTGATTACCGCGTTCGGGAAGTTCCACTTCGGGAAGTTCCACTTCCTGATATCAAACTTGAGATATTATTTCCCGAGTCACCGAGTCTTTGATCTGCTAACGCTGCCAGTTTTTGATTTGCAGCTTGATTTATTGTTTTACTTACGTCTGCGGGCATAATTTCAGTACTTGGTAATTTTACTGGTTGTGATCTTCGTCGCATTAATCGTGCTAGTCTATCTTTGATCGCCGAGAACATCTTACCAGCATCATTGACAATTGCACCAGGAGTTTTTTCACGAACAATATCAATAGCTTTCATCGATAATTGTTTTGCAACAGGTGCTACTTTTGGAGCTATCCTTGTAAATAATCCCCGTACAACATCACCAAGTCCATCTCCGTAAATTGCTGCATAGAATGGTAATCGTGAGTTTACCGCTCTGACCTGTACAGATTTACGATGATTATTGTGTACTATCATCTTATTTTATTTACCATTTATCTAACAACTAGTCACTATAATCATCAACAAGTTCATAGATAAGTTTTCTGTAAACGCCGATATCCATGATACCACCTTGAAATAATCGCCGACAAATATATGCTGCTTCATTGGTTATTTCTGGTGAGTTATTTCCGGCACGTTTTCCCCCTATGAGAACTTCTAACCGCGACACATCATTAAGGATATTATTGAGACAAACAAAATTATTTTTCGGCTGTGTCAGAATATTTAGATCACTTCCAATTGCTCCTTCTTCTTCCTCGCTTATTGTTCTGAGAGACTGTGATACTTTTGATTCTTTTTTTTTTTACAAGATGCATGTTTATTTTTCTGCGATAATCATTATATACGTCATCATTAGAATAAGCTCTATCTTTATTGTAATATATACGATATATACATTTATACCAGATTTCGGGATCACTAATACGAGCGGAACTATATTCAGGTTTTAAAAATTCTTCTTTTTTTTACTTTACTTTCTGCTGCATGTTTTGATAACGTATCAATATCTCTAATTTCTCTTATGAATCTGATACTCCCCTTGGTAAATTTATTGCTCAGCATAATCATTTCCCTTTCATCATATTCCTCTTCTTCTGGTTTTATTAATTCACGATCTTTCATATCACCTATCTCAGTACGAAGTTTTCCAATACCTTCAAGTATTTCCTCACCAATGGGTGGAGGTTGAGCTGCAGCTATATAAGTTGGAAGATCTCGTAAAATCTTTTTTGTTTGTTTGGTTCTTCTTGCTATTTTTTCAGTCTGCGCTGCAATTTGTTCTAATACTGGAAGAATACCCTTTTTCCTCTTCTCATCTTCGTCCTTAATATCTCCCCCATATAGTTTTTTCAACAGCCGCCGCAGCTTTCTTAGTAGCTGCAGTGACAGGTTTAATTAGTTTTTTAGTGTCTCTTCGTACTCAACTTGTGATTGTTGCTGCGCTTGCAAGTTTTTTCTGAATGAGTCTCTGACAGGAAGAAATTTTTTGATTGCTTCTAATCGTTCTCGAGCTATCCTTGCAGTATGAGATTCCGGATGTGCCATTTTATTATAACATAATAATTTGATTATAGCAGCAGAGAGGGTGGGGGACCTCGCGAGGACGTAACTGAGTAAAGCGCGTACATAATAAACTAGAAAAAAATCACCAACGACAATGGAGTAATATTAATTAGAGAAATTCCGGAGAGATTTTCTTAGTAAAGTGTCGATGTTTTTTAAAATCTGTCGACGCTTTTTTATTTTTCGATCATTTGTAGGAAGGCTTATTTCGGTTTTTGGACGCTTCCAAAATTGGTCTGTTCACCCTCTCTGCTGCTATTTCAACTGATTTTACCTAGATTCCATTATTGCAGTTACAAAAGAGTACAAAATATTAGATCTGCTGCCACATAAACAAGATGTTTGTTTTTTAAACTTCACTAGAAAATATCACTTGAAAACATTTCTATACTAGCTCATAACAACCCCTTTTTAGACAAGATGTTTAGTTAGTTCCTTTGGAATTAAATGTGAATCTATTGATGAAGTTTTGAAAAGTTTACAAATTAAATTGCTTCCGATGCCACTTAATTAACTGTTAACTATTTATACCTACCATCGTTATTCTAATAGAAGCTGTCCTTCTAATAACACCAGTTCTCCCACAAAATGAATTCCCACCTTACTGAGGTTTGTTCATCAGTATATATCCATTATGGTATGTCCAAATAATTAAAACAGTAGTAATCCAGACTTTCCAACCCTTATGACTTTGCTATAGGTCTTACTTTAATTACCCGTAAAATGCGGACTTTCAGAACAAAAGTACCAATTACTGAAGTACAATTGTTGGAAGTAAAATCCTGATAATGGTTTGTCTGTATTTAATTCAGGTCCAAATTTTATATTAGATTCAGTGGAAATGGTCAGGAAACCAGACTAACTTTACCAGAGTTTGTGATGGAAAATGTCTGCATTATCAAACATTTGGTTTTTTGGGGATCGGTAATAGCATCCAACAAGTGAACTGTCTTGACGAAAGGGACAATAAATCTCTTAACAGTTTCAGTAGCGCAGAAGAATAAAATGGAATGTTCAGATTCTTTGGGAGAAAAGCTGGAAGGGCGACAATTCTTTTAGTGGATATGTTTGGATTTGAGTATATCACATGGTGGGAAAGATGACTGCCATCGCCACTGCTTTTTTTCTTTTAGAAAAGGATTACGTAAGATTGAGGGATATCGAGAAGCCATAGGGATTAAGATTTACAAAACTTTACAAACTTATGAATTGAATATGATGTTAAACATCACATTGGTCTCAACTGACATTTTTGGACTTTTAAATGCATGTATTCCATCTTGACAATAGCAGTGGATGATATTTTATTACACGTTTCTGAAAACTGGTTCAGCTTACAGGGGAAAGAAAATTGACTGCCTTACTGAGTCTGTCTTGTTATGGTTGGTAATAAATGGATCTAGAATGATCAAAACAACGTTATTTAGAAGCATTTAATTTAAACAGTGATGTAAGCTATTCAAAACCCCTTCTCCCCACTTCTGGAAATTGCACCGCCCCTGTGACATCTTTCAGAATAACTGCAGTATTTGTATTACGATAACAAAATCTGTACTCGTGTATGTTGGAACTTAATACAATACTTCATTTGTAATAAGTACATATGAGTACATATAAAGTCATTTGTTGAAAATATATGGTGTATAGACGAGGGGCACATATGCCTTAAGTTGTTGTTGTTGTTGTAGGGTTTAACGCCATTTTTCAGCACAAGATAGGCTATACATGGCGGCCAGTATAGCTGATGGAGGAAGAATGCTGGAAAACCCAGGGAAAAACTACCGACCCACGAGAAGCTACTGGCAGGCTTTCCCACGTACCTACGCTAGCCGAGCCTTGGACTCGAACCCACGCAGACAGAGGTGAGATAGCAATGATCCGGAACGGTAAGCGCTTTAGACCACTCGGCCACTCGGGGCCCCTAGGCCTTAAGTAACAGATTGATTATTTATTAACATCAAAACGTTGCCGTTCGATTATTTGTTTGCTGCTGATAAAACATGATCATAGCTATACATTGACAATGAACTGACATTTAATTGAATTTATGAGTGAGCCCAGTGGTTCTTTCCAACCATATTTGCGTACAGCAAAGTGGTCTAGAGTTACCTCTGACTCAACCCACCCCATATTTGATGTTTTGACGTTTAGGCTTTTGTTTTTAAAAATGGATTACGTAAGATTGAGAGATATCAAGACGCCTTAGGGATTAAGATTTTTAACACTTTACAAACTTATGAGATGAATATGATGTTTACCATCACATTGGTCTTGAATGACACTTTTGGACTAATAGCAACTTACACACATGGTACCATGCATGTGAGTGGATTTATTTAGGAAACTTGCACTTAAATATTAACAATCACTTTCTGGGTTCGGTACAGCATTCCATAGTTAGGATTGCAGATTTATGTTTTTAATGTTTGTTTGCGTACTCTGTATTTGTTTCACACTTTTTGTTATCTGGCCTTGACCATACAGCACTTATGGAATTCAACAGCTTTGTACTGCTCTCCTTTGTTATCACACGTTACTCATGATCCACAACAACAGGCTATGAAATTATAGATGGAATGTTGGTATGTAGTGAATTTTGCAATGTACCGAACTGTGGTAAAGTGGATACTAGCAAAAAGATCACATTTCAGCGTTTTCTTCTTTCAACCCATATTGCTATACATTGGCATTTTTGTCATGTGGTCCATAGTAGTAATGCATTATATTTGGAATTACTTTGTCAAGGTACATTACATTGGAGGACAGCTGTGTTCCATCTGTTTCTGATCTAAAGATAATGTCTAAATCTTCTATCATATAATATTTAGACTTAATAGGAATTATATATTTGTCATAATTTATGTGTGCAATGTATTATGAAAGCAGTTTCATAAAGGGGTACTGGCTTTGCAGTATTTGCCATTATTATTACTTGACAAGTATACTTGGTGTTTTCGTCAGATTTTATTAAGAGCACATTTTCAATATTAAAACAATTCAAAAATGCATTTACTGATTCAATTTTCAAACTGTTGTTTACATATTGATGTTTAAAGTTTAAAAACAAAAGTTGGTATATTTTCTATTAAAACGCATGACTGTTAATTGCAAAAGTTTGTTTTGTGTTGGTGCAATTGATATCAATACCTGCATGAACTAGATTTTGTCTGGGGCTAAACACACTGTTACTGGTCTCGGTCAAGGAGGTTTTCTAAATGCATCAACTACTGCTTTTTAAGTGTTCATATAAAATATCATGGGGTGAAGTTATCTTTGATTTCTTGATAGAAGGCAAAGTTGACAAATTTCAACAAGTTACTAACTTCGTCTGGTAGTGTGTAGGATGAACATCAATATAATTATGTATTAATCATTTTCCCATATCAATACAAGATATGAAGAATCTATACAAAATGATATTTACCCCATACAAGGTGCATTGAGCATCAGCATTCATGAATACTTCTCAGTTCTTTACCTTTTTATTCTTTAATTGAGAGCACAGATGAGACGGTCACAGCAGTCGTGCAGTCATTTATCTGGTAAAAAAGAAAAACTAATGACTCTGCCAGTTCCATGTCTTTCTGTTTTAGAGACTTTAAACTCGAGCTTTTCCTTCTTCTATTTGAAAATAAATTATTAACCACGTTTGTTTGCTGAGAGAACAGCTTATTTTAGATTTTGTCTCTGGCTAATTACAAGTCCTGTGATCTACAAGTCAAACCGAAATTAAAGGCTTTCACTTCCACGAAATGTGAACACCTTATGAGCAAACTCTGAACCAAAGATGTGAATTCTGTGTCTAATCAAGTTTTTGGCTGACAGCGGAATAGGATTGCACTACAGTTGTGGTGTTGACTTGACATCTATTATCAAACACAGATTGTCATTTTTGTGAGCAAAAAATGGAAAACTGTGGACAACATTGTCAACAACAAATCCCTGTTTATTAAAAACTAACAAATTTACACAAAGTGACGGACACACAGTTTAAAATTTGTCTCCTTGAAAACTCCATGCTAATTGTATTGATCCTGTAAACACATTCATTCGTGTATATCGGCATGAAATGATAGCTCCAAACTTATTTCCCCATGTACTACTTATGTACTGTACAGATTATTTAATAACCCCTTTTTCTCAGTTTATTTGTTGAAGAGTTGGGATACTATTAATTCCTGTGTCTCATACAGGGAATAAGCTTCATTAAGTTTCAGTTGTTTCCTGCACTGGAACATATATTAACCACCCAAGCTTAACGAAATATTTCACCATGCAGCACAATGGAAGTACAGTCTACAAATTTAAACCAAGTATGGAAAAAGACAGAACCTTTGCATAAAAGTGGTTATTAAATGATGAATGATGTACTTCATTATACATGGGGAATGTGTTTTGAATAACACCTTGATGCTGAAGGTGCAAACAGGATTGAATAATTAGCATTGAATCAGCATGGGGTGGGTGGAAGTTGTAGATGAGTATATGTGCATGCGAAAGCAGTCTCAAATGAAATCTCGGTTTAAAGAATAAAATGGCAAATGACTAATAAGTATTCATGACTGCTGAAGATCAAATGAAATTATATATGGTAAGTATCATTTCATATCAATTCTTTACTGGCAACATTAAAAGTATCGTTATGGAAAAGTATCGATGAATTGTTTGACTCATAGTACTAGTGAATTGGAAACAGGGTTTTTGTGGGATGGGGTGGACATATAGAACCTACTGCCAATCTTTGCCTTTTTGCATACAGTGTTGTATATTAGATGCTAGATAATTCTTTTCTCACATTATGTCCTATATCCAGAAATCTTCACTGATGTTCTTACTCTCTTTGTGTGCATTTTCATTGGGAAAGTACATTCCCATCCAGTACTGTGTTGGCATTAGTTATGACAAAAGCTGCTAAAGACAATAAACCCTGCAAAATAGAAGCTAATACCCCTTTTATAGCAACATGTTTATCAACCAAACTATTCAAGGTTTCTGTTGATTTGCTATGTTGAAATTTTCAGCTCTTCGTATATTTGAAGTTGATGGTACACAATGGCAAGATTTAATTCATTTGAAGGTTAATTCAGTGATAAAGGGGCTAAATTTATGTCAATACACAGTTCAACATTTAATCAATAAATTGTTATCTTAAAGAGAAATGTAAATAAGAAGGATGTGGAATTTAGTACAGTAAATCATGTTAGATAATTAGTGAACTCAAGATCCAGAACAGAAAGTTTGGTTGTTATAGGACACTCTTTGTGTTCCTAGATGTAACACTTGCATATATTTAAGACCCTCCTTAAACATGAGCAAGCACAACAATAGCACACAGTAATTTGTTATGCCATGAGAGTAACAAAGCTTATAAAATGTGTTAACATTATTGATACTCATTTTATGTGAACATTTGATTTCTTGATCAACAGATATAATCAAGCACCTGCTAATTGAGATTCTGAATTGAGTAATAAGACTTGTTTTATTGAAAGCTTTCCACCAACTTCACTTGGTGAGGATGTACAATGGCAGGTTTCAGTTTTAGGTGGTGATTCTAATGGATACAATGCAGTTCCATTGCTGTAGGACTGCTTCTGATCTATTGATTATGAAGATAAACAACTTCAGAGTCTCAGCAGTTACATATAGTTCCAGTGGATACAATAGTGCCATGGTTGTAAGACTGCTTCCACTCTGCTGATTATGAAGATAAACAACTATACTGTCTTGGCAGCTAAATGCATATTACATAATGCCATAATGGGGTTTGGTTGAGATGCCAGCCCACAGCCAGTGGGTTTTGTGGAAGGGTGGTTAATACTTACTGGTGTAGGCTTATAAGGGTGGGGGTGGGGGCAGTTAAATTTTCCAGTCTCTAATTTTGTTTAGAGGGCCCATTGATTTTCTGCAGCATTGGGTATTTTCCATGTGAACTGGCCAAAGGAAATTTATGTTATGTTGACCACTATGTTTGATCAGTTGATAATGAAGATAAATATTTTATATTCATTCATTTAAAGCCATTTATCACAAAGGTTTGTTGAAAGAGGCAGAAAAGGGATCTAACTTTGCTATGTTAATTTAAAAACTGACCATTATAAAAAGGAAACTTTTTACCTTCTGATAGTACCAAAGTGGGGTATTGCCTCTCTGTGTGAAAATCCTGGAGAAATCACTGCACTACAAAGAACAAAGCGCACTACAAAGAACAAAGCATGAGGACCTTTAAGTGGTCTTTATTGTTAATGGTTTTGCCATGTACCAAAACAATTTCACTGACAATTTTTCCTTTGCTTTTTATTTTCAGAAGTTGTAGTGAAGTCTAAACAAGCATATCAAAAGGCCTACGATTTAGCTAAAGCAGAAATGGCTTCAAATCACCCTATACGGCTTGGACTGGCCCTCAACTTCTCTGTATTTTTCTATGAAATTATGAATAGTCCAGAGGAAGCATGTGCTCTTGCTAAAAAGGTAGGATATATATTCTTTCTTTTGAATAGAATGACATGCGTCACTTTATAACTATGGTGTAACAAGAAATGTTTGGTGTCTTTGAACAGTTTGATGTGCATCACTTTAAGGTGGTGATAGCCTGAACAACAGAAACAACTTGTGTTTAACAGTCGTATCTTTTTTGCATTGTCACTAGTTTCAAAGATAGTTTATCAATCACTGGCATCTCACCTCTGTCTATTTTTGTTCAAGTTTCAGGTTCTGCCAATGTAGGTATGTGAGAAAGCTTACCAGTAGCTTCCTGTGAGTCATTGGTTCTTACTGGGGTTTTCTGGGTTCTTCTTCCACCAGTTATAATGGCTGTCATCTATAGCCTATCATATGCTGATAAAGGGCATTCAGTGCAAATCAAAAATTAGTGTCTACTAAAAACCTTCATACAAAATGTGTACATACCAAAAGTCTGTTACCAATCTCTCTTTTGACCAGTTTTAACAAATGTTACAAGAATTTGTGACATTTGTTTACACTGGTCAAAAGAGAGATGGGTAGATGTTTTTGGTCAGATGTATAGAGTTTTGTTGACATTTTCTTTCACTTGGAAGCTATGTGATGGCACATCTTGGTCTACACACAGTTTTTGTTCTACTGATTACTTATAACCAACTAGATAGACCCAGCACTGCTGTCACACAGTGTGATGGCAGATCTTGGTCTATACAGTCTGCAGTTGGATCCAGCTAGAATGCGAGGAGTATATACGATACTTTTATCTGAGAATATCATGCTTAATGAAGCTTGTGTGTTTTGTTTTCAGGCCTTTGATGATGCTATTGCTGAATTAGACTCTTTAAATGAAGAATCTTACAAAGACAGTACATTGATAATGCAGCTCCTCAGAGATAATCTCACAGTAAGTAACATGGATGCCTAGTATAGGATATTTGTCTCCCCTTCAAAGCACACGTGAGACACAGAGCAATATAAACCTTTTTTAAAACATGCAGCCTGTGGCTATTGCATATATATGATCGTCTGCCAAAATCTTGCTACATAGAAAGTATAACTGTTTATACCTCTAAGTCTCGGAGAGTTGGAGTTATTTGACTTGCATCAAGGATTTGCTGAATGTGTGACAATTATCACCTTTCTGATTGCATCATTATATATTGGACTCTTCCATTATAATGTTGTCCATGGCAGCTGTAAAGCATACTACTTTATAGTGAGGCTAAATTATAATGATGTATGATACAATACTCTCTCATTATAATGCTGTCCATGCATTGTAAAGTATACTGCCTTATGGTGATATCACATGATGATGATGATAATAAGATTTTGGGGTCCCCATCCCTAGACATGTAAAGATTTTATCGCAAAAATGATTGCTTTGATACGGTGGAAAACAAAATTAGTTTTATAAATTTTGTTTCATGGATACGTTATCTTTTATTGTATTAAAAAAGTGGTAATAGTTTTCTTACGTGGTACAAGAATGTTAATGTTAAACAAGTTCTTATTATGAGGCAGAAGATCAGCTGCCGACAAAAACTATTTCATTCATCAAACTCACTGTAAATATAGGCTGTATTTTAATGAATGATTGTGTTATTGGATTGAAAAAGCTATAATCATGTTACACCATTTGTTATTTTTAATTGGAATATTTTACTTCTTTTCTTTTCTGTTCAGAAGGATAGGAGTAATGTGCAGACATAAATCAACAAACTATAATATTGAACATTGTTAAAAACTATTCTTTTCAATAACATAATTCAACAGGATTTAAAAAAGATAATGTGGTTTATTAGAAGTCAGCTATTTGGCATTTATTACTAGACTCTGTTTATTGTCAACTATCCCAGTGGCTAATAAGAAGGGGAAAATAGTCCAATTTAGCATGGAATAAATATCAGTCTCAATGTAAAGGGAAGATTTGCTTGCTTGCTCTTGTACATACACACAGTACAATGAAGGGTCCAAATGCCAGTTATGCTTGAAATGCACTTGAAAAGCAATGACATGGTTTAAATGATCAGGATTGATAAAAGTATGGTTCCAAGCATGTAATATACATTAAAGATAACAAAAGAATAAAGGAAAACAATCCTACAATCAGGTTTCCACCTTAAGATTGGGATATTTAACAGCAATGATTCTGTGTCTGCCAGTGTAAATTGGGGCAACCAATTGTGCCAATTAATATGGCAGAATCATCCATACCACATTATAATATATCTGCTCTTGCTTGCACTTAACGGGATCCATGGCTATACCTCTTTACAACAGGAATGGTGTTGTAATGAAGAATTTCATACTGTGGGAATGCTGTACACAGTTTTGTAACCAGTGAATAGTTATGTCCACCGAGTCAGTGGGGGGATTGTAAATGTAGCCTGATTACAGCTATTCGGAAAATGGAGAAGGGGCGATCATATTGGGTATGAATGTATGTATGAATAGGGTTCAACAGCACATCAATAAATTCCTGACATTCTTGCCAAGTAGGTTTGGGTATTCATATGAATAGCGTGCAAAACAAAGATACAAACAAGAAAGGCTCAGATCTTTAAAACGCATATTTTTATATAAATCTCTTTAAAGGTAATGGACTTGAAGGTGAACATCTTCATGGGACCCATCCCCCCAAAAAAAGATCAATTTATATTTAAAAAAACTTCATTAATTGCAACGTAAAACATGCAGGATTTCACATCAGACCTAGTCTACAACATGGGGGGTGTGTGTGCTCAAATTGGATGTGTTCCTTAAAGATACATGGAGGACTGCAAATGTTTACCTTTGGATCCTAATTGTAGAACTGCGGTGCACGGCTCTCATGTGTAGAAATTTTATAGTGGCAGAAGTCTCATCTTAAGTGGGAAGGGTGGGTGTGGTGTCACTGTTATAAGACAGTATCTATTGTTGTGTGGATAGCAGATAATGAACTAAGCTTTACCCTATTCATTACAAGTTGCTAAGATCGAAATAAAAACTTAAGTATATATGAATACATTTTGGTTTAAACAGGTGCTTCTGATGTGCAAGTGGTTGCCATAGAGGGTTTGATACTTAAATTACACTTGCAGTTGAAACAGCTTGTTTGCTTCTCCACCTCCCCTCAGAGTGAAATACTATTACAGATTCTAGAAATAAAACATTTTACAGTCTTGATACAAAAGACTAGTCTCTAAACATTTTAAACACATAACTCTATATGAAAACCCTAAATCAATCTACTTGTAATTTGTATTTGTAATTTGGCATTTTAGTTGTAAACATATTCAAGTTTTTAACTAGGTCTTACAAAACAATATGTAACATACTGAGTTTTGACTGTATTTTCTTCTCCATTTCAGTTGTGGACATCTGATACCCAGGCAGAGGAACAAAATGAGCAAGAAGTTGGTGGAGACAACTAGAGGAGCAACACCGTGTATTCGTCATCCCTTGATACAACAAATAACGGCCAACTACCACTAGTCATGTACTTTTCCATCTGTCTGGAATAAAAACAACAGCTAGAAATAATTTGTCAGATAACAGAAGAAGCATTTTGCTGTTGTTGGTTTGAGGGAAAATTGTACAACTTTTGATATTTAATCATAACTTTTGTCATTGCTGATCATTGTGATTTAGCTTCGTGTGAATTGACTGCTGGCTGTATCATCGAGCTGTATTCACTGTATAAACTGAATCTATCTGAATATTAAATTGCCACTTCATGGAAGTTTAATGTTCAAGATGTCTTTTTGGTATGTTGGCAGAGGGATGAATTTGATTGATTAGTTGAACTGTGTGAAAGTGGAGACATTATTGACAGAAAAATAAGTATGGAGTCATTTCTCAAGACTGCCGATTTGGTTATAAAGAAATAACCTTGTGATGAAAAGAAGTGTATATTGGACGATACAAGTGAAAGTAACTTCACGATGACTCTTGAATATTGGTGGAACAGAGCTTCATTCGTCTTTTTTTTCTCAATTTTTTTAAAACCAATATTGACAATACAATTTATGTTTATGCCATTGTGTAGTGGTACTACTCATTAATCTAAGCTTTGAAAGAGAAATTTAATTCAGTTCTTTACTAAACTATATGCGGATCATTACCAACATAACTTCTTTTCGATTGACATGCAGTAAGCCTTAATAGTAGTTTTATTTGTTCTTTGTGTCCAATACAAGTGTATCTTCTATAAAATAATAGGTACAGATTTGTTAATTGTATTTGTGTGTCCCTTTTATCCTTATTACCCCTACCTCTGCTGCTACAATTTCTAATTAATTTCATTTAGCCCATAGCTTCTATTTTAGAATTGCCAAAAATGTGAATTCTTTTTAATTACAATGTACTCCAGTACGTAATATCTTTCCCAAGTGCCATTGTACTGATGCTTGTCAACATTTGCTGTATCTGTAATGTAAATTGTGCCTCATATGGTGTGAAATCCCGTATTATTTGTGTTTTGTTTTTTTTTTAAAATTGATATTTAAGCCTTCTGTATGTCTGTCAGAGTTATTAATAAACCACAAGCAAACCACCACATGAGCAGAAATATTCTTTACCAGAATGAAATTTGTGAAGTTGTGTTACCCTTTCAGAGGGCTATAAATAAGACTTACACTACCTGTTTAAGTAAAAACTGGCTTTTTTCTGTCACTCCTTTCACAGCTGAATCATATTAGTGACTGCTTGCCTTAATGTCCTAAGCTAATTTATTTTCATAATTCAAGTAATACTGCAGTTTTTCATATGTAACTCTGAAACTGTTTACAACAGAATTGAAAGCCTTCCAGTTAATTTTTGTCTAACCACATGACAAGACCAGCAGTTGCTTTTCTAGTAGAGGTAGCACATGCATATTATGATTTTGGTTAAAGTGTTTCTTTGCAAATATTTCCAAAAACCTTTGATTGATTTTCATTATACTTGGCATGAATCATTATGAAGCTAAACAATTCAGAGACCTGCATATTCACCCTATGACCTTGGGATCAAGGATGGCAATCGTAGATAATTTATTACAGTTTTGGTTACAATTTTTAGTTTTTTTAATCTGTTTACATTTCTTAAACCCTTTTAAAAAATTTCATTCTTCTGATTAATAATTATGAAGCTAAGACAGTTCATCATTCAGCATGAGCATATGCCTTACATGTCAATTTCTTGATGGATTTTATTCATGCATGGGATGTTTCATTATGAAACCAAGGCAGTTCATTCAGTAACATAATTGCTTTCACCTTTGATCCTAGAGTCAGTATCATGGCCATTGACTTTGGGTTTGGATTTGGATTAAAGTTTAATTGTTCATATTTCTTCAATGCCTTGATGGAGTTTGTTCATACTTTGGGTTGCTCATTTTGAAGTTAAGACAGTTCATTCCAAAAAAATGGTTTCTTGTAGGATATTGGGATCAAGATTTGTTATTTGACAAAATAATTTACTCTAAGGTTCTGCTTAAAGTTTTTACACATTGTAACTAGTCTGCAGAAATGTTATAGAACAGAACAGCAATTTTAATATCCAATTTTATATGTATAATGTGGTAATATGATTTTTTACCGAGTCGATCCATCAACCATGCTGTGAGGCAGATTATATTTTAGATAATTGCTCAGCTCTTTATTTAAACAAGCAAGTGGTATAAATTGCACTCAGCTCGTTTTGGATTGGGGGTGGGGTGGTAAGTTATAATCAAGTATGAAAAAGTGGCAAATATTTATTGATATAAATTTTAAAATGTGGCTTTTGTCCTTTTTTTTTGAGGCGACATTGTTTAGATAATGTAATAGACTTTTAATTAGCATGAATAGCTTAAATTGTACTGTGTTCAAACTTTGGAACATCACCTTGGCTTTGAAAAATGATATGGTACAATATGATGTTCCAGGACATTTCATGACTGGGTCCAACAGGTCTTTTTTTATTCACCTTCTGAATCAGATAAACCTGCTAGTATGGGTCATTTGAAAGCAGTAGTTGTGAATCATATTTTGCGTAGACCTTGACACCTTATGTTGATATTTTTGTTTACCATTTGACTTTGTGTTGGTGAGGGTTTAGAAACTGTTAGGAGTATTGCCCTTGTACAACTGGTTCGTGCTTGCAAAGAGTGCTAACCCAGATGAACAGTTGTATAATGTGTATGCAGGTGAGTGTCTGCACTTATTTTTGACTTGTAGAAAGAAGATCTGTCTCTGCCATAACGTTCAATCTTTTCCCATATTCTTGACACTTTTTAAGCAAGAAACATGAGCTCAAAACCTCTGAATTGGATGAGATACTCGTAGGGGAGCTAATGTTATAAGAATGTCTGGACAGTTGCGTGATTCTTTGTTCTAATCAACTTTACAAAATATCAGCGTTTATGGACATAAACTTTAGTTCAAGTTTCGTAGTAAAACATTTTGAGAATACATGTCTTTGGGGCTACATGTTCATATGAGAATGTATAATATACATGATAAAATATGGTTGAGAGGAAAGATTCTAAGACAGGTGCACAACCCCCGGCCTGCAAATGTGAACAGTAATTATATTAAAGAAATTAGTGTTTGCGGCCCTCAAGTGGTCTTAGAAAATGCAATCTGGCCCTTGACCAATAAAGGTTGTGCACCCTTGTTCTTAGATGTACATTGGCACATAAATTGTAAAAGTTGTGCCATGATGCCAACCTGTCTGGATTTTGCAGAATCACTACAGATTTATAGTCCATATTCAATTTTCTAAGTAATATAGATGAAATTCTGGAAAAACAAGGGGACAAAAGTGTCTCACCAGTAGGATCAGTTGGAACACGATATATGGTTTCTCAGCAAGAACAGCAAAATACAGATAATAGTTGTCAGACTGTAAATTGTTGAACCATGGTTTCATTATGGAAGAGAAAAATAAGCAGATAATTTTTATGAAAAACTTAAGTTTGAAATTATTGTTTTGGCAAAAATGTTAAGGAATTGGAGGAATGGATTCTCCATATATTCCCATTAGACCCAGAGTGGTTGCTATGTACAGGTAGGACAGGAAGATCCAATATGATATGAAGAATGTTGTTACTTTTAATAAATGTATTGATTCCAGAAGGCCTACCTAAAATTCATTCTAGTATTCCTAATAATTCTGTGTATCGGTGGCATCTCTAGGCATATTGATTGTTACCATATATTGTTGCTAGCCAAAATATGTAGGTTAATAGGTACATCATGGTTTATAATTTAATTTAATTTAATTTAGGTTCAGACATTTTTGCAGTTATACCTATATAGCAAAGTGTTATATGGCATTCAGTTAAAAATAAACAATAAAAATCTGACTCTGCTAATAGTATGACTTCATTTTTCATGGGATCCGGTTTATAATTTTTTATTTAGGTCCAGATATATTGGCAGTTGTACCTGTATAGCAAAGTGTTCTGTGGCATTCAAAATAAATTGAAAAATAATAAAAAGTTCAATCCACTAATAGTGCAAATTCACTTTGCGAATGGACCTGTCAATAGAGCAGTAATTGCAAATTCACAGTAGTGAAGCCATTTTAAAAAAGTTTTTTTCCTTGTTGCATTGATGGTAAATGTCAATGTTGGTTCTTGCAGAAAATTGCATGATGAATACTGAAGCTAAGTTTTAATTGGTATATTCTATAAATAGTGTCCCAAAAGTTGTGTCTGCACACTTGTGAGTCTGCAATTACATAAATTATTACCTTGCAGATAGTAATGAACCTGTTCAGACTTCCATTGGTATTGGCATCAGAAAATCTCTGATGGGCAGAGTCATGGGTGTGTCAAGTTATAATGCCTTTGTGTAAGTGACTACTCAACAATTTTGGCACTGAATTTAAACTGGAATGCACTTGCTTCAAAAAGCAAGATAACAAGAATACATTTTTGCTAAATGTTCATTGCAAAAAAAATAAACGTGGCAGTGGTCAAGTCTTAATGCTTTATTATTGTATGACCAAATTTCAGAATTTTAAGTAGAATCAAAATAAAATTCTGTAATGCAAGCAAATCTTATTATACAATCTTCACATGTCCTACATTAAAGAGGATTCACAGTAGCTAGGTTGGTAGAATATCAAATTCATAATATGATGGTTGTTGGTTCTGTTATATCCCTATGTACTTTGCTCCCGTTATGATGCAGTAGTAATATTAAACCCAGCCAATCTACCTTTTACACAGGACTTGTCAATCAGCCAACCTTCCATTAACACACACACATAACCTATTAATCAATCAACCTACCATCCACACACCCACAATGCTTATCAATCAACCAACCTACCATTCACCCACCCAGATTACCTATCAGCCAACCTACCTTCCACATAACCATGTGACCTATTAATCGACCAGCCTACATTCTCTACATGACCTATAAACAGCCAACCTTCATTCCATTCATGCCCCCTCAGTCAACCAACCTACTTTCCACATGCCCATCCAAGACTCTGCTAACCTGCCTTCTACTCACCAAAATGACCTCAATCAGCCCACCTATATTCCACACGTGACCTATCAATCAGCCAACCTACCATCCAGACAATCAGACATGACATGTCAGCCAACCTTCTTCCACTTGCCCACACTTGACGTCAGCCAACCTACCATCCACACGTGACCAATAGATTAATGGTTAAGAAGAACTTTGCAAAAAAGAATTTTCCATGTGTAGTATTTTCTGTAAAAGTCTAGATCTTATCTTTGAAACAACCCAATTTATTATGCAAAATAATGAGGTGTACAGTTTATGAAAGTTTATTTGATCATGGTTGCTACATAACTTGTTGAGCGATGGGCATTGCTTAAGATTTTAGGCGACTCTTAGACAAATGACCCATATAATTGTTTTCATTTATAATTCCACTGTTTACTCCAAGTCTAAAACATTTGCCTAAGAAGGTCTTTCCTTAAGAAAAGTAAATATTGTTCATGTCTAAAAATTTTGGATGTATTGTGAATTATTGGTTCAAGTTGAGCTAAGCTGACTGCAAAGTTTCACCCACTTAAAATAACCATCAAAACGGTTGGTTACTGTAATGGTACAGTATACAAACAAGTTGAGTCCAACGACATGCAAAGCTGATGTTGCATTTATGCAGCAAAAAATCAGATCTGTGTTGTTTGCAGCTGCATTACACTTGTAAACAAGTACATTTGGTATATTTTTTTAATTTTCTGTGTCATGTCACAAATGTGGAAGCTGCTTAAAATTGTTGCCTTGTTCTTTTGCTTGTTACACCCAAGTTAAGTTTTACATTTTATTTTGGATCGGTTAACTGAGCTAGTAGGATGCAACACAAGATTACTGGTGACCTAATTTGGGCGCTGTGACCTAAAACTTAACCTTAAGTGACTAAGATTCTGTGTCTGGATCAGGTTCTCAATATTATCCACAAGCATGGTAACTTCGTAGGTGGATGCATCTTGCAATCTGATGAAATTGAGATCTACTTGTCAATGAGAACATTTGACAGGCCCCAAAATGAGGTAATGATCTGAGGGTCTGTTGTTTCATCAATTGTACATGAGGAGGAACATGGCTGCATCAGTAACTTTCTCTTGTGTGTATTATTTCTTTGGCATCATTAGCTGCAATCTTGTCGAATTTGTCGGTTCATTTTAGTGAGGATAGCACAAACTACAATACAAGACTGGGAGTGTTTTTATAATTATTCCCTCCACATATTTAGCCATCCCACAGGCTTGCGCCTTACAATTCCTTGTTTTTTTTCTACATCATGACCTGTCTTCTATATAAAGGTATAAATGTTTCAATCAGCTAAACAATGAACTATTAAAATGGACAAAGGACAAGATGAAAAGAGGACAGACTGAAGAAAGAAGAAAACACAGACAAACATATATATGTGGGTGGGTAAAAACCTTAAGAAACTATTCCACTATATAACTAATGCTACAAAATTTATAAATGTGTGCCATTTAGTTTTAAAACATTCCAGTTTATTGGGGCTAATTCCATCTCAAATGTAGTGACCTTTTTAAGAACAGTTGAACAAAGGAGGGATGGGGAGGTATTCTTTCATGGTACATAATATATAATGTATCTTTTATATCTCATTAATATACAATTCATTGCATTGCCCGATTTTAACACGGACAATTATTTCGGTAAGTGAAATGGTATGCAGGAAATTCGTGTTCTTTCTAATCTGCATGCTTCAATCATTTAAAAGCTTTAACAGTTGAACAGTCCTAAAAGCTAATTTTTAAGGAAAATCCAT
The DNA here is from genome assembly GCA_028554795.2 of Sinohyriopsis cumingii. Classification (NCBI taxonomy): domain Eukaryota; kingdom Metazoa; phylum Mollusca; class Bivalvia; order Unionida; family Unionidae; genus Sinohyriopsis; species Sinohyriopsis cumingii. Next base: position 101,867,125 of record CM068835.1, on the reverse strand, counting down.
ACAAAAATACATTATACACTAGGGCTTAAGAAAATCTGAAAAAGTCCTTGGAATAATTTTTTAAAATATATATTGTAAGAAATTAAAACATCCTCCAAAAATATATTATCAACATCTGAGAGAAATTATGATATTTTTTTAGTCAGTCATTGCATGTCCCATTATTTCAGAACTTTTATTGATAAATTTTCTTTTTATCTTGTCGAGTGACCATTTCACTTCTAGATGAAACTTTAAATCTTTTAATGAACCATTCTGGAGGATTTGGTAAACGTTTCAATCTGTGACTTAATGTTGATAAAACAAGTGATTTTATCACAATAATTTTCCATAGGGGTAAGAATTTTCTAATTCCACATAGTCGGTAGCAATTTGTTCTTATTTAATTTACGATCATAATTAAGATTTATCATGTAAAAGAGATAAAACGTAATATTGTGAAACTCGTCAATCCAGTCCAATTTATAAGGTATACACAAGCGGCTGTTGCTGTTTTTTCTTCTTTTTTTATGTTTCCTGTGCATAGTTTTGTTTTCTCTGTTTAGTTTTGTTTTCTCTGTTTATATTAGTGCCAGGCGTCCTTACATTGGATTTTCATATGTTCTATATATTTTTAAGTACTTTTTCAGATTCATCCAGAAACAACTTTGTTCCATTTGTATATTGAGATATTAGAAATTAATTTTCATCAATACCATTCATGTATTTGTTCTTTTTAATCGTGAATGACATTATCTTTGCACATAGTAAAAACAAATAAGGTGAATGGGGGTAGCCTTGTCTGCATTCTGTCTCTCTCTCTCTCTCTCTCTCTCCGCTGCCGTGGCCTGGTGGTAAGAGCGTCCGCCTCAGATGGGGAGGTAGCAGGTTCCAGCCCCAGGCCGACAGAGGCGTAGCTATGATATTTTGCGCCCGGGGACGAACTATAAAATTGGCGCCCCAGCCCCCTCCCCGTTTAATCACATTTCTTAATATTACCCTTGTTTACTTATTATAATGTAACGTTGTAAGCCTCATTTTGGCGCCCCTGTACCTTGGCGCCCGGGGACATATGTACCCCCCTGCCCCCCCCCCCCCCCCCCAGCTACGCCTCTGCAGGCCGAGTCATACCAAAGACTTATAAAAAAATGGTAATGGCTAGGCGCTCACCATTAAGAGGTTAGTGTTGGGACTGGTCAGTCAGGTGTCAGGATAATGTGTCTGTGCGGGACGTCGTGCTTCAGGTCTGCGACATGATACCCCAATGCTAGACATCATTATAAACTGCCACACTGCAGACATTGTAGACATATGACCCAAAGTTGGTTAAAGCTACATTAAAAATCCAAATCTCTCTCTCTCTCTCTCTCTCTCTCTCTCTCTCTATATATATATATATATATATATATATATATATATATATATATATATATGTGTGTGTGTGTGTGTGTGTGTGTGTGTGTGTGTGTAGTATGAATGTACGCGTTATCAATGATATACCACGAGATGTATATATTTTTCATTAAAAGGAAATGAGGCTTGCCCAGTTTCCTTTTAATGAAAAGAGTAGACAACGAGTGTTATATGGTATATCATTGATACAGCGTACATACTTTACATATATTTTATTTATATCACATACAAATACACATATTAGCATTCTGCATGGAGTTACGATATGCTCCTGGCAAATGTGTATTGACGGAGTGAATGAATTCCTCACATCCCTGCGAGTGTGCCTGCTGCAAAATATAGTTCTACGATTTTTCTTGTTTACAATCACATATGTATATTGATAAGTTGATTGTTTTCTTTTTTAGTTGCTGTTTTTATTCACATTTATTAAATCAATATAAGACACACTAATGATTTAAACATGAACTATGGTTTTTATATAGAAAGTAGTGAGTAGTGAAGTGGGATACTATAGTGTCAATGGGAATTAGCATTACAGACCCCCCTTGGGAACATATAGCGTCAAGGGAAATTAACATGGAGAAAAATCGTGGGACTGTTGAGCGTCAAGGGGAATTGAACATGGGAATAGGGGACTGTATAGCGTCAAAGGAATTTAAACAGGGTGGGACTGTATAGCGTCAAGGGAAATTGAATATGGGATTTTATTTTTAAAAAAAATTTTAAAATAACAAATTTTTTAAAAAGGGGTAGGCAATTGAAAGTCATTCTCTTTTCGAGAAATGTGGGTGGCCCTGAAAAGGGCCTTTGGGTTTCTTCTGCTTCTTCTTCTATTTCCTCCATTTCCTCATCCAGCCCCTAATCTTTCCCCAAATTCCCTTCTTCTTTCTCTTTTCATTTTCCGGTATCCAGTCCGGGTGACCCATCGCTCGGAACTTGTTTTGGATTTTCATCCAATTGTTGTTAAGCCGCTCAAACTTTTCCTTTTTCTTTTTGTTTTCTTTTTCTTTTCTTTCTACAGTCCAAATGTCTTTTATTATCTTGACTTGTTCTCTCATCACTTTCCTCCTCATCTCCTCTGCTTTCATCATTTGGTTTAAACCCCATTTCACATAGGACCACTCAGTCCACTCCAAAATATCTGTTAAAAAACACCTCACTTCAATAGCATAATCAAGGGCCTCTTTCAGTTTACCTACTTTCACATAGTCAAGTTGTATGAAGCCTCTTAATGTTTTAACCTCCTCTTCAATCATGTCCCCAATCAGATCCCTGGCAAGTTTTAGACTCGTCACTTGACTTTTGACAAAGTCCTTAGTAACTTCATGCATCCACTCCTTCTCTAGCCTTTCCACCACATAGGCTGCATCTGTCATCCAGTACCAACTATCCTTTAGCTCATTAAATAGTTCAATACTCATTTTCTTGGGTTCTTCCGTAGAATGGTGCGAACGACTAACCTTGTGGGTTCTTATAGTTAAAGTACGGACGTGAAGGAAAACATCCCCTAAGACATAAAATTGATATTACCTAGATCATTACTTAAAACGCGCGGACGTGAAGGAAAACATCCCCCTACTTTCTCATTTCATATAATAAAACCCAAACTATGCTCTCCACATACGCTAAGAAACAATAAACAAACCCATAATCTACTATTCACACAAACTTACGTGAGCGGTTACAAACACACAAACACATACACTCGCACTATGAAAAAAAGAGTCAGTGTTTATATTCACACTACTCTACCTACACACATTGGCAAATTGATTGTTATTTCTTTTCTAGAGTATTGGGTAGCCCTGAAAAGGGCTGTTGGTTTTTTTTTTTTTGAACTCCAGATGCACCTATCTAATGATGGCACCTTCCTGGCCTGGCGCCACACAAGCATCTCCTTCCCCAGTCTCCTTTCACCTTTCTTCTTGGGAGTGCAGAGGCGGGATATATGGCTTCAGAATCCCAATTTTCTGTCTCTGGGATTCTGAAATTTCCTCTCTCCTCTTCTTTGTTTCTTCTCTCCTCCTCTTCTTTTTTTCTTCTTTCCTCCTCCTCTTTCATCCTTGCTTCTTCGACAATGGCCTCCGCGGCCAGTTCATTTAGTATGCGCCTGGCATATTCCAGGTGCATCTGGAGTTCTAGCAGTTTCACAGTTCTGGTATTCATTGTTTTGTCAACGAATGAACAGGGTAGCTAGACTGCCGAACGAGTTTCAATTTATAGTGAAAGCGCGGACGTGAAGGAAAACATCCCCCTAAAAAACATAAAATTGATCTTACCTAGATCATGACCAAACAACGCGCGGACCTAAAAGAGACACTCACTTTTTTATACTGCTCATCACTATTCTAAAAAAAATTTCATTAATCACTTCAATATACTATTCACATACGCAAAGCAATCAAACCCCTAATCTACTCTCCCCCACACCTCAAACACCGAAAAAAAAAACACATCATTTTAATCTACTATCCACACCAACGTACGTGAGCACTTACAAACACACAATCCTATACACAAACACATACCCTCACACTATAAAAAAGAGTTAGTGTTTATATTCACACTACTCTACCTACACACATTGGCAAATCGATCGTTATTTCTTTTCTAGAGTATTGGGGTAGCCCTGAAAAGGGCTTTTTTTTGTTGGTTTGTTTTTTTTTGTTTGCTATGGCAATCTTTTAGTTTCTAAGAATGCGATGTCCTCTGAGGATAGACTTTCTGGCAATAGGTCTGCTTCTTCGGAAAGAGAAGAAAAACTCTTTGGTGTCGATACGACAATCGACAAAGCCTCTGTCAGGTTCAGGTTGCTGCTGCTGTTGTTGTTGTTGTTGTTGTTGCTGTTGCTGCTGTCTCTGAAGTCTGTACTTCTCTGTCCATTCTTCTTTTTCCCTGTTCACTTCTTCTCTGAAGAGCTCTTCTATCAGGTCTTCAGTGACTTTTATCATTCTCACATTCTCTATCTCTTCTGGTTTCGGTATCAGACTGTGTCTGACCCTATGCAAATTCACGTAGGCTTCGTTTAGCTTAGCTAGTTTGGAGCACATCTTCGTAAGAGGATGAGTCGATAATGGATGGTTAGACTGGAAACAACACGGTTCTTAAAGTCAAAGCGCGGACGTGAAGGAAAACATCCCCCACACGGTTTTCGAGCCGCAACGTTCAATGAGTGTCATGAGAGGGATAGTAAGAAATTAAAGAGCATCAATCAAAGATTCTTATAGCCAAACAAACCACAAAGGCATTTTTTCAAAACACAACATTTTTTATTCAAAATCACTTAACACTAAACAACAACTCTAACATTTTTTTAACAATAATCCAACACTATAACATGAAACATTTTTTTAAAAAATGACAAACATTTTTTTCTCAATTCACACTCTACTTTAAACAGGGCTGACAACGTTGTGAATGAAATTGTAATTTCCACTGTTGGAAGTCATTAGGCCATTGATGGACACTATGTTTCCTAGCTTGAGACAAAAGATAAGCATAATGGTCACAAAACCATCGATCTACTGTCACATCGTTTCTTGAAGAAGAACGAGGATCAAAATGAGTCACTAAATGTTCTAAGGAATAGCCCAGGCTGCGATGATGCAGAAAATACACACAGTACTGTCCGCACACCAAGGAATCTGTGCCTTGTAATTTCACATTATTGAATCGGGTGGTCTGAGCATTTCTTCTCATAAAGTCAATAATATCGTCTTCCAAAGGGGGCAATCCGTACGAATCGAAATATTCCACACATCCTTCTTGAGGAATGTAAACGGCTACCCAGTGGGTTCCTGGGAGATGACTGTCGTCCGTGTTGATCACGTAAGCTAGATGGTCTTGAGGTTTGCGATGAGGGAGTTCATCTTTAGCACAGACGACAGGATTCCAAGAAGCCGTATACGAAATGTGGTTCAAAAGGTAATAAAGTTCCCAGGTATCCATTGTTTTGTGTGTTGTTTTTTTCTTCTTCACAGGTAATAATATGTCATCAATTCGATCCTGACTTTTTGCTTGAAAATGTCTGACAAATAACCGTTTCTTCGTTTCGTCTCCTCACTCTGATTCAGGAGAGCTTCGATACGATGGATCTCTTGAGTGGTTAATGGTGGACAAGAATGTTCACGCAAGTCTTTATACCACTGATGCAACACGTCTTCGTCCGAGATGAGACTCCAAGTTTCGTCCAGATACTCGTCCATTTTTCTTCTTGACTCAACATCAGGCATTTATCGTGTTGAATTTGACTGGGATGATCGTTTTGACATCCATGGCAATTTTTCTTGATCAATTCCGTCATTTTTTCGACCAAGTGTTTGGCAAAACAGGAGACTAAATGGGCTTCTTGTTCTGGCCATCTTGACTTCATCATGACAACTTCTTCGTCTTTGTCTTGGGATTCTCCTTCCACGGTCTCCTCACATTTCATCTCCAAAGTTTCTCCACTAGGTAAAGAGGGATAACAGTCTTCCATGGTTTCTAGTAATCTAGAATGACTTCTCTCAAACTGTTGATTTCTATGGTATTATCAAATTCGGCATACAGGATGACGTTCACCGTGTCTGGTAGAGCATTAGTAAAGTGAAGTTCCACTCGAATCTGGCCGGATTTTATAGGGTGGAAATGTCCCTCGTCGCTGCCTTGGTCAGGAGTGAAATCAAAAGCCCACAAAGCATAACCTCCTGCATAATCCTCGTACGTAATGCCATGACTGGTGTTGGTTCCTAACTGACCGGTGGCTTCGTACAGCGACAAGTACGATCTCAAATAATTCCTGTCACCAAACTTAGGCTCAAAGGGTCGGGTACACAAGGTCTTGCCATCACGACTGACTTCGATCTTGGACACATTGTAATATTGAAACTCAAAAGGATTTTCGCTGTGGACTCCATTGAAAGCTGAATTCTTGACGATACCAACAATCAAACGTTTGGGTAACTGTAAATATTGACGCCAAAGTGGCCCAGGCGTTTTTGTAATGCTAATTCCCATTGATGCTAAAGTGGCCCCAATTACTACTTGCCTATGACACTTCAAAACATTCTGCATTGAGCCTAACTTCAACAGATTACAAAAATAAGGTCATCACTTAAAAGATTACTGTGTACACATATTAGCTTAATCCGATCAGACAGCCATGCATCATTGCACCAAAGCGTAATGACTGCTGGCACAGTTCCAGCCCCTTGTAGACTGGTTCTAACTGGTTTATGTAATGCATGCATTGAATGTGTAAAAATACAATTTTCCCAATTTTTTATATATTTTAATTTGCAAAAGTAATACATGTTAACTATAAAGCAGAATTATGACATCCTTAAAAACATCCTGCAGAGTGACAAGTAACTTCGAGCCATGTCAGCAATAATTATCGGTAACACAGGTAATCTGGTTCCTATTAGGTTACATGCTTTGCAGTGTACACAAAGATTACAACTTTAAGTAGAGTAAGCAGATGATCTTAACAAAGGTTTTGGTGCCTATATGGGGATAAATATTTATATCATACCAGTCTTTGTAACTTTAATCAAAACCCAGCATTCCATAAGCATGATCAAAGTTTTCTCAGGCAATTTTTTTCTCTCCGTAAGCTGAAAGAGCACTTCAATTAGAATACAGTTTGAATCCAATCTGATTTTAGAGGGGCTCCAGGCACTGGATGTTTTGAGCAATACCTTACTATTTTAATTTCAAAAGCTACAACTTAAAGTTGGGGAAAATGATGACTGAATGGATGTTGAGGAATTCCCCCCATCTGCTGGGATGGTCTAGTCATCCCCAGTCCCAGTCAGGTTTTGTTCTACTGTAATACATCAGGGCCTATTGATCTGATTGCTTCATTTTGTTCATCTGAACCATACAATATGTAGGTGAGACTTAAAATGGAATTCCAAGTGAGAATACAAGAAAACTTGAGGGATATCCATAATCATAAAGGTTCCTTTGTGTCTAAACATTTTTAATCTATCTGACTTCAACATAGATTGTGTTAAGTATCAGATAATGGAATTATTAAATCTGATTCAGATCACTCTAGCAGCACCTTTTATAGGAAAGATAGCAAATTTTCTGGATATACCATTTCCATACTCTACTGCTGGTAGAGATTAATATCACTATTTAAATGGGAATCCAAGCATTAATATCACTATTTAAATGGGAATCCAAGCATTTTTAACTTAAGTGAAATTAATTATAGAAAATCTGTTTGAAAACTAACTGGATCTTGTCAGTTTAATTTTACTAAAATGTTTGGTACCCAGCTACCTCTCAGTGAGTTCAGACAAGCACATGAATTTTCATTGCCTCCAAAACCAGGCCCATATTAATAACTGATAACAAAGAGTTAATTGAAATGGTAATTCCAGTAGTGTGCAATGAGACAAGAAATATACATGTTTTGTTAAGTTTTGTTTTAAACATTGATACTCACTTGATATTTCACATTGATTATATACATTCTAATCAAGATTTCTAAACCGATAGTAAATTGTCTATGACTTTTGAGAAGATATTTTCTTTTTAAGTTACTCTGATGCTCTTTCTTACACTAATGAATTACGAAAAGATTATGTATTTATTTAGTATTTATTCTCATTAATTTTTATAAAATCTTAAACAAACATTTTATGATGAGTATAAACACTTGCTTCAAAACATAAAACAATATCATGATAATGTCATATCATACCATGTAGCATGGTATTTATCACATTACCTATTACGTATATCATCATAATGTCATATCATACCATGTAGTATGGTATTTATCACATTACCTATATCATGATAATGTTATATCATACATGTAGTATGGTATTTATCACATTACCTATATCATGATAATGTCATATCATACCATGTAGTATGGTATTTATCACATTACCTATTACATATATCATGACAAAATACTAATTTATGGTGACTTTTCAGCTGCTTATAAAGATTGAGATATCCCTTATAAATAAAGTTTAATATTTAATACACTTACATAAGAAAAAGCTTTCTCTGTTTGTATGTGTATGCAGATATAGATGAAAAGAAAGTACGATCCTTTATCTTAATGCAACACAGATTGGTTACACTATCATAAAGAGACCACCAATTTGAATTTCAGCATTAAATAATTGACATATTCTATCTTTATAACACAATATCAAGCTCATATCTTCCTCTATTAGTTCTTAGTTTGAAAAATCTGCTCTAGTTATTTAGTATATATGTAACACCTAAAAGAAATAGACATTACAATTTCTGAAAATCTGCATCATAACTGAGATAATCACAATGCATGAACACTAATGCATTATTAATGTATCATATATATATATATATATATATATATATATATATATATATATATATATATATATATATATATATTTGTATATATATATATATATATATATACTTAATGCATGATTGTTGTTGTTGTGGGGTTTAATGCCACTTTACAGCACATGATAGGCTATACATGGCGACCAGTATTAAAGGTGGAGGAAGAACCCGGAAAACCCAGGAAAGAACTACCGACACACGAGAAGCTACTGGCAAGCTTTCTCACATACCAACATTGGCTGAATCTGCGACTCGAACCCATGCAGACAGAGGTGAGATGGCAGTGATCCGTAACGGAGAGCACTTTAGACCACTTAGGATCCCTTACTTAATGCATGGGTCATGAGCTTGTCCATGTAATACCGAAGAACTATTGACCAACACAGCACCACCACATACAAACACTAAGTTAAGAAAATTTCCACTTACATATAATATTTCTCTTCAAAAAGATGCTGCTCTAGCTAAGTGATGAAGCCATAACCTTCAGAACATCCACTTTCCCTATCCTCTTGAGAAACGCGGTGAATCATCAGTGATATCTGGTTCTACTAAACACTGATAAGCCTGACAAAGCCAGACAAAGAATAACAGAGTCATGCAAAGTCAAATTGACCTTATGTACGAAGAGACATCTCTCCATCTACCGAATCATGTGACATGACAAGCAGTTAACCTACGACAAACACAACTTTAGTCAAAGAAATTTCTTTCAATATCATTGAAAAGTTTGTTAAAAAGGATTGCCATTATTCTTAAAAAATGTAAAATAACCAAGTTGCATAAATTATATTACAGTAGTCAATATTTATATATGTATATCAAATTCGTATTGTTTTATTTCAGTAAATGATGAAAATCAGTTTTAAAGCCACTTGGGAAATAACTGCTGTAAAGGAAATTCACTCAAAAATATGTTAATGTATTTAGAATTCAGTCGTATCTTCAATAAATTATGGTGATTTTTGTTTATGCTCCCGAAGAGGTAAATGAATTAAAAATATATAACAAACCCGTCAATAGTTAGGGCACAAAAGTATACTGTTGTATATAATACCTATAAAGTTCTGTTCTGTGCGTGAGATGGAATTTTGACCAATGATGAGTGTAAACACATGCTTAATATATTAGAAGAAAATAATATCTGAAACCATTGTATTTGTATTTCTACATTATATTAATTACTTTTCATCCCAACCTTTCTTCAGCTCCATGGCTGAAGATAAAGAACCAATAAAGCATCTAAAAAATTGAGACGGTGAAACACGACTCCTGGGACAAACCAAAATTGAAGACTAAATTTTAAAACTATGAAATAATCAATGTGAAGTTCAGTGCTTCCAAACGATGAACAAATACACACATTAAAATCTGAAGATTGCAGATTTTCGATCCATAATCTACACACATTCAATTTTACTTTTTTTCTTCAAATTTCTGTCTTATTATTTTATGTCTTCAACTTATTGATGGGACTTCTTTTTTAATACTCTTCTTGCAAAAATTGCGATAATTGCCATCAATTGTTTTCTTGTTCAGCTGATTGTGTGTGCAAAAATACGTTTTTATCCTTCTAAGTTTCATCTAGGTCTCGGTTAAAGAATAAATCTAATTTCTCCAATTAGATATATTAGATATCGACTGTTAGAATTCCTAACCCCAGGTGACCCTATTTTATCATGATCGATCGAAACATTTACCAATCATTGCAAGATATTTAAGTATTCATGATAGCCAATTTATTATCGAGACAGTCAGCTTGTCTAAGGAAAATGGCAGACATAAACGATGCATGGAGTGTGTCAAAAATGTGTTTGCTGATTGGTTAATCAAACAGCATGATTAACAAGAGGCTATCGGTCAATTAGAAAAGTGTATTTAAAGTGTAAATGATATTCATGAATAAATTAACCAAACCAAAAGTCTACTTTTCAAAATAATGGTGCCAATTAAACAACAAAAAATTGGGCAACAAAGTTCGAATTCAAACTATGATAATGTAATAATAAAGTCTCATTTGAAATGTTTGTTATTATTTTATAAACTATTAATCTGACCTATCAATAGAAAATGCAATTTATCAGTATATGTTTTAAAAATTTATGAATTTCTTTCTTAACAAATCTAGATAATATGAACTGTCTAAATTCCAAGAAACAACAAAGGCAAACAAAGTCAGACAAAAATCACATTAGTAAGGTATATTTATGTTGCAATATGAGTTTCATGAATAAATCAAATGAAAACAGAAGATTAAGGTAAAATATATTAACTAAATGCAAATTGGGACAAATTTCAAATCTGGATAATAAGAAAATCAGACAAAATCATATTTTAAATGTGATTAGTTAATAATGTGCTAATTTGATAAACTATGGAAAGAAACTGCCATATCTCTAAGTACGTCCTATTGAGTTACCAAACATGTTGACAAACTCAACAAATCTGTCGAAGTTTGACAAAGCATAACAAAGGCACAAAAAGCCTAACTGTAAGGCTTTGACAGACTTTAGTAGAAAAGGTGAAATCTTCATGTGCTCTGTTAGACCAGCAAGTTGTACTCCACCTTTTTTTGTTTTGTTTATGCACACTGGTGACAAACCATACAAATGTAAAATATGTGGTAAATTGTTTATTTACTGGTCTGACTTGTCAACACATTTAAAGATAAACCATACAAACATGTTGTTATATGCAGATCTAATTTTTCAATACGTCTGTGGATACGCACTGGTGACTGAACCTTTACTGATGAAATAAGTGAGAAATTGTTATAATTAAAGGTCTGATTTGCCAACAGACTTCAGGATACACAATGAAGATGAACCATAACAATGTTATTGACAGTGTACATGTGAGAAAACGTTTTGCTGCAGTCAAACTCCACATAATGGAATAAACACTCTTGTGTTAAACTCTTCAAATGTAAATATGTAAACATTTTTTAAAGCCAGAAAGCATTTGTTAGCATGCTTAAACATCCACACTGTTGACAAACCCTTCAAATGTGAAATGTGAGAAATTGTTTCCACAGACCTAACCTGTTCAAATAATTGATGGGACACACTTGCGACAGGCTCTTTTGTTAAATAGGAGAAAAGCCTTGATACATAATTAATTATAATAAACTAGTTGAACAATACCGAAATGTACATCTTCAGTGCAACAATGTAAGTATTTGATTGGCTTTAAAATTATGTTTTCTTTCATATGAACTGAAATATTAGCAAAAATATATATTTTGCCCATTGCCCAATACAGATCATATTAGTGTACATAATTGAGCAGAGCTATTTGTTGTTGTGATAGGGTTTAATGCCATTTTTCAGCACAATATAGGCTATACATGGCGGCCAGTATTAATGGTGGAGGAAGAACCCAGGAAAACCCCGGAAAGAATCACCGACCCACAAGAAGCTACCGGCAAGCTTTCTCACATATCCACATTGGCAGAGCCCAAGACTCGAACCTACGCAGACATAGGTGAGATGGCAGTGATCCGGAATGGTGAGCACTTTAGACCACTCGGCCACTCGGGGCCCCAGCAGAGCTGTTTGTGCATACCTAATTACGAGGGAACAATTTTTTGCAATACTCCATTATGATGGAATGGGTATTGCTTTGGCTGTCAGACAAATGATTGGCATTTTATAACAAGCATTATTACATGGTCTAGTATATATACATCAGTTCGTTATAAATAAATTCAAGTGTCTTGACGACATTGTACTCCATAATAAATAACTTAAGGTAATGACTAAATTGTTTGTCACATGACTTGGCTTTCCATCTATAATGTGACCCTGTGATCGAAACATGCTTGTTGAAAAGAGCTTCTTTGTCTTTCTGCATATACATGAAGGTGATATTAGGTATATTGTTGTATGTATATTTTTTATCCTGATGGGTTGGTGTGTTTCAGTCATTCGTTAATCCATTAGCACAAATTTCTTATACTGCTACTCCAAAAACTATTTGAAAAATTACCATAAAACTATGGGACACGCGTTGGTCGTGTGGTTTAATGTACTTACCTCTATCGATCACTGCAACCTCAGTTCTGTCTGCATGGATTCGAGTCTTGGAATGTTCCATTGTGGTTATGTAAGAAAACTTGTTAGTAGCTTTCTGTGGGTCGATGGTTCATACCAGTGTAGCAGTTAATTCTTTGCCACTTGCTAAAAGTTTCCCCAGGGAAAGATGTGGCTAACAGATTCCCCCTCCCGTTATTTCTTTTCACTATCCTACAGTAATTTCGTCCCCCACACCACCCTTGACTAGTTAGAATCTGTTCATTAATGGACTCATTAGTATTAATATTAATATCCACATATGAAACATCATACATAAATGGGTCACTTAACATTTTTTTTTGGGGGGGGATCAGCTAGCTGATTATTTTCCCCCAACAATCAAATAGTTTCTTTTCATTGCTGGGCTCTTTGGTAATACGCTTAAGGCCTACAAGTGAAATTAATGGGTCACTTTACAAATGTGTATGTGTGTTATTGTTGTTGAATGGTTTAATGCCATTTTTCAGCACAAGATAGGATATACATGGTGGCCAGTATAACTGGTGGAGGAAGAACCCTAGAAAACCCCGGGAAGAACCACGGACCCACTAGAAGCTACTGGCGAGCATTTTCATGGACCCATATTAGCTGGGCCTGAGACTAGAACCCATGCAGACAGAGGTGAGATGTCACTGATCCAGAACAGTGAGCACTTTAGACCCAGTCTGTTGGTATTTGGTACTAAAAGTCAAGTCAGATTTATTCTAGTAGATGTGTGTGTTAGAGCAAACACGTTTTTCAAATAATTTCACAGGTTGATTAGAAAAAGACAAAAAACTGATTCAAATATGAATACATGAATTACACAATACAGCGTTGAATGCTGTGCAGCTTCACGCCCACTGCCTGCTTTGTGGCAAGGATTTTAATATTGGTTATGATGGTAAAAAACGAAACCTTGAATTAGCTCGTTTTACAAACTCCAATACTAAGGTAACTTGTAACTTCATTTTTAAAGCAGAACTAATAAATGCAAAGGCGTTATCTACCGAGTTCTTAAGAGAACATGGACTACCCCTAGCAGTAGAAGACTATGTTGGTTGGATGTTTCCTGATTCCAAAATTTCAGAAAATATGGATCTGCAAGAACAAAATAATCTAATATTGTTGGGTGTTTAGCAGAAGATAATTCACTTAAAAGTGCAGAAGCCATGAAAATTGGGCCGTTTAGTATTGCAGCAGACAGGGGCAGTGATTATGATGACAAAAAGTTGTACCTAGTCTGACAATGAAAAGGGCAAAGTCAGGGTGCTCTTCTTTCATTACCAGAATTAACTGTAGATTGCACTGGAGAAAACCTTTTTTATTTACTTGATAATGCTTTGAATAAACTTAAATTGGCAGAATTTTATGCTTTTTTTAGATGATAATGCATCAGCGATACAGGAATTCATAAAGGAGTTGCATTCTGTATTTTGAAAAATGTCTCCATCATTGTACATGTCAGGTTGTCTATATCATATGATGCACCATGCTGCAGGAAAGGCTGCTGACAAATAAGAAGGAAAATTCGTGAAGTGTCAAGTTGGCATTCTACCAGACAATGTACTTCATGCGGACAGAGTTGATGTTCAATGGCACCTTATTTCCCAGCTAAACGATCCAATAACTGGAAGATATATATTTCCTCTGCTTTGTCAGGTAATGAAAGTAATATTGTTTCTTTATTATTCTAATGTTGACTGTGAGAGATTGTTCAGTATTGTTCACAAAAATAAAACTGAATTCAGATCCAGGCTCTGTAACTAAGCACTTAGTTCTCAACTGGTGTGCAAAACAGTGATAATCTCAGCTGGTACAAAGTGTTTTGAAATGCAATATGAGTCCAGAGTTCTCACTAGGATTTTAAAACTAGGAGTCCAGAACTCCTAACTTGGTAAAAGTTGAAGTCCCACCAGCAAAAGTTGCAGTCCCCTCCCAGAAACATGTTGCAGTGGCTAAATGTCCATTAAAATCCAAGGAATAAACAGACACAAAACTTTGTCAGTTTTATTTATTTGTAATCATTTATTGTTCCATAAAACAAACTATGTATTAAGATTGATATCATGTACAAATATATTCTTTAACTACAGTATAGTTCACTTTTGTCTATGTTGCATTTCACAAAAATGGTACTAACAGCTGCCTTGCTAGGCGTTCAGCATTAAGGGGTTAGTGTTAGGACTGGTCGGCCTGGTGTCAGGATAATGGGGCTGGGTGGGACATCATGCTACATGTCTGCGGCATGATGCCTGAGTGCTATACATATATTTAAACTGCTACACTGCAGACATCGTAGAGATATGACTGAACCTTTTTTTTAAATCTGCATTAAAAATCCTAATCAAACACACACACACACACACAGTTTTCTAATGCTTGGCTTTGGAACATATTCTTCCACACTAGGTCCCTCTTCGTTGATTCACATCATTTGTGGTAAGGTATCTTGTTTTATTCTGGACCTTCCTTTAGTCTTGATTTTGTTCTGCACACTGAAGACTATCTTGCATGCCATGGAGGTCACTGTTGACACCAACACAATCACAGCTAGAACTGCAAAGTCTGTAAATCTCTGTACTCTTGAAATAGAGTTGTTCAGGCTTCTGTCAGTGTGCAGTTTAATGATTTTATGACTACCTAGCATGTAGGTGGTCTCAAGATGTCTCATGCCTAGAAAATGTGGAACTTAGCAGATTAGAAGAATCAGTAGTTGCCAGTGAGTTTAATTTTCCACATTCTTTATTACGCCACTTGCATATAGCTCTTGTTTGTGAATCAGAATGAATTTTGTTAATCCAAGGAAGGTTTTTATTCCAAACACTAAGCCAAGCATCATGCACTTTCTTTCTCTTGGCTACTGTCCCATCCGAACTATAAGTTCTCGCAGCTTTAGCAGAGTTCTGAATCTCATTAAAATCTTCATCAATTTTCCTTTTAACCCCAAAATACTTATCCAAATTTGCACACGGCATTTTGTCCGAGCCTCGATGTGCCTTGATTTCGAGGTCGCATGCAATATTTATATTGCTACAATCAGAAATTAACACAATAACAGCGATCGCGCTGAGCTTGGTCAAAATCGCAAATTAAGATTTTTTTTTTAATAATTAGCGACATAAAATATACCTTCTGGAGATATTTTTGGTGTCAACATTTTTGTCTGATAAAAACTGTATATACAGTCTTGGTTTTAGAGTAAAGAAATTCAAAGGCACCATGACAGATCCCTGCAAACTTGATATGAAAATCAGTGCCGGATTAAACCCCGTAGAGGCCCTCAGGCAGTCGAAATCTTGGGGCTCCCTTCGCAAATTAACTTCTAATACGTTTTATCAATATTGTTTTGATCCGTTGTCCCTGGGCCCATAGGCCGGTGCCTAGTTTGCCTATTTGGTAATCCGGCACTGATAAAAATGCACTGGAATCTATTGTTACATAAACAAATCTTTGTTTCATATTGACAAACTACCCCAACAGTGCATTGTTGTATCATAATCCGTTTACGCTGGTGTCTGACCTTGGTACGGTATGTTGTAATATAACTAAAATATTCATGCAATTGACTAGCTACAATCGACCACCTCTGAACGCGAGAACGGGAAACGACTTCAGTCGACCAGAGGACAACACTTTAAAAAAGAATGTAAGAGAAAAAATAATTTTCCTGCAACTTCAAACAAAACTGATTACCTTTGAAGGACCGATATATACAAAGCAAAAAAAAATAAATAAAAAAATACGTTTCAATTTTCTACAGTTATTTTATGTTTCCGCGTCAATAACAAATAGTTATTTGTTTGGTCCTTCAAAGAGAGCCTTTAGCAGCGCTTTCAAAAACACATGCACCTTCATCAAAGGAAGCCAACGACCTTTGATTACCGGAAGTCAGTAACAAACTGAAATAAAATGATTATTTCTTTTTTCATAATGGTTAGACCATATTTAGTGTGCCTCGAAACTTTCCTGTTTTCAACTAAAAAATGCGTACGGAGGACTCCTGCGTGGGTGATTTCCTGCTCCCAGATAAAACATTTGCATCCAAATACGCGTAATTAGGGGTTTCCGAGGTCTTTGAATTGAGAGACTGTTGCTTTATAAAGCTGAAAGTGTTATATATGAAAATGTGAAGCAGTAATTGATGTTAAAAGACCAGAAGGGGTACCTAAATCATTTTGTACATATGCTCATTGAATTTTATTGTTATATATGGATTACTCTTTTTCTGCTTGGATTACTCTTTTTGTCTATTTGGATTACACTTTCTCATCGCCAGGGGTTGACATGTATATATGTGGTCCTAAATGAAAACGAATCCCCTCATTCAATATAGCTGACACAGTGACCATTTTG
This sequence comes from Sinohyriopsis cumingii, assembly GCA_028554795.2. Classification (NCBI taxonomy): domain Eukaryota; kingdom Metazoa; phylum Mollusca; class Bivalvia; order Unionida; family Unionidae; genus Sinohyriopsis; species Sinohyriopsis cumingii. The sequence continues at coordinate 101,849,981 of CM068835.1, read as the reverse complement.
AAGAATTGTTAATATCTATTCTTCCTACATGGATGATCATGTCAAAATGCAAAATGCATATGGATATAAAATGTACATTTGCATATTATTTCTATAGCATGGATATGATTTTTGCAAACAGCAGCCTTCCTAATTCTTTTGGATCAATTCCTGATTTGTTAGAAGAAACATTCTGCGTATTATACCCCTTTTCTTATGCAAGTTGGAGACTAAATTATTTTTATATGAATTATATAATTCAGAAAGATAGTGCATTTGAACATTTTCAATAGCAACATTATTATTATTTCAATTTTACAATTTAGGGAGATAATACATTTTATTGGTTCCAGTAGCACCATGGTAGAATTTAGAAAGATTGTACATTTTAAACATCTCAGTTGCACCATTCTATAATTTAGAGTACATTTTAAGAGTCCAAACAGCACCATTGTACATATTTTTATTGTACAATTTAGAAAGAGAATTTTAAAAGTCCCAATAACACCATTGTAGATAGTTAATTGAAGTGTCTAGTTGTTAATTGAAGTGTCTAGTTGTTCCATTGTTTTTGGCAACTGCACAGAAAACAGTGAGGCCATTCATTCAAAAGATTATGCCAATGGTTAACAAAATAACAACACACCATAGTGACCAGGAAATCAAGAGAGATGAAGAAAGAAGGATAGGTCCACTTTTGGAAGTGGGTCTGTAAAGAAAATGTGGTACAACAATGTAATTGCATTATATATAGTACTCATCTGTCGATCAGTGTTTTTGTATTATGAAAGGTTAACTTGAGTTGAAGACAGTCCTAGACATTGCAGAGTTTCTTATTAATCAAATGCAAAATGAGAACTGGAAGAGATCTTATAATCATATGCTTATTTTCTAACATTAACATTTGATAGGTTGACCCTGTTTTTGAGCTAGTGACAGTCAGTTTCCACAGTATAAACTGAAATGGCTGGTATTACATGTTTTTAGAGTATAAACAACTGTTTGTGTTTTAGATTTGAAGTTTCTTAAAGAATAACATGAGATTGAAACGAAAACCCTTCAGGATTCCCTGAGTTTTCTTTTCTTTTGAGTTCTGCTCCAAAGCCGTAATCACACAAATTCTGAGACTGGCTGAAAATACATATTAAGCCTATTTAATCATGTGTAATTAAAGAGAGAAATATAATACTTTTATTTGCATGTGCATTATTATTATTATTATTATTATTATTATTATTATTATTATTATTATTTCCAGTTTCAAATGGGCTCATGGGGACATTGTTATACCCCTCTTTGCTCTAGAATGGGCCAGAGGTGAAAGTTATTAAATCTGAATTACTGTTTATATTTCAAGTCATTGTTTAACCAATATTTTATATGTCCAATAACTGCAGGAACATATGAAATAGATTTGGGGTTTGTTTCCTCTGTTATGATCAGGGCGTACTTCTGTGTGTGGGGTGGGTAGGTGGTGGTGGGATGTAGTGGTATAATGATATGAAGCATGAATACTGGCTTTTATCATCAAAAAAGTTAATATTTATTGTTTATTGAAGAAAAATTTTATAATGTGATTACTCCCTAATAAAGTCTCATTCCAAAAAGCAATTACATTTGACAAACCTCTACCATCAGTCACAATGGACAACCACGAAATTAAAATTAAATTATTCATAAGAAAACCATGATCACAAGTGGACTGCACAGTGATCCAAAATATAAATTATTTATCAGGACCCTATTTATTCACATTTTCACTTGACTTATGTCTTAAAAGAATGTGAAGCAATCGAATGAAAAAATCTATTCCATTTGTAAACAAGGCCGGTCTTGAACTCAAACCCTGTGTAAACATAATATATAAAATATCCAAAGTTTAATCAGGGACAAAGGTTAAGCAAGCAGTATCGATATACATAACAATGGCCATAAAGTCTTATAATCCTGATGGTGGTATCGTTCTTGGTAAAACATACTAAGAAATCAAGGGTTGCTTTAGGGAGACTACAAGCAGAATGAGAACAAACACAGCCAGGATCTCCTGGCCAGGTCAGAGTTTGAATACTTCGACCGAGTGGTCTAAGGTGCTCGCCTTTTCAGATCACTGACATTTCACCATATGTTCGAGTCTTGGGCTTAGCCAACATAGGTATGTGAGAAAGCTTCCTGTGGATTGGTGGTTCTTCCCAGTGTTTTCCTCCGGCAGGTATATTGGCGGCCATGTATAGCTTGTGCTGAAAAATGGCCTTAAGCTCACACCACCAACAACATTGCCTGGGACTGCATTTCTTTGAGTTTAGAAAATACTCTGCATTTATTAGAGTTCAAAAATATTCAACAGCAGTAGCTTCTGAGATATAAGCTGCAGAGACTGTAAGATGTATGTATTGTTCATGTCCTAGACGTTAATAAAAATCAGAATATACTAACCTACACAGGCATGAATTTCAAAACATTTCCGGAGACAACTGTTTTGAGTAATATTAAAACTAAAACCATAAAAGCTTTGATACAAATTTTTACACTTCTTGGTTTTCCCAAATCAGTCCAGTTTGGTCAAGGTTCCAATTTTTCGTCTGAAATGTTCCATCAACCTGTGTATGAATTAGGCACCTAAAATCTTGAAATCTTCTGCCTATCACCCTGAAAGGGGCTTTGATGAGATTTTATAAAAATCTGAAGAACATGATTCGGTCCAATTCCTTTGATACAGAGAAGGATTGGGATGATTGTTTTCATATGCTGTTGTTTGCTGTTAAGGAATCAGCGGAACGATCCTTTTGTTTTATTCATTTTGAACTGGATTGCCAGTGTACTGCCAGTGGGCCGTTGTAGTTATTAAAAGAAAAACGTCTTTCAAACGAAGACTATGTCTCTGCTTTCAAATATAAGTTGACAAAGTTATTCTGAGAAAAGCAAGAACTGATCTTCACTCTACTCTGTCAGAAGTGAAATTAAGGTATATCATAAATACACAAGAACGGAATTTTCAGCCTGGTGATAAAGTTCTGGCTCTCTTGCCTATATCTTAAAATACTTGCATGACCCTTACACAATTGAAACTAAAATAAATGACATAAATTATGTTATTAACACTCCTGTGATCTGGAAACAGAAACAACTTCTTCATATAACAATATTAAAAGGGTATTTTGATAGAGATTATTTAATATTTTTCTGTCCAACACAGTGAGGACGTAAACGATGGAATGCAATCTGACTTTAGTGACTCTGCTTTAACCAATCTTTGAAATTCGGAAGTATTAAGCAATCTGGACAAGAAACTATCATATATATAACCACAGGGCGAAATAAAACCGGTATCATGTTAATATGTTCGCTTGTTAACTGATGTTACAACAAGAGCAAATAAAGTTGATTATAACGTTCAAGTTGTAGATTCCACATTTGTGAAACAACATCCTTACAGGACGACTCTTCTCAGGCTAAACAACTGGAGAAAAGAAATTCAGTATTTACTGGAAAATGATTTTTTGAATCAAGTTCAGGTACCTGGGGCTCAAAATGCATTATTGTGCCTAACGCAGATAAACATTCCGCGTGTGTACTGACTACAAAAGTCTACAGTGTTACCCGAAACGGATTCATTTCCAACGTTAATAATAGATGAGTGCATATATAAAAATTGGAAATGGAAAACATGTTACCAAGTTTGACCTTTTAAACGGATTTGAGCAAATTCCACTTACAGAAGCAGCAAACAAATTCCAGCGCCTGTAACTCCGGATAGACATTATCATTATAAAATGATAACATGTGATACGAAAATATTCTCCCTCAATATTCCAGCATTTAATGAACATGGTAGCATCTGGTCTAGATAACCGTGACGCGTAATACCTCAAAAGATCACTTAGAAACCATTCAGAAGTTATTTGATTCAGTGATGCAAATCTGACAGTATGTTAAAGTGAGTGAATAAATCACCTTGTTTAGGACATATTGTGGGATCATCTCAGGTTAAATAAGTTAAAGTCACGGCTATCTGTGTATTCTCTTTGCCTGTTAGTGGAAAGCAACAGATGCGATACTTAGGTATGGTTGGGTATTATCGGAGAGTTTGTTTAAATGTTTCTGCAATTGTCGATCCTTTGACAGATTTGTTGAGTAAGAAACGCAATTTTCAATTGTCTGATAAGTGTTATGATGTTTTAAAAATTAAAGGCCATACTTAAGAGTGCACCAGTTCTTTCAATACTAAGTTACATTCAATTATTTAAAACATCTGTTGATGCAAGTGATGTTTCGGTTAGTTGAGTTTTGATTAAAGAAGACAAGAATGGCATGGATCATCCCGCGTACTTGTTTTCTTAGAAACTAATCAATCATCAGACAAATTGTTCCACTAACGAAATGTCCGACTTTGATATTGGCTTTACAAAATTTTGAAGAGTTAATTGTTTCAATTCCTCCGTTTATGGTATTCAGTGATCACAACCCTCTTCCTTTCATTAACAAAGTGGGGAAACATCAGTGATTGTTGAGGTGGAGTTTGATGCTGCAGGAATACATAATTGACATTACACAAATGTAGGGAAAATATAACCTAATTTGCTCGGAAATAAAAGTACTATATTGCTTTATTTTGGGTAACTAAGAACCAATGCCGTCTTTTGTCATAAATTTCAACATTCGTCAAATCTTAAGCTTGGAAGCAAGGAAATTATTTGTTTAACAACCTCTCTGATATTAACTGTTCTGTGAAATAATCAAGATGTTAGGTTTAAACAACGTTCAATTTTCAAGTTAGAATTCAAATCTTCCACTTCTTAATTCAGTTGCCGAACTCGCTTGTAATTATTTTCTTTTCGGGAGTGCTCCAAAGGTGGTGATATCGGACATTCTACAAATGCCGTTAGTAATTAATCCGATAAGCAGATCTGAGAAGAAAAAACGTGCATTAGATAAAAATGAGACGTGCGACAATTGGTGATCTGTTTGGGAACTGGAATAATTTGAAGGGCCAACTTTGGCTGAAGACAAACCCAGCTATTACGGATTTCTTTATTAATTGGCAAACATAAGTACTTGTACAAATAATGTACGTCAGTTATGCCTTTAAAGAAACAACAGTCTTAAATGCTAGATTGACTACTGCATACTATTAAACGCAAATTAGAATAGCTGATCATATAAGGATCACCAACATGGCGTGGCGTTTGCTTCTTTTGCTTACAAAGGTAACATCGTCAAAGCTTGTGTTACAGTTTTAGACTCAAATTGATTGACCCAAGGGTCTCGCCGATCAACACCAGATTAATTAATACGCATGTGAAACATTGCAGAGTTTCTCAGTTTGAGGAGCAATTACATGGCTCACAATGTTATGAAACGTAGATGTTATCTAGTTCTAATGGTACCCAACGATGTTTAGGATCGATATCTTTAGCGATTCTGTATTATTCAAATCCTTTGGCATATACAACGTTTTGCACGAAATAAAAGCATCGGGGATTTAAGCTGATAGCCATTCATAACACATGGTCATATATAATTTGAATTATTATAATATCATAAGAGCTTATTTAACATATATGTACAAGAAAGCTTTATTGTATACATATTTCAATTTTTTGAGTGGATGTGGTATGTACAGTATCATTGTTCCATGATTGTAGATTATAAATTAGGATAATAGTTATTTGTAAACAACATGCTTACGTAGCTAACATTTGGCCATGATTGTACGTTATAAATAGCTTATGAATGAACTTTGTATGTTCTGGACACACATGTATTTACAATTTGATGTGATTTTGCAAACAAATAAATAAATCTTTCCTGTTTTATAGATTAGTCGATGGAATCCATTTGTTATCAGAATTTACATTTGTCTTCAGATATAATTTGAGAGGAATTATTTATTTAAATCAGTGTCGTTACACTTGGAACTGTTTATAACTAACTGAATGATCACATTTTTGTCCAGTCTTAAAAATAAGCAAATTGATCCAAAAGAGATAACGATTTAGATGAATCGACGTAAATCTCTCTCTCTCTCTCTCTCTCTCTCTCTGAACCTCTTTAGAGCATAATTGCAGAGTTCATAAACAGTAAACCACGTTCATTTTAACGTCTCTATTCCGTTATGGTCATCGGATGTGACTGCGCGAGAAGTGATATGCATAGCTAATCTTTGAGACGCTCTGGAAACCTCGTCAGGACGTGCGCAGAGATGGTAGATGGGTTTATTATGAATCCTCTCCATTCTTTTTCCATTCCGCAGCGAATCTAAAACTGGCGTGAACTTTAATGTGTCTCACGGTATGAAGTCAAAATGGCTTCAATAATTTTTTTCTTAACAAACCACGTGAGTATAACTCTTGCTTTTCACCCTTTTGATGCGTTTTCATTTAAGTCTTCTCTTTGTTAAGCCAAGTACCATGAGTTATAATCCCTTCAGACGACCAAGTTTAGCTCAACTGGTGATGGAGCAAAAGAGCTTATGGGATTGTCTTTTGTCCTTGTTTGTCATCTATCGTTCGTCCATTAGCAAAGTATTATTGATACTCCTCCTAAACTACTTGAAGGACTGCCAGTAGACTTTGCACACAAATATTCCATAGTCTAATTTGACATAAATTGAAAAGGTGCTGCATAAGATGAAGCATTATGAATAACACAAAATATACATGAATCAATATAATCTACATACGTTAAGGTACTTGTTTTTCCCTTGATCTACCAGATGTCAATACTGTATTCCTGCGAGATCAAACTTCACCTTAATAATTTCTGACATTTTTCTTATCGCCCATGAAAGTAACGTGGTTCTTATCACCGAATAAAATAATAGGAGAAGGAACATACACTTCAAAGTGTTGCAAAGCCTATATCAAAGCCAAATATTCCTACTTGATTGTGGAAAAATCTTTCTGGTGGTTATTTGATTGGTTAGAAAAATAGAACAGTGCATGATCTACGCCATTTTGTGTGGAGAAATTGGCGGTAAATATATGATGGGGGAATACATGCAGTAAACGGATTAAATCGAATATATACACAGGGACCCTTAAATACCTTTATACATAGTTTTACATTTGCCCTTCTTGAGCTTTTATGTCTGAGAATATGTTGAAACCATGAAATGAATCTTGACGAAGCGAGAGGAATTAGTGACCGGGGGGGGGGGGAATTTCTGGGTATCAGATATAAAAAAAGTACGTTCAATGGCTACCGATTGTATCAATAGTTTGTACCTACAGATACTGTACTTCGAGAAGTTTAATTTCAGCGTTTCTTGGAGAATTTCTGTCTATGGATCCGTTCCATCATTTGATAGGTTTATTGAAAATTTGTGGAGCCGATTTCTAGAGATATGGAGCTCGATATATGATATGTGTACAAAGAAGATAAGGAGATCACATCTTCAGTCCTTCTCTTGTGGTGGAGAACTTAAGACGGTTTTCCAAGCTCCCGCCGAAAAAAATATTTGATGTCCACCCATAGCACATATATGCATGTGATGCCCTACAAAATGAAATTTTGAAGTCATCAACCTCTGACAATTGGAGAAACTCACATCCTGGAAGATTGACTGGGGTTACAGGCTGAGGTCCAGCTTCTTGCGTCCAATAATGCTGAGGGCCACCCTAGACTTGCGCGTACGGTTGGCCCACAAAGCAATTTTCTGTGCCGTCTTCGTTCGCAAAGTCGGTATCTTTTTCGATTCCTCTATTTGCTTTGTCTCAGATCCTTGGCTATTGCTGCCAGGGTGGCAGTTACAGCGGAGCATTTAGCTACCTTCAGGGCCGTCACTAGGCGCCTTAGATGGGCAGGCCCTAAAGTCCATCAACCGCAGCGTTGGAGGCAAGGGCGTGGACGACGGAGAACACCAAATTTAACCAGTTACGGCTCGCCCAACCTGATAAACACATCTCCTGCATCTGCATTGTCAACCTCGGCAACTCGCAAAACTGCGTGACCCAATGGATGGATTTTTGCTCGTGGGAATGCTCGCATGCCTCCGCCTTGTCCGCGGAGCCGGTTACTATTCTCTGTTCAGACAATGTCTGACAGAACGATTGCGATGCTAATTGCGCTCGACAACGACCTGAAGTCTGGTGTGCTGATTTGGACGGCATTGTTTCTTCGCAGCTGTTAATTAAAACAGGTCGGATAACGGCATCTAGGTCATGCCGGTTGACAGCTTCAGACGCTCGCAGAGATACAGACAACGCCTTCCAATGCACTCTTGTGAATCTCGCCCAGTACGTGAGAAATGTCGAGCTATTGAATTGCACAAATCGTTTCGACGTCATAGACATGAATGACCTTATTGTGTTCACCAAGACAGCCAATAGACCAAAATTCTCTGACGTAGATTTTTTCATTCCTATTGTGGTCTGGCGTAGTGGCATAATCAAGATTGTATAAAGAGTAGACTAACGGACCAAATGTAAATATATAATCGTGTGTCATGTGTCCTGCTCCATTTCCTTTATTTAGTTGCGAGTTTCTCGAAATCGGCTAGACAAAATTCCTTTAAACTTTTTCTGCTGTTATAAAGGCGCCTTATTTCGATGCTGTATAAGAGGCGTTGAAATCAAAATTATCTAAGTAAGGGTTCGATAAGTACAAACTATTGATACAGTTTATTAACACTTATGTATTTTTAATAGCCAGTACCCACTAACGTTTGCTGTTTCGTCTCCACAAAATTCGTCAGGACTTCCTTCGTAGGTGGACAGCATGCTCTTACTGCATGTGTCTTACGCGACCTCCATCTAGCCGTAGATTTCTCGAAATCGCCTCGACGAATTTTTTAAAAACTTTTCTGCTGTTAAAAAGTGTTCATATTTAGATACTATGCAAGTGATGTTGAAATCAAAATCCTTTTAGCAGATGTTCAATTAGTAGAAACTATCGATACTATCTATTAACATTTGCGTTGTGTTGTTGTTTTTGATTGGGGTTGGGGGTAATACCCGGTACCCAGAGGGCGTCCCTCTTTTTTGCTGTTTCCTCTTGACGAATTTCGTCAGGACATTTTTCTTGGATGGACATCTATCTCGTAGAGATAAAAGGTCAAAGAAGGGTCTATGTTATAATCTTTCTTTCGGCATGTGTCCTACGAGACCTCCGTTATCTAGCTGATTTCTCGAAATCTACTCAACGAAATTCCTCAGGACTTCACTATCTCCTAGAGAAAACATGTCAAGAAGGGTCCTTGTCAAATCTCTTTAAAGGTGATACTTAACAACTAAACTCTATAAGTAAGATATAATCTACTTGCGGCCTGTGCTTTACCTGCCCCCCTCCCCTTTATGTTTTAAGACAATATTCAAAGTCAACTGAAGGCTTCTTAAACTCTTAAATGCTCCACACAGTTCTCCTCTAAGGACACGAGCACCACACCAGAAATCTCCAAGTGCACAAATGTATGTTTTTTTTTGTGGTTTTCCTTTTACTGGAGTCATTAGTGAGCTTTTTGGAATAGTAATACTTCACTTCATGCATCAAGAGACACGACCCAAACGCCTAACACAACTAATTATTCATATATTAAATTACTAAACACATTTTCCTATCAATATCGTAAACCTTTCCTACAATATAGTACGTGATCTGTCCATATTCAGCTTCATATAGCACTCTTATTTCTTCAGCCAGGTTAGAATTACACGAGTGCATGCCCCAAAGAGCTTTCTTCGCTTGATCACGTTGTAGTACCCTGCTTTCATACAGGTCGATGGGGGTTTTCCATTATGTCTTTCTCCTCCTTATTTTTAAATTTTATTTTCAAGTTTTGAATTTTTAACGTGCTTTAACAATCTGAGTCATGTTGTAGCGATGTCTGCACTGTGGTAGTTTAAATTAATGTCTAGCATTGGGTCATCGTGCCGCAGACATATAGTATCGTGTTCCACCCCGCGACATTATCCTAGGGCCATGCCGACCAGTTCTAACACTAACCTCTTAACGCTGAGCGCCATGCGAGGCAGCTGCAATTTCCATTTTTATAAGTCTTTGGCATGGCTCGGGCGGGGTTCGAACCCGAGACCTCCCTCATCCGAGGCTGATGCCCTAACCACTTAGGCCACTGGATCAGCCCTTCGCTTATGTTTAAACATGTTGATTTATAAAATGAAAGGTGATGTCGCATTTATTTGTTGAAAATAATGATATGCTCTTTCGCCTTCTGTCTATCGATCTAGGTTATGCTTTCAGTTACGTCCGCGTACGGAATCGGAGCTTAAAATCCCCTACCTCTTCTATCATTTAGGTGATAGTAAGACACAGGATTTCCACTTTACACCAGAGAGTCCTACAATATACTAATGCTAATGCAACTCTTCCACCTTGTCTCACAAGTAGCACGTGCAACTCCTTAGCTACTGAAAAATCCTGGTTACTATTATGACCTTAATAGTGTTCAGATAAATTCAAACAAGTTTAACATTTTTAATATTGTTGTCATTCCTAGTCAAGCAGGGTATAGTAGAGGAAAGAGAGAAATTCATTTGCTTGATCAGTTCATGTTAAATTGTTTAAATCTGCCCTTTCCCCAAAGAAAAATGAGAGTCCATTGAAAGGATTGACAATCAATTTGGCCAAAAGGGTATGCAAGAATTTAAGACAAAACATTTCTTCCTTTAACTGATTTGTGCTGAAACCGTCTCTGATATTCTTCACTGGATAATATTTTAAATGTATGACCATCCATTTAGAAGGACTAGCAACAACAAGGATTTCAAGATAGCCATTATGGCAGCTACATTGGATGCACAATTCGCACCATCTTTATTTAGAATCAATAGGTATTATAAAGGTCTATTGGCGAAATCCTCTTGCTGATATAAATTCCATTTGGGATAATAGAGACAATGAAATTTGAAAGATATTGAAGGTCAACTTGACTTTTTATCTAGAATCAACTGGACACCGAATAACTCTTCTGATGAAACTTCATCTTTGAATGACTTTCCCTTTAAGATGATTAGTGACAACAGTTTAAATTTGGATACCAGATCAGTACCATTTTGAATTTAGGATCAACAAAACATTACAAAACAAATCTTCTGATAAAACCTCCACGTTTATATGACTTTGTATTTTGAAGGAGTAACAATAACAAAATTAGCACGATGGCTGTTATCCAGGCCATACTAGATATCAGGTCACTATTTCCATCTGAATCTAACTGGGTATCATAATATGTCTACGGCAAAAGTGCAATGTCAGTATGACCCGTCATCAAGGAGTAGTGATAAAAGGTGTCAGATGGCCATGGCGGTGCAATACTGGCGGCTTACTAAGGGGGTGACAGCCAGGAGGGTGATGCCATCGAGACTTGATGTCATATGTTTCTTGTATAAAGTATAATGCAGTATAATCTGTTCACTGAATTTTTTTATCCAGCATCTTCCTTATTTCCAATTTGCTTATGACATTATGTGCTGTTTAAATCTGCTCTTAAAGATAATATATTTTTCTGTGTTTAAATATTAAAATTATTTACGGGGTGCCAAAAGATGGATCTGCCCTGGGTGCTAAATACTTTAGGCATTCTCCCGACTTGAGGTCAGATTGGCACAAGTTTCAGTTATGACTAATTATACAACATAACTAGTTTCTGAGTGAAAACCCATGCCAACAAGATCTTTCGTTCAGGAGTAGACAACATTTTTAGATTTGAAATGAGCACTAGTCATGTAGGTCATTGTATAGTAGAGTCAAATAGACGTGGACTGGTGACATAATTAACAATTTGATTACAAAAATTGATTATTCCATGTCTGTTATGACCTTCCATCCATACATTCAAGCAGCCGCACATAATGGATAGCTCAAATAATATGTGCAAAACCTATAATATTAACAGGATGGGGAAATTTTATCAGGTACCAAGCAACGAAATACACCGTGGGGTCAGTTTTTACTGGCCTCGATTTCTCCACTCCCAGTTTGTCTTTTTTACCCACCAACCTCTCTCACCTCCATTTTCGTCAATAATAAAACATCTTTTGGTTCTTTCCTTTTTAGATGTTATTGTATTACTACTTGGGAAGAACTGACTCAGCAAGATACATTGTTTTTTAGCTTAAAACCAATCGAGAGTAGGTATTTTCATGGTATTTCATGTTGGGTATCCATCCACTCTTAGTGGCAACAAATGTTTCAAAACAACCGGTAAATACTTGGATATTGATTAATATTCTTGTGGGAAGCAAATTTTGATTGGATGTCAATTAACTCATTTTTAGAAAGTTCAAACATCTGACTTTCAAATTTGTACCAATCAAATCTCTATAGAAGATTGACACAAAATGTCAGACTTTGTAATATATATCATCAATAGTAGTTGTTGATTGTCACATCATCTGGGAAAAGTTTGCATTTGAATTGCTTTCTCTTGGCATTTGTTAACAATATGTTTCACATGATCGACTGAAAAAGTCTGTTTAGCTTTATTCCTCACTCCACCCATTTAATCAATGCAAATTCAATTTAAATCTTTGAATGAGCTACTTTAATTATGTCCCACTGAATACATTATCCACCTTTTCCTGGTTATTGATTTAAATTTAGTGGTGGATGCACTTGGGTTATATGTATTTTGATAAATACATTATTTTTTTTAATTATCTATTTAATGAAAACAAAAATATTTATATAGAACATATTCACTTTATTTGTTGATTCTTCCTTCGGAACATAATTTAACTACAAAACATCTCATTGTGCTCAGGAAAGAAGAAACGTATATGCGAAACAAAGATCAGAATACATACATGACAAGAATTATTAAGTGAAGCTCAGGGACATGACTTTAAATACAGCTTGTCTAGAGCAAAATCCCACGGGTAATGTTTGTAAATATAAATGGAAAGCTGTACAATTTTGAAGGAGTCACAGACAGTCATGAGGCAAAATATAACTCCAGAAAAATTACATTCAGTATGAAGGTCAATACGAACAGTTTTAATGCTGATTAAGTTTCAGGGAGATGGGAGATGCTAATTAGAAATAAAAAGGAACAAAATAGCCAGAGTAAAAATAATTAAATGCAAATATAAAAGAGAGCTTGATAACATGTTTGGACATGATTCATGCATGTCTCATGTCAAAAATCACAGAGAGTTCTTTAACAAGTTCAAGGTTTGTCGATGAGGAGGAAACTCGGGAAACTATCAGCAACTACAGTTAAATATCCAAATCTTAACAAAACCAAGCTTGAATATCACATTCAATACCATAGGACATCATGATGAAATACACTGAACAGCAAAATATTAGATAGGCAGACGAAGCAGAGAGAAGATACATAGGCAGAAATGTTTTGTCATCATGAGTCTTGTAACTGTTGTTATGTACATAAAAATGCAATTCTTAGAAAAATGGATGTGTATTTGCCTTTCTTGCAAGTTCTATTTTTCTGACATGGCTTTTGTAATAGCTTCAAATACTTTTGATTGGTAATTTTTGACATTTCAAAAGTTTGAAAAATGCTATATTATTTATCTTTAATTGCACTGAAAAATCGTTCCTTCAGGGTGCATTTCAAAAGTATTTTCATCCATCTGATTAAGTAAATCTGAGTTCAAAATTGTTCCATGATTTGTTTTTAAAACAAGTTCATATTCTACATTTATTATTACAAATTTGTTTGTTTCTTCAGAAAGCTGGCATTTGTATGAAGATGGGAATTTTGCAGAATGTGTCTTCTTGGATTGTAGACATTTTATTGCATGTTTTGAGTGCAGGTAATGTCCTATATACAAATGTCAATTACTTGATACTATTCATACTGGGGTTTTATTACCTGAATATTAATGGTATGAAATGGTATTGTCTGCAGTGTGTATGACTCTATAATAGGATGGAGAGAGCATAAAAAGGTTACTAACTATTTTCAATCAGCGCGTTCAGATTAGCAGGGACAAAGTGCAGTGTAAAATAACCGGTTTTACATTTTTGCAAGATTTTGTTTTTTTTTTCAGGTTATTTTTATATTTTAGTTTTGTTTGATTTTGTCATTAAAAATAAAAACCCCAAAAGGGTTCAAACTAAAACTTGTCGTTTGTTACTTACATACAATTTTATTTATATACAGTATATCATTCTTGTCTCACACATAAAACAGATTATACTGGTTGTACATTCTGGCTCTCGTAATACTATAAAACCTGCATTGAGAGCACTACCATGAAATACCATATTTTCCATAGACATTTTAATCGGTCATGTTGATAAAGACCTCCTTCAATTAGATTACCTGGTCTGAGAGACCATATTTTGCTGACAGAACGGGTGGTCTTTTCAAAACAGCTTAAACTGTACTGTTGTCAGTTATGTCTTTGCAAGAATTTTTATCGCTGCTTCTACAGTCATGACCCCTGACTTTTGCATTACTCTTTTAGAGAGCTACTTTTGACACCAAAAGAAAATCATAGTAACCTTTCCTAATCCCATGCAAGATTTGACTAACATCAAAGTAAAAAGCATTCAGAGTTTCATTGCTAACTGTAGATGCATTAATTGTATGGAGACATCATGTCTCGGAGACTCACTATCCACTTGCCTGAATAACACCTAATCCCATGAGGCTCTGTTTCATTAATATAAATTCCATGCATGTGCTACATTGATTAACTAATTTAGTATTACATTATGGTCCAAATATTTGATACAATGGGGTATGTGTGTTCTAGGATTCTTCTTTAATATACCAGTACACAAAAAGCTTGAAACAAAATTCTCTTGCTCTTATTTGCAGAAAGAAAGACATTATTGAAAACAGTTTCAGTTGGAAAAACATTAACAGTTGATAAAAGATAAAAAAGGTATCCTCGTCAGAAAGAATATCAGAACAACCGTCCCACTCCACGATAAATAAAATGGACATCCCCTTTTTGAACAGTGAATACATGCTGAGATGTGTCACAGTGACCTCTCTTCCCTATTTCTCTTTCAATGCGTTGCATACAACATTTTCCAAAATACACTGACATAAAACTGTACTTTGTATTGATTTTTAGAGTTTTGCAAATAACATAATTATTTATAAATTTACTCTTTACAAATCGCATTAATATGATCAATAATTATTCAATTACAACAAATGTAAATTTGTCACTCTGGGCCAAGGCTATAATTGAAAAATGACAACTAAGTAAAGATAAAAATGTTTAAAATTTTCAACTGTTTTAACTTCTAGCATTTATTCTGTAACACATAAGTAGTAAGGTGGGGTACATTAGCGTCAATGGGAATTAGCATTACAGAGACCCCTGGGTCAGATTAGCGTCAAGGGAAATTTAACATGGAGAAAAATCGTGGGACGGTTTAGCGTCAAAGGAATTTAAACAGGGTGGGACTTTATAGCGTCAAGGGAAATTGAACATGGGATTTTTTTTTTTTTAAATTTTTTTTAAGAAAGGGGTAGGCAATGGAAAGGCTATCTCTTTTCGAGAAATATTGCTGGCCCTGAAAAGGGCCTTTGGGTTTTCTTCTTCTTCTTCTGCTTCTAGTTTCTTCTTTTTCTCCACCAAGTTCTTATTTTATCTCCAACACTCTTTCTCTTCTTTTCTTTCTTTTTTTTCTCCTGCTCTTCTTTCTTCTTCTCTTCCTCCTCTTCTTTCTTCCTCTTTTCATTTTCTTCTTCTTTTTCAATTTTTTCATCCCATGCTCTCATCCTTATCCTTTCCTCTTCATCCTCCTTCTCCTCCTTTATTTCTTTCAACAGATCACTGATGATTACCTTCATTTTTCGTAAATTGTTTATCTCCATCTTCACTCGATGGGGACTATAAGAATAGTGATCCTCGTTTAGGTTAACCAACATTTGCTCTATCATTCCTAAATTGTCGAGGACGTTTTGCAATTTTTCCATTTTGTCCATTTGGTTAGAAGCCATCTTCTTTTTTTATTCTTTGCAGAATGGTTTGAACGACGAATACTGTGGGTTCTTATACGAAAAGCGCGGACCTGAAGGAAAACATCCCCCTACTTTTTCATTTCATATAACAAAACCCAAACTATACTCTCCACATACGCTAAGAACAATAAACAAATCCATAATCTACTATTCACACAATCGTACGTGAGCGGGTACAAACACAAACACACAAACACAAACACACAAACACATACGCTAAGAAACAATAAACAAATCCATAATCTACTATCCACACAATCGTACGTGAGCGCTTACAGAACCCTAACTATACTCTTCACCTACGCTAAGAAACAATAAAGAAACCCATAATCTACTGTTCCCACAAACATACCTTAGCTCTTACAAGCACCAACACGCAAACACATACCCTCACACTATCTTAAAAAAGAGTTAGTGCTTATAATCACACTACTCTACCTACACACATTGGCAAATCGATCGTTATTTCTTTTCTAGAGTATTGGGTAGCCCTGAAAAGGGCTGTTTTTTTTGGAACTTCATGGACACCTGGTTAATGGTGGCACCTTCCAGGCCTGGCGCCACATACACATCTTGTCCCCCAGTTACTTTTTACCTTTTTGGGGGAGAGAGCAGAGGCAGGATATGTCGCTTCAGAATCCCAATTTTCCCTCTCTGGGATTCTGAAATTTCTTCTTCTTCTCTCCTTTTCCTCCTCCTCCTCTTCTTTGTATCTTCTCTCCTCCTCTTTGTATCTTCTTTCGTCTTCTTCTTTATATCTTCTCTCCTCCTCTTCTTTGTTTCTTCTTTCCTCTTCCTCTCTTATCCTTCCCTCCTCTACAATGGCTTCCGCGGCCAGTTCATTTAATATGCGCCTGGTATATTCCAGATGCACATGAAGTTCCAACAGTTTCTCCAGTCTCGTGTTCATTTTTGGTGTTGATCAATCAACAAGGGTAGCTGGACTGCCGAACGAGTTTCAATTTATACTGAAAGCGCGGACGTGAAGGAAAACATCCCCCTAAAAACATAAAATTCATCTTACCTAGATCATGACCAAAAAACAACAACGCGCGGACCTAAAAGAAACACTCACTCACTTTTTTATGCTACCCATCACTATTGTAAATTTTTTTATAAATCACTTCAATAGACTATTTACATACGCAAAGCAATCCAATCCAACCTCAAATCTACACCTCAAACACCAAAAAAGACATGATTTTAATCTACTATCCACACCAACCTACTTGATCACTTACAAACACACAAACACACAATCCTATACACAAACACATACCCTCACATTTGTTTGAAAAAGAGTTAGTGTTTATATTCACACTACTCTACCTACACACATTGGCAAATCGATCGTTATTTCTTTTCTAGAGTATTGGGTAGCCCTGGAAAGGGCTGTTTTTTTGTTTGCTATGGCAATCGTTTTTTTAGTTTCTAAGAATGCGATGTCCTCTGAGGATAGACATTCTGGCATTAGGTCTGCTTCTTCGAAAAGAGAAGAAGAACTCTTTGGTGTCGATACGACAATCGACAAAGCCTCTGTCAGCTTCAGGTTGCTGCTGCTGTTGTTGTTGTTGCTGCTGTTGCTGCTGTCTCTGAAGTCTGTACTTCTCTGTCCATTCTTCTTTTTCCCTGTTCATTTCTTCTCTGAAGAGCTCTTCTATCAGGTCTTCAGTGATTTTTAACATTCTCACATTCTCTATTTCTTCTGGCTTCGGTATCAGACTGTGTCTGACCCTATGCAAATTCACGTAGGCTTCGTTGAGCTTAGCTAGTTTGGAGCACATCTTCGTAGGAGGATGAGTCGACAATGGATGGTTAGACTGGAAACAACCCCGGTTCTTAAAGTCAAAGCGCGGACGTGAAGGAAAACATCCCCCACACGGTTTTTGAGTCGCAACGTTTAGTGAGTGTCATGAGAGGGATAGTAAGAAATGAAAGAGCATCAATCCAACATTCTTATAGCTAAACAAAAGACAAAGGCATTTTTTTCAAAACACAACATTTTTTATTGAAAAATCAGTTAACACTAAACAACATCTCTAACATTTTTAACAATAATCCAACACTATAACATCAAACAATTTTTTCAAAACACAACATTTTTTATTCAAAAATCACTTAACACTAAACAACAACAACTCTAACATTTTTTAACAATAATCCAACACTAAAAGTTTCTCCACTAGATAAAGAGGGATAACAGTCTTGGATGGTTTCTAGTAATCTAGGATGACTTCTCTCAAACTGTTGATTTCTATGGTATTATCGAATTCTGCATACAGGATGACGTTCACCGTTTCATCAGGGTCTCGGTCTTTAAACTGAATTTCCACACGAATCTGGCCGGATTTTATAGGGTGGAAATGTCCCTCGTCGCTGCCTTGGTCTGGAGTGAAATCGAAAGCCCACAAAGCGTAGCCTCCAGCATAACCCTCGTACGTAATACCGTGACTGGTATTGGTTCCTAACTGTCCGGTGGCTTCGTACAGGGACAAGTACGATCTCAAGTAATTCTTCTTGGTAAAGTCAGGTTCGAAAGGTCGGGTACACAAGGTCTTGCCATCGCGACTGACTTCGATTTTGGACACGCCAAAGTGTTGAAAGTAGAAAGGATTTTTTTTGTCAGCTCCGTTGAAGGCTGTATTCTCGACGATACCAACGATCAAACGTTTGGGTAACTGTCCTTGGAACAGATGATCTTCGATCATGGATCGCTGTCCAGCAGGAATGGTGAAGGTTTTCACTTCCACGCGTCGTATGGGATACCTGGCGGTCGTTCTGCTCAACGTCTGACTGACGTCGTTTTCCACTTTGGGTAACACTTCCACGCGTCGCACGTAAAGTCGGGCTTCTTGAATGATAGTTTTGTATTCATTGGCATGGGCCATCAAATGGAAAGCGGCACTGCTACGATTCAGTCTCAGGCGGATATCCAACCCGTTGAGCAAATACTTTTCTTGTAACCACATGTCCAAATGCAAGCGATCCATCAGTTCTAAACTTCGCCCTTGCAGAATTTTATTTCTACGTGTGTTAAACCCCACATTGTGAGCAGTCCCATCTTCTGTCAGGGCTGTGTCGATAAACGTGCCTGCCGTGTCAGGTTTCCATACCACGCAAGCATCCAGATGAGTATTCTTGGCTTCTTTCCCGTACGTCAAGAGATTTTCCAAGTAGGCACGATACGGGTAAGTATCCATGCTGCTACTGACCAGTTTATTATTCAAGTACAAGTCCACTTCGCTGAACAAGAAATGCATGAAATTGTTGACAGGAGCTACTCTAGCATCGCCTCCTGGATTGGTGTTGTCCTTTTTGATCACTTTCACTTTCAAATACAGGTAACTGCTATTCAGATCGATGTAATCTTCGGGCTGTCCTTTGATTTCAAACTCGATGGGAGCGGAATCCGTCAAAGAGGAGACGGGGTGAAATTCCACCCACTGAGATCCTTGCATGGTCATCATGGTGGGGGGCATGGCAAAGAGATCCAGTTCCGACTTGGAACAAGCACAGGACTCTCGGTGTATCATTTTTTTCTGTTTTTCAATAATCGAAAACGTCTAAGTCTCGAACGGTTCTTCTTTTCTTGGCCTTTCTAGCTTGAAGTCTGGTGAAAGGGTGTTTTTTTCGTCGTCTCTTTCTGCCTTGTCCTTGCTGAATGCCTGACTCGGTAGCGTGCAGGGCATTTATAGGTGTGTCTCGTCGGCCCAAAAGGTCTTTGCCCGTTTGCAGCAAGACATTTTTGCCTGCCCTCATGAAGGCTTCTTTAGGATTTTGTTTGTCGATGATGACATTTTGGAGAAATTCTTTGCCTTGTGTCAGTGCCGTATCTTTCAAGGCGTGCAATCCGCGTGTCACCATCGGTTTCAACACCGGGGCCACCGAACGAAAAGCCGATTTTAACATATCTCCTAAACCGTGTCCTCGCTGTCGAGCAACCCCTCGGTACACTGGATACATGACTTACGAGTCGTGAGAGAACCGTTTTCGAAAATGGAGTTTCACCGTGACTTTTCCTTTGGTGAATGGAATATTTTGTCCCAGATCTCCTTTTATAGCAATGTTGACCGTATCCAAATACGACTTGCTGACAGGCAAATAGTGAGGATGGACAAATTCACGGTGGACGTGGTAATTGTTTCCACCTTCCTCGTCAGCGTTCGTGGCAGAATCCACTTTGAAAGGAATGACACGCAGTAACGGTACGGAGGTGTGTCCCACCACGTTGTACTCCACCACATCGGAATGCACAAACATCAGATTCAGTCCTTGATTCAGTTCTACCGGGGTACGAAATAACTTGGTAAAAGACTCGTTGTCGTAAATGACTGGTAATTCGTTTTTCTTGAGCATGGTCATTCTCATGTCCATGTCTCCGCCCAACATGTCAAACAATTCAGGACAAAATAAAATGGACACGATTTTACTCCGCTCAAATTTCATCAATCAAGAAGCGACGAGATGCTTTGTGGTACTCCATGGTGACACTTATTTGGGCATACTCCAAAGCTTTCAGAAACACGACATTAAACCTGGAACTTATGGTGCTGACCAAATGTTGACCACTAAAATAATAGCCTGGGGGAATAAACAAGTTTTAGGTCCACGTTTGAGTTTTGTCATCATAGGTTTTATTGTCATATTTGACATTGGGGGAATTCAAGTACTTTTGCATTTGCTCGTCATGAACTTCCACCTGAAAAAAATTTTGATTGGGAAGGACATTGAGGACTTGGGTCGGGTGAATGATTTCCACTAAAGCCACTTCCCAATGGGCTTCGTGATCTAAGGGGATGGCCTGAGGTAATTTGGCCGTGTAACAGCACAGCGTGTTGTGGGGAAACACCTCCATGGAACTGTCGCTGGGTAAACTTAAGTAAAATTGGTTTTGGTGACTCATAATTCCAGAGTTCTGTGGCTGTCCGAGGGGTTACTGGACGTCAGAGGCGTGTCTCCGCCCAAAATAGGGTCGTTGTGGTTGTTGTTGTTGGAGTAGTGACTGGCACTGACACTGGACACAAGGTTCCCGTGGTTCCCGTTCGAGGTGAATTTCAGGGAGGGATTGGGAAGCAGGTAACCGATGCAACTGCTCAATAAAATGGTCCACAATTGTTTGTCTCCTTGTTGCAAACTCAAATTGGCAATGGCTGCCCCGATGACACAATACACCACGAAGATTTGACAGAAAAAGACGATTTGCGTTTTAGGCACACGTTCTCCGCACCACACCCATAAGGGTTGTTTTTGTAAATCTTGCACAGAAGAACTAGGTGAAGGAGTGGTCGACGTAGCTGCGTCTGTGTGAAAGGGCATGATGGTCACTTCTTTTTATAGTCGATGACTTGCGAAGCGTCGATCCAAGAATCAAAACTGGGTGGATATCCTTTCCAACGTACTTTGACTTCTTTGACACGTCGTTTGCCCACTTTACGGGTTCTGCGTTCGAGAATGCTTTCGATGTCGTACACGTCGTCTTCTTTTTTGGTGACACGTTGTAACTCGGGCAAATAAAACGTTCCTTTGAGCACTTCTCCATTCATGTCTTCCAATTTATAGACGGCAGGATCACGGCCATGCACTTGTCCAGTGACGCGAAACAATTCGGTCGTCCAGTTAGGTAAGTAACCTTTGTCGAAAGTGCGTTTGGTTTTGCCAATGCGCACCCAATCTCCTACGGCCAACATTCCACTTTTCTTGGGGACAGCCCTCGTCGGGTGCGACTTCTGGCAAACTTGCGTCGAATGGGTTTGTGTAAACTGTAGGTAGCTTGTTCTTGTAACCATCGTTGCACTTGAGGTAAACGGAGACTTTTCAGTCGCGTTTTGGCAGCACGATACAATTTTTGAACTCCTGCGTAACCTGCAGGATGGGAGGGATAATAGTAAATGCTGGCTAAGACTTTTTCCATTTTTTGTGTTTGTTTGTGTGTTAATAAGTCACCCACTCTTCGGTGATGCTACTTTGGGTGGGACGAAAGGGTGGTTTGGAAACGGATTTACGTGTCCGATGGGCTACGGGAGTAGAAGTCGAAGGTAGTGGTGGAAGTGGCAATGGAATGGCTTTGGTCTTCTTTTCTTTTTTCACTTCTGGTTTCCCTTCTTTCTTTTTCACTTCTGTCGAAGGAGGAGTGGACATCATCTTTTTAACCCAAGCTTTCATTTCTTCTCGTTGGGGTGTGGGGGACAGTGTCAACAAGGATGCTGCAATCTTACTCGAAATGGGAGCTGCTGACGGTGTTTGAAACACTTCTCGCATCTCTTCTTACTCAGGTCTTCGTGGGGTAGCATCTCTGGTGACCCCTGGGGATGGTAGTAGTGGTGGTGGTGGTGGTGGTAGTGATGATGGTGCTGGACCTTTCATCAAGGTCTTAAAATCTTTCAAAGTGGGTTTAGCTGTTTCGTCTAAAGCTTTCTGGTGAAAGAGTTGCAGTCGTTGCAAGAGTTGACCGTACTTTTGCGATTTTTCTGTTTCGGACAAATCTTGGCGATCCATCAAGGACTGCAATTCGTGTTGTAACTGGGACGTCTCGCTCAAATTGGGATTGGGAGGTAAATGCGGGGTGCGTTGTTCTTGCCACCGATGGTATTCCATCCATCGTTTGTAAGGCACTAAAGCTAGTTTTCGTCCTTCCATGGGGTTGTCAAGGGTCGATTCTGAGATCTTGGGACTTCCGAGGGCCTTTTTATCTTGCTCCCACCAGTCCTCCCAACATGGTTCCCAAGACTCCTTTCAGTATGGGGCCTAACAAGAGGGGTAAAATGCCTCCACGTTGGACCAACATCTTCTTTTTTTGACGAATGGGAATTTTCTTTTGAACCATTTGGCGAAGAACGTGACGGTGTTTGCTTAAGCATTGTTTCTGGTGTTTGGACAAAGGGATCGTGCCTTTCAAGACGTTTTTTTCGTAGAGGTGGAGAAGCTTTGGACAGGACAGATAACATGTCTCCATGTTTGACTAAACGTGGTGGTAGTCCTTTCCTTTTCTTTCCTTGGGGTTTTCTGGAGGGTGACATCTTCAGGAGCACCAAAACACTGATACCCCAGACTTGGTCACAGGCCTTTTATATATTAGTTTGAGGACAGGCATGACACGTCGTGCAGGGGTACGTAACGGACTAAATCGAGCCAGTTCTTGCTTGGACAAATCCAGTAAACTTTGTAACATGCCCGATCTTTCTTGAACTTTCATTTTGGGAGAAGGTACTTTGTGAGCAGCAGCCACTGCCACTAAATTGGAGGGTCCTGCCACTGGGGAAGTTCTTTTTGGGGTCATCAACGGAGAAGTTCTTGGTGTGATCAACGTCTCCAAGTACTCTTCAATTCTTGGTGTCATCAACGGAGAAGTGGATGAACGTGAGGCTGCCGGAGACGCAGTCACCGCCGTGGCAGGTAGTGGTTTGCGAGTGTAAGGTTGCGTCCTGGCCGAAGAGGAAGTGCCTCTCTTGCGACTGGTTTTCTTCTGTGGAATTTTCTTTTTCTGGGGACTTTTTCTCTGTTTCTTTTTCTGGGGGCTTCTTTTCTGTTTCTGGGGTGGTGTCTGGTAAGAGGAGGGTCCCGCCACTGGAGAAGTTCTTCTTCTTGGGGACCTGGTCTTTTTCTTCTTCTTGGAGCTTCGTTGGACTTTTTTCTTGGGGAGAAGTTTGGGGGCATTAGGATCCCATCTTAAGGGAGAGCGAATGATGACCCCTCCTAGAGTACCGCTCCCTCCAGGTTTCAAAATGATTTGTTTTTTGGTTTGAGTGTCGATGCGGGGATCGGCCAGTTGGGTCAAAGCAACTTTGTTTCGATCGAAAAAGCGTTTGGTTTGATGAGGAATCTGAATGATTCCTTGGAGCATTTGACGTGCCGTCACCGTGAACCATCGTAAGACTTCTTTGAGACTAGCTTCTAAGACACGAGCTCGTATTTGTGGATTTTTTTCTCGACTGATGCCATACAAGGCACGAATCAATTTGACGGGAAGATGCGACTGAAGAGACGTCATGTTGACGTTGTGTGAGACAGACGAAAAAGGGTCTGAGGTTTTTATAGATTTTTTATGTTGAGTGAAATTAAGTCGAGGACGGAGACGTGTACAGGACAGACCCTTTGTCTTGGCACCAGTGGTGAAACAAGTGGGTACGAAATCGCAAATCCTCGGGGGTCTTAGGTTTCAAATCGACGAGTAAATAGGCGTGTGGAGTTTGAGTGACATCGTCGTACGCCTGAGTTAGCCAAGGCGTTCCTAACTGTTTGGCTAAGACTTGCACTTGCGATTTATCTCGAGGGCTTTTAAACAAGACCACGTAATGCGCGTTGAGACTGATGGTACGATGGGCTTTAATTTGTTGAAACAAATTTTGGGTGATGTAAACGACACTGGCATTACGGTGATGCCCTTTGTGCGTGAACCACAGTTTAATTTCTTCTTCGTCTTCTCCTAACATGTCGTCAAAAATGACCAAATGGGTTTGACAGGAGTCAGAGACGATGCCGTCGTCTTCTTTAGGAATGCCTTCCACAAACACGATGGAATCGCCTTGACTTTCTCGCAAGAGGCTGTACGCCGATTGCCACTCTTTGTAACACCACACGATCCGCTGAGGTTGTCCATCGATCAAATGATGTTTATGTTCGATCAATCGTTTGACGAATTCGGTTTTGCCTGAACCGCTAAGTCCAGCAATGAGCATGTTAAAGGGATGGCGAAGATACAAAGCCTCCCAACTGGCACGATCTAAGTGTTCGTCGATGACTTTGACAGTGGAGGAAGAGGGAGCAGAGACAGCAGAGGTAGCCATAGTGTCAGAAATGTCACTTGTGACACGAAAACAAACAAGACAAGAGTTTATATACTTTTTTCAGGGCACGTTTATTGAATGTTTTAAACATGAATACGAAAGACAAAAATACATAAAAGCCAAAGGCTTAAGTACAAGGATAAAAGGCACATGATAACCATTAACGTGGAATAAACACAAGTGTCTGTACAACATGTTTTGGGTAATGTTCTAACCAGTTCTATAGTAGGGGGTAAGGTCACACAAGTGTCCTCCCGAAAGGGTCTTTCAGGCCTGTCCACGACAGTCCCGTCCTGGGTGACGGGTTCTTCTGGCACCGTCACTAACACGGGTTGAAAAGTAACTTTTTTCCTTAACAACTCTCGTGCATACTGGGCCACTTCTTGGGTCCAAGCCTCAAAATCCCATTCTTTCCAGGCACGGACATCTGTCCAATGGGGATGTAAGTCACAAGCTACACACACATCGTCATACGCGTCTTGGGTAGCTAAAAGTTGACGAATCTTTTTTTCCTGTTGAGGTCGAGAAGTATCCAGATGAAAACGCAAGGCTTTGAGCAAAAGGAGTTTTTCGTGACCATTTAAGGCCATTGAGGTGGTAAGTACTGATCGTAAAGAGTCCACAAAGAATCGGCTGGTAAACGAAATCCCAGAAAACAAGTCACTAAGACACACACCACTTGTCGACCCAAATTGAATGGATACAGTTCTTGTAATAATCGATGGTAATGATCCACGGTTTGAATATGGTCATTGAGTTCCTTCCACGGAATCTGTTCAATGACATCTGACATAAGCCGTGGCATGGCAGCCTGTTTTTATATTCTCTTTTTTTCGGATGCAATACACGTACTTTCTAGCCAGAGATCTTCGTTCTCCAGTAGGGAATCTAAATCTTGCATACTGTAACCGAAACGTCAGAGTTCGTTTAGAAGTTTCCTCTTCCGCTAAGTAGATTCCACGTAACAAATGTTGGTAATCCTTTAACTTGTCTTCCTCAATGCGTTGCACTAGGTGAATCTCGAAGTAACCATAATTATGAACATGTCGATCATTAGCGACCTCAAAGTTTTGAACAATGTCTGACCATTGAAACAATTTCTGACGAATCAGTTCTCTTATACCATTCAGGTACCAGTGGTTAAAGATCTGGTGACGTAACGGATGCAATT
This sequence comes from Sinohyriopsis cumingii, assembly GCA_028554795.2. Taxonomy (NCBI): domain Eukaryota; kingdom Metazoa; phylum Mollusca; class Bivalvia; order Unionida; family Unionidae; genus Sinohyriopsis; species Sinohyriopsis cumingii. Next base: position 101,824,144 of record CM068835.1, on the reverse strand, counting down.
GTTCTTTATGTTTGACTTGTATTTTCACCAGCTCTCGGTAAATCCTTTCTCTCAACTCCTCAGGCAAGCCCAAAATGTTCTCTTGTAAAGTATCCATAAGTATATACACTGTTTTTGGAATCCTTGGGTGGTGGCCAATAGCCTCGTTTACCTTTGTGCCTGATGTAATATCCACTCATAATCAGTCTTCTTATACTTTGGAACAGAGCATAATTTAAAAACGGTTCAATAACTTTGCGTTTGCGTTTCACTTGTATTTTGATCAGTTCTCGGTAAATCCGTTCTCTCAACTCCACAGGCAAGGTACGAATGTTCTCTAGCAAAGTATCCATGAATAGGTCATACTAAATCCTCTTTTGTCTGACACAAGACATGTACTGTTTGCACAGACATGGTTTCAATTCATTGTCGAATCTAAATCGTTTAGTTACTAATTTACACGTTACAATTCGTTCAGAAGTTTCCTCTTTCACCAAGTTGACATTGTGTACAAGATGTTGGTAATTCGTTAACTCTTCCTCTGGAATTCGATGCAGTACGTTTACAATGTAGTAGATAGAATCGTCCATATCAAACCATTCCTTTTTAAAACCAGGGGGTCGTTGATCAATGTCTGTCCAATGGAACACTTTCAACTCAATCAGTCCTAGTATAGCATTCAGGTACCAGTGGTTCAAACACCGGTGACGTAACGGATGCAATTGTTCTTTACGTTTCACTTGTATTTTGACCAGCTCTCGGTAAATACGTTCTCTCAACTCCACAGGCAAAGCACGAATGTTCTCGTGTAAGTATCCATGAACAGATTATGGTAAGTTACTTCAATGTCTCGGTCCCACTAAGGGTAAGTAATGACAATTCGGTGACCATCGAGCATGTTCTACGTAGGCCGAATCTTGCGGTTCCCAGTGGTGAAGTGACACACCGCAACTGAAGCACTTGACTTTATCTCCTTCGCCCAAGTAGAAAAATCCGGCTCTGGCTAATTCTTCGGGGGTCGGTCCTCCCAGATACTTAGGCCATTTTCCTTTGAACGATTGAAGACGATTTTCAAAGTCGCAGTATTCCGACAAACGCACAGGAAACGAATATTCGTTTTTCACAGGTTCGTTTCGATGAGGGTTGGGTGACATGAACAGGAGTTTACTCAGAGCTGGATGACATCCGTAGGGGGGTAGACGTGAAGGTGAACATTCCGCTTTAAAACGAAACCCAGTAAAATGTCCAAGAGGACGAGCGGCATCACTTTCGCATCCCTCAGGTTGGACACACACAGCATCCCTTTCCATAATAGGGGTAGTGACACTAAAGTTCCCATGATGCTTCACGGCATCGCTAAGGTCACAACGTACAGCATCGTACCCATCGCAAGGCTCACAATCGCATTCCACTTCAGAAGCCTCACACTTGAATTGTGCCTTTCTAAACAACTTGTTCTGTGTTTCTCTGAAAGTGTTCATCTTGTTCCCTCGGTCTTGGTAATCCCAATGAACTATCGATCTTGCCTAGGGTTCCTTTTTATATACAGACCAATACCGACGTGTCCATACGGTAAGGTGAAATGATTGGGAAGTCGCACTCGCTTCTGGTACACGATTTGATTGACTTTTTCCAAGGGTCGACTGACGATGTGGTGAGTGGGTAAACGTACAATCTTGTTCGGTTGGTAGGTGGTCACTTTAAAGTTTCCATCCTCTCCCGATTGCAAAGCTTCTTTCAATACCCCAAAGTTGACCACACGATTGGTACGATAATTCAGAGTCAGTCCTTTCACTTTGCACGTCGTGTGCACTTCTCCTTGTTTGTCCCGGTATTCGTAGCCGTAATTTTTGGGACCGCCACTGACGAAACTTAGAATCTTGTCGTCGGGATGCTCGTCTGTCCAGGCTCCTAAACGGTCTCCTTCGATGTTAGGGTGTTGTTGACTCGGGTGATGGATGTAAATGCAACTGTCCATGTCAAAGTACAGGACGCGTTCCCCTAACAGTTCTAAAGCTTCGAACAATTTTAAGCGAGCATGAGCTGTCACGTAAGCCGCAATGATGACATTTCCAAAAGGGTCGTCTTGTACAAGGTCCAGATCTTTTTCGTAATTGACCAAGATCAAATCCTCACGAACGACGTCCACGTGTTTCATGTATTTGGTTTTGTCGTGAATCATCTGGAAGTAGCGGGAAGGTTCTGTCAAATATTCCGTCTTGGGTAAACACGGTCGTTGTGCCATTTTACCCCACAAGCAATTTAACATCACTTGGCAAACGATCGCCTGCCTTCGTTTTTCTCGATGTGGTCTAAAGAGATGCCTTCTTGTTCATAGTATTTCTCTTTGAATTGTATTTGGTCTTCGGGAGTGTGACACCAGGACGGATAGCCGCTGGCTTCTTGTTTCAGATTCAAAAAGGCATCCACGTAGTCGGCGAAAATGCCTTTCTGAGTGGGGTCACCCTTGTGGTATTGTTGTGTCTTGGGAAAGTGGCAAATTTCGTACACTTCTAACAGTTGGTATCCCATGTCCAGAGCTTTGAACAATTCTACGCTGACCCAGGTTCCCGTCAAGAACGTTCTTCCTGGGTGTGCTGACAAGGTTGGTCTTGGTTGCACGTTTCGGCACAAGTACGGCACAAAGGAAACATCAGTTTGCCTTGACAATGGTGAGGTAACACGGGATGGTACAAGTCCGTGGGCGGCAAAACTTTACACTTGATCAAGCCTTCGTATTGTCGAATGTTTTTCAGGTCGATGTGTTCCGTCAGCAATTGTGGGTGCCCTACAGGAAAGCGACAATATTTGCACACGTAAGGATACAGCGAACACACGTCCAAGTATCTGATTTCTTCTCCTTTCTCTTCGTCGGCTTGGTACAGCAAACAGGTGGCATTGGTCCTTCCTCCGTACAAACTATCCCTCGGGTTCAGCGGGTCCATGAATTGGTAACTTTCCACAAGGCGTTTAAACTCGGGATCGGTTTTCATACGGTGATCGTACTCGTGTTCCCACATTTCCACCACTTGGTATCCTTCCTGTTCCACCTTTAGGCGCCGCTGACAAGTGTCCTGGTACAAGTCTTCCATGGTTCGTTGTAAAAACTGATTTTTAGTGCTACGATCAGGGTAACAGACGGGACATCCGTGAAATAAGCAACCGTTAAACTCGTACACGGTCTTGGGGTTTTCTAAGTCCCAGCCATCGACCGAATACGTTCCGATGGTCTTTTCACCCCCTCCTTTGCGAGCATGCTGAATCCACTTGTCTTCCTTGTCGCACAAGTAATGTAACCAACGTAGGGCTTTGACCGAGTATTGACGTTTGACATAGTTGGTCGTTTGAGGGCTGATGACAGCTACGGTGTTTGCAGGCATGAATCGTTGTCGATACACTAAAGAACACGCTTTGGCAATGGTGCAAGCTTCTTTCAAAGGATCGACCCCTCCGTGTTCCATGAACAGTTCTCGAAATTTTCCACAGCAGCGCCGTAAAATGTCCATGTCCATGAAAAAGTGTGGAAAGTACCCTTTAGCCATTTCTGTCATTCCAAACGTTTTAGGCATTCGGCTCAAAGGCATGGCCAAATAGCTCATCGAATCTTTAAACTGTACTTGTCCCACTTGCATGAAAATGATTTTGGCTGCGTTCAAAGTGACTTTAGGACGCTCGGTGCCTTGTTCCGTATAGTATCTCAAAAGAAACTGTCCATGGTATCCGGAAAAATTGTGAGCCATCACCGTGGCATGACGATGACAAGCTCCGTAACGTTCGATGTCCTCTTGGCTCCACGTCTTGTCGATGGAGTCTAAGACCCACTGGGCAAAATCGGCTAACGTGTTCGGTCCCCGAAAGATTTTTTCACGCCCTCCGGGAATCTTGCTGCAGTGAGGGCAATGACTGAAAATAGGTTCTTGAATGCACTTCTCGCACGCTCAATGAGCCACGCAGAAATTAGGAATGTGAATGCCGGTCTCTTGCATGCATTCGAAATCGAAAAAGATGAAATTGCCTTTCTTCTTGTGACCGTCCTCTTTCTCTGGTGGGGGTTGGTATTTTTGCACGTAGCATTGGTGTTCCAAGTCCACGATGTGGTGACAAATGTGACATTTTTTCTTTCCTCGACATACGTGTGCCTTGGCATTATTGGTAAGTATGCCTTGTCCACACGTAGGGCACAATCTCAGCAGTTGACAAGCACATTTCTTCTGTGAACCTTGCGTCTTCAAATGTTGTTGGTAACAGGTAGGGCTGACAAACGTGCGCAGACAAGTTGAACAAGGCACTGGTCCTTCGCTCAGACAGGGTGAAGAGGCCAAACATCCTGAGCATTTCAATCCGCAATGCTTGTGTTGCTCTCGATTATTAAAACCACGGTCACATTTCTCACAGTAATAACCGCATCCCAGGAATCCGGTGATACTGGTAATGGTATCGAAATGGTCATCGTGATAATAGACATGAATGTATTTTCCGTCCTTAAAGTCTTGGCCTCGAAACAACAGAGGTCCGCGCACTTCTTGAGGGTACACTTTCAAAGTGTATCGTGGAGCTAGGGCATCTTGCAATTTTTGCATCTCAGGAATGCCACAGGGTGTGTTTTTGGACAGGCTAGCTTGTTGCAACAGGAGTTCTGTTTCGTTTCGTTGTTTGGCTCGGTCCGATTGTTGAATAGTTTTCCAGGTTCTTTTCCATTCTACCGTGTCGTTCTTGTTGGCATAGGTTCGTCTCACCACGATGGCACGGGCTAAACACATCTGGTCTTGAGAATTGTGAAGTTGGACGAGGCTACGCTTAATGCTGCGAAGCTCGTTCACCAATAACATCTTTTTGCGTCCAGTCCCTTGAGGAGGAGAGACGTGGGTCATGTCCAGTGTGGCTTTTCCATCGGTGATGTCAAACTGGTCATTAGATTGTTACACGTGTTGAATTTTGTCCATGACTTTGGAAGCGGTCAATTCTGCAGGGGTGCTAAACTCGATCCAAACAGGGGATTTCAAACCGTCGTGTTGTATGGAAAGTCTCAAGCGATCGTTTTCTTTGGGTTGACATTGTCGCTTGAGTGCGGTGAGCAAAGAATCCCACACCCCAGTGATGAACCCTTCTGCTTTCTCTAACGGAACTTCAGCCTTGAAATCTTTAAACTTCACCGTGTATTTGTAAGCCGTGGTTCTAAATTTTCTAGAGGATCGCTTTTCCGTCTCTCGAATGGAATAGTATTTTTCAGGGTTGACTAAGGGTGGTGAACTTGGTTTAGAGGGTTCGGATTCTGGTTCACTCATGTCCTCTACAAAATCACTGGCATGAATTTGTGCCAAGACTTCAGCTCTGGTACGAGGCGATAGATCACGTTTCTGCCTCTTACTTTCTTCTTCTTCTTTCTTCTCGAATGAATAGGATCGTTTCATCTTGAGTGAAAAACGTCAAATGACTCAAATTTAAACACCATGGACTAATTTATAGTCATTGCAGACTATAAAAGGGTGTGTGTCTTGTCCTTTCACTATTCATTTCACTCTCTAACCGAGCACAACAATGGAAGAGACTAGCCAAATCGAACGTTTCGTCAGAGCTTTGCGAGGGGTCATTAGAAAATTCTCTTCAGACCAGCCGACGGACTACTCTCCTTCCTTTCGAGATAAAAGTCAAGATACTTGCTATATCTGTCAGAAGAAAGGGCATTGGTCTTCAGAGTGTCCAGACCGTCAAAAAAGAAGAAAAGGGGCTAAGAAAGACAAAAGTCAAGATACCTGTTATTATTGTCAAGAAAAAGGACATTGGTCTCCAGATTGCCCAAAAAAGAAACAACAGGAGTCAGAAAAAAAAGAGTAATTCTTCAGAAGAAGAGAGGGATTCTTCAGAGGAAGAAGCGGAAGAAAGAAGACAATTTTATTTACAAGAGGCAAAGAAAAAGAAACAGGAGAAGAAAAGAAGAAGGGAAGAAAGTGAGGAGGAAGAAGAGGAAAAGACGGTGAAGAAATTTAAAAAACAGAGACTAAACAAGGAGAAAGAAGAAGTCAATGAACTTTTTAAAGTGTTCTGTTGTGAATTGTGAACTGGATTGTAACAATGGATAAAAGAATAAATTAATTATATAAGGTAAGTGTCTTTGAGTTATGATTTTAAAATAAAAACGTAACTCACGCACTCATACAAAGACACGTATTATAGGGGGTAAAACGGGTTTTTTTTTTTTTGAGTTATTGGCAAATTGAAAGGTTATCTCTTTTCGAGAAATGTGGGTGGCCCTGAAAAGGGCCTTTTTTCTCTTTTTGGTGTAGGGGTGAGTTTAAGCAATCAACTTTAACTGCCTTAAGCCTTTGCCACGGCCAAGGCCTACTTCTGGACTACGTAATGTTGATGATGATGATTGGGTTGAAATCACTTAGGGTGGTACGGTAGGCTTAGTCACAGGGTTGGAGTGTTTAGCTCGGGAAGGTCGTATTCTCTTCGGTCGTAATGAAGAAGTCTGATACATTTGTTTCAGACTTCTTAACTCCGCTAAAATGTCCAACAGTACCGTGACCGTTTGATTTTCACCCTCTTGTTTCTTTGCTGCTACTTCTTCTTGCTGTTGTTGCTGTTGTTTTTTTCTTAACTCTTCTTCTTGCTGCTGTTGCTGTAGAAGAAAAGCTTGTTCCGCTTCCTTTTGTCGTTGTATAAATTTCTCCAATTCTTCTTTCTGTCTCTGTCTAAAATTCTCCACTTGCGGTAATGAAGAAGGTAACGAAGGTTCCGGAACAAATTCTTGCGAGGTAAGAAAATCCACAAAATCCCAATTCACCTCTTCTGAAAGTAAGTCCGGGTTCCCTTGGGCGGTCTCCACTGCTGGTGCACCCCAATGGATCGTTTTCTGAGTTTCCGTCATGTTGAATCACTGTCGCATAGATTGACTGCACACAAGCGCTAGCGAATCTATATAGACCACGTGACGTCACAGACTGCTCTCTTCGGATTGGATGCGGGCTGACTGACTTTTGTAACGCGTGTTGGGATTGGTGAATGAACTCAATCCGTTTCAATCCTTCCTCTACCTATAAATAAGCGCAGTTCACTGCATTGATTCACCTGTTCTCGTCGCTTCAAGATGTGGACCACAGTCGAATCATCCACCCTTGTGTCTTCAATGATGTTTAGGACGGACATGCTCATGTATGTCCGGTCTAAGTGGACTGTTGTTGATAGGACAGATACTAGTCTATGGATGAGAAGAGTTTACATAGAAAGACAAGGATGTCTAAGAGAGTACTTGTGTACGGACCTGCAGTTAGAAGGAGTTTAAGAAGAAGAAGAAGATGTGACAGATGCCATCTATGTTAATATTAATATTAATATTAACATAAACCCAAAGGCCCTTTTCAGGGCCACCCACATTTCTCGAAAAGAGAATGACTTTCAATTGCCTACCCCTTTTTAAAAAAATTTTTATTTTAAAATTTAAAAAAAAAAAAAATCCCATATTCAATTTCCCTTGACGCTATACAGTCCCACCCTGTTTAAATTCCTTTGACGCTATACAGTCCCCTATTCCCATGTTCAATTCCCCTTGACGCTCAACAGTCCCACGATTTTTCTCCATGTTAATTTCCCTTGACCCTATATGTTCCCACGATTTTTCTCCATGTTAATTTCCCTTGACGCTATATGTTCCCACGATTTTTCTCCATGTTAAATTTCCCTTGACGCTATATGTTCCCAATAGGTGTCTGTAATGCTAATTCCCATTGACGCTATATTATCCCACTTCACTACTGTAGTGCACTACAAACACGGTTAGCCTCCTGTACGTTGAACCTTAACTATCAGGCATTCAAGTACTGGCGTTTGGAAATCAGCGTGGAATACAAAACTAAGCAAAAAGACGAACCAGCAAGAGGTAATTAAAATATTTTAATATATTGATAGTTCATCTAAGTCATTTTTCTGCTTTAATGAACATTTCTAAAGACTAAAATTCTCTCTCTCTCAGTGTCGTCACTAGGAGGGCTGGTGTCACCCAGTGCGGTAACTCATGGTGTCATCCCCCATGGACCTCCTTCCTGCACAAAAATTCAAACATTGTACAATCATTTTGTTGTCACAAAATTTGATGTTATCACCCGGCGCTGTCCGCACTCCACTAGTGACGCCACTGCTCTCTCTCTCTCTCTCTCTCTCTCTCTCTCTCTTGGACGGTTTGACTAAACTTTACCATCACTCTTACGTCAAGAGGCATCGTATGACACAAGCGAAAATCCCCAAGACTCGTATTTTCGTGAATTTTCGTCCGTATCTAGCTATGATAATCCAGAGAGAGAGAGAGAGAGAGAGAGAGAGTGATAGAGAGAGAAAGAGAGGACGGGGCGACCATTTGGACATTTTTATATTTAATAATTAATAATCGAGTTTTAGAACATTATAATAGGTTTAAGAATCCCAAGGAAAGCCTACACACGCCGTTACGGCAAATCAAATTACTGTAGGTTACTTGGTACAAGTTCAGTTTTATTGTTTTCGTCCAGCGCCATGTTTTTCTCTCTCCAGATTTTTTATTTTTTTATTGTCCCTTAAGCACAATAGGGGAGAAGGAAATGTAATAAAAGGGATTTCGATGTACCATTTTAATTTCGTTAGAAAACATGGACTATTAATAAATTGTATCGTTCTTTTCATATCGCGTTTATAAATAATGGATGAGTAGAATTTCATCATTTATTTATATGCATGTAGTTGAAAGAATGTTTATATATACGTATTATTGCGCCATGGGCGGATCACAATTTGATATACCAGTAGTATTGGTACATCAATTTGCTTGATACCAACACATTAAATGCCATGTTTTTTTTATGTACGTGGTTTATATATATATATATATATATATATATATATATATATATATATATATATATATATATATATATATACATATAATGTCCATGAACAGTTGCACGGGATTTAATATTGTAATAAAAATGCTTGAACCCATTCTTTACATGAATTACTGAAATTGAAAAAATGGATTACTTTAAACAAACTTTCCCATTTGTTACGTGTTTAGGCTCGAATAAACAGCAACACAAGAGAGAGTGAAAACAACAAGCTTTGAATAAAACAGAATAATTTATTTCCCTGGAAATATTCTGTAAAAATGAGAAAAAAGTATCAACTTACGGTTTTAAAACAAATCCAAGAATAATCCACGAATAATTTTTGTAAAGCCCTAATAACAAAATGTTCTCATGATTTCAAGTTCTAGTCCCGACGAAGAATCCAAGATGAAAGACGAAAACTTATGCTGTAATTTGTAGTGTTGAGGTTTACAGTTCCTTTTAGAAACAAGAAATATCACTCCGGTTTTGGGATAAATTTTTAAAAAACCTGTCCTACTTCAACAATTTCGCATGAGCACACGTATTTTCCAGGAAAAAAGAATTAATCCTTTTGAATCTAAGTAATTTGAAATAACTCCAAACAGCATTACGTACAACTTCTAGTGTAAGAAAAAGAAGGAAAAAAAAAAACACGCACAGAGAATATCTCTCCAAAACAAAGGTTATATCGTATTCTAAAACGCAAAATGGGGTCACATAATCATGTTCCAGAACTTCGTCGAAAGTATGTACTTGTTAAAGATCATGTACCCCCAGTGTGGCCCTGACGAAATCCAATCATTTTATTCTAAGAAATAAAACATTTTAAAAAATTGTTTACATCTTAAATCAGTAGTCCGACCATGACTTCGACAACAACCAACAATTTTAAAATAAAATAAGACCTTATTTACGTGGTTGCTACTACTTTTGAATCAATGTCAGGATCTATGTCAACACCTGGTGTTTGCTAAAACGAACAGTCAAGGTCAAACAATTTTTTTCTGGAAAAAGAATCATCTCTAGTGAATAAATTTATATTTCAATAGCATGTAATAAAAAAAACATAAAAATTTGAAAATGACAAACAAGCAATTAAATTGAAATAAATATATAGTAAATCAGATATAACTAAATCAGATATACTATGTATATACACATTCCACTGACTCGATTGCTTTCTCGAAGTCAATACTACCTATAAACAATAGGTCACTGTAACCCAACAGATAACTGAAAATACAATAGTATTACCGATGATTGCGCAAGATACACGTCCACGTCTCAACCTTTGGGTTGGGGTCCACATTTTCCTATAGGTGTACAAAGGTAACGGCTTGATACAAAAAAGAGACGTCAACGACTTTCCTTATTGTGATCGCGACCATTGAAAACCTGGTTATAACTTAATAACGTGATAAACATTCTTGTCGTGATATATCACGGACCATTCATTTAATATTTGGCGGGAAAGGCGGGAGCTGTGATTTTTTAAAAAAAAGATCGTCCTCTCGGATCTCTCCCTATTTATGTCATTATTTGTTGAAGTAAAATAAACAAAAACCGGCTTGAAATATACGTTAGCACACGCACACAAACTGAATTGTTTGGTAACTAACATGACTAAAGTTTCGTTATAAAAAATGTCTTCATTGGTTCAGAATTTATAGTTGGAGGTCACTGATTTCTGTTCTCTCTAGTCGTGACTAGGCTTAAAGTAAAGATTTATATTTCACCAGGACCTTGAAGCCGGAGGTATGACTACGGTGTGTGTGTGTGTGTGTGTGTGTGTGTGACCCATATTCCCGCAAAAAGTATATTGTCTCTGGTAGTATATAACAAAAGTTGGAATGAAATTAATATTTTAGAAAAAGAACAGAAAAGAAAAACTTTCACGATCTGGAAGTCGATAAACTCCACAAGAATGCTTTTAATCGGAAATGATCACCGACGATAACTACTCGGATCACGACCTAACATTCCTACGGGTATGCATTGGTCAGGTTTTCGTGTTCCATGTGCGATTAGCACAAAAACAGTCGCTGCGAAATTATGGTATTGATGCACTTAAGCCTGGATATATACTTGTGCAAAGTCTCATTAAAATATATGGAGTGGTTTAAAGTTACAATTCAGACCTGACTAAAAGTCATATTTTGCATTGCAACACTGAAGAGGGTTTGGGGAGGGGCGAGGCGTGGCCTGGCCCCATTTTAATTAAACTTCACAACTTCCATCTTAAATCGAGATCATTGAATATTGTATTGCTCATTTGGTTACAGTTATTTATTAACTGAATATTCAACATTCAGTTAAATTCATAAATTCTTTAATTGTCATGAAAGGTCAACTGCTGTGTCTCTGCGGAACGTCTGGGCATTTCATCAAATTTTAGGAATTATTTGAAGTCTTGTTGGTTTTTTTTTCAAGAATAAAAATGTTTCCATGTTCGACATTTTATGGCATGCTTTTACTATCTCTACCAAAAGCACTGATATTGTATGAAGCATCAAATGAAAGATTGTGTACAATCTCAATTTGAGGAGATATTTTGATTATTTTAGTGAAAGTAGTGCCTGGTTGTGATAGGTGACACACCTTCGAAATATAATATTGACTTGCGCATAGGAATCATGAAAATCACTCCCACCGTTATGATGTTATTGTGTTATTGGTTGTAAGAGCGATTCTTTCCTAAAAAGAAGACAATGGGGGAGGGGAATGACAGTCAGTGAACCCATCTATTTAGTACAGGCTTTTGAACCCTCCGGATGGGGGGAGGGTAACAAGTGCACTACAGTGTAAATAATCTGAGCGATTAGTCATGGTTACTGAGGTCATTGAGTGCTAAATAAAGTTTGTATTCACACACAGCTGAAATGTCAGGTAAGTCACTTGGTATTTCTTATATGTAAGGATTTGTGGCAAACAATTAAAAAGGTGCCGTTCGTCAATTCGTGAAGGAGAGAAGCTATTTTGAGTCGATTTCGTGTGAATATTAATAGATGCAGACAAACCTTACCAGCATTAGATAAATTGGGGATTTCCCCAAAGGTAAAATAAAAAAGTCTGCGGGAAGCAAAACTGTGATGTTGTCATCTCCATTTGGACAAATTTGATTTTTTCAAACAGTTCTGGAGAAATGCATCATCGAAGCAGTTGTGTTATAGTTGTATGAAATGCTCATTATTTGAACTATTAAAATATTTAAATCAAATATCTCACATATGTGCAAAAGAGTTAACATGCGTACAAATATCATTAACCATAGTTCTAGACAAACGCAAAATGATGCCTTCCATATTATTTTTAATATATAGAAGATAAATTCTCAGTTGTTTTAAATATTTCATCAGATGTAACTGGTTTATTTCAAATGTCTAAATGAAATTTCACATGCTGAGTTTTGTAATATGTTTAAAACTCGGTCACATGTGCGCAATAGGTAGTGTGTGTGTGTGTATGTGTGTGTGTGTGTGTGTGAAATAGTATTTTGCATATTCGAGACAACATTCAAACTTGAAGAGTTTCATTTTTACATATACGAAATACTTTGCCTTTTGCTTACATATTTAACAAAGCATTTCACTTACGTTAAACAATGCTTTGCTTTTAAATACTTTTTCAAATATGGGGAAAAAATATTTATTTCGAGTAAATCAACCGGGATTTTACATATGTGCGCAAGAATTGTACATGAACGAAGAATTTACATACGTAAAATGTACGGTTTAATATAAATTGGAAAATGTATTTATCCGCGCACACGTGTGTGAAATATTCACATATGATCATCTGCAATGCTAATAGCCTGTATTGTAATGCTGTTTTCTAAGGACATAAGAATTCTGCTCCAGAATATGACGAATTCTTGACCTGTTATTTCATGAAAAGGTCAACAGCTATAAATGTGATTTGGGAAAGTAGGGTCCCTTTGGCTGACGGGTTTCATCTGAATTTATTAATGTGCCAAGAATAAGTGTCGTATCGTGTCAGTACCATTTGTCATTGCAGACTAATTCCTCAGAAAACATCATTTCTTTGCTAAATTTAACGTGATGGCGAATATATATATATATATATATATATATATATATATATATATATATATATATATATATATATATCTGTGTGTGGTGATGTGTGTGCAACTTATTTCGATAACTGCTTTCGCCGCAGCGATAAATTTAAAATTTCTTACCTCAGTATCTAGAAGCTATCCCAATATCGTCAATAATTGTTAAACAAAGCTGTGGTTTCTTATAGATAGGTCATTTGCCATTCGGAACACACCGTCCCTTTCCGATACAACTCTCTTAAAGAGACTCGGACATAACCTTCGACATACTTCTCAAATTTGTAAGTTTTGTGTAATCTATACGGCAACAATAGGTCTTCATAATGAAAGATAGACGCTGTTTTTGTTATGTGTGTGTGTGTGAGTGTGTGGTTTGGATTTTTAGCGTAGCAGTAACAATTTTTCACTCATATTGCTACGATGTCTGCAGTGTGACAGTTTTAGTGATGTCTATCACTGGGACATCATACCACAGACATATACCATGATGTCCCACCCATTCATATTATCCTGACACCAGGCCGACCAGTCCTAACACTAACCTCTTAATGGTGAACGCCAATCGAGGCAGCTATTAGTACCATTTTTGCTAGTCTTTTGTATGATTCGGTCGGGGATCGAACCCACGACCTTCCGCTTCCGAGGCGGACGCTCTATCTACTAGGCCAACGGAGCGGTCTCTTTTTTTAACGATTCGCCACCAGTTTAATACATGGTCTGTTGCCGATTACTGCCAACTAACCTCTGTCCGCGTGGGTTCGAGTCTCGGGCTCTGCCAGTGTGGATAGGCCAGAAAGTTTATTAGTAGCTTCGGTGGGTCGGTGGTTCTTATTTGGGTTTTCCCTGATTCTTACTCTACCACTTATACTGACTGCCATGCATGACACACCATGCTCTGACAAAACGGATTAAACCCAAAACAAAACAAAACAAACATGCACTTTAATTTTGTAATTTCATTACTAGAAATTTATAATAAGACGAACTGAAGAAATCGTTCAGTTTATAAAGTCTTTAAATATTGCTTTGGTTGCTATTAGAAATGACGCATCATCAGATCGTTTTGAGGGTCAGTGAGAACATCATGACGTACAAAAGACACGAGGTCAGTTCAGAATGATCACCTAAAGTTCATAACTTCCTTTAGCAACATTGTCGCTTTGCCCACGCTATAAGCCAACTTTGAATTTGTCAATCAGTTCTCAATTATTTTAGTAGTAGAACTATGCTGGACAAAGTCAACATTGAAATATCTGTATTACACAAGCCTTCTACCTGATATGTGAAATATATTTGTTGTTGTTTATTTCACAAATGTATAAAAAAAAATTATTTCTCGCAAATCCACGACATGTGAATATGTGCGAAAGAATTGTCCACGTGTGAAAGTTTAAGTAAAATTTAAATGAAGGTTTACTTTAAATCCTAAAATGTATATCTAAACATACATGTGTCAAATAGAACTTCGCATGTGGTCATCAGCTATGCATACAGCCTATATTGTGATGGTGTTACGTATTTATCAGCATGCACTTGCGTCAAACAGTAATTCGCATGTGGTCATCAGATATACGGATAGCCTCTATTGTGATGGTGTTGGCTACGCACCTACACCAGATCATGAAAACTTCCTGACCGGTATTGAATATGTCAACAACCATAAATGTGACTTGGGAAAGTAGGGGCCCTTTGGCTGACGGAGTGCATTAAAACTGATTAATGTGCCAAGAATACATGTCATATAGTGTCAACACCATTTATCAGTACAGGCTAACTTAGAACCCTCCATTACTTTATGAAATTGTATGTGTTGGCACATCAATATGCGAATTGCTGATATATTCGTAAGTGTCGTCTCTTAAAGCTATCCCAGTCTATAATCTATAATAGTCAGACAAAGTATAGGACTCAAATTGACACGTCATATGTCATTCGGAACACATCATCTCATTCCGATGCAAGTCGAATAACTTCGACTCTCTGAAAGAGACTTGGACTTAATCTTGATCATGCATCCCAAATTTTTGAAATTTTTGTAGACGAATTCCTGTCTAAATAGGAATAATAGGTCTTCGTAATGAAAAATTGGGACTGAAATTGGCTTATCCAGAAGCTGACTCACCAATTAAATACCTGCACGTTTACCGATTACTGCAATTTCACTTCTATCCGTGTGGGTTCGAGTCGCGTGGGTATGTGCGAACGTTTGCCAGTAGATTCCCGTGAGTCGGTGTTTCTTACCAGGATTTTCCCGGGTTCTTCCTCCATCAGTTATACTTGCCTCCATATATAGATTATCTTGCCATGATAATTTACGTTCAATTCCTTTTTTTAAAAAACAAACATCCAAGACACACAAAAAAGGAAAAAGATAACCATTAAAAAACCTGCACTTTTATTTCGTAATTTCATTACTGGAACATTCAAATAAAATAAACTTATGATATCGTTCAGTTTATATAGACTTTAAATATTGCTTACGTTGATATTAGTTGAGATCATTTTGAGCTCAATGCGAACATTAATGGACCATCCAAACTTCAAAACCGATCATTTCTATTTAGGCATAATCGGATTGCGTACTTACATACAAGATTGTCTTCAATCCAATACTAAAAAGCTTGGCAACGTCCATACCCATGGATCTTCCAAAATGGAGATTTGACAATTGAAATTTTGCAATAGTATTGTGCTATTAAATGTTTTGCCAAATCACATGCTAACACATTTATATGATATATTTTCATGAGTTCAAGCACGAAGACGCGTTCTGTGAGTCGGTCGGCGTAAGGATATTATCCAAAATTGAATATAATAAGCCATTTACTCAGTGATAGAGAGTGAATGAGTACCATTTACAGCTGAGGTTTTAATTCCAAACACTCTCGTCTGTTGATGATGCTAGTCCTGCGGGTCATACGTCAAATTGAGTACGAAAGATGCAATTCGGAAAAACCCGGCTAGTTACGAAACAAGGAATGACACAACTTACGAATGGTGGAACTGTTTCCACTTCGTACCATTTCGGCAATTTAATAATGGATATAACTGAGTCGATCCAAATAGATTATATTTATTTTCCTCTTACGGAGAAATTTCAGGCAAACCAAATTGATGATTTTTTCTGTAAATTACTGCACCGATCTATTCTCGAGCGCACTTTTTTAATCGTAGAAATAGCATTAGTTCCCAAATAAAATATGTTCTGATTACCCTGTGATAGAAAAGATAAAGAATGTTACGATTAACGATGTTTTTTATCCGGGCATGTTCGGATTAGAAATTTGCATGACACTTGAGACAGCATTTTTCTAAAAGCTGTCTTAAGAATGGACGCAAAATGTATTGTCAGCGTAATTAAAAATCCCGTGCAATTAGCTCATTATGTAAATGTTTTGCAATCAGCAATTCAATATACATCCCGTGCATTTAGCATTTCAATGGAAAACCCATGCCCGTTGACAAAAATGCACGCGGTATCCTTGTTAAACATAAGCTAAAAGGTACACACGCCAACGACACACAAGAAAGTGCTCTTTAAATTTTCACTCTCGAAGTTGATATGCTGTACAAATTAGACACTTAACTTAAAAGTCAGGTTTCTTTTACAGGCACACAACGAAAGAAGTGTATAAGTGTATGATAAGTAAGTTATTAATTGTTTTGATGTCCTGATCTGTGTTTCATAGCGTCCATTCTGGCCGTTATGTTTTTCGGCTATTCTTTATATGAGAGAGAGAGAGAGAGAGAGAGAGAGAGAGAGAGTACACATGATTGAAAGGTTGTAGGAGAAAAGCCAATTATGTCATGAATGAACTATACCCAATACAAAGTAAAGTGAGACATACTGGTATTGACACACATCGAAGCCAGTATCACTTGAGTATGCAGCTTTCAGCATGGTTTCATAGTTTCATACCAAGATACCAGCACTAACATCTTTATACTGACATCAGACCGACCAGTCCTAGCACTAACATCCTAATACCGAGCGCCAAGCAGGGCAGATGCAAGTACCACATCTTCGCTGGCCAAGGTTCCGATAACCCATGCTGCTCCTTGGCGGATCGAACAGCTATATCGGTGCTTTGTACTAGCGACATCTATTGGATTTCATGTTTTGCCTCCCTTGGTATGTAATGTCGAACCAATAGGGTGGTGCATTGTACATCGGCCGAAAATGGTTGTGGCAATTGACAAGAAAAGGATACTTTGTAAGTTTAACATCGAATGTATGACTACGTACCAGAGGGAAGCCATTACAGGTCTATTTGAGTGAAAGATCTTTGTGCAAACGCGTAACGTCACTGGTAAAGTGCTTAGTTATCATTTTCTTCAAGTCGTGTGCTCCGCTCCTCTTGATTACATAGGAACAATATTCACATTTGAACAACTTAATTTTGATTAGATGCAGTGTCTTGCCGCCGCATCCAATGAAATTCATAGACCCGAAGCTCAGAAATATCTGCTCGATATGCCAAGGTGTAGATAGGAGTATCGGAACCTTGGCTAGCAAAGATGCTAGACCATTTAAATCAATCTGTTTGGTACGACTCAGAGAGAGAGAGAGAGAGAGAGAGAGAGAGAGAGAGAGAGAAAGGCGGGGGGGGGGGAGCACTTTTTGAACACATACAATTTTTGATCGTTGTAATCTGTTTTAAAATCGCAGTGGTATGAATTCTGTCTAAGCTGCATTTAATAGATTTTCAGATAAATTGGAGACTATATATATATATATATATATATATATATATATATATATATTCTTCTTTCCAATAGTCAGTTTCCAACCAATTCATATAAAATTTTCAGATACTGTCTTAATCTTAGCAGGGAAACATGAGATGTAGCAAGATGTAACATTCCAGGTATTAATTTTAAAAGCTCAGTAGAACAAGGGAGGTGATTATTAAATTGTATTTCGATTGCAACGAACACGGGATGCACACCACACTATATAACGATATAAAACACTAAAACCAGTGAATCTGCCATCCGTGGCCATAAATCGTTATGAACCAAGCACCTTGCATAATAAACTCAAATGATTCCTTCTACTAAAATTGTACTTTCATCGCCGGAAAGAACCACCGACCCACGAGAAGCTACTGGCAAGCTTTCTCATATGCCCACATTGGCTGAATCCGTGACTCGAACCCACGCAGACAGAGGTGAGATGGCAGTGATCCGTAACGGATAGCGCTTTAGACCACTCGGCCACTCGGAGCCATGAAACTATGATAGAATACGAGCGGTAATTGTTAGCACTTTATAGGCAGTTCACTTCAGTTTTAAAAAAAAATAATTTCGGGCGATATTGATAAATGTAAAGATTTAAATAGTATTATGATAATATTGATTGGAAGACGTACAGAATTAGCATCATGATCATAATGCTTAAACCATATATTGAATTAGGATAATAATAATAATAATGCTTAGACGATATATTAAATCAGTATAATGGTAATCATACTCAGACGATATATTGAATTAACATAATGATAAAAATGCTCAGACGATATACTGAATTAACAGAATGACAATACTACTCAGAGGAATTATCAAATTAAGATGATAATGATAATGCTCAGATGACATATTGAATCAAGATAATGATAATAATGCTTAGATGATATATCAAATTAGGATATTGATAATAATGCTCAGACGATATGTTCGCAACTGTTCGAGGAAAACATTTTATCAGTGAATTTTATGCGCCAATATTTTCTACTCGAATAGTGGAAAATAATAAAGGCGTTTGCTTATTTTTTTCTGTATGTCTCTTTAGTCTTTCCCTTTTGTACCCAGTTATAAATAGCCTTTTCTTGCAACAACAGACACGCCTCATCTAAACTAACATAATCTTGTAAGAACAAACTTTTGCAGTTTTCGAAAGAAAATGTAACATTGCTTCGATATGAAAAGCATATGCACATGACAGCAACTTTAACCTTAATTAATTAATTTTCAAATGTGATGATGTCTCGAATTTATCTACGTACAACGAAGCAAACGACACAGTTATGTGAATTTTAGTCTGGGCGTTGTCTGTAATCAGGTGTATTTTTCTATGTTCCATTCATAACGCTGTTAAAATCTGTATTACTTAAACCTCGTTATACACTGATGAGTCAGTACCTTGAACAAAGCCTTGAATAAAGCCCAATAAAGTACTGATTTTTAAAATGCAAAACTAAATGAAACATATGTGGGGTTTTGTGATTTCTATCTTTCTGTTAATTTTCTTTCCACTTCTTCAGCAACTGATCTTCATTTCTTAAGGGATAGTTTCTATTAGTTTTGTGCGGAGCCTCAAAAAAAATGTTTTCGATCATATTCACACATGCCAGCACACACACACACACACACACACACACACACACACACCATTATGGAATGAGAACAGTATTTTTATTTAAAAAATATTCAGCTGTCAGAAACCGGAGTGATAATTTTTGTTCCTACAAGGAGCTGTAGACTTCAACACTACATATTGCAGCATACGTCATCGTCTTCCATCTTGGATACTTCGTCGGGATTCGAACGTGAAATCAGTAGAACATTTTATTATTAGGACCACTAAAATTTTATTCTTGGATTATTTTTGGATTTGATTCTATAAAACCGTACGTTGATATATTTTTTAAAATTATTTTTACATAATTTTTCCAGGGAAATACATTATTGTATTTTTATCAAAACTTGTTGTTTTCACTCTTTCTTGTGTTGCTGTTTATTTGAGCCTAAACAAGTGACATAAGAATGTACAAATGCATCGACCCTCGTACTAAGCATACTGGGGCCCCGAGTGGCCGAGTGGTCTAAGGCGCTCACCGTTCTGGATCGCTGCCATCTCACCTCTGTCTGCATGGGTTCGAGTCTCAGGCTCTGCTAGCGTGTGTACGTTGGAAATTAGCTTCTCGTGGGTCGGTGGTTCTTCCCTGGCTTTTGCAGGGTTCTTCCTCCACCAGTTATACTGGCCGCCATGTATAGCCTATCATGTGCTGAAAAATGGCGTTCAACCCTAGAACAACAACAACAACAACTAAGAATAATATCCTTCAGTTCATTAAAGTCAACCATAGTCACACTTACAAAATTGATCATTTCCTTATGCATGCGCGAAATAAGATAATATTGGCATATGGCATGTATTCAATAAAAAGGTTTTGTTTCTTTATTTTGGATTTTAAGCCTGTCCCAACAGATTTTATCCCCTCGTCCAATATGCTTTTTTGCGTTTTGCAACGCTTAAAGTTTTGTTTTAACCTTAAAGAAGTAAGTAGTACCCACGTGTTAAGAAGTCTCGTATGACCAAATGGTCGATATGTGTTTTATATCTAACTTCGGACAGACACTGTAGATAAAGCATTCATTCATTCCGTCAGCCGAAAATCTGTGAAGATTGAAGAAAGAGAAATAATGACTCATGTGAGGCTTGGATTTATCGTTATTAGTGCGCCAATCCCATTATGACTGTTGGAGGCCGCCTGTTGGACAGACGGTACTAATTACATGTATATTGAAAACTGGGAACCAGCCTGGAAGTGGGTGAACATAAAATAGAGTAAATATGGGTGTGACTGGCCAGGATTGGTTGGCAATGAAAGATGGAATTTAGTAAGAAGAACGTTTTATTTAGAGCTTATCCTAGTTGTAACTGAAAAATATACACATTGTTTTATTGGTGGAATTTAATTCCTTTAATAGTCTTGAGTTTGGAACACTGATTACTGAAATCAGCACCTGTCTCTAGGGTGCAGAATTGAAAGCACATGTTTCAAACACATGTAGGTCCTGAAAATACCGTGGGTCGAATCTTTTTCTCTACAGAGAAGCTGACTTCCAGGTTTCATCTGTACTGATAAATATAGATCTAATCATGAGCACTCAAAAATTTGAAGTTATTGAATTTTTAATACCTTGGTGTTTGCATAGGTTTACTATGGGAACTGAATTAGTACTGTGAGTCCTGTTACTCCCCCCATCAAACATATAGATCTTTTTCAGAAAGTCGAATTTGGGTTTTTTCAACTCCAATATTTAACGCATGCATAATTAACGTAGGGCAACTTATAAGCGATTGTCATTAACATAGTGTGTGTTCGTGAAGAAAGTTTCAAACAAATTTGTAAAGGTTTGACATATGTACACCCTTCGCAGAAATAGTGTGTTTAAAAATCATGAGTGAGTAGTTCAGTAATGAGCCTAAAAGAGAAAATTAGACATGAGCACAATGAACACCAGAGAGAACCAGAACAGCGGACATAATTTGTAATACGAGTTACACATAGCTGATAGTACTGTTTCAACTGGCGGTTGCAAATGTATCGCAGGATCAGTTAACTCATCATTATTATCCATATTTGTTCAAGGCGTTAGCAAACTAAGGAGAGAGAGAGAGAGAGAGAGAGAGAGAGAGAGAGTAAATTCCTTAGCCAATCCAATGTATTATAAACAGTTTTTGGGATTCACATTCATTCCCATTTAATTTATTAACTAAATGGCAAACCTTTAAGGAATCTGCTTGATATGTGATGTGGCGCCTTTGGTGTTCATTGGTTGCTGTAGTTAGACACGTTATCTTGTTTATTTTCGGATTATTTGTTACCATGCAGTCATAAGGGGGTGGGGTAGTTAAGATGAGAATCACGATGTAGTAATATAAAGCAACAGATACTCTTTTATTGCTAAAAATTCTTGATGAAAACATACAGTTCAACTCTTATGCTTGTGGGCTGGCATATTATTGTATACTACTATCTGTGGCGATCTATAATAATAAATGTTCTATTCATGTAAGAAGTGTAGGTCACTCGAATTGCCCTGCGTCAATTGCGCATGATCGTACCGGATGCGGCTAATAGATAGGTTTGGCCAGCTAAAAATAGTATCTGAAAATGGTCTATAGACTTACCAGCTTCCGGTTGAAGAAGAACCAAGGAGGTGATGAAACGTGATGAAAGAACTAGTCTCATGGATTAGAGGATCCAACCTCGAATCAGCCACGACAATTAGTCACTCGGGACCAGCTTCCCGAAAAGGCTACACTTGGTTTGTTATCTGGCCATTAAAAAAACAATTAGAAATTCCCCAAAAAATTCAAAAACATAAAAAATTTACTAATAAATTATAGAGATAAAAAAAGAACTATGGAATAAAGAAGAAACCTTAACATATAACTGGATAAGGGAGGACGTAACAAAACATGTTAAAAGCACGGCAGAAAAAGAAAATTTATACGTTAACTGGGACAGAGCATGTGGGCACTGGATGAAACTATGCTTCCTTAAAATTCAAAGCCTCTGCTTTAAATAGATGCACAATGCATGGTTGACAGGAGAGAATGCAGTGAGACGGCGCAAGGTCAGAGTACCGCTAATATGTCCACCGTGTAAAAGAGGCCCGTTTTCTAAATTCCATGTGATAATACAATGTGAAAAAACAAAAATTAATTGGGAAAAGGTAATAGCTGAAATAAACAAAACAGATAAATATAACCAACAAAGCATTTTATATCTTGATGGGAATTTCACTAAAAATACGCTATATAAAATTACTGACTATATCGTTACAACAATGATGGCCTGTGGCCAAATAAAAGTCATAGGAAAATAAACAAGAGTGAGAGGCATATGTAATGATAGCTACCAACGGCAGTTACCCGAATGGAACATTACTCCTGCCTACTCTTGATAAATAATAGTAGAACGTAAACCTCTCCATTTCTACTTAAGCAAATGTATATTGAATACTAATACCTTTCTTTTTATCTTTGAGAATTATAGGAACGAAACACGGACAGAGACCTACACTCACATGGAGCTAGGAAGAAAGGAACAGACATGCGGCATGGTCCGGAAAATTAGACATACAACACAATAGAAACCAATCTATACTAACACCTATACTGTCACTTAGCTGTATAGGAAATAAAAAATTTGCCAAACCTTCTCGGAAACATAATAAATAAATAAAGGTAGCCAAGTTCGAGAGAGTGAAGTAAAACAATAAAGTAAATATGGAGCTCTCTCGAACACAGCTGACCTCAGCAGAATATAGATTTGCGAAGAACGACACACACATAGCACACACTAAAACAATAGGTTTTCTTTCACTAAAAATATTATTACACCGTTACTTCGCCCAAAATTCAAAATTCTTACTCTAAAACCTTGGAAATATAAATATGTACAAAGTCTAGAAGATCCATGTTATAAGGATCGCAGGACAACCCGGGAAGAATTCGATATAGGCGGCTGTCCCAACACGAACACAACTATAGCACGAACAAACATATAGCACATTCACATATAGCAAACACGGGACGTAGGCGACCTTTAGCCAAGGTAACAAAGATACTAGGAGAGGGACTCCGAGTCAGGTGATCGAAACCGACACGGAAGAACAATCCTATAGAATACTCTAGGAAATAAATACCCCGTCAAAAATTCATTTAAAATTTTTGATCAAAATTCTGTTTAAATTAAAAAACAAAGCAACATACCTGGGAGACTCAGTGAAACATAAAAACACTTTTGTTATTTGTCGGGAGGGGGATCTGTCTGGTGCCACCACCCCCCCCTCAAAAAAAAAATGAAAACGGCAATGATGATTGTCAGTCTGGCCGTCGGAAACCTGTTTTCGATTGCAACTTAAATTTAATTCATATTTTAGTATTTGGAATCAGCGTCTCCACCGAAATGTTACAATGTTATCACTATGTCGTAGCAACATTTAGGATGACTGAAATATTTAGGATGACTGAAATATTTAGGATGACTGAAATATTTAGGAAATATTTAAGATGACTGAAATAGTTAAGATGACTGAAATATATAAAAGGCAACCTACACCTCTTCTTGGATTATATTTTTGGGAGACATTTTTCATAGTACTTTTTCCTGGGACGGGGCTGCGAGTTCTAAGCAAACAAAAGGTGAAGGAACAATATTTGATGAGAAGAAGGAAAACATTTTGTCAGGAGAATTGGTGTCATTTTCAAGATGGTGAGAAAAACATAATTCTCGAGTTTTTTGCAGAGGAAAAGACGATGGAATAATGGATGAAATAGACGAAAGAAGAGTTGACAAGTGTCACCTTTCTCGATGCTATAGAGATTACTGGGAGGTGGAGAGGTAGCATCTCCAGCTGCGACAGAAACAACCCAACATGAGTCTGTCTTTCTCATTAGACCAACTGAAGGAGCCCCGAGTGGACGAGTGGTCTAAAGCGCTCTCCGTTACGGATCACTGCCATCTCACCTCTGTCTGCGTGGGTTCGAGTCTCGGATTCAGCCAATGTGGGTATGTGAAAAAGCTTGCCAGTAGCTTCTCGTGGATCGGTGGTTCTTTCCGGCGTTTTCCCGGGTTCTTCCTCCACCATTAATACTGGCCGCCATGTATAGCCTATCATGTGCTGAAAAATGGCGTTAAACCCTAAAACAACAACAACAACAAAAGACCAACTGAAGAAAGACAAGCGGGGGATTTTTTTTACTACCTGCAGAACCCATTTATATGGTGCAATCACAAAATCAGACACCTTTCAAGACCAAAACAACGGTTCTATGCATGACCAACACAATGTCTTAGAAAACATTCTGATCTTTTATTGTAAACTTCTTTGTGTATGTATTCATCTCTATGGGTTATACCTACTTTCCTTTGTTTGTGTGACTGTGTGTTTGTGTTCATTCTATGGGTTATAGCAGCAGAGGGGGCGAACCCTACAACTTTTAGAAGCCTCCAAATGCCGAAATAAGCCCTTTATAAAACCCACGCGCCGTTGTTCACGTAATTGTTGTTGTCGTCGCCCCCTCTGCTGCTCTCTAGCTAAAAATTGTATCTAACCCAACTCGATACCGTGTTCGAGGATCATGTAAGTTTATCGTTACAAATCCATGTGGTTTTGCCTGAGCACGACTAAAGAAATGTTTAAACTTATTTATATCCATATCACCACTGCACCAAGTCTGATGTAGATTTCGTAACGTGTGTGCGTCAACGCCGCTGAATATCGCAAGAATGTTACAGTTGTCCCTGATCACTTTTGGGATTTGTGTATATCGCTGGCTTACATAAATCACATCAGTGTTTTTATGTCTGCCGCGTGAAAATATCCTGGCAGGGTTTGATTGTTTATCCAACATCACATCATCGTACACGACTAAATTATTGATGCTCCCGTCAATATCATCGATACTTGGTGCTTCATTGATGTCAGTGATAAATTCAACAACATCATCATCGCCGCTTATCGATTTTGCATTCTCGTTAAAATCTTTCAGCACGCTGTAGCATCGCTGATCGTCCACAGATGGAGCCACCAAATGCAACTTATCCCACTTCATCCACTTCATTATTAAATTAAGTAACAACTGTGTCTTACCGCTCCCAGATGGGTCTATAATTATCATTCGAATTGAATTTGGTAGCGCCGAGTTATGTTTGATTGGCTCTCGTCGTTTTGTAGCAGAAAAGTCAGTGATCTCCATTAGATATATTATAAAATAATATGGATTTATATTGTGTGAAATGTAGAGCACGTACCCCAACTGCAGACATAACAACCACTACAACAAAAAATAATCGACAAGCGCTTACAGGCAAGTGTGAACGATGCGGCACAAAAAAGTTTAAATTTATTCCGTCAGGTGGAGCGCCGAAACCAAAGTCAGCGCCGAGTAAAAAAAAAAAAAGGAGGTGATATCGCAGCCAAATTAGGAAAATTACCAGGAACTCCGTGGGCTAAATACCCAGGAGAAAAACATCTCCCAGGATATAATTACTGCGGTCCTGAAACCCGACTTGATATCAGACTTGATGACCAAGATCAGCCCAATCCAGGCGAGTAGCCGATAAATGCTATCGATAAGGCATGCCATGTTCATGATGTAGCTTACCAAAGTAAGGATGTGAAATTAATTCACGCGTTAAATGCCATCACTGATAAATCTTTCAAGGAAAAATTAGCAAGCTGGTTAATAACATCTGCAATGAAAGGTAAATTAGCGCTAGGTGCTGGTAATTAAGTATAATGGAGTCGATTTATTATTCCCCAAGAGGATACTGGAGAGGCAGCGCAACAATTAGTAAACTTGCCAGTGCAGCAAAAGTCACATCTGATACTGCTAAAAATTGGTTATCCCGGCAGGCAATATGGCAAATTTACCGACCACCGCCTAAACAAATTCACTTTGCACATTTCGATGTTAGTGTGCCAAATGAAGTTCATCAGACTGATATATTATTTCTGCCACATGATACCATTCGTCGCCGAACATACAAGTACGCGTTAGCTGTAGTTGATGTTGCAAGTAGATACAAAGATGCGGAACCGTTAACGACTAAAACAGCATCCGAGGTTGCTTCTGCGTTTGAACGAATTTATCAACGACGTGGTGGACCACAAGGTGGTCTGCGATGGCCACAGCTGCTACAAGTTGATCCTGGTAAAGAATTTCAAGGCGCAGTATCGTCGTTGATGAAGCAACATAACGTTACCATCAGACGAGGGCATACTGCAATTCACCGTGATCAGGCAATTGTTGAGCGATTTAATCGGACACTTGCTGAGCGGTTATTTGGATATCAGTATGCGAAAGAATTTATTCACGATGAAAGATCGCGCGAATGGGTGGCAAGATTACCAAGTGTGATAGCTGCGCTAAATAATGAAATTACTCAAACAACCAACATGAAACCTGCCATTGCGATCACAAAAAAAATATATAAACTTGCAACGACGTGGTATTTCAACACAGCCGATACTGGGTGATGTCACTGTAAGATATTTATATGAACCAGGTGAACTTGAAAAAGGTAAACGAAGAGCGACTGATCCTATCTGGAGTGTTACCGTACATAAGCTATCTAACATAACTAGATCCACTGGTAGACCAGCAATCTACAGGTTGGATTCGACTGCTCCTCAACGTGGATTCACATGTGAGCAATTACAAGTAATTCCCGAGGACACACAATTACCACCCCGATCACTTAACTAGCGCTGGCGCCTCTACGTCGATTACGTTCAAGACAGGTCAGTATCACATTTTGTCGTGTATGACCAAGATTGTTATCTTTTCTATCTACGGTAAATTGCCTTGAATTTTTATTCGAATACTGCCATAGCATTATACAATTACAGCTCGCACAGTGATTATTCTGCTGTTGTTTTAACGCGTTAATAAATTCAGCATCAAGGTCGAAATCGTGATTATTTTTTTTTGTCACTCTGTTTGTAACCGGCGAGTTTTTTTCTTATTATGTCGCTGTTGTATTCATTATTAATTTTATCAGCGTTTGACTCTTCCAAGACAATTCTTCGCAGTTGAGATATTCTTCTGACTCTGGACACAGCCAAGTAGACCAAGTTTGACCATTCGATTCGATCATCAACGATCCAGACAGTTTTATCACTGATAGTCAATCCTTGAGATGAATGAATTGTCATTGCGTATCCTAGCGTCCACGGGGATTTGTTCATTTTAGTGCATCTTTGACAGCATTAATATCAACTAGCACAATATCATTTAATACTAAATTCTGTTTCCTTGACTCTGTCCCAGGAATATCAACATCTATATTCTGTATTCGTGTATCAGCTGGTCTATAACATAACGGCACTGGCAGCATTGGAAATTTTTCTTGTTGTAATTGAAATAGCTGTTGTTGAAGTGTGTCTCTAACTATCTTTCTACTTACCACTATCAAATCGTCTGGTTTCCATGTTTTCCAAAAGTTTCTGATTGAAGTTTCAGGAATCATCTCGCGTATAATTTCGCATTGAATTTTATTCGGTTGTAATCTGATTAATGTTTTAAATTCCTTCAACGTTGCATCAAGTGCTGTATGATCACCAGACACTTTTTCATAATAATCAACAAAATCTTTTAACCACAAATGCAGAGATGGACCAACAAAAGGTGGTGGCTGACCGTGATCGCCGCACATTATCACAGCTGTATTTTTTGTTAGCAGCCAATCCAGGAACAATTTTAATATAGCTAACGGTACCGTACATATCTCATCCCAAATTATTTTCTCGGGAATATATTTTGTTCCCATTCGATCTGGAGTTAATACACCACTGCTGTATTTTAAAAAGCTGTGATAAGTACAAGAATTAATTCCTCGTTGTTTCATCTCCCTGGCGAGCCTGTGTGTAGGTGTTAGCACAATCATATCTGAATCGAAAATCTTCGATTTTCCACGAAATAATTCAATCGCTCGAGTTGTCTTACCAGACCCTCCCGGTCCGTTCAAATAAACAGTTTTGTGTCTAGTGATTGGATCATACACAGATGGTGCGTTCGACATTTCTGATAATTCTGATTTACAATAATCATCCTTAATTTCAACATCAGCGGATTCACAATATCCATGTAACATCTCCGCTTTTATTCTCCACGAACTCCATGATTCGTCGCTGCTTGTAAAACGAGCCAGTGATTCTGAGTATCTGCTACTGATATAAAATGAATCCGTTGCAACTCTAACTGCAGTGTCGGGAAATCGATTTATCATTGATAGTAAATTTATAGAAACACAGGCCAGCATCGAAGATCTTAAATGTGTGTATTGAGGTGACTCTCCGCTAATATAACTTGCAATTGTGCCTAACTTTTTCCCGTCAGACAAGCGCGTGTCTTCCCGATTACAAAATATATTTCTCGCAGTGGCATCAGCAATTATAAAATTTAATTCAGCATCATCGATAATTAATCGTGAGTGATGTGGTTTATGATTATATGCGCCACCTTGAGTAAATTTACCGATTATTCTTCGTCCGAGATCTTTTGCTGTTTTTTCACTATTGCTAAGTTTAATCTTAAGAATATTAGGAGCCTCACCGACAATGACATCCATGGGGGTATTTGGACTCTCTCGTGCATACACTTCAATGACATCATCGAGACTGATACACACTCCGGTGTTGGTAACCAACCTGAAGTCTGCGGTCGATATGATATGATTGCTTCACTGACCGTCAACGATACCAGTATTCGGCTGTCAAGCATATATCGCAATAACACTATTGGTGCCCAACGCTTTTCACTAAAGTGTCTGCCAAACCAAACATAACAGCACGGATGAAGCTTTTCCGCAAATTTAAACGATATCACACGAGCAAATCCTGTCAGGGGAAAATCGGGTAAAGGACCGTTTATAGCAACTCGTGTCATCGAGTTCGTGGGATGTCCAAATCGCTTAAAATATTCGTTGCATTCACCCATCCCAAGAAAGCTTCCCGGGTAGCACGCAATCATATCCTCGGAAATCATCTCGCGGCGGTCATACTCGGTATTCCACAGCCCGCCATGCCCATACTCGACACAACTCAATTGTATGTCCGAGAGAAACTCACTTCGGGTTGGCCTCCACGAATTTCTTTCTCTGGCAGGGTGGGCGACAACACTTGGAACTGTAAAACAATTAGTTAAAAACTGCTCAGTGTTTTCTGAATATTTCTCTGCGAGTTTTTTCATTTGTTGTTGCAGAGATTCCGTCCGGTATAATTCACCGTTGGGTCTGACAAATTGATCATACTCGCCATCTTCGGAGCTTTTAAAGAACCACATCGACACAGGGTCGTTTTTGCTTATCTGTTTAATAAAATCAAATATATTTCCCTGATAATATTTCACAACACGATCCCGCGGAAATATCGTAACCGCGTTATTCCAAGCGTGAGCGTTATGGTCAATGATATTTATTGGAGCTCCGTTTTGATTATATTTCGATTTGTATAATACTTCCTCTGTTATCGTTGTTACGGTTATGGGAAATCTTAATGCTTTTTCTAGCTCGGCGACATCGTTTATTGATGCTCCTGTGTGTTTGACTCGCTCCGCCCACGCTGCTATCTTGGAACGTCTTAACGCAGTTAGACCGTTTCCGAGCGTTGCATTTTTAAAATGTTCCATTGCTCGCTCGGCTACACAATTCAGCGCCAATGACGTAGTCATTGACGAAGTCGTCCTCATCGGGGTGAGTTTATCAATTTTTGTTTTTTTTATCGGATAGATTCCATAAATGACCGCGGTCACAGGATACGCTCTCGCGTAATATGGTTTATCAATTCCAATCAGCATTCCTGGTTTGGAATCTTTACCTAACAGAATGGTCTTTCCGCTAGCAAGAACAGGATCACGTTTATCACGGATAATCCACGTATCGGAATCTGCTTGCACAATAAATTTTATTCTGAAAAAATATTTCCGATTATCAAAGAGATAATCGATAATTGTTTTCGCCCGTGCATCATTCATTGTAGCATCAATGACTTCGTCAACGACATTGACGAAGTCAATGTTGGGTATAGTTTTAAATGACGACCACACGTGAGATGCACCGTCGTAGCGGAATTCTTTTTTGGCATTCCTGATAATATCCAACAGATCAGTCAGGGCTCGTCTCCGCGAATCAGGGGTTAGCCTGTCAAGATCGAATCTGGAAGCTTTTCCGCTGCCTATGGCGGATAATCTTTCGAACTCCTCCATATTATATGTAAGACAAACATTTAAATAAGAAAATATTATATATAGAATGAACCAGTGCAAGTGGCATCAAGATGGATCCGTAATTCCTTGTGATAAATCCTGCAGAAAAGAATTTTGCGGGAGCCATTCCCAAAGCGTCCGAAGGGGGAGTTTAGGACCAATACCATGCCTGCGATGTGGTGTTCGGGTCAGGGGTAAAACACAATTCTGTGCCAGTTAGGAGGAAAACGATACCGTGAACTCAAGCGATATTATAACACAAAAAAATAACGACGTTGCGCTGAAATGTGATCGTTATTATATAACTAAGTTTTTAGACAAATTATAAATTAGACAAATACATTATTATATAAATGAGCCAAGAATTTGTCCCACATCCAACCATTAAAAATTATGAAGCATCTCGCGAGGGAATAGTCAGAAATAGCAGGTTGAAAAAACCAGTTGGTGAGTTAATAATTCTGGTTATTTAATGTTTACTGTTGGAAAGAAACATTATTATAATCATAGGTTCGCGGTCGAGTGTTTCCATGGAGAGATCAAAGACGGTCTTGTAATTGATCACATTGATGGACAAAGACTTAATAATAATTATCTAATCTGAGAATTGTGACGCAAAGCCAAAATTGTAGGATTGGTAATACTGGCCGTAGTGATAAGAGCGCCAATAGAGTTGTATCCATAAATTTAGATACGAATGAAAAAATAATATTCCCCATCTATGAATTCAGCTACCAAGTATTTTGATATTTGTATACCATCAGCACGAAGAGTCGCAGAAAAAATATACAAATCCGCTCTGTCAAAAAAATATAAGCAGAAAATCACCTTTCAACATCAATAATGAAGATAAACTATCAAGTAATTACGTAGAATTATATTTATTTAATTTTTTTTCTATAATGTAAAAACGGAGATAACCCCCGTTAGGCATATCTCATGCAATTAGTTCCCTCCCTTTGTCAATGTGTAATACTCCTTGAGATTGTGCAATACAGGTAAATTTATCCAGCGCGACTTAGCGGTTTACAATTATTATTTATAACACTTCCGCGTTCACAAATACAGGTATTTTTCAAATCAGAATTTAAATT
This sequence comes from Sinohyriopsis cumingii, assembly GCA_028554795.2. Classification (NCBI taxonomy): domain Eukaryota; kingdom Metazoa; phylum Mollusca; class Bivalvia; order Unionida; family Unionidae; genus Sinohyriopsis; species Sinohyriopsis cumingii. Next base: position 101,792,626 of record CM068835.1, on the reverse strand, counting down.
CAGCTTAGAATTTTAAATTAACGATATACCACAGACGGGTAAAAGGTTCTCCGTGTACAGGTAACACGATCTCCAATTACTTCCCTTTGACTTCGTCAAGGTGATTTTATCAAAGTGACTTCGTCAAGTGACTTTCTCAACACCCGCGGGTGAATAATATTTTTTTTTCACAGATGAAATCTTTATTTTATTACACTTGTTCGGGTTTATGGTTCATCTGTATTTTTTCTGCGATCATATTTAAGAAAAAACATTTTAAACATTTTAAACAAGTCATACCCGAGCTATTTTTGAACTTTCAAGTACAGTCGCTTTATATACTATAGCGTCCGAATTATGTACGGGGTTTCGAAACCCAACAAAGTTGCACAACTTTCCCTGTTATCGCCCCTGATCTTTTACCACTCCGCGGGATCGATTCGGGGGAGGGAGTGCAACTTTGTTGGGCGTAGAATATAACCCCGTATCTGTCTGTGCTGTCCTTAGTTACTACTGTAAATAGTGTAAATGCTATATGTTGTGACGTCCTTAGTTACTATACTATATCCTACTGTAAATACTATGTATAATAGTGTAAATAAATACTATACGTTGTACTGTCCTACTGTAAACTTGCTAAAATGCGGTGGCACTTTAGGAGCTTTACAAATGTAAATACATGTAAATACTATATGTTGTACTGTCCTACTGTAAGCTTGCTAAAATGCGGTGGCATTTAGAAGCTTTACAAATGTAAATACATGTAAATACTATATGTTGTGTTGTCCCTGTATGAACCCGCTAGCATATTATTTGATAAGCCAGGGACTCACATGGGGAATGTCTCGTCGTTCGCAAACACGCCCTATGGGCTTTCTAGACTGTTATTTGACAGGTTAGGGGCTCACATTGGGGGTTGTGTTTCCGCTCCTGAGTTTGGTAGCCTATCATCTGATAAGCTAGAGACTCCATTTTTTCTTTTAAATATATAATATTATATATATGAATTACGAAAATACCAATGATGTGATTGTTGCTATTAAAAAATTAGAAGAGCGCGGATTTAATATATCACTAAATCCTGAAACAATTATGTCTGATTTTGAATCATTACATGAAGCTAAATGCGCAGGGCGTTATATTCCTCCTGCTCAGTATCGATTTATAAAGAGAAGTCAAAACAATTTGTATAAATCGCTGGCTACAGTAGAAGAAGCACAAATAAATGAATTTGTTTCATTGTCTCGTGCAATTGAAAAGATTAGGCTGAAATTAGCTCAATAGTATGCAATAAAAAAGATAATAAATACTCGGGTAAGGAAGTTAAAGGATTGTATGTCCCTTGATGAAATCAAGGACGAAGTCAAGCATCAAGGAAGTAAATATCTCACTTTGATTTACTTAGAAGTCAAATACTTGGAAGTGAAATTGAAAGTAAAAAAATATATCACTTTTGTTTTACTTGCATCATCCTTGACTTTGTCTTTGATTTCATCCTTGACTTTGTCAGCGCGATAGTATTTCCTTTAATCGGTGGGGTTTAATGCAGGAGTGCGCATAATTGAGAATTTGATCTGTCGCATACAATTGAAATAATATGCTCGCGTCTGAGACTATCTAACTGTTGCTGTGTTAGTAAGAAGTCTTCGCCTCCGTATTTGTCAATAATAAATTTAACGTTAATTTCTTCTTGTGCAAATCCAGCCCTAACTGCTTGCTCGAGCGCTTGTTTGTCATACACAAAAACATTTATGTGGTGGTACATATAAATCTAATCTAAGATCTAAATACGCGCACATATTCGAGGATTTGATGTATACCGCAATGCGCAATCACAATATGATCTTTTTTTAATACTTGTAGTTGCGTATCAGTCAGTATAAAATCGTCATTACCGTATACATCAACAATTATTTTTTCCGGGGTAACTTTTCTGACAGCTTCATCAAGAAGTTCTTTATTATGTATGAAACATTTTACACGGTGATACATTATATAATACTTGCTTGATTAATTGTCACTAAAAAAATAAATATATATATGTTCGTTTGCTTTTTACTAAATTCGCATGATTTTTACTAGTAAACACCCTATCAAAATTGATAAATTGGACGATTTCTGTGATTTTTACTAGTAAATTACCTTTCCAAATTATAAAATTGGTCGATTTCTGTGATTTTTACTAGTAATTACCCTATAAATTTCAGTGAATTTGCCAACGTTGCAGAAAATATAAAATAAAATTAATTTTTCACTGGAAATCCTTAGGATTTCACCCTGATTTTATCAGGAGACTAATATGTAGTGTTTCGTTCCGTAAATCAAGAAGATTCCCACGCTGGTCTGTCAGCGCGAAATTTATTCTGGTCAGCCACGGATTATGACATCGTAGATAGACCGGATTGCACAATCAGAAATCCAGGTGGTATATCTTTCGGAGTAAATGAATAAAGAACAAATCCTTGCTGGGCTTGATTTGATACTGTCGTGTCCGTGCTGTGACTGCCATCAATGACATCACACACAAGATTGACCGCCACCACTTCGGTGATGTTTACGATGGCCGGGGATACATGTCGGCCATCGCTGATTTGACTGTTATTGTGTCTGAGGATAGTTGGTGCGGGCAGTAGTCGTCTGTGTTGTGCAAGTATGTCGTCGAAGGATTCATTGATTAGATCATTGACAGATTTCTTCAGCTCGGTTGCATTATACCCGGGAAATTTAAAATTCAGCATAGTGGCTTCTGTCAGTGAATAATGGGCTAGAAATTGTTGTTTATAGCGATTTATGTTATCAGGGTGATCAACTGTCGCCTGAATTGCTCGCTGGTTAATATATTCCATGTCGGCGGCAAGCTGATTTAATATTTCAACGTGCTTGATAATTTCGCTGCGTGAACTTGTTATATGAAAAAGATGCTCTTGGAAGCTCTGCAGTAGTTGCTCTAGTTGTCGTTTATGTAACTCATTAATTTTTTCGAAGATTTCAATAATATTTTTTAGGTCAATAAAAAAGAGTTTTTCTCCTAGGGAGCCTCGTTCATAAATAAGTTCCCACCGAATATGATCCTTATGGAAGGAGCTAATCCTTCCACCCAGCATTCCACTTTTTATGTTATCCAGACGTCGTTTGTACAACGGTGTAATTTCATGATATGACTTATTGTCAGTGATATAATCAGACTTTATCGGCGTTGGTGGTATTGGTGGCGTCGGTGGAACGACTTCAGGCCATCCTAACACCGTTCTGATCGAACTATTATATATATCCAAGGCGTAGTCTGGGGTGTTTATTTCGATCGCGGACGAAAGCGTTGGCTCATGAACAGTTATTGCTATTTTGGATTCCTTTGTTGTAATATTTTTTATTCGACGTTGTAATTCCTCATTGATTTCTTCGATTTGATAAGACCCGGTTGGTAACCCAATGACGTTCCAGTCTGGTGTGCCATCGGGTTTATTTTTATATGCAAATACCAGTGAATTATTTGCTGGTAATCCACCAAACGATGCTGATCTGATATTGGGCCAACTGTGATATACTCGTAATTGTGCTAACGCGATCTCGCTTACTGGAATCGCAGTTGGAAAATTAATACTGAATTCTGGCTTAGTTGAGGTTACTGTTAACAAAGATGTTCGCGCCGGGCTTGTATTTGCGACTATCTGCTGAAGTAATTCCGTCATTATTTATCTGCTGTCGTTTCAGATCGAAGTACTTTGTACTCTGAGTGTAGTCTTCATACATCTTTGCCATTTCGGCGAATTCGGAATCTGATATTGTTGTATCGTCAAGACTGGATGATATCAACGCCGACAATTTCGAGTAGGCTCGTGGCCGCGCTGTTTAACTTTTCATACTCGTGCAATTTTGTTAGCGCGCACGAGGATATTTTTTTCGTGATAATATTAGCAACTCCTGCAATTGTCGCTGATGTTGAAACTGTAATTGCGACCACAGCTGTAGCTGTGATTGCAGTTGTCACTGGTGTTAGTGCTGATAATAATACTCCCGTAGATGCAACTAACGCTGACACCGAATATACTATTGTGTCTAGGATAATTACACGCCGCTTGTATTTTTTTTACCTTTGCTGTACATTCGTTAATAGTATTTTTTAACTCTGACTGCCATTCGCGTACTTGATCATATCTGTATTATTGCGCATCCAGTGTTGTCGTTGATGCTGCCTTCGCTAGCGCCATTTTATTATATTAAGCAGTAACCAATTGAGGCGTTTCAGCTACAAATTCCAAACATCACCAGTAAGATGTTGCGGTTAATTTCTTGTCGGCGGATTCCAGTATAAATGTTTCTTCGGTTCCGCTATTTAATATGATAGTCACAACCCGGAAAACTTGTCGGTGGAGTGTCTCCAGGGATATGTTGTGAAGATTTCAAATTTAGCGGCGCTGAACACAGACAGTCTGTACACTCCTTTGATTGTTGCTGTATATTTGATGGTGTTGTTTTGTTTAGACTATTTTGCAAATCCAGATGATACTGTGTATACTATGTTGATAATATGTCCGGGGGTAACTCCAGGTGGAATTTTAATCAAACTGGTTTTGTTAACGATCTCAGGAATCCCACTTACGATATCCTGCTGTGTTTGTTTGATCGTGTCAATGTTGGTCTTGATATCAGAAAGCTTCATATCGACGGTGAGTGGAGTACCAAAGAATTCCTCTGCGGTTTCATTAGTTTTTCTAAAGTTTCTACGGAGATTTGTAAACGCGTTTACATGAACATCATACTCGGCCCGCAACGTTGTTAGTTTACCGTCAATGGCGCTAGCGCCTGTGTCAACATATTGTTTGTTTACGGCATCTTTCGGGGATGTTGGATCCGCTAAAACGGTTATTTTATTGTTGCCGAGATTGAGTTCACCTGTCATTGTATCACCGGTATTTTTTAAACGAGTAACGAGTATGTCTCCGACGGTTGTAAATAGCGCGTCAACATATTGTTTGTTTGCGACATCTTCCGGCGATGTTGGATCTCTTAAAACGGTTATTTTGTTGCCGTTCATGCTGAGTTCACCTGTCATTGTATCACCGGATTTATTCACACGCTTCTGTAGATCTGACTGGAACGCCTCCCGCAGTGTCGCAATTGATATCAGCGAATCTCTGATTTTTCCGCTGTCAGTGAACACAGGGATGTTACCCGGAGTAGCTCCAATAACCCTACGAATTATTTCATGCCATTTGATATCGCTGGTTTTTAATTTTCCGTGCCGGCCCTGAAAAATAACAACCTCATCTGGGTCTATCCCGGTCAGACTTAAAAGATTATCGATTTCATCTTTGGTCGCATATTTTGATAAATCCACATCGGTGCGCTTCACTTTTCTGTTGAGTAGAGATCTTCCGTAGATATCAACCATTATTTGATAGGAAACTGTTTAAATCGACCCGCGGTATACTCGTGCACGACTTTGTGAGGTGGTTTGGTTGACGCTGATATCGCATCAAGAACATTCAATACTTGCTGGCCACATATCGGAGGATCGGTCAGTGTCTGTGTTGGCAGCGTTGAGTACCAAACTTTCCCTGACTTTGTCAGGGGGACGTCTTTTGTATATTGGAGAAATTCAACTGGCGGTGCTAACCCATACGAATCAAAATAGATAATTCCACGTGGATCGATCGCGTAAGCAACCCAGTGAGTTCCTGGACCATCGCTGTTATCAAGATTAGTAATTCCGCTTTCTGGATTATTCGGTTGTTGTGGTAGCTGATCTCGCATAAAGACGCCTCTGAAATTTTTTTTATATTTAATTGTTTAACAGCACCGAGCAAATCAAAATTGGACATCGGTGTCAAAACCGTTTTGGGTACCATGATGGTGGAGTTCCTGGAAGTCTTAGCCCGCGGCCCTTTTTTTGTATCCTTTTCCTGTAGCTTTCTGTAGTGCCATTGCAGCAGCTGTTCCAACAGCTCCTAACGCGGCAGCTTTAGCGATTGCGGGGGCAGCAGCGGCTATCAGTGCTGGTATTGTCGCGAGAAGTGGAAATATACCGCCGGTTTTAACCATGTTCTTGACAGCTGCAGGAGAGAAATCAAGTTGAGTTCCAGTTTTTGCTTGCTTCGCTTTATTGAAATGTTTTAGTTGGGTTTTAGTTAATGACAGTTTGTTTGGACCGCCATTAGCGATTTGATCATGTTTTAGTGTTATCGTTGCCCCGCATGTGCTCGCGTTTTTCGATTGTAATTTCTTGGCCTGACCAGGAGTCAGAGTGACATTAACGTGACTGTATGACAGTTCTTATAACTTCACGATTGATCTAATTGTCTACATGTTTTCCACTGGTGCATCAACGACTCTCATTCGACCACCAGCACCTTCAAGTAACATTGCTTTGTCACTGAGGATGACCGCGATTGCTCTAGCACCTCCAGGAACTGCTGGTGGACCAACTACTGCTGCTGGTACTCGAGCCAGGCGAGCCCGAATAACTATATCAACGACAGATTTTCTGAATAACTCCAAATGCTCCAGCGAAAAGTAATAGATTGGATACAACGTTGTAAAATCACGCTGGGATATTTGAAACCCAGTGTCAACGTTTTGATCACGCCCATCATAAGACATCAATCGATAATATGCCCGTACAACATCATTTTGTTCAAAATTTAGATTAATGTCCTCAGCAGGTTCTTGATGTCCGTTTATTCTTAATGAAACTTCAGAAACTCCAAATGTGTCAAATATCATTGGACTTGCTTCTTGGTTATTTATTCTAGAATTTGCCTGATACGCGATAAATATATGTCGCGCTGCTGATATTCCCTGTTGTGATCCCAATTGCCACGTAAAAAATACAGCAGCGTTAATAGAAGTGCTATCTGTTGTCATTGCTAACCATGATAACAACGATTTTCCACCTTGATCCATAAAAGAAAGTAACCGTTGTTCTTCAGTGACTGATGGAGTCATTGTTGGCATCCACATAGATAGTTTTGTTAACACTACTTTACCAGGATCAACTCCATCAGCTCGCCAAATTGCATCATTATCAGAGTTTTTTCTGACGACTACTACTGCATGTTTAGCGCCAAATATAACCTTTCGAACATTTCTACAAAATCCAAAAATATGAGATAGTGGAATAGCACAGGAAAACTCTTCGTTGCCGTTCAGCATTGTTCGACGCGCGGCTAAACCCAAGTTGAAATTTTCGTTCATGGACGCAACTGCATCCCCAGCCGCGTTCATCGTTACATTTCTATTTTCGGGATGATCAGATGTATCCTTCACAAACATCATTGTTGGACCAGCTGATCTTGTGTAATCATCAGAATATCTTGCAAGACCAAGTATCGTCGTGGCAACATCGACATTGTCCAAACACGACTCAATATCTTTTCCATCAATCGAATATGTGGCTTTGTTAAATAACGCCATCACACCATTATTAACAAAACCAACACGATCGCCTATCCCATATCCAGTATCATCCGCTTTTACGATTCTACCTACAATTTCAATATAAGCTTCACAAGGCAGAAAATATCTACTCGTATCAAGAATTTGAAATTCAATTCTCCCCTGCGCGTTGGGTGTCTTTGCGTCATAGGAATAATATTGATAATCGCGCAAGGATTCATCCTTTCTGACTGGTTTATCCATATCAAATGCTACGTTGGATACGTGTTGAAACATCTTATTGTAATGTATTATTATCTAAAACGAAGACCACTTCCCGCTATTAAACTTGAAGCTATATTTTTTTCTATTTCTTTGGAAGGTATCAGCGACGCTAGTTTTCGATTTGCATTTTCGTTTATTATTTTGCTAACATCTGCGGACATGTCCGCGGTGCTTGGTAATTTTACCGGCAGAGGCTTTCTACGTATTAATCGTGCTAGTCTATCTTTGATTGCCAAAAACACTTTACCGGCAGCATCACCGATTACACCAGAAGCTTTATCTCTAATAACATCAATAGCTTTTGACGATAATTGTTTTGCAATTGGCCCCGCCTTGGGAACTATTTTTGTAAACAATCCTTGAATAACATTTCCAAGCCCATCTCCATAATATGCACTGTAAACAGGATATCGCGATTTTATCACTCCGACTCGTTGAGACATATGATGAGAGTCATGTATGATCATCTTATTTAATTTTTATTTATCGAATCGCTGTCAACAAGTTCATCAATAAGTTCTCGATAAATGTGAGCATCATTGACGCCGCCGCGAAATAATCGCTGGCAAATATCAGCGCCTTCATTAATGATTTCCGGAGAGTTGTTTCCGGCACGTCTTCCTCCGATGAGAACTTCTAACCGTGATACATTGTTAATGATATTATCAGGACAAGTAATTCCCAAACCACTGCCAGTTGCTCCTTCTTTTGTGTTTTTCTTAGATAAGGATCTTGCTTTTTTAAGAAACTCCTCTTTTCTAAGTTCCGGCGAAGAAGACTGTTGTTGTTCTATCTGTTGCAGAGGTGGAGAAAGTTCCTGCTGGGCTTCTAGTTGTTTTATTTTCTCCTTATAAAGGTTTTTTATTTCTTCATCAAGACTTCCGTATTCTAAATCATCATCTCTGGCCTGTTTATTGTTTTAATATATGCGATATATCCACTTAATAAGATTATCGTCGGTTAGTCCTTCAAAACCGGATTTTAAGATATTAGGTTTAATAAATATACTAATTAATATTTTTTCAGGCAATTCTTCTCTTTTAGTATTTCTAATATCTTCAATAAAATCCCCCCTAAATTTTGTTATCAGTCCAGTATTTTCCTTTATTGGTTTAGACGCGAGTTCAGTACGAATTTGCTCAATGCCTTCAAGTATTTCTTCACCGGGTTGAGCTGCAGCTATATCAGTTGGAAGGCCTCGTAAAAGTTTTTTTGTTTTTTTAGTTCTTCTAGCAATTTTTTCAGTCTGCGCGACAGTTTGTTTTAGCACTGGAAGAATACCTTTTGTTTCGTCGCTAGGATCTCCCAGTAAAACGTCTTTAGTGATCGCCGCAGCTTTCTCAGTAGCTGTTGTAACGGGTTTAAACAATTGTTCTGCACCTGTTACAAATTCTTCCTGAGCTTGTTGCCGCGCTTGCAATTTTTGTCTCACAGAATCTCTTACAGGAAGAAATTTTTTTATTGCTTCTAGTCGCTCTCGAGCTAGCCTAGCAGAATGTGCTTCTCCAATGTTGGCCATTATTGTTAACTTAAATTTTTAATTCACAGCAGCAGAGGGGGCGACGACAACAACACGCAGCAACAACGGCGACAATGATGTTTACAACAAAGCGCCCTCGCGGTTTTATTTCGGCATCGGCGACAAAATCACTAAAGTTGTAGGGTGCACCCCTTCTGGGGGAAACGACAACAAAACGCGGCGACAATTACGTGAACAACGGCGCGTGGGTTTTATAAAGGTCTTATTTCGGCGTTTGGAGGCTTCTAAAAGTTGTAGGGTTCGCCCCCTCTGCTGCTGTTATACCCACTTCCCTCTGTGTGACTGTGTTTATTTGTTGTTCCCCTTCACTTTGTATGTGTACATGTCTATATCACCCCATTGAATGTGAGATTGTGTATGTTTTACACTTCCCCTTGCACGTGTGATTATGGAGGCTTTACTACTTCACTTTCTATGTGTGATAATGTGTTTTACGCACTCACTTCATATGTGTAATTGTTCATGCATGCGAGTTATAAATTCTCCATTAGTTTGTGACTGTGTGCGTGCGCGTTCTCCTCTCTCCCTCTCTCAATGTGCGCATGCGCGTTATACTCTTTTCCTTAGTATATGATTGTAGTTTTGTGTACGTATGTCATACACTATCCCTCTGTATGTGTGATTGCATTTTTATGCATGCATCTTATACCTCCCTTCCCTTTGTATATGTGATTTTATGTCTGGGGGTATTTATGTTATACTCTCTCAAATGTGTGCGACGACTTGATGAATTATCGGTATGTGAGCTATCTCCCCCCCCCCTTTTTATATGCAATGGTGTGCTGAAATGTACTCGTAAGCATGGAAGTTATCCTTTCCATTAACTGTACAAACATAAATATGTGAATAATCACTGCATAACAGACGGACTATATAAATAAATTAACTGGCTCTGGAGAGCACCATTAAAAAGTGCGCCAAGAGGAACATCAAAGAGAAAAGGAAAGATGGAATGATCTTCGTCAGAGTTCAATCAATACAGAATAGTCAATATTCATAAAAGCGATGCAGAAGGCACTAGAAGTTCATTTTAGACGGTATGGGACACAGTGAGACTCAAGTGTTTACTGTATACATCCAATCAGATGAACAGTTACGCAGATAGATAGCAGACGTACTGAGTCTACCCTTTTGTCCGTATAGGATTCACGGTTATAATTTTTAAGGAAAAATGGGGACCAGTTTATAAACGGGTTAAGATAAAATAAATTGTGTAAGATTTGGAGGGCCATGATTAAAATGCATTTAGTAGGACGAAATATTCTCACTACTCAGCGTATTTGAAACTGAAAAACGTTAAACAATTTATAAACTCTTTTATTGATGTAATTGCAGTCCTTATACAGACTTGACTTTGGAACAATCGTTACGGAAATCGGGACCTGATTCTTTACGTGGGGAATGGAAATCGCATTTCAAACACATTTCAATAATAATACATTTTAAAACAAATGGCGCGGTAATATGGTTTTCTCAATGCAGGAGCTTACATTAAGGATTGTCTCTGATGAGAAATATACATTTAATCATGAGTATTTAGGAATTTAAAGTTTTCAAATATTTTAATATTGCTGTGTTTCCATAGGCTTAATATGGGATTTGAATTAGTACCACGAGTCCCGTGCAGACTAAAGGTCCATGTTCCTTGCCTATATCTTCCGGTAATATGCCCATGCTCTATTACGAAACAGAACGGAAAGAGACGAGTAAGTGTTCACAAAGTTCTTCAAAGATTATTCGTTTGGCCATGGGACAAACTCGCCTTTAAAAATATCAAAGACTCGTACTTTAAACTTTAAATCAACAAAATCCAACTCAGAAGAATTATTTTATACCGGCAAAGAACGCACACGAGACAATGCGTGATATTCTCATGACGTAATGTGACGTGATTCAGAGCAAACCTATGTCCAGCGTGCTTTGATTTCTTTACCTATTTCTGTTTAATGATTGTTACGTATCTTTCAGAGTGACTTGTAATGAGCTGAGAAATATCCAGGTATTTTTTTTAAACTGAAGACTTTACACCGAAAGCAGCCGTTCGAACCACCTCGGCTATTTAAGAAACACATATTAACCGAGAAGTTTTCGCTTGTCTTTCAATAATATGGTCGATCTAATCGTTTAAATGGCCGAGGTTGTCCGAATTCATCGTGGTGTCTTTTTACCGAAGCCATTTCCTATGATAATAAGTATAACCTTTTGAGCCAAAAATATTTCGGCGTTGATGTCGCCTATTTTGAAAATAGATATGCATGTATACGATGTGTTGTACAGTGAAGAAGACAATGTATAATTCTTGCATGGAACAGGATTCCTAAAGTTGAATCGAGTTAATGGTAAGTAAAAAACTTACTTTTGCATCTACTGCTGTTCTGTAATTCAAGAAGGGATGCACCACAGATTTGAAAACATTGTCCATATCGCTCTTGTCACCGGTTTTCAGATGAGCACGAAAGTGTCCACAATGAAAAACTTCGAGAAAATCGCACGTTTCGGACCCCGTAACTTCAGTTTGGTACAACGCAGAAAAGTCAATTATGGCTTGATGGATAGAAAAATATCTCAGAAGTAAAACAAGCCATATAGTATGGTCGTGTGTCTTTAAAGACGGAAATAGCAGAAGGAAATCGAGGGTCATGGGTGGAGCGAAGTATTTGGAAGTTCCGTACCTTCTCTCTTATATATTATGATAGAGAGGGTCCTATGTCAGAACGGGTCATCGGGGTAATCTAAGGTATTTTTGTCACTCTGTATGATTTTTTTTCATTTAGATTATTGTTGTTTTTTTCTTAACATCAAGGTCGCGTCGAGCACCTGTGACTCCAAGGTCACACTGTCTATGCAGGAAGTAGCGTTGTTGACCTAGTTTGTGGCGGTCTATAAAGTTCCTGGTCAATGGGAGGTAACTGCAATTTACATTTGTTGAAAGTAGGAGTAAAAGTAAGGGAACCAACTCTTGATACTTTATTACATTCGCAGTTTGGTACAGCTTTGCAGACGTTTTAGGACTATCAGTGCTAAGTAAGCTTTCATAGTAAACTAATGAAACACAGTCATACAAAAATTCAATAACTTTACTTGTCTGAACGTTCATGATGAAATCTACTGTTCTCAGTATAGACACATCCTTGATGCAAGTTTATGTTTTGAGCATTCATTGGATTACTGTCTACTTATTCCTGCTCATTAAGCTATGACTTGAAAAAGAAGGAATTTCTCCTCCTCATTCTCGTTGTTGTTAGTGTTATTGTTGTTGTTATATTATTATTATTATAATTATTATTATTGCTGTTATTATTATGATTATTATTATTATTATTATTATTATTATTGTTATTATTAACATTATTATTATTATTATTATTGCCTGGTCCATATAAACAAAAAAATAAAAAGGTTGTAAAAAAAATTTGTACAGTAGTAAAACTTATTTTCTGTTACATTGAGTGTAAGATTTGATTCTCAGTATAACGGCAATGAAGCAGATGCCAGATGTCGATAAAGTACGATTTACTCATTAATCCCATGATAAATCTTATTACCTCTTAATGATGACAATGATGACAATGACTTATGGAAACACAATCATATTAAAAATTGAATAACTTTAAATTTCTGAATGCTATATTTTTCAGTATAGACCTATCCTTGATGCAAGCTAATTTGTGGAGAAAGCCAGATAAACCACAGCACGTGCTTCAAACACGGGTTTTTAAAATCCGCACCTTTAGCATTAGGATTTGATTTCAGTAATGAGTTTTCCAAGGTTTAGTCTATAAAAGTATTGAAATTTCATTAGCAAAACATTGTCTCCATTTTCACGGTTACAGATAAGATCAGTTCTCAAAAGATTGTTTTTAAAACTAAAATCTTACTTTCATTTATCAGCCAATCCATGCCGACCAAACCTTCGCCAATTTCTAGACTGGTTCCCATTCCTCCTTATAATTAGTACGTGAATCCTTTATAGACAACTCATGAAGTGGATGGCACATAGTAAACAATATTTTCTGGGTTATAATTTAATAAGACAAAATTGCAATCATTTTGCATATAAAATGATCCCTCCTAGAGTGACGGTATTAACTACGTACCACCCAAACCAGGATTGTATACCCTTTGCAGTAGAAAAAATATACCCTACCTCCAAATTACAACACCCATAAATATTGACAATATCATTGCCATTCGATATTTTTGCCTGTATATGACATTTTTCTCGGTGTTTATAAGCCAAGGAGAGACATCATAGTTTGTCTCTGTAGATACAACAACAACAAAAAAAATGCAATGGACCTTTGCATGCCTCCATCATAGATGGAAAAGTAAATCTTTGCATACCTTTGCTTGCCTCCATCATAGATTGAAGAAACGGACCTTTGCATGTCACCATCATAGACTGAAAAAACAAATCTTTGCATGCCTCCATCATAGATTGAAGTCAAAAAAACGGATCTTTGCATGCCTCCATCATAGATGGAGAAAAGTGGATCTTTGCATGCCTCCATCATAGAAGGAAAGAGTAGATCTTTGCATGCCTCCATCAAAGATGGAAAAAAGTGGATCTTTGCATGCCTCCATCATAGAAGGAAAAAAGTAGATCTTTGCACGCCTCCATCATAGATAAAAAAAGTAGATCTTTGCACGCCTCCACCATAGAAGGAAAATAAAACCAATATGTTGTATTTCTAGTCCTGTTATACTGTCCTCTTATTCTTGCTCATAAACTTTGGCCTGAACACATAACTAATTGCTCTTCTTCTGTCTCGTTGTTATTAATGTTGTTGTTACTGCCCTTCGTCATATTATTATTATTATTATTAGTAGTAGTAGTAGTAGTAGTAGTTGTAGTAATATTAGTAGTAGTAGTAGTAGTAGTAGTAGTAGTAGTAATAGTAGTATCCAAAATATTAAAAAGATGTCACATATATAATAAAAATGACGAAATAGTCAAGAGAAATGTAATCAAAGATAACCAGTAAGATGAAAATTGGATATTATCTATCAAGGCCTGGCACATTTACAGTCACCGTTACAGATTGAGCTAGACATCAAAGAAAAATATTACTGATTGAAATTAGAAATGTCAAATCGATGAGTAAATAGAAAAAAAATACAGGTGATATGAATTCAGTTACCATCGCTAAGACGAATGAAAAGCTATTTAGTCGAAAATGTGGGAATTAACGTGGCAATTAGGCATCAAGGAAATGAAGATATTTTAATATTCGGGGCTAAACATGAGATATTCAGAAGAAGAGCGAAAACAATGAAAGACGAAAATCTATTCTTGCAAACAAAAATATTAAACGCATTAAAAGAAATGTAATCAGTTCTCGAAGAAGTAACTTGTCATTTCATTGTAATTTTTGAGAAGACGTTCAATTTTTGAATGGCCTTTTTACTGAAACCCATAAAGGGGATATAAAACATGAAACTGGTAATAAAACGCTCTTTACTAGAGTAGACAAAATATTGAATGATGCCTTACTATAAGGATTTCGACAAAATTAACTTCACCGAAATTCATTTCGTAGGCTGCATTATCTACGACGATGCCGATCTTTTTCTTCAGAATTGTTCACGATGTTGCCACTACCAAAGTTGGACATGTTAGATGAAAGAGGTGTAATGTACGTTAGCTTTATCAATTTTGTGTCAGTTAAAGAACAAACAACTTATATCCTGTATTTTAGATTCATTTAATTTAAAGTATACTATCTTTAGGAGACATTAAAATAAGGACAATTAACTTTGCCAGACTAGACAGTACAGCTTATAAAAGTGCCATGAATGAACTACAAAATATATATAAAATGTATGTAAAATGATATAGGGTCTTTGTTTTCCTTATGATTTTACCTCCAAAGTGAAAATGACCAAGCGGAGCTAGCAGTTTCAGAAAGGTGCACGTCTGAAGTGACTCAAATTACATCTATCAATCATACACCAAAAAAGGGAATACAAATTTCTTTAAAAAAACCCTAAGATACAAAGTCTTATTTAAATAGCCAGTATAACCAGTGAGTAAACTTCGAGAAATTATGTTTTGGTAAAAATCTATTCTTATGTAAAATACCTAACCGTAGAGCGCCGCCTAAACAACCAATGAAATATATCCCTTGAGACTCTCGGGTACACTAAGCACAGTCTCGCATCGTTAACTTGTTGTAAAGCGCGCAGTCCTGTGGTTTCACATTAATGGGTTTGAAATAGTGGCTAGGTTTATACTTGATTACAGTATATAATGACATAATATTAAAGGAAAATCGTACAGATTGTTTGCTATGGCGATTTATCACGACAACAAATCGTTAATATGTTTCATGTGTTTCAGGGGGTAAATACAAAGATGAATTACACGTTGTTTTGATGGGGTTTTTCCCCACCAGCCCATGTATTAATATTATCTCTTGCTTTTCAAAGAAATAATCAAACTTAGTAAATATACTATTATACCAGATGCGCATGATATTTAGTTACTGGGTTACAATAGCCATTCAACGCGTTATTTTCTGGCCTGACCCGCGATCCATGGATTACTAATCTGACTTTCTGCCATACGAGTTAAGACAGCTCCGGTAGCCTAGTGGTTAGAGCGTCAGCCTCAGATGCGAGAAGTTAGTGTTAGGACTGGTCGGTCTGGTGTCAGGATAATGTGATATGGTGGGACATCATGATACATGTCTGCGGCATGATGGCTCAGTGCTAAAACATCACTGTAAACTATAAATATAAACTGCCGCACTGCAGACATCGTATCGATAAGACTGAATGTTTTTAAAGTTACGTTAAAAATCCAACACACACACATTACCATATGAACTACCGTGACACTTCAAATTTGGGCATGAACTGACAGCTGCGAAAAAGATGAGCTTTTGTTATGTTGATTTTGTTTTCAAAATATATGCGTGCTTGTGATTTGGACTTTTAACAATGTTTCAGTCATATCGCTACGATATCTGCAGCATGGCAGTTTATAGTTATGTTTAGCACTGGGCATCATGCTGCAGACATTTAACTTCATGTCCCACCCAGTCAAATTATACTGACAACAGGCCAAGCAGTCGTAATACTAACAACAGGCCAAGCAGTCCTAATACTATACTCTTTATACTGAGTGCCTAGCGAAGCAGCACTTAGTACCATTTTTACAAGCCTTTGGTATGACTAGGCCGGGGCTCGAACCCGTGACCTCCCGCATCCGAGACTGACATTCTAACCGCTAGGCCACCGGAGCGGTCTTTGAAAATGTGCATTTGATAGTAGTGAATGGGGTGAGATTAGCGACGATGGGAATTAGCATTAAAAACACCCCCTGGGTAAGATTAGCGACAATGGAAATTTAACATTAACCACCCTGGGTAAGATTAGCGACAATGGAAATTTAACATGGGCAAAAAACCCTGGGTAAGATTAGCGACAATGGAATTTAACATTGGAGAAAGGAGAAAAAAGGAAATATCCATTTTAGCGACAAAGGCATTCGAACAATGGAAAAAAATATCAATTCTAGGGACAAAGGCAATTGAACATGGGGAATAGAGTTTGGGTCTGTCTAGGGACAAGTGGAATTGAACATGGGAATAGAGTTTGGGTTTGTCTAGGGACAAAGGGGAATTGAACATGTTAGAAAAAAAAAACTACTTTAGGGACAAGGGGAATTGAACATGGGATTTTTTTTATAAAAAAAAATTAAAAAAGGGGTAGGCAATGGAAAGTCAGTCTCTTTTCGAGAAATGTGGGTGGTCCTGAAAAGGGCCTTTGGTTTTATGTTAATATTAACATAGACAGCATCTGTCACATCTTCTTCTTAAACTCCTTCTAACTGCAGGTCCATACACAAGTACCCTCTTGAGGCATCCTTGTCTTTCTATGTAAACTCTTCTCATCCATAGACTAGTATCTGTCCTATCGACAACAGTCCACTTGGATCGAACATACATGGCTATGTCCGTCCTGAACATCATTGTTGACACAAGGGTGGAAGATTGAACGTCGGTCCACATCTTGAGGCTCCGAGAACAGGTGAGTGATTGCACTGAACTGCGCTTATTTATAGGGAGAGGAAGGATTGAAACGGATTGAGTTCATTCACCAATCCAAACACGCGTGACAAAATTCAGTCAGCCCGCATCCAATCCGAAGAGAGCAGTCTGTGACGTTACGTGGTCTATATAGATTCGCTAGCGCCTGTGTGCAGTCAATCGATGCGAGACAGTGATTCAACATGACGGAAACTCAGAAAACGATTCACTGGGGTGCACCAGCAGTGGAGACCGCCCAAGGGAACCCGGACTTACTTTCAGAAGAGGTGAATTGGGATTTTGTGGATTTTCTAACCTCGCAAGAATTTGTTCCGGAACCTTCGTCTCATTCTTCATTACCGCAAGTGGAGAATTTTAGACAGAGACAGAAAGAAGAATTGGAGAAATTTATGCAACGATAAAAGGAAGCGGAACAAGCTTTTCTCCTACAGCAACAGCAACAGCAACAAGAAGAGGTAAGAAAAAAACAACAACAAGAAGAAGTAGCAGCAAAGAAACAAGAGGGTGAAAATCAAACGGCCACGGTACTGTTGGACATTTTAGCGGAGTTAAGAAGTCTGAAACAAATGTATCAGACTTCTTTATCACGACCGAAGAGAATACGACCTTCCCGAGCTAAACACGCCAACCCTGTGACTAAGCCTATCGTACCACCCTTAGTGATTTCAACCCAATCATCATCATCAGAAGTAGGCCTCGGCCGTGGCAAAGGCTTAAGGCAGTTAAAGTTGATTGCTTAAACTCACCCCTACACCAAAAAAGGCCCTTTTCAGGGCCACCCACTTCTCTCGAAAAGAGATAGCCTTTCAATTTGCCAATAACTCAAAAATCAACCAAAAAAAACATTTTACCCTTATAGTACATGTCTGTGTATGAGTGCGTGAGTGTAGCTTCTTATTTAAAATCAAAACTCAAAGACACTTACCTTACATAATTAATGTATTCTTTTCTCCATAGTTACAATCCAATTCACAATTCACAACAGAACACTTTATAAATTACATTCACTTCTTCTGTTTCTTTTTTTTACTCTCTCTTTTTTTTTCAATTTCTTCACCGTCACAGTCTTTTCCTCCTCTTCCTCCTCACTTTCTTCCCTTCTTCTCTTCTTCTCCTGTTTCTTTTTCTTCACCTGGCTGCTTTCTTCCTCTGAAGAGTCTCTTTCTTCTTCTGAAGAATCCCTCTTTTCTTCCGACTCCTCTTGTTTCTTTTTTGGGCAATCTGGAGACCAATGTCCTTTTTCTTGACAATAATAACAGGTATCTTGACTTTTGTCTTTTCTAGCCCCTGTTTTTGTTCTTTTTTGACGGTCTGGACACTCTGAAGACCAATGCCCTTTCTTCTGACAGATATAGCAAGTATCTTGACTTTTATCTCGAAAGGATGGAGAGTAGTCCGTGGGCTGGTCTGAAGAGAATTTTCTAATGACCCCTCTTAAAGCTCTGATGAAACGTTCCATCTGGGTAGTCTCTTCCATCGTTGTGCTCGGTTTGAGAGTGAAATGAATAGTGAAAGGACAAGACACACACCCTTTTTATATACGCTGGTTTGCCATGACTATAGATTAGTCTATGGTGTTTAAACTTGAGTCATTTGACGTTTTGCACTCAAGATGAAACGATCCTATTCATTCGAGAAGAAAGAAGAAGAAGAAGAAAGTAAGAGGCAGAAACGTGATCTATCGCCTCGTACCAGGGCTGAAATCTTGGCACAAATTCATGCCAGTGATTTTGAAGAGGACATGAGTGAACCATAATCCGAACCCTCTAAACAAAGTTCACCACCCTTAGTCAACCCTGAAAAGTACTATTCCATTCGAGAGACGGAAAAGCGCTCCTCTAGAAAATTTAGAACCACGGCTTACACCTACACAGTGAAGTTTAAAGATTTCAAGTCCGACGTACTATTGATAAAGCAGAAGGGTTTATCACCGAGATGTGGGATTCTTTGCTCACCGCACTCAAGCGACAATGTCAACCCAAAGAAGACGATCGCTTGACACTATCCATAGATCACGACAGCTTGAAATCCCCTGTTTGGATCGAGTTTAGCAGACCCGCAGAACTAACCCCTTCCAAAGTCATGGACAAGATTCAACACGTACAACAATCTAATGACCAGTTTGACATCACTGATGATAAAGCCACACTGAAAATGGCCCACGTCTCTCCTCCTCAAGGGACCGGACAACGCAATAAGGTGTTATTGGTGAACGACCTTCGCAACACCAAAAAGAGTCTCGTCCAAATTCACAATTCTCAAGACCAGATGTGTTTAGGCCGAGCCATCGTGGTGGGACGAACCTATGCCAACAAGAACGACACGGTAGAATGGAAAAGAGCCTGGAAAACTATTCAACGATCCGACCGAGCCAAACAACGAAGCGAAGCAGAACTCCTGTTACAACAAGCAGGACTGTCCAAAGACACACCATGTGGCATTCCTGAGATGCAGAAATTGCAAGATGTCCTAGCTCCACTCTACACCTTGAAAGTGAACCCTCAAGAAATGCGCGGACCTCTGTTGTTTCGAGGGAAAGACTTTAAGGACGGAAAATACATTCATGTCTATTATCATGATGACCATTTCGATACCATTACCACCATCACTGGATTCCTGGGATACAGTTATTACTGTGAGAAATGTGACTATGGCTATAACAATCGAGAGCAACACAAACATTGCGGATGGAAATGCCCAGGATGTTTGGCCTCTCCACCCTGTCTGAGCGAAGGACAAGAAAGAGTACATTGTCCTGCTTGTCTGCGCACGTTTGTCAGCCCTGCCTGTTACCAACAACATCTGAAGACGCAAGGTTCACAGCAGAAATGTGCTTGTCAACTGCTGAGATTGTGCCCTACGTGTCGACAAGGCCTACGTACCAACAGTACCGAGACACACGTATGTTCAGGAAAAAAAATGTCACATTTGTCATCACATCGTGGACCTGCAACACGAATGTTACGTGCAAAAATACCAACCCCCACCAGAGAAAGAGGACGGTCACAAGAAGAAAGGCAATTTCATCTTTTTCGATTTCGAATGCATGCAAGAGACTGGCATTCACATTCCTAATTTCTGCGTGGCTCATCGAGCGTGCGAGAAGTGCATTCAAGAACCTATCTTCAGTCATTGCCCCCACTGAAAAAATCTTTCGAGGACCGAACACGTTAGCCGATTTTGCCCAATGGGTCTTAGATCCCATCGACAAGACGTGGAGCCAAAAGGACATCGAACGTTACGGAGATTGTCATCGTCATGCCACAGTGATGGCTCACAGTTTCTCCGGATACGATGGACAGTTTCTTCTCAGATACTATACGGAACAAGGCACCGAACGTCCTAAAGTCACTTTGAACGGAGCCAAAATCATTTTCATGCAAGTGGGACAAGTACAGTTTAAAGATTCGATGAGCTGTTTGGCCATGCCTTTGAGTCGAATGCCTAAAACGTTTGGAATGACAGAAATGGCTAAAGGGTACTTTCCACACTTTTTCAATACGGAAGCTAATCAACACGCCGTTCTACCCCATTTGCCTGAGGCTCACTATTACGACCCCGACAACATGCGTGCCGAACAACGAGAAGCTTTCTACGCTTGGTACCAGACTCACGCCTCCGACCCTTTCGACTTTCAGGAAGAAATGCCAAAGTATTGTCGTTCCGACGTGGACATTTTACGGCGTTGCTGTGGAAAATTTCGAGAACTGTTCATGGAACACGGAGGGGTCGATCCTTTGAAAGAAGCTTGCACCATTGCCAAGGCGTGTTCCTTAGTGTATCGACAACGATTCATGCCTGAAAACACCGTGGCTGTCATCAGTCCTAAAACGACCCACTATGTCAAACGTCAATACTCGGTCAAAGCCCTACCTTGGTTACATTACTTGTGCGACAAGGAAGACAAATGGATTCAGCATGCCCGCAACGGAGGAGGAGAAAAGACGATCGGAACGCATTCGGTCGATGGCTGGGACTTAGAAAACCCCAAGATCGTGTACGAGTTTAACGGTTGCTTATTTCACTGATGTCCCGTCTGTTACCCTGACCGTGGCACTAAAAATCAGTTTTTACAACGAACCATGGAAGACTTGTACCAGGCCACTTGTCAGCGACGCCTAAAGTTAGAACAGCAAGGATACCAAGTGGTGGAAATGTGGGAACACGAGTACGATCACCGTATGAAAACCGATCCCGAGTTTAAACGTGCCGTGGAAAGTTACAAGCTGATGGACCCCCTAAACCCGAGGGATAGTTTGTACGGAGGAAGGACCAATGCCACCTGTTTGCTGTACCAAGCCGACGAAGAGAAAGGAGAAGAAATCAAATATTTGGACTGTGTTCGCTGTATCCTTACGTGTGCAAATATTGTCGCTTTCCTGCAGGGCACCCACAATTGTTGACGGAACACATCGACCTGAAAAACATTCGACAATGCGAAGGCTTGATCAAGTGTAAAGTTTTGCCTCCCACGAACCTATGCCATCCCGTCTTACCTCACCATTGCCAAGGCAAACTGATGTTTCCTTTGTGCCGTACTTGTGCCGAAACGTGCAACCAAGACCAACCTTGTCAGCACACCCAGGAAGAACGTGCCTTGACGGGAACCTGGGTCAGCGTAGAATTGTTCAAAGCTCTGGACATGGGATACCAACTGTTAGAAGTGTACGAAATTTGCCACTTTCCCAAGACACAACAATACCACAAGGGTGACCCCAGTCAGAAAGGCATTTTCGCCGACTACGTGGATGCCTTTTTGAAACTGAAGCAAGAAGCCAGCTGCTATCCTTCCTGGTGTCACACTTCCGAAGACGAAAAGACATTCAAAGAGAAATGCTATGAACAAGAAGGCATCTCTTTAGACCACATCGAGAAAAACGAAGGCAGGCGGTCGTTTGCCAAAGTGATGTTAAATTGCTTGTGGGGTAAAATGGCACAACGACCGTGTTTACCCAAGACGGAATATTTGACAGAACCTTCCCGCTACTTCCAGATGATTCACGACAAAACCAAATACATGAAACACGTGGACGTCGTTCGCGAGGATTTGATCTTGGTCAATTACGAAGAAGATCTGGACTTTGTACAAGACGACCCCTTTGGAAATGTCATCATTGCGGCTTACGTGACAGCTCATGCTCGCTTGAAATTGCACGAAGCTTTAGAACTGTTAGGGGAACGTGTCCTGTACTTTGACACGGACAGTTGCATTTACATCCATCACCCGAGTCAACAGCACCCTGACATGGAAGGAGACCGTTTAGGAGCCTGGACAGACGAACATCCCGACGACAAGATTCTAAGTTTCGTCAGTGGTGGTCCCAAACATTACGGCTACGAATACCGGGACCCACAAGGAGAATTGCACACGACGTGCAAACTGAAAGGACTGACTCTGAATTATCGTACCAGTCGTGTGGTGAACTTTTGGGTATTGAAAGAAGCCTTGCAATCGGGAGAGGATGGAAACTTTAAAGTGACCATCTATCAACCCAACAAGATTGTACGTTTACCCACTCACCACATCGTCAATCGACCCTTGGAAAAAGTCTATCAAATCGTGTACCAGAAGCGAGTGCGACTTTCCAATCATTTCACCTTACCGTATGGACACGTCGGTATTGGTCTGTATATAAAAAGGAACCCTAGGCAAGATCGATAGTTCATTGTGACTACCAAGACCGAGCGAACAAGATGAATACTTTCAGAGAAACACAAAACAAGTTTAGACAGGCACAATTCAAGTGTGGGGCTTCTGAAGTGGAATGCGATTGTGAGCCTTGCGACTTTTCAACCTGTGTTAATGACAGTACCAGAAGAACCCGTCACCCAGGACAGGACTGTCGTGGACAGGCCTGAAAGACCCTTTCGGGAGGACACTTGTGTGACCTTACCCCCTATAGAACTGGTCAGAACATTACCCAAAACATGTTGTACAGACACTTGTGTTTATTCCACGTTGATGGTTATCATGTGCCTTTTATCCATGTACATAAGCCTTTGGCTTTTATGTATTTTTTTTGCCTTTCGTATTCATGTTTGAAGCATTCAATAAACGTGTTCTGAAAAAAAGTGTATAAACTCTCGTCTTGTTTGTTTTCGTGTGACAAGTGACATTCCAGACACTATGGCTACCTCTGCTGTCTCTGCTCCCTCTTCCTCTACTGTCAAAGTCATCGACGAACACTTAGATCGCGCCAGTTGGGAGGCTTTGTATCTTCGCCATCCATTTAACATGCTCATTGCTGGACCTAGCGGTTCAGGCAAAACCGAATTCGTCAAACGTTTGATCGAACATAAACATCATTTGATCGATCGACCTCCTCAGCGGATCGTGTGGTGTTACAAAGAGTGGCAGTCGGCGTACAGCCTCTTGCGAGAAAGTCAAGGCGATTCCATCGTGTTTGTGGAAGGCATTCCTAAAGAACACGATGGCATCGTCTCTGACTCCAGTCAAACCCATCTGGTCATTTTTGACGACATGTTAGGAGAAGACGAAGAAGAAATTAAACTGTGGTTCATGCGCAAAGGGCATCACCGTAATGCCAGTGTCGTTTACATTACCCAAAATTTGTTTCAACAAAGTAAAGCCCATCGCACCATCAGTCACAATGCGCATTACGTGGTCTTGTTTAAAAGCCCTCGAGATAAATCGCAAGTGCAAGTCTTAGCCAAACAGTTAGGAACGCCTTGGCTGACTCAGGCGTACGACGATGCCACTCAAACTCCACACGCCTATTCACTCGTCGATTTGAAACCTACGACCCCCGAGGATTTGCGATTTCGTATCCACTTGTTTTACCACTGGTGCCAAGACGGAGGGCCTGTCATGTACACGTCTCCGTCCTCGACTTAATTTCACTCCACAAAAAAATTCTATAAAATCCTCAGACCCTTTTCATATGTCTCACACACATTTTGAACATGACGTCCCTTCAGTCGCATCTTCCCGTCAAATTGATTCGTGCCTTGTATGGCATCAGTCGAGAAAAAAATCCACAAACACGAGCTTGTGTCTTAAAAGCTAGTCTCAAAGAAGTGTTACGATGGTTCACGGTGACGGCACGTCAATTACTCCAAGAGATCATTCAGATTGCTCATCAAACCAAACGCTTTTTTGATCGAAACAAAGTCGCTTTGGTCCAACTGGCCGATCCCCGCATCGACACTCAAACCAAAAAACAAATCATTTTGAAACCTGGAGGGAGCGGTACTCTAGGAGGGGTCATCATTCGCTCTCTCTTAAGATGGGATCCTAATGCTCCCAAAGTTCTCCCCAAGAAAAAAGTCAAACGAAGCTACAAGACGAAGAAAAAGTCCAGGTCCCCAAGGAGAACTTCTCCAGTGGCGGGACCCTCCTCTGACCAGACGCCACCCCGGGAAAAGAATAGAAGCCCCCAGAAAAAGAAAAGTCCACAGAAGAAAACTAGTCGCAAGAGAGGCACTTCGGCCAGGACGCAACTTTACACTCGCAAACCACGACCTGCCACGGCGGTGACTGCGTCTCCGACAGCCTCACGTTCATCCACTTCTCCGTTGATGACACCAAGAACTGAAGAGTACTTGGAGACGTTGATCACACCAAGAACATCTCCGTTGATGACCCCAAAAAGAACTTCTACAGTGGCAGGACCCTCCAATTTAGTGGCAGTGGCTGCTGCTCACAAAGTACCTTCTCTCAAAATCAAAGTCCAAGAAAGATCGGGCATGTTACAATGTTTACTGGATTTGTCCAAGCAAGAACTGGCTCAATTTAGTCCGTTACGTACCCCTGTACGACGTGTCATGCCTGTCCTCAAACTGATACGACGTAAAGACAATCAGTGGCGACGCGTTCCAGTATAAAAAAGGTCTGTGACCAAGTAGGGGTATCAGTGTTTTTGGTGCTGAAGACTCAAAGGTGTCACCCTCCAGAAAACATCCCTCTTCTAAACAGCCCCAAGGAAAGAAAAGAAAAGGTCTGCCTCCTCGTTTAGTTAAACATGGGGACATGTTATCTGTCCTGTCCAAAGCTTCTCCACCCCTACGAAAAAAACTCATTCAAACAGCCTCCAAAGAGGTCATCGATACCGTGTGCGAATGTTGTTTGAACGTCTTGAAAGGCACGATCCCTTTGTCCAAACACCAGAAACAATGCTTAGGTAAACATCGTCACGTTCTTCGCCAAATGGTTCAAAAGAAAATTCCCATTCGGCAAAAAAAGAAGATGTTGGTCCAACGTGGAGGCATTTTACCCCTCTTGTTAGGTCCCTTACTGAAAGGAGTCTTGGGAACCATGTTGGGAGGACTGGTGAGAGCAAGATAAAAAGGCCCTCGGAAGTCCCAAGATCTCAGAATCGACCCTTGACAACCCCATGGAAGGACGAAAACTAGCTTTAGTGCCTTACAAAGATGGATGGAATACCATCGTTGGCAAGAACAACGCACCCCGCATTTACCTCCCAATCCCCATTTGAACGAGATATCCCAGTTACAACACGGATTGCAGTCCTTGATGGATCGCCAAGATTTGTCCGAAAGAGAAAAATCGCAAAAGTACGGTCAACTCTTGCAACGACTGCAACTCTTTCATCAGAAATCTTTAGACGAAACAGCTCTACCCACTCTGAAAGATTTTAAGACCTTGATGAAAAGTCCAGCACCATCACCAGTACCAGTACCAGTACCAGTGCCAGTGACCAAGACAGAAAAAGGAAAAGAAGAAGAAGAAGAAGGGTTTCAAACTCCACCAGAAAAAGTACGTAAGTTAACAACACCAGCTACCTTCAGAATTGGATGGATTAAAAAGATGACGGCCACCCCTTCTTCATCACAAGAGAAAAAGAAAGTGAAGACAGAAGTGAAGACAGAAGTGAAACAAGAACCGATATCCCCCGCTCAGACATCCTCCTCTTCAACACCTATTGCCGGTCGCACACGCAAAGCATTGCAATCCAAGAAAGTACCCCAAGAGAAAAAGAGTAGCATCCTCCAAGAGTGGGTGTCTTATTAACACACAAACACAAAAAAATGGAAAAAGTCTTACCCAGCATTTACTATGATCCCTCTCGTCCTGCAGGTTACGCAGGAGTTCAAAAATTGTATCGTGCTGCCAAAACTCGATTGAAAAGTCTCCGTTTACCTCAAGTACAACGATGGTTACAAGAACAAGCTACCTACACTTTACACAAACCCATTCGACGCAAGTTTGCCAGAAGTTGCACCCGAGTGGAAGGCATCGATCATCAATGGCAAGCCGATTGAGCCGATGTCTCTCATTTGGCCAGCTACAATCGTGGCTACAAATATTTGTTTTGTGTCATCGACGTCTTTTCCAAATTTGCCTGGGTCGTGCCCTTGACTTCCAAATCGAGCAACGAGTTAGTGCGAGTCTTGCAACGGGTGTTGAAACAAAGCTGTCGTCACCCTCTTCGATGGCAAACGGACAAAGGTACCGAATTTCTGAACCAAGCTTTCCAAAAGAAACGTGACATTCATTTTTTTGCCACCGAGGATCCCGAAACCAAAGCCAGCATCGTGGAACGTTTTCAACGCACTTTGAAAGAACGCATGTGGAAATATTTTACGCATCACCACACTCTGAAGTACATCGACATCTTACCGCACCTGGTGCAGGCGTACAACCAATCTTACCATCGAAGCATCGGACGTGCCCCGCAAGAAGTGACTCCCGAGAACGAAGTGTTGGTGTTTGAGCGCCTGTTCGGTACGTCCCCGACGAGGGCTGTCCCCAAGAAAAGTGGAGAGTTGACCGTAGGAGATTGGGTGCGCATTGGCAAAACCAAACGCACTTTCGACAAAGGTTACTTACCAAACTGGACGACCGAATTGTTTCGCGTCACTGGACGAGTGCATGGCCGTCATCCTGCCGTCTATAAATTGGAAGACATGAACGGAGAAGTGCTCAAAGGAACGTTTTATTTGCCCGAGTTACAACGTGTCACCAAAAAAGAAGACGAATTGTACGACATCGAACGCATTCTCGAACGCAGAACCCGTAAAGTGGGCAAACGACATGTCAAAGAAGTCAAAGTACGTTGGAAAGGATATCCACCCAGTTTCGATTCTTGGATCGACGCTTCGCAAGTCATCGACTATAAAAAGAAGTGACCATCATGCCCTTTCACACAGACGCAGCTACGTCGACCACTCCTTCACCCAGTTCTTCTCTGCAAGATTTACAAAAACAACCCTTGTGGGTGTGGTGCGGAGAACGAGTGCCTAAAACGCAAATCGTCTTTTTCTGCCAAATCTTCGTGGTGCATTGTGTCATCGGGGCAGCCATTGCCAATTTGAGTTTGCAACAAGGAGACAAACAATTGTGGACCATTTAATTGAGCAGTTGCATCGGTTACCTGCTTCCTAATCCCTCCCTGAAATTCTCTTCGAACGGGAACCACGGAAACCTTGCGTCCAGTGCCAGTGCCAGCCACCACTCCAACAACAACCACAACCAGAACCCCATTTTGGGCGGAGACACGCCTCTGACGTCCAGTAACCCCTCGGACAGCCACAGAACTCTGGAATTATGAGTCACCAAAACCAATTTTACTTAACCTTACCCAGTGACAATTCCATGGAGGTGTTTCCCAAGAACACGTTGTGCTGTTACACGGCCAAATTACCTCAGGCCATCCCCTTAGATCACGAAGCCCATTGGGAAGTGGCTTTAGTAGAAATCATTCACCCGACCCAAGTCCTCAATGTCCTTCGCAATCAAAATTTTTTTGATGTAGAAGTTCATGACGAACAATTGCAACAGTACTTGGATACCTATGGCAAATATGACAAGAAAACCCCTGCCACAAAAAATCAAAAGTACACCACCTATCACTTGTTCATTCCTCCAGGCTATTATTTTAGTGGTCAACATTTGGTGAGCACCATAACCTCCAGATTTAATGTCGTGTTTCTGAAAGCTTTGAAGAGTGTCAAAAAAAGTGTCACCATGGAATACCACAAAGCAGCTCGTCGCTTCTTGATGAAATTTGACGGGAGTAAAATCCTGTCCATTTTATTTTGTCCTGAATTGTTTGACATGTTGGGCGGAGACATGGACATGAGAATGGCCATGCTCAAGAAAAACGAATTACCAATCGTTTACGAGAACGAGTCTTAGAGCAAGTTATTTCGTGCCCCGGTAGAACTGAACCAAGGACTGAATTTGATGTTTGTTTACTCCGATGTGGTGGAGTACAACGTGGTGGGACACACCTCTGTGCCGTTACTGCGTGTCATTCCTTTCAAAGTGGATTCTGCCACGGTCACTGACGAGGAAGGTGGAAACACTTATCACGTTCACCGCGAATTTGTCCATCCTCACTATTTGCCTGTCAGCAAGTCGTATTTGGACACGGTCAACATTGCTATAAAAGGACATTTGGGACAAAATATTCCATTCACCAAAGGAAAAGTCACGGTGAAACTCCATTTTCGAAAACGGTTCTCTCACGACTCGTAAGTCATGTATCCAGTGTACCGAGGGGTTGCTCGACAGCGAGGACACGGTTTAGGAGATATGTTAAAATCGGCCTTTCGTTCGGTGGCCCCGGTGTTGGAACCGATGGTGACACGCGGATTGCACGCTTTGAAAGATGCGGCACTGACGCAAGGCAAAGAATTTCTCCAAAATGTCATCATCGACAAACAAAACCCTAAAGAAGCCTTCATGAGGGCAGGCAAAAATGTCTTGCTGCAAACGGGCAAAGACCTTTTGGACCGACGCGAAACACCTATAAATGCCCTGCACGCTACCGAGTCAAGCATTCAGCAAGGACAAGGCAGAAAGAGACGACGAAGAAAACACCCTTTCACCAGACTTCACACGTCTAAAGCGAGAAAGACAAAGAAAAGAAGAACCGTTCGAGACTTAGACGTTTTCGATTATTGAGACACAGAACAAAATGATGCACCGAGAGTCTTGTGCTTGTTCCAAGTCGGAACTGGATCTCTTTGCCATGCCTCCTACCATGATGACGATGCAAGAATCCCAATGGGTGGAATTTCATCCCGTCTCCTCTTTGACGGATTCCGCTCCCATCGAGCTTGAAATCAAAGGACAACCCGAAAATTACATCGATCTGAATAGCAGTTACCTGTATTTGAAAGTGAAAGTGATCAAAACGGACAACACCAATGCAGGAGGCGATGCTAGAGTAGCTCCTGTCAACAATTTCATGCATTCCTTGTTCAGCGAAGTGGACTTGTACTTGAATAACAAACTGGTCAGCATCAGCATGGATACTTACCCATATCGTGCCTACTTGGAAAATCTCTTGACGTACGGAAAAGAAGCCAAGAATATTCATCTGGATGCTTGCGTGGTATGGAAACCTGACACGGCAGGTGTAGGCACGTTTAGCGACACAGTCCTGACAGAAGATGACAATCCTCACAATGTGTGGGTTTAACGACCGTCGTAAGAAAATTCTGCAAGGGCGAAGTTTAGAACTGATGGATCGTTTGCATTTGGACATGTGGTTACAAGAAAAGTATTTGCTGAACGGGGTGGATATCCGTCTGAGACTGAATCGTAGCAGTGCCGCTTTCCATTTGATGGCCCATGCCAACGAATACAAAACTATCATTCAAGAAGCCCGACTTTACGTGCGTCGTGTGGAAGTGTTACCTAAAGTGGGAAACGACGTCAGTCAGACGTTGAGCAGAACGACCGCCAAGTATCCGATACGACGCGTAGAAGTGAAAACGTTCACCATTCCCGCTGGACAGCGATCTATGATCGAAGATCATCTGTTCCAAGGACAGTTACCCAAGCGTTTGATTGTTGGTATCGTCAGGAATTCAGCCTTCAACGGAACCCACGATCAAAATTCTTTTGAGTTTCAACATTACAATGTGTCCAAGATCGAAGTCAGTCGCGACGGCAAGACCTTGTGTACCCGACCCTTTGAGCCCAACTTTGGTGTCGCAAAGAATTATTTGAGATCGTACTTGTCCCTGTACGAAGCCACGGGACAGTTAGGAACCAACACCAGTCACGGTATTTCGTACGACGATTATGCAGGAGGCTATGCTTTGTGGGGTTTTGATTTCACTCCAGACCAAGGCAGCGATGAGGGACATTTCCACCCTATAAAATCGGGCCAGATTTGTGTGGAACTTCAGTTTGCAAATCCACCTCCAGATCACACAGTGAACGTCCTCCTGTATGCAGAATTCGACAATACCATAGAAATCAACAGTTTGAGAGAAGTCATTCTAGACTATTAGAAACCATGGAAGACTGTTATCCCTCTTTGCCTAGTGGAGAAACGTTAGACATGAAATGTGAGGAGACCGTGGAAGGAGAATCCCAAGACAAAGACGAAAAGGACATCATGATCAAGTCGAGATGTCCAGAACAAGAACAGCAATTGGTCTCCTACTGTGCTACATACCTGGCAGATACAGTTACGATATGGATGAAGCATGATTACTATGAATGTCAAAACATCAGTCAAGAAGAAAAATTCAACGAATATCTGGACGAAGCTTGGAGTCTGTTTAAAAAAGACGTGTTACGTTGGTGGTATAAAGACTTGCGTGAACATCTCTGTCCTCCATTAACGACTCAAGAAATCCATTACATCAAAGCCCTCTTTGACAAATTCAAAGAGAAAGTCGAGATCGAAATTGATCACTTATTATCAGCAAAAGAACATTTAGTGACTTATTTTGATCATGATTTTTCTAGAAACGATGAGAAAGTAAATCGTTGATTTTGTGACTAGTATGCTTATTTTGTTGTCTTCAGCTAGGAAACGTAGTGTCCATCCATGACTCAATGACTTGCAACAGTGGAAATCACAATTTCATTCACAACGTTGCCAACCCTGTTTAAAGTAGAGTGTAAATTGAAAAAAAATGTTTGTCATTTGAAAAAAATGTTTGATGTTATATTGTTGGATTATTGTTAAAAAATGTTAGAGTTGTTGGTTAATGTTAAGTGATTTTGAATGAAAAGATGTTGTGTTTTGAAAAAAATGCCTTTGTGGTTTGTTTGGCTATAAGAATGTTGATTTATGCTCTTTGACTTCTTACTATCCCTCTCATGACACTCATTGAACGTTGCGGCTCGAAAACCGTAGAGGGATGTTTTCCTTCACGTCCGCGCTTTGACTTTAAGAACCGGGTTGTTTCCAGTCTAACCATCCATTCTCGACTCATCCTCCTACGAAGATGTGCTCCAAACTAGCTAAGCTCTACGAAGCCTACGTGAATTTGCATAGGGTCAGACACAGTCTGATACCGAAGCCAGAAGAGATATAGAATGTGAGAATGTTAAAAGTTACTGAAGACCTGATAGAAGAGCTCTTCAGAGAAGAAGTGAACAGGGAGAAAGAAGAATGGACAGAGAAGTACAGACTTCAGAGACAGCAGCAGCAACAGCAACAACAACAGCAACAGCAGCAGCAGCAGCAGCAACCTGAACCTGACAGAGGCTTTGTCGATTGTCGTATCGACACCAAAGAGTTCTTCTTCTCTTTCCGAAGAAGCAGACCTATCGCCAGAAAGTCTATCCTCAGATGACATCGCATTCTTAGAAACTAGAAGATTGCCATAGCAAACAAAAAAACAAAAAAAACAGCCCTTTTCAGGGCTAGCCAATACTCTAGAAAAGAAATAACCATCAATTTGCCAATGTGTGTAGGTAGAGTAGTGTGAATATAAACACTGACTCTTTTTTTAATAGTGCGAGTGTATGTGTTTGTGTGTTTGTATTTGTAACATCTCACGTACGTTGGTGTGGATAGTAGATTAAGATCATGTTTTTTTGGCTGTTTGAGGTGTGGGGAGAGTAGATTTGGGGCGTTTGATTGGATTGCTTTGCGTATGTGAATAGTATATTGAAGTGATTAATGAAAAAAATTTTTAGAATAGGAACGGGTAGTATAAAAAAGTGAGTGAGTGTTTCTTTTAGGTCCGCGCGTTGTTTAGTCATGATCTAGGTAAGATCAATTTTATGTTTTTAGGGGGATGTTTTCCTTCACGTCCGCACTTTTAGTATAAATTGAAACTCGTTCGGCAGTCCAGCTACCCTTGTTGATTGATCAACACCAGAATGAACACCAGACTAGCGAAACTGTTGGAACTTCATGTACATCTGGATTATGCCAGGCGCCTGTTGAACGAACTGGCCGCGGAAGGCATTGTGGAAGAGGGAAGGATGAAAGAGGAGGAGAGAAGAAACAAAGAAGAGGAGGAGAGAAGATACAAAGAAGAGGCGGAGAGAAGATACAAAGAAGAGGAGGAGGAGAAAAGAAAAAAAGAAGAGGAGGAAAAGGAGAGAAGAAATTTCAGAATCCCAGAGACAGAAAATTGGGATTCTGAAGCTATTTATCCTCCCTCTGCTCTCTCCCCAAAAAAAGTAAAAAGCAACTGGAGAACAAGATGTGTATGTGGCGCCAGGCCTTTAAGGTGCCATCATTAACCAGGTGTCCATGAAGTTCCAAAAAACAACCCTTTTCAGGGCTACCCAACACTCTAGAAAAGAAATAAGCATCAATTTGCCAATGTGTGTAGGTAGAGTAGTGTGAATATAAACACTGACTCTTTTTTTAATAGTGCGAGTGTATGTGTTTGTGTGTTTGTGTTTGTAACATCTCACGTACGTTGGTGTGGATAGTAGATTAAGATCATGTTTTTTTGGCTGTTTGAGGTGTGGGGAGAGTAGATTTGGGGGGTTTGATTGGATTGCTTTGCGTATGTGAATAGTATATTGAAGTGATTAATGAAAAAAATTTTTAGAATAGGAATGGGTAGTATAAAAAAGTGAGTGAGTGTTTCTTTTAGGTCCGCGCGTTGTTTGGTCATGATCTAGGTAAGATCAATTTTATGTTTTTAGGGGGATGTTTTCCTTCACGTCCGCACTTTTAGTATAAATTGAAACTCGTTCGGCAGTCCAGCTACCCTTGTTGATTGATCAACACCAGAATGAACACCAGACTAGCGAAACTGTTGGAACTTCATGTGCATCTGGATTATGCCAGGCGCCTGTTGAACGAACTGGCCGCGGAAGGCATTGTGGAAGAGGGAAGGATGAAAGAGGAGGAGAGAAGAAACAAAGAAGAGGAGGAGAGAAGATACAAAGAAAAGGAGGAGAGAAGATACAAAGAAGAGGCGGAGAGAATATGCAAAGAAGAGGAGGAGGAGAAAAGAAACAAAGAAGAGGAGGAAAAGGAGAGAAGAAATTTCAGAATCCCAGAGACAGAAAATTGGGATTCTGAAGCTAGTTATCCTCCCTCTGCTCTCTCCCCCAAAAAAGTAAAAAGCAACTGGAGAACAAGATATGTGGCGCCAGGTGTGGAAGGTGCCATCATTAACCAGGTGTCCATGAAGTTCCAAAAAACAACCCTTTTCAGGGCAACCCAATACTCTAGAAAAGAAATAACCATCAATTTGCCAATGTGTGTAGATAGAGTAGTGTGAATATAAACACTGACTCTTTTCTCATAGTGCGAGTGTATGTGTTTGTGTGTTTGTGTTTGTAACCGCTCACGTAAGTTTGTGTGAATAGTAGATTATGGGTTTGTTTATTGTTTCTTAGCGTATGTGGAGAGTATAGTTTGGGTTTTGTAACCGCTCACGTACGAATGTGAGGATAGTAGATTATAGATTTTGTTTATTGTTTCTTAGCGTATGTGGAGAGTATAGTTTGGGTTTTGTAACCGCTCACGTACGATTGTGTGGATAGTAGATTATGGATTTTGTTTTAATGATTTGCGTGTGTAAATAGTAGATTTGGGGTTTGTTTATTGTTTCTTAGCGTATGTGGATAGTATATTATATGAAATGAGAAAACTAGGGGGATGTTTTCCTTCACGTCCGCGCGTTGTTTGGTCATGATCTAGGTAAGATCAATTTTATGTTTTTAGGGGATGTTTTCCTTCACGTCCGTAGTTTAACTATAAGAACCCACAAGGTTTGATGTTCGAACCATTCTATCTATGTAGTGGAGAGACTAGAAAAAGAATGGAAGATAGCAGAGTATCTGGACTACGCTAAATGCCTAAACGTAGCAAAAGAAGTGATAGCAGAAATGATAGAAGAGGAGGAAAAGAGATTGAGAGGTATGATAAATCCCACCTATGTCAGAGTGGGAAGCCTAAAGGAAGCACTTGACAATGCAAGCAAAGTCAGGTGCTTTCTTGAAAATATGTCACATGGGACAGAGTGCTCTTTTGTGGAGAGAGGTCAGGAAAGACTGAGGAAAGGAGAAGAGTTGATGAGAAAAGTGATGGAGGTAGAGGTAAAGAAGATTAAAGAGAGATGGAATAAAGAAAGAAAAGATCAGGAAAACAAAAAGAAACAGGCTGATTTTGACAGGCTAAATCAGAATTGGATCAAAGTCCAGGAAAAGTTTATAGCCTTGGGCCATCCAGACTGGATGCCAGAGGAGAAAAAGAAGAAGAAAGGAATAATGGAAAAAGTGAGGACTTGGTGGAAGAAGTGGAGGAGTTAGAAGAAGAAGAAGAAGAAACCCAAAGGCCCTTTTCAGGGCCACCCACATTTCTCGAAAAGAGATAGCCTTTCGATTGCCTACCCCTTTTTTAATTTTTTTTTAAAATAAAAATCCCATGTTCAATTCCCCTTGTCCCTAAAGTAGTTTTTTCTTTCTAACATGTTCAATTCCCCTTTGTCCCTAGACAAACCCAAACTCTATTCCCATGTTCAATTCCCCTTGTCCCTAGACAGACCCAAACTCTATTCCCCATGTTCAATTGCCTTTGTCCCTAGAATCGATATTTTTTTTTCATTGTTCGAATGCCTTTGTCACTAAAATGGATATTTCCTTTTTTTTTACTTTCTCCAATGTTAAATTCCATTGTCGCTAATCTTACCCAGGGTTTTTTGCCCATGTTAAATTTCCATTGTCGCTAATTTTACCCAGGGTGGTTAATGTTAAATTTCCATTGTCGCTAACCTTACCCAGGGGGGTGTTTTTAATGCTAATTCCCATTGTCTCTAATCTCACCCCATTCACTACTTTTGATTAATTCTCCATGTTATATTATGGAAACATTGCCTCTGGCCTGGCATATGTCAACTGTGTATTCTGGTACATTCTCCTTGTTAAATCTTTGATTAAAGGGGCTCCGAGTGGCCGAGTGGTTTAAAGCGCTCAGCGTTACGGATCACTGCCATCTCACCTTTGTCTGGTTGGGTTCAAGTCTCGGGATTAGCCAGTGTGGGTATGTAAGAAAGCTTGCCGGTAGCCTCTCCTTGGTCGGTGGTTCTTTTTGGAATATCCCGGGTTCTTCCTCCACCATTAATACTGGCCGACATGTATAGCCATGTATAGCTTATCTTGTGCTGAAAAATGGCGTTGAACCCAATAACAACAACAAACACAAAACTTTGGAAACATTGCCTTTGGCATGACATATCGTTTTGTGTATTTCGGTAAATTCTTCATCTTAAGCTATGGAAATATTGCCTCTAGCCTGCAATATGACATTTCCGTATATTTTCTCCATGTAAACAAATGGAATCATTGGCAAACATGTCATCTGTGTATATGTGCAAAACAGGTGATGTTTAGGTAACCTACTTGTAGATATTGATATATACACGGTGACTTCTTTCGACAGGTGACAACATGATGACTGACTTTGCACATATTGTAAACTATTATTTTGGTCGCTGTAGGTGGGATTCCTCTATGTCTCGTGTGTGTGTGTGAGTGTTGTATGCTTTTATAAGAGAGAGAGAGAGAGAGAGAGAGAGAGTTGATGTTGATTTTAAAGGCACTTTCAACGCTTATTTGGTTTTGTATATTGTTTGTGTGGGGTTTTATGTGTAATGAGGGACGGTAATGAAAGAGGTGAAGAATGGTATGTTATATTTGAGACGGTGCTTGAAGAGGTTAGGAATGGGATTTTTAGTGTTTTAAAGGATATAGAAATAGATTTTATTGTGTTTTAGATGGGTGTGTGGAGAAGGCTAGGACGAAGTTTTATAAAAGGTGGAGAAGAAATTTTTTGTGTTAGAGGATTGTGCGGAGAGGGTTTAGCAATGAGATTTTATTGAGACATTATGTCCCACCCAGTCCCATTTTCCTAACATAAGGCCGACTAGTCCAAACACCAGCCTCTTAATGCCGAGTGCCTAGAGTGGCAGTTTTTAGTACCATTTTTATAAGTCTTTGATATGACTCGGCCGGGGTTTGAACCCGCGACCTCCCGCATCCGAGGGGGACGCTCTTACCACAAGGTCACAGGTGCGGTCATAGGTATATTGATGGAGAAGTGGTCCTTTATAAAGTTCGTACAATCATCGGCACGTTGAAGCATGTTTAGTCCATCTCTCAGGTTGGGTATTTTAATACCTTTGATGTCCCTCTTATGATTTATATTATTAGACAAATGAGACGTGAAAGGGATATGTGTGTATGACTGGCTTTTGAGAGACAAATTTAACTTTAAGGATATATGTTTACAAGACTGGCTCAAACAGAATATTTCTAATTGTATTCAATACAAATACCTGTCTAGACTTTCAATTGTTGAACACATAAAAGGATATTGATTGTAGCCTACGTCAGTCATAGCTTGGTTGAACACATACAATAAGAATAATTTTAGCCTGTGTCTGTTATGGTTTGATTTAGTTTTAGTGGCTAACTGTACATCAACACATGGAAGGTTATATCGTACCAAGGGGCACTCATACAGCAGGGGCACTCATATAGTAGGATTTCTTGTAATACTCCCACTAGAGGCAATCATACTGCAAGTAGGCTGTCTTTTAATATTCCCAGTAGGTGCAATCATACAGTAAGTAGGCTGTCTTGTAATACTCCCACTAGGGGCAATCATACAGTATGTAGGCTGTCTTGTAATACTCCCACTAGGGGCAATCACACAGTAAGTAGGCTGTCTTGTAATACTCCCACTAGGGGCAATCATACAGTAGGTTGTCTTGTAATAGTCTCACTAGGGGCAATCATACAGTAGGTTGTCTTATATTCAAATTAGGGTCAATCGTACAGTAGGTTAAGCCAGCTCTTTTATATGTTAGGTATAACAACACATTATGTTATTGTGTACATTCAGGTAGGTCGAACACTTTCACAACAAACACACTTCAATAGGTTGGTAAAACAGATCAGAGATGAGATACGCAAGGATCGAATTCTCAATGTTTAAAAGTATTGCATTATGGGACGGACCAGAACGCCGTTCCTACGTCACAGGCTTGTTGAAGCTTAGGGATAATACTGATTGCAAAAATAAAATCTGGTTAATTGTGTATTCCCGGCATACAGCTATGTAGCAACTCATGCTAGGGACTATAAATTCAAGGAGTGATTCCCAATGATAAATAGTGATTCATGCTGAGGTTATTAATTCAGGGGTCTTTGTGTAGTCACCTTACATCTATATAGTGATTCATGCTGGAAGTAATGAATTCTGAAGTCTAATGAAGAGTCACCTTACAGCTATATAGTGATTCATGCTAGAGATTATTAATTCAGGGGTCTGTATGTAGAGTCATCTTACAGCTACATAGTGACTCATGCTGATATTATAATTCAGGGGTCTGTATGTAGTCATCTTACATCTACATAGTGATTCATGCTAGAGATTATTAATACAGGGGTCTGTTTGTAGCGTCACCATACAGCTATATAGTGATTCGTGCTGAGATTATTAATACAGGGGTCTGTATGTATAGTCCCCTTGCAGCTACGTAGTGATTCATGTTAGAGATTATTAATACAGGTATCTCTATATAGAGTCACCTTACAGCTATATGGTGATTCATGCTAGAGATTATTAATTTAGGGGTCTGTATATAGAGTCACCTTACAGGTATACGGTGATTCATGATGAGATTATTAATTATGGGGTCTGTATGTAGAGTACCTTACAGCTATATAGTGATTCATGCTAGAGATTATTAATTCAGGAGACTGTATGTAGAGTCACCTTACAGCTATATAGTGATTCATGCTGAGATTATTAATTCAGGGGTCTGTATATAGAGTCACCTTACAGGTATACGGTGATTCATGATGAGATTATTAATTATGGGGTCTATATGCAGAGTACCTTACAGCTATATAGTGTTTAATGCTAGAGATTATTAATTCAGGGGTCTGTACGTAGAGTCACCTTACAGCTATATAGTGATTCATGCTAGAGATTATTAATTCAGGGGACTGTATGTAGAGTCACCTTACGGCTATATAGTGATTCATGCTGAGCTTATTAATTCAGGGGTCTGTATATAGAGTCACCTTACAGCTATATAGTGATTCATGCTGAAATTATTAATACAGGGGTCTGTATGTATAGTCCCCTTGCAGCTACGTAGTGATTCATGCTGAGATTATTAATTCAGGGGTCTGTATATAGAGTCACCTTACAGGTATACGGTGATTCATGATGAGCTTATTAATTATGGGGTCTATATGTAGAGTACCTTACAGCTATATAGTGATTAATGCTAGAGATTATTAATTCAGGGGTCTGTACGTAGAGTCACCTTACAGCTATATAGTGATTCATACTAGAGATTATTAATTCAGGGGACTGTATGTAGAGTCACCTTACAACTATATAGTGATTCATGCTGAAATTATTAATACAAGGGTCTGTATGTATAGTCCCCTTGCAGCTACGTAGTGATTCATGCTGAGATTATTAATTCAGGAGGTCTGTATGTAGAGTCACCTTACAGCTATATAGTGATTCATGCTGAGCTTATTAATTCAGGGGTCTGTATATAGAGTCACCTTACAGCTATATAGTGATTCATGCTGAGATTATTAATACAGGGGTCTGTATGTATAGTCCCCTTGCAGCTACGTAGTGATTCATGCTGAGATTATTAATTCAGGAGGTCTGTATGTAGAGTCACCTTACAGCTATAAAGTGATTCATGCTGAGATTATTAATTCAGGGGTCTGTATGTAGAGTCACCTTACAGCTATAAAGTGATTCATGCTGAGATTATTAATTCAGGGGTCTGTATGTAGAGTCTCCTTACAGCTATATAGTGATTCATGCTGAGATTATTAATACAGGGGTCTGTATGCAGTCACCTTACAGCTATATAGTGATTCATGCTGATCTTATTAATTCAGGGGTCTGTATATAGAATCACCTTACAGGTATACTGTGATTCATGATGAGCTTATTAATTATGGGGTCTATATGTAGTGTACCTTACAGCTATATAGTGATTAATGCTAGAGATTGTTAATTCAGGGGTCTGTACGTAGAGTCACCTTACAGCTATATAGTGATTAATGCTAGAGATTATTAATTCAGGGGTCTGTACGTAGAGTCACCTTACAGCTATATAGTGATTCATACTAGAGATTATTAATTCAGGGGACTGTATGTAGAGTCACCTTACAACTATATAGTGATTCATGCTGAAATTATTAATACAGGGGTCTGTATGTATAGTCCCCTTGCAGCTACGTAGTGATTCATGCTGAGATTATTAATTCAGGAGGTCTGTATGTAGAGTCACCTTACAGCTATATAGTGATTCATGCTGAGCTTATTAATTCAGGGGTCTGTATATAGAGTCACCTTACAGCTATATAGTGATTCATGCTGAGATTATTAATACAGGGGTCTGTATGTATAGTCCCCTTGCAGCTACGTAGTGATTCATGCTGAGATTATTAATTCAGGAGGTCTGTATGTAGAGTCACCTTACAGCTATAAAGTGATTCATGCTGAGATTATTAATTCAGGGGTCTGTATGTAGAGTCACCTTACAGCTATAAAGTGATTCATGCTGAGATTATTAATTCAGGGGTCTGTATGTAGAGTCACCTTACAGCTATATAGTGATTCATGCTGATCTTATTAATTCAGGGGTCTGTATATAGAATCACCTTACAGGTATACGGTGATTCATGATGAGCTTATTAATTATGGGGTCTATATGTAGTGTACCTTACAGCTATATAGTGATTAATGCTAGAGATTGTTAATTCAGGGGTCTGTACGTAGAGTCACCTTACAGCTATATAGTGATTCATACTAGAGATTATTAATTCAGGGGACTGTATGTAGAGTCACCTTACGGCTATATAGCGATTCATGCTGAGCTTATTAATTCAGGGGTCTGTATATAGAGTCACCTTACAATTATATAGTGATTCATGCTGAAATTATTAATACAGGGGTCTGTATGTATAGTCCCCTTGCAGCTACGTAGTGATTCATGCTGAGATTATTAATTCAGGAGGTCTGTATGTAGAGTCACCTTACAGCTATAAAGTGATTCATGCTGAGATTATTAATTCAGGAGTCTGTATATAGAGTCACCTTACAGCTGTATAGTGATTCATGCTGAGATTATTAATACAGGGGTCTGTATGTATAGTCCCCATGCAGCTATATAGTGATTCATGCTGAGATTATTAATGCAGGGGTCTGTATGTAGTCACCTTACAGCTATATGATGATTCATGCTAGAGATTATTAATTCAGGGGTCTGTATGTAGTCACCTTACAGGTATACGGTGATTCATGCTAGAGATTAAATCCACCCAAATCCACCGAAATCAACACCCAAGTCCAGGCAAATCCACCAAAATCCACCCAAATCGCATTCTGTCAACCATGTCACTTATAAATGACAACGCTCTCACGTCCCCCGATTTTTTTCTTTAAAACTTCGCGTTCTTGTGTCGGTTGATCAATAATAAATACAAACACAATTTACTAGTATTACATCTTTCGACTTTAATCTCCTAAGAAATAAATGACAAATCGCTCCATCGCATCACTTCATCGCTCGGCCATATACTACACAATGGAGAGATGGAACAACTGGCCCTAACAGGAGTCCATATAAATGATCTGCAAAATATATAAATGACCAAAAACAAATATTCCAAATATTGTATTGTCACACAGAAGTGGTTTTTCTCTGTCTGTCTGTCTCTCTCATACACACACACACAGACACATACACACACTCGTACATAATTGACTTGATTCATTATTATAATGATTCGGTATTAAGATGGTGAAAAATAATCTTTGAGTACATTACTTTATCCAATTGGTCATTTATAATATTTTTTAGTTCTTTCTGATGCTGGCAGTTTCCGTTGGCCCGGATTTTTTCCAACATTTTCGGAAGCCTTGAGACACTTAAAGATTCAAAATTTTAAAAAGGCCACAAAGTTGCAAAGAATAAAATATTTGTAAGAAATGCATTACGTATATATTTTAGTTTTCCTTTCCAATATCTTGCATCTTCAATTTCCTTCCCTTTAATTCTTTCATGACACATATATTTACTATCACTATTGACTTTATTAAAACCACCACAACCTCGAAATAATCTTCACTTGGTTTATCTGGTATATCTTCCGCTTTTCTCTTCGTACTTTTCAAGAAGTTTTAATTTTTTTTATATCCAATGTTTTTCCTCCAGATTATACTACACATAGCCGTTGAAGATACATAGTCTAGATTATATCAATCCGTATTGTTGAACGGTTGAGCGTGACCTTAATCTGATTATAATTACGTAATAGCTTTGACTGTGATGACAATTGATTTAATTAATTGCTGCTAAAAATCCTGTTTATTTATCCAAGGAATCTACTAGATGCATATCATCGCACGTGTCTTGAACATCGACGATTTATTTTTTTTACTGTTTTACATTTGGAAACTGTTACAAGAAACGATTATTCCGGGTAACATTTAGCTTTCAATGCCATTTGTATGATTTATATAAAATAATTATTTTCTTGTTTTAATAAAAAGTTATATGTACACACCCTTAATTGTTTCCATTAATTTCGCATATGCCGAAAAAGATAAACTATGGCAAGACACTGCAAGTATTAAATCTGGCATGAGATTTGCATGGAAATCTAAAGATTCTAAAGTTATGAACATGAATTTGTATTTAAATTTATCGAATGCCTTCTCTTGATCTAGGCAGATGAAGGGGCAGGGGATTTATTTGTGCTACGTATAGTCGCAGATGTTGCGAATCAAGTGGCCATTATCGAAAATCGAACATTTTTTAAACTCAACATACTGGATCCATGTGTGTGATGGATGGCATAACATTACTAGAGTTTACAAGCCAACAACCGTTTAGAATTTACTACAATATTATTAAACGAAATATAATATATTACAATTAATAATAAGAATATTCCAAATTTTGGTTGATAATAACTTAATACAACAGTGAGTGGAAATCGGCATTGAAAGAAACAATAACAACACGTGTACCATATAACAATCTATTAATTGAATCATTTTACAACAGTATTCACACAAAAAGTGCAATACACTATATACACATGAATGCATTCTTGTCCCATCAGATGTGAAGACTAACTTACATAATGTTATGAAATTCACCTGGTGCGATTGCAATGTCGTTTGGTCAGGTTGTGTCATAATTATAGCACACAATTATGTTGTTTTAACAAAATATAAATATTAGACAAATGAAAATACATAAATTCGTGCATGGGCTGCATTTGTTATTAGATTAAATGGTCA
This sequence comes from Sinohyriopsis cumingii, assembly GCA_028554795.2. Lineage (NCBI taxonomy): Eukaryota > Metazoa > Mollusca > Bivalvia > Unionida > Unionidae > Sinohyriopsis > Sinohyriopsis cumingii. The sequence continues at coordinate 101,749,886 of CM068835.1, read as the reverse complement.
TTGAATCGGTTCAAAATCCATGGTATGGTACTACACACATAATTTGGGGTCTATATAAAAAGAATGTAGTTTTTGCGTGTGCTAACCTATGCAATGTAAAATTAGTTACAAATTATAAATAAATGCCGATATTTACATTCTGCAGACGATGCATGCTCATCAGGTAGTCAGACTCTTTATCATCCAATGAACGACACGAAATCGGTGTGGATTTGGGTGGATTTGAGTGGATTTGGATGGATATGGGTGTTTCGTAATACTAGGCTGTGTTTAGTGTGAGATGAGAGGGATAAGGAAAAAATATTGTACCGTCCTTGTGTTTTCACAGGACGCTTTTTAAGGGTCACAGAACTTCGGGTTCAATTGAGTCCCGAGTCTTCAAGAGTTGGATTGAAATTGGGAATTTGAATCATTTGATTAATGAATTATTGTTACATTGTTATTCATTGAACTTCAACCATTTTATATATTTAACCATCAGCTATCGGCATCGCTGACGGGGGGCTCGGAGTTTGCATGTCTTTCACTAATTTAACTTCCAATACAAAATTGAGCCTGGATGGGACTTATATAATAGTTTAAATAAAATATTGGAAGCACCCCACCCCAACTATAACCACCCTCCCATGGCGTTTGTATGAATGCCAATGAGGTATTAATAGTGGTAACAGCCATATAGATTCTATAGAACATAGCATTCTGTTAATTTAGGAGTAAAAGCGATGAATAAAGCGTTAACAGTAGTAGTGGTTCTGATAATGTTATTTGATGCGATGTTGAGTGCTGGTTCTGGTAGCAACAGCGGCTCTAGTTGCAGTGGTAGCTGCAGTAATATTAGTTATTGTTGAAGTCATGGCGATGGTGATGTGGGTAGCATTACTTGCAGACGGACAACTAGATAGATAGATAGATAGATAGATAGATAGATAGATAGATAGATATAATCAAGATACTAAATTCAAATAAATAAACAGAAAGCCATGTATGGGAATGTCGAAGTTTTGTTCTCATGATTTTACCCGTGTTCATTATTTCATGTTATTTTATTTTAACTGCCTTTCTTTATTTGAACAAAGCACGTGACCGAGGGGTACATGTTTCTATACAATTTATTTTGATCCTTCAAATGTCCTTGGACTAAAAGTTCCAAACAGCATAAATCAGCCAGGTACGGTGTTACCTATTCAATACCTAGCTTGTTGCTGCGTGCTTCCGAAATGCTCTGCAGTGATTGGTGTGTTTGTATGTAGCGTCGCAACTTTGCCTGGAAAGGTAGATAAGACATGTCAGAAGTGATATTCCAGGTAAGTCAGGAATCTTACATTTTGAGGGATTTATGTAATTTTTGTAAGTATCAGTTTTCTTTATATGATTACAAAACTGCATAAATGTGCATTCGTAGTACCTGTGTTCATAATGGGTGTTTGGCAGTTATCGGACAGTGAAAATATAACTACGTACAAAATTAGTGCGCGACACGTACATACCACCGCGGTCCTTTAACTTTTCAAATTACAATAACAATTAGACAAACATTTCTGGCCTTATATCCTACTTTTAGAGAAGACATTGCAGTAGTCACTAATTGAAAAAAGAAGCCAAATAAAGGTAAAATAAAACGGTTTGTAATAGAACATATATAACGCCATAGTACTGTTACTAAGAGATTGTTTTCACCTCGCAATATGGCGGAAAGTATGTCGCTATTCGAGTGACGACATCCGGACCGAACCTATATTCACAATTACGATAGCTTCTATTTAGTCAACGCATTTTGCAAATATCAATGAAACTACACAAGTACGCATTCATATTGCCCGTAATTACGGAAATGGATAAAATGCTATTGGAATTGACATTTATTTCGAGGGTATTTATTATCCATTATTGACATAAATATAAATCATGGTTGAGTTCATAAAGTGGTATTACGATAGATAAAATAAATAGATAAAAAAAACAATGAAAACTATGATCCATCACATTCATTATTCGACTGTTTAAATAGACGTTTTCCTTAAATTATAATGGTTATTGTTTTCAAATATACCAATTAAATTGAAATTCTGAGGCACGACATATTTCATTGGTAGCAATGTGGCACAGTTTCTAGTGACTATCGTGTGCAACACATTTAGTTGGTAGCAATGTTTACAGTTTCTACCGACGATCGTGTATGACACATTTCATCGGTAGCAATGTGGTACAGTTTCTAGTGACTATCATGTTTGACACATTTCATTGGTGGCAATGTAGCATTGTTAATAATGAATATTGTGCACGACACATTTCATAGATAGTAATGTGGTACAGTTTCTAGTGTCTATCGTGCACGACACATTTAATTGACAGCAATGTGTACAGTTTCTACTGACTATCGTGTACGACACATTTCATGGGTAGCAGTGTGGTATTGTTTCTAGGAACTATCATGTACAACACATGTAAACGCCATCAATGTGGTACAGGTTCAGAATTGACTGTCATGTACGACAACTGGCGACTAGAATCAGCTGAAGCTAAACGATGGCTTCCTTCCATTATTCCTACAAAAATAATGCCCCCGCATATGTGATAAGATTGTGTATGAAAGTGCATGTACAGCGTAATCTCTTGGTACCAAAGGAAATCAATGATCACTTTCTATAAATTCATATACATCTTAAATTTGAAATTTATAAACAAAACATAAAAGATGAAAGGTAACATGTGCAATCCTTAAAACATATGGCCAAAATCATCATATAAATCGCCTTCTCTCAAAATGTTCACAAATATATATAGCACAACTACACATAAGGTGTTCTCCTTCAACAAAACATAAATGGTTTCAGATTTTAATTTTTACTTCTTTTTTAAGGAGTCATTGAAATTTAATCATTATATAATAAATTGAATATATGTTTTATGTGAATAGGACAAATGTTCAAATATATTTGTTCCAATTGTATTCTGTACGAATCTCTAACTCGTCCTGCAATGGTTGAAAACAAAAAGGATGCTGATTTTAGCCAACGTCCGTCGTGGTTTATTTGAACACCGATTGTACGTCCGTTAGGCAGGAATTGAACACACCACGGTGATCTGGGCAGGAATTAAACACACCCCTGTGATCTGGACAGGAACTGAAAACTCCATGGTTATTTGGGTGGAATTGAACTACCAACCTGCTGCTTCATCGTGGATCTGAATAGTGGTTAAATATATCAAAATGTATTGATGAGTTGTCTTGTAATATTCATAGTAGGGGCAATCATGCAGTAGGTTCTGTAAGCTCTTTTACTTGTTGGGTATAACAAGACACAATATTGTATTGCGCGTCTTCAGGTGGGTTGAACAATAATTCGACAAACATCCTTCTTCAGGTTGTTAAAAACAGGTCAGATATGAAATAGGTGAGTACCGCGTTCCCAATGTTTAAAACTTTTTATTATGGGACTAGGGCGCAGTTACTACGTCACACGCTTGTTTAAGCTTATGGATAATATTTCCTGCATAAATTGAAAAAAATTTAAGTGGGTATTCACGTCTTACATCTATATAGCGATTATTGCCAGAGATTGTTATTTCATAAGACTGTATGAAGAACCACCTTACAGCTATATAGTGATTCATGCTGGAGATTATTTATTGATCTACTTTATTTATGAATGCACACACACTGGAGCGTGTAAAAATTCTAACTTTCCACTCTTTCTCATTCTTGTATGGCACCAACCAACCTCTCTACCTACCAACACACTTGCATACATAAAGTTTAGAATCTCTTTTGGTTGAGGTCTTTTTCCTGCATATTACAAGCTGATACTAGATTTTGGATAGAAATAGTGTAACAATAATAATTATATCATTATCGCCGTGACTCGGTATGCCCTCCTCCCCCTCGGGGGACGCCTTTCCAAAGAGAGAATAAACACATACGCCTACACCATATATTGTCGTTCCCCACCCATTTTTATGTTACTAATGGCCAAAGTCGCTAAACTGATAAAAGCCTTAAGATGATAGTTACTAACCGTTTTACGGTAAAAGACATCGATTAATAAAAACATTCAGAGTTTGTGGCAATTAGCGCTAGTATAACTTTTGGAGATTACGGTTAAATCTAAAGCTAGGAAGATTTTTAAAAAAAATTAAAGACTGGATTACTTATTTGCAGAACAGACTAACATATGCCAATTACAATTTGTAATTCAATTCATGATTTATTATTTTTTGAAAGAAAAACAATAAGTAAAATATGGGTATTCATTATAATAAATGCTGGTGGCAACGAGTGAACATTTAAATTAGATGAGAGTAAGATCCACAACGGTAAATCCCATGATACAGCTCAATACAAGTTAATAGGTATTCATGCATTTTAATTCCTTGATACAGCTCAATACAAGTCAATGGGTATTCATACATTTTAATTCCTTGATACAGCTCATTACAAGTTAATGGGTATTCAGACATGTTAAGTCCTTGATACAGTTCGTTTCAAGTTAATGGGTATTCAGACATGTTAATTCTTTGATACAGCTCATTTCAAGTTAATGGGTATTCATACATTTTAATTTCTTCATACAGCTCATTTCAAGTTAATGGGTATTAAAACATTTTAATTCCTTGATACAGCTCCTTTCAAGTTAATGTTTATTCAGACAGGTTAATTCCTTGATACAGTTCGTTTCAAGTTAATGTTTATTCAGACATGTTAATTCCTTGATACAGCTCATTTCAAGTTAATGTGTATTCAGACATGTTAATTCATTGATACAGCTGATTTCAAGCTAATGGGTATTCATACATTTCAATTCCTTGATACAGTTCGTTTCAAGTTAATGGGTATTCAGACATGTTAATCCCTTGATACAGCTCATTTCACGTTAATGGGTATTCATACATTTTAATTCCTTGATACAGCTCATTGCAAGTTAATGGGTATTCAGACATGTTAATTCCTTGGTACAGTTCGTTTCAAGTTAATGGGTGTTCAGACATGTTAATTCTTTGATACAGCTCATTTCAAATTAATGGGTATTCATACATTTTAATTTCTTGATACAGCTCCTTTCAAGTTAATGGGTATTCAGACATGTTAATCCCTTGATACAGCTCATTTCAAGTTAATGGGTACTCAGACATTTTAATTCCTTGATACAGTTCGTTTCAAGTTAACGGGTATTCAGACATGTTAATCCCTTCATACAGCTCATTTCAAGTTAATGGGTATTCATACTTTTAATTCCTTGATACAGCTCATTACAAGCTAATGGGTATTCATACATTTTAATTCCTTGATACAGCTCATTTCAAGTTAATGGGTATTCAGACATGTTAATCCGTTGATACAGCTCATTTCACGTTAATGGGTATTCATACATTTTAATTCCTTGATACAGTTCGTTTCAAGTTAATGGGTATTCAGACATGTTAATCCCTTGATACAGCTCATTTCAAGTTAATGGGTATCAATACATTTTAATTCCTTGATACAGCTCATTTCAAGTTAATGGGTATTCATACATTTTAATTTCTTGACACAGCTCATTTCAAGTGAATGTGAGTAGTGAATGGGGGCACTTTACGGACAATGGGAATTAGCATTACAAGACCCCTTGGGGCACTTTACGGACAAGGGAAAATTAACATGGAGAAAAATCGTGGGGCACTTTACGGACAAGGGGATTTAACATGGCAATAAATCGTGGGTCACTTTACGGACAAGGGGAATTTAACATGGGAATAAATCGTGGGTCACTCTACGGACAAGGGGAATTTAACATGGGATTTTTTTTTTTTTAAAAAAATTTAAAAAAAATTTTTTAAAAAATTTTTTTAAAAAAAGGGGTAGGCAATTCAAAGACTATCTCTTTTCGAGAAATATGGCTGGCCCTGAAAAGGGCCTTTGGGTTTTATGTTAATGTATTCATTAACATAAATGGCACCGCATTGGTCTTCTTCTTGTCCTTAGGCTGCGTCTTACTGTTGGTCCGTACATCAGCACTCTTTTCAGGCATCCTTGTCTTTCGACGTAGATCCTACGTATCCACAGGCTGGTGTTTGTCCTGTGGACAACGGTCCACTTGGATCGGACATACATGAGCAAGTCCGTCCGAAACATCATGGAAGACACAAGGGTGGATGACTCAACTGTAGTCCACATCTTGAAGCGACGAGAACAGGTGAATCAATGCATTGAACGGCGCTTATTTATAGGTACAGAAAGGATTGAAACGGATTGAGTTCATTCACCAATCCAAACACGCGTTACAGAATTCAGTCAGCTCGCATCCAATCCGAAGAGAGCAGTCTGTGACGTCACGTAGTCAATATAGATTCGCTAGCGCTTGTGTGCATTCAGTCTATGCGACAGTGATTCAACATGACGGAAACTCAGAAAACGATCCATTGGGGTGCACCAACAGGGGAGACTGCCCAAGGGAACTCGGACTTACTTTCAGAAGAGGTGAATTGGGATTTTGTGGATTTTCTCTCCTCGCAAGAATTTGTTCCTGAACCTTCGTTACCTTCTTCATTACCGCAAGTGGAGAATTTTAGACAGAGACAGAAAGAAGAATTGGAGAAATTTATACAACGACAAAAGGAAGCGGAACAGGCTTTTCTCCTACAGCAACAGCAACAAGAAGAAGAGGTAAGAAAAAAACAACAGCAACAACAGCAAGAAGAAGAAGTAGCAGCAAAGAAACAAGAGGGTGAAAATCAAACGGTCACGGTACTGTTGGACATTTTAGCGGAGTTAAGAAGTCTGAAACAAATGTATCAGACTTCTTTATCACGACCGAAGAGAATACGACCTTCCCGAGCCAAACATGTCAACCCTGTGACTAAGCCTACCGTACCACCCTTAGTGATTTCAACCCAATCATTATCATCATCATCAACATTACGCAGTCCAGAAGTAGGCCTTGGCCGTGGCAAAGGCTTAAGGCAGTTAAAATTGATTGCTTAAACTCACCCCTGCACCATGAAGAAAAAAGGCCCTTTTCAGGGCCACCCACATTTCTCGAAAAGAAATACAATTTCAATTTGCCAATAACTCAAAAAAAAAAACTCACCCATGTTACCCTTTTAGTACGTGTCTGTGTATGAGTGCGTGAGTGTAGCTTCTTATTTTAAAATCACAACTCCAAGACACTTATCTTATATCATTCATTTATTCTTTTCTCCATTTTTTACAATCCAATTCACAATTTATAACACAACACTTTAATAAAAAGTTCATTAATTTCTTCTTTTCTCCTTTTTTAGTCTCTCTGTTTTTTGAATTTCTTCACCGTCACACTCTTTTCCTCTTCTTCTTCTTCCTCCTCGCTTTCTTCCCTTCTTCTTTTTTTCTCCTGTTTCTTTTTCTTCACCTGTCTTCTTTCTTCCTCAGAAGAATCCCTCTCTTCCTCTGAAGAATCCCTCTCTTCTTCTGAAGAATTCCTCTTTTCTTCTGACTCCTCTTGTTTCTTTTTTGGGCAATCTGGAGACCAATGTCCTTTTTCATTACAATAATAACAGGTATCTTGACTTTTGTCTTTTTTATCCCCTGTTTTTTTTCTTTTTTGACGGTCTGGACACTCTGAAGACCAATGCCCTTTCTTCTGACAGATATAGCAAGTATCTTGACTTTTATCTCTAAAGGAAGGAGAGTAGTCCGTAGGCTGGTCTGAAGAGAATTTTCTAATGACCCCTCGCAAAGCTCTGACGAAACGTTCCATCTGATCAGTCTCTTCCATCGTTGTGCTCGGCTTGAGAGTGAAATGAATAGTGAAAGGACAAGACACACACCCTTTTATATACGCTGGTCTACTATGACTATAAAGTAGTTTATGGTGTTTGAACTTGAGTCATTTGACTTTTTGCTTTCAAGATGAAACGATCCCATTCATTCGAGAAGAAAGAAGAAGAAAGTAAGAGGCAGAAACGTGATCTATCGCCTCGTACCAGGGCTGAAATCTTGGCACAAATTCATGCCAGTGATTTTGAAGAGGACATGAGTGAACCAGAATCCGAACCCTCTAAACCAATTTCACCACCCTTAGTCAACCCTGAAAAGTACTATTCCATTCGAGAGACGGAAAAGCGCTCCTCTAGAAAATTTAGAACCACGGCTTACAAATACACGGTGAAGTTTAAAGATTTCAAGGCTGAAGTGCCGTTAGAGAAAGCAGAAGTGTTCATCACTGAGGTGTGGGATTCTTTGCTCACTGCACTCAAGCAACAATGTCAACCCAAAGAAGACGATCGCTTGAGACTTTCCGTACAACACGACGGTTTGAAATCCCCTGTTTGGATCGAGTTTAGCACCCCTGCAGAATTAACTGCTTCCAAAGTCATGGACAAGATTCAACACGTACAACAATCTAATGATCAGTTTGACATCACCGATGGTAAAGCCACACTGGACATGACCCACGTCTCTCCTCCTCAAGGGACAGGACGCAAAAAGATGTTATTGGTGGACGACCTTCGCAACACCAAAAAGAGTCTCGTCCGAATTAGCAACCCTCATGACCAGATGTGTTTAGCCCGTGCCATCGTGGTGGGACGAACCTATGCCAACAAGAACGACACGGTAGAATGGAAAAGAACCTGGGACACTATTCAACGTTCCGACCGAGCCAAACAACGAAACGAAGCAGAACTCCTGTTGCAACAAGCTGGCCTGTCCAAAGACACACCCTGTGGCATTCCTGAGATGCAAAAATTGCAAGATGTCCTAGCTCCACGATACACCTTGAAAGTGCACCCTCAAGAAGTGCGCGGACCTCTATTGTTTCGAGGGCAAGACTTTAAGGACGGAAAATACATTCATGTCTATTATCACGATGAACATTTCGATACCATTACCAGTATCACCGGATTCCTGAAATACAGTTATTACTGTGAGAAATGTGACCATGGTTATAACAATCGAGAGCAACACAAGCATTGTGGATCGAAATGCACAGGATGTTTGGCCTCTTCACCCTGTCTGAGCGAAGAACCAGTGCCTTGTTCCACTTGTCTGCGCACGTTTGTCAGCCCTACCTGTTACCAACAACATCTGAAAACGCAAGGTTCACAGAAGAAATGCGCTTGTCAACTGCTGAGATTGTGCTCTACGTGTGGACAAGGCATACGTACCAATAGTGTCAAGGCACACGTATGTTCAGGAAAAAAAAAATGTCACATTTGTCACCACATCGTGGACTTGGAACACCAATGTTACGTGCAAAAATACCAACCCCCACCAGAGAAAGAGGACGGTCACAAGAAGAAAAGCAATTTCATCTTTTTCGATTTCGAATGCATGCAAGAAACCGGCATTCACATTCCTAATTTCTGCGTGGCTCATCGAGCGTGCGAGAAGTGCATTCAAGAACCTATCTTCAGTCATTGCCCTCACTGCAGCAAGATTCCTGGAGGACGTGAAAAAATCTTTCGGGGACCCAACACGTTAGCCGATTTTGCCCAATGGGTCTTAGACCCCGTCGACAAGACGTGGAGCCAAGAGGGCATCGAACGTTACGGAGATTGTCATCGCCATGCCACAGTGATGGCTCACAATTTCTCCGGATACGATGGACAGTTTCTTCTCAGATACTATACGGAACAAGGCACCGAGCGTCCTAAAGTGACTTTGAACGGAGCCAAAATCATTTTCATGCAAGTGGGACAAGTACAGTTTAAAGATTCGATGAGTTACTTGGCCATGCCTTTGAGTCGAATGCCTAAAACGTTTGGAATGACAGAAATGGCTAAAGGGTACTTTCCACACTTTTTCAATACGGAAGCCAATCAACACGCCGTTCTACCCCATTTGCCTGAGGCTCACTATTACGACCCCGACAACATGCGTACCGAACAAAGAGAAGCTTTCTACGCTTGGTACCAGGCTCACGCCTCTGACCCTTTCGACTTTCAGGAAGAAATGCTAAAGTATTGTCGTTCCGACGTGGACATTTTACGACGTTGCTGTGGAAAATTTCGAGAACTGTTCATGGAACACGGAGGGGTCGATCCTTTGAAAGAAGCTTGCACCATTGCCAAAGCATGTTCCTTAGTGTATCGACAACGATTCATGCCTGAAAACACCGTGGCTGTCATCAGCCCTCAAACGACCCACTTTGTCAAGCGTCAATACTCGGTCAAAGCCCTACGCTGGTTACATTACTTGTGCGACAAGGAAGACAAGTGGATTCAGCATGCCCGCAACGGAGGGGGCGAAAAGACCATCGGAACGTATTCGGTCGATGGCTGGGACTTAGAAAACCCCAAGATCGTGTACGAGTTTAACGGTTGCTTATTTCACGGATGTCCCGTCTGTTACCCTGACCGTGGCACTAAAAATCAGTTTTTGCAACGAACCATGGAAGACTTGTACCAGGACACTTGTCAGCGACGCCTAAAGTTAGAACAGGAAGGATACCAAGTGGTGGAAATGTGGGAACACGAATACGATCACCGCTTGAAAACCGATCCCGAGTTTAAACGCCTCGTGGAAAGTTACCAGTTCATGGACCCGCTGAACCCGAGGGATAGTTTGTACGGAGGAAGGACCAATGCCACCTGTTTGCTGTACCAAGCCGACGAAGAGAAAGGAGAAGAAATCAAATACTTGGACGTGTGTTCGCTGTATCCCTACGTGTGCAAATATTGTCGCTTTCCTGTAGGGCACCCGCAATTGTTAACGGAACACATCGACCTGAAAAACATTCGACAATACGAAGGCTTGATCAAGTGTAAAGTTTTGCCTCCCACTAACCTATACCATCCCGTCTTACCTCACCATTGTCAAGGCAAATTGATGTTTCCCTTGTGCCGTACTTGTGCCGAAACGTGTAACCAAGACCAACCTTGTCAGCACAGCCAGGAAGAACGTGCCTTGACGGGAACCTGGGTCAGCGTAGAATTGTTCAAAGCTATGGACATGGGATACCAACTGTTAGAAGTGTACGAAATTTGCCACTTTCCCAAGACACAACAATACCGCAAGGGTGACCCTACTCAGAAAGGCATTTTCGCCGACTACGTGGATGCCTTTTTGAAACTGAAGCAAGAAGCCAGCGGCTATCCTTCCTGGTGTCACACTCCCGAAGACCAAATACAATTCAAAGAGAAATACTACGAACAAGAAGGCATCTCTTTAGACCACATCGAGAAAAACGAAGGCAGGAGATCGTTTGCCAAAGTGATGTTAAATTGCTTGTGGGGTAAAATGGCACAACGACCGTGTTTACCCAAGACGGAATATTTGACAGAACCTTCCCGCTACTTCCAGATGATTCACGACAAAACCAAATACATGAAACACGTGGACGTCGTTCGAGAGAATTTGATCTTGGTCAATTACGAAGAAGATTTGGACTTTGTACAAGACGACCCTTTTGGAAATGTCATCATTGCGGCTTACGTGACAGCTCATGCTCGCTTAAAATTGTACGAAGCTTTAGAACTGTTAGAAGAACGCGTCCTGTACTTTGACACGGACAGTTGCATTTACATCCATCACCCGATTCAACAGCACCCTAACATCGAAGGAGACCGTTTAGGAGCCTGGACAGACGAGCATCCCGACGACAAGATTCTAAGTTTCGTCAGTGGCGGTCCCAAAAATTACGGCTACGAATACCGGGACAAACAAGGAGAAGTGCACACGACGTGCAAAGTGAAAGGACTGACTCTGAATTATCGTACCAGTCGAGTGGTGAACTTTGGGGTATTGAAAGAAGCCTTGCAATCGGGAGAGGATGGAAACTTTAAAGTGACCACTTACCAACCGAACAAGATTGTACGTTTACCCACTCACCACATCGTCAGTCGACCCTTGGAAAAAGTCTATCAAATTGTATACCAGAAGCGAGTGCGACTTCCCAATCACTTTACGTTGCCGTACGGTCACGTCGGTATTGGTCTGTATATAAAAAAGAAACCCTAGACAAGATCGATAGTTCATTGTGACTAGCAAGACCGAGCGAACAAGATGAATACTTTGAAAGAGACATCGTTCCAGTTTGGGGATTGTAAAAAAGTTGTATCTTCCTCTAGTGTGACTAATACTGGATGGATAAGACCCATGCATTGCGACGGAAAATGTCCGGAAGGAAACTGCGATTGTCCATGTGGTTACCATTGTAATTGTGTAACGGAGTTTGCAGACGAGTGCGATTGTGAGCCTTGCGATGGGACCGATGCTGTACGTTGTGACCTGAGCGATGCCGTAAAGCATCATGGGAACTTTGTTCTCACTACCCCTATCATGGAAAGGGATGCTGTGCGTGTCAAACCTGAGGGATGCGAAAGTGATGCCGCTCGTCCTCTTAGACATTTTACCGGGTTTAAAGGGGAATGTTCACCTTCACGTCTACCCCCCTACGGATGTCATCCAGCCCTGAGCAAACTCCTGCCCATGTCACTCAACCCTCATCGAAACGAACCTGTGAAAAACGAATATTCGTTTCCTGTGCGTTTGTCGGAATACTGCGACTTTGAAAATCGTCTTCAATCGTTCAAAGGAAAATGGCCAAAGTATCTGGGAGGACCGACCCCCGAAGAATTAGCCAGAGCCGGATTTTTCTACTTGGGCGAAGGACATAAAGTCAGGTGCTTCAGTTGCGATGTGACACTTCACCACTGGGAACCGCAAGATTCGGCCTACGTAGAACATGCTCGATGGTCACCGAATTGTCATTACTTACCTTTAGTGGGACCGAGACATTGAAGTAACTTTTTACCATAATCATCTGTTCATGGATACTTTACAAGAGAACATTCGTGCTTTGCCTGTGGAGTTGAGAGAACGCATTTATCGAGAACTGGTCAAAATACAAGTGAAACGTAAAGAACAATTGCATCCGATACGTCACCGGTGTTTGAACCACTGGTACCTTCAGGCTATACAAGGACTGATTCAATTGAAAGTGTTCCATTGGACAGACATTGATCAACGACCTCCTGGTTATAAAAAGGAATGGTTTGGTATTGACGATTCTATCTACTACATTGTAAACGTACTGCATCGAATTCCAGAGGAAGAGTTAACGAATTACCAACATCTTTCACACAATGTCAACTTGGTGAAAGAGGAAACTTCTGAACGAATTGTAATGTGTAGATTAGTGACTCAACGATTTAAATTCGACACTGAAGTGAAACCATGTTTGTGCAAAGAGTACATTTCTTGTGTCAGACCAAAGAGGATTTAGTATGACCTATTCATGGATACTTTACAAGAGAACATTCGTGCTTTGCCTGTGGAGTTGAGAGAACGCATTTACCGAGAGCTGGTGAAAATACAAGTGAAACGTAAAGAACAATTGCATCCGATACGTCACCAGATCTTTAACCACTGGTACTTGAATGGTATAAGAGAACTGATTCGTCAGAAATTCTTTCAATGGTCAGACATTGTTCAAAACTTTGAGGTCGCTAATGATCGACATGTTCATAATTATGGTTACTTCGAGATTCACCTACAGCAATACATTGAGGAAGACAAGTTAAAGGATTACCAACATATTTTACGTGGAATCTACTTAGAGGAAGAGGAAACACCTAAACGAACTCTGACGTTTCGGTTACAGTATGCAAGATTTAGATTCCCTACTGGAGAACGAAGATCTCTGGCTAGAAAGTACGTCTATTGCATCCGAAAAAAAGAGAATATAAAAAGAGGCTGCCATGCCACGGTTTATGTCACATGTCATCCAACAGATTCCGTGGAAGGAACTCAATGACCATATTCAAACCGTGGATCATTACCATCGATTATTACAAGAACTGTATCCATTCAATTTTGGACGACAAGTGGTGTGTGTCTTAGTGACTTGTTTTCTGGGATTTCGTTTACCAGCCGATTCTTTGTGGACTCTTTACGATCAGTACTTACCACCTCCATGGCCTTAAATGGTCACGAAAAACTCCTTTTGTTCAAAGCCTTGCGTTTTCATCTGGATACTTCTCGACCTCAACAGGAAAAAAAGATTCGTCAACTTTTAGCGACCCAAGACGTGTATGACGATGTGTGTGTAGCTTGTGACTTACACCCTCATTGGACAGATGTTCGTGATTGGAAAAAGGGGGGTTTTGAGACTTGGACCCAAGAAGTGGCCCAGTATGCACAAGAGTTGTTCAAGGAAAAAAGTTACTTTTCAACCCGTGTTAGTGACGGTGCCAGAAGAACCCGTCACCGAGAACAACCACTCGCTTCAGGACAGGACTGTCATGGACATGCCTGAAAGGTCATTCCGGGAGGACACTTGTGTGACAATACCTCATGTAGAGACTGTAAGAACATTACACACTGTCCCTAGGACATCTTGGTTACCCAAAACATGTTGTACAGACACTTGTTTATATTCCACTTTGATCGCTTTGCTGTGTTTTATATTCCTGTACATCACTATTTGGGTTGTATGTATTTTTGTCTTTCGTGTTCATATTTGAAACATTCAATAAACGTGTTCTGAAAAAGTATATAAACTCTTGTCTTGTTTGTTTTTCGTGTCACAAGTGACATTTCTCATACCATGGCTACCTCTGCTGTCTCTGCTCCCTCTTCCTCCACTGTCAAAGTCATCGACGAACACTTAGATCGTGCCAGTTGGGAGGCTTTGTATCTTCGCCATCCCTTTAACATGCTCATTGCTGGACCTAGCGGTTCAGGCAAAACCGAATTCGTCAAACGTTTGATCGAACATAAACATCATTTGATCGATCGGCCCCCTCAACGGATTGTGTGGTGTTACAAAGAGTGGCAATCGGCGTACAGCTTCTTGCGTGAAAGTCAAGGCGATTCCATCGTGTTTGTGGAAGGCATTCCTAAAGAAGACGATGGCATCGTCTCTGACTCCCGTCTAACCCATTTGGTCATTTTCGACGACATGTTAGGAGAAGACGAAGAAGAAATTAAATTGTGGTTTACGCGCAAAGGGCATCACCGTAATGCCAGTGTCGTTTACATCACCCAAAATTTGTTTCAACAAAGTAAAGCCCATCGCACCATCAGTCTCAATGCGCATTACGTGGTCTTGTTTAAAAGTCCTCGAGATAAATCGCAAGTGCAAGTCTTAGCCAAACAGTTAGGAACGCCTTGGCTGACTCAGGCGTACGACGATGCCACTCAAACGCCACACGCCTATTTACTCGTCGATTTGAAACCTACGACCCCCGAGGATTTGCGATTTCGTACCCACTTGTTTCACCACTGGTGCCAAGACGGAGGGCCTGTCCTGTACACGTCTCCGTCCTCGACTTCATTTCACTCCCCATGAAAAAATCTATAAAAACCTCAGACCCTTTTTCGTCTGTCTCACACAGTGTGAACATGACGTCCCTTCAGTCGCATCTTCCCGTCAAATTGATTCGTGCCTTGTATGGCATCAGTCGAGAAAAAGATCCACAAACACGAGCTCGTGTCTTAGAAGCTAGTCTCAAAGAAGTCTTACGATGGTTCACGGTGACGGCACGTCAAATACTCCAAGGAATCATTCAGATTCCTCATCAAACCCAACGCTTTTTCGATCGAAACAAAGTCGCTTTGGTCCAACTGGCCGATCCCCGCATCGACACTCAAACCAAAAAACAAATCATTTTGAAACCTGGAGGGAGCGGTACTCTAGGAGGGGTCATCATTCGCTCACTCTTAAGATGGGATCCTAATGCCCCCAAAGTTCTCCCCAAGACAAAAGTCCAACGAAGCCCCAAGAAGAAAAAGAAAAAGACCAGGTCCCCAAGAAGAATAACTTCTCCAGTGGCAGGACCCTCCTCTTACCAGACACCACCGCCATCACCCCGGAAAAAGAAAAGAAGCCCCCATAAAAAGAAACAGAGAAAAAGTCCCCAGAAAAAGAAAAGTCCACAGAAGAAGAAAACTAGTCGCAAGAGAGGCACTTCGGCCAGGACGCAACCTTACACTCGCAAGCCACGACCTGCCACAACGTCTCCGGCAGCCTCACGTTTGTCCACTTCTCCGTTGATGTCACCAGGAACTGAAGAGTACTTGGAGACGTTGATTACACCAAGAACTTCTCCGTTGATGACCCCCAAAAGAACTTCCCCAGTGGCAGGACCTTCCCATTTAGCGGCAGTGGCTGCTGCTCACAAAGTACCTTCTCCCAAAATGAAAGTCCAAGAAAGATCGGGCATGTTACAAAGTTTACTGGATTTGTCCAAGCAAGAACTGGCTCGATTTAGTCCGTTGCGTACCCCTGCACGACGTGTCATGCCTGTCCTCAAATCGATAAAACGTAAAGACAATCAGTGGCGACGCGTTCCAGTATAAAAAGAGCCTGTGACCAAGTCGGGGTATCAGTGAACTTGTAAAAAAGATGTCACCTCCAAGAAGCCACAAAAGAAAGAGACAAAGGCAGACGCGTCATCCGACAAAGCGCTTAGCCAAGCATCGACATTACCCTAAGAAAAGACACAGTCGTTCCAAGAAAAAGAGGCGTCAACAAAGGGGAGGATTCCTTGGTGATTTTGGGAAAAACATTGTCACCTTTATGACAAAGCGATAGTCTCAAAAAAAAAAAGATAAAAGGGCGTGCGTTAAGTCATCGACGTTAGTGTCTGTTCGGTGAATGTCCCGGAACCCACAAGCAAAAAATGTCACCCTCCAGAAAACCCCAAGGAAAGAAAAGGAAAGGACTGCCACCACGTTTAGCTAAACATGGGGACCTGTTATCTGTCCTGTCCAAAGCTTCTTCACCCCTACGAAAAAAACTCATTCAAACGGCCTCCAAAGAGGTCATCGATACCGTGTGCGAATGTTGTTTGAACGTTTTGAAAGGCACGATCCCTTTGTCCAAACACCAGAAACAATGCTTAGGCAAACATCGTCACGTTCTTCGCCAAATGGTTCAAAAGAAAATTCCCATTCGTCAAAAAAAGAAGATGTTGGTCCAACGTGGAGGCATTTTACCTCTCTTGTTAGGCCCCATACTGAAAGGAGTCTTGGGAACCATGTTGGGAGGACTGGTGGGAGCAAGATAAAAAGGCCTCGGAAGTTCCAAGATCTCAGAATCGACCCCTGACAACCCCCATGGAAGGACGAAAACTAGCTTTAGTGCCTTACAAACGATGGATGGAATACCATCGGTGGCAAGAACAACGCACCCCGCATTTACCTCCCAATCCCAATTTGAGCGAAATGTCCCAGTTACAACACGAATTGCAGTCCTTGATGGATCGCCAAGATTTGTCCGAAACAGAAAAATCGCAAAAGTACGGTCAACTCTTGCAACGATTGCAACTCTTTCACCAGAAAGCTTTAGACGAAACAGCTCTACCCACTCTGAAAGATTTTAAGACCTTGATGAAAAGTCCAGCACCATCACCAGTACCAGTACCAGTACCAGTGGTCAAGACAGAAAAAGGAGAAGAAGAAGAGGAAGGGTTTCTAACTCCACCAGAAAAAGTACGCAAGTTAACAACACCACCTACCTCCAGAATTGGATGGATTAAAAAGATGATGGCCACCCCTTCTTCATCACAAGAGAAAAAGAAAGTGAAGACAGAAGTGAAACAAGAACCGATATCCCCTGCACAGACATCCTCCTCCTCCTCTTCGACACCTATTGCTGGTCGCACACGCAAAGCCTTGCAATCCAAGAAAATACCCCAAGAGAAAAAGAGTAGCCTCTTCCAAGAGTGGGTGCCTTATTAACACATCAACCAACACAAAAAATGGAAAAAGTCTTAGCCAGCATTTACTACGATCCCTCCCATCCTGCAGGTTACGCAGGAGTTCAAAAATTGTATCGTGCTGCCAAAACTCGACTGAAAAGTCTCCGTTTACCTCAAGTGCAACGATGGTTACAAGAACAAGCTACCTACACTTTACACAAACCCATTCGACGCAAGTTTGCCAGAAGTCGCACCCGAGTGGAAGGCATCGATCATCAATGGCAAGCCGATTTAGCCGATGTCTCTCATTTGGCCAGCTACAATCGCGGCTACAAATATTTGTTTTGTGTCATCGACGTCTTTTCCAAATTTGCCTGGGTCGTGCCCTTGACTTCCAAATCGAGCAGCGAGTTAGTGCGAGCCCTGCAACGGGTGTTGAAACAAAGCGGTCGTCGCCCTCTTCGATGGCAAACGGACAAAGGCACCGAATTTCTGAACCAAGCTTTCCAAAAAGAATTAAAGAAACGTGACATTCATTTTTTTACCACCGAGAATCCCGAAACCAAAGCCAGTATCGTGGAACGTTTTCAACGTACTTTGAAAGAACGCATGTGGAAATATTTTACGCATCACCACACTCTGAAGTACATCGACATCTTACCGCACCTGGTGCAAGCGTACAACCAATCTTACCATCGAAGCATCGGACGTGCCCCGCAAGACGTGACTCCCGACAACGAAGTGCTGGTGTTCGAGCGCCTGTTCGGTACGTCCCCGACGAGGGCTGTCCCCAAGAAAAGTGGAGAGTTGACCGTGGGAGATTGGGTGCGCATTGGCAAAACCAAACGCACTTTCGACAAAGGTTACTTACCTAACTGGACGACCGAACTGTTTCGCGTCACTGGACGAGTACATGGCCGTCATCCTGCCGTCTATAAATTGGAAGACATGAACGGAGAAGTACTCAAAGGAACGTTTTATTTGCCCGAGTTACAACGTGTCACCAAAAAAGAAGACGACGTGTACGACATCGAAAGCATTCTCGAACGCAGAACCCGTAAAGTGGGCAAACGACGTGTCAAAGAAGTCAAAGTACGTTGGAAAGGATATCCACCCAGTTTCGATTCTTGGATCGACGCTTCGCAAGTCATCGACTATAAAAAGAAGAAGTGACCATCATGCCCTTTCACACAGCAGCAGACGCAGCTACGTCGACCAGTCCTTCTTCCCCTAGTTCTTCTGTGCAAGATTTACAAAAACAACCCTTGTGGGTGTGGTGTGGAGAACGTGTGCCTAAAACGCAAATCGTCTTTTTCTGCCAAATCTTCGTGGTGTATTGTGTCATCGGGGCAGCCATCGCCAATTTGAGTTTGCAACAAGGAGACAAACAATTGTGGACCATTTTATTGAGCAGTTGCATCGGTTACCTGCTTCCCAATCCCTCCCTGAAATTCTCCTCGAACGGGAACGTTGTGTCCAGTGCCAGTGCCAGTCACCACTCCAACAACCACAACCAGAACCCCATTTTGGGCGGAGACACACCTCTGACATCCACTAATATTCCCTCGGACAGCCACAGAACTCTGGAATTATGAGTCACCAAAACCAATTTTACTTAACCTTACCCAGTGACAGTTCCATGGAGGTGTTTCCCCACAACACATTGTGCTGTTACACAGCCAAATTACCTCAGGCCATCCCCTTAGATCACGAAGCCCATTGGGAAGTGGCTTTAGTGGAAATCATTCACCCGACCCAAGTCCTCAATGTCATTCCCAATCAAAATTTTTTTAATGTGGAAGTTCATGACGAGTCATTGCAACAGGAGTTGAATAAGAAAGTCACGTATGACAATAAAATCTATAATGAGAAAACTCAAAAATGGACCTACCACTTTTTAATTCCCCCAGGTTATTATTTCAGTGGTCAACATTTGGTCAACGTCATAGCTGCCAAGTTTAATGGCGTGTTTGGGAAAGCTTTGGAGCATGCCAAAATAAGTGTCACCATGGAGTACCACAAAGTAGCTCGTCGCTTCTCGATGAAATTTGAGCGGAGTAAAATCATGTCCATTTTATTTTGTCCTGAATTGTTTGACATGTTGGGCGGAGACATGAACCTGAGAATGACCATACTCAAGAACAACGAATTACCCATCGTTTACGACAACGAGTCTTTTAGCAAGTTATTTCGTACCCCAGTAGAACTGAACCAAGGACTGAATTTGATGTTCGTGTACTCCGATGTGGTGGAATACAACGTGGTGGGACACACCTCCGTGCCGTTACTGCGTGTCATTCCTTTCAAAGTGGATTCTGCCGCAAACGCTGACGAGGAAGGTGGAAACACTTACCACGTTCACCGCGAATTTGTCCATCCTCATTATTTGCCGGTCAGCAAGTCGTATTTGGACACGGTCAACATTACTATAAAAGGAGATTTGGGACAAAATATTCCATTCACCAAAGGAAAAGTCACGGTGAAACTCCATTTTCGAAAACGGTTCTCTCACGATTCGTAAGTAAGTCATGTATCCAGTGTACCAAGGGGTTGCACGACAGCGAGGACACGGTTTAGGAGACATGTTAAAATCGGCCTTTCGTTCGGTGGCCCCGGTGTTGAAACCGATGGTGACACGCGGATTGCACGCCTTGAAAGATGCGGCACTGACGCAAGGCAAAGAATTTCTCCAAAATGTCATCATCGACAAACAAAACCCTAAAGAAGCCTTCATGAGGGCAGGCAAAAATGTCCTGCTGCAAACGGGCAAAGACATTTTAGGCCGACGAGACACACCTATAAATGCCCTGCACGCTACCGAGTCAGGCATTCAGCAAGGACAAGGCAGAAAGAGACGACGAAGAAAACACCCTTTCACCAGACTTCAAGCTAGAAAAGCCAAGAAAAGAAGAACCGTTCGAGACTTAGACGTTTTCGATTATTGAGACACAGAAAAAAATGATGCACCGAGAGTCATGTGCTTGTTCCAAGACGGAACTGGATATGTTTGCCATGCCCCCCACCATGATGACGATGCAAGAATCGCAGTGGGTGGAATTTCATCCCGTCTCCTCTTTGACGGATTCCGCTCCCATCGAGTTCGAAATCAAAGGACAACCCGAAGATTACATCGATCTGAATAGCAGTTACCTGTATTTGAAAGTCAAAGTGATCAAAACTGACAACACCAATCCTGGAGCCAATGATAGGGTAGCGCCCGTCAACAATTTCATGCATTCCTTGTTCAGCGAAGTGGACTTGTACTTGAATAACAAACTGGTCAGCAGCAGCATGGATACTTACCCATATCGTGCCTACTTGGAAAATCTCTTGACGTACGGAAAAGAAGCCAAGAATACTCATCTGGATGCTTGCGTGGTATGGAAACCTGACACGGCAGGTGCAGGCACGTTTAGCGACACAGCCCTGACAGAAGATGACAATCCTCACAATGTGGGGTTTAACACACGTAGAACTAAAATTTTGCAAGGACGTAGTTTAGAACTGATGGATCGTTTGCATTTGGACATGTGGTTACAAGAAAAGTATTTACTGAACGGAGTTGATATTCGCCTGAGACTGAATCGTAGCACTGCCGCTTTCCATTTGATGGCCCATGCCAACGAATACAAAACTGTTATCCAAGAAGCCAGACTTTACGTACGCCGTGTGGAAGTGTTACCTAAAGTGGGAAACGACATCAGTCAGACGTTGAGCAGAACGACCGCCAAGTATCCCATACGACGTGTGGAAGTGAAAACGTTCACCATTCCTGTTGGACAGCGATCCATGATCGAAGATCATCTGTTCCAAGGACAGTTACCCAAGCGTTTGATCGTTGGTATCGTCAGGAATTCAGCTTTCAATGGACTTCACAACGAAAATCCTTTTGAGTTTCGACACTCTAGCGTGTCCAAAATCGAAGTCAGTCGTGACGGCAAGACCTTGTGTACACGACCCTTTGAGCCTAACTTTGCCCAGAACAATTACTTGAGATCGTACTTGTCCCTGTACGAAGCCACCGGACAGTTAGGAACCAATACCAGTCACGGTATTACGTACGAAGATTATGCAGGAGGCTACGCTTTGTGGGCTTTCGATTTCACTCCAGACCAAGGCAGCGACGAGGGACATTTCCACCCTATAAAATCTGGCCAGATTCGTGTGGAAATTCAGTTTGCAAATCGAGACCCTGCTGATCCAACGTTGAACGTGATCCTGTATGCAGAATTTGACAATACGATAGAAATCAACAGTTTGAGAGAAGTCATTCTAGATTACTAGAAGCCATGGAAGACTGTTATCCCTCTTTACCTAGTGAAGAAACTTTGGAGATGAAATGTGAGGAGACCGTGGAAGGAGAATCCCAAGACAAAGACGAAGAAATTGTCATGATGAAGTCGAGATGGCCAGAACAAGAAGCCCATTTAGTCTCCTGTTTTGCCAAACACTTGGTCGACAAAATGACGGAATTGATCAAGAAAAATTGCTATGGATGTCAAAACGATCATCCCAGTCAAATTCAACACGATAAATGCCTGATGTTGAGTCAAGAAGAAAAATTGGACGAGTATCTGGACGAAGCTTGGAGTCTCATCTCAAACAAAGACGTGTTGCACCAGTGGTATAAAGACTTGCGTGAACATTCTTGTCCACCATTAACCACTCAAGAGATCCATCGTATTGAAGCTCTCCTGAATCAGAGTGAGGAAACAGAACGAATAACCGTTTATTCGTCAGACATTTTCAAGCAAAAAGTCAGGATCGAATTGACAACTTATTATTACCTGTGAAGAAGAAGAAAAAAAACAACACAGAAAACAATGGATACCTGGGAACTTTATTACCTTTTGAACCACAGTTCGTATACAGCTTCTTGGAATCCTGTCGTCTGTGCTAAAGATGAACTACCTCATCGCAAACCTAAAGACCATCAAGCTTACGTGATCAACACGGACGAAAGTCATCTCCCAGGAACCCACTGGGTAGCCGTCTACTTTCCTCAAGAAGGCTGTGTGGAATATTTCGATTCGTACGGATTGCCCCCTTTGGAAGACGATATCATCGACTTTATGAGAAGAAATGCTCAAACCACCCGATTCAATAATGTGAAATTACAAGGCACAGATTCCTTGGTGTGTGGACAATATTGTGTGTATTTTCTGCATCATCGCAGCCTGGGCTATTCCTTAGAACATTTAGTGACTCATTTCGATCCTCGTTCTTCTGCTAGAAACGATGTGAAAGTAGATCGATGGTTTTGTGACCATTATGCTTATCTTTTGTCTCAAGCTAGGAAACGTAGTGTCCATCAATGGCCTAATGATTTCCAACAGTGGAAATCACAATTTCATTCACAACGTTGTCAGCCTTGTTTAAAGTAGATTGTATTTGAAGAAAAAAATTGTTTGATGTTATCATGTTGGATTATTGTTAAAAATGTTGATGTTTAGTGTTAAGTGATTTTTTGAATAAAAAATGTTGTGTTTAGAAAAAAATGCCTTTGTGGTTTGTTTAGCTATAAGAATGTTGGATTGATGCTCTTTCATTTCTTACTATCCCTCTCATGAACGTTGCGGCTCGAAAACCGTGTGGGGATGTTTTCCTTCACGTCCGCGCTTTAACTTTAAGAACCGGGTTGTTCCCAGTCTAGCCATCCATTGTCGACTCATCCTCCTAAGAAGATGTGCTCCAAACTAGCTAAGCTCAACGAAGCCTACGTGAATTTGCATAGGGTCAGACACAGTCTGATACCGAAACCAGAAGAAATAGAGAATGTGAGAATGTTAAAAATCACTGAAGACCTGATAGAAGAGCTCTTCAGAGAAGAAATGAACAGGGAGAAAGAAGAATGGACAGAGAAGTACAGACTTCAGAGACAGCAGCAACAGCAGCAACAACAGCAACAGCAGCAACCTGAAGCTGACAGAGGCTTTGTCGATTGTCGTATCGACACTAAAGAGTTCTTCTTCTCTTTCCGAAGAAGCAGACCTATTGCCAGAAAGTCTATCCTCAGAGGACATCGCATTCTTAGAAACTAAAAAGAATGCCATAGCAAAACCAAAAAAACAGCCCTTTTCAGGGCTACCCAATACTCTAGAAAAGAAATAACGATCGATTTGCCAGTGTGTGTAGGTAGAGTAGTGTGAAAATAAACACTAACTCTTTCTTAAAAATGTGAGGGTATGTGTTTGTGTGTGTTTGTGTGTTTGTAAGTGATAAAGTAGGTTGGTGTGGATAGTAGATTAAAATGATGTTTGGTTTTTTGGGCTGTTTGAGATGTATATTTGGGGTTAGATTGGATTGCCTTGCGTATGTGGATAGTCTATTGAAGTGATTTATAAAAAAATTTAAAATAGTGATGGGTAGCATAAAAAAGTGAGTGAGTGTTTCTTTTAGGTCCGCGCGTTGTTGTTGTTGTTTTTTGGTCATGATCTAGGTAAGATGAATTTTATGTTATTAGGGGATGTTTTCCTTCACGTACGCGCTTTCACTATAAATTGAAACTCGTTCGGCAGTCCAGCTACCCTTGTTGATTGATCAACACCAAAAATGAACACGAGACTGGAGAAACTGTTGGAGCTTCATGTGCATCTGGAATATGCCAGGCGCATATTAAATGAACTGGCCGCGGAAGCCATTGTCGAGGAGGGAAGGATAAGAGAGGAGGAAAGAAGAAACAAAGAAGAGGAGGAGAGAAGATATAAAGAAGAAGAAGAAAGAAGATACAAAGAGGAGGAGAGAAGATACAAAGAAGAGGAGGAGGAAAAGGAGAGAAGAAAAAATTTCAGAATCCCAGAGAGCGAAAATTGGGATTCTGAAGCGACATATCCTGCCTCTGCTCTCTCTCCCCAAAAGGTAAAAAGTAACTGGGGGATAAGATGTGTATGTGGCGCCAGGCCTGGAAGGTGCCACCATTAACCAGGTGTCCATGAAGTTCCAAACAAAACAGCCCTTTTCAGGGCTACCCAATACTCTAGAAAAGAAATAACGATCGATTTGCCAATGTGTGTAGGTGGAGTAGTGTGAATATAAACACTAACTCTTTTTAATGTGTGAGGGTATGTGTTGGTGTGTTAGTGTTTATAAGAGCTCAGGTATGTTTGTGTGAATAGTAGATTATGGGTTTATTAATTGTTTCTTAGCGTATGTGGAGAGTACAGTTGGGGTTATATTATATGAAATGAAAAAGTAGGGGGATGTTTTCCTTCACGTTCGCGCGTTGTTGGGTCATGATCTAGGTAAGATCAATTTTATGTTTTTAGGGGATGTTTTCCTTCACGTACGCGCTTTCAGTATAAAACTAACAGTGTTGGCCATTGGAACCCATTCTACGGAATAAGCAAACAAGAAGATGCCAGCAGCTTCAGCTTTATACAACGATCTTATGGGAAGTTGGTATTGGATGGTAGATGGATTGAGTGTAGTAGAAAGGGTTGAACAGGAATGGAGGTATGCAGTGACAAAAGACTTTGTCTCAAGACAAGTAACCAGCCTCCACTTATCCGTAAATATTGTAAAAGAAATGATAGAGGATGAGGAGAAGAGAATCAGAGGTTTAATTAACCCACCGTATGTCAAAGTGGGTAAGTTAAAAGAAGCGATAGATCATGTGACGAGTGCAAGGTGCTTTCTAGAAGACATTGTAGAATGGACAGATTGGTGTTTCGCGAAGTGGGGGTTAGAAAAACTTAAGAAAGCTGAAGAACTAATGAGGAATGTGCTGACCGAAGAGGTCAAGAAGATCAAAGAAAAGTGGTCAAAGGAAAGAAAAGAAGAAGAAAATAGAAAAAAAAGGGATGAATTAGAAAAACTGAACACAAACTGGATGAAAATTCAAGAGAAGTTCCGGGCCATGGGCCACCCGGACTGGTTGCCGGAAACAGAAAAGAAAAAGAGGAAAGGAATGATGGACAAAATAAGAGGATGGTGGAAGAAGTTAAGAAGTTAAAAGAAGAAGAAGAAGAAAAAACCCAAAGGCCCTTTTCAGGGCCAGCCATATTTCTCGAAAAGAGATAGTCTTTGAATTGCCTACCCCTTTTTTTAAAAAAATTTTTTACAAAAATTTTTTTAAATTTTTTTTAAAAAAAAAAAATCCCATGTTAAATTCCCCTTGTCCGTAGAGTGACCCACGATTTATTCCCATGTTAAATTCCCCTTGTCCGTAAAGTGACCCACGATTTATTGCCATGTTAAATCCCCTTGTCCGTAAAGTGCCCCACGATTTTTCTCCATGTTAATTTTCCCTTGTCCGTAAAGTGCCCCAAGGGGTCTTGTAATGCTAATTCCCATTGTCCGTAAAGTGCCCCCATTCACTACTAATGTGTATTCAGACATGTTAATTCATTGATACAGCTGATTTCAAGCTAAGGGGTATTCATGCATTTTAATTCCTTGATACAGTTCGTTTCAAGTTAATGGGTATTCAGACCTGTTAATTTCTTGATACAGCTCATTTCATGTTAATGGGTATTCAGACATGTTAATCCCTTGATACAGCTTATTTCACGTTAATTGGTATTCATACATTTTAATTCCTTGATACAGCTCATTACAGGTTAATGGGTATTCACACATTTTAATTCCTTGATACAGCTCATTTCAAGTTAATGTGTATTCAGACATGTTAATTCCTTGATACAGATCATTTGAAGTTAATATGTATTCAGGCATGTTAATTCCTTGATACAGATCATTTCACGTTAATGGGTATTCATACATTTTAATTCCTTGATACAGCTCATTGCAAGTTAATGGGTATTCAGACATGTTAATCCCTTGATACAGCTCATTTCACGTTAAAGGGTATTCATACATTTTAATTCCTTGATACAGCTCATTACAAGTTAATGGGTATTCAGGCATGTTAATTCCTTGATACAGATCATTTCAAGCTAATGGGTATTCATACATTTTAATTCCGTGATACAGATCATTTCAAGCTAATGGGTATTCATACATGTTAATTCCGTGATACAGATCATTTCAAGCTAATGGGTATTCATACATTTTAATTCCTTGATACAGCTCATTTCAAGTTAATGGGTATTCAGACATGTTAATCCCTTGATACAGCTCATTTCACGTTAATGGGTATTCATACATTTTAATTCCTTGATACAGCTCATTAAAAGTTAATGGGTATTCATACGTTTAAATTCCTTGATACAGCTCATTTCAAGTTGATGTGTATTTAGAAATGTTAATTCCTTGATACAGATCATTTGAAGTTAATGTGTATTCAGGCATGTTAATTTCTTGATACAGATCATTTCAAGCTAATGGGTATACATACATTTTAATTCCTTGATACAGCTCATTACAAGTTAATGGGTATTCAGACATGTTAATTCCTTGAGACAGATCATTTCAAGCTAATGGGTATTCAGACAATTTAATTCCTTGATACAGTTCATTTTAAATTAATGGGTATTCAGACATGTTAATTCCTTGAGACAGATCATTTCAAGGTAATGGGTATTCAGACAATTTAATTCCTTGATATAGTTCATTTCAAGTTAATGGGTATTCAGAGATGTTAATTCCTTGATGCTGCCAGGTATTCAATAATGTTAATGTGTTCTTGAAAACATGATTCAATGTTCATTGCAATAATGTAAATATTCAAGGAAAATATTATAGTACAACGTTCAGGTTGCAAAACATCAAATGGGATTGTATCAGATAAAAAAAAACACAATCATCGCCAGTATATATATATATATATATATATATATATATATATATATATATATATATATATATATAGTGAAAATGCATTAAAAATTAAAGATGAAAGCATCCGATGGGACTGGTTCATATAAACAAGACATTATTAATGACATTTAATATACAGGTTTAAAAGACCCATACAAAATTAAGTATGTAAGCAACATATATTATAATTATTTACTTTTATCTTGAACTTGGCTATTTTCGTTATTGTTATTTTCGGATTGTATTGCCATGTCTAATTACAAGATAGGCTATACATGGCGGCCAGCATTACTGGTGAAGGAAGAATCCGGCGAGACGTCAGTAAGAACCACCGACTCACGGGAAGTTACTCTTAGCTTTATCACATACTTACATTGGCCGAATCTGAGACTTGAGCCCACGCAGTCTGACACGAGGTGGGAGTGGTCGTGAAGGCGAGCGCTTTAGAACATTCGGCTTTTCGACACAGGATTATTTCTTTTTTAGATTATTTAGTTTTATGTTTCCGGTTAATATTTACTCAGCTGATTTACATTTTCGAGTATGGCGATCATTTACATATGTGATTTACCTTTATGTTTTCGGGGATTATTTATTACAATGATTTACTGGTATGTTTACGGAGAGTATTAATTAGAATGCTTTATTTTAGTGTCGCTTGTACTGATTGACAAACCACACCTAGGACGGCAGACGAGATATGCAGGTCCGTGCCATGAAATTGGCCTTCTACCAGGTGAACAAGAACTGGTGTTTAACAAACATATTTAATATGTACATTTCAATCGTTAATTTTATTCTCAATAGCCGACTCTGAAGGTAAATTAATTATAAATGAGGTTAACAATTTTATTACATTATTAATGCTGGTTGAATACTGTTTCCGACTTTTTTGCAACTCAACTATACATGGTGTTTCAATTTGTACATGCTTGTAATCTAGATGTAGTTCTGTAGTGCTTAATAGTACATATTTATCTGATGCCTGATATTGTTCTTTTACATACTATCTCAATAAGTATTTCTAAATTAAATAGTAG
Organism: Sinohyriopsis cumingii; assembly: GCA_028554795.2. NCBI lineage: Eukaryota > Metazoa > Mollusca > Bivalvia > Unionida > Unionidae > Sinohyriopsis > Sinohyriopsis cumingii. The sequence continues at coordinate 101,721,528 of CM068835.1, read as the reverse complement.
GTATATACATCGATTTTGGTTAGAAATATTTTTCTGTCTTTTGCAGCCGAGCCCTAATACTGGCACTTTGTCAAGTTGACAATTCACTACATCTAGATCCACAGCAAATTAAAACGACACGATGGCCACATCAAGAGCACAAGATTCTGCTTGCAGGTTGGTCAGAGATGGGACTCTGGAACTAAAAACGGGTATGTGATAGATCAATATAAGTTAAAAACTTAAACACTGATAACATGATCCACCCAACTATTAGAAACGGAAAAGTGGGACTTAGAAGTAGTCTTTTTATTTCAATAGTTTAATGTTAAATTACATATATAAATCTGCATCAAGAACGTACCTTATTCCATTTCATACCAAACAATTTTTTCAATGTTATTATCACATATTCGGAACCGTTTGCCTAAAGTGTGTGCAGGTTCATATTGTTGATATTTCAACATGTGAACATATCACTTTATGTGATTCTGATTCATCCATATATGCCCATGAAATTATTGTGCAGTATTCTCTTTGCTGATTGGCTGCGATCGTGGGAAAATGTTTGTTTTTTTAAACCACGCCGTCTGGAATTTTTTGTTATTAATGAACATCCTGGCCGCCATTTTTTGATTTGATTAACGAAATGAATTGGAAAAATGGTCTTGTCTGTCTAAATATGGTAAATTTACCACCGTAGGAACTTGCTATGTTATGCATGCAGGGCCGATGAGAGGGGGAGGGGCAAACGGGGATATATCCTCAGGGCACGGGTCCGGAAAGGGGCCCGGGCCAAACAGCACATTTAATTTTATAAAAGATAAGTTTGTTTAAGCGATAACTAGGAGACTCGCAGGTGTTTCTTACCCTAGGACCCGTGATCGCTCTCTAAAGCCCTTCATGTATAACATATTATAACATGAAAAATGGATAAAACACCAAGACAACAACAACAACAAGAAGCAAAATCAAGGGTATTGCTCAGTTCATAGCACTTGTGTAAACTGCAGTTGGAGGCGGTCGGTGGACCCGAAGCTTGAAATCCACCCTATATACAAGTGTGGTTAAAATGTTAACTTACAGAAGTAAATAAACTCACCTCTGTTCACAGAAGAACGTAGATATGTGATGTGATGTGACGTGATGTGCGTGGTTTGGATTTTTAACGTAGCTTAAACAATTTTTCAGTCATATCGCTACGATGTCTGAACTGTGGCAGTTAATAGTGATGTCTAGCACTGGGGCATCATGCCACAGACATGTAGCATGATGTTCCACACAGTCAAATTATCCTGACACCAGGCCGACCAGTCCTAACACTAACCTCTTCATGCTGAGCGCCAAGGAGGCAGCTGTTAGTACCATTTTTGTAAGTCTTTGGTATGACTCGGCCGGGGATCGAACCCACGACCTCACGCATCCGAGGCGGACACTCTAACCACTAGGCCACCGGAGCGGTAACGTAGATATAAACCGGTCTCTAAACTGATAGAAATTTATCTAACCACTGCATATTTATGCGGAAGAAATAAAATTAGTTTACTTATATATTATGTAGTCTGCTGTTCCAAGTCAAATATCCAGTCACTAATACATTACAGTAAATATGGGAATTTCTGCATCCAGAAACCAACTATCAAATGAATATTGGAACAATTGTTTTTAGTTGTGAAAGTGACATATTCGGTTACGTAAACATTGACCGTTTACTGCATTTTAATAGGTACTGCATCAAACAATGTAAGATCACCGTTATTGGACATTCTGTGTTGAAAAATTATTTTGTCTATTAAAATATTGTTTATCCGGAAGGACTCTTCTTCTTTGACTTATAGATTGTATGAAAAGTTTTAAAAAATTTAAATGTTAATACTAGTTCAGCTTTGTTTGGGACTATTCTTACATCACGTGTTTAGGCTCGAATAAACAGTAACAAAGAAAGAGTAAAAACAACAAGCTTTAATAAAATACAATAATTTATTTCGTTGGAAAAATTCTGTAAAAATGAAAAAATATGAACTTACAGTTTTATAGAATCAAATCCAAAAATAATCCAAAAAGAAACTTAGCAGTCCTAATAACAAAATATTTCGTCTGATTTCACATTCGAATCCTGACGAAGAATCCAAGATGAAAAACGATGACGTATGCTGAAATCTGTGGTGTTGAAGTCTACAGTTCCTAGCAGAATCAAGAATTATCACTCCGGCTTCTGATAGCTGAATAAAGTTTTATAAAAAGCTGTCCTTGTTCCACAATATTACATAAGCACACATATTTTCCAGAAAAATAACAGAATTAATCCTCTTGAATCTAAGTAATTTGAAATAACTCCTAACAGCACAACATACAACAAACAGTTTAACAAACAGGTCTTCCAAGACGTAAACAAGGGGTCACGTGATCATCTTCCGGACGGTTATAGAAACTACGTACTTGTTAGAAATCACACCTACCTAGTGTAACCCTGACCAAAACCAATCATTTTACTTTAAGAAATAAAAAAAAATAAAAAATTGTTTACATCTTAAGGACGAAGTCTCATCACGACCTCGAAAACAACCAATCATTTTAAAATAAAGTACAACTTGTTTTTGTGGATGCTACACATTTTGAAACAAAGTCAGGGTTTATATCAACACCTGGTCTTTATCAACTAACAGTGAAGGCCAAACTATTTCCTGAAAAAAATATCATCTCTAGTGAATAAATTTAAATTACAAAATCATGTAATGAAAATAAAAAATTAAAACTGACAAACAAATATATATGCATTTAGAATAAAAAATTAGCTGTGTGAGGAAAAATAACTCTCCCAGCCACCCACCCAACAAACAATGTGATGTGATGTGATTTGGATTTTTAACGTAGCTTTAACAATTTTTCAGTCATATCGCTACGATGTCTGCAATGTGGCAGTTTATAGTGATGTCTAGCACTGGGGCATCATGCCGCAGACATGTAGCATGATGTCCCACCCAGTCACATTATCCTGACACCGGGCCGACCAGTCCTAACACTAACCTCTTAATGCTGAGCGCCAAGCGAGGCAGCTATTAGTACCGTTTTTGTAAATCTTTGGTATGACTCGGCCGGGGATCGAACCCACGACCTCCCGCATCCGAGGCGGACGCTCTAACCACTAGGCCACCGGAGCGGTTCCCCCTCCAACAAACAAGGAAATAGTTGTACACGTAAAATACAACAGAGATAAACCCATAACAATTTTGTCTTCACAGCTCGAATATTTAAAACTTCTAGAATTATTAATAACGTTATGTATAGCAAATAGCTTGATAATTACAAAAGTTCTAATATTTTATTTCTGAAATAAAAAATGGTGAAATAAAGAAAATTAACATCCGATTGACCCCCCCCCCAAAAAAAAAAAAAAAGACACGTGAAGAGTAAGGTTAACAACAACAATAATAAAATCGGCAAGAAAATCAACTGGAATAATCTATATTACCGTACTCATCACAACAACAACAACATTACAGAATTAATAGAATAATAAAATTAACGAGATGCATGTACATTACCATATTCACAACTATAGAGATAACAATTTGGTACTGCTGCTTGTAACGAATGTGTTGAATAATTTGATAATGATGACAATAACGACGTTGATGATAACGTTTATTATGTTCCTCTACCATTATTCTGATACCCACTCGTAAATCGAGAGTTCCATTCAGCTGTTGCTAATAAAGTTTACGATTCAACCGATGAATAAAAACTGCACGTTACACTTGATAAACCCATGACCTTGAACTTCCATTGCACTGAGTATACTCCTCATAGTACAGCAGTACTACAAATCTGGCAGTAAAATACTACTGAATAAATCACCCCTTTGATGAATGGAGCACATTCAATTTAGATCGCATTTGGGTTGTACCATGGCTTTATTGCAGAATGGCGAGATTTTTCAAAATTAGGTATATGAATAAGCCAAGAATTATTTCTTACGGCGATGGAACACAGCTCTGGCAATGTTAAGAGGTTGAACGCCGCATACGTCACTATATACTGACGACGTCACAATAAAGAGCACCTGAGACGAGAAGTAGACTGGTACTTTGTCACAATCGGACATCCAGTATCTGCATTTGTCAACTTTGACCATTCTTAAAACAAAATGGTCACGGACACTGTATCTAATGCAAACAAAATGGACGATGTATAGATGATTTCCGAATTTCTTTGTCCTGATATAAATCAGATATAATATATTGGAGAAAATGACAAGTCAAACTTTAAATCTAATATTGCACCAGTTTGTGTTTTTACGAGAAATCTCATTCGAGATGAAGAGAAAAAGATCGGTTTTGATATATTTATATTTACGTAACAGTAACTTTCTATTATTTTCTGCACCTGCCACCACCCCTACTGAATCTGTAAACAATGAACATAGGCGTTGATTTTTACGTGGGACACGTATAATGTTCAAAAGCACGTGGATACAAATAGATCACGGGTACATTTTGTTCCTGTTATACACTATGTTACCTTTATACAGTTCATTTACAACATGATAGTAAAGTGAAAACGCCATCATTGCCTTTGCTTGGTTCAACTGTGCCCTGTAGGCCTATATACCTGCACTCCTATATGGAAACAAATTCTAAAGAACAATAAAGTCCACAACACAAAATACTGAAAAAGGAAACAAAATTGTTTTTGTCGCTAGAGGCCAGATGCACAAAATTATTTTCCTTTCAGTTTCAAACATCAAGTGTAAACAGACACTGGGCTACCTTAATGATGAGCAGCTACAACCAAACTGTAGACAAGACTGGCAGATGAAATGTAGACAAGACTGGCACATGAAATGTAGACAAGACTGGCACATTAAATGTAGACAAGACTGACACATGAAATGTAGACAAGACTGCCACATGAAATGTAGACAATACTGGCACATGAAATGTAGACAAGACTGGCACATGAAATGTAAACAAGACTGGCACATAAAATGTAGACAAGACTGGCACATGAGATGTAGACATGACTGGCACATGAAATGTAGACAAGACTGGCACATGAAATGTAGACAGGACTGGCACATGAAATGTAGACAAGGCTGGCACATGAAATGTAGACAAGACTGGCACATGAAATGTAGACAAGACTGACACATGAAATGTACACAAGACTGACACATGAAATGTAGACAAGACTGGCACATGAAATGTAGACAAGACTGGCACAAGAAATGTAGACAAGACTGGCACAAGAAATGCAGACGAGACTGGCACATAAAATGTAGACAAGACTGGCACATGAAATGTAGACAAGACTGGCACATGAAATGTATACAAGACTGACACATGAAATGTAGACAAGACTGGCACATGAAATGTAGACAAGACTGGCACATGAAATGTAGACAAGACTGGCACATGAAATGTAGACAAGACTGGCACATGAGATGTAGACATGACTGGCACATAAAATGTAGACAAGACTGGCACATGACATGTACACAAGACTGGCACATGAAATGTAGACAAGACTTGCACAAGAAATGTAGACCCTAGTGATGGTACAGTTGTATTGCCTGGGAAGGTGGAGAAAACATTACAGTAAATCAGCACTCTCTTCAAGCCTAGCAATGTCACATTGACATGGAAAGTCAATGGAATCTTAAGTTTTCAAAATATAGTCTTATAACAAAGTTTCCCACCAAAAATGTTTAAACATAGCCAAAAGATTATGAACATGGGTTACTGTTACCTACATAGGGTAACGGAGAGAAATATTTCTTTGTGTCAATGCATATGCAGTTTTGCAAAGTGACTACATGCACAAGTCACACACACACACACACACACACACACACACACACACACACATATATATATATATATATATATATATATATATATATATATATATCAGAGCATTGATATCATGATACTTGCACTCTGGTAAAATTGTAGGGATTTCTTTTCAGAAGACAAACTTATCTCCACCGTCTCTACCATGATATAATTCTGTTACATTTGTACTTATACAGGGAAAGGAAAAATCTAGCACAGTAAAGGGGATGGTATTAGCTTTGTGACATACAAATCCCTGATTTTACAGGTGATGGGGGCACAGTTTGTGCCAGGATGTAAAGTATGTGAAATAACATAAAATTAAATGAAGTAATCTGCCTATACATATCAACATGAGTACCTTGCTGGCATTAAGTAGTTGTTTCTCAATGGAACTAACAGTTTTTTTTTTTAAACAAACTGTTACTTAATGTTCACAATGAACTTGGGCTCCATTACAAAATAAAATTATAATGTCTTTGCAGATATCAATTAGAATCAAATGGAACAGTGTTTGGTTTAACAAAAACTGTTACTAAATGTGTACAAAAGACTTGGGTTAAATTAAAAATTGCAATTACAATGCCCTTGCAGTTGTCAAATTGTTACTAAATGTGCACAACAGACCTGGGTTCCATTACAAATTACAATTACGATGTCCTTGCAGATGTCAGTTAGAATTCAACTGGCCACTCTGGTGGCCTAAGTGGTTATAATGTCTGCCTCAGATACGGGACATAGTGGGTTCGAACCATGGCTGAGACATACCAAAGACTGATAAAAATTGTACTAGCAGCTGTCTCGCTTGGCACTCAACATTAGAAGGTTTGTGTTAGGACTGGTTGTCCAGATGTCAGGATAAAGTGACTGGGTGGGACATCATGCTACATGTCTGCGGCATGATGCCCCAGTGCTAGACATCACTATAAACTGCCACAATGCAGACATCGTAGCAATATGACTGAAAAAAAGTGTTGCTACATCAAAAATCCAAAGCATACACAAAAATAATTTCAAGTACTCAGAGTTATGACTGTTCAATTACAATTAAATTATACAGGTGATTTTCAATTATAATCACAATTTCATATACAGTGTAATTGTAATTAATTATTGAATTACAACATTGATGTTGTAATTGACCCCAAGTCTGAACCCACAGTAGACTAGGTAAAATCATTTATGTATAGTTTTCTTATCTAAAACTTAGCTTACATATATATATATATATATATATATATATATATATATATATATATATATATATATTGTTAGCCTAACACCTGGTAATTAAGACAAATATGTATTTTGTTTCTTCAATTTTTATAATTTGTTTGGAATTCAAACCACAATTATCTTTGATTTTCATTTACAATTACATTGTAATTGTAACTAATTACTCAGTTACACCAATTACTTTGTAATTGAACCCAAGTCTGGTGTACAAATTGTAATGACATGACAACCTATACAGGTCATTTATGTATTATTAAAAAAAACAGAAACATGCTTACTACATTTTATTTATTTCTCATAAGTAATTGTAGATTATCCATGACAGTAAGTTGAAAAAATAGAGTCTAACTTAAAATGTTAAATTAGTATGCAAAATTAAAACATGAGAACTAAGTCACCTGAACATAAATAGATCTTAGGACCTACTCAATATATCTAAATATCTTCTCTGGCCTGGTTTGACTAAATATTTTTCTTTCCCTATTTTTTTTATATCTCACTTAAAATTAAACGAAAACAAGATTTTGGTCAAAACACCATCCACGAACGGGAAGGGTTTAATAGGGCCAAACAAACGTAAGGTTGCTATTATTACTCAACGTCAAAAATGTATACAGATCTATAAAATGACCGGATACATGTATATAAATTAAAACCATACATATTGGTGGCATGCACTCATTCATTTTGTAACTAATCCGGAAAAATGTGGCACGCTATATAAAATAGGTTGTAAACCCCTGCCACATATGGTAAAAAGCCTTTATCGACATATAAAGTACTTTTTATTCTATAATTAGGTAATACATGTTAAAAGATAAAGTAAGATTAAAGTTCTTTATTAAATCAAATCGACTTCAAAAGCACTAACTGCTAATCAGATTTGTATTGATAGGACTGCTGTAGTAATTAGCGAAATTATTTGTTCATATTATGGAGAAAAAAGACATCATCATCAGAAAGCACGTACACAATTCCTCAATGTCAGTGTATCAATATTGGCAAACAGTTATTTCCCTTTGGTAGGCATAATAAGTATGTGTACTTATAACAAGCATGATACATATTTACTGGAATGGAATGATGGTGATGATAAATGATAGTATGTTCAGTGAACTTCTTTGATTGGAATGGGGGAAGTTGGTAAAAACTTTTTATTCACTAGTCCAAGAATAAGAAGGAAAAAAAATGAATAAGAAGAAAGCATGTATGAAAGTTGCCTGTTCCTATGTTTTCATTTTAGGTGGCAATGGAATTCTATCTAGAACATTTTACCTGGAACTGCAAGTTAGTTTTAAAACAATATGGACTGAAGATTGGGGAGGGGAGACATATAGTCACATACAGTAAATTAAATGAGAGACACAGACTCTTAAATTTCCATCATTGATATGTGGATTTACTGCCATTTTTCAAAATATTATATGCTATACATTGGCCTTTATAACTGGTAGAGAAAGAATCCAGAAAAACTCTGATAAGATCAATCAACCAACAGGAAGCTAATGGCATTCTTTCTCACATACCCACAATAGTTTAGCCTGAGATTGAATCCAGATGGAGAGAGAGATGTGATGGCAGGGATCTGGAGCACTGGAGAGTGCTATGGATCACTTAGCCACCTGGGGCCATCCCTCTGTGTGACATCATAGGTTTGAATACTTGTTCTATGAAAAGGGTGGTTTGAAATTAGGATACAAAATGGTTATGAATATGGTGTTTTAAACCTATATTCTGTACCGTTCACATGCAGTGCCGATGGCAATTCATCATACTGTTAATAAAATAAATAATTTGAAATATTCTTCACTTAAGAACAGTCAAACGTTAACGAGCTTCATTAAATTTATATCTTTCTTTACAACACACATAATGAATTCAAGGTATAACGAAGACACTCATTTAAAGTGTTACAGACACATACTTTGCTATCATAGATGATCATTCTGTACAAGAAAATCAACAAGATGCAAAAAAGAGACTTTCTTAAATAAATATTCCTATGACTGGGTTGAACCTACATTTGAAAACCAAAATATATTAAAAGGGTAAGTTGGAGTTGCAATACTTAATGATGGTGTTGACTGCATGTACAAGCCATGTAAAGTGATCATAGCATGCATGTACCTAATGACAGAAGCGTTGTTTTACCGAGTGTAGTTTCGCATGACTGGGTTGATTACAAAACATGATGATGTCAAATTACTCAGTGGTCATATGGTGGACTTTTCTTAGTATGTCCACTCATAAACATTAAATAAAGGCTAACGTAAGAGGTATGAAAAAAGCCGATAAGTTTACTTTCCTAAAATGGTACTGGACATGAATGCACTGAACACATGTAACTGGAAAACATGGATGTATGTGAATTTAATTCATAGTACAGTTCAGGTGGGTGGGGGTAATTAGTGATAAAATGCTGCCTATTGGTCGGTCATGATTAAAACTTGAACATATACGTGTGAAATTCAATAAATATGAAAATATTATAAATGCTTTCATTTCGTCAGGACTGAATAGCTTCTCTGGTTAAAACCTAACTAATTCACAGCATAATATTGGTAAACGTTGTAAAAATGCACCATTTAGCCGCGTCTTGGGCTCGTGTAATTACCAGGTATAAAAAAATAGCTCCTGGTTTTAGATTTTGCCATCGTTGCACTCATCCTAGTCACTAATTTGATAATGGCAAATACCTCCAAAGTTTGCAAAAAACAACCCTCTCTACGCTGCTAGCAAATTCGAAATAGACGATAAAAATGAAACAACGTTCACGCTCCTGTTCACTTTATGCTCTTGGTGGAATGTGAGCAATCGATGCATGAAATTAATGCGGAGTTTTCATAATTTATAATTTGAAGGATAAAAATGGGCAAGCTAAATTTAATTTTAATTGAGACGGTTATCACGAAACCTGCACTCGAATCGTACCAAATATTACACCAAATACCTTATTGTACTCTTCCTTAAATATACAAGTTTCAGAATATGGAAACAGAATACAAACCAGTCTGCGTCGGTAGCCATATATACTGTCTGGGAACCAGGCTAAACCTCCAAAATAGTCGGGTTATTGGTTATATATCTGATAGTACATATGGCCCAGAGGTTCCAAAGCAGCTAGTAATGTATTAATGCGCCAAGCGCGTGTGCCTGTTAGGATAGCGTATCCGAATTTTGTAGCAGACGACAGACAGAATTGGAGAGCAGAAGTTTACTAGCAAGCAGGACTGTTCATTGGATTAGTAAGGGTAGTACATACATGTATTGTTGAACTTCATTGAAAAATATTGTAGGATAACATTGTCGATCTTTTTGACGTTTATTTTTTTTAAATATTGTTTTAAGTACTATGGTATTATTTTTTATAATAGAGCTGCTTGTTTCCATCATAAAAATGAAAAGTATGGGCAACACTCACTCCCATTGTACTAATCTTTAGAAAGCATGTGAGTGTTTTCAGTAACTGTTATTTTTTACTGGCAGAAACGAGTGTGTGTACTGAACGCTGATTGTTTGTATCTCCAAAGTGATGTTTTTTCTTCGTCTAAATAAATATTCATGATAAATACTTTCTATTTTCAAAGAAAAGGTTTGCGTAAATTTTCTTTCCTCAGTTTTACGTAGAATTATTTTATCATTAGCAGGGATTCTATCTTCTGTATCATTTTTCACTGTTTTTTAAAAGTAAGACGGTAAATTTAAATTTTATATTTTTTTATTATAAAAAAGCCAACAATATAAAATTTCAATTTACCATCATACTTTGTGTTTATCGTAACCACTACCGATTTTAAAAACGAAAAGCTCAAAGATGTACAAAATGAACAAGACTTAGCCATTTCCTTCATCAATGTTTAGTCAATCCTTTCATCAGTTTATAATTTATAACCTGAGTAGCGCCAGGAGGAACTTAATATTATTTGAGTAATGAAAACATGTGTTGTCTGCGTCAAATATTTCTTTACTCGAGTTTTAAAAGTAAAAAAACAAACTGAACCAATGAAAAGGAGAAGGAAATGTCACTCGAAAATGTACGGAATAATTGAGATCATTAAAGACGGTGTTGCTTGAAAATATAGTCCTGCCCGTGCAAATATGGCGACAGTGCTAGTAAAGAAACTCCTGTTTGATTCAAAACGCCAACAAGGTGACAGTTTTTGAAACTCCATGGCAAAATTAGGTTAGAAATTATAAACTGATGAATGAAATATCTAACTTGTGTGCAATTTTTATATCCTTGATTTTGTATGTTTTCTTAAATAGCTATGGGGTTACACACAAACGGGAAAGCATGCGAATACTAGGACAACAATCAACAGCTTGAATTCTGTTTATGTTAAACATCTATCTCTATGTCTTCCCGTTTGGAATGAAAACCTGAAATTTGAGCTTAATTTGGGTAGATCATTGATCCTACTGATAAGGACTGCCCTCTACTAATAAGGACTGCCTTAGGGTCAAATATCAGTCGTGTATGTAAATTTGTCTTTTTATTTCCAACAAATATGTCAGTTGTATGTGATTATAAGGTGGGGAACTTGCTAATTTCAAAGCAATGACCCAAGGGCCGAATCTACTGAGATAAGGGTTATTTCCAAGATATGATGCACGGACAAAAACGTCTATTACCCTATGGGTGGTCCTAGTGGTCTAAAAAATGATTCATGTATATGTTTATGTTTTCCTTCATGCCCATCAATTGTGTACATGGTTAAAGGATGATAATATCAAGACTTTTACTGTATTGATACATGGGCCACGTCCCTGGTGGTAGGGATGGACACTGAGATTAAACCTAAAAGGCATGGAATCTTAACAGTTTTTAATGTGAGAAAAATGAGCTACATTACGGGGAATAGGGATGGACGCTGAGTCAAAAGTTGGAAACATGTATTAACTTGTATCTTTTGTATTAGTCAAGTTCATATACGTCTATAAGGCGTTGTTAATTTTTCCAATCTGTAACTCGGGTAATTTTCAGGTCATCGTCATTACATGTAGCTAAACGTTCCTAATTCGTTTTAAATACTTCGTGTGACATGAATTAGCTACTTTGTGGAACGAACTGTAATATTAATAATAATACAAACAATACGACTATTACGATAATGGTGGTGTGGTGGCTAAATTTATGGCGGTAAAGTATTATTTTAGGTGAGAAATCGGTGTATAGATGTGTACACGTTTATTTTGCATTGTTTACTAAAAGTATATATGTCTGTATTTTGTGTATTCCGTTACTGATTTATGTTACATTTTTATCCACAGCCGGCCGTAAACCCGACTACAATGGCGTTGTGGTGACAGAAGACAAGTTGCTGGTCATAGACAGGAATGCGTGGAATCTCCATCTTTACAGACTCCATGACGGCAAACTGTTTACATCACACAAACTGGAGTCCATTCCCATGGGTGTCTGTCTTATTAGCAAGACGGAAGTTGCTGTGTGTCTGTATAACAGTAGGATTGTAATCATGTCATTGAAATCTATACATGACGTAGAACAGGTCAAAACATTACATGTAATGACAGGATTTACTTACTGTCATTCAGTGGCAAAATTGAATTCAGACAAACTCGTTGTCAGCGGTTGGAAATCGGACGACTGGATGTTTTACTGGTGTGTTGTAAACCTTACAGATGGACGTGTAGACTCAACTCACAAGGTCTGTCGTGGGGGCTTTGTTAGTGATAGTCACTTGGCCGTAAAAGACAACACTGTCTACATCTCGTGTTGGACTCGTGACTACGCTATTACTGATGGTGTGTATGCATATGATGTTTTTAATCCACACACACCAAAGTTTCTGTATCAACATGATGGATTTAAACCGTACTCAATAATGGTTGATAGGAGGAATTTCATTTACGTGTGTGACTGGAACTCTAACATCATTCATCAGCTGACAGACAGCGGTCAACTAGTGACCATACACACAGTGTCATCAAGGCCCAAAGGAATATTCTATGATGACCAGCATGGAGTTATGTACACCACAAGCTTGTACTTTAATGTGATAACAGTGTACAGACTGGAGTATTCACATCAACCAGGTATGAATGATTTCATTTTACCTCTGAAAACAATATGCATGAATTATAAATGTTACAATTTAACTTTATTATAAGACAAACATGTTTTAAAGATGTAAAAATAAATTAAAAATGAAATAAATTAATTTTTATTGTCATGATTCCAACGTCACATCAATCAGGTATTTTATTTAAAACTAACATTTACATCAAAACAATGTTATTTTAATACATCTTTTACATAACACGACAACTAAAACAACATACTTTATTATTTACAATCATGAAGGATTTCACTTCACCTTTGAAAACAAAATAATATGTATTATAAATGTTACACATATAACTTTATTATATGACAAACATGTTTTAAAGATGTAAAAAAAATTTAAAGTGGAATAAATAACTCATTCATTATTATTTTGAGTTAAGTGTACGGCATCAGCATCTTTACTCATGTTAAGTATAAATAAAATGTTATTTGTTGAGTTTAAAATTCATTACTAATATATGTGTACCCAATTATATTCATTCATGATTGTTCAGTACTGTGTAACTTGGTTGTCATCATAAAATATTGATATAAAAATTGAAAATCTCCATTGACTGTCATAATGGCGGCAGGCTACTTAACTCCCGTCAGTATCACTGTAGCGTAAAACACATTTTCCCCAGAAGATGGCGCTTTCATTCAAAATCTCCTAGCACGCGACATTGAATCCGTTTTAGACCGGTTCACCGTCTTGGGTTACAATGTTCAAAATTCCCACACATTTTGACATAGTTTTGATAGCATTGATGTTTATGGAGCGATTTTATAAGGATTTGGAAGGAATATTTATAAACTAACTAAACAAAATAATCGCCATTTAAAGGTATGCGTTGTCAAATATAAAAAAAGAAAATCAATACCGTTAGGTAACACTGGTTGCACTATTACTATTTATACTGTATTCCTATAGTGTTTAGTCACACGTACAAGTACGACAGTGGACCAGTCTAATGGCTGCTATGCCATATTTGGATATTCTACGATACGTTAATCAATGCGCCGTATTTACAAGGATTTGTTTACTTTCGGAAAAGGATTCAGTGGCCTTATATGGCACACCGAAAAGACGAAGTTGAAAATGCATGTAGTTCTTAGCACAGAGATGAACAAATAATGCAGATGATTCAAAAAGAAAATCTCTTTAAACTTAGAAAATTTAAACCAAACTTAGTACCCTCAGCGTTTATTTTTTTAATTTGGAAAAATTGAACTCGTCAACGGAGAATGCAGTGTTAAATAAATGTTAATTGTAATAGACGAACAACTTGATATACATAGTCCTGAAGAGTATAGTTAAAAAATCAAAATTTCTTTGACTAAATTTTAAATGGCAGGTAATTCATACATTATTATTATTATTATTATTGAAAAGAGAAAGCAATAAACATGAATACTGAAAGGTATTATTACATTTCATGTACTCTAAGCAATAATATTTTAAATATTTAATTAGGAATTTTTCAAAATTTTAGTTATTTTTATTCAGAATCTTTATTTTGGATTAGGTGACATGTAATTTAACAAATTACAAAGTCTGTATTTTTCTATTTTTTTATGATTCAGGGAATTTTGTTATTGTACTTTCATTGTCTCTGTTTTGATTATGCTTGTTATAATATTTGGTATGTAGCACATTGTACACATGTGCCCCATGATCATTAGTGCCATAAATCAAACCCCCATGATCATTAGTCCCATAAATCAATCCCCCAAATAGGTGGTGGTACTGATGGATAATTTGTGGACTTTGTTTTGTATCATTATAGGGCTGATTTATCAGCCTACACAGTCATGCACCTTTTGATGTGACAGTCTGTGTACACAAAATAGCCATTTTGGAAATAGTGGCACTGATATTAGTACGAGTTGCCACAAGTCTTGTATAGTTGCTAGCAATTTACCTATAAATTATACATGTACAGTATACTACCATAATAGTATATAGTGCATCTATGATTTATAGGTAAATTGTAAGTAATGATATGAGTCCCTATAATATCAAGATATAAATAATTTCATAAACTTTCAATATAAATGTATGGTTTATCAGTTCGAAATATGGAGTCCAGAAATAGTTGGAGAGTATCCATATATTTAAACTTTCATTTAACAATTGAATTCTCCAAAATTTATATTTTTCTAGCCCATGACACAACTAGGCCTATTTGAATATGACAGTGTTCTTATCAACATACTTTAACAAAGAAAATGGATATTGCTGTAGGAATTGCGCATAAGTGTGCATGCCTGTCCATCCTTTGATCACTTAATGTCTCATGCTAGTCTTACAGTACATGAAGCATTTTAATGAATACAGTAGTCCCCCTCTTGAACGGCCCCCCTGACCAGCGGCCACCCGCTCCTTACGGCCAGAATCCGTTGGCACCGACGAGTTTGTGTTCAAAAGTACCCCTCGCGAAAGGCCACCCGGCTAACGCGACCAGCGGCCAGCATATTAGTGCAAAATCATAAAATTTACCCCTCACAAGCGGCCGCATTTTATTTGAATATGTATCCAGAACCAGTATTGTATTCATAACGTGTGTTAAGTAATCCGATTTCTGTTTCCCGATGTCAGGTTTTCGTTACTGAAAGAAGTGTTGAGTAAAGTACATTTATCACTAAGGTTAATATTATATCATTTACGCCTCACGAGAAGCCAAATTTATTCCATAAAAACCGAGAAAGACTCAAATTTTAATCCATACAAAAGGGTACGTACATGTAATCCAATTAGCCTTACTACTGTGTTATCATAAGATGTCCGGTTTAGTCACTCTGATAATTGTTAAGAAAACAATTATCGAACAGTAGAAACAGCTGAGAAGTGGCAGTATCGATGTGCAATACCCAAGTCAGCAGGAAAATGGTTTAATGGCCTTTATGGCTTCCCTTAGTAAGATGTTGAGCTTGTTCACTTTGGTAATCAGTGGCTATTACCCCTGACAATAATTGTCAAAATTACGAATCCTAGCGGCCGCGAGGTCAAATCTGCGTGATGTTAATGGTACATATCGAAGCCGTTTTGGCTTCTCTCACCTAGTTTCAAGAAATGTATAAAAACAATAGGGTACCAGACTGCGACTAACGAATCACGTGACAAGATCACTTCCTTTGAAAACACTGCAATTTGTTCAGATGCATACAAAATTGTTTTATTAGTATTGTAGTTGGCAACATGAATAACTTACTGCAAAAAGATCAACATGTCATCGAGGAAAATAAAAATTCTCAGTTTAGAGGAGAACGTGAAAGTAATTCAACTGACGGGAGGTGGGGGGGGGGGATCGTCGAGGATCCTTGCAGAAAACTAACGTCGGGAAGACTCAGATAAACAATATCGTGAAAGATAATGAAACAATTCTGCAGAAGTGGAAAGGTGAAATGGACGGAGAAAGGAAGATTGTTTGAGCCAGGAGACGTTTGTATCCTGATTTGAAACACAAGAAAAAGCAAAAATTTTGTCAGTTGAACTGGGATATGACGACTTCACCGCAAGTAACGGATGGTTGCACAGATTTCAAGTGCGACACAATATCAAGTATTCTGTCATTAGCGGCGAATCAGCTGATGTTAATAATGAAGTTGTCGAAGATTGGAACAAAAGACTAAACGATATATGCAGGGGATATGACAGCAAGGATATTTTTAATGTGATGAGACTGGTTTGTTTTTTTAGACTGTTACCAACAAAGTGACGTGATGTGAACTGTAACATAATTATAAAGACAGTTTTATAACTGTATCAATGGTTATTCATAGCATTCTTTTGCAAATGATGACAAAGTTTGTTTTACATTTATTTCACCTCATGCATGTGATTTTTTAATTAAAATATTAAATATTTAAAATTAAATGTACTTGTGACTTTTTTCATATGTATTTACTATTCGCATTTGTCATCCCCCTCTAGAAAGGCCACCCGCATTATAAGGCCACTTTCCTGCTGCATTAGGGGTGGCCTTATAAGAGGGGGACTACTGTATTGTGTATAGGTGAAGGGTAGGTATGTAGTTTTGTCAATATGAAATGAGGTTTAACTTAAAAAATGAACATTTAATTTTTGTATGATGGGATAAATAAAATCCCCTGCCTCCTTCAAATAAATTGTCAGCTCTTAACTTCCTTTCCCTTTTAGGAGGAAATTTACGGAAAACATTTAAAGAAAAAGAGATAAAAACTTTTTGACAAAAATATATTTATACAACTCAACGGCTGTACTTTGTCAGATCTGCAGAGGATATTCTTATATTTTCATATTTTGCAAGGGTGATAGGGAGGGATTATATATATTTGTTTATGCCAGAAAGAAAAAAAAGAACAGTTAAGGACAGCATTTTACTAGCTACTGCCTCGCTTGGAACTCATCATTAAAGATGTTGGTGTTAGGACTGGTCAGCATGGTGTTAGGATAATTTGACTGGGTGGGACATCATGCTATATGCCTGCGACATGATGCCCCGCTGCTAGACATCATGATAATATGCTACACTGCAGACATCGTTGTGATTAAGACTGAAAAAATTCATAAAGCTACATTAAATGTCCAAAACCCACCCTACCCAGTTCCTGGACTTCAAAGATAAATTGGAAATACAAAGACAAAAAGTTTATTTCAAAAACTGTTTTTTTTATATATATTTTAATTTTTATTGCACTTTCATAAGATGGTATTGCCTACTCTGGCAAAAATCAATTGTTTTATTTTAAAACAACTTAAGCTTGTACATTTTGGACTATTTGAACATACTGCCACAATGTTGATAATATATATTTAACTTGTCCATTATTTGCACAGGCATTCCATTCGAAATTTTAAACATGGATGACAGATCCATCCAACTTTTTGAAGAGGCTCTAAAAGATGGAAAGGAGACAGTATACAACATACGAATCATGGTTGTCGGACACATTGGTGTAGGCAAGACAACCCTGGTCAAGCGTCTTCTTGGGGAGGAGGTAAACATTTCTGAGAGATGTAGCACAGAGGGCATAGATGTTCATGTCAATTGCTGTGATGTTTCTTTATCAACCCATGAATGGACAAGGCAAGAAAAAGGTATATGGGCATACACAGTGATAAAAAATCCATATTTCTTTATTTATACACATGCTGTGAGGTGAAATGTATCTTGTTATACAGTTATCTGTCCATTTTAGTGTCAGTTTTGTTTTTGTCATGCAGTTTTACATAATGTATAACTGCCAAGTGTCCTGTTTTTCCGTACATGTCTTGTATTTTGGACCTGAATACAGATGTATGCTTTTCTTGTGAAAAATCTGTTGTTTTTTTAGAAACAAAAATAAAACGTTTCTGTTTAGAACTGTCACCCAGTTCCATTCTGAGATTAAATGTATCACATGTATATGAATATAGAGTTCTAAACTGTGAGTGGTTCATTTGAAATTGAGGCTACCATGCCAGTCTTCAACCACCACACTGGATTTGGATTGTGTAAAGCAGTTACTGCTATCACTGTATCTGATCTTCAGTAATATTCAACTTCTAATCATGTTGAAAAGGAAAGCAGAAGATTCAGAAGTTTCTCCAGTAAAGAAAAGAAAACAGAACTGGAAGTGCAATTGTGCTGTCTTGTTTAGATTTGTGAAACCATCTAAAACAGGGAAAATACTTGCAGTTTGCAGATTGTCTAATTGTGATTTCGCTGTTAGGAATGGAGGCACCCATGAGATAAGACAGCATGAAAAGCTAATAAACATCAACTTGCTGCTTCATCATCAACAACTAAGCCTGAGCATGTGATGTTTATAAATATTAGAGAGAACCTTGATGTAATTAAAATAGAAGTTGTTTACTACATTTCTTTTAGAAATGAACCTTCCTCGGTTACTGGTGTTGCTGGCGATTTATTTCATACAGTTTTCACGTCAGTAAATCCCAGAGAATTACTCATGTGCTAGAAGGAAAACAGATCAGTAAAATTAATTACATGGAATTCAGATCAGCAGTGAAAGATGGTACATTGAAATTGATAATAAATGGAGAGAAAAAAAGCAAGGTGTGGAAATGGCTCAAATGAGAAGGTGTAAGAGTGCAACACTTGCATCTTTGACATAAATAAATAAGTTACACCTACTTTAATGGCTGTATTTCTTTCCAAAATCAGTATTTTTGTCATAAGCAGTCAGTATTTGTGTACTCTGAGGTTGGCAGTTTTGCATAATTCTAACTCGTGTATCTGACACTGTTTTTTTTCACGCGTTAACTATTTTTAATTACAATTGGCTTACAGTAAAGCATTGCATTGTTTCATAATTTTAATGACAATATTTTTTAAGGAAATCTTTGAGAATATATAGTAACAGTATGCTTAAATTACCAACATCAGAGAAAATGCCTTTCATGCTAAAAGTCATGTTTGGTTATGTTTGTTATGTTTGATGCCTTCCTGACTCAATTTATTAATATGCCAGCTGGTTGCTCAGTGATGATCATTGTCTAGACCTGTAAAACAAGATCTTGCTTTAGAACTCTGAAACATGCTCTGTAAGTATCAAAATTGATTAGCCATGTTATATTTCCAAGTTTCATTTTATGCCTTGGAATTCAAGTTGAAATCACACAAGCTACAGAAAAAGGACATATATTGAAAAAATCCCTTGAAAATGAAAAGATTTTAAATAACTGTATTTCACAAATTAAATAAGTGAAAAATTTACGTAAAGTAACTTTTTATGTGCCAGTTTGAGTTTTATGAATCTATCATTATGTTAGATGAAAACTATTATCTTGAGCCATGAAAAAAATTATCCTGGCTCAAAAGAACCACCAATGAATTAGGTAGCTCATGCAAAACATGCCATATATACCCCCGTCCAATTATAGAACTTTTATTACTGGGTATAAAATTATAGGGACAATATTTTTTGCTTCAAACAGTTGGAAATTCAGGAGATTAACCATCTACGCTAGCCAGGGTTCTGATATGATAACCCTATCCACATCTTGGCATATCCAGTCAAAGTTAAGTTGTTCAAATTTGAACACTGTTTCTATATGATTGAAACAAGGGGAGGACACAACTTGAATGGACTTATAAATAAGCAACTGTCCACTCCTGGTCCCTGTTTGTACAAATACCTTTCACTCAAACACACCTGTAATGGCTTTCCTCTGGTACATAATCATACATTTGATGTTAAACTTACAAAATATCCTTTAGATGGCAATTGCCTTCATCATGTTTGGCTTATGTACAATACACCGCTGTTACTGTACTATTGGTTAGTTGCCATTGCATACTAAGGGAAACAAGTGATGAAATCCAATATATGTTGCTAGGACAAAGCACTAAAATATCTGCTTGGTCCAGCAAGATGTAGATAGGGTTATCATATTGGAACCTTGGCTAGTAAACTTGGAGATTAATTTGAAAAATACTGTGGATCCATTCACACTGGAGGTGGCCATCACTCTTTGAGTTTTGAATCGAAGGAATATATAATGACTTATTTACTTTGAAATAAGCATATCAGAATGACTGGCCATATGTGATGGCTAACAAAATCATGGACAAAGTGTCCATTGCCACAGTTTTTGCAATATCATAGACAGTCCATTTCAAAAGTCAGATATTTTATATGCAAGACACTGCCAGTCATGAAGGATTGATGTGCACTTTTTCTTGCTCAGAATGTATCCATGGTCGAAGCAGTCAGTATATTAAGCAATTAAAAATAGCTTAGATAATTTGGTTGAGAGTTAGAAGAGCAAATATTTTCCTGAAATGGTACTCCAAATTACTTAACCAGTTGCAAGCATGCATCAATAGAGTTTGGTAACTGTAGATGATGGAAAAGTCCACTTACTTTGTGGAAACATTTGTTTTGTAGTGACTTTGACCTTAACTTTTGAGCCCAAAATGGATAGGATTCTTTGCAGCAACAAATACTATCGATGCACAAAAGTTTGTTTACTGTACATTGTGAAGAATTCAAGTTACTATCAGAAACATGGGTTCGTCTGTCAAAGTGTTCTTGACTTTTAAACCCTGAAATTAATATAATTATTCCTTTCCCCAAGTGCAAACAATATGCAAAGATTCATAACTGTAAGTGATAGAGAACTTGAATTATTGTGTTTAGAAACTTATTTTCTTCATTCATTTGCAGCAACCTTGACCTTTTGGGCCCCAAATCAGATGGGTTTTTCCTTCCCCCAAGTGTAAGATATCAATAGTGTCTAGTAACTGTAGATGTTGACAACAATAGTCATTATGTGGAAATTAAATTGGTAATGAATGGAAAGACAGATAACATCAAAGCATAATACACTTTGCCTAATGGTGGGTACACAGGTCTTGTTTTGGCTTTGTTGAGGTTGAACAAAAGTTCATTTAGAGACAAAAGTATAAATATTTTTATTTCATACTTGTTAATTTCCAAACAAATATGGCATACAAAAATACTAAGCATAAATTATTTGGAACATAAATGGATAGAAGTTTTAGATGCACAATGGACAGACGTATATAATATTTTGAACAGTGTGCACACATACATTTTAACTGTAGATCAAACTTGGTTAACAAAATCAAATTAAAGTCTTTATTTAATTGTAAAACAATATTTTCATATAGTTAAATTCCCACCCAGTGGAGCAAGTGTCATATAACTTTTTGTTGACCTGGATCAGTTTTAAACATCCCACATTGTACATAATACTGTATCCGCTTAATTATACTCATCCAGTTATATGGGCATCTTGAGGTGACCTGTTATTTCACAGACACCAAACGTACACGTGAGCAGATATATGGACATTTTTATGATCTGATATACATGTTTGACCGCATTGTATGTTAGTAACACAGTTGTTTGATGTTGTGTTTATTGTGTCTTTTTGTGTGCTTTTTCCTTTGGTTTGTGTAAATGTATTTATGGCTTTCATCCTGTATGCACCTTTTGGCTTTTAGTCACCCTCTGTAGCATGCTAACCTGCTTTGTAACATAGTTACATGGTGCATGGTATCTGTACTAACACCATATAAGCCATTAACCAGGCAACTTGATTTACAGAAAGACCTGGGGGTTCTGGTTAGAAGGATCATGCCAAATAATTTCTGTGTGTACATGTGTATGTTTTCTTTTATCATTCTTAGCTAGCTTAAAGACCAAGCAATTATACAGGTCTTGTCTTTATACAATGGCTTGAATATTGTTATTTTTATGTACTGGTGTTTCTTTGATAATATCCTGCATGGTAATGCAGTTCTGGCCCAACTATATTGGTGAACTAGGCAATCGCATAGAACTCCAGGGTTTAAGGGGTGCTAAATTAGATACCAAATTTAGATGGAAGTTATCTTTATTTCTTAGGATGAAAGATGGTGCTTCAAACTCATAGTTAGCCAGGGGTATGGAAAAAAAAAACTTGGATATGGCCTGAGGTCATAGTTAATATTAGCACTGCATTATTCATAATTATGATAATACCATATTTAAAAATGAAATATCATGAGAGATTTACTATGGATTTAATTGCAATAAAGTTAAAAAAGAATGATAGAACTCAAATATAAAATGCTTTTTTTTTAACTTTACACTTTAACTATAGCATAGTATATGAGATAATTTTTGCATGTGTGTATAGTGCTTGGCAGGATAATGTCCGGTTTTATCAATTTGTATCTGTGGTCATCCTACTTTGACCACACAACTCATTTCTTATAGCAACTGATATAACACTCTCTAGTTTGCTTACAAATTTCATAAGAACTAGAATTTATATAATTTGAAAGAGAGAGAAACATTGAAATTACCAAAATAGTGTTTGTTTGCATGGTGGCTATGTACTGACATTTTTAAGACTATTCACATGTCTGCCATGTACCTGCTGTAGAAATGACAGTTCCCATGGCAACCACATATATGAGATTCAAATATTCTGAACTTGCATGAAATCATGTAATTAACACAGACTCATGTACTCATGAAATTAAGATTATCGATTAATTGATAGGCTGATGGTGGGGTGGGTGGGCTCCAAACCTGTAGTGACATCGTTATAGGTTTGGACTCCTTAACCCTTTTTTATCCAATAAGCGCTTATGAAATGAAGAAGTGTAACACTATACCAGTTTTCGATGTTGACTTGCAAATTTGACCTTAATGGTATTCTAGATTGAAAATTAATATACTTTTTTGAGTCGAAGAAAATAAAATGTATGTTTTTGGTCATTTCTACGAAATACACAACTTGTATTAGGCTAGTTATTTCCATGATTCCAACACATGATGAAAAATAGCCTACACATATCAGGTATACATGAGGTGTATCACGGCTATGCAAATAGTTGTTCACCCGTTAAGGTCAGCATTACCTCTAGTATTATTGCACAAGTCACACGGGTCATGTAGGCATTCAACACGACTATTCAGTAATGGGTCAGGCTGGGTGTCATTTTTTAGAATTTAATTCTTCATACCTTTATGCGGCAAGTATGTATACATTTTTGGATGAAATGAAGCTAAATGTGTGTTCCATTTCAATATGGATTGAATGTCATGCGCTGTCACAATGAAAGCTATGTATATTGATAAACAAATTCATACTGCCCATGATTGCAATGATTCCACTGATCGTGTTCTTATTTTAACCTAAGCTTAGTACATGTATATTGTCACCATTGTGAAAGTCCGAAGCAATAGATAATTTTCATCTGGAATTTCTTGGTGACATTTAAGGTGCTGAACATTCAATTATCAGGATTGAATAGACTTTGGTTAAAGAAAATTAGTGTTAAATTTTTAAAGAATAATTTATTTTTAATTTAAAATGAGTACATACAGATACATGACCCATGTGACATGTAATATAGATAGGATAACTGTGAATGGCTTATGCCAAATAAATATTTTCATGTGCTTAAAAAAGTCAAGCAAAGATTTTCTGTCGAAAATATTTTCTAAACTTAAAATCATTTACAGAAAAGTAATAAATCTAACAACAACAACCATAATAATAATAATAGAAGAATTTAAAAAATTCACACTCGGAATCTCGGAGCATTTCCTCAAAGATTTTATATCAAAATACCGTGTTTACTGAAATTGCTAACAACCAGAGTTCGGAACATGTATTAGGTGGTGTACTCTAGAACGTTACTGTTGCAGACGGCATGACAAGGAAGTGAACATGTGCTCGAAGACAGACAGCTAAGAGGAAATAACAAATTTACCAAAATGATATAGCAAAACTGAAGAAGGGATAATTTAACCACCTTCATTAGGTATGGTGTAGACTAAAATTGTTAAGTTAAAATAGGTATTTTGTCAAATCAAGCATGTCAA